>WQNJ02000041.1:17056272-18382544 GCA_016584745.2 Phylloscopus trochilus trochilus | reverse complement strand
ATCATTGGTGCTGCACCTCAGAGGAGCACAGGGCTTTGAAAGGGGAACACGCTTCCCCCAGCACCTCATTTCACAGCTAAGCACAGCAGCTACTTGGGAGCTTAAGGAAACCAGGCAGGGGGAAATAGAAGCGAGGCAGCACCTCACAGGAAACCTTATTTGAATTAATTAATACCAGCAGTGATGGGGAAGTGGCTTGGCAGGTAAAGTTTTGTTTGCTAGATTCGTAGAATTCTTTGTGTAAATGTGCACGAAGCTGTTGGATGGGAAAACCCACGAGATTGCCAAACCTGTTGAGGCAAGAGCTGTCAGGTCTAGGCTTACCTGATGTTTGTCCTGATGTTGCTTCCCCAAGCAAAGCCTTTCAACACTCCTCAATTAGGAAATTACTCATTAGCCAGAGACTTTTCCCCCACTCCATTAGGAACAGAGGACACCAGATCGCTGGTTTGTTCCGGTGTCTGAATTAATGATTCCTTGCTCTCTCAAATGTCTCCTTTTGAAGGAAACATCTTCTTTTCATCTCTTCCTCGCTCTGCTCGTGTTGTCCTGTCCTGTTCCTCGGCAATCCTCACTAAGTTTTCATTTCCTCAGTTTCTTTGTGTTTTGGGGGTTTTTTTTAGTTTGGGTTTGTTTATGGGGTGGTTGTTTTGGGGGTTTTTGGGGTGGTATCACTGTTCTGTTTTTCCCCCAACATCCTCCCTAACCTGAGAACCTCCTGCTCCAGAAACCAGCTCCCCGAATTTTCAACACATTTTGCAGAGAAACCATTTTCCTCTCATAACTTCAACATTTAAACCAACAGCTCCTGCGAAATAAAACAAGATCTGATCCTTTGTGTCCAAAATGTGGTTCCTGGCTTTTCCCCAGCAGGTCTGAATTTATCAAATCGTGAGGTGTACACATTGCATTAACACCAAGTAATGGAAAATTCAGTGTTCACCTTTCAAGTCCAACTCGGTAGGAAACCGATTCAATTTTGCTGTCAATTACGTTAGGGAGAAATAGGAGAAAATAGAAAAAAAAATCAGATTAATGCATTCTGAGATAAATGGTATTTCAGATAAGTTTAATCTGACTTTTGAGAGGTGCAAACTCATCACGTGCATCTACATGGAGGAGCCTGGGAGGTTCAACACCAAAACAGTTTTGCCCTCATCTAACTGAATTAGGGTTTCCTTTTTTTCCCTCAGCAGGACTCACGGGATGGGACGAGGATTTCAGCTGGGGCCTGAAATTCCATATCCAGTTTAACTGACTTTAACCATAAAGGCAATTTTCTCCTAATCAGAAGTTAGGTTGGCCCTTTGGTCTCCCTTGTCAGGCTGTAAATAGATGCTCACCTCTCTCTTGGGGAGGACAAGGATTAAAGGAAGACAACACGGAAAAGAGATTCCCTGGGGGAACTGGGGGTGGAGACCACGAACTTCAGAGATGTTTTCAGGAGGTTCCAGATCCCAGCTCAGCAGATTCTTCAGCTTAGCTTTAACCATCTGAACAAGAGTCTCATCTTTTTAATCATTCAATGTCCCATCTCTTAGAGTGGGAATGAGACTGGAAGGTGCCTCCAGTGACCATCAAGTCCAGCCCCAGCAGGGTGGTCAGGGCCACCTCCAGCTGGATTTGGAACCATTTTCATGGCTCTCCCCTGGATTCAGTGCATCCCTGTCCTTCTTGTACTGAGAATTTTGATTTTTTTTTAGAATGAAGTGCATTTATCACCTCTCATCCACAGAATAAAACCTTCCTGAATGTCTTCAAATCCCTAACGTTATTTCACCTGTAAAATGATAAAATCTACCTCAATTTGCCACTCTAACACTTCACCCACCCTATATTTTGGTCCCTGAAGGGGTTAATGTCACACTTATGCACACACCAAGGATTTTTATATTTTTATAGCAAGGCAACAAAGAAATTCACTTAATGACAAGTTCTTGGACTGATGCATTATTCATTTTGTTATGTGACAGCAGAACAAAACTGTAGCCATAAATATATAATGTTACATACCACTTTTAATGTCGCTTACATTTATGGAGTAATTGGCTGTCTTCCACATTATCCTCTCTTTAGTCACTTCTTTTTTAAGGGAGTGCCATGAAATGCAGCTTGTGACATCAAAGATGTGTTTATTCAGGAACAGGGACAGCAACAGGCTGGGATAAATCCAGGCATCTCAATCTCAGTTTCTGAAAACTTCTTTTAGACTCTGGAAGGATTTTAGAGGTATCTTCACATGGTTTTTCCACATAGAAATTGCTTTTTTGCTCCTTTTCCCCCCCTATGATTGACATGAGTTTTTAAATATTCAGGAACAAAAGGTGAGAAAGAGGACCTGTGACGAGGCTGCAGCACAGATCCAGAGCAAACAGGGTGGGATTCAGGCTGGTTGGACAATGTGCTTGCATGAAGGGTCCAGCCAGGAGCTCCCCTCCTACAACCACAGAATCCTGGAGTGTTTGGGATGGAGGGGACACCTTCCACTCCAGCCTGGTCTTCCCCACATAACCAAACCTGTTCCTTGAAACCAGCCTGCCACTAGAACTGCTACAAATCCTCCTGCTTTTGCCCATCCCCAGCAGATGAGTGTCACGGACATCACAGGGAATTTCACCGTGCCAGACAAATGCAGCTCAACTGCCAAAACCAACACTGAATCATTGCCTGAGCAGCAATTAAACTAGAACAATGCAGATACCCAGAGCCTGCCTTTAATCATTCCCCCAGCCCTGTGTTAATTAGCTAGGCTGCAGCAACCACTGACATGACGAGCCTGTACGAGAATAAAAAGTAAAACTGAATTAAAAATTCAGTAAATTATACAACACTCTTCCCTATCAAAATATTCTAAAATATTCATGCCCAGCTTTCCAGGACCTAAAGGGGACTTTCAAAGAGGTTGGAGGGGCACTTTCCACAAGGGCCTGGACTGACAGGACGTAGGGGAATGGCCTTGAGCAGAAGGTGGGCAGGGTTAGATGGGATATTAGGGAAAAATCCTTTCCTGTGAGGGTGGAAAAGCCCTGGCACAGGGTGCCCAGAGAAGCTGGATCCCTGGCAGTGTCCAAGGACAGGGCTTGGATCACCCTGGGACAGTGGAAGGCGTCCCTGCCCATGGCAGGGGTGGAATGGGATGGAGCTTTAAGGTCCTTCCAGCCCACACCATTCTATGTTTCTAAAAGGACAAAGGTCCCTCCAAAGATTGTTAATTGGAATTATGTGTATTGCGCTCTTCATTGATCAGATTAAATGCGTTTAAACAAGTAGGCGGGTGCTGGGGCCGCACTGGGAAGCTCTCCTGCTATTCTTGCATTTCCCACAGGTCAGGGGCTGATCCCGCCCCTCTGCCCAGCCCTGGAGGGCACACCCGGACCCGGGGAGCAGATGACCCGCTCTGGGCCCCTTCCAGCCTTCCGCAGGCTGGGATTGAGAGGTGAAATCCCAGCCTGGCGATGTCCGGGGCTGGAAGGCCCAGCGGCGCGGGGCTCCGGCGGCTCCCGGCCCTCAGGCGGGCTGAGGCCGCAGCGCCGCCCGCCCGCCCGCAGGGGGCGCCGCGGGCCCGCGCTCTGAGGCGATGAGGCGCTCTGAGGTGGCAGCGGCGGGGCAGGGCCGGCGGCGGTGCTGCTGCTCCGGGCGTCCCGGCTACCCCCGGCATCCCGGCTATCCACCTTTTCCCGGTGCTCCCCCGCTCCCTCCCCGCCCGTAGGGTGTCCCTGGAGGCGAGCCCGCCGGATGCCGGAGCAGCAGCCGCAGCCCTGCAGATCAGTGGCGGCCCCGCTCGGGTCCGTGTCTCCCGGTGCCCGACGCTGTTCCCGGTTGTTATTGCCGTGTCCTGCCTCTCCCGTTCCCGTGGCTGCCCCGAGGAGCCGCAGGGAAAAGAGGGAACGGCAGCCCCGGCACCCCAGTTCCTGCAGGGATGCGGCTCCCCGGGATGGGCTGCTGGGGTATCCAGAACGGCGCTTCCTTCTGTTCTGTTGTTTGGTTTGTTATTGTTAATAAAACCATTAAAATCGTAGGTCACAGGATCAAAGAACCCGGTTTGGGTTGGAAGGGATGGTGAAGCTCATCCCATTCCAGCCCTGCCGTGGGCAGGGACACCTTCCACTACCCCAGGTTAGGATAAATTGGGATTGCTCTCTGGGAACTGGCCGTGGCTTCCAGGTGAAATCTGGCCAAGCAGAATCCACAACCAGGAGTGTTTAAAATGCTCTCAGAGAACAGTTTAAGCCAAAATCCAGTGGTCAGGTTAATACTGGAACATGCTTGCAAGAAGCCCTTGGTTACTCCATAGCCCAGCTCCAACTTTTCCCTCCCCAGCAGGAATTAAACGATGAACACTGGAAAACTGAACCCCTTTCGGAGCTGGAGCTGTTCTTGACTACAGCTTAAAAACCTTGCACACCAGCCAAGCGCACATCTGACATCCTCATCCATCCCTTGCAGCCCTGGTTCTTTGACATCCGGAGCGCAGGGATGTTCACAGCAGCTGGAGAGGCAGAGGAGCTGTGGCAAACCTCCCAAATCCCAGGGAAAACCTGCATTTCCTTGTCTGCACTGGATTTCACTTCTAAACCACTGTCTGTTTCTGTTTACTCACTCCAGAGTAAGGTATTAAAATGAGGAAAAGTGTCCAAACAAGAGGCTCAGGTTACTGATTCCTTGGACCACAACACTCTTTGTTTGTAGCTGGACAAGCCCTAAACCTTTGCAGAAAGGGATGATGCCAAGGGTCCAAGGTCACACCTTCTCTGGAGCTTTTCCATGTGGAAGTCACCAATATCTGAGCAGCAGTCTAAGAAAGAATATGAGGTTACAGGCAAAGAATTGTTATAGGAACATAAACCATTTTTAATGTAACTTTATTTATAATCTGAGGGTTGGAGCTGGATGATCTTTAAGATTCCTTCCAACACAAACCATTCTATGCTTTTCTCATCACTGACAGCTTCAATACTACAGGAAGCAAGGAAATGTTCTGGCAGTCTCCTTATCCTCTTTTCATGTGGAATTCCTGGCTTTGCTCTTCCTGGGACAAGGACTTTTTGCCAGGGATTTAAGAAAAGTAGCAATTTTTGTAATACTAAAATTATAGTCTCAGGGACTGGCAACACAAATACTCTGCTGCATAAATATTGAATAATAACAACCCCAAAAGTCAAATTTAAATACCATGTCCTGTTTTAGTGAGACTGCTCAGCTGCACAGTGCCAGAATGGGATAAATAATACTTGAAATATTACTTGCAACGTTATTTTTTTTTAACTTTAGAAGTTATTTTCAAAGATGCCTACAAAGTCTGATAACTTCCCCAGTATAAGCAGAATAAACTGAATATGTCCTCCAGGCTCAGGTGATTTGTCAGTATCTAAATGTATGTTGTATTTTTATTGTTTAAGTGGTTTAGCTCCAATGATGACAGTTTTCTGGAGAGGCTGCCAGTTCCTGCAGGAAACTTGTTCCAGCATTTAAAGCCAGAAAAACCTGGAGTCTCATGGAAAGAAAAAGGAGTTTCTGGCTGACGAGCAGAGTGAGCCCTAATTTTACAGAGAATGACGCTCTGTGAAAACAAATTTTGAAACTTTTTCAAGATTTGAATAGCTTGCTGCATAATGATGGCATCATTCAGGGAATTTTGGGGGCAGGATCACCCTACATTTGCCTTCTGCAGGTTTTTTTATGCTTCCCCTGTTAACTGTGGAGTGTTAACTCACAAACTCTTGGACGCTGTGTTGGGTCACTGATAAGGCTGGATGGATTTTAGAGACTTTAAAGCTCACCTGCAATCTGAGTCATAACTTACTTCTTGTTCATAGCATTATCTCCAAATTAATTCCATGGAATCCACAAATAGATAAATATTTATATAAATATGGTTTTTTAAGAGTGAGGAGCATGTTCAGAATCTGGGTAAGTACCTCTCAGGAAAGTACTGTGACTTCATTAGCATCACACTGAACATGAAAAAAATCAGAGTTCTGCTCTTAAATTCCAACAAATTCCCCTGTTTAGCTTATCCTGTAGCAGATTTCTGACCCCTCAGTGTCACTGACCACCTCACCCACCACGAGCTCAGACTCAAATGCTGCAGTGATAAATTTGGGGAGTTACATATTGGATCCACAAAGTATTTTTACTCTCTTGGAAGTCCAGCTTGTGTCTGTAATCAGCATTGTGAGGGTAACAATGCCTCGTCCGTGTTTATTCCCTGGGCTTTGGCAGGTTCCTGTGGGAGGAGGCTGGGGCTGCCTGGGAGCTGCTGCATCCTTCTGGATGCTCAGGGCTTTGCAGCGAGGATGTTCGGCATCCCTAAGGGGATTTGGGGATTTGCACGGGGTGGCGATGGAGGCAGAAATCACCTCCTGGGGTTGGATCTCCATCCCGGAGTGATGGCTCCTGAGTGCTCTCAGCATCTCCCCAGCAGGGAGCAGGAGGCTGTGCAGGGATGGAGCGCTCTGCTTCTGGCACCTCCTGCGAGGGAAGTGCCAGGGATGTGTGGGAGTGCTGGAGCCTTGTCACTGGGCTCATTCCCATTGTCTGCTGCACTCCCCTAAATTGAAAGTCTTAAGCAGTTCTCAGATTCAAACACGAGTAATCTTGCCTGAAGCCTTCTGCAAAAGCTGCCTTCTTTTTTTTTTATTTTATTTTTTTTTTAATTTTATCTTGGATATGTTCCTCTATCTGCATAATGCAGATGGAATAATATGCCAGAGAAGCATGTGTTGTTCGTGTTTGCAAAAATATTTGGTGGTTGACAAATGAGCTTGATGTACTGTGCTGTTGTACTGACTTGACACTAATCTCTGCCACTTAGAGCAAATGAGAATAAATCACCTCTCCTCTCTTATCTCCTCCACCCCGAGTTGTGTGTGCACTTGCAGCTCAAGCTGGCTCGAAGGTTTATTTAAATCCCTGCTTTCCCACCAGTCCTGTCCTGAAATTCCATTTGGGTTGGGAAAAGGTCAGGAGCAGCTCTGGAGCTGGCGCTTGCACAGTGCTGAATCACTTGGTCACTGAGTGAGTTCAGGTTTCAGATGTGCAGGTAGGAGATGACAAAGGGAAAGGGGGAGTGATCTCAGCAGCTAAAAAATGCCTGGAAAAAAAAATGGGATTGACTCCAAAGTCTGTGCCCATAAGGGGGATATAATTTACTGGCCTGGTTAAAGGGCTGTGAAGATCAAGTGAAATAAAACCACGCTTGCTCAGCTGTTGAGCTGCAGAAATGTGAGCTGAAATTCTAATTGGAGAGGGGCTTTCCATTAAAACTGTCATGCCTGTGAGTACAGAATCCAGCAAGGTATATCCAGTGGGCTCCAGGTTTGGGATTGCTCCCTGGTCCTCATTGTCAATCTGAATCACAGCTCTCCAGTTCAGAGGTTTAAGTGGAGTTGTGAACTCTCTGTTCATTCTGAGCCTTTCTGTGTTTAGCAGAGGGTTCTCTTATTTCTGCCATCCATAAACCGAGTCATGATTGCCCAGATACTTACACTGATCTTTATTTCTGGCAGTGATTTGGTGTTTGTCATTCACGTTATGATTATGAAGCAACATTTCCGTGCAGTTGAGGGATTTCAAATTATTTGCCTACTGAACAAGCAAATGTTTCATTTCTTTCAGATTGTCACTGCTGCTTTTTTTTATGTGGGCTAGGACCTAATTATGATTTCACCATTTGTTTACTGTAAGCTCAAGAATCAGAAGGTGACAAAAGGGAAGTTTTTACAGCAATAAAATGTTCTCCATGATGTAGCACAGTTTTTACTGAGAGATTTTCCTACAGCACCTAAATAACTTTTTTTTTCAGAGTGATGCAAAAATAAAGTGTACAAATTCTGGACTTCTGAGACCTGTTGCCTCCAGTTTTCCCTTCCTTCTCATTTCTGACCCACACACATCTGTGAACATTTTCCATGGAGTACTTTCAGTTGATATAGACGTAAAAAATGCAACAGATTTTTGGAATCTGGTTCCATATTTTAACTGATTCCACGGTTTTTGTGGAAATATGTGGGAGTTGAAACCAAGCCTCATTTCTTTGTGGGGTTCAGCTGCTTTCCTCCCCGTTGATTGAAAGTGGGCTTTATTTCCTTATAGCATAAAATATGTTGACATCTTCATGTGTCCTGTTTCAATATATGCATTTAAAAAAAACAAAACAAAACATATTCCAGGGAATGAAATTACTGGAGCTGTGCTTGAGCAAATCCTGGCAGTGGCTGGAATGTTCATCCTGCCCAAGGACTACTGTTTTGTCTGAAATGGAAGACAGCTCTCTTCATATTGTATCAAATCAAAACCATTGACTCATCAATAAAAAAAAAAAAAAAAAAAAAAAAAATTAAAAAAAATTAAAAAAAAAAAAAGGAAAGAAAATCCCTGGTACAGCAGAGGTAACAAAAAGCTGAAGTAAACCAGATGCCTCCCCACAGACTAAAAGGGGGTAAAGCAGATTCAATGTGGAACTGATAATAAACCTGGAGAGAGGGCAGTGCTGAGGGGTTTCCTTCCTGCTGCCTCCTCTGGAAACAAACCCAGGCTTTGGAGCACGGAACTGCCTGGTCCAAAATGATACAACCATCAACATCTTCGTGAGATTTTAGCAATTCACCTTCCAAATCTTCTCACTTTTGCAGTTTGTTAGCAAGACGTGTGGAAAAAAAAGTTACATTCTATTCATCAGTTTGTTTTTTTTTTATTGGCTGTTATGTGATCATAAATTAGATATCATGCACAATTGTAATAAAAGAGAGAAGGTGAGAATGAACATTTCCTGTCAGGAGCAATGTCCACCAAGGAGTTCCCCAGCAGTTCCTCCCCTGCCACCCTCAGCACTGCAACAGTCAGCAGGGGTGGGCACAGAGCCCAGAAAAAAAAAGAGGTGGAACTTCCACTGCTGCCAAGAAAAAGAGACATGAAATTCTACCTTTACATTTGCATATTTGTACTGCAAACAGAAAGTGACCTCAAATCAACAGCAGATGTTATTTTTCAGCTAATTTGTTTGTCTGTCATTCCAGGCAGTCCCAGCCTGAGGAATTTGGGCACAGCCTGGATTGTGGGGTGTGGAGCTCTGAGTGTCACTGCCCTCTGTCAGCTGCTCCTCAGGAGCCAGCAGCACAGTCCAGCAATCCCAAGGAATAATGTCAATTCTTACCTGTTTCCATTAAAAAAAAAAAAAATCCCACCCAGAAGTGTCTGAAAAGTTTGTGTACTTGCAAAAAAAAAAAAAAAAAAAACCCAGAGGATTTTTAACAAGGATTTAGCAAATATATGTGGACGTTTTTCCCACCCATCTCAAAATAAAGAAGGGATAAAACTGCTTCTTTCAGCACCTTCTGAACCTTCTTTCAGCACCTTCCCAGGTTTGTTGTGTGCTTTGGGCCCTGAGGATGCACAGCTCTGAACTAACAGAACATAAACGTGGTGTCTCTGCCTGTGGGAAATGCTGTAAACATCCACGTGGAGACCACAAAAAAAAATAAAATAAAATCAATAAAAGTGGAAAATCACCATTGTACCTGCTGCTGTCAGTGCAGCAGGAAAGTTCACAGCCCATTCCAGCAGTTTGATGGCCTTCCTGCTAATGCCAGGGAAATAATTGTAATCCAGCAGCACGGCCCAGCAGGGAGGCAGCTTGTTTTCAAAACACAGCCAGAGTGAGAAAACCAGCAACTCTTAAACTGTGAAAAATGAGTGTTTTGCTTTCTCCAGACAAGATGATTCTTTTTTTTTTTTCTTTTCTTTTTTTTTTTTTTTCTTTTTTTTTTTCTTTTTTTCTGTGGCTCGAGCTTCAGTTTTCAGTTTTGGGTTGAGTTATTGTGCCCAGACTTTTTTTTTTTTTTTTAGCAGGAGGACTGGATTGATATCAGTGTCGTATCCCAAAGCCTGGCACCAGTTTTGATCTGCATTGTTGTCAGATGAAGATGAAACCCTTCCCAGCCCTCTCTGGTCACCTGAAGAGCAGCAGCACTGCCTGAAAGGAGCTCTGTCCACCAACTGAGCCCGTGGATTCTCAGTTTAATCCTCTGAAATGTCTCAAGAGCGTTCTTGCCAAAACCCATGTCCTTTTCTTTTCCAGAGCTCTCCTGACCTGATTGAAATGCCAGGCTTCATTTGTGCCTCTGTGTCCTGGCTGTTCCTGGGCAGCAGGTTCCCTCAGCTCCATAAAAACCGTGAGTGGCTTTTTTTGGCACTCGTTTATTTGATTTTTCTGCTTCTTTCCAGCGTTGGGCTTGTCCCTCACACTGAGAATTCCTCAACTCAACCCCTCGCTTTGCTTTTGTGACTGAAAAAAAAATGGAGCTTTTTTTTTTTTTTTTTTCTTTCCCTGTTCAGAGAAGGATGATGAGAATTTTAGGAAAATGCTGGAAAAAAAAGATTGATTGGCAGGGAAGAGGAGGGGGATGCTTACAGCTGGATTTATCAGCAGAAATCTGCTTTGTGTGATTGTTGTCATGAGCAGGTGGCATCCCCCCTTTTCTTCCTCCAAACTAGTCCATCCTGGGAATAAAAGTTTGAATTAGAGGAAAATTTGTTTTAAAAGTTAGAATTAAAGGAAAATTCATTTTAAAAGTCAGAATTAGAGGAAAATTAGTTTTAAATCGTAGCCCCTTTTCACCAAGGGGCCACCTTTCCCCACAGCCTCCTCACTCACTATCAGTACATTAAAAAAACCCCAACAAACACATCAAAAGACCAGAAGATTTGGCTTTGTCAATTATATACAGACATTTTAATTGACTATGGAAGTGATTCATTAATTTCTAAGCCTATTCATATTCCCTGTCTTCCTGGAGTGCCGCAGTATTTTCAAAAAGATCTGCTAAACAGACTGCTACAGCAACAGATTCCTTAAAAACTCGTTACCATTTGGATTTTTTTTTTTAAATCACATTTTCTCTAACCTGCTAATAAAATCTTCTTGCTGAATGATAATCTGTACCTTTTCTAGAATGATAATTCTCAAAAGAATAGCGAGTTTATAGAAAATACCAATATTAAAGCTACTTTGATTAGGTTAATTTATAACTTGGAGACAAGTTTAGGAGTTGGGAGGGGTTGCACATGGTGCTGGGGTGTTTTTATATTGAATATATTCATACCCAGTGTAGTAGTCATTGTTAGTCATGCTCTTTCCAGGTGGAGCATTGGCATTTTGTGCTTGAGAAATGAAGAGCAAAACCTTTGGAGAAACTTCTGTACCTCAGATTTAAACACCTGGTGAACAGGGATAAATTGGGACTGTTCTCTACAGCCCTGCCTTGTTACTACAGCTTGGATTTGCACTTTAAAGAGCATAAAAAGAAGATTTTCTGATTTTTTTTTTCTGTAAGAAGTGTGTGTGAAAACATCTCGGTGCTTAAGTCCATGAGCTGGAGCCATAAAGCAGGATGGGACAGGGGGTGGATTCCAGGCATTTTGTGTTAATCCATCCCAGATTAAAAGCAAATTCTTCACCAGATTCACCTGGAACTCTGCCAGGAGTTATGATTCCCAGAAGTTAGGATTCCAATTGGTGTTGTCTTTCTGATTAAAGGAATTTCAGAAAGCCCTGCAATCAGAGGAGTGACCAGACAGCCCTGAAATTCCAGTGCCATTCCTAAACCCTGGATTGTGGGCTGGGCAGAACCTCCTGCACCACGGAACACAATCCCCCACTGAGGTGGGGACACTGAGCTCTGGGTCCTGGCCTGTTCTGAACCAAATCCTGCTTTTATCTTTTATGGGACAGTGCATTCTGTGAGCAGACTGTGGGATTCAGGAGGTTATCCCATAAACAAAGTCCTGACTTTCTCCTGCTCCAGCCCCAGCTGGAAACATAAACCAGGCAGTATTTATTTACCCAAAAAACCCCCAGAACTCAAATTTGACGACCCTCACAGTACATTCTGTACAGATTTGCAGATTCTTTTCTATGATAGCCTCTGAAAATCAACTTTTTATTGCCCCCAAACTCCCTCCCTCCATTCCCTGCCCTGGGATTGCGGTGCCAGCCTGCACATGACATCAATTCCTGGGTTCTGGCTTGATTGGGGTCTGAATCCAATCTTGTTAATAATCCTCCACTTCAGATTGTATTGGAAACAGATGCTTCCAAATCAGGTTGAGGAGCTTACAGGAATCTGGTCAAGTATAAAGTGTTGGTTGGGAATGGATGAAGTATTTGTAATCAAGAGAAAACAAAAGCAGACCTCCTGCTTGGAGAGCCCTGAAGGGACTAAGAAGGTTAAGAAGGGACTGCTTTTAAAAAGAGCTTCAACTGCTGCCTCTTGCCAAACCAGAAAATAAAAATCTGACAAGTTTATCCATCACTTCAGTCCAGAAACCAAAGGACAGGCTCACCTGGGTCTTGGGAAACAGCAATTAGCCCCAAAAGTCCTAATTTCTAAGAAGGAGGTGTTCCATCATTGCTATTTGTGTAACAGTCTGTTTTGAGGAGAAATTGCCTAATTCTGCTCGACTGCATTCCTGATTGTGTCCAGAGTTTCATTAAGTGGAAAATAAACCCTCATTTCTCAAGGTCCAAGGCAGGATTAAGAGTTCACTCGCTCTGTGTCTGCTGCACTATTCCTGTGCTTCCATCTGACACCGACTGATCCTGGAAACAAATGGGCTCCTGCTCAGGATTCCCCTGGAGCCCCTTCAGCCTGCCTGGACAGGATAACAACAGCCTGACCCCAAAGCTTTGGTGGCTGCACTCCAAGGGGTTTGCTTGCACAAGAAGCCAGTTATTCCCATCAGCAATGGGAGTGCCCAGTTGTCTGTGCTGCCCTCCTGTTCACTTTGAGAGGAGTTTCATCACTGCACACTTGAATTATAAACTGGACAGCATCTCCTTTTCCAGGCAGTGTTTCCTCCCACTTTGCTGCAGGAGATGGGAGGGGTTCCTCCAGGTGTTCTGGAGCTTTGTCAGAGATGCTAAATGCAGGTCTGGATTTTAGCAGAGATTTATGTTCTGTGCATGACTATTTAATGTTTCCCTTGCACACGTGCAGGCCTGAAAGTCCTGAATCAGTCCAGCTCTTGGTCTTGGAGCAGCACCATCCTGAAGTTTCTAAGAGCCTGAATCTAGTGCAAGTTTTTCTGGAAAACTTCATCCTTTTCCCTTATTTCTTCCCCTGTGTCCTTCTTCCCCTGCTCCCTCCAAACCCAAACAACTCTGCTTTGTGTTTAGTTCAGAAAAAAAAAAAAAAACCTTCACCAAGATTTTTTTCCTTTTTTTTTTTTTTTTGCCTTGACATCACCCTATTGTCAGGGAATTGTGTTCAGCTCTTCCACATGTTTTCCTTTTCATTAAACACTGCCAAGCTGTGACTGGATAGCCAGAGTTTATTCAGCAAGAGCCAAGCTGCTGTACACAGACTTCTCCTGCACCTTTGGAATCTTTTCTATCCCTCCACAAAACATCAGCCTCTGCAATTTAATTACTCAGCTAAAAATAGAAGCCTGGCCTGACAATTGAGCCAGGAGAGTTTCCCAGCCAGGCATTCAACTTCCCTGCACTCCTGGAAATGCTTGGGGTTGCCTCCAGTTTTTAAACTCAGTTTTTAAATTCAGCTGAGATTTTCCAATTGCCAGTACATTGTTTAATGTCATGGGACAAAGCTGCTGCAGTAGCTCAGTGGCTGTCAGAAAGTTCACCCTGGAACTCACTTTGGTTGTCTCCTCCACTCTGGGCTCTCTCTCAAGGTCTGAAAGATTCTGGGTTCAGTATTTGGGCAGCTTAGAACGTTTTCTAAAAAGGAAGCAGCTGATGTATTTGCTGCAAAAACATTCTGGAAATAGTCTTTGATATCCTGCACATAATTAGTGTTTGTCATTTATTCACCTGCAGAGCTCTGGGGCTGTTGCCAGCTTGGGGTGGCTTTTCCAGCCTTAAAAACCCCATGACTGTCATTCTGCAACTCTCAACAGATTTTCCCAGGTCACAGGGGAGCCTCTACTGGAAAACCAAGTGGTTTGTACCAAGCTCAGAACTCAAGTACAAAACTCCTCAATTATCCAGCAAAACTTCTGGAGAATTGTGATTATTTTGTATTTAAGGGCTGTGCTGTGCTCCAAGTCAATAATTTCACTGGGGAGCTGACACCATCAGGAGAAAGGACAAGGACACACTTGGTAATTCTTTCTAGATGAGCAGTGTTTCAATGGCCTGCTTTACAATGGGGATAAATAATTATGTCTAATTGCACAACCCCGTGTTGAAAACAGCTCTAAGTGTTGACTCATTTGTTGTCTGAGTGTCAGTGCCTGGGAATTTGGCTGCCTGGAAATTTTGCAGGACATGAGAATTGTGTTTGGTGACCAGGCCCTGCTGAGCTATTGCTAAGAAGAGTTTTAAAATAATTTTTAATAACTTTTTACCCTTACCAGCCTCTCCTCTCTTTTTATACATTTGTGGGCCGATCATGAAACTCCTTTGATTTCAGGTAACTTGAAGGGACACAATATAAATTTTGGTTTTAAATCATAAAAACAATTTTGTTTTTAAATAATAAACGAATGGATTCAATGGATTGTATTTAAATTCCTTCCAGAAGCACACACTGCAGATGAAATGTTTTCCCTGTGGTTTTGAGGATCCACCTTGGAGAACTCCGTTACTTTATTAGTTTCAGTCTGTATTTTCCTGGTTTCTGGAGCGAGTAGCAGGAATTACAAATTAACCTTTTCAGTCCACAAATTAAAATGCAATTTGTTGTCCTCCCAGATTTATCTCCTGTGCACATGAGATTAGCAATCTCCTCCTTGGCTGTGATTGAAACCATGTCTTGTTCCCTCTTAATGCCCTTAGAATTTGTTCTTCCATCATTTCTTCAAAGATTATTTCTCCTTTTATGGCTGCTCTGTGTAATCCTGTTTTGGGATGTCTTTTATCCCCGTTTCATACTGCTGGTTAGAACAGCCAAATGTGGGGTGTATAAAGTTGCTGTGATTTTTAATTGGAGGCTTTGGACTGAAAAGAATTTGAATTTTTAAATGTGAAGCTGCAGCAGTTATTTACTGATAGGTCATATATAAGTAATTATAGTGTTTGGGTTAAATCAAATCTTAGGCTTGAGAAAATGTTATTTTCATGCTCAAATATTCCAGGTTAAAGGCTGAAAGGGAGATCCTGATCACCTCTTCCCTAATCCCAGGAAAACACAGCACGGAGCTCCCATCCCAGCTACTTTACTGGAGAGCAAAGTGCCTTTAAATCTTCTTGATTTATTTTACTAATTCTTCCCTGGTGCTGCTTGTAATCCGAGATTAACGGCATTGTTTGCTAATTTCATTGTTTCAACTATCATGGAAATCTCATTAACTAAAGGAAACATCTCAAATGTCCCCAGGGCTTTATTTTTAAACAAATTAATCCCATTTTAAACAAATTCACCCCACCACAGTTCTCTGTTGTTGTCAGAAGGCAGAGTTACTCCTGGCTGTTGCCTCCCAGGTTTGATCCCTTGCTCAATAAGAAAAGTGTGTCTAAAATAAGAAAAGTGTGTCTAAAATAAGAGAACTGTGCTTTATTTGCACCTTCTGCCTTTCTCTTGGCTTGTGAGGCTTTCCCAAGCCCATCCTTGTGTTCTCCCTCCCCAAACTCGTGCTGTTGGGAGAGGAGGTTGGTTCAGCACCAGCTGGTGACTCCAGCCTCTCACTCCCTCTGTCCCCTATCAACCAGGCTCTTCAGCATCCTCTGGAAGCAACCAAAGCTGCTCCCATCATTTTTTCTGGTACAGAGGGGCAAAACCCCCTTAATGGAAATATGGAAAGGACATTGGGACAGTGAGCAAGGTCACTGCAGCCCCTGGGACACCTCCCAGCAGCACAACCCTTCCCTGCTCTCCCAGGGACAGAGGCTGGGGAGGGGGTGCCCTGTGTTACATGTCAGTAAAACCTTCTTAAAAAAAAACCTCATCAAATCAAGCCTTGTGATTTTGGCTGATTTTGGCTCAGGTGACAGCTAGCCTAAGAAGTTTCTGTGAGAAAAAAAAAATAAGAGTGAGAATCAATTTACATAATAATCTATTCTCATTAAAAAATAACTTATACCTAAAAAAAAATAAAAATCTGCTCATATAAAACATTCACTTCCCGAAAAACCAGAAGTGTAAACATATCACAAAAGAAAGTTTAATAAACACCTACACTAGCCATTACCGACCTATGAACTAAATTTAATTACTGACCAAGTAAATTCAAACACAGTGCCTTTGAATATTCATATAAATATAAACTCTATTTATATAAATATAAACGATTATAGGGAGGGCTCTGTGGCAGGGCAGGGCTGCAGGTCCCTGGGAGGAGAGTTCAGATTTGGCACCTGGCAGGAAGAGGCAGGGAAGGATCCAGGCTGGCTCAGGCTGCACCTCCTCCTGCTCCAGAGCCTCCGGGTGACATCCCGAGGTTTTATTCCCAAATAAATACGACCCTGCTCCCTGCAGAGGCTGGGCACTCAGGAGAACCTTGATCCTGGGCTCAGGGAGCCTTGGGACAGCATCCGTGCTGCTGGAGCAGCCCAGTTCCCCTGCTCCGTGCTGGGATAAACTGGGATTGCTGCTGGAACAGCCCAGTTCCCCTGCTCTGTACTGGGATAAACTGGGATTGCTGCTGGAACAGCCCAGTTCCCCTGCTCTGTACTGGAACAAACTGGGATTGCTGCTGGAACAAACTGGGATTGCTGCTGGAACAGCCCAGTTCCCCTGCTCTGTACTGGGATAAACTGGGATTGCTGCTGGAACAGCCCAGTTCCCTGCTCCGTGCTGGGATAAACTGGGATTGCTGCTGGAACAAACTGGGATTGCTGCTGGAGCAGCCCAGTTCCCTGCTCCGAGCTGGGATAAACTGGGATTGCTGCTGGAACAAACTGGGATTGCTGCTGGAACAAACTGGGATTGCTGCTGGAACAAACTGGGATTGCTGCTGGAACAGCCCAGTTCCCTGCTCCCTATTGGGATAAACTGGGATTGCTGCTGGAACAAACTGGGATTGCTGCTGGAACAGCCCAGTTCCCTGCTCCGTGCTGGGATAAACTGGGATTGCTGCTGGAACAAACTGGGATTGCTGCTGGAGCAGCCCAGTTCCCTGCTCCGAGCTGGGATAAACTGGGATTGCTGCTGGAGCAGCCCAGTTCCCTGCTCTGTACTGGGATAAACTGGGATTGCTGCTGGAACAGCCCAGTTCCCTGCTCCGTGCTGGGATTGTTGCTGGAACAGCCCAGTTCCCTGCTCCCTATTGGGATAAACTGGGATTGCTGCTGGAACAAACTGGGATTCCTGCTGGAACAGCCCAGTAACCCTGCTCCATGCTGGGATAAACTGGGATTGCTGCTGGAACAAACTGGGATTGCTGCTGGAGCAGCCCAGTTCCCTGCTCCCTATTTGGATAAACTGGGATTGCTGCTGGAACAAACTGGGATTGCTGCTGGAACAAACTGGGATTGCTGCTGGAACAGCCCAGTTCCCTGCTCCGTGCCGGGATGAGCCGGGATTGCTGCCGGGCTGTGTCCCCTGGCCCTGGGGGGGACAGGGATGCTCGCAGACATTCGCTGCCAGCACAGCACTCCCCCCAAAGGCTCTGCACCTGTCCCCTGGAAGCTGCTCCAGCTCCAAAATCCCAGCCCGGGAGTTTCCCAGCCCTCCCACCCCTTAACACCGGGAGAATTAAACCCAACCCCTGCTGGGGGGTGGTGTTAAGGGAATCCTCGTGGCAGGAGGGAGGATTCATGAATATTAACAGCTCGTAGTGCCTCGGTGTCCATCGTGTGGCTGCCTGGGAGAGGCTGCTGGAAATACACGGGCTGGAGACAGGGCATTGATTCATGCCAGGATGAGAGGGGGGGTCGCCCTGGTGTGCTCCAAGCAGCTTTTAAATAATGACTGCGCAGGAATTAAGACCAGTTTAATCCGACTAAATAATACTCCTAATGATAAACCATTAAAATCGAGTTGACTTTGAGGTTCGGGCAATTGTATCAGACAAGGTGATTACACTCCCCATCAGTATTGATAATCATTAAAATAGATTAAACCACGGACTGAGCAATGAGAGCTGCTGGGTGACTCTGGCAGAAAGGCTGCTTTGACTTTCCAGCAGGGCCTCTCCTGCTCCCTGGAACTTCCTGCTGCTCTCTGGGGATTTGGGGGCCAGGCACTGCTCTCCCTGAGCCTCAGAATGAGCAACTCTTGAAACAGCAGGTTTTACCTCAAAATGTCTTTGGAGGGTGGCTGCAGACAACAGGAAGGAAAAGGATTGTGTGGTCTTGCCTTGGTCCTGCCTGGAGCCCAAGCCTTCTTCTGCTGGAGGATGTTTTCCAGGGTGGGAGCACATCCAGAGGGAACAGCCTTCACTGGGAACTGAGCTTTGATGTCTTCAGCAGCAGCCTGAGGTTTCTCCTCTTACAGGAAGCTGGTGCAGATGTGGTGACTCTGAGGAAGCAGAACATTGGGAGCTGCCCATGAGCAGAGCCTCAGCTCTGAGCTGGACGTGGCTGGACACGAGAGAGCCCTAAAGCCACCAGCCCACGGGCTCAGAACCTGATGGACTTTGAGCTCCCTTCCAACCCAAACCATTCTGTGACCCTGTGACAATGGGAAGGACCAGAAGCAGCCAAGGCAGAGGGGAGAGGAGGAGCCACCTCGTCAGAGCTGATCTTTTCTTGCCACAGGCTGCACTCCTGCCCTGCAGATCAACCAGAATCCCAGAGCTTGGAGATAAAAATCCCCTCCACATCAACCAGAGAAGGTGCCCTGTGAGCAGATGGTGCAAAAGAGCTCTTGGAGAAGGAGAAGGAGGAGAAGGAGAAGGAGAAGGAGAAGGAGAAGGAGAAGGAGAAGGAGAAGGAGAAGGAGAAGGAGAAAGGAGGAGAAGGAGAAGGAGAAGGATTTGCTCCTTGGAAATGGAGCCTCCCTCCAGTGCTCCCTGCACCTCATCCCCCTGAGGGCTCTGACTCAGCCTGGCGTGGCTGGGGTGCTCCAGAGCAGCTGTGGCTGCTGCTCTGCTCTGGGAGTATTGATATGGAGCACTCACTTGTCTGTGCCTTCAATTGCTAAGGGCTTTTTCAAATTGATTACCGGTCTGGCTCAAGTTATTGGATGACCCTGTAAATACAGAGCGAGGATGGGCGTTTTATGATGTCTGACTTCCCTACAATATTTTTTTATTAAGTAAACGGTAATGGAAATATTGGGTTTTCATTCCTTGCTCGCTCCTTTCCCAACAATTGCCAGTAAATCAAAGTTGCAAAGAGCTGCTCCGTGCTGGCAGGGCTGACAGAGCCTGGTGGGCACTCATTTTGGAGATGAGATCCCCTCGTTTCTAGGCACTCAGCAGACTTTGGCGCTGATGTATTGACACTCCCAGCTTTCAGGTCAAGGAAATAGTGCAGGGAAGCATTTCCAGCAGAGAAATGCCCATATTTTAAAGGGAGGACTGCCGGCGGTAGCGACGCCAATTTGCTGAGGCACAAAAATGCCACGCTTAGAAAGCAAGGAAGTATTTCTTCCCTTCTCCTTCCAGCATCTGTGTCTGGGTGTCTCCACATCCATCAGGTGCTGTAGATAGCACAGAAACCCCTGTGAGCCCCTGGCCATGGGGCCAGGCTTGGGCCATCTCCTCCCATCACACATCTAAGCACCCACAGCCAGGCAGTTGGGCTCTTTTGGGGCACTTGAATCCCTTCTGGGGTGGTTTGGTTCCACCAGGGGCAGTCTGATTCCTTCTGGGGTGGTTTGGTTCCATCAGGGTCACTTTAATCCCTTCTGGGGTGGTTTGGTGCCATCAGGGTCACTTTGATCCTTTCTGGGGTGGTTTGGTTCCACCAGGAGCACTTTAATCCCTTCTGGGGTGGTTTGGTTCCACCAGGGTCACTTTAATCCCTTCTGGGCTGGTTTGGTTCCACCAGGGTCACTTTAATCCCTTCTGGGCTGGTTTGGTTCCACCAGGAGCACTTTGATCCCTTCTGGGGTGGGGGCTCACTCGAGTTGGCCCAGGACAAATAAATGCACAGAGCCATCAATGCCCAAGCAGATCCACAATCATTAATTTAGGGATGAGTCCTGCAGTCCAGCCTGGTCTCTCAGGGCTCTCCCTGGGTTGGGAGGAAGCAAAAATTCATATAAAAGAAAAGTTTGAATTCTGGATATCGATTTTTATTCACCTGCATTTCTGTGTTTGTGGGGGTTTTTGTTTGTTTGGTTTGGTTTGGGTTTTTTTGGTGTTTTTGGTTTTGGTTTTTTGTTTTGTTTTGTTTGTTTGTTTTTGTGGTTGTTCCTTTTTTTTTTTTTTTAAGTGGAGCCTGGGAGCCCAGGCAGAGCCCAGCACAGGCTGTGTGTTCCTGGGAAACCTCATGGGATCCTGGAATGGTTTGGGTTGGAAGGAACCCCAAAAATCACCTCATCCCAGCCCTGCCATGCCAGGGACACCTCCCACTGTCCCAGGTGCTCCCAGCCCCAATGTCCAGCCTGGCCTTGGGCACTGCCAGGGATCCAGGGGCAGCCACAGCTGCTCGGGGCACCCTGTGCCAGCCCTGCCCACCCTCCCAGGGAAGGATTTTTTCCTTATATCTGATCCAAATCGCCCTTCTTGTGATTTGTTTGTAACCCGAGAGCAGCCGGGCCGGGTTTCTTTAGGAGCGGTGCCCTCTCCCGCCCTCCAGCCGGGATTCCCTGGGATGCTGGGAGCGCTGGGATGCCGGGACCGGCCGCGCCATCGCCCGGGGGAGCTGCGAGTTCACATCCCCAGTCACATCCCGCATCCCATCCTACATCCATCCCATCCCGCATCCCGGATCCCACATCGCATCCCGGATCCCATCCCGCATCCTGCATCCCATCCTACATCCCATCCCGCATCCCACATCGCATCCCAGATCCCATCCCGCATCCCATCATGCATCCCATCCCGCATCCTGGATCCCATCCCGCATCCTACATCCCATCCCGCATCCCGCATCCCATCCTGCATCCCATCCCGCATCCCATCCCGCATCCCATCCTGCATCCCATCCCGCATCCCCCATCACATCCCACATCCCATCCTGCATCCCATCCAGCATCCCGGATCCCATCCTGCATCCTGCATCCCATCCTGCATCCCATCCCGCATCCCGGCCGGAGCCGCTCCCAGCAGATGGAGCAGTTGCTGTTCCAGCGCTGCCGAGCCGTGAATCCCAAACTCTGCGGCGCCCCGGCTCCAGCTCGGACCCGCTGATCCCGCCGCTGCTCCCGGGTGCGAATCCGCCACGGGAGCGAGCTCCAGCCCCTGCTGCTTTCGCTTTTTCCCCTCTCTTGTCTCAGCAGCCTCAGCTTCCCGAGCACCTCCAGGCTCTGCCCGGGCTTCTCACGGCTCTGCCCGGGCTTCTCCCGGCTCTGCCCGGCTGCAGCTCCCACAGAGCCGCTGCTGCTTTAGCAAACTCTCCTCACCCGCTTTGGCCGAAAGGGCAAACAGGGGATCCCAGGTGAGGCAAGGCTGAGCAGTGAAAGCGCTGCAGGTGCGGGCTGGGGTTTCTCTCCCCGGGGGGAGCAGAGGATGCCCACAGAGCCACCCCCATCCCCCCGGCAGCTGGGGCTGCACCTTGTGCCTCTGCACAGGGACAGAGGAGAGGGAACGGCCTCAGGCTCTGCTAGGGTTGGATTTTGGGAAAATTTCTGCCCAGAAAGGGTTGTGCAGCCCTGGCACAGCTGCCCAGGGCGGTGGTGAGCCTCCAAACCTGGAGGGATTGAACAGCCCCGTGGATGTGGCACTCGGGGACGTGGTCAGTGAGCCCTTGGCAGTGCTGGGGGATGGTTGGACTCAATGAGCTCAGGGGGCTGTTCCAAGCTGAACAATTCTCTGAGTCTGCTCCTTGACTTTCCTACTGCTTTAAAAAGAAATTGTTCCCATCCCACCCTGTCCTGGCTGCACCTTGCCCTGGAGGGTGATGCCCTCTCCCCGTGTGCTGCTTCTGCTGGGACAACCACAGCAGTTCAGATCTGAGGTTTTCCATCTGCTCTGCTGCAGGGGAACTTTGGGGTCCAGGCACCCCCAGAATTTGGAAGGCTCAGCCAGAGCTCCAGATGTTGCAGTTTGGAGCTGGCTCTGAGCTGGTGAAACACAAAGGTGTGATTTATTATTGCCTCATTCGTCTGCACATCGAAAATAAGATTGTGTTACATAATCAGATCTCATTTGTTATTTATTGCTTTCTCTCCCCGCACAGATGTGGATGTTTCTCCCTCTCTCCTGGTGGATAATCCCCGCGGTTTTCCTGCTGGGGCTGTGGGAGGTGCTGTGGGATGGGTGGGGAGCCGGGGGCTGGAGGGATGGGTTGAAGTTTTCCCAGACAAAACCAACACCTTTTGCTTGTTTGTGCCTACGAAACTGCAGGAACTTCTGCAAAGGGGAGTTCAGGGGCCATGGCTTGTCCTGGGAGGTGAAATGCTTGGACATGGAGCTGACACTGCTAAAAAAAAAAAAAACAAAAATTGCTGGGGGTGACAATCCTGATCCAGGCACTGCCCAAGTGCAACCCTTGCTGCTCAGTGCAACACAAACCTGCTCCCCTCCCTGCTCAGCAGCCTCCCAGAGCTCAAGGAGCGTTTGGACAGCGCCCTCAGGGTGTGGTGGGGTTTGGGAAGTGCCCTGTGCAGGGCCAGGAGCTGGATTGATCCCTTCCAGCCTGGGATGTTTTGTGATTCTGACTCTTCTGTCCCTCGGAGCATCCCACAGCCAGCTGAGCCCATCCCCACCCCGGGTGAAATCCACATCCTGCTGAGAGAAAGTGAGGTTTGGGATTTAGAGGTGGTGTGAGGTGAAAGGGTTTGGAAGGGGCTCTGCACTGTACCAAAGTCTCCAGGTGGCTGTGGGTGCCAACCCTGCTGCAGAGCACTGGGAATGGATCCTGATGTCAGATCCAGATGGATCAGCCCTTGGAGCACATCCTTCCTCCCAGAACCCCCCATGCCCACACCTATCAGCTCCATCTCCCAAACCACAGCAGACAGATGATTTGGGTTGTGGTTTGGATCCCCACAAATTTAGCGTGACCCTGGTGATGCTGCTGCTGCTGCAGGGACTTGCCCCAAGCACAAAGCTGGGGATGGGTTTGATTTTACATCCCCTTTATCCAATATTCCATCTCACACATAAAAGCAGGTGTCTGATGGGGACATAATAAATGTTGATCTTCTCACTCCAACCCTCTGCTAATGTGATTTTTGGTGCTGCATCACAGGGAAAATCTGAATTCTTGTAGGTTTATGTGAAAGTGCTGTCACAAACCCCAGCGAGTTTTCAGTGTGATGAGACCCTTAAAAAGGGGGGGATTTTTTTGTTGTGTTGTAGTTACTGATGCCTTCTGCAAAGGAGATCCTTGGGCCACAGGAACAGCTCTGGCTGCCAGTGTTGGGAGTCACTTGGACCCTCATGGAATGCAGGGACAGTGGTGGAAAACCTCCTCAGCTTCTGGGCAGCCTCTGTCCTGCCTTTGCTTTGTGCTTCTCTCAGGTTTTTCACTTGGGACCAGCCTGTGCCCCCTCCCTGCCTGTGTCCCTTATGCAGGAAGGCTTTTCCCTCCAGCCCAGCATTGCTTGTCTGAACTCCCTGGTGCCCCTGAGGTGACAGCAAGGGGCACAGGGACAGCTCCCTCTCCATGCAAAACTTCCCTCCAGGAATGCTGGCCTGGCTCTGGCTGCTGCACAGCACAGGGGTTTCTCACTCTCAAGGGTTTCCCACTGACAGCCCCAAAGGTGAAGTTGTTGGTGAATGCTTGGTCATTCCCCTGCAGCCCAAATTAATTACAGGACACCAGATCTGTTGTGTGGAATAAATGGGGATCATTTTACCTGCTGGAGTGTACACAGCAATTATAATGTGTGACCTTCCAGGGGAAATATGGGAAAAGAGGGTCCCTTGCTGGGGTGGGGAGGGTGCTCCCCTGCTTTCCCCTACATCCCTGAGTTGAGTGGGAACGTGGAGTAATCCAGGGGGAATTAATACCCAACATGACAGAGAGATAATCTGGAATGATGTAAAGAGTTGTAAGCACCAGCTGCACGTGACCACCCTTCATCCAAAACATGTGTGGGTCTCCAGAACTCCCTGCACAGCATTCCCTGCACAGCAATCCCTGCACAGCAATCTCTGCACAGCATTCCCTGCACAGCAATTCCTGCACAGCATTCCCTGCACAGCAATCCCAGAAACAACATTCCCTGCACACCAATCCCTGCACAGCATTCCCTGCACAGCATTCCCTGCACAACATTCCCTGCACATCAATCCCTGCAGAGCAATTCCTGCACGGCATTCCCTGAAACAACATTCCCTGCACAGCATTCCCTGCACAACATTCCCTGCACAGCATTCCCTGCACATCAATCCCTGCACAGCAATCCCTGCACAGCATTCCCTGCACAGCAATCCCTGCACAGCAATTCCTGCACAGCATTCCCTGAAACAGCATTCCCTGGACAGCAATCCCTGCACAGCAATCCCTGCACAGCATTCCCTGAAACAGCATTCCCTGGACAGCAATCCCTGCACAGCAATTCCTGAAACAGCAATCCCTGCACAGCATTCCCTGGAACACAAATCCCTGCACAGCATTCCCTGCAACAACATTCCCTGCACATCAATCCCTGCACAGCATTCCCTGAAACAGCAATCCCTGAAAAAACATTCCCTGAAACAACATTCCCTGCACAGCAATCCCTGCACAGCATTCCCTGCACAGCAATCCCTGAAACAACATTCCCTGCCCCAGCATTCCCACCCATCTCATTCCCCCCCACCTCACCTGGGGCAGGGACCCCCACCAGACCTCCTCCAGGGATTCCTGAAGCAGGGACACGACTGACAGCCCACTCAGGAGCAGTGCAAACGTGCATTTCCTGAAAAATTCCTGTTTTTTTTTTTTAACTGAGAACGGGGACGTGCAGCCACCAGC
Source organism: Phylloscopus trochilus trochilus (assembly GCA_016584745.2). Taxonomy (NCBI): domain Eukaryota; kingdom Metazoa; phylum Chordata; class Aves; order Passeriformes; family Phylloscopidae; genus Phylloscopus; species Phylloscopus trochilus. The sequence goes on along the minus strand of WQNJ02000041.1, from coordinate 18,357,631 downwards.
CAGAGAACAACGGTGACAGCGATGTCAGGCCCCAGGTTTGTCCCCAGAACCATTATTAAACCATCAGGAGGTGTTGCTGGGAGGAGCATCAGCCCAAATTCCTAATAAATCCTTTCAGATAAGAAGGCCACAGTCAGTAAGACACATGGAAGAGGAGGAGATCTGGAAATTCCTTTGGAAAAGATCCAGCTCCTGCTCAGGATTCTCCTCCAAGATGTTTGGAGCACTGGGGAGCAGCTCTGGGAGTGTGGGGGAGGCTGTGCCCAGTGATGTGCCCAGGAGCCCAGACCTGCACAGGATGGAAGGAAAAAATGTTCAATCCTCTAGAAAGCAACTAAAAAAAAAATTAAATCTTGGGTCTTGAAGAGGTTAAATTTCCAGTTTCTAGGAGAATGGTTGCTTCTCTCCGTGCTGGTGGGGCTCCCTCAGTCCTCACATCTCCAGGAGTCTGGGGACCCTGGGTTCTGCTCAGGGTGAAGGGTGTGGGGAGAAATATATTTTCAGAGAGGGACTTTTTTTTTTTTTTTTTGATAATTACATTGATAATTTCGGGCTTTGCAAAATTTCTCAGCTCCTGATCCCTCCCACTGCTGGGATTTGCTTTGCAAAAGAGAAAACGGGGTTTTCAATTTCCCAGCCACGCCAAACTTGGGCTCCTGACACAAATCCTGTCCCAGCTCCTGGCTGCTGCCCTGAAGGGAAACGGGAATCTGGAGGAAGTGCAGGAAAAGGGAAATCAAACAGAGCACAAAGAAACGAGGAGCCCAATTCTGGGGAGGGCTGAGCGCTCCTGCACACAATCCCCCCCTCCTGGGCTGCCTGTGTTCACAGATTCTTCTTTTGACTCCTCCTGTAGCTCCAGCTGTGGCAGCAGCTTCCAAGAGAGCGGCTCAAATACAAATTTGATGTTGGAGTGGAGGAGGAATCAACAGAATTATTCAAGTGGTGCAGAAAGAGCCTGAGAAAAGAGTGCGTGCAGCATCTCAGCCGTTCATGTGTTATCCCCTAACAGCAATGCTGGCTCTTCGAAAGAGCAGAAAGGCCTGATTTGGAACGCTCCAGTTTATGTAAGAATATTAAATGCAAAAGCTTTTCCAAATAATCGTTTTATTAGTCCCTGGTGGGATCACAGAGGGATTCGCTGGGATCCAATCCCGCTCCGTGCAGCACCCGGGGCGCCTCCTCCCACAGGTCCCAGGGTGACATCCCACCTGGAAGGGCTTCATTTGCATAAGAAGTTCATTAACAAGCTCCAGGTTGTGAGGTCCCATCCTTCTTGTCCCTCCCTCCAGCCACCCTTGTTTGTGCTGCTGGGCTGAAAGTTGTCCTTGGTGTGCAGCAGGAACAGGATTTGTTTTGTGTCCCTGCTCTGTGCAGAGCTGAGTGACCCTGAATGTGAGCTCAGAGCTGCACAGAGTCTGAAAAACACCAAAACTCAAACTGAAGGCATCACTTCCAGCTTTAATCACAGCCTGGTACCTTGTGCTCCTTCCCCAGTCCAGGAGCTCTGGCTAGGGACTGCCACTGTGTCCCCTGGCTGGTGTCACCAAACCTGGCTGGTGTCACCAAACCCCACTCTGGGGACTGCCACCGTGTCCCCTGGCTGGTGTCACCAAACCCTCAGCTCTGGGGATTGCCACTGTGTCCTCTGGCTGGTGTCACCAAACCTGCCTGGTGTCACCAAACCCTCACTCTGGGGACTGCCACTGTGTCCCCTGGCTGGTGTCACCAAACCCTCAGCTCTGGGGCTGCCACATCCCCCATGTCCCCTGGCTGGTGTCACCAAACCTGGCTGGTGTCACCAAACCCCACTCTGGGACTGCCACATCCCTGTGTCCTCTGGCTGGTGTCACCAAACCTTCCCTCTGGGCTGTCACATCCCCCATATCCCCTGGCTGGTGTCACCAAACCCTCAGCCCTGGGACTGCCACCGTGTCCCCTGGCTGGTGTCACCAAACCTGCCTGGTGTCACCAAACCCTCACTCTGGGGCTGCCACAGGAGTTGGTGCCTGGAGCTGCTCAGTATTCAGTGGCACCACTTTCCTAATGCACACGGATTTAACTCATTTCCGATTGATCCCCTAATTACAAAATTTGTTTAAAGCTGTTATATTATCTCCTCATTTGACACAATATGGCACAATTTTGTTCCAGTGCTGAAAACCAAATAAGACAACGGCAGCTGGTAGCATTTCAAAGAGCCGTTCCCTTTAAGATGAAATCAATCCTGTTTCAAGTTTATTCCCTTGCTTTAGGAGCGAGGCTCCAGGGGTGCATTTTGCTGAAAAAAAAAAAAAAAAAAAAAAGTGTCTTTTTGATTTTTTTTTTTCAGAAATCCTTTAGATTAATATGCAGCTGTCATTGCAAGGCAAATCCAGCCCGGCTTTCATGTGCTCCTCTCTCCCCGGGCTGCGGCGAGTGCCCGGCCCTGCCGGGAGCCACCGCGGCGCTGGTGGCACCTGGGGCAGGGCCACTGCGGCCACCACGGCCACCACGGCCACTGCTGCCCCGCCCCGCACTCACCGCCCCTTTTAAACCTTTTAAAACACAAACCCATGACAATAGAGAGAGGTTTGGGGTCCTTTGTGCGGCCCCTGGAGTGTCCTTTGAAAAGTTGTTTAACTTGCAGGTGGTGTCGCCAAAACTTTGCGCGGGGATGCTTTGGAGTAAATAGACGCTGAAGGGCCTAAGTGAAGTTTAAATGTTTATATCGATGGGTGATTTATTCCTCCAGCAGCATCCATCACGGAATCACGGAAGGGTTGGGGTTGGGAGGGACATGAAAGCTCCTCCGATGTCCCATGGGCAGGGACACCTCCCGTGGCCCAGGGAGACAACTCCAAACCCCATCCAGCCTGGCCTTGGGCACTGCCAGGGATCCAGGGGCAGCCACAGCTGCTCTGGGCACCCTGTGCCAGCCAGGAATCCCCTCCCGGTGTCCCACCCAGCCCTGCCCTGTGTCCATGTGAAACCATTCCCGTTTCTCACCGATGTGCTCTGCAGAGGCTCCACCTCGGTCCTGCCTCATCCCAGGTGTCCTGGAAGGAGTTTTCCCATTTCCTCCCTGCATCCCATCCCTGCAGAGCCCCCCCCCGGGCTGCTGAACACGGGGATTATCTCAGCCCAGCCTGCTCCTGCCCAGGCTTTGCCTGTGAGGGCAGAGCAGACCCTGGGGGGCTGCTGGAGCTGCTGCCCCGCAGAAAGCACTGCCGCAGTTGTCAGAAAAAAAAAAAAAAAAAAAGGAAGAACTTCTCTTTTTATCTTTTTTTTTTTTTCCTGATTGAGCAGGAAGAAAGAAGGAAAAGGGTTATTTGAGCGCTCCTGTGGGCTCCTGAGCCTGCCCAGCCCCGCTCCTTCCCCTGCTGGAGCATCCAGGCGGGCGAGAGAGCGGGGCTGGAGCGCTCCGGGAAGGGGAGCGGAGCCGCTTTGGGGCGTTCCTGGAGGCTTTAAAGAGCTCGTCTCTGAGCAGGGATAGGGATCAGCCTCTCTTCTTGCAGCTCGCTTCACAGAGAGCCCCGTTCTCCCCTGACATCTTCAAACACGGCGCCGGCAGAGCGATTGAAAGGCCGGAGCGTGCGAGGCGCGGTGCTGCAGGGACGGGCCGGGGAGCGGAGATGAAACGGGAGATGCGCTGCGCTGCTCAAAGCCCCGGCCTCCCCTCGCTCCGCACCTCCCAGCCTGCCCCAGCAGGGCTCCTCTGGCTCCCCAAACCCGGCTTTGGCTTGTGCTGGGGGAGCTGGGGGCGTCCCCAGGCTCCCTCCCACACACCCAGCACCTCTGGGTGCTGCCAGGGGGGCACTGCCGCGGGGGCTGGGGGCACTGGGGGTGCTGGGAGTGCTGGGGGTGCTGGGAGTGCTGAAGTTCCGGGGATGCTGGGGGTTCTGGGGGTTCTGGGGGTGCTGGGGGTTAATGGGGTGCTGGGGGCACTGGGGTGCTGGGGATGCTGGGCGTTAATGGGGTGCTGGGGGTTAATGGGGTGCTGGGGGTGCTGGGATTCTGCGGATGCTGGGGGCACTGGGGGTGCTGGGCATTAATGGGGTGCTGGGGGTTCTGGGGATGCTGGGGGCACTGGGCGTTAATGGGGTGCTGGGGGTTCTGGGGGCATTGGGAGTGCTGGGGGCACTGGGAGTGTTGGGGTTCTGGGGGTTACTGGGAGTACTGGGAGTACTGGGAGTACTGGGATTCTGGGAGTGCTGAGGGTGCTGGGAGTGCTGGGGTTCTAAGGACACTGGGGTTCTGATGGTTCTGATGGTTCTGAGGGTGCTGGGGATGCTGGAGGTGCTGAGGATTCTGAGGGTTCTGGTGATGCTGGGGATGATGGTGGTTCTGGGGGTTCTGGTGGTGCTGGGGGTGCTGGAGGTGCTGAGGATTCTGAGGGTGCTGAGGGTTCTGGGGGTGCTGGGGTGCAGCAGCTCAGGCTGCACCGAGGGCTCACTCGTCCCTGCCCGTGGCCCGCAGCCCCTTCCCCTCTGTCCCACCCCGAGGGTCCCCGGGCGTGTCCCGGCGCTGGAGCTGAGCCCGGCCCGGAGCCCGCAGAGCCCGGCAGCCGCCCCGGCTCCTTCTCCTCACGGCGGGGATGCAAATGAACGGCTCTGGAGCGTGTTGGATAAATACAATGTTTGTTCTTCCTAATGGATTTCAGCAAGATATGGTAAATATTAACTCCCAGGTGGGGAAATGCATAATTCATCGGCAGGCTGGCTCTGCCTGGCTCCTGCTGAACGTGTGGCTGCGGCAGAGTTAATTCTCCTGCCAGGAGCTGGGATGGGGCTGGGGTTTGTGCTGGGAGCTGATCGCCCAGGGCTCACAAAGCATCGAGGGCTTTGCTGCAGAGCTGGGGGTGCACGGGGAGCTGGGGGGACCCAGCCCGGGCAGCTGACCCCAGCTGATCCCTCCAAAGGAGTTAAAAGTGAATCTAAAAACCTCGGTGAGGCGGTGCAGGTGAGTGGTTGAGCTGGGGACAGCTCTGACGGCGTTTCTGGGGGAGAAGATGAGGTTTAGTCATTAATTATCCCTCTCTCCTCCCTGTGCCAGCCAGCACATCCCCGTGCAAACACCACCCAAATCCCTCCCTGCTGCTCCAGCCTCCTCCCCAACCCCCAGGTTTTGGGAGGTGTCGGGTGAGGAAAGGGTTAAGAGGTGAAACCCTCCCGCGTCGATCCTGGGCCACGTCATTTAACCCAATTAATTCCAGCGCAGCAAAGAGGATTTAAATTTCTGCTGAAGTGATTGGTTGAGTCGGGAGATGCAGCCAGGCCATCACCTCCTTCCCGTTAATTAGATATCAATTCATTAACGCCGGGTATTGGAACACGCTGTTGGTGTCCGATGAGAGATGATCTGGAGACCAGGATACTTTTTGGGACACGTGGTTTATTGGTCGTGGTTTATTGGTGGTGGGAAGGCAGCCTGACTGGGGAAGAGTCCAAAGGTCTAAAGGGACAGGGATCCAGGGGAGCAAGAGCCCGAGTTACCTGTTACATTCCATTTTAACCCTTTCTATCGTGAATATTCTAATGAGCATCAACCAATCACCTCAAGATACAAAACCTACAGAATCTACACACAGCCTATGGGAACTACAACATTACAATGCTACTCTACAAACCAAAATCCTGAAAAACCACCTTATCCCTGCTACCTGAGAAGGTCCAACCCCTTATTCATCCTTTTGTCCTGGCAGGGGTGTCACTGAATCACCCAGCCCAGTCTTTTCAGCTGGTTTAATCGCTCTCTTCCTGCCCAGCACCTTACAGTTCAAATTTCGCTTTCAATTCCATCTCTTTTGTAGGTTTTATACTCTTAGAATCTCTCACTAATAAACTATCTCTGCAGGGTCCTCCTGCTTCCTCCTCTCCAACAGCCGGGGTTTGATACCACGGCGAAAATTGCCCCCAGAAGCGATTAGAGCCCCTCTTAAACTGGGGGAGGAAACCTCTTTTCCAGACTTTCTGCCCTCCAGTTGTTCCTGGGCACGAATTAACCCCTGCGGCTCCGGTGGATGACACCACCACCACCCCCCTCTGGAGCTGCCCCCTCGATTTAAACCCGAGCCTAAGAAGTCACTGACTTAGCAGCGCCCAGTTTTACCTCCTCGTTGGTGACAGCCCAGCCCAAAGCCACCCCCCCGGAGTGACAGCTCGGCAGTGGCACCGCGGACCCGCCTGACTCAGATGTTCAACACCTCGGGGCTGTAATCTCCTTTTCATGGGAGCACAGCTCCCATTGACATTAATAGGGGCTCGCGTGGCGGCTTCAAAAGGAGAGGGTGCACCTGAAAGTGCAAATTAGCGCCGACAAACTCGATTGATTAATTATTAAAGCGGATCATTAAAGCCTAGCCACGCCTCCGGATCATTAAGAGAGCCCAAAACATACGCGGCGCTCCCTCAATTAAAGCAGCTCCTAAAATGCCATTTAGGGCCCAAAATGAATGCAGAGTAAATATTGGTTCATCAGCCCCTGCTTCTTGCAGAATTTGGAGCTCCGAGAGCTTGAACTTCTCTGCTTCAAATGCAAATGAGCGGCAGGCGACGCTTTCAATGCAGGTCCCCGCTCAGAAATCGGCGTTTAAAAGGTGAATTAAAGCCCAAACCCCCAAAGCTGCCCCAGTATTCCCACCCATCTCATTCCCCCCACACCTCACCTGGGGCAGGGACCCCAACCAGATCTCCTTCAGGGATTCCTGAAGCAGGGATACGACTGACAGCCCGCTCAGGAGCAGTGCAAACGTGCATTTCCTGAAAAATTCCTGGTTTTGTTTTTTGGTTTTTTTTTTGAACTGAGAACGGGGATGTGCAACCACCAGCCAGAGAACAACGGTGACAGCGATGTCAGGCCCCAGGTTTGTCCCCAGAACCATTATTAAACTATCAGGAGGTGTCGCTGGGAGGAGCATCAGCCCAAATTCCTAATAATTTGGAGCTTTAAGAGCTTGAACTTCTTCAAATGCAAATGAGCAGCAGGCGACGCTTTCAATGCAGGTCCCCGCTCAGAAATCGGCGTTTAAAAAGTGAATTAAAGCCCAAACCCCCAAAGCTCGGGGGCCAGGCTGGCACCTGAGCTCTTTTTTGTTGTTTAGTGCGGGGATAAAGCTGCACCTCCCTCCCCAGGGGGGCTCCGGCCCCAATTCCCAGGTCTGCCACCCACCCCTTTTCCTGTGCCCCTGGAACAGGGGGTGACACCGGGAGCTTTGAGGGGACACTGGGATCCTCCTTGCTGTCCCTTTTTGGTGTTTCTCGTCCCGAGGTCACCGTGGCCGTGCAGGCAGCAGCTCATCCCAGTCCTGGAGTCCAGTGGCTCACTGGGCAGACTGGGGATGGTTTTCCCTCCCAGTGATCACCCCCTGGAGCAGCCCCCTCCTCGCTGGGTGTTTATGGGGATGCAATCACCCTAAAACCTCCTGGAAGTGGTTCAGCAGGACGTGGTCACCCCCGTGAGGTATTTGCTCAACCCGTGGTGATTTTCAGCATTAAAATGGCATTGCCTCAGCTTCAGTGTCCAGGTTGACATGGTTTGTAACATCCCAGTGACCAACCAACCCCCAGTTCCTGATTTATGGGGTATTGCCTTCACCTTTCCAGGGATATATTTTGATTTTTTTAAAAAATTATAGTGTTCTAACCACTATCCTAACCACAAATCCCAAACTCCAAACCCGTTCCCAGAGCCATCAACCAAATCGCTCTGGAAAACAGGATTATTTATATTAATGCAGCAGCAAAAGGAGTGGAAGTGAAGAACACAGCTCCCCGGTGGTGATCCTGAGTTTGGGGTGGTTCCAGCTCTTTCTGCTGCTGAGAATTTTGCAACAGGTGAATGCAAAGAATCCCTGTTTCTGGAGATAAATAAATAGACGGATTTGGCTGGGGAGGTTAAAACAGAGCTTGAGGCACCATCAGCCAGGGCTGGGGGCTGGTTCAGGTGCTGCTGCATTTTCCAGGAAAACGGAAAAGATGGATTTTGGGGTTGGGTTTTTAGCAGGGTTCGGCTCTGAGCTGGAGGCTCCAGGTGAAGCCCAGGCACCTCTCCAAGAGCCCTGGGTGTCACCAGAGCCACCAGAGCCCAGAGCAACACCCCCCGAGGAGCCCAGCCAGGGCTTTAATTATTCCACACGTTACACCGAAAACACTCGTTCCTTTTTAAAGACTCATTCTCCTCAGAAAACACCTTTTATCTCTCTAATAAGAAATCATTAATTAGGAGATGTTGACCCGACGAGCTGTGATAGTTTGGTGGCTGATGAGCGCTGCCTTTAATCAGACCTTTTACAAGCTGGTGGATGTTAACTTGTGGCTGTTAATTATTCACACCTTCAAGTGTTCCGGCGGTCGGAATATTTCACGAATGCCCTTCTTTTTTATTTAACTGCGGCGATGGATTTCATGAGCCAGGAATCGCACTTATTAATTTACAGTCGTTTTGCACTTCCATGCCAGTCGTTTGGCATTAACTCTCTGTTTAAAAATAATAAATGACCCCTGACTCTCTATTGTCTGTCCTAATTAGCATACTGTCTTTTAAAGAGGAAAGCGTGTTTTCTCTTCATTAACCGTAATATTACCTCGGCAGACAATCGGTAGGTCCGTGATCTAGAAGCTGCTGCGGACGCCAAATTACCTCCTCTACCAGGACAAAAATCAATTAACACCACTAGGGATGTCATTATTGTCACATTATGTCACCGGATATACTCCAGGGTAAAGAAATGATTTGTGGAATTTTTAATGCCGCCGCTGGAGAAGCCGCCCGGGGTGCTGGGCCCGGGGGCTCCGGGCTCTGCTTTTCCCCGGGGGCCGGAGCTGGAGAACCCAGCGGAGGGAAAGGTCAGTGCCAGCGGGCCGGGCTGGCTGCGGGCACCGCGTCCTGCCCGGAGCATCGCCCCAAAGCCACTCGGCGTCCCTCGCAGCGGGTCAGCGCCGTGTTTCAGCAGGGGAGAGGCGGGACAGGGCCCAGGGAGGGGAGAAATAATTTAAAAAAATATATATTTCCTTGCCAGAGCTGCCCTCCTGCGCCGCTCGGACGGGAACCACCCGGGCGCTGCCGAGGTGCCGCTTTTCAAAGTGTCCCCAACTCGTGTGCCTGCCCTGCGTCGGGGGGTATTTAATTAAGTCTGCTCTGTCTGACACGATCTGATGTCATTGTACAAGGAGATGTTCTTTGTTAGCCGCGCGCTTCGTTTCAGGCTCCTCTGTGTATTTGAAACCATGGCAACAGAAGAGTAAGCTAAAGCCAATGAGATAATGAGATATTCTCATTGTAATTGTGTTTCGCGAGGGCACACGCTCCCATGGGTGGGATCCGGCTGTCTTACAACTGCTAACAGAATTTAAGGGACGGGAATAAATTAACGCGGCGGCGTTTGGCCACAACAAGCCGTGTAAACACTCCCGACGCGGCGCTTGCCGCGGCTCCCGGCGCGTCCTGCGCCTTCGATGCGCGGGGGAAAAAAACGCTGCGGAACGGGGAGCCGAGCCTCGAAACCCCGTCAGAACTTCAAGGAAGTTGGGGTTTGAAAGGCATTAACCAGCCGCCAGGCGTTGGTTTGCATGATAATTGCGGAGAGGAGGAGATGGAGGCAGCGCAAAGGGGACGGGATTGGAGCTGCCGCGGCCCCGGGGTTGTTGGGGAGATGATGGAAAATCCCAGCCCAGGTGCCCGTGGGGTTCGTCCTCCTGCTGCCGTGGAAGTGAAATCCAAAAGTTCGGCCACGATTTAAAGGATGAAACTTTCTAGAGGCGCCGAGGAAGGGAGGAGTTTGTCCTCTCCCGTTGTGGAGGGAGGGAAACCCAAAGCGAGGGGTTGGGTTTGGAGAGCCTTGGGTGAGGTTTTCGTTCTGCTCCCAGATGAGGACACGGGGGGGGGCACACCACGAGCAGCACTTCACACACGAGATGGACTCTGAGCACCACAAGAGCAAACTAGGAAATGTGATTTGGGGAGCGGAAACAGGATCAGATCTGCTTCATGCCCTAATTGTCTTCATCCTATAATTGTCTTCATCCTGTGTAATCCCCAGCAAATGTACAATGATCGCTCTTCTCCCCAGAACATCTCAGTGCAGGGCAGGGCCACTTGGGGTGGGGAGTGTCAGCCCGGGGAATATGGGATGGTCTCCTGAGAAAAGTCACAAAATGTCTGGGAAAATCCATTTTTCCTGGAGCAGAAATAGCAAAGTGAGCAGAGCCCAGAGCTGCTCCACCACCCGGGCAGGCTCAGGCAGGGGAGCAGCCACAACTTGCTCCACATTGTAGGCAGGGATGATTTTTATTAATATAATTATTACTGTTGCTCAAAGAGTGCACTTCTGATGTGGGGACAGCTGACAAGATAAATTATCTGTGTTGTCAGCTGCGTGGAGAGACCTTTGGGATATTTTAATTAAGAGCAGGCTCCCCCCAGCCCGTTGTGCATCTTCCCCAGAGCAGGGCTGGAGCCACACGGCGACCACACCAGCCAACCTTCTCCCCAGCCTCCTACCCAACCTCCTTCCCAACCACCCAACCTCCTTCCCAACCACCCAACCTCCTCCCCAACCATCCAACCTCCTTTCCAAACATCTGAGATCCTCCCCAACCATCCAACCTCCTTCCCAACCATCCAACCTTCTCCCCAACGTCCTTCTCAACCACCCAACCTCCTTCCTTACCATCCAACCTTCTCCCCAGCCTCCTTCCCAACCTCTTTCCCAACCACCCAACCTCCTTCCCAACCATCCAACCTTCTCCCCAACCATCCAACCTCATTTCCAAACATCTGAGATCCTCCCCAACCACCCAACCTCCTTCTCAACCATCCAACCTTCTCCCCAACCACTCAACCTTCTCCCCAACCTCCTTCCCAACCACCCAACCTCCTTCCCAATCACCCAACCTCCTTCCCAACCACCCAACCTTCTCCCCAACCATCCTTTCCAACCACCCAACATTCTTCCTAACTATCCAATCTCCTTCCCAACCATCCAACCTTCCCCCCAACTACCCAACCTTCTCCCCAACCATCCAATCTCCTTCCCAACCATCCAACCTTCTCCCCAACCATCCAACCTTCTCCCAAACCTCCTTCCCAACCATCCAACCTCCTTCCCAATCATCCAACCTCCTCCCTAACCATCCAACCTTCTCCCCACACCATCCAAGCTCCTTCCCACACCACAGAGATTTGGGGTTTGCCTCCTGCACCCCCAAAATTAGTGCCTGTGTTTGTTTGGTGTGAAACAAGACCATGAAGTGCCATATTTTACGTGGGCACTGCTTCTGGGGGCATTTCCCGTTGCAGCTGTCAGCAAATCATCACCACAACGGAGACAATCAGGTACAAAAATCCACTTTAACTGGCTGAGTACCCTGTGAGCTTCTCCCTGGCATGGAGCCCAAAGGAAAGGTTTGTTTAGACCCTTAAAGGAAGATTATTTTCAGTGCTGCAGTGCCTGGGCACACTCTGGCCCAGAGCCTGGGGACCTGTGTGGGATAAATGGTTCTTCAGCTGCAGAGTTGATGCAGCAGGATCCAGGTGTGGGGTTGGATTGGTCAGTCCCACTCTCTGAGCTGTCCACCCTCCACAAGGTCCAGGGCCTCCCATGAGGACAGATGTGCCAGGAAGGAAGAATATTTCAGGAGTTATTCCAAAAGAATCTGCCCAAATCCTGATGCAGCCCCATCTTCTCCTCACTAAAGTGCCCATGCACAGATGAAGTTGCCAAGAGCCTTCTCTCAGAATTTACCACAGAGGAGCTGTTTGACAGCCTTGTACAGGAAACCAGAGCTGTGTCGTGGCTTTTTTTAATTTCAGCAATATACACAAATCAAGTGCATTTATGAAATCAATGTATAATCATTTTTACAAGGATGTGTAATTTAAAAACAGACATAAAAGATCTCTAAAGTAACGCTACACATCTCTTTTGGACAAATGTTATTTCAGGGATTTATGATAATTCCTCTTCTGAAAGAAAAATGAAGCTAATTGAAACAAACTTTGTAGTTTCTATTAATGCCATTGGAATACAGTATGTGCTGCCAGTTACAAAGTGACATTGAAAGCTGATGCTGTTCTCAACAACACCATGATTTCTCAGTTTTATGTACTTTTTAATTTCCTCTGTGGAAAATCTGTTCTTCATAAAAGAGCTGCTGAAGAAAATGTGGAAAAAGTTGATTCATTCCATATTTACATTCTTGCAAGTACCTGGAAATGAACCAATTACCAACGGGAGCCAAAAGAGAAGTTAGGAAAGTCATTTAGAAAACTCATCTTCTGACAGGCTCTCTGCCTCAGAAGTGCCCTGGGAAAGTCCTGCTCTGATTGTAAACCCCTTCCATCCCAGCCTGGTCCTTGTCCCACTCTGAGCTCCAGATCCTCTGGAGCTTGGGGACAGCTCTGGAAAGGGGCCCGGACTCCTGTCCCCAGCTCAAACTCACACTTAGACTGGGACCCCAACATGATCTCAAACCAAAATATTAACATGAACTCAAAGCCAGGCCAAAACCAAACCAAACCTGAACCTAAATGCAACCCAACCCTGAAGTGAACCCAACCAAAACCCAAATCCCAACCCAAAACCAAGCCTAAAGCAAAACCAAAGCTGAGCCCAACACAAACACAAACCTGAGCCCAACTCAATCCCGTACCCAAACCTGAACCTGAGCCCAACTCAAACTAAAACCCAACCATGAGCCAACCTCCAAACAAATCCAAACCCAAACCCAAACCCAAACCCAAACCCAAACCCAAACCCAAACCCAAACCCAAACCAACCAAACTCCTCCACAAACCCAAACTCCAAACCAAACTTGAACTTCAACCCAACCCAAATCTAGTCTCAAACCCCAACAGCCTCTCAGCCCAGCACGTCAGGTCAGGGCTGCCGTGGTTGCAGGAGAATGCTCTTCCTATTAAACCCTCAGAACCTCTACTAGTTAAATTTAAAAAACAAAAACAAAACCAAAAACAAATACAAAACACCACCAAAAAAACCCCAAACTAAACCAAACCAAACCAAAACAAAACAAAACAAAAAAACCCCCAAACCCCAAAAGATCAAGAAGAAGAGGGGTTATGTTGCAATATGACACAAAAGAATGACCCTCATGCACTGAGATGTCCAAGCCAGAAAAGGGGCAGTTTATTTACAGACCTTGACATTTATAGAGTTCCAACAGTGACCATGGATTGGAGGATGAAAATTGTACTCTCCAACCACAGTGGTCAACCCAACAGTCCATCAATTCTCTCCTCCTCCAGAAAGGAATGCAAAACAATCATTGTTTACATGAAAAGTAAGTGAGAAAACTCCATTGCAAAATGTAAACACAGAAGGCTGAAATGGAACTTTAGAAAAACAGAGAAGAAGAAGAGAGAAAACCAGGGCGACAGGGTTGCCTTTTTTACACTTGAATTTTGGCATCATCAATACCCTCCCTGCCAGAGTGGTCTCTGGTTTTTGGTCACTTTTTCCAGTCCCACCCTGAAGCCACCATGAGAGCAGAGCTGCCTCACCCAACTCCAGCCTGAGCCATTCCATGTCGCTGTTGGACACAACAAATGGAGGCAGGGAGTGATTAGAAAGGCTGCGTGGACTCCTTGCAGGAAGGAGCCCCCGGTTTATTTCTTGGGCTTCTTTTATGCTTTTACAGATGTGCCCACCTTAGAGGTGGGACCTTTGGGAACCATTGGTCAGTTCCAGAGACCACCACATGAAATCCCTCCTCTGGGAAAATTGTACAAAACAAGATAGTTTACAATATGTGACCTTGTGTACCAAAAGAGTGCCTGGGAACAGAATTTCCCAAAACCAAAACATGGCAGGCACGAAGCGTGGCAACAGTTCCCCCCTTTCTCCCTCTGAATTTTCCCGTCAGCGGATGTCCCCTGCTACAAAAGCCCCTCAGCTCGGGAGGGGGGTTGTTTGGAGCTTCTGTTGGTGACTCAGCTGTGCAGGAGCAGGCTTTTTTCCCTAGGCCTGGCTTTAATAAAGCTTTGCCGCGGTGTCTGCGCCGCGCGGCCGCCCCGAGGTGGCTGCTCGGGGCCTGTGTGGCTTCCAGCGGCGCTAGGCCCGGACAAGGCTTTATTAAATTCTGCCAGAGGAAGAGAAGTAGAAAGTTGAGTTTCCAGCACTAATGTGATTTTTATTCTCTTTTTTTTTTTTTTTATCCCCCCCTCCCCCAAAGCCTGGTGGCTTTCGCACTCATGTTGTGAGTTTGTTTCGAGCAGGGGTTTGATGGCTCCTCATGACCAGGGAAAGCCGGGCTGGCGGCGCTGAGAAAGGGAGAAGCCTTGTCCCACTTCATGCTCCACAAACTGGAACACAACGTCTGTGAGGGTGGATAGAACGAGGTGGAGAGTTCTGCCTCTCGTGCCGAGGCTTTCACCTCCCATCTCTGGGATCCCTGCCTGGGTTTTTTTCGGCAAGGAAACAAAGCCGGGATCAGGGGCCTGCCCCAGCACCCGGGCTCTGTGTCCCTGCTGCGGGGTGCCAGGAGGATCAACCTCCCTCCTTGCAGGTGTGGAGAAAGCACAGGGTGGGGAGGAACTCCTCACATTCAGGAGAGCTGGGAAAGAAAATATTTGTTTTCTTGATGAGGGAGAGAAAACCATTCCCCGTTCCTGCCCTGGCCAGGGAGCCAGCACTGGAAGGGGATTTGTCTGAGCCCCTGCTCCTCGTTCATGGCACATGGCTTGGGGTGCAAACCCTGGCTCAGAACCCCCTGAGGCACTGCTGAGCCTGAGGACCCCAAAATTCTCCTGGAGAGGCAGCAGTGGGTGGGCAGGGTTGACCCAGTGATCCCGATTCCCAGAGGCCACGCCGCGGCCGCTGCACAATAAACACAGCCCGGAGCAGATATACGAGCATTGATCTGATCCTAATAATCCTTTGCACTTCCACAGGGCTTTTAGGGGGAGTCTCCAGGGTTTCTAGGATTGCTGTTCATATCCAGAGCCCTGCAACAGCAACTGGCTTTGGTGATCCCCCTGGATCTGTGGGAGCATCGGAGCCATCATGCTTTTATAGGAGCAAAAATTAAAATTGTTTGATATGCAACAGGTCTCTCAGGCTCCCTGCCCCAAATCCTGTTTGTCAACCCAGCCTTTCGTGTTCCTCACAGCAAGCAGTGAATGGGGAAGTTGGTTTGTGGCCTCCAAATTAAATTAGGATTGATTTTATTTTCTCTTTTTTTTTCCTACAGGCAGACTGAAGAAATATCTCCAGTTCAAATTGCTTTAAGTCCATTTTAAAGTATTCACTTTCATACTGAATTTAGCACAGAGGCTGTTAGTCTTGTTATTTTAAATTAACTAGAAAATCAATTGCAAAAAGTAATTTCCATGCACAGCTGCAGGAAACTGTGGGACCACCAACATCTGCTGCAATGGGGCATCTGCAACATCTTAAATACCAGAGAGTAAATGAACCACTGAATGTGGACACTTTAAACTCAGCTGAAATACACCACCGTGGCATTAATTAACTGTATCTGTATGGATGTGTCAGTGTTGGGTTAATTGTTGGACTTGATGGTCTTAAAGGCCTTTCCCAATATTAATGATCCTGCAATTCCATGTTTTATATAGCATATATATATAATTTTGTTCATATTTTCCTTCTCCTTCTCCTTCTCCTTCTCCTTCTCCTTCTCCTTCTCCTTCTCCTTCTCCTTCTCCTTCTCCTTCTCATCAGTATTTTTAATTTCCAGCCTTCCCATTCCTCCTTCCCATCTCCTCCTGCCCATTTCCATCCCCCAGACTCCGAGCACAGAACATTTCTGTGCCTCTTTGGAGCTGTTCCTTCCTGGTCTTTTCCGAGTTTCCAGGAGACAGGGCCCAGGTAATTCGTGGGCTGATGGGGCCCTTTGCTGTTAGCCCTGGCAGATGAAATGCTGTAATATCTTTGCAATATTTAATGAAAGGAGAAAAGCAAATTCGTAACTGAGCAAGGGGAGCCAGATGTGCAGCTTCTCCAGCAGGAACAGTTCTGTTTTCCCCTTGGATTTTCCATCCCAAGAAGGGTGCAGGCTGTACACGGGATTTACGTGCTGGCTTTTGTTTTGGTGTTGATTTATTTATGCTGAGGCTATGAACTGAGTGACTGCAAAGTGCCTGCTGAATGCCATTTGGATAAATCACTGCTGGTATTTATTGTATTCCTTGCTGGACTGGTGTTGCACACACTGATATAAAAATAATGGACGGGAAATCAATGTGGCTCAGTGTAAAATATCTTGACTATAAAGATTTTTCAGATCTATCAAACATCCAGTGTGTTTGCTGTGTGTGGAGGCCATTCCCTTGACATGAGGATTGTACTAATTGTCCAAGTATTTGATTTAATTTGCCGTGGGAGCCAGGAAGGAACACACAATTCCTACTCCAGGGATTTCACTGGGAGTTTGGGGCAGGAAAATATTCTGTACATTGGCAGACATGGGACAGAATCCCTTCCATGAATTTGAGCCCAATCCAAAGGCTGTTTTTCCTTCCTCCCCTCATGCTCCCCGGTGCTGCAGGACTTCTTCACCCCACAGAAATCAGAACAGCACCAACTCTGCCCATAGACACTCCACAGATTTGTTCTTGGGTTGGGGATGCCCTTCAGCCTGGAGAGCTCTTGGTGGGACTGCACAGCCAGCGTGCTTCCCTGAGCCCCTGTCCATGCCCAGCCCTGGGTGCCTCCTCCTCCTCCTCCTTCTCCTCCTCCTCCTTCTCCTCCTCCACCACCACCACCTCTCTTGGAGAGGATTCTGAGCTGAGCAGGGCTCGCCACAGCTGCACATGAACAGCTTCCCACTGATGGAGGGCAGGGATGGATGGGATTAGGGGAGGAAATCCCTCCTTGGGAGGGTGGGGAGACCCTGGCACAGGGTGCCCAGAGCAGCTGTGGCTGCCCCTGGATCCCTGGCAGTGCCCAAGGCCAGGCTGGACAGGGCTTGGAGCCCCTGGGACAGCGGAAGGTGTCGGGCAGGGCCGGCACTGGATGGGATTTCAGGTCTCCCACCCATCCCTTCTGGGATCAGTGCTGCACCCAGCGAGGCTCGGGGTGCCTTTGGGGGTACCGGTGGGTGCAGACACAGCCTGGCAGCAGCTCTCAGAGAGCCGTGAGGGGGCTGAGGAGCTGCTTTCCTCTCCCATCCCTTGTTCAAACAAAGCCCCGCATCCCCGGCACCGCATGCCCCGGCTCAGCGCGCACCGCCGCCGCACCGCAGCCTCGTTAACAGCGGGTTAATTGGGAAAGCCATCCCGGAGAGGCACCGACGCCTCACCCTCCTGTTTGGATAGAAACGGGCAGAACAACTCCAATGTTTCAAACATCACTCAGGCCCCGGAGCTCTAATCGCTGCCTGCCCAACCTGCCTTCGGTCACTAATGCGCCCCAACGCCGCTAATGACACCGGGCGGTGACAAGATAAGGACGGGCTGCGGATGAATGGCTGCACAAAGACAACGTGGCAGGAGTAATTAGAGCCTCACTGAGCCCAGACGCCGAATTTCGTGTAGAGCTGAACCCCCCCGCCCCAGATAACCCCGTGTGCTGGGAGCCGGGGCTGGGCCACCCCTTGGAACTCGGCTGACATTTGCTGCCGTGAACATGAACCAATTTGCAGCCGCGAACCGACTCCCCATTTCCCTCCATTAATTAGACAAATTAATTAAAGCGCTCTTTGGAATCTATTCCCCATTCAAGGCGAGGATGCTGCAGAGATTTTGTTAAATGGTTCAGAGAAGGCTTATTAATCCTGAAATGAATTCTATCAAGCCCTGTAAAAGCACCAACTTCAAGTGCATTTGTGGAGAAGAAAGCTTTGCAAATCAGATAGGAAAGCTACAAAAGTGCTGGGTATTATCCTAATCTGGGGAGTATTTAATTTGACACTCTTATGTCAAGATATTAGAAGAGAATGAGCAAATGGCCTGATAAATATGTACTTAAAGAATGACAATCCTCATAATCAGTTAATTTCTATTTATCTTCTGATACCCTTTTCCGCAGGAACTTGTATTAGGGAATAAATAAGATTACAGGGTAATTCTGAGAGCTGTAAAAACATAAAACACTTGTCTGCCTTCAAAGGCAGAAGTTGGGTTTCATTGTGCAACACTTGCACAGTGATTCCATCCTCTCCCAGACGTGGGATTGTCTCCTGCAGGGGCTGCTGCCACCAAACCCCCAGCGTGGGCACCTCCCTGCAGCCCAGGGCCATGGAGCAGCCACGGGAGAGGGATCAGAGCTTGGAGAGTTTATTGTGCCCCAGCTCGGTGATTTCTTCTGCAAACCACAATGCACTGAGGAACAGAGCCTGTCTGAGGGAAGGCTTGGTTTGGGGGTCTGTTCCTGCTGGGGCAGTGCCTGGGAGGGTTTGAACTCAAAATTCCTCATCAGAGAGGCCAAAGAACAGCCTTAAAGGCTTCAGGATATGACCCAGGCCTGAAACAATAGCCAGCCCAGAAGAAATGAGTTTATTATCTGCTCTAAAGGGATTTTATTGACTTGCTGAAAAAAAAGAGTCATATTTAATATTGAAGTATAACTTTTAAAAACAGAGATGCTGACTCCATAAAAATGTGCTCTGGAGCTGAGACCTTGACTCCAAAGCGTAATCCAGAGTTTTTTTTATAGCTGTGCCATAAATCATCAAAATTAAATGTTTGCATTAGCAGCGGCGGGAGAAGCCTATGCAGAGTGTGGGGATGTGTCACCCAGCACAAAGCTCAGCAACTGCACACCCTCAGCTGGTTCTGACCCAGGGAGGGGCTGTGGCTGGGGGTTGCCTCTACTTCTTCTGGGTTTTGCTGTTCCCCTGTGGGGTTTTTCCCAGTGGGGCAGGTGGGGTGTGAGGAAGTTCTCGCAGTTCCCCGAGTCTTTGCTGGGGCTGGGTGCTGTGGGGTGAGGTGGGAGAGCAGGAGCAAGATGGGGAGAAGCTGCCCAGGAACAGTGAGGGTGAAAAAATGAGGGGTTTTCCCCCATTCACATGGAGGGCACCAAGCTGGCACCACCAGCCCTGGGCTCAGCCTTCCTGAGCTGTTTTCTCACCGTAATCATCACAGGAATATCATCTTTAGCCAGGAACTGTCCAGATCCCCCTCACCAGGCTGGCCCCAAGGGGTTTGCAGCCCTGGCCTGGCTGGAGGAGGCTTTTCAGTGCTGTCCTGCAGATGAACCCCTTCCCTGCACCGCTGCAAACGCTCTCCAGGGCCCGGACAGCCAACCTGTTAACATCCTCTCCTTCACACTCCCGCACCGAGCCAGCTGCTCTGCCTAGGAAAATACAGCTGGAGAGGGTTATAAATAGTAAATTAAGGCTTGCTCCAGCCACTCCAGCTGGGCAATGTTAGAGGAGTGAGTAATTCATCACCGGGGTGTCATCCCCCCCTTGATGTGCTGCCCACCAGCACCGCGCCGGCGCGAGCCGGGGACTCCTCGCTTGGCTCGGCTCAGCTCCTCATTTAGTGTTGGAACCTCTCCTCAGAATTCATTTTGCCAGTGTGACCTAACCAGGAAGGGAAGTGTGGGGGACAGGTCTCTCACAGAGGCTTCAGGATGTTGTTCCCAGGCAGGGATGGGTGCTGCAGTGCCCAGGAGCCCCCAGTCTGCCCCACAGGGCCGGTCCATTGCACCTGAACAGGCTCCATCTCTGCTGGGCAGCAGGGGCTGGAGAGATGAGCCCGGACATCTGACACATCCTCCTGCTGTCACTTTGCTTCAGGGAGAGGGGAGAGAGGGCTTGGTCCCTCCATCTGTCGTGTGCATCAGCCCAGGGTCTCCTGGGTGTGTATCCATATCAAAACTCAATTAGAAAATGAGCCCTGCATGTGAAGGACTATTGTGTTTCAAGTATTTTTATAATTAAATCTGAGAAGGTGGGACAGGCTATTTATGAAGGGCCTTCACAGCACATTTCCTGGGGCATGGAGGAAGGGGGTAGCAGAGTTTATTTTATGTGTGGTTGTATCATTTTCAGCGCACAGTGGGGAGAAATCTCTCTGAGGGGTCAGGATCTCAAATGCACATCATCATCATCATCATCACCATCACCCTGCACTGCTGCTGGTTAATTGTTTAATACCCCCCAGTCACTGAGCAGAGATTTCATCCCAGGAGGTGGAGGGGTTGCAAGGGGGACCTGCACCTCCATCCCACGGAGCAGCCTCCAGTGGAAATACTTCTGGAATTGCTCAGAATCACTGAATCTCAGAATGATTGGAATTGGAAAGCTCATCCAGCCCCACCCCTGCCATGGCAGGGACACCTCCCACTGTCACAGGTTTCTCCAAGCCCTGTCCAGCCTGGTCTTGGACACTTCCAAGGATCCAGGAGCAGCCACAGCTTCTCTGGGCACCCTGTGCCAGCCCCTCCCCACCCTCCCAGGAAGTGATTTCTCCCTCACATTTAATCCAAATCTTTCTGTCTTTATTTTAAAGCCATTCCCCCTTATCCTATCACTACCTGCCTGTGTAAAAAGTTGCTTCCCTTCTTTTTTATAAGCCCTCTTCAAGTACTGGAAACTGTGGGGCTTCGGCTTTGTGCTGTTGCTCTTGAAGTCCTGCACTCAGAAGAAAAGTTATTCCCTTTCCACATCCCTGCCTGAGTTATTTCCCACTTGCAGAGCTGCTACCTACAGGATATAATCATGAGCACAGTAAATCATTGTGCCATGTCAAGCTGCAAGTGGTTTTGGAGTTAGATCTGGAGTTCAAGTCTGCGTCTGACTGTGTATTTTATCTCAAATGTACTTTTTAATTTGTCCATCTGAAATTTTTCTAAATTTAGGGGGTATCCAGCAAGAAGAGGAAAAGGGTTTTTTTTCCTAAGTAACTGTGGTTATTTTACTGCCAAAGTCTCTGCAAGAAATCTCAGCCCAGTTCTAAAGCTGGGGCTGTGTCCCTTTCCTGCACCCCAGACTCTGCTCTGCTCTGCCCACAGAAACACCCAGAGTGCACACACAGATTTTTCAGCCCCAAACTCCATTTCTGCTCTTTGCACAGATCTATTTAATCCCCATCATGATGTTATTAATTTTTATCTGTCCAATTTTTTTTATCCTGGTAAAAAGCCAGTGCGATGGCTCCCGTTGATCACCCAAAGGAGAGGGAGCTGTAATCTTCCTCATAGCAGGAGAACATGGGACGTGCAGCCGTCACCTCCTTCGGTGGCTCCGTGCTGGGGACATGGTGACAGCACAGGGCAGCGGTGAGGGAACAGGAGGGACAAACTCCTCAGCCCTGTCCTTCAGCTCCCCTTGCTGAGGGGTGGCAGGCGGGGGATGAGGAGGACTTGGCCAGGCTGAGGCGGGAACAGAACAATTCAGGGCCCAAAATGCGACGTCTTGGCGTTTTCTGGGCTCCCTGGAGCTGGGCTGGCTGGGCTGCCAAGGCTGCCGAGGCTCCGCACTGGAGAGGCACTGCAGTCACATTCACGCCTCAGAGTTTGCATTGTCTTCAGAAAATAATCCCCACTTTGTTATCCCCCCCCTAATTCTCCACATGAGGGTCTTCCAGGGGATGGGAAAGCAGCAGAAGCTCTTCCACGGTCGGTGATCCCAAAGTGCATGGTGCTGGACACGGAGCACGGCTCTGCCAGCACCAAACCCTGCTGGCACCCACAGGCCATGGAGACCACAGGTCACACTGAAAAAATAACATTCTGGCAGAAGGGGCTGTCTTCAAAGCACAAAGGCCAGAAATAACAATTGTATTAGACTGCCTTCATGAATTCATAATAAAGTTCAATTTGCCACCATTCGTCATGTGACTTAAAATTAAATTGAGTTTTTAGTGCAAAAGAAAAGGGGCTTGTGGTTTTTTTGAAAATAATGTAAAATCTTTCATGCCGTTCACAAATCATTTGTATTAGCACCATTGTACACAGATTAATTTATTTATTTTCATTAAATCGTCGCTGCTTCCCATTGTTCCATTATCCTTGGGGACAATCCTTACTCTTTCATGTATTTTTAAGAGCTAAAGAGTCCCACAGACAAATAACAGACTAAAAAGGCTCAGTGGCTTTAGCTGTCTCTTGGCTTTAGGGTGCTGGAAGGAGTTAAAAACCACGAGCTGGAGGAGGCTGCTGTGGTGGTGGCAGCACTGACCATGGCATTGATGTTGACAATGGTATTGGTTTGGCATTGGTGTTGGTATTGGTGTTGGCTTTGGTGTTGTCTTTGGTTTTGGTTGTTGATTCTGGCTTTGGTGTTGATTTTGATTTTGTTGGCTTTGGTTTTGGTTGTTGATTTTGGTATTTGTGTTGATTTTGAGTTTGTTTGCTTTGGTTTTGGTTGTTGATTTTGGCATTGGTGTTGATTTTGAGTTTGTTGGCTTTGGTTTTGGTTGTTGATTTTGGCATTGGTGTTGATTCTGGCTTTGGTGTTGATGATCAATTGGAATTAATGCTGATGCTGGTGTTGACATTGGCATTGATGTCAGTGTTGGCACACTGGGACAGGACCCAGGGAACAGGGAGGCTCCTAAACAGAGACTCTACCCCATGAGAGTTGGCCTGTCAGAGGGAGACTGCAGCAAACCTTCATCCCCATCAACACCCGCACTGAAATCGTGGAAACTCAAATGCTGGAGCCCTTTGGGCACTGCACAGACATTGTGCAGGTCTGAGGCAGGAGCTGCACACAGGGACCCATCACCCCGTGCAGGATAAAGAGCAAATCCAGCCCCGCGTCCCCCGGCCGCCCCTGCCGAGCGCGCTCCTTATCAGCGCCGTTTGTGCGCCCGCCGAAAATAATCATCTGTGAATGGAGCCCTAATTACATTAGAGCTAATCCATTTTCCTCTCTGAAGCTGGTAGTCAACAGTTTATTCTCTCACCTCCGAGATGAAACCGAATGTCAATTTTGGAGATAACATTGACGTGAACTTATGTATCAGGCAAGTAGACAAATACCATTATAATCATTTATAATCCTTTAAAGCTGTGACTGAGAAGTGGCATTTGGACTGGATTTAAACTTGGCGTTGTCCGTGCGGAAGATTAACCGCTCCATAAGACTTTGATTTCGGAATATTGCCCATTAGAGAGTTTTGACATAGGAAATTGAAGTATTATATATAGTTTTAACGTGGTTAACAGAGTCTGACACAAACAATAACATTCCAACTTCAGTTAATTCTTTCGCATCCCATTTTCCCCAGCAGGGGAAACTCTGCTGTCGTCCAAAAGCACCCCAGCAGGACTTTGAAGATTATTCCTGCTGGATGGGAATTACACATCCCCAGTTCATTCCTGCTGTTGCCGATCACTATCGATGCTCTCCAGGAGCTGCTCTGCATCAGCCAACTCTGTGCAACAAGCCCCGGCCTTTGGGGCCAACACCAGCCCACAGAACCATAAAATCATGGAATTGTATAGGTTGGAAATATCTAAGATTGAGTTCCACCATTCCCCCAGTGCTGCCAAGGCCACTACTAACCCATGTCCCCAAGTGCCACATCCACATGGCTGTTAAATTCCTCCAGGGATGGGGACTCCACCACTGCCCTGGGCAGCTGTGCCAGGCTGGACAATCTTTTCCTTAGACATTTTCCCTGGATGGAGCAAAGAAATGGCTGGAGTGCTGCAATGTTTAGAGTTCATCCTTCCCACATGCTCTGCAGAGGCTGAAGGCAGAAGCCAGTGCTGGCTGCTGACAAAGGATTGGATCTTATCCAGTGGCACTGGGTTTTCTTGCTGACTTTTGTGACAAAACTGCAAGTTCCAGACATTGCCTGTGCAGAGGTAAAGAACCAAACCCCAGCAGGGCACGGTGCTGTGGCTCTTGCTGGATGCTCCCAGCCCTGCAGCTGCTCCAGGGAAAATAAACACTGGGATTACACTTGGGGCTTCCAGGAGGAAATTAGTGATTAGTGTTTGGTACTTTTTATTGTCACTTGTTCATCAACATCAGAAGCAGCTTAGGAGGGATATAAAGGAAATTTCAGTGGTGGTGCCTGCTAGATGAGGAGAAGGCAAAAAGCAAGGGTGGCCAAGGGAAAGGTGGAAATACTCAGTTGCTCTGGTTTAGATGTTCTCCAGGGCACAGGGATGTGCCAGGCTGCTGTGGCCTTTTGGTGTGGGCTGGGCCCTCTCCAACCTTTGAAAAGCTTAAGGTGCTTTCCATGTGCCATTCACAGTTTCCAGGATGGTGCCCTGATTTGAGGCCTCTCCTTTTACCACAGGAGGGATGTGAGTGACTGTGAGCAGGTCCCAGGGGAGCAGGAGTGCCCAGCCATGGTTGGACAGGGATGTTTGGGGCTCTGCAGGAGGTGAGGGGGGAATGAGCCACCCAGGGCTGCCCCCACGTTCCCCCCTGGGTCCCCAGCCTGCAGAACTGGGTGTCTGTTGGAGGCACATTCCAGCCCATGCAAACAGCTTGCTGTCATCTGGGTTCAATCTAGGGATAAATGGGCTCCAGAAGTTTTGGAATATTTGTATAAGACCACAACGCTTCTTATCAAAACATTTCCCATTATTATTTTCCAGTCTTCTCTCCATCCCCAGCTACCTCCTCCTTCCCTTCGGTGCCCAGCCATGCCCCAGCCATTAGCAGGGCTATCATTTTTTCTCTCCATATGGGAAGCAGAGGAGAGCCTTTCTCTAAAGAGGGCAGCCCAAACCCTCCTGGGGTTCCCAACCCATCCTCCATCTGCGGTCACACAAGTGTTTCCTCCCGGGCATTATCCCTGGAAATGAAAGAATGTGAACACGCCAGGCTCATTTGTTTTGTGTGTTTAATTTCGGCGTAGGTTTGTGTAAGTACTTATCGTCTTCTCCTCGGGAGATAATCCAAGACAAATGTGCAGGCGAGAGGCAGCTTTAACAAATGGGGCTGCCTCCTGAAAACTCCGTGGAATAAATCGGGGTGGAAGAGCAGCGCCGGGGCTTGGATGCTCCCAGGAAGCACGGGAAGTTATGAACGCAGCTGAAATCAGCACAGCCTCATCATCAATATTCATAGAGCCCAGACAAAACATTTCGTGTTGGAGCTGCTCATAAATCAGAGGGGAAAGAAGGGGGAAAGGGAAGAGTGAGGAGAAAGGGGAAGATAGAAAGGAGGGAATAGCTGGGGGACGAGGGGATGGCGAGGGGGGACTCGGCTCATTCAGGGTAACATCTGCTCGCTCTGAAGTGGAACCACCTGTTAGTTTATTAAACTGCACAATTAATTTATGTGGAAGGCAGGGAAGGCTATATCTCATCAAAACCTTCCCTTTTAGCCTCTTCCTCTAAAAGTGAGCTGGGTGAAACTGTGCCTGGCACCATCACCTCCACAGGGAATGATGGAGAGTCCCCAGCATGTCCTTCCATGCCCATCATGGCTGGGAACCAACAGAATCCCAGAATCCCTTAGGTTGGAAAAGCTCCTCAAGATTGAGTCCAACCATTCCCCCAGCAGTGCCAAGACCACTAACCCATGTCCCCAAGGGCCACATCCACAGGGCTGAAAAATCTCTCCAGGGATGGGGATTCCATCACTGCCCTGTTCCAGGCCTTGACAACGCTCTCCATGAAGAAATTTTCCCTTATATCCAACCTAAACCTCCCTAGTGCAACTCAAAGTTGTTTCCTGTCCTGTCACTTGTTCCCTCAGAGAAGAGCCCAATCCCCACCTGGCTTCAACCTCCTTCAGATGGAGGTTGAGGATCACAGAGCATTTCTACACGGAAACTCATCAACCTGAGCTGGCAAACTGGGGCTGCAAACCGCTGCTCAAACTCATCCCAAAGGTTTGTCTCCAAAATCCTGCAGTGGAAGGGGAGAGGATTGTGCAGGAGAGGTCTTGCACCAGCCTCTTGCAGCCCCGCTCTCCAGCACTTACCCATGTCAAAACACTTGATTTTTTCATTATTAAAAAGAAAAAAAAAAAAACCAACCCAGAGATTTTCAATAATTTATTTCAGGCATCTCTTTTGGAAGGCGTCCGAAGGGTTCCTTCCTGCAACTCCCCACCAGAGGAGGGCTGGGGGCCCCTGGGGGGTCCTGGGCTTTCTGAGCTCGCAGGATTGGGCTCCAATTAAGTGCAATGCTCTCCAGATTTGGTTCCCATTATTGTCTCCCTTTGGCATGACCGACCCGAGCTCTCAAATTGGAAAGGGCCCAGAATCTTCAGTCTCCTAAAATATTTTCAATAACGTTGAGAGCAATTTTCCTTAGAGCATGTAAGGATTTCAGCAGAGGAGCCAACTTTCCCAGAGGAATGATCCAATTATGAGCACTGGATGCTCTTGTCAATCTCTCCCTCAGGGACGTGGAAAATCAAAATTACGATTTATTTTTTTTGAATGTGACAGTGAGCGTAAAGACAGAAATCCAAACTGTGCCCTTATCTCCCCATGCACCCCCAGCTCCCTCTCTGATAAAGTCAGCTAAAAATACCCACTCGTTTCAGGCAGAACCTCCTGAAGTTCTGCTCTAATGACAGCACAGGCAGGACCCAGCCCTGGGAGCTGCTGAATGATGACTTTTTAATGGTGACCTTTGCATCTAAAAATTGAGTCAGAATTACTCCGTTTCTTGATAATGCAATGAGGGAAATGTGGTTTGAACCCCGTGGTTTGTGCTCGGTGACAAAGGGGACAGGCACCAGCAGGCCCCCAAAAGCTAAAAATGGTTCCCAGAGGGGAGGGCAGGGGAGGAGGTGGGGAGTGAGGGAGGAATTGGCTGTGCCTTTGCTCAGGGTGCTGTGGTGATGTCCCCAGGAAGCTGATCAAGGGCTGTGCCAGCTGGGATGGGATTCCAATGGACACCATGGGCTGTGCCAGCAGGAATGGGATCCCAATGGACACCATGGGCTGTGCCAGCAGGGATGGGATCCCAACAGGCACCATGGGCTGTGCCAGCAGGGATGGGATCCCAACAGGCACCATGGGCTGTGCCAGCAGGGATGGGATCCCAGTGGTCACCATGGGCTGTGCCAGCAGGGATGGGATCCCAATGGGCACCATGGGCTGTGCCAGCAGGGATGGGATCTCAGTGGGCACCATGGGCCATGGCAACAGGGATGGGATCCCAACAGGGACTCTGTGCCAGCAGGGATGGAATCCCAGTGGTCACCATGGGCTGTGCCAGCAGGGATGGGATCCCAATGGGCACCATGGGCACCATGGGCTGTGCCAGCAGGGATGGGATCCCAATGGGCACCATGGGCCATTCTAACTGGGACAGGACCCCCCAGGGCTCCCTTGCATTCCAACAGCCTGCAGCCCCCTGCTCCTGCCCAGCCACCCCTGTGTGTGCCCCCTGGGCGGGTGCAGCCGTGTTGGGGTGCAGGGTGGGGGTGCAGGGGTGCAGCAGGGCCGTGTGCCATCCCCGCTGTGCTGGGGGCGTTGTGCAGGGGAAGGAGCTGCCTTTGTCTGGCGGGCAGCAGGGGGCCTTTGTCCCCACGGGGCCGCCTGGCTCCCGGGGCTGGAACACCAAGATCAAGGCATGGGCAGTGGGATGTGCAGCCACCCGCTCCCCCTTAGAAGTTGTTGTTGCCATGGGGTCTATTGTTGGCAGCTTTCCCCCGGTGCTTTACATCCTGCACCTTGCTTTTCACAGGGTGAACAATAATGCAAACTCTTTTTGCTCCTGGAGTTGCCTTTTCACAGTTTCCCCCCTTTTTGCAACCTATAATGAGTGATAACTCTGAAGAACAGCACAATTCTTGGAGAGATTCTCCCCCCACAGCTCACACCGTGCTGCTCGCTGGGTTATTCTGCCCGAGAAGCCCAGGAAAATCTGCATATTTGGGGATGTATTAATTACCCAACGTGACATCTCTAACTCTGCAAAGATTGTCTCTGGCTAATGAAGCTGTCAGGGCAGGCTCTGTGCTGATGCTGCCCTGCCGTGGGCGCTGGCCCACGGCCAGCACAGCTCCTGCTGTTCCCAGCCCCAGCCACCAATCCCAGCAGCACAGGAGCAGGATCCAGCCCTGGCTGTTCCCATCACCACCACAACAGGTCCATCCTTCAGCGCTTCTGGATTGCCTCAGCAAAAAAAAAAACAACCAAAAACCAGCTGGAAATCAAAACTGTTCAGTCTCATCTATTATTCCTTGAGGTTGAACCTGCAACAGAAGGAACCAGAGCTTTGATCCTTTCAGGGTGTGACCTCAGGCCCCTGCAGATCATCTGTGTGCTCCTGCAGGGCCCTGGGGGAGACACATGGAATGAATTTGATGTTGTGCCAGGGACAGGAGCAGAATCCCTTTGCCTGGGTGCCAGAGGGCAGAAGATGGGCAGGTCCCTGCATCAACTCACCACTCATTTCCTATGCCCTATGGTCAGGTTCCCATCCCAGTTCCAGCAGTGGGGAAACATCCTGAGGAGCTGGTCCTGCTCCTGAGAAACCTCCTCCTGGCAGTGCTCAGTGCCATGCTCCCATCCTTGGGAATCTGGCTTCCATGAAACCTCTTGTGAGGGATGTAAGGGATGAATAACCCCACGCTCGGGCAGTTTTCCATGCTGGGAGGTGATCTTTCCCGCTGACACAGAGTGGGCTCCCTCAGCTCAAACCCAAGTTGTAAAATTCCTTAAATGGAAATTGATATTGGTGTTTAAATAAATTATTTTATTGGCTTAAGAATTCCTAATGACGAGGAGCAGGAGGGCGGCTGGAGCGCCTGCCAGATCGTCTGCTTTCCTAATGACAAATGTTTGAATTAAAATAATTCTAATTAAATGGGTGTCAAAAAAATGTTTCAGTTCGAAACACACTTCACAACCTCACATCACATCCTATCAGGCAGCGGAGCACATGACAGAACACAAAATAAACTGAGACCTTTAGGCAGATATTCCTCAAAGAGCAGCCCTAATTCCCAGCCGGCTGTGCCAGAGGGCTGGCAGGGCCAGGAGTCACCTGCACCAAACCAAAGCCACTTTTGGGGCTTGAATAACTCTGACATCATTGTAGGGCTTCAGCTCTCCTGCAGGAGATGGGAATCTTCACTCTCACCCAGCACACACTGAAGCAGAGACCAAGGTTTGCTCTCCTCCCACCCAAGGTGGTTTTAAGGGTTGGATTTGGATGATTTCCCCTTTGGAGTGGTGGCCTGGGATAATAGAATCATCAAATGGTGGTGATCATCAATCAATCAACCCCAATGGTTTGGGTTGGGAGGGACCTTAAAGCCCATCTTACTCCACCCCCTGCCATGGGCAGGGACACCTTCCACCACCCCAGGTTGCTCCAAGTCCCGTCCAGCCTTGCCTTGGACACTTCCAGGGGTGGGGCAGACACAGCTTTTTGGGGCAGTGGGTGCCCAGTGATGCAGGACAAACCTGGGAGCAAAGTGCAGCCAAGTGCTCCATGTGCTCAGGAATGCTGCAGGAGGGGAAAGGGAGAGTGAGGGATCAACAGCAGCATCCCCAGCTGTTCAGGACAGCTCTGAACCCCACTCTCTGATCCCAAAGTGATGTAATAGGATTTGAGGCCATTTATCATTTTTCTCCATCTGACCCTTTTAATTTCCCATCCCAGGAGTATTTCCAAGGGATCCCCAGCCCCTCAGGGCTGCAGGTGAACCTGGCAGGATCCCATGAGATCCCCCATCCTCTATCCCACATCCCATATCCAGTACAAGGCAAGGCTGCTCCGCCAGCAGGGCCGAACGCTGTAATTGGATCTTAATTACACAACTCTGCGAGAGGTTATTTTTATTTCTTTGTTTGTTAATGCAATTATTTAGCTGCCCTATTTTAGCCTTGACCTTGCAGGAAGAGGGTATTTTCCAGTCAGCATAATGCTTTATCTTTGAAAGCTCCAATCAATAAGGATAATTAATGATGCCTGCTGCAATGATAGCCTCAGCAATCATTATCCCACATTAATCCCTGCAGTCAGCCTGGGGTCAAGGCCATCTAAATCATTCACCTGGGGGTGGAGAAATTCAAATAATTTCCCCATTTAAATCCAAGCAAACAAATCCCACTGTATTTTTCCGAGGCATTTGGAAGAGGCTGCAGCCTGTTGTGGCCACGGGTTTGCAGGAGCTGTGGATCCTCCTTGCAGGAATCCAGGTGCCCTTGTGGGGGTGGCAGTGGGGACACGGCCAGGGGACATGCCACACCTGCCACCAGTTTCTCCTCTAACTGGCAGGAGGATTCAATGTGGGGACAATCCCAGCTGCCACCACAGCAGACACCAGTCCCAAAACTGGGATCACGAGGTGTGGTTGTGCTGTGGGAGCAGGAATGGGGTTGTGCTCCTCTTGCAGGGACAAAACATCTCTGCCACCAACCCTGGGAGTGGGGGTTTGTCATCCTTTAGTTCTGGTTCACGCTGGAAACCCTCTGTGCCCCAGGGACACTCAGAGAGGGGAAAAGTCTTCTCCAGGATGTCTCTGAGAGGAGCAGAGGTCTCTCCCCAGGGTACTCCTGTCCCCCACCAGCCCCTCAAAACCCAGCCCATGCCTGAGCTCCTGGGACAGCCATCTGCATGACCCCTGTTCACCCAACTGCTGCTGCTGCAGGTGTCCCCAACCCTCCTGCCCATCCCACATCCCATTCCCAACCAGTATGGAATGAAGGACTGGGAACTGGCTGTGAGCACAAACTGCCACTGATTTATTTTTCTTTCTTCAGCCTGCTCTTGGCACATTTATAACCTCTTAGGGACAGGGAGGCACGGGGGACAGTATGGGAAGGCCAAGGAAAACCCTTGGCACATTCCCTCTGGAATCTGCAGCCATCCTGGAGGCTGGGCCAGCTCCCGTGGCTGCTGTGCCCAGCTTTTTTTAACGTCCCCTGTCAGAGGGATGCAGCTTTTTGACATCTCCGTGCTAGGAGTGAAGATATCCCTCTCTCTGCTCCGTGCAAAGATAATTTTTGGGATACAGCCAGCACTGGGGTCGCCTCCTGATACCTCCCAATGTTCTCAGCTGGGAGAATGCTGCATCCCTTTGACCCCAAGGTGAGGAGAAGGACAAGGGTCCCACCCAGCCCTGGGTGCCAGCCCCAGCCAGAACATCCATCCAGTGCTGCTGGACAGAAAGAGGCACCAAGGACTTTGTCAGGATATGGAAAAACCCACAAAGCCAAGCTGGAGTTATTATAGAAAGGCTGCAGAGCAATGTCCTTGGCCAAAAACAGGCTTTGTTGGTAATCAATACGGTTTTGCTGATCTAAAGCTGCCTCTGGTGGCTCTTGCAGGGCTGGGTTTTACAGCCGGACATGCTGTGATGCCCACTGCAATGTCCACCACCCTGTCCACCATGATGACCACAGCAATGCCCACCATGATGTCCTCCGTGATCCCCACTGCAACATCCACCACAATTCCCACCGTCATGCCCATGCAATGTCCACTGTGATGTCCACCATGACGTCCAGCATGATTCCCACTGCAACACCCACCACAATTCCCACTGTCATGCCCATGCAATGTCCACTGTGATGTCCACCATGATGTCCAGCATGATTCCCACTGCAATGCCCTCCATGATGACCACAGCAATGTCCACCACAAAGTCCTCCATGATTCCCACCACGATTCCCATTGCAATGCCCTCCATGATGTCCACCATGATGACCACAGCAATGTCCACCACAAAATCCTCCATGATTCCCACCATGATTCCCACTGCAATGCCCACCACAATGCCCACCAACGATGCCCACCACGATGTCCACAGCAATGTTCACCATGAGATGCCCACCATGATTCCCACTGCAATGTCCACCACAAAATGCCCACCATGATGTCCACTGCAATTCCCACCACAATGCCCACCATGATTCCCACCATGATGACCACCACCCTACAGGACCAGCAGTGGAGCAGGGTCTCAGGGCTGTCCCTGTGTCCCCCCACGGTCTCAGCCCAGCTCAGGGGCTTGATGGCCCCCAGGGTGGGTGGAGTTTGAGACATGCAAGTGTTGAGTTCCTCCATGGAAACGAAGGGACAATTTGGATTAGCTCTGATTTATGGCTCTGTTATGACCAAGTTTGTGTTTTCACCAAAGTCCTTCTCCCCCTGCTCCGAATTAATTCTATATTAACAGCAGCATATAATTTATATGTGGACACATCCACATATCCAATAAATTACGGCCTAACTCTATAATTCCACAGCTATAATTAATTACATTAAAGACCTCCATTTTAAGCCCACAATTAGATAACCCTGGGAGACAATCCCGTTAGCATTTTTAATAAATACTTGTGTTTGAAGCTGTTGAACAGAGCACCTGATAACTGATAGAGCAGTGTTAACATCTGTTCCATTATTTCCACAGGACGTTGCTTTAACGTAATGCTCCTCACATAAAATATGCATTTGTTCTTGACTGTCAAGTGCCTCTATTATTTTATTAAAAAGTCAAAAAAGAATATAATCAGACTTCATAATTTATGTGTGACATTTTCATTACAGAAAACTTTATGCAAAATTGAATTCTAAAATTTAATTTCCTGTGATGTTTAAATTACTTACTATCTGGCTCCTCTCCAAACATTGTGATCACTCCAGGCCCCATATGAATTCCATTAAGGATACGTTTAGCTGCTGCCAAAATGTATGGGGTATTTTTCTATGTAATTCCAAGAATATGCTCCTTAAATTTATTTTGTGCCAGCTTAAATAGTTTCTCTCATGCAGGAAAGAAACACAAGACATTTTAACAACTGCCATGGCTTTTTTTGTTGTTGTTGTTTCCCTTGGGTTTTAATGCCCATCGTGGTTCTTTGGTCCCCTTAGCCAGAGGAGAATTCCCAGCATTCTGGGAGGGCTGGATGGAGACCTGATCTTTGAGGGTGCCCTGCTCGCCACGTTCTCTGTGTGCACTGGAAATTAGCATATGCAAATTAGGTGTAATGAGTGTGTGGCTGAAGGAATACGGTGGGTGCTGCTTCAGTTCCCCCAAAGTCCGGGTTTTGTGTTGCCCCTGCTCCACGTCACCTCCCTGGGATGTCTGCAGTATCCATGTAAGGAAGAGAAAGCAAATCGGAGCCTGGAGAAGAACAGGAATGGGGAATTGTGAGGGGTTTAATGGAACTTGAGGGGGTCAGACACAGAATCATAGAATCCCTGAATCACAGCATCCCCAAATCCCAGAATCCCAGAATCACAGCATCCCTGAATCCCAGAATCACAGAATCCCAGAATCACAGAAACCCAGAATCACAGAATCCCAGAATATCCTGTACTGGACCCACAAGGATCAAGTCCAGCTCCTGGGCCTGGAGCAGTGAAGGGTGTGGGAGACCTCCAAGTGAGGGACAGGGGGATGCTCCAAGCCCACCAAGATCCACAGGGTCCCATCACCACCAGGGGTGCTCAGGCCACGCATCTCAGCATCTCCCAACTTCATCCCTCCCCCAGAGCAGTGTCCTCCAGCCGTGCCCACGGTTGTGGACAAACATTTGAGGGATGAACCAGGTGCCTCTGCCATCCCTGAGCTATCCCAGCTCTTCCTGGCAGCTCTTTCTAAAATCAATCTGCGTTTTGCATGGCCTCATCCACCCGGAGCCAAGGCACTCTCAGTGCTGGGATCAATACATCCTCCCGGCCCAGCGCTATCGGATTCGCTCGTTTGCTGAGCAGAACACGTCAGTAAAACTCAGCCTGCTTGGGCAATACAGCCTGATCCCACCAATCTTTGGAGAAACTCAGGGAAAACCTTCAGGCGTGTTTTTGGAAACAAGTTCAAAATTGTTGTTGCCGTAGAATTCCCACGTTCCGTGCGCTGTGATTGACGGGGATGTAGGAGTTCCCAAAAGGAACTTCCTGCTTCCTTCCCTTTGTCTGGAACGTGTGAGCAGCAGTCACACCCTGTGTGCCTGTGGGAGTAAAGAGATGCTGGGAAAAGGGGGTGCTCAGACAGAGCCATGCCCGTGCCCTTCGCAGTCAGCTTTGGTGTGGATCAGAGAGCTGAGCATGGTGGTGAACATCCCAAGTCATCCCAGCATGTGCCAGGACATCCCAGCAGATCCCAGTACATCCCAAGTCATCCCAGCATGTGTCAGGACATCCCAGCAGATCCTAGTACAACCCAAGTCATCCCAGTATTTGCCAGGACATCCCAGCAGATCCCAGTACATCCCAAGTCATCCCAGCATTTGCCAGGACATCCCAGCAGATCCCAGTACATCCCAGCTGATCCCAGCATGTGCCAGGATGTCACAGATCATCACAGTAAATTCTAGTTTATCCCAGCACATCCCAGCAAGTGCCAGGAAGTCCCAGCTGATCCCAGCACATCCCAGCAGCCCCCAGTGTTCCCAGTTCATCCCAGCTTATTGTCTCTTTAGGGATGTTCAGAAAAGGCCTGAGCCCACTGACTCTAAGTCACAAAAGAGAGAAAATCCAAAAACCCTCCACCTGCTTGGGTAGAGTGGGATTTTGCACATGCCAGGGGGTGGAATCCCTTCCCCTGCTCCCTGGCCGTGTGCATCCCCCTGTGCCAGGGCTCCCTTTGGATCTGATCCCACTGCGGGCAGGGGGAGCAGGAGCAGGACTGATGATGGGAACAGGGATGTCACTGCTGGGATGGGAACAGGGATGTCACTGCTGGGATGGGCCCACTCCCAGCCTTCCCTGGGCACTGGGAGGCCAAACTGGTGAGAGGGAAAGCTCCCAGTTGCCGTTGGGTGTTCCGGTAACCGGATCTTCCTGGGCCAGCTGCAAGCCCAGGACTAATAAAGGATGCAGCCGAAGGAAGGCTGGGCAGGAATAGGATGACAGAGCAATATCGTAGGAGGTAGGATCCTGCTGAGTCTGGAAGTGCCTGATTTATTTATATTCAGCTAAACTGAAATATTCAGAAGGAGAAAACCTTCAAGCCGGACCCTTTTGCTGCCTCCTTTCAGAACAGAGGGATGTGTGTGGTGTTTGCCAGGGAATGATGCTCGCCCTGTGCCTCTTCCAGTGCCCAGCTCCCATTAATTCAGGCAGTGCAACTCTAATATGAATTTTTTCTCTGTATCTTGTAGTTCATAAATTGGGTGATGACAAAACAAGGTAATTTATTACCAGTATATGAATTTATTTATTATTGAACACTTGATTAACCTGTACACTTTGCTGCCTGCTCATCTTTCGGGGTTTGTAGTAAAAGTATTCATTTACTCCTGGGTGTGAGCTGGTACCTTCATAATTCACCTGTTAATTATTGCACCCAGGGTCTTTGTTGAAGGGTTAAACACTAATGAAGGTAAAGCACATTGTCATTCTGGAGAGCTGCTTCCCTCAAATCCGTCCCCCCATTCCAGGCTCAGCCCTCCCCATGTGAACAGATCATGCATTTATATGGAGTCCAGCATCTGTAGCCTATTTCCAATCCTTAATGGATCAGAAGTGTTTAGCCAGACTGCAATAAATACGGATAAGTGGGTACAGGGGGTGGTCACCGTTCCTGTAAGCTGCTCATGAAATAGAATCCAGAATCTCCTGAGCTGGAGGGGACCCACCAGGACCATCCAGTCCAGACCCTGCCCCTGCACAGACCCCCCAACAATCCCACCCTGGGCATCCCTGGAGCTCTGGCAGCCTCGGGGCCGTGCCCATTCCCTGGGGAGCCTGGGCAGTGCCCAGCACCCTCTGGGGAAAGAAACTTTCCCTGATGTCCAAACGAACCCACCCCAGGCTCAGCTGCAGCCCTTTGCTGTGCTCTGTCCCTGCCACAGGGAGCAGAGAGCGCTGCCTGATGCTCCTGACCAGCGCTGTGGTGGCTGATGGACATTTGACCCCAGTGAGAAGATGTTCCCTTGCAGCTGAAGCTTTCCACAGCTCTGAGCTGCCCTTGGCCACCTTGGCAGCTTGGGGGAGTTTTGGGGAGGATCTGGCATTTTGGGGGCAGAAAACTTGAGGGAACAAAGGGCATCTCACAGCGCAGGGGGGTAAAAATAGTATCGTGGGGAGGGGGGGCTGAAATGAGAAACACGTTGGGCTGGAAATAACTTAATTCTGTCACAAACACCAGCTTAATGTATGCCCTTAAACTCGCAGCCATCTAGGTTTCCCTGCAACATCCGCCCCTATCGGGAGGATCTGCTCCATCCAGACACCGTGGTGCCTCACGCCCGCTCTCGCAGCAGCTTTTAATGAGCATTTCTCTATTTATCTCATGTCACTGCTTCCCCAGCAGCCCCGTGCCCGGCCTGGCCAGTAAAAGCCATTATCTCTATTATGCTGCCGATAGCCCATCGCTGGGATTGCTGCTCCCTAATTGCTGGAGCACCCTCCTCCTCCTCCTCCTCCTCCTTCTTCTCCTCCTCCTCCTCCCGCTGATAGATTACCCCGGGCTAACAGCCCCAGAGCCCGTTCCCCAGCGCCAGCCGAGCCCCAGCTATTGGGCTGTGCTCTCAGGAATAAATCCTAACCTATCAATATATAATAGGGCTAAAGAATCAACAGCTCGAGACGTTGTCTGCTCCGGGAGGGCTCCGCCGAGCCGGGCAGTTTTTATCGGCTATAATTAGCAGCAGGCAGAGCCTGTGCCTGGTCAGGCTGTGCAGGAACGAGGACAGGTTTTATGCACGTTCAAACATGATTTAATCGGTTGCTCTGCCTGTCTCGATAATGTGCAGGGGGTGTAAAAGAGTCCAGCTGGCCTGGGAACGTGTGGGAAACATAAATCCTGCGGCGGGCGGCTCTGGAGGGAGCTCTGCCCTCGCCGCTGCTGAGGTGCCGTATTGCTGATAGCGGGGGAGCCGCCGTGGGAGAAATGCTGGGAGAGGGTTTGGACGGGGATTGGAGCAGCCTGGGCTGGTGGAAGGTGCCCCTGCCCATGGCAAGGGGGTGGGACTGGATGGGCTTTGAGGTCCCTTCCCTCGCAAACCACTCAATGGCCCTGTGATCCCAAGGTTCTGAGATTCTGTGCTCAGCCTGGGTGCTTTGATAGGAGAGGGTTTGGATCTGCTTTAGGAGGGGCTTTGCATCCACTCTAGGAGGGGCTTTGGATCCGCTTTAGGAGGGGCTTTGCATCCACTCTAGGAGGGGCTTTGGATCCGCTTTAGGAGGGGCTTTGCATCCACTCTAGGAGAGGCTTTGGATCCGCTTTAGGTGGGGCTTTATATCTACTCTAGGAGGGGCTTTGGATCCGCTTTAGGTGGGGCTTTATATCTACTCTAGGAGGGGCTTTGGATCCCCTTTAGGAGGGGCTTTGCAGCCAAGAGCAGAGGATGCTGTTGGAAAACGTTCCCAGCCAAATCCTCTTGTGTAAAGTAGCTGTGCACCAGCCGCGGGAGGGGAGGAAGGGAAGGTGCCCCAAAACAAGGCAGTAAAACTATAAAGTTAATGAGCAACCCGTGTCCTTTTTTTTTTTTTTTTTACAGTATCACCCTTTACAACCCCCTCCTCGGGAGCCAGGCTTTCAGGGGAGTACAGCAAAGGCTGTAAAATGGATGTTTAATGTAGCTGGGGGCCAAGAAAAACATTGTATAATTGTAGTAAGCAGCTTGCTAAGTAAAGTGATAGCTTTTAAAGGATGAAATACAGCGTGGGTTTGCAGGGCTGCAAAGGCTCCAGCCTCAGATTGCCTCAAGAGCAGCTTCCTCCTTCCACTTACAAACGTATCTCTGAGAAGATTTGGGATCTTTGATGATTTGGGAACATCTCTGGCTTTGGAGATCAGCTGCTGACTGGATCTGCTCTGGGAATAAAGCACCTGGGACTGTCAGTCCTCACCCCACTCACACCAATATTTTTTTTTTTTATTTTCATCCTTTTTGTGCTGACAGGGTCTGTCCCACTGTGTCCAAGCAGAGCTGGCAGGGCACTGGGGCAGTGAGGGATGCTCCCCTGGGATAACCCCCCTGGCTGCACCCACACTTCAGTTTGGCTTCTGGGGATTCCAGGGGCCCCCAGCGCCCCCCAGCCCAACCAGTTTCACCAAGACCACAGTCCCTGTGCTTCCCAGCCTGTGTGATGTGGTTTGGGCTGGGTTTCTGAGGAAAAAGGGGCACAGGGAGAGGGATTTGGACGTGGCTGGTTGGTGGAGTTAAAGTCTTTGTCTCCCAACACTCCAGGCCTATGGTTGCTGTTGAGCCTCTGTAAATTCAAATTAAAGTGCACCTATGGCTTGGCTGTGGTTTCTAACACAGAAATTAATCAGTTGTGTGTAATCTATGTCCTCAGGAGGTGGGAAGGGGAGGGCACTGCTCAGAACTTGTGGTGTCTGTGGTGCATCTTCCCCCCCCTGCCCCAGTTGTCCCCTGGTTCCTGTCACCGCTGAGAGCCACGATGCCCAACCTGGGCCATCCCCCAGGGCCTGCAACTTCTGCTGGAAAAACTGCTCACTTTTCATGAGGTATTTCCTATTCAGAGGTGGTGAGGCTGTCACTGATAAGCTCTGGCTCAGTGAAGTGAGAGGCTGAGCCTTTCTGGGGGCAACCAGGAGATGGTACCACTGCAGAGATCTGTTACACAATCTGGTATTAGAGTCACTGTATACTCTCAATTTGGGCAGAAAAAGAGAGATTCAAGTACAAAATACCCTCCTCAGCTGCTAATTCTGGGGCCTGTTCAAGCTGAGAATAAACCCACGCACCTCTGCTTTCTGTGAGTGCACATAATGGGAAATTTCATCAGCTGCAATATTCCCAAAGACAGAACTCGTGAGATATATCACATGTAAATGGACACATCATCTGAGCAAGGCCCCATTCATCAATAGCACTTGGAAATGCAGTGGGAGATCTGATGGGATTATGTAGATCTCAACTATCCATGGGTGAATGAAATTGGGTAACCTTAGCAACCCCAGGTACGCCTGTGCAGCCATGAATCAAACGTCAGCCCGATGAGCTCCGCGCAAAATAAAGAAATAATTCTTGGAAATATTCATAACAGGCTGCAGAGTATTATTTTATAAGGCTCTGCCCATTATGCATTTTGGAAGCCAGGTTTTAAAAGAACCAACATTAGCATTTACATCCCCCACGCTGGCATAAATGCTTATAAATAAACCCAAGATGAAACACAAGCGGCAACTGCAACAAACCAGGGCTCCTCTTCCTGCTGGTGGAAAGAGCAGCTCCCACCAAGCAAATATTCCAGCCTGAGGAGCAGCACAGAGGATGGGTTACCCACAAAGGTTTGGAACAGCACCTCCCATGATCAGGTTGGATAAAAACAAAAGTTGCACTCTGGCCTTTCGCTTGTGTTAAATTCATCAGGCTGCTCTAATGCCAGGAAAAAAAAGAGAAAGCTGGGAAAAGCTGAAAGTCTCCCTTAAAAGTTGATGAAGTCAAGAAAATGTATGGTTTGGGGTACTTTTTACTCAGTTGTGCATATGTATTTTGGATGACCAAAAGATAGTTTAAATATATGCTGTATCTTAGTTGAAAAATACATGATTACATCTGAATTTGCAGAGAATTCCTTATCCCTCTGCCCTTGGCTCATGTTCAGCTCCAGAGAGCATTCAGGCATGCTCCAGCTTTGGTCTCCTCCACACTGAAGCACTGAAGTTTTCAAAGTTTTCCAATTTTTCCCATGTGGAAAGCCATCTTTTAGCCCTGGCATTGCTTGGAGACTGTAGTTCTCAGCCTGCAAATTTATTTTTTGTTAATAACTGCAGTGACTGCAGCAGTTGGGATCATCCACTCCAGGAAAAACAACCACTGAGCAACCTGGTCCAGTGGAAGCTTGGATGGTCCTGAAGGTCCCTTCCAACCCAAACTGTTCTGGGTTGTTTTAATGTGTTTCCATCACAAGGAAAAGCCGGGGCATGGCCAGGATGCCCAGACACCTCCAAGCTGCCTCCTCCACCTTGGTGCTCCCTGCTGGTGTTCTGAGGTTTATCTATGGCAGAATCACAGAATCCTGCTTGGGGTTGGGTTGGAAGGGACCTTAAATTCAACCAGTTCCAAGCCTAAAGCTGGAACAAGGTAGCTGAAGTTTTCCTTACAGCCTGAACACCAGAAATTACGCCGATAATTGAGAATCTCAGTTTTCCTTCAAAATAATTCCTCGTACTTGTGGTCAATGAAAAACCCCAAACATATTTGACTCTTGGGCTTCAGTTCCCCCTTGCTTTCCAGGTCCTGAACACTGGAGAAATCAGATTACAGCTCCCCAGTCCTCTCAGCACCACATGCCCTGTGGAGGGATCCAATTTCAGAGCCAGGAACCACCCATTTATTTATTTTATGGTGCTTTAACCCACCCTCACACTTAACAGGCTGGCAAGCTCTGCGCTCCGTTTCCTTATTTCCCAAACAGCTCTTAAAGAATTAGTGTTTCCATAAATGCTTCTCGTTCCCATTAAACATTTTGGGTGGTGCTGAAGAGCTCAGCAGTGAAACCACCCTGAGAATTGCAGAGGCAGCTCTGGAGCTGCTGCCTTGTTTGTTCCAAATCACCTCTTCCGATGGCTCTCCCGAACGAGCTGGATTAATTGTTCAGGACCTATAGCACATGCTTCAGTGAAAATAAATTACTTTATTTCTATTACACCACCAGTGGCTGTGTAACTTAATTTCATTAGCTCAAACCTGTTGAGAGTGTTCAGATTTCCATGGCAGGACGCACTCGAAATGAAAAGACGCCTTCGATTCCCAATTAACAGAATCGCTCCCTTTCAGCTGAAATGAATGTTATTGAAACCAATTAGCATAGACTGGAAAATCTCTCATTAATGAGGGGAGTGTGGGTGAGTAAACAGCAATGAAAAGATGAAATTAGAGAAGAGGCTCTTCTTGTTGGCCTGAATAATTACATGCTTAGTTGCCTAATTGTCTGGTGAAAAGCCTCGCCGTGCTGGTAACAGATTGCCGTGTTCATTAGGCTGCAAAAGGCCACCTGCTGCTGAGGCTCATTTTCCTGCAGTCTATATCCACGTGTTGCTCCCCAGGGACTGCTATTTGGACACAACACTGGCTGTGAAAAGCAAATGAGCTTGCCAATATGCTGCAATATTGTGTCCTTTATGCCAAGATACAGAAGCTTAATATGTCAAATATAATGAATAAAACCAACAGCGATAACGAAGTTTATGAGGAGAGTGACCTTCCAACACGGCCTGGTGCAGGAGGGCAGGGCCCTCCATGCAGATGTTCCTGCCTGGCCCGGACCGCTCCGAATTACGGAGCACAAAAGAGAAATTACAACCGCCACCCCTT
Source organism: Phylloscopus trochilus trochilus (assembly GCA_016584745.2). Classification (NCBI taxonomy): domain Eukaryota; kingdom Metazoa; phylum Chordata; class Aves; order Passeriformes; family Phylloscopidae; genus Phylloscopus; species Phylloscopus trochilus. Next base: position 18,316,603 of record WQNJ02000041.1, on the reverse strand, counting down.
AGACAATGGCAGAAGGAGAGCCCACAATGGCAACTGGTAAAATTGGAAACAAATGTGAAATTCCGAGCGCTAAGAAGGGCTCACGAAGCCCGGCATTGTTCCGATTTGCTCCGCTGTGGCAATAAACATCAAAGGCAGGAGGCCTCTGCTGCAGCCCTGCCTCAGATCATCTGCCGTGCCTTACAGTTGCTGGGTTTATGGGGCTTTTAAGCCAGGCTTTATTGCACAGTGCTGTTGGCAGGGAGGAGTCACCCTGGGCACGGAGTCGAGGGGGTCTTGCTCCTCCGTGAGCCCCAGCACGTGCTGGGAGTCTGACCTGCCGAGGGTGGGATGGAGGCATGGAGCCTGCTGGAGAGAACGGAATGGAATTGAGTAAGGGTCTGGAGCTGGGGGGGCTCAGCCTGGAGAAAAGGAGGTTGAGGAGGGACCTTGTGGCTCTCCACAACTCCCTGACAGGAGGGGGCAGCCAGGTGAGGGTTGGTCTCTTTCCCCAAAGAACAAATGAGGACAGCCTCAAGTTACACCAGAGGAGATTTAGGTTGGACATTGGGAAAATTTCTTCCTGGAAAAGGTTGTCCAGCCCTGGCACAGCTGCCCAGAGCAGTGGTGGAATTTCCATCCCTGGAAGGGTTTAAAAGCCATGTGGATGTGGCACTTGGGGACAGGGTCACTGGTGGCCTTGGCAGTGCTGGGGGATGGTCAGACTCCCTGATCTTAGAGGATGTTTCCAAATGAACAGCTCCGTGATTCCATGTCATATACCAAGCAGGAGGAATTGCCAGGGTACAGCAGGTTGGTTCAAAGCCACCAGTAAAGAAATCAGGATGTGTGGATCTGAGTATGGATATGTGTATTGATGTTGCAGGGTATTATGCTACTGCAACTGCTATTAATAAACAGCTGAGGTAACTAATACTAATTGCACTGGGAGGGGACTGGCTGTTCCCTGCTGTCCCCTGTGTGGGGACAGGATCTGTGTCCCTGGCAGCATTCCCAGGACCACACTGGGCCAGGAGCAGCCCTGTTGCCACTTCACAACACAAATCTTCTTCCTCCTCGAAGCTAAAATGCTCCATGCCAGCAGTTTGAGCCCCTCACGATGGTGGCACGTCCTGCCCCCATTGTCCCCATGTCCCACCCGTGCCCGAGGCTGGATCCACAGGGGTTAAACACAAAGGCTCCAGTCCCTCCCAGTCCAAGGCTCGGGTGACGATGGGGGAGCAAACACTGCACCTTTGCCAGGTTTTTGATTGCTTTTTGTGCAGAGGGGAGCGTGGAATGAGCCCCCTCATTAATGCCAAGAACGAGAAGATGTGATTAAGAAATGCTTTTATCGTTGGAAAGCAAGGATAATGTGGCTGGCAGGGAGCAGGAACAGGCGCGTTGGGAATTCCCCGTGTGCCTGCCAGGGGCACAGGTGGCGTCCAAGGGAGCACTGGGAATGTGGTTCCAGAGTGAAGCCCCAACATCCACCCCACCAATGGTCATTTTAAGGGCTTGCTGTAGCCAACTCTCCCTCCCTGACCATCATCACGGCCTTTATTTAACTCCTAAAAAAGCAGCACGTGGATTGCACCTCAATTATCCCTCAAGTCTTCATTAAAATCCCTTTGGAAGTGCTGCTGGTGCTCCCAAGTGTAGGAGCAGGCCCTGAGCCTGGGAGCAAGGGCCTGTGTGGAGGAGGGAAACAGACAGGCCCTTCCCACCAGGACGTGCACAATCCGCTGGTTTCTCTGGAAATCCAGAGGGTTAAAGAGCACACAAAACACACAAAACACACAGAAATCACAAATCCTGCTCTGAACCAAGTCAGGAATTGCTGTTTGAGTCTCGACAAACAGAACTCGCTGAGGCCTGCAGGCCCAGCTCCCCTGCAAATGGTGGATTTGCATCTGTTCCCCCTCAGCTGTGGGGGCTGAGCAGTGAGCTCAGGGGCCAAAGCTTTGGGACCATCTCAGGGGTGTCAGAGCAAACAGAGTCCCCTCCAGCTGTGGTCAGGGACCCCTAAAACCACCTCCATCCCACACAGCTGGAAGGGGATGTGGTTCAGCAAAGCCTCACACCCATTTCCCCTCACCAGCTCCCAGCACAAAAAACATTTATGGCAGTGCCTGAGGCTGTGTGCCCGCCTGAGCCCCGGCTCCGTGTCACACCCCAAAACAAAATTACAGTTCTGTGATAACTCTGACTGATTTTTACAGCTCTCCCAGGTTTTATTCCATGAAAAACCCAATGCGATTACATTATTTAGGCCGCTTGCCAACTGGTTAAATATAATTGACTAAATTAATTACTAAGATCAGTTTTACAGCAGATTAGGATAATTTATTGGGCAGTTTGTTGTTTTCTTAATAGTCTCACCTGATTGATGGAGAGGCTTGGCTATAAATGATTTTTTATGACCGAGAATAGCGAGCACAAACTTAATCAGGTGTTCCACTCTGGATTGAAGAAACCCCGTGCAACTTGGATAATGTGCATGTATAATTCTTTGAAACGCCTGGGAAAAAAAATTGAGTGATTAAAGGGGAAAAAACTCCGAGAGAGACATTTATGTGAAGCAGCTGCTTTGGGGGACAGCCCCAGCTCACCTCTGCTGAGCTTTGGGGTGATGGGGGTGTAGATGAGAGCTCAGCCTCAGGGTTCACCCTGCAATCCTTCTGTACTGCCCATGTGGGGAAAAACTGGCACCTTTGGAGACTCTCTCTCTCTATATCCAACACATTTTTGGGCCAAAAGTTATTGTTAGTGACAAATCAAGAGCAGGAAATTGAGAAACAACGACGCAAACTTAATTAAGAAGTTCAAAAGAAGAGCAAAGCCTCTCTGGTGTGCAGCAGCAGCTTCAGAGATCTGCTCTCTCAGAACGGTACCCCCTGCAGGGGGTGAGGCACAGGATGGTAATTTGATTGCACCTATTCCTTTTCATGCAAAGAGTGAATTGTTTTCAGACTGCTGATGATTAATGTGGTTATTGATTAGCTGATCAATAAGGCCATGGTGTCTAATTATTGATAATCCTTCCCCAAATGAAAGATCGAGTGTAAGGAGTGCTACTTACAGAGCTCAAAACATAAAGTGATTCAGTGTGAAGCCTGGTAATTGAAAGTCAAACTAATCCCATAAATTAAATCACAGCAATCCATAACATTTACCTGATAAATCCTTTGGAAAGCTTTATTTAACTCTCAGTGCTCATTGAGGAAGCTTTGGAGGCTCCCAGAAAAGTGTCTGACAGTCTGGGTTTGAGATGCCTTTTATTAATATAAAAGTATCATTTAATATAAATGTGTATAATGGCACTGGTTTGGAATGTCTGATCTCACAGCTGTAACTGAATATGTTTTGATATAATTTTTTGCTACAACAATTTAGTTTGGAAATGTAAGGATGCTGGTACCAGTCACACCAGTGTATCACCTGTACAACAAATTGTTTTCCAAGCTTTACCTCTAAGCCCTTTCCCTGCCAACCATTTGTATCATAATTAAATGGGTGAAAACAACCTCATTGCTTTTCCCTGAAAGCCCCTGCAAGACTTTTTAGGTACTTGGAGGAAACTGAAATAAAACCTGGAAGATGTGATCCTGTATTTTATAAGTGAACTCATGGACCAATTAAAATCTCAACTGTTTAGGCACCTAATTCATCCCCACAGCATCCTCTGGAGCTGTAATATCCAATTATCTAATTAAAGCAATTTTAAGTGACTCTAATCAGATAATCCTAAAAATATTCCACTCCTCAGTCTCTGAGAATGGCCAGGATTAGGACATCCAAAACACTGGGAGGAGTGGATTCTCCACAATTCCAGCCCAGCCATGGCAGTGGTTTTCCATGCCTCCCTGAGCACACAGATCTGCTCTGAGCTGTGCTGTGCCAGCCCTTCAGAAGTTTTCATTTTGCTCCTGTCACCCTGCCCCTCCCGAACAAGCTTCAATTTGCTGTTTGTTCCTAATGTGATGTTATGGCTTTGGCCAAAATTGCATTTCAGGAGCTGAAATAACAGGAGGCGTCCGCACCGGAGCGGGGGATTTATGAATCCTCATTAGAGGCTCCCCACACCCCAAACCAGCTCATGCAAATCCTGGAACACCAGAGAGATGTCTCCGTGGGCTATGAAGGAATCTGTGTGTCAAACAAATCACATTGGACACCAACAAAGCCTTCCCTTAATGCCTTCTGTCACCTCCCCACGAGCAGCACCCACGGCACTTCCCTGCTTTTCTCCTGTCTAATCTTTAAACTTTCCACCACCACTTGCAGCAGCTGCTGCTGTTTGAGAACAATCCCCAGGATTTCCCAAAGCTCCTGATTTCTGACCCCTCCGCCTGGGCACAGACCATGGGGTCTCACCCAAATATTTTTTTTTTTCTGGGGGTTTAATTCTGTCCCAAATTTCCATGGCTGAACTGAAGCACTCACAGGCTCGTTCCTCTTGCCCAGGAGAGCTGATTTCTGGATGTTTAATTGCTGATGGAAGAGCTGAACAGGCCTCCAGAAACTTTATCCAGTATCTAAGCAGCAGGAAGGGATTTAAGCCTGTCTATCTGTATTTTATCCTTCCTTTTTGTCACATTTGTAGGGAGCAATTCATGACTCCTGCATTAATAACCAGTACAATTAAAAGTGTCCCACCAGTGGGTCCATGGTGGTCTCTGCCATCAGGGCATGGAGGAAGTGATGGAATCTTTTCAACAGAGCTGTTTTGGCTCTGTCCTCACTCAGGGGGCTCTCCACTCTTCCTTGACATTGCAGTGCTGGGCAGAGGTGAAAGCTGGGACTTTTAAATATAAATATAAAAATCAAGATGCCTTTTCCCCCAGGATCAATTTCCCAGGGTTGTCCTGGGATGGCTGTGTTGCCCAGTCCTGCACATCTGAGTCCTGAACACCTTGGCTGTAAAGACACTGAGAAAAATAAAATCAACCCAGAAGATCCCTCAGCTTTTACCAAGGAATTCGTGAGGATATTCCAAAACTCCATCCCCTGAGGCACATCCTTGCTGACTTTGGGCACTGGGGAGAGTGATGGGCACCTGCTGGAAGGCCATGGGTGCCCATCTGTGCATGGGAAATGTTTCAAAGTGAGGGATGAGCAATTTGGATATATTAAAATGCTCTGCCAGGTCTTGGGTTGCATCTCTGCCCAGACCAGTTATGGGAACTGAACCCGTTCATGTTCCTTATCCCATTTTTTCTCTCAGTGGAAAGGAAGGAAAAGACAACAAGATAAACAAAATTATCTTTTTTAAAGAAAGGCGTTTCTCTTTTAAAATCTAAGCATTGGAAGATCATTTTGAAAAAGACATTCATTAGGAATTTGTGTTAAATAGAATGTAATGCTCCCCAAATGACAGCAGTGATTTGGTTCTAAAAATTGCCCCATATTTAATAACAGCATAAATCACCTGTAAAAGATTCTTCACACCAAGTGAAACTGCTTTACATACATAAACCCCATAATTTGTTTTTATTGAAAAGATTCCGACAGTCGAAGGTTATTTATGTTTTTAATTTGTCTGCACTACTAAATAACTCCCTCCTCAGTGTGCAGCACTGTGGGAAGCCTCGGAGGGGCAGGGGGAGGCAGGGCTGTGTTTCTGGTTCTGTTTGGGGTGAACACATTGCACAAAACACCTTTTTTTTTTTTTTTTTTTTTTTTTTTTTTCCTGAGCTGGGACACCCCAGAGCCAGGGGTACAACTGACCCCTGGTGGGTATGGAAATATGTCATAAAGTCTTTGCAGCTCCCCACCAAAACCCCAGCTCCAGCCTAATCTAAACTCTTTTACACCATCATTAATCCTGGAGCGAACCAGAAAATTGTGCAGTGGGTCCATGGTGGTCTCTGCTATCAGGGCATGGAGGAAGTGATGGAATCTTTTCAACAGAGCTGTTTTGGCCCTGACCTCACTCAGGGGGCTCTCCACTCTTCCTTGACATTGCAGTGCTAGGCAAAGGTGAAAGCTGGGACTTTTAAATATAAATATAAAAATCAAGATGCCTTTTCCCCCAGGATCAATTTCCCAGGGTTGTCCTGGGATGGCTGTGTTGCCCAGCCCTGCACATCTGAGTCCTGAACACCTTGGCTGTAAACACAGTGTCTCTCCCTGAGAGACAAAATTAAAGAAATGGGTGCCAGTTAAATATCAGTTGGGAAGTTGCCCCGAAACAGCATTACCTGAAACAACGCCCCATTCCTTGGGGGGGTGAGGGTGAGGGTTGGGCTGGGACCAGCCCTTGCTGGCAGGTGCCACCATGGGCTGGGGGAGCTGGTGCCACCCTGCAGCTGGTGCTGGCCCTTGGCAGGGCTGGAGAGGGCACCGTGCCCCAGAGCCACCCATGTGGGACCCGGGCGTGCTGGGTGCTGCTGTCTGGGTGCAATCCTGAGCTCTGGGGTCAGCAGGGAGATGGGAGCAGGTGAGCCCCTGTCCTGGTTGTGAAGCCAGGTTTTGTGTATTCTATTTCCATTTGTTTGGGGGCCTGATGTCCCACCTTGATAGGCCATTGCCACCTTCCCCAGCCTGTGGGGTGCATCTGCATTTCTATACATCTCATGCCCTGGCGGTGGGGGGTGGGGGGAGAGGAGCAGGCAGTTTTGTCTGGATTAAAACGGAGACTCACAGACAGGAGAGCAGCCAGTTTTTCCACCCGATTTCTGTTGGGAGGAAGACCGGATTTCGTCTCACCAGATTCCATCTCACCAGTCCCGGACCCCCCTCCTCACCACCCCTGGACCTGCTTTTCCACAGAATCATCTCTGCTCCAACAGAATCACGTCTGCCACTTCAGAAGGACTTTACTTTTGGACTGCTTTCAACATCCTGAATCACAGGGTCAGGTTGTGGCTCTGGCTCTGTCAGGGTTTTTTCCAAAATCGTTGTTTATTTGTTTATTTGTTTGTTTGGTTGGGTGGTTTTGTTTCCTATCACATTTGCATTGTTAATATTCCCTAGTAAAGAACCGTTATTCCTATCCCCAACATCTTTGCCTGAGAGCCCTTGATTACAAAATTATAATTCGTCGGGGTGTGAGGGGTTGGCATTCTCCATTCTAGAGGAACCCCAGTTTCCCTGGCAGATACCTGTCTCTCTAAACCAAGACAGCCCCTTTGGGTGCTCCAGCCTAACCCAGCGTGTGATTCGGGGCTCCCCGGAGGGCAGGGCTGGTGGGATGGGGCAGAGCTGGACTTTGGGGTTTCTCCTGCAGCGTGAATGAAACCCTCAGCCGGTGCCCCTCACCCAGGAGCATCCGCAGGGCACAGACAGCCCGTGCCTGCTGCCAGCCGTGCCCTGCTGCTGCTGCTGCCCCATCCCACCAGGGCTCAGGGGGAGGGTTGGCAGTGCCACCACCTCGTCCCCGCGCTGTCGCGCTGCCGGCACGCGGCACTGGCAGCTGTGACAGCCCTGATTTAATCTTGCGGGAGCCTCGCTGCCTCTGACCACTGCGCCGAGTCATTAACCTTGACTCGCATAATTGAATTCAAGGTTGATTGCCTGTGACCCTCCTCGGCGAGGTCCTCCAAATGTACATATTCATTATGAGGCGCGGGGCTAAATGGATTGCACAGGGAGAGCTGTAGCAATCAGCCTGCTTGGTATGCGAGGGGCGAGGAGGGCACTAATTGCATGTTAGAGCTGAGGATTAGATTATGAAAAGAGTGAGAAAATGAAGATAGATCCCAGTGACACTGTCAGATTAAGGGCAGCCGTGTACAGGAATATGACATTGAAAATATTCGGGGCCGTTAAGGGAAGGGAGATTTGAAAGGGGGGTGGTGGGTGTTGGGATTTTAAAAAAATTCATTATTATTATTATTATTATTATTATTATTATTATTATCTTCTAATTCCCATCTCTTTGCACAGCTAGGAGCTATTTAAAAGCACAAGGCGATAAATGCGTATTTTGAATCTCAATACATTAATGCTGGAGTGGTTTTGATGGTTGCTTTAAGGAAGAACATTTTGAACATTTAGCCCCACAGCCCCTGTTTGTCATTCAACACCACCCTGAGCAACCTGGTGTGGGGAAGGTGTCCCTGCCCACGGCAGGAGTGCAATGGGATGAGCTTTAGGTCCTTCCAATCCAAACCATTCCATAAGGATTCTGTGATTCCAGTTGTCCTGTCAGGGCCATCCCTGTGCAGATGACCCATGGTGTGACAGGCCCAGGATGCTCCAGGAATCCAGCAAAGCCCACCTTGGGAAGGGGGGAAATGTCTGAGCCCCCAAATCTTTGCATTATCCTGATCCCAGACGAGGTTCCCAGAGCCAAACCTGGCTCTGCCCAGCCCAGAGGGGATGGGGTGAGGGAAGGTGGCCACGAGCAATCTTTGGGTTCACATTGATGTTGTTGTGATAGCTGGAGAAAGATTTTCCCATGTTTTGCTGCAACTCCAACCAGATGGGTTTTTTTGTTTTTTTTTTTTCTTGAATTAAACGAAAGTTAAGTACAAAAACATTTTGCCCACAGGGAATTCAGATTCTCAATGTGCTTTTAATAACTGTTTGTAAAACATTTAGGAAAATCTATGGCAACATGTTTGAGGGGAGGGGGGAAAATCAAATTATTCTTGCCTGAGGATGTTATTCTGGTATCTAAACTTTATGAATCATCCTGTGTGGCCCAATTTCTAGGCAGTCACACTGTAGAACAGAGTGGAAGTGTCTGAATTTAATCTATGTTAAAATTTTTAATAAAGATGTTAATCACAGCCATTGGCTGAAGATCTGTTAAGAACTTTATGCTCATTTAGATGTCCAAACCTCTGCAGTCTAATAAAGCTTTAAAAGCCCAGTTCAAATTGATGTTCTTGTTAGAACTGATTGCAATGTGTAGGCTCCAATTTTGGGGCACCTCTTTAAGGCTGCTCTTGTGTTAAAATCAGGTTTAAAATCACAGAATGGTTTTGTTTGGGAGGGACTTGAAGCTCTTTTCATTCCATCCCCGTACCATGAGCTGGGACACCTTCCACTACCCCAGGTTGCTCCAAGCCCTGTCCAACTGGGCCTTGAACCCTTCAATCTGCCATAAAAAATTGTGTTTAATTCCAGGATTTCTGAAGGTGAAAGCTGAACATCAAAATCCCAATCCCAACATCACAGGAGTTGTTGTTAAACAGAGAAATTCAGATTGCAAATGGGGCAAAAGGTCATGCAGGTTTTTAACCCCGTCCTGCAAAAGGAGGTTTTGGGGAAGCTTTTCCCCTGCTGTTCTCAGTTCTTGTCATTTTAGGTGTCAGGGGAGGCTGTGAGCACCTACTGATGGAAGGACCAGGCAGAAAGCACCCAAATGCCTTCACACAGATGCAACCTGTACCTTTCCCTGGTAAAAAAACCTCTTTTTGCATAATGAGCGAATCCTGGAAAGCTGCAAACAGTGTGCAGAGCTCCTGGGTTCTCCTCATCAAGGAGCAGAGCTCTTCAGATGGCTCCAAGTCACTCCCTGCTCAGGGCACGTGTCCCTCAGCCACCTCTCCAGAACAGCAGCTCCATTAATTTGATTAAATTCCCAACATCCAGCCCTCGGGGTGTTGTAATAACAACGGGATCGGAGGTGGCAGCACATCCCAAAAAATACCAGCCTTGTGAATTGCTGGGGTTTTGGGGTTCTGATGTGTTGAGGACACAATTAATGGGATAACTTCCCATCGAAGGGCTGTGTCCTGAAAGGAGGGCTTCTCACTAAATGATCTGTCAGGACCACTGCCGGGTGGGTATGACCAGAATTTTGATGTCCCGCTCATTAAATTACCACGGGGTATGACTTTCTAGGCACTGAAAGTCAAGGGAAATCGTTGCTGACTGACAATCCAGGACTGCAGGTTACCAACAGCTGCCTGGAGTTGAATAAGACTGACAAATGACTGCTCCTTGCACAGGCCTGTAAATGAAATTACCCCGTGCGGGAGGACGGTGGCACCCACAGAAGGAAAAAAGAGTCGTTGATTCACAGAGGTGGGGAAAAGGATGAAGTTTCTCAAGTGTTCAGAATTCAGTTTCAGATTCACCAGCAGCACGTTGCTCTGTGGAGTTACAGGCAGGCAGTGAGACGGCTAAAATCCATTTGTCTCCAAAAATCCCTTTGATTTGTTTCAATTTATGAATGAGCTGCAGAGAGCGAGGCAAGTGCCCGAGGAATGTAAATGAAGTGGCTGTGCCATGCTCTGTGAAAAAGGCCCCCAGACATCTGATGAAGGGAATTTTCTGCGAGGAAAACCCTGTTTTGTTGGCATTTTGTGAATCCTAAAAATACCCCAAGACAAATAGTCTAACTCACTACTGCTGAAATTTCATTTACTTACCAACCACACTAATGAGGCACTGCAGAGGGACTTCTAATTAGATCCACTTTATTCCTGTCACGGAAATTAATTTATTTGCTTCAGCTCCTAGAACTAGTTTGATATGATGCTGATTTTTAAGCTAGACTGTACAAAGCTGGGGCTGGCTCTGATATTCACACCCTCCTCACCCCAAGGCTGGAAGGGCAGGGTTTGCTGCTGCGTTTGTCCCAACCAGAAGCTCTTTTCTCAGCAGGTTTGGAGCATCCCTGCGCTGAGCAGGAGACAGGGGAGCTGCAGCCCTGGGCTGCCTGTCCCCAGAGCCCCGGGCAGGGCTCTAAGTAAGCACTAAAGCAGCAATATTGTGCCACTTGGCGATTTCCTGCCTCATGCATATTCAAAGAGGGAAGAGGCTGCATGCATAATTCATCAGCCATTACAATTGCATTATACTATTTATACTATTACTTCGGGAGCTGTTTAAATTAAGGGTTACAAATGGCTCGTTTGTTTTCCGCTGCTCCGGCAGGAGGGTTCAGCCCCTCCAAGCTGCTGGGAGGGCTCTGACAGGGGCCAGGGGCACAGAGGGGTCCCCAGCCAGGGCACCCAGGAACTTGGCAAACTTTTTGTCCCACCGGGAATTGATTTTGCAAGGAATGGAGCCCCCCTGGGTGAAAGGCCAGCTCCAGGGTCCAGGAGAAGCTTGGTTGGGACATCGGGAATGCTGAATAAATGACAAGTGTGACAGCGACATGGCTTGAAATCCTCTTCACACCCCAGTAAAACTCAGAGAAACATAGGAAACCCTCAACTGGTAACTAATTGTCAACTAACTGCTAAACCCCAGGCCTGGCTGCACAGATGATGACTCTTGGTGCCTTTCCAAACATTATTTTATTAATATGAATAATATATTAACTATTGAACAGTCTGGACTGCATCCAAACCACTCAGTTGTAAGTGCTTTGCTAAGACTTACCAAGGATATTTACTTCTCTAAACAACAGGCAACATTTGTATCGGTTTTGGTTTTATTATTGTTTTACTAAATAGTTATGAGAGCACCAAGTGGGGAGGATCTGAAGATTTTTAAAACTATTTGAAAGATAGTCCATAAAGTGCTTTACATCTTGGCGAGTTTAAAAGGTGAATTACTGTTCTTTAATAATTTAAAGAAAACCCTGCAGAATGCATTTTTAAATGTATTTCCAGCTAAACACAGGATCCTGTCCTGGGCTCTCATCACCAGAGGATCACGTCAGGATGAATCACAGCAGCCGGGGCTGTGTAATTGAGAGCAAAGCTGCCAAGGGAAGAGCTGCTCCCCGGGGACACCCAGCAGTTACCTCTGTTCATTACCCTGTGCCCAGGTCACAGGCCAGGGATGGATCTGATTTAGATATGACTTAAAATTCAATTTCTCAAAGTTTACTTAAAATTACCGAGATCCGCAAACGCTTTTACAGAGGGGTGGGGCATTAGACTGAGAGAGGTTTAGATCAGATGTTGGATTAGATACCCTTTGTGGTGGAAGGTCCCAACTGGAGCTCGGGCATCAGGAGCTGGGTTTGATGATGTTTGTGAGTCCCTTCAGACTCGGGTTAGTCTGTGATTTTCTGATTCTGTGAATAGGAAGGATTTCCGCCCTGGCAGGGTGGGCAGGACCTGGCACAGGCTGCCCAGAGCAGCTGTGGCTGCCCCTGGATCCCTGGCAGTGCCCAGGGCCAGCCTGGATGGGGCTTGGAGCCCCTGGGACAGGGGAAGGTGTCCCTGCCCATGGGCTGGAGATGGAAGGAGATGATTTTTAAGGCCTCTTCCCACCCAAACCATTCTGCTATTAACAGATCCCTCCCACACCTTGCAGAGCTGCAGGACTCAGGGATCACACAGCAACAGGAGAACATTCCATGGAAACAGAACTGGCTGGGACAGGAAGCCACCTCTGAGTCTGCAGGGTCAGGAGAGACCCGGCCCTTCCCATGGCATTTCCCAGCCAGCCCTGGCAATGGATGCCAGGAGCCCACAGGGTTGCTCAGACACCCCAGAGCTGTTCCCTCACCCCTGGCAGCATCCTCACCTCCCCCTGCTCCATCCCAGGGGCGGCTTCCACATCACCTCGGGGGTGGCTCCCACATCACTTTGGGGATGAGTCTCACATCACCTCGGGGGTGGTTCCCTCATCACTTTGGGGATGGGTCCCACATCACCTCGGGGGTGGCTCCCACATCACTTTGGGGATGGGTCTCACATCACCTCGGGGGTGGCTCCCACATCACTTTGGGGATGGCTCCCACATCACCTCGGGGTGGCTCCCACACCACCTCCCCTTCCCATCTGGAGCGGTTCTGCTGCCCAGCTCGTTCCCGTTCCCCCCCAGGCTGGCGGTGACAGGGCTGTGCACAGCTCTGAGCGTCCCTGGGGGTGACAGCGCTGCCCCTGCTCCCCCCAGCCCCAGCCCCAGCCCGGCCATCGAAGCTCCAGCCGCGGATACGGGGAGGGTTTAACCCTTGCCGAGCTGCACAGACATAAAAGACACCAGCAGGCACCTCTCAGTTATAAACTCTCAAACTCCCGCAGACTTGCATTAACACTTCCCCAAGTGTATTTTTTTTTTTTTTTTTTTGCCCAGCAGACCCTTCAGGAGGGCGCATTTTGCCTTTCAGCTCCACTTTCTGCTTTTTTTTTTTTTTTTTGCCTGGTGAGGAGACACCGTTTCACCTTTCTCACATTTCACCTTTCCCACATGCTGGGGGCTGGGCTGGGAGGGGACAGCCCCTCCACGGCGGGGTTAAGGCAGTGAGCTGCCTGCCCAGGAATGAGGATCCTCTTCCAGACAGCCCATCATCCACTAATGGGACTTAAGACAGTTGCTGCCTCATCGGCAGGAGCGTAATGATCGCTGGGCAGGGAGAGACCCATTATCCATCATCCATCCTTCTCCTCTGGCTGATGATAATGATTTCTTAGTTCAACAGTGGTGCACTGGGACCTCGGTGCTTTGTGCACGACTGGGGTTTAATATCCTGATCAAGACAAATACAGATCGTGGCCGGGCCATGGGGCCACTGCAGAGGACAAAGCCAAAAGGGGCTCCCTGAAAAACTCAGAGGATACAGAAGAGCCTAAAAAAAAAAAACAACCTGAGAAGTGCCTGTGTTTTCTGTGGCGAGGAGAAAGTCACTCCCTTCCCCCCACAGCGCACAACTTGGAGATGAGGATTTGTGTGTAAAGAATCCGATCAACAGGCCAAGAGAAAACCTAAAAAGCTCTTGAAAATGTATTTTTACTTCCCATTTCATTCTCTCCCCCTGTTATTCTCCAACTCAAATCACCCTGCAATTCCGTTGATTGAATATCGTCATTTCAATAATTACAGCTGATGGATTTAAACTGAAAGAGATTTAAACTGGAAATTGGGAAGGAATTCCTGGCTGGGAGGGTGGGAAGACCTTGGCACAGGGTGCCTGGAGAGGCTGTGGCTGCCCCTGGATCCCTGGCAGTCTCCAGACTGGACACTGGGGCTTGGAGCAGTCTGGGATGGTGAAAGGTGTCCCTGCCCATGGCAGGGGGTGGAGTGAGATGATTTTTAAGGTCCCTTCCCACCCAAACCACGTGGGCATTGCCCCACCGTGCTGGTGACCAGTGCCACGGTGATGCTGAGCCACCAGGGCCGTTGTCCCCCTTGTCCCACCCCCAGCCACAGGAGCTGTACTCATCGCTGGCAGGGAGAGAGAGTGAAGCCACCTCACCACACCCTCCCTGCCACTCTCAGGAACTTCAAGTCCAATAAAGGCTGCTCAGAAGAAACACAATAGCGCGAGCGGAGCCGCCGCTGGAAATTAAATCTGAAAGACGAGTATTTATTCTTGTCGGGGCTCCTCGAGGAGCGCGGGCACACCGGCAGCATGTTAAACACTGCTCAGCTTCAGCCAGACTAATGTCCAGGCAGCTCTGCTGCAATATCCATTTGAAAGGAGCTTAGTGCCACGAGCCTTTCATCTCAATATTCCTGAGGCCGGATTTGAAAGTGCTTAAGGTTAAATATTGCTCACTCTTGGAAAGAACAGCTCCATCTGTCTCGTAAAAAAAAAAAAAAAAAAAAAAAAAAAGCTTTCAGTCTTGGAGGTGCTCAGGGAAACTCGCCCATAAACAGGGTCAAAAGGGGCTGCGGAGGGAAAAACTCCTCTAGGCCCTGCCCCAGGTGTAATTAGCCCCTCAAATTCAGCAGGGATTGATCCCAAAAGCCTTATATGCAAATTATAATCTGCATTTTCTGTAGGGCAAGTGAGCGCGACCCTGCCTGAGCCAGCGCTGCCCAGTTGGATCCTCACATCTGGGCATCCTGAAGAGTGAGGCAAGGAGAAAAGCTCCAGCAAACCCATCTCACCCTGAAGGATCCCAGAAAGGCACTCCTGACATGGTCCCTGGCCTGGGGATGGAGCCTCTGGGTGCTCCTGGCTGGAAGCTGCCACAGCATCTCAGAGACGCCGAGAGTCTCTCAGGCTGCTAAATGCCCAATTCACTTTTGAAAACCGGATTTAAGCGGCTGGTTTTGAACATTTGTGGTAAAAGAGAGACCCGAAATAGCATTGTGTGATTTGGGGTGAAGTGCCCCGAGGCCTGGTGATAATAATTGTAGTACTCTTTAAAAAGAAAAATGACATTTTTTTCAAGGCGGTGAAAGCCGCTGACGACATCCCCAGGGAGCCGGGGAAGCTTTGGAGAGGAGGAATTCTGTCTTTTCAGAGGCTGACAAATGACAGCACTCAGAAGCCTGGAACGTGTCTCCTGGAGTCCTGGATCAGACACGGAGTGACGGTGACGGTGTCCTGGGCCCGCGGTGTCACCGACCGGAGGGACCATGAGAACCCCGTCCACCAGCTGGAAAAGCCATCAGGTTTTCCCAGGGAAGCTGGTGGGAAGCTCTGCTTTAGGAATCACTCCTGCTCGTCCTCAGGGAAGGAGCTGAGGTGGCTCCTGCTGGAAGGCTGGGAAGTCTGGCTGGTTCTCCTCTCAGGTGTGAATCATCCTGAGCGTGTGCCAAGGCCAGGAGAGTCCCAGTCCCTGCTGCCGACAGGTCTGTTGGAATAAAACTGATCCCAAGGTTAAGCTGCGTTTACAAGGCTCCTCATTCTGTGAAAAACACTCCACTGTGCAGGTTCTCCTTCAGTTTGAAACCTCTTCCCACCACCATCCTCATTCCTGCTGCATTTCCCCACTCTGCTCAGCCCAGTAAGGTCCCAACACCACCTGGAATCTTTTTAACCCTCCCCAAACTCCAGTTTAATGATTGACTGGGAAGATGATGCTGCACTGGTCACTCCACGTAGCCAGGAGAGGCTTCCAAGGAAAACTGACTTTTCATGTATTGATCGCTGCTGTTTGATTACACTGGGAAAAAGGTCGGAGAGAAAATGCCAATAACGGTGCAAAGCTTGGAAGCAAATTAATGCTTTTCCATCATCACCCTCCTGCCAGCACCGCAGCGCAGAGGGAAGCAGAGCCTTGCACAGAGGTTTTGTGGTGAGGTCTTCTCCTTCCCACCTCAGGTGAAGCAGGGGAAGATGCGTGGTCTTGTCCAGATGAAATGTCCCCAAAGGTGGACAAAGGTCTGTGCCCAAAGGTCACACCACTGAGATGAGGGTGCTGGGACAGCTCCTCAGTCCCACGGACAGAGGAAAAAGGGTGCCAGGAACACAAAACCCAGACACGTTTTCAAAAGGCTGAGAACAGGTTCGAAGGAAGGGCTGTGATATTTTAAGTGACTCAGGGAGAGCAGAGAATCCCATAAAATCCAGAGGCACCTGCACCATGGATATCCTTCAGCAGAAAGATCATCCTGGACATGGGGGTGTTTGTCTGGAGCCACTGCCAACCCACGCTCACCCAAAGGAGCTGGGTGAAAAACAAACCCAGCCAGGAGGACCAATGAGAGATCTCACAGAAACACACAAAAGGGACCCAATCAATACCAATAAACTCCTTCAGATGGTGATTAATTAATAGCAATTAATTTTGAAAAGAAGAGGATATTGACTTAAATTGACAGAGGGGGCTAACCTTTGAGCAATTCAGAGCAAACGTCTTTAAAGCACAGTGATTAAGTTGTAGAAAGTAATAAAAGGGCCTACACTGCCTCCAGGACGAGCTGAAGCCAGCTTGGAAATGGTGTCAGGAGAGCTCTAATTAGACGTTGGAGCTTGATAAGGTAAATTGATTAGCTCAGCTCTGCCAGGTGGGATTTAAACAGTCATCTGAGTTTGGAATGTGTCCTTTGTACCAAGAGAGCCAGATTCTGGCAGATCATTAAAAAATGCCAACAGCTTTGCAAGCTGGACGTGCTGCAGCAAGGGAGGCTCCGTGGCGTCCCTGCCTGTGGCAGGGGTTGGAATGAGATGGCCCCTTCCAACCCAAACCATTCCATGGTTTATGATTCCATGGCACCTCAGCTCCTCAGAGGTCACAGCTGTTCCAAGACCTCCTTCTTGGTGGGAGAACAAATGTCCAGATGTCCCCACGTCACCCAGGCCCTGCTGCTGGGATAGGGATCAGTGCTTCCCTGGAAAGCATTCCTGCAGGTTCCCTCACCCCTGAGCAGCTTTTGGCAACCTTTCCTTCAGATCCAGGTGCTGGGACTGTTGTCTTTGAGTGAGAGAAGCTCCAGAGTCAAACCTGGCTTAGGCTGGGGGTGAATTAAATTAACTGGGAGCTGCTGTTACAGGCTTGAGGCCTAAACTCCACTCTGACAACTTGCTGATAATTAATTGTGACAACAATTGTTTGTTGTGGGGCTGCATGTGGTGATGGCCAGTGGGCAAAGCCCGTGGCCACAGCAGACATGAGTCAACCTTGGGTTTTGGGCTTCTCCTTTTCCTGGGAATGTAAATTATTGAAACACTCCTGGAAATGAGACAGGGACATCTGGTAGCTCTTTGTGGCAGGATCAGGAGACACAACAGCTCAGCAGGTCAAAATTGTCTTCTGAAGGCCTTAATTTCTTCTCCCTTTTCTTCCTCGACATCCTGAGGTCCTGGCAGATCATTCGAAGAGAGTCCTAACCATAATCAAGCAAAACCAATTTCCCAACCTTCATAAAATGCATCCCCCAGGATGACCCTCGGTCACAACAGGATGCTCAGAAATTCCTGAAATCTGCTCCTGCTGGGAGCTCCCCCCGGGCAGGAGAGTCCAGCTGTGGGTTTTCCAAGGAAGAGGCCCTTTTTTTTTTTTTAATAACTTTGCTCTATCTTTATTCTTGAGTGGAACAACGATTCAGGAGCTGAAGGAAATGGTTAATCACAGCCACATTGTCTGGGATGCAGCACGTGGGCTTGAGCATTATCTGATCACTCTGTGGGTTTGGAAAAACCGTCTTCTTTCCCCAAATGTGCCATTTTTAGCTGGTTTTTACAGGTCTGGTGAACTCCTTCAGAGCAGGCACGGAGCTGTTTACTAACAATTACTTCCAACCAGATAATTAAAAGCTGATTTGGATAAACCCTTAAAAATAGCGGCATTCTAGAAACCTTCTCGGCTTGTTTTTGAAATAACCCTTTTAAATGTCAGCGGATGAAAACATCATCCAGCAACAGGGAGCTGGGCCCTGTTTTGAAAAACAAATCTCAGTGATTGGATTCAGCTGTGCAACAATGGGAATGCTGGAAAAGCCCAGCCAGGGCTTCACCCCCACGGAAGAGCCCCGTCCTTCCCGCCGGCCCCGGGGCCACGGGCAGGAGGCAGAGGCACCAAGAGGTGCCAGAGCCTCGTGGAGACACCCCTTGGCACCCTTGTTCTGGGCAAAACAAAGCCATTTCTGTTGGCAGGGGTTTGGGAAGGATCCCACGGCGTGGTTGGGTTTCTCCCTCCGAGCTGAGAGGCTGAAGACAGCTCTGTCTACAACGGCTGGTGGAGCAAATAATTATCGAGGCCCAGGACCTAGAATGACCTTGCAGAAAGAAAAAAAAATTGTTATGGGAAGGGAGAAAAACCCACCCCAAGAGGGTCTATTGTTAATGGCTGGCGCTGTTATAAAGTTCACAATTGGTAACTTATTTAAAGATTATTTTTCCTCGGATTTTTTTTTTTTTTTTCGTGCTTTGTGCAAATCTGACTTGAAAGGAATGCCATTCTCTCAGCCCTCTCCCAACGCTGGTGTTTGCTGCCACGAGCAGCCCCTAAACTTGTATTTAGCACTAAAGACAATTGCAGAAGCAGATCCAGATTCTGATAGGACTTTTTAAAAACAAATCAACATCCCCCGGTGGGATTTGCAGCCCGTGGCTGCAGGGCCAGGCTGATGAGTGGGAGCTGGAGAAGCTCATTTCTCGGGGCTCACTGAGGCACAGAGGGAACCAAACCAGTTCTTGGCTGTTCCAGCAGAGAGTGAGAGAGAAGAAAACCAAATGCAGGGCTCCAAAAATGGGATGAGGTTTTTCGACTCCTCTCGATATTATTAATCTACAATGCTGCCTTTTAGCACTGTTGACCAACATTTTCATACAATTTGAGCTGGCACTGCTCCTGACGGCTCGGGAACCATCACAAGCTGATTTTGGTGTTGCATTTTGACACATTAACGGGTGAGGACAAGACTGCATCCCACTGGAGCCAGCCAGGAGGTTTCTTTTTGCTTGTAGGGCTGGAGGAACAAGAGTGAGACCTCAGCCCCGGGGTCCCTGCAGGTCATGGTCCAGCAGCAGACCCCCAATGAGCCACTTGCAGTGTGGTGGAGCCTTGAGTCACGAAAAACGAAGAAATAAAAGAAAAAAAAAAAAGAAGAAGCCAATTGAAACAACAGAAAATTGGACTCCTCTAAATGTCAGTTTATCTCTGTTTTAAATATCAGTCTAATTCAATTTTAAATGTCAAGGCCTGATTCTCCTCCAGGTCACACAGGGCTGGGGTGGGCTCTCCGCTCCCTGCTGGGCTGCAGAGCCCAGGGATGCTCAGCCTCGCTCTCCGAGGGGGCTGGGGGTTCCCAGCCTCCCAAAATCACCCTGCAGCAGCCTGGCCTCCCCTAAAGCTGGGAGGAAAAGGAAATGTGAGGGTCTCTGGTGCAGAGTAAAGGATCTTACAGATGGGACACCCCCTGAAGCTGTGACCAGGAGGGACAAAGCTGCTCCTGCCATGGCCTTTCTGATCAGAACTCTGCTGGCTCCCAGGAACTCTCAGGAACACTTTTGATAAAAAGCCATGGATTTTTTTTTTGGTCAAGACTTGCAGCAAAGGGACTTTCATAATAATATTTTACTGGCTGTAGCATGTCTGGTATTACAGGGGAAAGAACAAGATAGGAAACACATGTGCAGATATTATTTGCTGCAGAAGTTAAATTCCATCAAAGACCACAGAAATATTTAAGTTTCTAGTTTGTAATGAAAAACTGAGTTGTAATTATGGATTTGCAGAGGTGGGAGCACAATATCAGCACGGCATTTATAGAAAAAAAAAATATTAATTCCCAATCCTGAAGGGCCCAGTCAGAGTGAATCTCAGGAATACAGGGACACCTCCCTTCATAAAGCTGCTACAACATGTCCATAATCCCTTTTCTCTTACGATCCAACTCATGCACAAAATTTAATAAAATTCTATTTGCTTTACCAAAGGCACTGAGTGCACACATGTGCAAGGATAAAGAGAGAATGTCTCAGGAAAGGGGGAAGATGCTCAGCTCCATCATGGAGAGGAGTGAGGTGGGAATGTGGCTGCCCACAAAGGCTGCAGCATTAAACCCTTGCACCAGAGACACCATCTGAGATCCAGGGGGCCTTTTGAGCCCCTGGCAGATGAAACCTCGTCTTGCTGAGGAGTCAGGGAAGGGTTTCCTGGGAAGGAGGCCCAGGACACGGTGAGAGCTCTGCCCAAGCTGGTCTGGAGGAGGCCAAGGCAGGGCCAAGGTGCATCTGAGGGATGTGACCCAGCACAGTGACCATGATCCTGCTGTGTCCCCTCCCTCCCCAGGGCTGTGCCAGGGGACACCGTGCTGCCAGGCCACCAAAACACCTTTTGGAGGCCACCACCCCTGAAGCAGAGTGTCTCCAGGGAGCAATGTGTGGCTGTTTTGTCCAAATTCACCTCATTTTCAGATGTGATCCCCATCAGACATCCTGTGGTTTACCTTCACTCAGAGCTGCATGTAGGACCAGGGATTTTTCACATTTGGTCTCCAAAAGCTCCAACAGAGCCAAATGTTGCTTCTGAAGAGGCTTCTCCAAAGCCAGCCAAGTCCAGAGGCCAGGAAGTGGCTCCTGTGGCTGCCAGGCAGGAGGCTCCTGTTTGATGGGAGAACATCCATCCTGCAGACACCATTTCACACACCCTTCAGGATGGAGATGTTTCATGCAGGTGCTCTGGTGACCAAGGGAGCTCAGCTTCTCCAGCCCTTTGGGCCTTCCTCCTGCACTGGGAAGGTGCAAATGCCCTCCTGAGATGTTCACACACCTCTCCCATCACCCATTTGGGAAAAATCCCACTGTCTGGTGTGGGTTTTCCAGGGAGAACCTGGGGGGCTGCACCTCCCAGCACTGCTGACCCCCTGATGATGCCCAAACCCCAGACATTGTCAGAAATCCTTTCAAAACCAATTAAAATAAAGAGAGCTGATTTTTCAGTGCTCTCTCGGAGGCAGCAAAACTAAGAATAACTAAAATAAACTCTACTAATGAGCAAAAAAAATATCCTTGGCTATGAATGTGTCCAGTGGTGGTGACGACTCTTTATTGATTAGGTTGAACAGGATTGCTCTCTAATTATGTGACCCACTGATGCTCTAAAAATGTTGGCGAAAACTCAAAGCTGGAGCTACAAGGCTGGTTATTAAACGAGGTTTTAGCCCTGGGTTTGCCTTTAATCAATCATAACAATGTGGTTGAAAGGACTCATTGAGCACATTTCGTTTTTTCCCCCCCAGTTTGCTGGAGTTGGATGGCAGAGGAGCTGGCACAGCCTGCAGACCACCACGGCTGCCCCATGAATTATAAGGAGCTAAATTTCCTAACTCCAGCCACCTCCTTGAGCCGTGTCACCCTACAGGCATTAGGGGGAGAGCATTTTAATAATGAAAACCTTAAAAATTATAGATCTGTGCGGGTCGAATAAGCTGTCACACCTTCAATGAAGATAACAGATCTGTACAAGCACCTAAAATATTCCTGCAGACTTTGGAATTTAGGCTTATGGCATAATAGCATTTGCACAATAATTCAATCTAATTGTGTGGGGAAGCTGTAAAACTGCTCCATCTCTGATGCTTTACTGTGCAGGGGGGGGTAAAAAAGGATGCTGTTCCACCTTTTTCGCTGACATCTAATGTTTCAGGTTTTTAAAAATATTGTATAAAGACTGAGATTTATTTCCTAAGATGTTTCATTAGTGGTTGTGGCAGGCAGCTGGCCTGAGGTTTGACACACAATAAAATCCATGTCAAGAATATTAAAGATAGTGCAAAAGATAACTATGAATTTACATTCAAACAGGCTTTTGACAAAGCCATTGCAACAGGCTCCTAATCAGGTCTTGAGACCCAGCCTGCCCTCTCTTTAAACCCGTGATCTTGAAAAGGAGCTTTAAATTGGAAATTATTACACATTAAAACCTCAACATGGAGCAGATCGAAGCGGATCGATATCTTGCCGAGCACAATAAATCAGCTGCTGCTCTGCGGTTACTGTTTGCTGAACATATTTAAATTTTCTTGTAACAAATTAATTCCAACATTTTCTCTTGATTGAATTAGGGCAAGTGTTGGAGCTGTCACAAGTATTTCACTGCTTCAGGGAGACAAATTGCTCGTCTGGACATGGGTAACAAGCCAAAGTGTTGAGTCCCTGATAATCTTTCCACTAATTCTCCATTACAGCAAAATGAAGCCATAAATCACCGTGACAGCTGATCGATGCAAACATTGTTTCCGCCGTGATTGCCAGCGCTCCCCGCGGACCCACTGTCCGCTCACAATTCCCGGGAATTACTCCCCGGCCAGGCTCCCCGGCCTGGCTCCGCAGGCGCTCCCCTGCCACAAGTAACCATCTCATTTGGGGGGTTCTCTCAGCCCACCCCTCCCCAAAAAGCTGCAGGTATCAATTGCAGAACCTGCTTTTTGGGACATCCCCTCCCAGAGCTCGGGACCGTCCCTCCCGCCATCGCTCTTCCAGCCAGGAGGAAAAATGAGATTTTAAACCTCTTGTTTCATAAAATGATTCTGCTCCTAACGACGGCAGGCTCCAGCCCCTGTCGCTTCCCCTTAACTAACTGGTGGCGAGTTGGATGAAATTACTTGACCCTTTATCGAGTTCTGCTAATGCCTTCTAAAAAAGAAATTAAAGCCGCCGGCGGCGCGGCCCCCGGCAGCTCTCCGTGCACATTTAATTCCAGGGAAGATGGATTAAGTAGTTCCCAGGACTAATTCACACGCTGAGGTGGCTCCGTGGTGTTCCCAGCTCCGGACCAGGAACCCAGGAAGGAGCCACAGAGCCTGGAAAGCTCTGTGTGGGTTCTCAGCCCCAGTCCAGACTGGGAATTCCATGCTGGAGCTCTGAGGGAGGAGGGTTTCAGGCCCAAGCGGGGATGTGGCAAGGAGGAAAGATGGGGTAGGTGCTCCTAGGAAAGCCCCAATCCCAGGAAGCAGCTGTTTGCATGGCTGAGACAATGTAATAAAAGGGATAAAACCAAGGGAGGAGTGGCTCCAGGAGAGCTTTAGGATTGCTGGTGGAATGTTGTCCCCACGTGTGACTGAGGGCAGCACGAGGACCCCACTCTGGGGAGACTCCGTGTGCTTGGACCTCTGACCAGGCAGGGCTGGATGTCACAGCCCTGAACTGTGCCAGCCACCAGGGCACCTCAGCATCCTCCCGAAATAATTAAGGTTGGAAAAGCCCTCTCAGGCCATCCAGTCCAACCATTCCCCAGCACTGCCGAGGCCACCACTGCCCCCTGCCCCCAACAGCCACATCCCCCAGGGCTGTTCAATCCCTCCAGGGATGGGGGCTCCACCCCTGCCCTGGCACAGGACAACCCCTTTGGTGCAGAAATTTCCCAAATATCCCACCTGAACTTCCCCTGGCACAACTTGAGCCAGTTCCTCAGTGCTGAGCACAGCAAGCGTGTCCCACGTCACTGGGAGAGGGGGAGCCCAACGTGCAAATGCATCCAGCAGATCCCTGCCAGGGAATAACCAGATATTCCCAAACATTCAGAGTTGCAGAGCTGGGTTACTTTAGACACCGACAGCGTTGTGCTGTCAGCTCTGAAACTCCCCTGTCAGGAGCAGAAGGAGGCTTCTTCATCCATAACCACCTTCCCCCGGCTGGTTATGGATGAGGAAAAACTGGGAAAGCAGCAAGTGGGTAACAAACTCCATTTCCTCACATCAAACACCAGGTGCTTCATCCTGTCAGCCTCGCAGCCTCTCCAATCCCAGCCTGCGCTCCAAGGAATTCCCCGGAGGTGCTTTGGGATGGTGAGGAGCTGTCGCTGTGGGACACACAGGAACGAGGACGAGAGTGAATTCAGAGGCTGCGTGATCTCTCCATGCAAGAGAGAGACCCCGGGTTATTTTTTCTAATTCCTATTATACTTTCTCAGATGTGCCCACCTCAGAGGTGGGACCCTTGGGAACCATTGGTCCGTTCCAGAGACCACCACCAAAGTCCCTCCTCTGGGAACAGATGTGGAAAACACACAATAGTTGACATTGCGTGTCCTTGTGTATCAAGAATGGAATTCCCAAAACCAAAACATGCAGGCACGAGCGTGGCAACAAGGAGCCTCTCCCAAGGAGCCAAAATTCACCCGATGGGTCCAGGGATTCCCCATCCTGGGGTGAGAGGGCTCCGGGGCATCCATCGCCGGATCAATGAGGGATCCTTAGGGAGCAGGGACACGGCAAAGGGTAACAAACCCCCGGGCTGCTGTGGATGGGATGGATCAGAGGATTTAAGGAGAGCATAAAAAAAAAAAAAAAAAAAAAAAAAAAAAAAAAAAAAATAAAGCCACCTCTGCATCACTTCTGCGCCCCTTCCTTTCTTTTCCGTGCCGCAATTCCACTCTGGAAACTCTGATTATTATTGAAATACGCTTAATTGAGACGCGTTTAAACTGAGGCTAATTGAAATTCCACTGCCACAGCAGTAAATCAAAAAAAAGAGGGGGAAAGATCAGAAAGGATCTTTTCTTGACGTTGCTAAACTCCAGCTTGTTCTGCTGTTCCAAACTGGAGCGCTGCTAATAAAAAAGCCTTGTTCTTTAGCAGTAATTGTGCGTTTTCAAATATTGTTCCTAAGAAAAAGAATCTATTAAAACCAGAGAAACAATCCCAAAGAAATGCCAGTCAAAGCCATTAAGATGTTTTCACTGATGCACTGCATGTAAATCTGATTTATGTCGGTTTAAACAGTTAAGAAATCCCCGAAATAACTTCATTTATTACTTTATTGCCTGATTAATGGTTCAGAGGAGCTGATTTGTAGCTGAAGTTTTACAGAACGCAAAATTAAAATAAGAGCCTTTTGTAGAAACGTCCCGTATTTGTTCAATTATGTGTTCAAAACTGAAACAAATATAAAAACTTCAATAAATATACTTTCTTCCAAGGAATGACATGCTGTGGGTTTGCTGTTATTGTTGGGTTTGATGTTTTTGCCTCTAAGGAGGTCAGCAATATGGAAACATAAAGGCCAATTTAATTTGTGCATCTGTGGCTGCCAAGTATTTTAATTCCGACAGCTGTGACTGAAGAGTTAATATTTTACTTGTCAAAATCCAAAAGGAGGCCAGTGAATCACTCTAATTCTCATTAAGAGGCTTCCCCCAGTAGCACCCTAATTCAAAATAATGAAAGTAGAGACTGAGTGCGATTCTAATGCCAGTTGAGACCTATCTTTTAATATTTCTCTGGTGATGGATTAGGGATCGGGGAAATTCATCTCAGATCATAGAGCCTAATTTAATAAGGGATCATTCCGAGAGTATTGCATTTTATAATAATGTCATTTAATGTGTCGTCTTCCATTTTTACTGTCCCATATGGATGCTTACACGCCGGTGCCACGGGGATAAACTTTTAAAGGACCAGGCTCGATTTTTTTTTGTCCTGGGCTCCCCTTAACGAAGGAAATTTATCGAGGAGACGGTCAATTAGCCAACTCTGGTAATTGTGGGGTGCTTAAAAGGAGCTTTGGAAGCCACTGGGATGATGACAAACCCCACACTTTCAAACCCAGGAGCGGAGGGGGAAGGAGGACGTTTAAAAGCGCGTGAAAATCTGATTTTAGTGCCCAACACAGTTGTGCCATTGCGAGGAAAATGTGGGCACCTGCTTGTTTAAAACCTGGGATGATGAAATAATCCTCCCCCTACAACCACACCTCCATACAACTTTTCCCACTTGCTCCCTCGGCGTGTTCCTGGGATTATTTAGCTAATTGCTTCTTTGGGGGGTGTTTCATGCTCATTTTCCAATGTTCCTTTCCCCCAAACCACCAAGATTTGCCATTTGCTGCGAGGGCAGCGATTCCCAACAACCGTTACGGGATTAGAGGGAATTAATTCTGTCTGAATATTTGGGCCGGAATATTTAATTTAATTTAATTTACCCTCCTTGGCGTTGCACTGAGGGGGAGATTCTGGGTGAGTGCCACCCCCCAAAACCTGAGCTGCTCAAGGTCAAGGAACAAGCCAAGCCCCACATCCCCAAACATCAATAGCTGGTGATTGCCAGGAGCTGCAAAGCTGCAGCCTGAGCTTCGGGTAATCGCACAAAGCCTTTAGGAAAAATGGGGCTGTAATGAGGATTTTTGTTCCAAATCCATGGGCGTGATTAAGCCTTTATTTTCAGGTAGCAACTCGAGGGCTCCACTGCAAGGTTTGACAGAATGAGATCAAACACCAGGCAGGCTGAACAGGAAGCAGCTGAGGAATAAATAACCTGCTGTAAACAATAATCTCATTACAGTGCTTTCTCCAGCCCTGGAATGTGGTGTCTGAAAGGGAACACAATTAATACAAAATGAGGTTTTTCATATTTTCTCTTTCCTCCCGAGTATTTATTTTCACAGTTTTGTTGTCTTTAGAACGTTGTAACTCCTGGTATTTCTCGCACTCTTACCTCATATAGCTCAATTTTTTATTCCTGCCTTGTTGAAATTATTCTTCCTTGGCATTTCTTTTTGGTTTTCTGCTTTTCTCCTTTGACATTTTGCACTTCTTTCTGAAGTCCCCATTTGTTTACTGACTCTTTTAACACTCTTCCTTTGCCTTTTCCTTCCATCCTTCCTTCTCCCCAGTCCAGCTTTTTCATCCTTTTCATGTTCCATTTCTGAGCTGTACCTTTGCTTAAACCACCATTTGTAAAACTGTACAAATTGGAGAAGTTTCATTGAAATTTTATGGACTGGATTTTTTATTTTTTTTTTGTCTTCTCACCACGTTATCTCTTCACGTCTCAGTGTCTGGTTTGTTAAACTTGTTGCTTTGGATTCAACATCCAGAGTTATCCCCCCGGTAGGAATGTTGCAAATGTCCATGTCTGGCATCTGGAACCGCTTTGGGGACTCCTTCGGTTCGCAATGAGAAAATTATATTTATAACTGGTTTAAATCAGAAAAAAAAAAAAAAAGGAGCTCTGGTTGCATTAAAATAATTAAAACTGACTTGCTTTTATTGAAGAATTAAAAACAAGCAAACAAAGAAGTTAAATAAACAGGGATTGAGGATTATATATTTTTTTAATGAATGCTGCCTGTGTGAGCGACCCTTTTCCATCTCCACTGCTTGTTTTTCCCGTGTCACCTGCATTCCCATCCCTGGGAGTGCCCCAGGCCAGGCTGGACAGGGCTTGGAGCAAGCTGGGAGAGTGGAAGGAGCCCATGGAGATCAGGGGGTGTGGAGGGAGACTGGAGGAGAGGGGGACCCCACAAAATCAATCCCTGGGTGCTTTTTGGAGCTCCCCTCTGGAAAGGAGATTCCCAAAGGAGATTCCCAAAGGAGACTCCCAAAGGAGATTCCCAAAGGATACTCCCAAAGGAGACTCCCAAAGGAGATTCCCAAAGGAGACTCCCAAAGGAGACTCCCAAAGGAGATTCCCAAAGGAGATTCCCAAAGGAGACTCCCAAAGGAGATTCCCAAAGGAGATTCCCAAAGGAGACTCCCAAAGGATACTCCCAAAGGAGATTCCCAAAGGAGACTCCCAAAGGAGACTCCCAAAGGAGATTCCCAAAGGAGATTCCCAAAGGATACTCCCAAAGGATACTCCCAAAGGAGATTCCCAAAGGAGATTCCCAAAGGATACTCCCAAAGGAGACTCCCAAAGGAGATTCCCAAAGGAGATTCCCAAAGGATACTCCCAAAGGAGACTCCCAAAGGAGATTCCCAAAGGAGACTCCCAAAGGAGATTCCCAAAGGAGATTCCCAAAGGATACTCCCAAAGGAGACTCCCAAAGGAGATTCCCAAAGGAGATTCCCAAAGGATACTCCCAAAGGAGACTCCCAAAGGATATTCCCAAAGGAGATTCCCAAAGGAGATTCCCAAAGGATACTCCCAAAGGAGACTCCCAAAGGAGATTCCCAAAGGAGACTCCCAAAGGACACTCCCAAAGGACACTCCCAAAGGAGATTCCCAAAGGAGAATCCCAAAGGAGATTCCCAAAGGAGATTCCCTGATTTCAGGGCGGTTAAGCTTGTCCCAGCTGAGCTGTGTCTCAGGGGTTAAGCTGGCCCAGCCCAGGCTCTCCCTGCAAACCCATCCCAAAGTGCTAAAAACAGAAAAAGTCCCGGTGGGAAAAACAGGAGCAGCCAGGAACGGGGACCCAGTCAGGAGAGAGGAGAGAGCAGCATCACAAAGGCACCCCTGCCAAAGATCATAAACACAGAATGTTTCCAAACTGAGTCATCCCTGGCTTTTCATCCTCTCCTTCAGCTCCCCCTCCCTCTTCCCTCCCAGCCATGAATCCATCCAGGAATGCTCATCCCTCCCTCCACCTCCTCCTGCTGGTGTTAGAGTTGGCATTTCTGCCTCCCTTCACAGAGCTGAGCTGCTGAACCCCCAGTGCCAGGCCTGTGGACCTTCTCACAGCAGAAATATCTTCAAGAGGACACTTCAGGAAGGAGCTTTCCATGGTGTCCTCACTGTAGGTTTTCCTTCCTGTCTGGTCAGGCCCTGCCAGGGGATCCAGCTCGGCTCCACCACGGATCAGAGCTGCTTCCACCCCACCTGGAGCTGGGATGCCTCATCCCTGGGAGTGCCCAAGGCTGGGCTGGAAGGGGATTGGAGCAGCCTGGGATGGTGGAAGGCATCCCATGGCAGATGAGCTTTAAGGTCTCTCCAACCCGCTCTGGGATTCCAGGATCTGTTCCCACATTTTCAATCCTCCATCCACGCCAGACCATTCCCATCCATGGTGTCAGGCAGTAGCTCGTGGTTTTCCTTTTGTTTCTTTCTGATCCTTGAGTTAATCAGAATTCATTTTTAATCTGAAATTCACAGTCAGTTCACTACAGGAATTTGAGAGTCGATACTTAGGATAATAGAATTGTGCACTTAAGTCTTAAGGCATTTTTCTTTAGCTATCTGGACAGGTATAAATCAGTCTCCAGAAAAAAAAAAACCCACCCAGGCTGCAACAGCAAATATTCTTTATTACAATACAAAACTGATTTTCAACAAATAAAATATGCTGCTGTGGTCAGGACTGCCCCAGATCCCTGCCTGCTAAAGGATTTGCAGACAGCAGGCACGGGGAGAGGCGAACACCCCGTGAATTGATGCTTTAAAGATCAACCCCGTCGCACACAGCAACTGCCAATAGTTTTCCTGAGCAGAAACCAACATCAGCTAAAATCCACCACGTCCTTGAGAAGGTTGAGCTGTTCCTGGAGCCCGATTGTTTTTCTTCTCTCCAAATAATCAAGCCTAAAATGTTGCTGAAGCGATGACAGAAACGGAGCCGGATTGGTGCTGGAAGTGTGGCCGGAGTGCTCATCCTGTCCTCTCTGATACTGAGCTGGTGTTTTCCCCTTTGAGATCCTTGATTAAATACCATTAACTCCACATCTGCTGCTCCAGGTACCTGAAGATGAGGTAACTCTGGTTCTGTTCAGAGGCTCTGGCAGCCCTCGATGCATGGATCAGCACTGCCATGTTACCATGCTCGTGCCTGCATGTTTTGGTTTTGGGAATTCTATTCCCAGGCACGGTCTTGATGCACAAGGTCATGTTCTGTAAACTACCGAAGCTCCCACATCTGTTCCCAGAGGAGGGACTTCGGTGATGGTCTCTGGAAAATGACCAGTGGTTCCCAAGGGTCCCACCTCTGGGGTGGGCACATCTGTAAATGTACAAAAAGAGTCAGGAAAATAAAGGAGGGGTCTCTGGCTTGCAAGAGCTCCACGCAGCCTCATTGATGCACTCCCTGCCTCGTTCCTGTGCGTCCCCCACAGCGATACTGCCAGGGTGTGGATGCACAATCAGCATTCGCTCTCACTTCCCCACAGATCTCAGGGCTCGTCCCCGATGGAGGGGCTGAGACAAATCCCTTTGGACAGCTGGAGCTCTGCTCCCTTCCAGGAGAAGAAGGGGAAGATGCTGGGATTCATCTCCAGCAGCAAGGAGCTGCTCCAGCATGAGGCTTAAGATCCCAACACGTCCTCCCAGCTGGAAACCTCTTCACATCACTTCAGCAGAGCTGTGTGCTGCCCTGCGCTTTGAGTGGGAAATAAAGACACTGGGAAACCACTGACTGGGGGATGCTTTCCCCTCTGAAATCCCAGAAGGAGCCTACAAAGGGCTCGTGGGTGCCCCTGGAGCCCGGGGCTCTGTGATTTTTTGGCTGCAGAGCTGTGTTTAAACACTCTCTGTTCAAACAGCCGGGGAGGGTTTCCACAGCCCTGCGACGGCCACGGCCTCCTCTGTAAACTGGGAATCCACTTTGATCTCTGCAAACAAATGGGTCTGGGTTTGTACACAAATAACTGCTAAACCAACAGTTTATTTTGGGGACCCAGTGGCTCTGCTGAGAGCTGCAACATAAGTTGTTACTTAGGTTGGAGCTTGCTTTCAAGCGGATGGCAAAAATCAAAATTATCCTTTGTGAAGTTCCACTGACACAGACAGAGCTCCAGCTCAGTGAGTGCTGCTCACGAGACTTTCCATGGAGTCACAACCCACTGGAATATTATCCATGTGCTGCAAGTGAGGGCATACAGCTCTAATTAAATGGTGTTTTGCATTAATTGCATTTAAATGCTCGCAGTTTGCTGGTAGCCAGGGTGAGGCTGGCAGTCCCTGTGCTTCTCTGTACAAATCCTGGTGGAGGGAAAAATTATTATTTAAAGCTTAAAATCTTCTGTCTTCCTTTCCACCACTGCACATCCTCTTTCCTGCAAGGTTTCCATCACCCTCACTCTTGGAATTGCCTTGCAGGTGCACGGCCAGGAGGAGCTTTGGTGAGGAGGAGGAGGATGATCTCCATGCCCTTCATCCAGCTCTGATCCCTTCAGGGAGCCCCCAGCTCCCCTGAAGTTTCCCTGTCCCTGGGGATGATGGAGACAGTGGCCACTAATAGATGATGGATCAGTGGATAAGAGGAAAATTTAATTTCCTGGTTGCCCTCCGTGCCTCTGGCCCTTCTGTGGGACACGAATGTGCACGAGATGTTGATCTTCCAAGGGCCAAACTGTGGATATTCCTTCCCACCTCTACCTCCTGAATTCCCAAGCTCTGAGAGGTCCAGCACTGCCAGCCTGTGTGGCACAGACTGTCCAGGCTCTCTTCGTTTAGGAAAAACAATTAATGAGTGAACAAAGCATTCCATGGATCTGTGGGGGTTCGTTTACAGCTGCACAGGCAGCCTGGGGGGCTCCTGGCTTTGTCCCTGGCTCCCACCCTGCCCGGGCAGGGACACAAACCCGGCCCCACATTCCTGCCCTGCTTTCCCTGCCACACCTGGCAGTGGCCAGCTCCTCCCTGGCCCTATCCCAGTCCCTGTCCCTATCCCAGTCCCTGTTCCTGTCCCCATCCCAGTCCCAGTCCCTGGCCCTGGCCCTGTCCCTATCCCAATCCCTGTTCCTGACCCATCCCAGTCCCTGTCCCTCTCCCCATCCCAGTCCCTGGCCCTGGCCCTGTCCCAATCCCTGTCCCTGTTCCTGTCCCCATCCCAATCCCTGTCCCTATCCCAGTCCCAGTCCCAGTCCCTCTCCCCATCCCAATCCCTGCCCCTGTCCCTGTCCCCTGAGCCACAGCTCAGCCCGGCTTTTCCCTGCCTGCAGGGATTGATTTCTGCTGGTTTGGCTGCTCTGCCACACGAGGAAGCTCCTGTTGGTTTTTTTTTATCTTCTTGTCCTCTGTTAGAGCCGGGATTAATGCACGGGAGATGCAGTTTTTTGTTGGGACTCAGTGTTTGTTAATTCTTACCTGGAGCACAGTGCCACGGGTTGTGAGTCGCAGCCAGCACGGTAGGAAATGGCTCTAACTCCTCCCAAGGTCTTTTAAGCACTAATTACCCAATAACGAGGTGACACCTCTATTGTTTATGCTTTTAACCCAATAACTGACCACCCATCGTCTGCAATGAGGACCTTTTTCACCCAATTAGAAAAAAACCACCCAAAACCGTGAAGAAGGTGAAAGAAGAACTTGGCCACCAGCCCAAACCCTCCATCTCACCCCATGTACATTACTATGTACTAAACCCTTAAACTCTAGGCTTTGCACCCTGTGAGATCACACACTTCTATCCAAACCCCACACCCACAGCCCCAGTGCTGTCACTCAATTTTGGGAGCCTGTTCCACGGCCTCAGGTGGAATGCAGGGTTTGCTGGAGGGTCAGTGCCTGGCAGCACAGAAAGCCTGGAACCCTCAGTGCCCAGGGTTCCAAGAAGCTCCCTTGTTCCCTCATCCATCTGCAGGGATGTGGCTCCCACCACCTGGATTGGAGCTGCTGCTGCACAACACCTGCCCAGGGCTCCAGATTTCAGGGGGTTTCATGGAATTCACCCATTCAGGATGTTTGATTGAATTCACTCATTTTGGCTTTCAGGATGTTTGGTGGAATTCACTCATTTTGGCTCTCTCCTGAACGTTGTGCTTCAAGGACCAACAGCAGTTTGCTTCTAAAAGGTGTTCTCAGATTACTTTCAAGAAGCACAGAATCCCAGACCAGTCTGGGCTGGGAGGGACCTTAAAAACCCTCTCACTCCCCTGCCATGGCAGGGACACCTCCCACTACCCCAGGCTGCTCCAAGCCCTGTCCAACCCAGCCTGGGGCACCCCCAGGGATGTTCCTCTGCAGGAACTGGAGCTGTATTTAACAATTTTACACCTTTTTCGTGTGAGACTGCTCTAAAGACTGCCCACATTTTCTGCCTTCCTTGGTGTCCCAGGGAATCTCAGAGCAAGAGAGCTGGGCTGGACATTTGGGCCTTAAATGATTCCCCAGGACTTCAGCGATAAGAGCCACACTCAGGCACCATCCAAGAGCCTCAGGCTGCAATTTTCTTAGGTCTTTGAAGCTGAACAAGGTTGTGCCAATTGGAGAGCTGTCCAGAAATCAGGAGAAATGCAATTTGTGGGCACTGCATTTCTTCTGTGCCCAAATCTGATTTCTTTTTTGTTGTTGTTGTTGTTGTTCTCATTTGCATTCTGCAGCTCCTTCTCTGGAAAGCCTGGCTGGAGGCCATCCTTCCATCCTCCTCCTCCCAGCACAGAGGGACCCAGTGCAGCCTCAGGAAGAGCTTGCAGGATTCTTGTGGTTTTTTTCTTTAAATTTCTGCAATTTCAGTTCCATGTTGAAATCACAACTATTTTATAGATGTTAAAATACAAAAGTCTGAGCGTTTTTTCAGGGCCAGGTTGGACAGGACTTGGAGCAGCCTGGGACAGTGGAAGGTGACAGGGGTCCATGGCAGGTGTGGAATGGGATGGACTTTAGGGTCTAACCATCCTCTGATTCTCTGAATTTTAATTGCAAACAGCAAAACAGAAATTCTTCTTTCTGCTCCAGTTACTCTCTTGGCTACTTGAGCCTCCAGCATGAATCCACATCTCTGCTCCAAGTTCTCTGAACTCAGGACCAAACTCACCTTTTGCTCCTTGACAAGACCTGAAGCTCTGAGATTTCCCCACAGGAATGACCAAATGATTGTAAGAGCACACAGGGAACAGTTAAAAAAAAAATCAAACCAGGATACAAACACAGAAATAGTTAAAAACAACCCCAAATCCTGCTTAACATTTGTTTATATTTTCCTGAAAACTAAGCAGGGCACTTAAAGAACTTATACACAACTTGAAGAAAAATTTAAATAAATCATTTTTATTTATTTCATTATTTTATTTATTCAAATTCTAAAACTTAAATAAATAAAAATTTAAATAAATGAATTCACACAGGAGTGCTTCACACAGAACTCAGCGTGGCCCGGGCCATATCTTGGCTAATAACAACTAGTTTGAAATATATATGTTCCATTTCTGAGAGAGATGGATTCATCTTTTTTAATTCACCTTCCTGCAGGCCCAGAGCAGGGCTGGCACCCTGTAAATCTGCCTCCCCATTGTTCCACAGACACAGCTCGGGGCAGAGGTTGTGCAAGGGAGCTCGGAGGGAAAACCCACAGGCATCTCCCCAGCCCAGGAAAAAGGAGTTCCTGATTACAGGCCAAACCTAGGTTCATTAGAAATTAATCCAAATTAATTACATCTGAAGGTAAAAGAATGCATGAATTGCAAATGTTCCTGTTTCCTTCAGCAGTGTTGCTGCGGTGCAATTCGTTTTGAAATTCATACAGAATCCTTTACCTGGGAAGGGAAATACTTGTGGAATTAAAGTGATTACACGTGTAAAAATTGTCATCTGCTTAACGCTGCAAAGCTCTTTGTCAGCTGCATGGGGCAGGGACAAATCTCACCAAGGGTCTGCCACGTCTGCAGGGGGTGCAGGACAGAGCTGCCACTGCTTCCACCAGGTCAGGAGCTGGCCTGAAAACCATCAGGTCCCCTCAGGAAATGCTCTCCTGCAGCTCCAGCAGTGTGGGAATCACCCAAATCCCACTGCAGGGGTTGGACAAGGAGGAAAAAGAGCTCCAAAGTGAGCAGGGATCCTGTGGGGGAGCTCCCATCCCTGGGCAGGGTGAGGATGGAGGTTGTAGCCCTGCTGTGGATTAATCGGGATAATCTTCAAGTAATTGGGATAATCTAAACCAGGTATGAGGTGACAAAGGATAAGGTGGGGTTGTTGGGGAGGGATTCCTGGCTGGCACAGGGTGCCCAGAGCAGCTGTGGCTGCCCCTGGATCCCTGGCAGTGCCCAAAGCCAGGCTGGATGGGGTTTGGAGCACCTGGGGCAGTGGGAGGTGTCCCTGCCGTGGCAGGGCTGGGATGGGATGAGCACTAAGATCCTTTCCAAACCATTCTGGGATTCTGTGAGTTAAAATCCATCAAACCCAGCTAATTCCTCGCCCTATGGTTTCCTTTTTTTTCTTATAGGGTCAGGACTTCACGCCAGCAGAATTCCTGCTGCAGTCACCAAAGTCCCTGGAAACATCCTTGAGTTTCCTGCCCAGGGACAGCAGGAACATTTCCATGTGGTTCCCATTGTCCTGCATTTAACCTCTCAGAGAGATTTTGGGGCAATTCTTTATTTACATTTTCTTTAACAAAGAATATGTTTACCTTCTTCCTAAAGATTACCACATGGCCAAACACTTCCAAATCCAAATATTTCCTAAAAGAGAATCTGCATAATAATTAAAATGTGTACATTGAGGGGAGGGGTGGTGGAAAAGATGTTCTGAGCCTTCACAGGGATTTTGTGAGGGGATCCAGGCAGGATCTCAGTTTCCAGCAGATTGCCAATCTGGGGAAGTGCAAGCCAAGTTTCCACAGCTTAAATATTTACTCAAAGGACAAGGAGAGGGTGGGAAGTGTGTTGTTGTTAATAATAACAGTTTGCACAGTGCTGTCTGTGCTGGGCTGCCAAGCCCCCTCCTGCACCCTGTGGCACACAGGGAGGGGAGGCACCCACAGCAGCCCCCATCAGAACTGAGTCACTGAATTGAAATGACCTCCAGGAAAAGCCCTTGTGTCTTCTGCTGGTTGCTCCCAGAATTCAGATGCTTTTTCTAGCAGCGTGTGGAGACAGGGCAAGGGAGGGAATGGGTTCAGAGGGATGGAAGGGAGGGATGGATGGATGGGAGATTGGGCAGGAATCGTTCCCTGGGAGGGTGGGCAGGGCTGGCACAGGGTGCCCAGAGCAGCTGTGGCTGCCCCTGGATCCCTGGCAGTGCCCAAGGCCAGGCTGGATGGGGTTTGGAGCAGCCTGGGACAGTGGGAGGTGTCCCTGCCATGGCAGGGGTGGCACTGGGTGGGATTTAAGGTCCCTTCCAACCCGGACTGTTCTGGGGTTCCCTGGTTCTGTGATTTGGGTGCTGCAGTCCCTCTGCTTGTGCCCAACTCTATCTGGCAGCTCCCAAGACACAGAGCCATAGAGCTGGAGAGGGACTGGGGACAAGGGCTGGAGGGACAGGACACAGGGAATGGCTCCCAGTGCCAGAGGGCAGGGCTGGGTGGGATTTTGGGCAGGAATTGTTCCCTGGGAGGGTGGGCAGGGGCTGGGCTGGGATTCCCAGAGCAGCTGTGGCTGCCCCTGGATCCCTGGCAGTGCCCAAGGCCAGGATGGGCACTGGGGCTTGGAGCAGCCTGGGACAGTGGGAGGTGTCCCTGCCATGGCAGGGGTGGCACTGGATGAGCTTTAAGGTCCCTTCCAACCCAAGCTCTTGCAAAATTCCACGATTCTGTAACACAGAGAGAATCCTCATTTTCCAAACCCTCTCCCTTGCCTGGGCTGCTCCGACAGGGGTAACTCCACCCCCGTGTGCAGCTCCCCTCCAGCTGCAGTTCTCATCAATGCTGCTGCTGGGTCGTGCTCCCTTCCTGCAGGGAAAGGAGAACAGTGGGTTTGGGTTGCTGTGGGAGCAGGGATGGTGGCAGTGGCTGCCTGACACGGGAGTGACGAAATGTTTCCCCTGTTCCAGAGAGTGTGCAGCCTGTCAGCGTCTCCCTGGAGCTCCAGGGCACTGCAGGGGCTGGGTGAGGGGAGCTTTAAAACAGTTGGGTTTCACAGAGAGCAGAAACTATGGGGTCAGCGTGACCCCACAGGCACTGAGTTGTCGCTGTGGGACACAATGAACGAGGCAGGGAGTGATTCAGAAGGACTGCATGGACCCTTCTCAGGAAAGGGACCACGGTTTATTTCTCCAGCTACTTTTATGCTTTTTCAGATGTGCCCACCTTAGAGGTGGGACCTTTGGGAACCATTGGTCAGCTGCAGAGACCACCACACGAAGTCCCTCCTCTGGGAACAGATGTGGAAACACAAGGTAGTTTACATTATGTGACCTTGTGTACTAAAAAGTGCCTGGGAGCAGAATTTCCCCAAACCAAAACACGGTAGGCACGAAGCGTGGCAACGCTGAGTTCCCAGCGAAATTCCCGTTTCATGGCGATAGGAGAGGGCTTCGTGCAAACCCAGGGAGGCAAAAGGCCAGAGTGACAATTCTGGTGCAGGGGACACACTGAGCTGGGCATCCCAAGCACCAGCAGCTGGGTGCCAACAGCTGCTGACCCATCCTGCAGCTCTGGATGCTTCCTGCCTGGTCCAGGAGATGCAGAATCCAGGAGTTGCCAAGAGCTGGCAGAGGGAGGGGGATGTGAGCTGGGGGTGCCCCCACACACCCAGGGGTGCAGCACCAAGGTGGGTGTCACCCTGCCAGGTGTGGGATCTCAGCCTGAAGGGTGATGCAGCCCCTAAGAGCACTGTTGGACCCCTTCTCTCCCCTCTCCAGGAGCTGGGGGAAGATGTTCACGAAGCTCTGGCCCCGGTGTTTTATCAACCCCAGCTTTTTGTACCCTCGGTGCTCTCAGGGTGGCTGTAGCTGCTGAGGAAGCCAACCTGCCCCTGGTTCCTTTTGTGCTTTTTTTACCTCCTCCCCGTTCTGGAATTCTCTCCCAGATTTTTTTTTTCCCTGGTTGATTTTTACCTGTGGGAAAGGAGGCTGCTGAAAGCACGCGAGCAGCAAACCCTTTGCTGTGAAGGAAAACATTCCCAGACGTCTTCCCCTGAGCAGAGGAAAGCTTCCCTTCCCTCTCTAGGAAAAGCTGAGCACAAAATCCCATTGCTGGGGGAGAGGCTGCCTCTGAGCAGGGGGCAGGGCAGGTGTGGGCACAGCCTGGGGGATTCCCACAGGGATGAGCAGGCAGATCCTGCCTGGCACTGGCTGAACCAAAGCCCGGCCTCACTTCAGGGAGGGGAGAGGGGATGGTGTGGCTCTTCCCCTCTCAAAAGCAGGCCCAGCGTTACCCCAGGGCTGAGGGGGGTGATGGGGTTGCTGGGGCCAGCCAGCAGAGTTGGGAGGAGCTGCCAAAAGCGCCCCACAGCCCCCAGCCTGCCACCAGAGCAGTGAGAGCCAGGGGTGTCGAAACTTCTGAGGATTTCCTTCACTCACACCAACTTAATTGCCTACAGAACACCTGGAGGGAAGGCTGAGTGCTGGTGTAAAGTGTGAGTAGTGACAGCTCCCGTGGCTGGGAACACTCACTGGATCCTGCAGGAAAACCAGGGGCAGTGGCTGCTCGGATGCAGGAAAGGTCAGGAATGAGCACAGCTTTTCCAGCTCCCTGCAGAACTCTGCTGCCCACCTCAGAGCCACAAAAGTGATCCAGGTCTGCTGCTTTTATTCCTTAAACCTGCTCAGGAGGTGACCTTCCAGGTGCCCTTTCACCTGCTGCTACCTCACAGTGAGGAAAATCAGAAATAGCCAGGGACTGGGGGAAATGAGAAATAGCCAGGGACTGGGGGAAATCAGAATCAGCCAGGGGCTGGGGGAAATCAGAATCAGCCAGGGACTGGGGGAAATCAGAAATAGCCAGGGTCTGGGGGAAAATCAGAAATAGCCAGGGTCTGAGGGAAATCAGAAATAGCCAGGGACTGGGGGAAATCAGAAATAGCCAGGGACTGGGGGGAAATCAGAAATAGCCAGGGACTGGGGGAAATCAGAATCAGCCAGGGACTGGGGGAAATCAGAAATAGCCAGGGGCTGGGGGAAATCAGAATCAGCCAGGGACTGGGGGAAATCAGAAACAGCCAGGGACTGGGGGAAATCAGAAATAGCCAGGGACTGGGGAAAATCAGAAATAGCCAGGGACTGGGGGAAATCGGAATCAGCCAGGGACTGAGGGAAATCAGAAATAGCCAGGGACTGGGGGAAATCAGAAATAGCCAGGGACTGAGGGTTCAAGGGCAAACAAAATGGGAACAGGCACAAAATTGAACAGGTATCAATATTTACTGGGCAGGAAGCAGCACGGGCTGTGCTGTTAGCACAAGGCACTGCTCATTCCCTGCCTGCCCAGCCACAGCTCCCTCCCAGCGCTGGATACCCGAGCCTCGGGGGCTTTTTTTGGTGCTGCTCCTCCAAAAGGCAACTTTGGGAAGGTGAGGTTGTGCTGTGAGTCAACACCAGCAGGGTTGTGCAGGGAGGTTCAGCACGTTTCCACGGCAGGTTTACTCGGGCTCTTTTCTTTCTTTCTCCTTCCCTTCGTGCAGAGAAAGATCCGTGCAGGAATCTGTAGGCTCGGAGCTCTGGCTGCTCCCAGCCCCGCTCTGCAAGGAGAAAAACAAAACGTGCCAAGTGCTCCTGCAGCCCCGCGGAATGCGGGCTCGGGGAGGGCAGAAACAGGTGCTGGCTCCTTCCTCCAGGATTTCTGCATCCCTTCTCCAAAGCCCCTGCTCGGGCTCCGTGTCAAGCCCGCAGGAAAAGTTTTATCTGCAGGAAGCAGAGGTGCTGAGCTCCGGCTGCTCGGTGAAAGAGCCGCAGTTAAAGGTGAGGAAATCCACGGGGTTTTTGTCGAGGTTTTCGGACGCTCTAAGAAATAAAATAGAAACAGAAGAGTCCCGGCCAACTGCTGTTGGCCTGTAGACTCGTGAGGGATTCCAATCCAAGGAAAGCAGGAATGTGAGTGTTGCTGTCCAAAAACATCCCCTCAAGAGCATTTTATTTTAGTCACAGCCGTGCTAAAACCCACACAGTTCCCTTACCTTCCCTGAGAGGGTGAAAGCCCATTCCTCCCCGACTTTTTATTACAACCATCTTGAAGCCAGGCTGTGCCAAAGGCTGAGGGAAGGTTTGAGGTTCCCGTTGCATCCCCCACGTTTGTGTCGCAGCCCCAAAATCCTGCAGGAGGCTGGTTGGGCAACTCCACCTAAAGCAGCTGAACTAAACCACCTAAAGCAGGTAAACCAAACCACCTAAAGCAGGTAAACCAAACGACGCAAAGCACCTGAACCAAACCACCCAAAGCACCTGAACTAACCCACCTGAAGCAGGTAAACCAACCCACCTAAAGCAGCTGAGCTAACCCACCTAAAGCAGGTAAACCAAACCACCCAAAGCAGCTGAGCTAACCCACCCAAAGCAGGTAAACCAACCCACCTAAAGCAGCTGAACCAACCCACCTGAAGCAGGTAAACCAGACCACCTGAACCAGCTGAACCAAACCACCCAAAGCAGGTAAACCAACCCACCTAAAGCAGCTGAGCTAACCCACCTGAAGCAGGTAAACCAACCCACCTAAAGCAGGTAAACCAACCCACCCAAAGCAGGTAAACCAAACCATCCAAAGCAGGTAAACCAACCCACCCAAAGCAGGTAAACCAAGCCACCTCAAGCAGCTGCACTTCGGGCAGAGCAGGCGGGACCTGCCCGGTTTATTTGGGGAGGGCGAGCCTGTCAGGGGCTGGCTCCGAGCCCTGGGGCTGCCGCGCTCTCCCGCACATATTAATGAACTGCTCCGTTCGGGATCAATCGACACCGCCGGGGCTTTTTATTGACTTGATAATTAGCAGCGGCTTACTTTTGCCGGGATAAAGCCGTTTCACCTAAACGCAAAAAAATTTCGATCGTTTTCCAGCCCGTTCTTAGCATCGGGACGGTCGGGAGGGCTCTGACTTTACCTGTCCTTGTCCCTGTCCTTGTCCCTGTCCTTGTCCCGGTGCCCATCCCGCGGGGACACCCCGGGCTATCCCGTCGCTGCCGGCCCGGGGGACCCTTCCCGACCCTTTCCAGTCCTTCCCGACCCTTTCCAGTCCTTCCCGACCTTTCCCCGGCGGGGGCTCGGGGGCTGCGCATCCCCCTCCAGCCCCATCCATCGCTGCCCCCGGAGCGGCTCCTCCCGCTGGGATTTCCCGGAGTTTCTCCGGGAGGAGAATCCCGCTGGGCTCCGGGAGTCCCGATCCCTCTCTTCCCTGGAAAAGATTCCGAGCCGTTCAACGCTTTCCTGGCTTTTATTACCTGAGGGGAAAGCTGACAGAACTCGTACGGGACAACATTGCCGGAGAGCTCGCAGCTGGTCCCAGGTTGTGCAGCCGAAAGTCGGGGGGAAAACTCCGGAGAAAGTGGAGGGGGAGGAAGAAAACAACAAAAAAATAACCCAAAAAACACCTCCCAAAAAAGCAAAAACAAACAAACAAAAAAAACCCACACACAAAAAAAAAAAAAAAAAACCACCACGAAAACAAAACCAAACCAATAAAATAAAATAAAATAAAGAAAGAAGAGAAAAGAAAAAAGGCTGCGCGGAGGCGAGCGGCGCTCCCTCGCCGTGCTGAGCGCTCGATACCTGCGGAGCAGAGAGAAAGGTGCGAGCTCTCCAGGAGGTGAGAACACGGGGAAAGAAAGAGCATCACCGCTGGCTGGACAGCGAGAGTCCCGGCAGGGAGCTGGGACCGGCCCCCAGAGCGTCCCCCCTTCGGTCAACAGCGTCTGAAATTCATGACTTGGCACTTATTGAAATCCGTGACGTGGAAAATAGATTAAAAAAAAAAAAAAAAGAAAGGTGAAGCAAAACCTGAGTGAAACAAAATATATTGTACTGACAACAAATGCAATGAGATAACAGCATCTGGCTTTCTTTTTTTTTTTTTTTTTTTCTTTTTTTTTTTCCTTTTTTAAATAACTTAAAATACACTAGAAAAAATATGGTCAATATAAATAATTTCGTTTTCATGGAGAACAAATAGATACAAAGCCCGTCCATACCAAAGTCCGCGTAGAAGAGCTTTCCCTCTGTCTTGGCAAGAAGCATGAGGGTCAGATGGCAAAATCTGGGATAACAATCACTGACTGCAGGGTACCCCAGGTTAAATAGCTATACGTCTCTCAAATAATAATAATAATTATCATCATCATAACAACCCAAAAAAAAATAAAAATAAAATCACAAGGTTACGTGAATAGATACACCTTTATGAGATAAAATGTAAATGTTTGACAGTCAACTATCAATTCACAAGTTATAGCCAAAATAAACTTTGCTCGTGTGTATCAACATATTTTACATGTACCCAGTACCTCTTAGCGGAATTTGCCGTGGTGTCAAGTGGTGGTTGGGAATTAAATATTCTTTTTTTTTTCTTTTTTTTTCTTTTTTTTTTTTTCCCCTATTTATATTTTGCCCTCAGGACAGGAGAGACCCGGTAAAAGGGAGGCAAACTCCGCTCCCCCTTTATTTCAGAGGTGTGGGGCAGCAAACGACCAACAAAGATTTAGGAGTGGCAGAGGTAGAGTGCTTGATCTGCCTCTCTCTGCCCGCTTCCCTCCGAGATGAAAGGAGAAAGAACCCAGCCACGTTTGTTTGTTTGGTTTTGTGGTTGTCTCGGTGTTGGTTTTTTTTTTTTTTTTCTACTAAAGATGAGGGTGAAGTGCAAGTGAATCAAAGGACTCCATCAATGAAATACAAATACATGCAACCCGGAATGCTGCTGGAGGAAGTATCCCGGACAGTTTCCCATTAGAAATTCGCAGAGAAATCATTGTCTTTTTTTTTTTTTTCTATTTTTTTTCCTGGTCGTCGTCGTCTTCCTCTCTTCTTTTTTTTT
Source organism: Phylloscopus trochilus trochilus (assembly GCA_016584745.2). Lineage (NCBI taxonomy): Eukaryota > Metazoa > Chordata > Aves > Passeriformes > Phylloscopidae > Phylloscopus > Phylloscopus trochilus. The sequence continues at coordinate 18,274,391 of WQNJ02000041.1, read as the reverse complement.
TTTTCCCTTTTTTTTTTCCTTTTGTCGCTATTCCACACGCGCTCGTTAAACTCCAGTACCTGACGCAACGTTGAAAAGGAGGCCCGCCTCTCTTATCAAACTCCTCGTATTAAAGTGAACTCCGCAGAAAAAAAAAAAAAAAAAAAAAAAAGAAAAAAAGCTCAGTTTCAAAACCTGTGAACTTCCCAGCTGCGCGTCCTCTTAATTCTTTAAATAAGTAGATATCTGCAGTCCGTTTTCTCCTCTCCCTCTTTTCTTTGCCGCTTTTTTTTTTTTTTCTTTTTGGAGAAAAAAAAAAAAAAAAAAAAAAAGAAAAGAAAAGAAAGGAAAGGCAAAGCGAAGCAAAAAGCAGCAGCAGCAGCTCGGTCACAGCCCCAGGGCGGCGGCGTGTTTCTTGGCCTTCAGGCGGAGGTCGGCGATGCTGGAATTCTTGCTGGTGGTCTTGGCGGCGGCGGCGGCGGCCACCACGGAGGCGGCGGAGGCGGACTCGGCCAGCGTGGCCAGCGGGAGACCGAAGGGAGGAGCGGGGAACATCATGTACGGGGCGTGAGCCAGGTGAGGGTGCAGGTGATGGTGAGCGTGAGCCACGGCGCTGTCCAGCTGCAGCTGCGCCTGCACCTGTATGGGGGACAAGCGGTGGTCACCCTCATACCCTCTAATCCTCCCCACCCACCCAAAAAAAGTCGCTCTCACCTGCTGGAAGGGCATCCTCAGCGCGCCCACGTTGACGTAAGGAGCCACCCGGCAAGCTTCGAATTGGGTGGCGGCTCCGATCAGCACCCCTGGGTGGGGGGAATGGAGGGGTCAGCAGCGGGGGGTAGCGCCCGGAGAGCCCCCCACCCTTCAAGGCGTGGCTGGGTCGCTTCTCCCCCCTCCCCGAGCCCCGCTACCTTTGTGCAGTTGGTTCTCCTGCTTGCGGCACTTGGCCCGGCGGTTCTGGAACCAAACCTGGGGGAGGCCCGAGAAACCCGCCCCGAGAAACGCCATAAGCTTAATGAGAATAATATTAAAAATTGGAATAATAAATTCCCAACCCGCCCCTCTCACCCCCAGAGCCGGCGGACAAAGACGCGCGGGTGCGCTCCCCCCTCCCCACCCATCCCGGGCAGCTCCCCAGCTCAGAAAAGCAAAAGGAAAAGAGTTCAAACCCCCCCGAAAATGGCCCAGCTGGGAGCGCACGCCTCGGGGAAATGATTGCCCCAGCCCCGGGGTTCGTGATTTCCCCAGTCCCGGGTTCCTCTGCCCGCATCAGGCTCCCCAAAAAGGCTGAATTCGCCCGTGGTACCCTCCACCAACGGCCTGAGAAGCTCCTGCTCATTAATAAATAAATTAATTAGCTTTATCTCTCGGCAAAACTCAACGACAACACGGTTTTGTGACTTTTTATCCCCTTTTCTCTCTCTTTTTTTTTTTGTGGGGGTAAAGGAGAATTACGGTCCTAAAAGCTTCGCCGCCAAGAAGTTTCGAATTTCGGCCTCACTGGAGCGCAGCACAGCAGCAGGAATAATTATCTCATTATCATTATAATCTAATTTGCTCGCACCGAAGAGGCTGCCCCGTTAGACACGGACGTACTTTGAATATTGGAAACGGGATCGTTAAAAATAAATTCCCGGCCCCGAAGTTGTGCTGGATTTTAGAAATGATGGGAGGGAAAGGGGGAGAGCCGCTCTGAAAAGCGCATCCCAGCAGCCACAGCCGCCGAGGAATCCTTTCCCCGCGGCCAGAAAAAAAAAAAAAGAAAAAGGAAAAAAAAAAAAAGAGATAAAAATTGCATTTTTTTTTGAGGTCTTACTCGAAGGGACCAATATAAACGGGAATTCCTCCCGCGCTGTCATTTTTTCCAGCCAAGGGAAATCTGCCCAAGAGCCGCGTTCGCCCTCAGCCTCCCGCGGAAACAAACGCGCCCTCCGTCATTTACAAATTAGAGCAGATAGCAGGCGAAATATTATTGAAAAGCCGATTTTTTTTTCCTTTTTTTTTTTTTTTTCTTTTTCCGGGAGGATTTCTAGGGAACGGGTTTAATCTATGTAAATCTCCAAAAGTTATTATGCACCCTGCGATTTGGCATCATGGGAGCGCGGATTATGCGCCGCCGCCGCCTCCTTTGTCGAGCACCTCCCTGCTCCATTTTCCGCAGCCAACAACTTTTTTTTATTTTTTTTTCCCTTGGTTTTGTTAAGGTTTGGTGAAGAGAAATAAAAAAAAAAATAATTTTTTTTTTAAAAAAAGCAACAAACCACGAACGAACGCTATTAGAAACCAACCAACCAACAAGCAACCGAGCAGCCAGGAAAAATAATAATAATAATTAAAAAAAAAAATAAAAAGGAGGGGAGGGAAGAGAGGGAAAATGAAGACTTTTAATTTTTTTTTTTAATTTTTTTTTTCTCTGTGGTTCAGGCTCTGACAAAAGCTGCTCGCTTGGAGTTTTTTTTGGTTCCCCGTGCTGCTCTGCCTGTATCCTCACAACCTTACGCGATGCAGGGAAAACCCCCCAAGGACTGAGCGCATACTTGGGTGCAGATGGTGCCTGCGAGCACAAAGATTGAGGGGGAGTATCTGTTACAGCGAGACTTTCCACCAGCTGCAGATGTTCGGGGCCTAAAACTTCTCCATGTGTTCCAACAAATAATGAGCCATCGTTTTCTCTTCTTTTCTTTTCAGAACGGAAATACACCGGAGCAGCTACATTTGTTCTCATTTGAGGGATTCCCCCCTTTTCCTCCCCGCTCCTCAGCTCATCCCGGCAAAACTCGCAGAGAGCAGCTCAGGAACCCGTTTGGAAAAAAAAAAAAAAAAAAAAAAACAAAAACTTTGGGAGGGTGCAAAGCTCAGGATAAACCCGGAGAAGCCGCGGCTTCCCGGGAGGGGAGAAAGCTGAAAACATCCCGGGTTTAGCTCGGACTTTTCTGTATTTCCTAAACCCGAACAAAAGCACCTCGCTCAATTTTCGTGCCGTTTCAACATTTAGGAGCCACGAGGAGAAACGGAGTGAAAAAAATCAATCAATAAATCTCTCTATCTATTTATTTATCTCTCTATCATTGTTTCACTTGGCGGTTTCTAATTCGCTTTCCGGTCGCGACATCCACGCCGGGAACCGCCGTGCCCACCATGGATGAGCCGGGGCAGCGGGGACAGCGAGGCAGGGATGGAATAAACGGCGGAGCCGGGGTAAAACACGGCAGAGCGGAGGGACGGGAACACGCGTGGACACAAATCCTGGGCAGGCAAAAATCCCTGCCAGGCCGGTGGAGGATTTGCCCGGCGAAGTTGGGAGCCGCGGAGCCGCCTCCTCTCCCTGCCACAAGAACGGGGCTCGTCCCCATCATCTCCCCGGCTCTCCCCCCGTTCCCCCGAGCACCCCACGCGGGCGGGCACCCACGCGGCCCCGCAGCCCCGGCTACCTGCACCCTGGCCTCGGAGAGCCCCAGCCGCTGGCTCAGCTCCTCCCGCATGAACGCGTCCGGGTAGTGGGTCTCGTCGAAAAGCCTTTCCAGCTCGTTCAGCTGCTCCAGGGTGAAATTCGTCCGGCTCCTCCTCTGCTTGATTTTCGTCTGCCCTTCGTCTTCCATCGCTTTCGCATCCTCCTTGCGCTCCTTCAGCTCTGGGGACACTGGGCACGACAGAGCGGTCAGAGCGGCGCTCCCGGGGCTCCCGGGGCTCGCCGCGCTCCCGGTGGCCGGGGGGATGCGGCCGGGAGCCCCTCGGGGCCGGGGCAGCCGGGAGCGGGGCCTGCGCTCCCGGGCCGAGCTAGGCCGCCTCCGCCGCTGCCGTTCCGGGCTCCGCCGCTGGCTCCGGTAACCGCTGGCAGGGGGAAACGGGGTCCGCACCGAGCCCTCCCCGCCGCGCCCCCGGGGGATGCGCAGCAACAGGTCCCCGGAGCCTCCGCCGGCCGCCGCGGCCCCTCCGCGCCCCGCGCTCCCCCGGGATTCGTTTCTCCTTGGGCAATTTTCGGCCGGGAGACGAGCCCCGGGCCGGAGCGCGGGGCCCGAGCACCGAGCCCCCGGGACCGCCCGGCCCGGCCCGGCCCGCTCCGGTCCTGCCGCGGCTCCTCCGCGGTACCGATCACCGCATCCCGGGCATCCGCTCGGGGATGCTCCGGGCGCTCCGCCGGTCCAAACAAAAGGGCGGCAGCGACCCGCGGGTCCCCGCGGCCACGGGCGAGGGCCCGGCCGCTTCCCGCAGCGCCCGAGAGCGGCGGGCGGCCCCGGTGGCGGCCCCGCGGAAACACCCGCGGAGGGATGCGCTGCGAGGCGCGGGGCTGAGCGCGGGCAGCGCGGCCCGGCCCCACGCGAGTCCGCGCCGCCCGGAGCCGCGGGGGGAACGAACGGGCCCGCGGGGCCGGGCTTTCGTTGGCGGCGCGGCTTCCCGTGGGATGCCGCCGAAACGGGGAACAAGATCGCCTCCTGAGCAAGTTAAATCCGGGTCGAAAAGATTTTAATCTAAAAACTTCGAGGTTGGCCGCCGATCTCCCGCGGCCGGCAGAGCCCGGGCAGCTTCCCCGCCGAGCCCCGGCCACCCGCGACCGCGGGCCGCTCCGCGCCTACCGACCCCGACGGGGGGAAAAGGGGAGGAAAAAGGGGAACGGGAGAATGGGGGGAGCCCGCGGTGCCGCCGTTACCGTCGCTGAGCTTGGGGGTGGCCGCCTCGGCCGCTCTCTCGGCGGCGGCGTCGGGCTCCCGCGGCGGGGAGCGCCCGGCCGGCCGCGCCGCGGGGCTGCCCGTGTCCTCCCGGCCCGGCTCCGCCGCCGCCCCGCCGGGCTCCCGCGGGCCGCCGCCGCCGCGCAGGGGCCCGCTCTCCAGCACCTCGCGGTAGGTGATGAGCTCCTTCTTCTCCTTGGCTTTGGGATCAAACGACTTGGAGACAAACGCCGTCAGCTCCTCCATGGCTCAGGGGCGCGCTGCCCCGGCTCCCCGGGCGGGCATCCACGGGGCGTGGAGGCGGCGGCGCCCCGGGGCCGTGCCGTGCCGAGCCGGACCGGGCCGTGCCGCCCGACGTGCAGGGCTCCCGGGGTCTGATAGCGACGCCGCGATTGAAGTGGCACTATTTATACTTTGCAAAGCCGGCCCCTTGTTCCCGGCGAATTACCTCCCCTCGGAGCTCTGAATGGACCCCCTTCCTTCCTCCCTTCCTTCCTCCCGTCCTCGCCGCTCGCCCGCCCGCCGCGGGGCACCGCGGCCACGGCACCGCCCGCCCGCCGAGAGCTGCGCCCTAATTAATTTAATTAAGCGCGGGGACCGTGCGCGAGGTCCCGGGCGAGCGCGGCGCGGAGAGAGGGGCCGGGGCGGCGGGGGAGTGGCCACCGGGAGGCGCGGGCGGGGGTGGGGGGCGGCGGGGGCGCGCAGGCTCCGCGCACCGCCCCGCCTGGCTCGGGTCAGCCCCGCGGCCCCGGGCACGGCCCGGCCCGGCCCAGCCCAGCGGACCCGCGGGAGCCACCGAAGTTCCTCGGTTGGGAGCCCTGAGCGCCCCGAATAAAGGAAGGGGATGAATGACAAGCGAGCGGGAGCGGGAGCGCATCGAGGCATCAGATGAGAGGCAAACACGCCGATATCGCCAATATTTTGGGGTTTTTTTTCCTATTATTTATTTATTTATTTATTTATTTTTTAATCCCGCCACGGAGCACTTTTGTTGACGGACCTCGCCTTTTGCCCACCTTCGCTAATTTCTAATAAATCATTCAGAATTGTTTAACTCTTGCCTGTGTATCGATTTTTCATTGACCTTTGGGGCGATGACTTCACATAACGGAGCGTTCGTTTATCGGGGCGGGTTCGGTACCGGGGGTGGAATCGGCGTTTATTCAGAGGCGGTGACACGCGACCCTGTCGCGACAGGCAGCGAGTCCCGGTCCCCCCGCGGCAGGGGACGCGCGGGTCGCGCCGCCCGGGAGCCGCTCCCGCGGGGCCTTTTCGATCCCGGGGGCACCGGGCACCGGGGGATTCGGTGTGACCGACCCCGCCGCGCCGCGGGTGACCCTCACCGGCCCCTCCGCCCTGACATTTCGTTGATCTCCCCGCGTTTTTCGCCGTTCCCGTGGCGGGGGAGCCCGTGCTCGGGAACCGGGTTCGGTAAGAAAATCGAACGAAGCGAAGCCATTCAATCGTTCTGCTCTATTTCGGGTCGGTGCCCGGCGGAGGTTCCGCTCGTTCCGGTGGGTCCCGGCTCGGTCCGTGCCCACCCGCGCCCGGCGGGCACGGCCGCGGTGCCCACGCCGCGCGTGGAGCGCTGCCCCCCGCCCTCGGGGGCGGCTCTCGGTGCCAGAAAACCCCGAGCCGCATTTAACTCTCGGGGACGGAACCGAACGCGCTCGGTGCCCGCTGTGCCCGTCACCCGCGGCGGGACACGCGGTGCGCCCGTGGGTCGCCGCGTTGGGCGCGGTGCGGACAGCGCTCCGTGGGCTCTGCACCCCCCGTGGGCAGCGGGACCCCGACCCCGGGACCGCCCACGCTCCCCTTTGGTCGGTCAACCCCGCCGTGAGCCCGTGGGTCGCCGCGTTGGTCGCGGCGTTTGTCACTTTGCAGACAGCGCTCCGTGGGCTCTGCAGTCCCCGCGGGCAGTGGGACCCCGGCCCGATCCCGATCCCGGTCCCGGTCCCGGTGCCCCCCGAGCCCCGCCCGTCCCGCGTGGGCGCTCTCCGGCGCGCCGCATCGATGGCTCGGCGCTCGCTGCGGCCGCCTGGCCGCGCTCGGCGGTGGATTGGCGCTGCCTGCCCGCCGCCCCGGAAGGCGCTGGGCTCGAACCGGGGCCGCGGCGGCTCCGCCAGGTACGGGGGACACGGGGGGACACGGGGGGACACGGGGGGACACAGGGACACGGGGGGGACATCGGGACACGGGGCAGGGCGGCACCGGCCCCCGCAGGGCACGGCGGGGCGGGATCGGCGGCCGCTGCAGGGCCGGGTGTGCGCAGCGGCCGCGCGGCCTCCGGTGCGGGCGGTGCGGGGGCACAGCCCCGGGGGAGCCCCGCACGGGGCCGTCCCGGCCGCGCTGGGCATTGCCCGGGAGCCGGGATGCGCAGGGGTTTGGGGAAGAGTCCCTGGAGCTGCCGGTGGTGGCGGTGAGCGGGCCCCGGGAGCTCCCGGGGCAATCCCGGTGCTCACGGGCCTGCCCCGTGCTCTGCTGGGGACAGCACGGGAATTCTCCCGGCGCGGATGCTGGGTCCGGATCGCGGCCTTCTCCGGGAGGATTTTCCTTCGAATCCCGGCTGGTGCTTGCTGCAGCTCCCGCCGCTGGCTGCGGGCAGTGCTCGGCAGGAACCGCCGTGCCCTGAACCGGGAATTGTCCTTTGTTCTGCTCCAGGCTCGTCCCGGTGGAGCAGGAGGTGCTGCCTCGGTGGCCGAAAGTGTGAGGAAAGGCAAAGGTTTGGATGGAGGAGATGGGCGAGTTGGAGCCGTCTGTGCTGGGAAGAGGAGGAGCAGAGAAGGGATCGGAGCTGGGGAAGGGGCTGGAGCCCCAGGAGAGGCTGAGAGAGCTGAGGAATGAGCTCCAGGATGGGCTGAGGGAACTGGGAAGGGTTTGGAGCACCAAGAGAGGCTGAGGGAGCTGGGGAAGGGGCTCCAGGATGGGCTGAGGGAGCTGGGAAGGGGCTGGAGCACCAAGAGAGGCTGAGGGAGCTGGGGAAGGGGCTGGAGCACCAGGAGAGGCTGAGGGAGCTGGGGAAGGGGCTGGAGCAGCTGAGGGAGCTGGGGAAGGGGCTCAGCCTGGAGAAAAGGAGGCTCAGGAGGGCCCTGGTGGCTCTGCACAACTCCCTGCCAGGAGGGGACAGCCGGGGGGGGGGGGGGGGTCGGGCTCTGCTCCCAGGGCACAGGGACAGGAGGGGAGGGAACCGCGTGTTTTTATTTTTTCTGTAAATATAAAAGCAACACCAGGCTTTTATATTTAGCAGCCAAGCTCCTCAGAGGCGGGCGTGTCTGGCTTTGGCGCAGGTCGGAGATGGGCCGGCGCTCCTCGGACACGGAGGAGGAGAGCAGGAGCAGGAGGAAGAAGAAGCACCGGCGGCGCTCCTCCTCCAGCAGCTCCTCGGACAGCCGCAGCTACAGCCGCAAGAAATCCGGAAGGAAATCCCGCTCCAGGTCCCGCTCTCGGGATCTCCAGTCCTGGTCCCATTCCTATGAGAAAAGGTGCATTTTTTGTAGGGGGTTTTCAGAAGTTGAGCCCTTTCGTTTCACGGCTTGGGAGGGTTTGAACCCCGTGGGTTGGGAAGTTTGTGGCACAGATTGTTCTGAAACTCAGGAGGTGTGAAAGTGTGTTCCCTTTTGTCAAAGTAAAACCCTCAACCCACCACCGAGACCAGAAGTAACCACATCTCCTTCCCCCCAGGAGAATAAAGCAGGGAATGTGCTGATCCAAAGGAACTTCTGCTTTAAACCAGAGAAACTCCTGGAGATAAAATAACTCTTTTCTTTCTTTCTTCTCCCAGCTGGGACATCTTCCCCTGCCCCAGGCTGCTCCAAGCCCTGTCCAGCCTGGCCCTGGACACTTCCAGGGATCCAGGGGCAGCCACAGCTGCCTGGGAATCCCATCCCAGCCCCTGCCCACCCTGCCAGGGAACAATTCCTGCCCAGTCTCCCACCCAGCCCTGCCCTCTGGCACTGGGAGCCATTCCCTATGTCCTGTCCCTCCAGCCCTTGTCCCCTCTGCAGCTCTCCTGGAGTCCTGGAGGGGCTCTGAGCTCTCCCTGGAGTTCCTCCTCTCCAGGTGAACATTCCCAGCCTGGCTCCAGAGGGGCTGCAGCCCTTGGAGCAGCTCTGTGGCTCCTGTTTGCCTCAGTCTGGCACTGCCAGTGTCCAGCTGCCCTGGGAATCCAGAAGGAAACGTTCCTGCCAAACCCTTCTGGAGTGGCTGCGGGGTGTGGTGAGGAGGCACCTCAGGGGTTTCTTCCCAGCCCTTTCTCCTGCCCCTGCTGGGATCTCCATCCTCCCCAGGGCCAGGGCAGGGAGCCACGGGCTGTGAGCAGCTGGGATCCCGTTATTCCAGCACAGCAGCTCCCAGGGAAAGCAGAGGGGATTTGGGGCTGGATGGACCCTCAAACTGCAGCCAGGAAAGGCCCAAGGCTCTGCTTTGGGGATCCTGGCTTTGCCTTTGGGGCAGGGCATTTGCTCCTGGCAGTTCAAGCCCTGTTCCTTGCTGGATTTATCCCTCAGGATATCAGAGGTAGCAATTTCTGGCATTCCTGCCCCTCACCCAGCAGGAACATCACATTCCCTTTGCAGCTGCAGCCCTGTTCTCCAGCAGTTCCCCTGGATATCCTTGCAGCATTCCAGCTCCTGCAGCCCCTTTCAGCACAGCCTGAATTCCAGCAGTGTTCCTGTGCTGTTACACTTTAATCACATGTGAAGGCCAGAAATAGCCTTGTAATTGTTAGTTAATTAACTATTGAGAAATGGAGAGGAAATGTTAACATTTGGATTTGGGGGTTTAATATCTTTTCTTACACCTCTCTCCTTGGTGTAGAAGAATTTATCCTCTGAATAAACAAAACTGGGAGGGAGGGGAAAAGGAAGAGACCCTTTTTGATTCCTGATTGGACTCAGGAGAAAACTGCCCTTAAATGAACTCAAATGAAATAAATTAACACTGATGAACTGATTACTACTAATAGTAGTTAAGGACCTCACCCAGAGCTCACTTTTTGCCTGGGGTGTGGATTTTGGAGGATCAGCTCTTTAGGGCAGCAGTGTCCCTGTGTATGTGAGGTACTTCTTATGGGGGAATAGTGGGGTTTGAGGCTTCTGGAGCACCCTGCAAACTCCTCAGGTTTGTACCTGGTTTCTCAGGAGTTGTTGGGGGTTTGTCCCTGTTTTTTTGGGGTTTGGGAGCAGTGCCACACTCAGCACTGGCTCTGTTTTCTCAGGAATTGTTCAGAGTTTGTCCTTGTTGTTTTTGGGGGGTTTTGCCAGCCTCAGCCCTGGCTCTGCTTTCTCTGGAATTGTTGAGGGTTTGTCCTGGTTTTTTGGGAGAAGTGCCACAGTCACCCTGGCTCTGTTTTCTGGGGGATTTTTGGGGGTCTGTCCCTGTTTTTGGGGTTTTGCCAGCCCCACCCTAACTCTGTTTTCTCAGGAATTGCTAGGAGTTTATTCCTGTTGTTTGGGGGTTTTACCAGCCTCACCCCTGGCTCTCTTTTCTCAGGAATTACTGGAGCTTTGTCTTTGTGTTTGGAGTTTTTGCCAGCCTTGTCCTGGCTCTATTTTTTCAGGAATTGTTTGGGGTCTGTCCCTGTTGTTTGGGGGTTTTGCCAGCCTCACCCTGGCTGTGTTTTCTGAGGAATTCTTGGGGGGTTGCCCTTGTTCTGGGTTTTTGGGTCTTTTTTTCAGCCTCACCCTGGCTCTGTTTTCTCAGGAATTGTTGAGAGTCTATCCCTGTTATTTGGGGTTTTTGCCAGCCTCACCTTGGCTGTGTTTTCTCAGGAATTGTTGGGGGGTTCCCCTTGTTTTGGGGCTTTTTTTAGCCTCACCCTGGCTCTGTTTTCTGAGCAATTGTTAGGAGTTTATCCCTGTTGTTTTGGGAGCAGTACCAGCCTCACCCTGGCTGTGTTTTCTCAGGAATTATTGGGGGTTTGCCCCTGTTCTTTGGGGGTTTTCCAGCCTCAGCCTGGCTGTGTTTTCTCAGGAATTATTGGGGGTTTGCCCTTGCTCTTTGGGGGTTTTTCAGCCTCCCCCTGGCTGTGTTTTCTCAGGAATTGTTGGGGGTTTGCCCCTGTTCTTTGGGGGTTTTTGCCAGCCTCCCCCTGGCTGTGTTTTCTCAGGAATTATTGGGGGTTTGCCCCTGTTCTTTGGGGGTTTTTCAGTCTCCCCCTGGCTGTGTTTTCTCAGGAATTATTGGGGGTTTGCCCCTGTTCTTTGGGGGTTTTTCAGCCTCCCCCTGGCTGTGTTTTCTCAGGAATTATTGGGGGTTTGCCCCTGTTCTTTGGGGGTTTTTCAGCCTCCCCCTGGCTGTGTTTTCTCAGGAATTATTGGGGGTTTGCCCCTGTTCTTTGGGGGTTTTTCAGCCTCCCCCTGGCTGTGTTTTCTCAGGAATTATTGGGGGTTTGCCCCTGCTCTTTGGGGGTTTTTCAGCCTCCCCCTGGCTGTGTTTTCTCAGGAATTATTGGGGGTTTGCCCCTGCTCTTTGGGGGTTTTTCAGCCTCACCCTGGCTATGTTTTCTCAGGAATTATTGGGGGGTTTTCCCCTGCTCTTTGGGGGTTTTTCAGCCTCCCCCTGGCTGTGTTTTCTCAGGAATTATTGGGGGTTTGCCCCTGCTCTTTGGGGGTTTTTCAGCCTCCCCCTGGCTGTGTTTTCTCAGGAATTATTGGGGGTTTGCCCCTGCTCTTTGGGGGTTTTCCAGCCTCAGCCTGGCTGTGTTTTCTCAGGAATTATTGGGGGTTTGCCCCTGTTCTTTGGGGGTTTTTTCAGCCTCTCCCTGGCTCTGTTGCAGGCGCAGACACAGATCCAGCAGCAGCTCTTCCTACGGCTCCAGGAGGAAGCGCAGCCGCTCCAGGGGCAGAGGCAAATCCTACAGGTCCCAAAGATCCAGGTCAAAGAGCAGAACCAGGAGGTAAGAGTGTCCCCTAGGTAAAAAAAAACCAGCATTTTTTCTACTGGGGAAAAAAAAAATTCCTGGAAAATCCTGACATAATTACTGAACTTAGAATAAATGGAAATAACGGCTGCAGGTGATGGTTTAAACCACACATCCGTTGAAATTCCTCATTTGGGGTCTCTGGAGTGCTTTCAACACACAAATCTTTCAGTTGCCCTGGTGAAACAGTTTTGAAGATGTTTATTTTGCATTTGATTCAAGCAAGAAAGCATCAATAGGGTCTCTTGGGGTCATAGAATCATTTGGAAATATCTTGGATTTTTGTTGTTTTTTTTTTTTTTTTGGTTCCTGCTTTCCATAATTCCCACACCTACCATTGGCTCCCTGAAGTTCAGAATAAACTGATTTTTCTCACCTGTGTTTCTCTTGGAAAAGGATGAGTCTTTAGTTATGCAAGCTTTTATTGATGCTTAAGGATGTCTGCAGTGAAAGCTTGCTTGCATTGGTTTGTAACAAACAAATATTTCACCGTTTAAATGTTTAAATCTTACCCAGAAGTTGCAAAAGGTATTACAAAATCTACTTTAAAAGACACTCAGGTTTTGTGTTCATGTGTATTTTTCAGTTAAGAGGTTTAACTGAAGTTTATCCTGGGGTACCAGGTTTCCCATTAGCATTTTCCATTGATTTTAAATTAATTATTGAGTGGATCAGGCAGATCAAAGCTGTTTACATCTTTAAAATCTCCAGCCAGGTGATTTTGTGTGCCTGCACCAAGTATTTGGGAAACCTTTGGTTTCCATCTCCAAACCAGGACAGCTGCTGCCTCTAAATGCTGAAAAACTTCTGCTGGAAGTTGTGAATATTCCATTATTTCTGTTGTGCCAGGACTTATTCCCAGCTGTTCATTGGAGGAGTTGCTGCAGTGCCTGTGTAGTAGAAATTTGATTATTTAGATTTAGAAACAAGTTTAGGAATTAAACTGCCTGACCTCTCTTGGAGTATCCTGCCCATCAGAGCTGTGCAGCTATTCCTGGGAATATCCACTTCTTTGGCTGAGAAAATCAGCTTGAACCCAGAAATGTCAGAGGGGTGAGGTGAGAAGGGAGGTTTTTCAGTGTGTGACTTCCTCACTGTTAGGAAGTCTGATAAACAGATTTAAAATGCTTTTTTTAAATAAGAAAACAATGTTTTATTACAATAAAAATGCATTCTATAAGTGTTTTATATACTTATATATAAAATAAGGTTATATATGTAAGTATTTTATATATATAATACTTCATGTATACGTATTTTATTGTAATAAAAATACAACAACCACACATCCTCATTAGCTGTGGTTTAATTGATATAAAATAATATATAATGAATATAAATTGCAGATCTCACCAGCTATGGTTTAGTGGTCATCTTTTCCAAGGGATTTGATTTGAATCATGGTTGCAATATATGGAAATTAGGCACCTAAAAACTTGAAAAACATGACTCTTGCTGGAGAGTACTGTGTATCAAATATTTGATGTATCAGGTATTTTATGTATCAAATATTTGAAGTATCAGGTATTTATTTATTAAATAGTTTATGTATGAAATATTTCATGTATCAGGTAGGCAGCACTAGAGGAAGGAGCTGCACATTCCTTTAAATGCTGGTCCTATTCACACACACAGAGGGAAAATACTGATAAATAGCATCCTGAATGATCCCAGAAGAGTCCAAACGCTTAAAATTAAACCCAACAGGACACATTCCATCCTTTACTGTAATTTTTTCTGAATCTGCTGTAATGTGGCACTGAGCAGCTGTGGGTTAATCTGATTTTGGAGAGTTAAATCTTGGTTTTAGCACAAAGCTGCTACTCCAGGCCTGTGCTTGCCCTGCTTGTCAGTGCTGAGTTCTTGCAGTGATGCCAAAGAATCCCTTTTCTGCTGAAAAATCACTCAACCCAAGGGCTCACCAGCTTTCCAAGGAATTTAGGATTCCTCAGGCTGGAAAAGAGATCATGGGAGAGAGAGGGAATGATGGAGGGGTAGAAAAAAATTAAAAATAAAAATGGGGGGGAAAAGGTGATTCAGGATTGAGGATTTCCCATCTCTGCCCATGCACGACCTGGGGCAGGTGTGGCAATGTTTGCCGTGGAAAATGTGAATATTTCTAGTGCTGGCATGGAATTTCCATGAATTCCATCTGCAATCCCTGAGTTTATTTTTGTTCAGGATGGGCCAACTTCTTTCCCTATGATTTTTTTTTCTTCCCAGGTAAATACTGAAGAATCCACTTGTAAGTAATTAATGAAAGGATCCAGAGTAACTCAGGGTTATCCAGGGGAATATTCCTGGTGAACTCCAACTTCTGGATTTGCAGGGAGGCAGGAAAAGCTGGAAAGCTGCAGGAAGGGGAAGATCAGCCCTGTGTTTGTAACCCTCCTGCTGCACCTTCCCAGGATTTTCCCCTTTAGGAGCTGAGCAAACGCTGTTTTAAAATTTTTATTTTATTTATTATATGAGCCTGCCTCTGGAAAATGACCTTCCTATTGAAAGTTAAGGGCTGTTACATGGGCTTTTTAAAATCCCTGGGATTGTTTTTGGTGTAAATCATGCAGGTGGCCCAGATTCTGTGTCCTGTAGCATCTTTTCTACCAGCCTTTAATTTGCTTTTCAAGGTGGTGTTAAAAGTAATGTGATTTTTTTTTTAAGAACTTCTCTCAGACAGGTGTTTTATTTGAGCAGGTGATTTACAGATCTCCAGCAGTGAGATAGATCAAGTTTTACTTTGAAAAGTTGGTTTTTTATAATGACATGTACAAGGTATTTTAAATAGGTGTGGCTTGGAACCTAAACTGATTTCTTGTCCTTTATTGGAGAAGATAACAAAACTCGTGCATATCATGATTATTTTATTTTAGAGACAATTTTTAGGGTGAAAAAGTGGGGCTCCCCAGTATTGCTTGTACTTTATTGGAGAAGATAAGAAAACTTGTGTGTATTGTAGTTATCCCATTTCAGATGCATTTTGAGTCTTACAGTCTCATTTGATTTGAGACTGTAAGAAAACTTGTGTATTTTATAATTACTCCATTTTTAGATGCATTTTTAAACAAGTGGAGCTTCCCAGTAATGGTTGTGTTTGGTTTGAGACTGTAAGAAAACTTGTGTATATTGTAATTATCCCATTTTAGATGCATTTTTAAACAAGTGGAGCTTCCCAATAATGGTTGTGTTTGGTTTGAGACTGTAAGAAAACTTGTGTATATTGTAATTATCCCATTTTAGATGCATTTTTAAGCAAGTGGAGCTTCCCAGTAAGGGTTGTGTTTGATTTGAGAAGATAAGAAAATTTGTGCATATTGTAATTATCCCATTTTAAATGCATTTTAAACAAGTAGAGCCTCCCTGTAATGGTTGTGTTTGATTTGAGACTGTAAGAAAACTTGTATATATTATAATTATCCCATTTTAGATGCATTTTTAAACAAGTGGAGCTTCCCAGTAAGGGTTGTGTTTGATTTGAGAAGATAAAACTTGTGTATTTTGTAATTATCCCATTTTAGATGCATTTTAAACAAGTAGAGCCTCCCTGTAATGGTTTTGTTTGATTTGAGACTGTAAGACAACTTGTACATATTATATCTATTCCATTTTAAATGCATTTTAAAGAAGTGGAGATTCCCAGTAATGCTTGTGTTTGATTTGAGACAGTAAGAAAACTTGTGCATATTGTAATTATCCCATTTTAGATGCATTTTTAAACAAGTGGAGCTTCCCACTTGTTTAAAATGGTTGTGTTTGGCTTGAGACTGTAAGAAAACTTGTATATATTATAATTATTCCATTTTAGATGCATTTTTAAATCAGTGGAGCTTCCCAGTAATGGTTGTGTTTGATTTGAGACAGTAAGAAAACTTGTGCATATTATAACTCTTCCATTTTAGATGCATTTTTAAATAAGTAGAGCCTCCCTGTAATGGTTGATTTGAGACTGTAAGAAAACTTATGCATATTATCACTATTCCATTTTAGATGCCTTTTTAAACACGTGGAGCTTCCCAGTAATGGTTGTTTGATTTGAGACTATAAGAGAACTTGTGCATATTATAACTATTCCATTTTAGATGCCTTTTTTAAAGTCAAAAAATTGCAGCTCCCCAGTAATGCTATAAATTCCGAGCTGTCCTACAGCGAAGGGGAGTACAATGCAAATGCGACTTAATAAGATCACAAACTGAATTTCAGCGGGAACAACCAAGATTTACATTAAATTAGGGATCTTAAAACCGATTTAGTTTGTTTTACTGAGCATTTGCTTAATAACATTTCGCCCCCTCGCAATCTTTTTAAAGCCAATAAATTCGTCCGCGAGGAGCGGGGCGCATCCTCCCGCCGAGAAATTGGAAGCAACAGCTCCCTCCTCTCTGCAACCACACCATCCCGAGCTGGGGAAGGAATATTTCAGCTCCACGGAATTTAATAAATCATCCCATTTCCTAATTTGATCATATTAGATGCCGATGTGGAAAAAAAAAAGGCAGCGTTTCGAATAGCGGCTCCTCATTAATATACATCAGGCTGGGGGAATAGCGGGGGGAATGCTTTATGGAGGGGATGTCACAGTTCCTGTTCCTTAGTTTACTAAGTGGAACAGGTTGATGTGATCCTGGGTGTTATTTGTCACTGTCTTGCTAAAATGGTTTGGGTCGAGTTATGGAGTCCGGGAAGACGGCGGCTGATAAATCAAAAGTGGATTGAGTGGACAGCAGGCAGTGATTGATACCGTGACAGGATATGAAGAAAGGGATCTTGATAGGAGCATGGCCAATATTGAATATGAGAAGGCAAATGGCCCTGGAGTATGGATATTATTCAAGGGAATGAGAATAATCATATCATCTCGAAATTATTGCCGGGTGAAGATTAGGGGAGTTCTTATTAGAATATTCTGCCGCCGAGCTCGGCTCCCGCAGAATTCTGGGCTGGCTGGAGCCCTGGGAATATTGGGAGAGTTTCCACTGCGATTGTTCTGCCAGTTCATCACACAGAAAAAAATACTTTGCAGCAGAACTTGCAGCACAGATCTTCTAATTCACGGGGCTTTAAAGGAAATTAACCAAAAAAACCACGTTGACCTTTATTCCCTGATTCCATCCGATGCTGCGATTACAGAGCATTCCACTGGAATTGCCTGTGAATATGCAAGTTTGCTTTATTGTCTGCCAAATGGCTTTGGCTTTTCCCATTATGTTAAACTGCAAACTGCTGCCTGAAAATATCTTTAATGCACTTCGGCTTTAAAATTGACAAAAAACCAGCGAGTGCATCTATCCATATTGAAGAAGAAGAAAAAAAAAAAAAAAGATTTTTATGGAAAGCAATCCTGCCTAGAGAGCTGATCCTTGGCGGCGTGGCTGCTGAAGGAGGAGGTGTTTGATCAGGTTTTACATCTCATTTCTTTACCATTTCTCCAGTCTAATTAGTTTAATGTTTGCAGTTTGTGCAGTTTATGGCATCCAGGGGCAGGGGAGCTGCTGCTTGGGGCTGACTTTGGAATAGGCTTGGCTTTGGGGGATGCAAAAGCAGCTGCCATTGTCCCAGCAGTGTGAACTGGAATTAACCTGGGTTCAGCCCTCCCAGCCTGGCAGAGTTCTTTGTATTTAGCAGTTAATTTGTCCTGTGTAAAAACAGGGTCCTCAAGTGCACTGTGGAAAGGGTGATTAAAGAGCTGACAGTAAAACCCCACTGATTATGAAATTCTCAGATTTCCTTTTTTAATGCAGTCTTCAAAAAAAATGCTGCTATATATTTTATTGATATTGCACAATTTGTAAGACTTTTTAAAAGATGCTGTCACCAAATGCTTTTGTATTTGTGTTACTGGTACCTGTCTTCAGTTAATCTCCTTTTTTCCATGCCATTATTTTAGTGTGGGATTAAAGGGCTGGAGTTCTTCCCACATGAAAACCTGGCCTTATCAGACCTCACAACTAAAAAGAACTGATGGATCAGGACACAATTTGTGCTAATTTTGTGTCTGTCTGTCCTGCTCAGCACACGCTGGTGGAGAGCTTTTCATGGATTACAGAGCAGGGGCTTCATTATGAAAACTTCAGGAGAGGGATTTCCTCAAATAGCATTGGCCTGAAAGGAAAAATAAAGCTTTTTAGGAGAGAGGAAATTAAAAGGGATGAGTGTTTTGAGTGGACAGCAGATAAATAAAGAGTAAAATTGTGATGGGCCTGGAGAGTTTATGGAGGAGCAGGAAGATATAGAGGAGAGATTGATTAAAAAAAAGGGAATAAAATAATGAAATGTATCCAGTAATGGGCAAAGATCCATTGTAGCTGTGTGGAGTTGGAAGACTGAATTTGTTTGTTTTTTTTTTTTTTGGGGTGTGTTGAGAAGAAAAGGGAATTTCAGGTGGGATTAAAGGTGGTGATGTTCAGGTGAGAGCAGAGCTCTGAACCTTGGCACGGGTGGTGCTGGCTGTCCCAGGGAAAAGGCAAAGCTTGGGGACAAAGGGAAGGATTCTGGATTCTGAACTGCACTGCCCCAGCTGGGAGGAGCTGGGGTTTGGGTGGGAGCAGCAGGATGGACTCAGAGCAGTGGGGTTAGGATGGGGCAGGGGCAGCCAGGGCCCCTTTCCTGCTGCAGGAACACCAGCACTGCCCACAGCAGCTGGGAAAATCCTCTGGAAATGCCTCCTTGGGAGGAATTCTCCAAAGAGAAGCAGACAGGAGTCCTGGCAGAAATCAAGCAGCGCTGTTTAATTAGAACATTGCTTTTGAGATTCCATCCCAAGCCATTCCATGCTTCTGTGATTTTGTTCTTGTCATTAATTCCTATGATTGTTTAATTTTTTTTGCCTGGTTGTGCCCACTGGAGTTACTATTCCTTTCAAGTATTGATCTGCAGCTTGGGGTATTTTTTTTCCCCCCTGTCCTTGCTCCTGAAGTTAACCCACTCAGGTGCAATTATGTGAGGAATCAGTGTAAATATTACACATTCCTCTCTTTTTTTTTTTACTGCTGGGGAAGTTTCAAGCCTTTGGTCCGTTAGCTAATAGATTTAATTAAGACACTGCAGCTTTTCTTCATGAAACTTCAAATAGAAGCTCGGGGCAGGAAGGTGGAATTGCCATTACACTCAGTGTGATCCTGCTCATGGTAATACCAGCTCATGTTTATTTTTTTCCCCCCATAAATCCATAATAAATCCATAATAAACCCAACCCTGCAGTTTTTATTTAGGCTCTTGTTGCATTCCAGGTCGTACCAAGCGCCAGCCTCTAAAAATTTTGTTTGTTGTTGCAATAACTGACTTTTTTTTTGAGAGGAATGCTCAGTTTGTGCTGTCCAGGAGAGGCCCAGAGGTGGAGCAGGAGCAGTGGAGATGTCCTGGAGCACCGAGCACTGCCGAGCTCAGTTGCCCAGCCCTAATTGACCACTTTGGGAAATTAAACTTCACAAGGCAACGCCGAGGGCCCTGCACTTATCAATGAGGCCACAGAGCTGCGAGTGACAGGTGCTTTGATGCCTTTCATTGGTAGAAAACCAAAAAAAAAAAAAAAGGAGCCTGAAAAAAAGGCTCTGAATGCATAAGTGCTGCTCATTTGGAGCTGGGGCTCCAGCCTGCTTACACAGAAAGTTGTGGGGTTTTTTTTTTGTGCAGCCCAGGTGTTATGTGCACACAGAGTGTTTAAAGTAGAACTGCTCATTCCTCCTGAACCTTAAAAAAAAAGGAGCCTGAAAAAAAGGCTCTGAATGCATAAGTGCTGCTCATTTGGAGCTGGGGCTCCAGCCTGCTTACACAGAAAGTTGTGGGGTTTTTTTTTTTTTGTGCAGCCCAGGTGTTATGTGCACACAGAGTGTTTAAAGTAGAGTTGCTCATTCCTCCTGAACCTTCCAGTCCTCCCTTTGGAAAAAGGTGTCTTTGCAGGTTGTTTGGGTTTTTTTGTTTTTTTTTTGTTTTTTTTTTTTTTTTTTTTTTTTTTTTTTTGGTGCTTCAGTTTTCTGTTTGGAAAAGGAACTCAGGAAGACAAGAAAAATACAACTCCCCTTAGTGGGGAATTACCTTTTTGATTTGGCTTTTTGATTTCAGTAACTATGCTTTTTAACTTTTTTTTTAATTCCTTTTTTTTTCTCTGCTACCAAAGCTCTGGCCATGAAATAGAATCTGTTGTTTCTTGTGTTTCTCGAGGCAGCCCTGCCAAAGCAGATGTCTTAAGGATGCCCTGGGTAACCCAAGACCCTCTTTGCCCTGTAAATTGTTGCTCTTTCCAGGGTTCATTTCTAGGAGTGATTTCCCCACTGTGAAACACAAAACAATAGAATTTAGTAGGGAAATTTTGCTCTTTCTTCCCAGCTTTTGCTCCTTCTGATAATTGTATGGCAGGGAACAGAATCTGGTTAAAAGGATGAAGGCAAAAAAATGTGGATTTCTGCCAAAAAAAAAGTGATATGGGAAGGTTGTGTTGGGTGTGGGGTGATAGAGCAAGGGGGAATGGCTTCCACTGCCAGAGGGCAGGGATGGGTGGGATTTGGGGAAGGAATTGTTCCCTGGGAGGGGCTGGGATGGAATTCCCAGAGAAGCTGTGGCTGCTCCATCCTTGGAAGTGTCCAAGGCCAGGCTGGACAGGGCTTGGAGCACCTGGGACAGTGGGAGGTGTCCCTGCTGTGGATGTGGAGGAGCTTTAAGGTCCCTCCCAACCCACAGCATTCCATGGTTGTCCATAAACCTGCATCCATGCCCTGGGATCCTTTGCTCTAAGGTTTTTTTTCCAGGCTTCCAGGCTTTGCTCCTTAGCAGGACGTTGCTGTGTGTGAGCAGGGCAGTGACTGCTGCAAGTTTGTAACAAACTTTATCCCATAAAAAATCCATTTTCCTCTGGGATCCAGGCAGGATCCCAGCCTGGGCCATGCCCAGAGTGTGCTCTGGGAGTGAGTTCATGCCAAATTAATCTGATTAAAAATGGGTGTCCTTTCATCCTTTGTGCTGCTGCTTCTCCTCCCACATCTAAACTCCTGAGTTTTAGATTTTTTTTTTCCCAAGGCAAAAACAGTGAGGCTCCCAAAAAATTCCAGAGCAAGATGTAGAGGTGATAATTCATCTGCTCCTAGTGCAGCTTTATTGGCATCAAACCTGAGCCATGGCAAAGCTGCACTTGACTTCAGTGATTCCAGATTTCCCCAGGCTGGGATGTTCTAGGAGGAAAAGGTTCCCAAAAGAAGTGGGATAATTGCAGGCACGTGCAGAGCTTTTGTCCTTTTGCTGCTCAAAAATGGGGCATGAGTAACTCTCTGAGCAAAATATTAAATGTTCAATATGTGGTGATGTTCATAAAAACAGGGGAAAGCTCGGATTTGTTTTTGCGTGGTGACAGGTGTGTTAGATACAGAATGTCTGTGTAAAAGACTAAAATCTGGGAAGAGATGGGAATTTATTATCTGTAATTGTAACTGTAACTGAAATATGTTGATTGTACTCTTGTAGAATTTTATTTTGAGTCTAAACTTCCTGCAAAATCCCAAATTAGTCCCCAAATCTTAGGAAATGTGTTTCCATGGGGAGTTTCCTTATCCATGGGTGTTATTGTAAGATATTCTCCAGTTGTGTTTTTTATTGGATCATGTCCATCTCTCTCAATGAATTTAAAGGGTCAGGTCATGCTCAGCTCAAATAACTGATGTAAATTCTGCTGGTAATTCTGTGCCACAGATTTATACCCTAGAAATGAAGGCAAGGCCAGCAGTATGGGTTTATTATTTTTAATTCTGTATAAACTCTCAAGTATCTCTTTTTCTTCCATGGTTTTTGGTTGTCCTCTGTGGAAACATGCAGGGATAAACTGAATTGTGATAAAATTTAAATGAATCCGTGGCACAGCGCTGAAAATCTGTTCCCAGTCTATATCAAAAAGAGATGCTAAAAGTTTTCCTGTTAAAGCTCTGAGCTTCTTGATTGGAGAATGGGCAAAAAAAAAAAAAAGGCAAAGCCTTTTCCTATTTTTCTCCTATATAGTCTTCTTGAAGTTCTTCCAAATTAGATTTTAAATGCCAATTAGGAGGTTGAATATACTAAAATAAAAGCAAATACAACTAAAATGGCCTCACCTTATGGCTAGTTAGGCTTTTTCTCTCAAAAGCAGAACCTTTGCTCTGAGCATGGCTTTGAGAAAGATATTCAGCTTAATGAACACATTAATTAGAACCATAACTATTTATAAGATAATTAGAAACGAAGCACGGTAAACTGGGCTTTTCCTGCAATTAATGGAGGATTAATTACTGGAGGTAATGAAGTGGATTTTTAAATGCATTAAGGTGAAGTACAGAGATGTGCAAGGCTTTGTGATAGTTGCATAATTATTCCAGGCTGTTTGAGCAGGGCTCCTATGAGCTCGCTAATAAGCATCATTGCATCATTATGTATGCACTTAAAAAGACTTACCACCAAAATGACTGCCTAATTATTTCTAATTGGCAGGACTCTATGTAGTCATTGAGCTGTTTGTAGCCATTTTAAGGTTCATTTAACTATCCTTGGGGCCATGTGATAGATGGAAAAAAAAAAGCTCCCGCTCTGCGCTGGCCTTGGCTGGCGCCGTTAATCAGTTTTGGTGGGCTCGAGGTTTTGAAATGCATTTGCTCCTGCAGAGGTCAAAACCTGAAGTAGTCCAAGCAAAGTTTGGTTTTTTTGAAGCCACTTGACTGTATTCATTAGCAATTAGTAAAATAATTGTGTCTGTGGCAGTGTTTGGATTTCTGTCGGGCCGGGCGCGCTTTCATCGCCGGCCCTTCTTACGGCGCCTTAGCATCCCGGGAATGCAAAGCTCCTTCCTTCCCTGAGACCCTTCCAGCAGCTGCAGTGCAGTGCCACGTGTTCAGCTGCAGCACCTTTCTGCACTCATTCCTTCCCTTCACCAGCTCCCAGCATTTCCCAGTGGAAGTTTCTACCCCGGGACGATGCTGCGGAGCATCTCCGAGGAATCGGGCACTGAGCGTCGAGAGAGGAAGGCAGGAGAAGGCAGATCCTGATGGTTTGCAGTGTTTGGGAGCTTGGGGCATCCATCCCCGAGCTGTTGACAGCTCTGATATCCAGGGACATATCTCAGGGAGATATCTCTGATATCTCCCAGCAGCAGGAATAATCCCAAATCTCTGCCTTGGGTCAGCGCAGCAAGAATTCCCTGGGAATTATTGGGAACGTGGCTCCCCTCTCCCAGAGCCCCATTTGGAGATGGTGGGATCAGTCTGGAGGGGTTTGGTCTCCCCAGTTTCTGTGGGGTTGAGGTTGACATCCCCCTTAGGATCTCTGCTGAGCCTTCTGGGGAGGTTTTCTGGGAGTGCTGGGTGTAATCACAACCATCTGCAGGGCGCTGTGAGCTACAGGAGCCACTCCTGCAGCTCAGGGGGAGCACTGGCAGCAAACTGCAGCCTGAGAAAGGCAAGGTCAGCAGTGCCATTTCAGCCACCAAAAATGAGGAATTTCAAACCCCATGGTTTGAAAAATATCAGTGCAGAACCCAAACAGTTGTCGTGGTTCAAGTGTAAGGTCGGTTAAAAAGAGTTGTTCATTTAAAAGCCAACCAAAATGGCATTTATTTGTGAGATGTTGGTTCAAATAACAGATATTGGTTCAAATAACAGGTAAGGGATTCAAGTAAATTAATTGTGGCAGTGTAAACTAAAATGAAACCAAATCCATAAGGAAAACCCTGGAATTGTTTCAGTTTTTTGCCAACTGGTTTAATTGTGAGACTTCTCTAAAGGTAATTTTTAGATCACTCTGTAAGCAAATATTCAGTGCAGAGCAATGGTGTAAAATATAAATAATCTTTCTTATTAGTTAGGAATTTTATTCTACAGAGTCCCATCAAATATGTGATGGTGGAAATTGTTTTGTAGATTATCAGAACAAGGAAATGCATTTCTAGAGTGAAACTACAGTTTTAATGACATCCGTATAATATGGAAAATTAAATTAAATTAGCCTTCCAGTGCAAATGGTACCCACTTCCTTCAGAGGGTGGTGGTGAGGGGTGGGAGGATGGGTTGTTCTTCACCCCTTGGCTGAAAGGAGCATTGGAAACGTGAATGCTGTGGGTCAGGCAGCTGGTTAAACCTAAACCACATCTGGAGCATTCTGGTGACTCCAAAACACCTGAATTCTGGGCTGTTCCCTTGCTTCCAGCCAAAGGAAAAGATGAAATTCTCTGAAGAATCCACTGAAGTCTGGGCCTTGCTCAGAGCATCACTCCCAGCCAGGGGAGCTGGGGAGGCAGAGCCATGGAGTTTGTGGTGTGGCAATGAAGGCATTGTTGGGAGTGATTCCAGCTCATCCAGGGAATGATTCCAGCTCATCCAGGGAATGGTGACACCCCCATGGCCTGGGGTCACTCAGAGGACCCTCAGGTTTATGGGGGACAGGGCAGGGCTGGGTGGGATGGAGCTCTTTGCCCTCTGCAGCATCCAGGAGTATCCAAGACAGAAATCCCAGAGACTTGGAGCGTGATCAGCAGCAGGAACCAGTGAGGGAGGGAGAAAAAAGTTGGAGAAATGTGAAAAATAAATCAGTAAAAAAATTAAAAATGCACAGCAGTAGCACCTGGGTACATCAGTGACTCTCAGAGGGGTGTCAGACAATTTTCCCTTGGTTAGCTCATTGTTAACTCAATAGAAGTGACACATTTCAGTTCTAAAATCCCATAATATTCCTATTCCCTCCCCTCCAACATCCCCAGGATGGTCTTAATCCATCCTTGGTGCTGTGAATCTTCCCAGAGTTGTGGGGACAGAATTGTGGAAGGTTTTGAGAGACACAACAGGGACTGGCTGATTTTTGGAATCCTGCAAGTGCCTGCTCTGGGTGATGCTCTCAGTGATGGAAATAATTCTGTTTTCATTTTAATTCATTTTAATTCAGGTCTGGGCATGGAGGTGAGTGGGGTACAGAGTCAGGAACCTGTCACTGTTCCCTGGGTTAGCTGTGGCTTTGTGAGGTGCTTTTGTGTTTTAAACAAAAAGCAGAGCTTAGGAGAAAGTTCCATTTTTATTAAAACAAAGCCTAGGTATGTAGAAATCACATCATAATTCACCTTTATTCCCTGTTTAAATTAGCTCTGACACCAACCAGTTTGTGCTCAGCATCGTCAGTTGATCAGAACAGTCAGAACACATTTGGAAATACAATATTTAAGTACTTCTGTTGCTTTATGTATTTTCTTTTAAACAATCCAGATTTTGTTGTTTTTCTGGTGTGCTTTTTTGGGCAATATTTTGTGTAACTATTGCATATTCCATGAGGGAAACGCTGATTTTTTAGAATGGTAAATGAAATATTCAGAGTTTCTTCCCTGCCTTTCCCTGGAGTTTTTAATTTCATTTTAATTAAGAAGAATTAGGCATTGGGAGGGACAGGACAGGGTTAGAGGTGGGAACTCCCAGTAAAGGGGATTTTGGGGCAGATAAAGGTGGCAGCTCCGTGGTCTCCAGGAATGGAGCTGTTCAGGTTTTATCCAGGAAAATATTAAACCCAGCCCCTGCTTTCCTCTGTCTGCTCTGTGTTTGTTCCATGCAAAATATTTAAAGGGAGATGCATCCAGCTTGCATGGGAAGGAGAAAAAGATCCCTGTGTTTATAGTGTACACTGGAAAATAGACACAAAACATCCAAACTCTTCATGTTGTTACATTGTCCCTCCACGAGATTTTGAGTGGATGGTGTGAAATAGTTTTGCTTTTTTGTTGTGTGTTTCTACAGCCTTTTCATGACTTAATTTTTATAGTCCAGTTACAGCAATATTCATTAAAAATATTAAGTTTATTTTGGAAAAATGAAATGTTCTAAAAATCTTTCTATATTCTTCATAAAAACGTGGTGGTAAAAAGCACAGGTGGGCCACCTTAAATTGTTTTACCTGTCATAAAATTTAAACCTCAACCTGCCTGATTATCACTGAATTAAAGAAAAAAAAATTTGCCTTTTTCAAAAAACTGTGAGCACAGAGGATGGGTTCATTTGTTTTACTCAGGAAAAAGTAGAGAGACAGCTTTTCATCCAGGTGTTATTTGCAGCGTGTTCTTTGTGGTGGTTGTGAATCCACTCAGTCTCAATATTCCCAGTCTTCCAAATCAGGTATTTATTTCTAGGAAATGCCTTAATCCTGTCTTCAAGCAGATTTTTTTTTCCCTTTTAAATGGTGCTGCCATGTTGAAGAATGAGGAATATTCAGCTTTTCAAGGAATATTTTCAGGAATATTCAAATTTGTTTCAATTTTAGCTCTGTGCTGATGGCACTTGGAGATCTCAGTTGCCAGTGCTGGTGCATGACCTAAATTGGGATTTTTTGGGGGTTTTTTTCAGTTTCTGAGAGCAGGTAGTGTCCTGGTGTGTAAACTGATTTCAAATATCTGTTTAGGCAATTCCCTTCAGCTGTCTAATATCAGTTTGGGAATGTAAGGACACAAATATTACAGAATCTTTAAGCTCAGACCATCTTTGGGGCCTCAGTCTTGGAGGTTTTATGATCCCAAACCCTGAAATATTGAGTTTGTCCCAGCCAGACAGAGCAGCAGTGTTTACCTGCAATTAATCCTGAGGCACAGGGGAAGTGGCAAATCTCAACCTGAAATCCCTCCTGTCTGTCCCTTAACGTTTTAACCACAATATCAGAGGTGTTGTCAAATTTACAACGATTAATTAATTGCCTGGGTGATGATTCCATCTGTGAAATGAGTTTGGAGCCTTTTGTATGGCCCTGGGATCCATCCAGGCCCTGCTGGCAGGGCAGAGGCAGAGTCACCAATGCACCAGACAGGGAGGAATCATCTGGGGTGTTTATCCTGAGCCCTGGAGGAAAGCTGCACCTTTGTTTTTGGGTTTTTTTGGGTTTATTTTTTTTTTTCAAATAGATTCCAGCTGCATGGAGAAGGGAGTAACTCCATGTGTTTGTAAGAATTAATGACAAGGTCTGATGGCTCTGCCTGCTAATAGAATCTGGTACTCGTTTGTTCCTGCAGAATTCAAGTTTTCCCGTTGTTTTTGGAGGTGAGGTAAAATGTCTTTCCCTCCAGGATTGCAATGTTTAAATTTTCATTCAGTTTTCAGTTTCATTTTTTTTCCTGGTTTGCCTTTTCCTCAGCCTCAGCAGTGACAGTTCTGCTTTTGCCTCACCTCGTGCTCTACACTTTTTGTATGGCCAGAAGACAAGTTGGGTGTCCTCAACTCAACTGAGCCTTTTTTTGTTTTGTTTTGTTTTCAGATGGCTGCAACAATATTTACTTCTCTTATCAACCTTAACTTTGGGTTTATATGGAAGTTTCTATCTGATGTACCTGCAGCTGGGTATTGCACACTCTTTTTTAGGGCTGTGTGGGGTTTTTGCCCTTGAACTCCAAGATTACTTGAAATGAGGAAGGATAAGGAATGAGAGGGACCATTGGCTGTTTATTTAATAGGACGGTGTACCTATTTCTGTATTAACTTCCCCAAAGATTTTCTGTATTTTATTCCCTGAGGATTATTAGAATTAGATTCCAGATTTTTCTGCTCAGTCGTGTCGTGGCTACAGGAACAGAGGGTTAGGAAAAGGTCCTGCCTTGGGATACACTCTGAGAAGATGTGAGGGAAATTCATGACAGGTAAAACCAGATGGGTTCTTATCTGATGATCTTAATTTGAGGTTGAATTTTAGGAAGGAATCTTTACACAGATTGACAAGGGAAACAAAAGCTTTATCTCCCTGCTTGGACAGCAGCAGTTTAATCCATGATTTATCTCTCAGGTAACACTCAGTAAAGTCTATTTTTGGTTTTAGTTTGGCACGAGGTGTTCATTGAGGTGCTCCTGCAGCTGGCAGGGCTTGGTTGGCTCCTCTCCCATGGCTCATTCCTCGGGCAGAGAATTGTGCTTGAATTCCAGGGGAAGCAGCTTCTGAGCAGGGCTCAGTTTAAGGAACTCCTTAAAGTTCCTTTAACTGTGCTTGGAACTTTATGTTCCAAACTTCACTGTGCTTGGGGTGGGTTCTTCTCCTCCCAGCTGCTGATCTCCTGTGGGTTTGCAGCACCTCAGTGGAGCCAGGCTGGATGTGGAGTCATCCCAAGGACTCCTTGTGGGATAATTGTGGCAGAGGAGGAGGCACCTTCATCCCCTCAGAATTCAGAGCAGGAGCTTGGAGAGCTGTAGTTACTGTTTGCTATGTTTAAGTTTTTCTTGAGTTCTTTCCCAGAGATTTAAAATAGTAAACAAAGTCACTCTCTGTAAACTCTCTTGTTTTTCACTTTTCTCTCTCCTAAAGAGAGACTTTACTTGTTGACCCTTGATGTAGCCAATGAGTCCAAAGATCCCACCTCTTAAGTGAGCACATTGTAAAAAGTATAAAAATAAGTTCTGAAAATAAACCAGCCCTTTTTCAGAGCATCAGCCTTCTAAATCACGAGTCCATGTCTCATTTATTGTGTCCCACAGCGACAGAGAGCTCCATTTGTGTCAAACCCAACTGCTTTAGAGTTCCAGGAGTGGCTCATCCGTGGCTCTTCCCTTCAGCTGCATCCCCATGCTGCCTTTCCAATGGCTGCATCTTTTCACAATCACAATTGGGGGAATTTCACCTCCTCAGACCTTGGACTGTGGCATCACCATCGCTCCGAGGTGCAGCATTGCCGGGCTGGGTTGGTGCCCCTGTTTGGCAAATCCATTTCCTCACCTCTGCATTTGGCAGAATTTGCCACACAAAGGTACCAGCAAGGGAATCCCTTCCTCTCCCAGCCAAATCCCACAGCTGTCACTGCTGAGGCTGAGGAAAAGGCAAACCAGGAAAAAAAAAAAAATGGGCTGAATGGAAGTTTAAATGTTGCAGTCCTGGAGGGAAAAACCTTTTGCATCATCTCCAAAAAAGTTCATGGTTGTCCCAGTTCTTGTTTCTATTTCATCTTGCTTTTCTCTGGCACTGTGGATGATAATTTTTAAAATCTTAAAGATGAAATATTTAAATATTAATATTTAAATCTCAAATATGAAATATGAAATATGTTTTGTCACCCACCAGCTGTCCAAACTGCTGGCTTGAAACAACTTTTTCTTCTTAGCATCAGTCTTTATTTCAGGTTTAAACTCTGTCTCTGCTGCTGCCTAGTTTTGTTATCACTCACCTTATATTGAACAGTAAATTAAAAAAAAAGTAGTATTATCATACATATCATCTATATTTAACTTCCTCAAAGCCACGCATTTTAAAATTGCAAACTAATAATGACCAGCAATGTTTTAGAGAGGCAGCTAAATTTCCATGATATACACAGATTTAATAATTTCTGCAGCCCCAACGACTGCAATCGATACCTGAAATTGTTTTACCTTTCCAAAAACTCCTACCACGATTTTTTTTTATTATTTTTTTTTCCCTGGTGGTGAAGCTGAGTTAAACAAGGAACTTTCTCTTAATGTGCTTTGAAAGAGAACATGGCATTTGGCTGCAATGACTGGTGTGTTTGCACTCTGGCTTTATTACCAACCTGAGCATCCAGGCCTGATGCAGCGCAGTCGTTCCATTGTTCTGGCCCAGCCCTTGGATTTATGGCTGAAGAGTTACAGAGCCCCGAGTTGGTTGGCTTTTGTTTGTGGCCATTGAGCTAAAAATAATCTAATAAGCCTTGTGTCAGGTGAGAGATGCTTAGAAGAATTCCAGGGGAGAAGTTGACATCTCAGCACCGTTCTTGGGAGTGGGGGGTGTTGCTGTTTGCCAAGAAAACGGATTATTTTCGGCAAAATAAACTAATTTTTATTTGCCTGGAAGAGCTCAGAGAGAGGAAAACAAACCCTGCCTTGGTTTTGGGCTCTAATTCCTCTTTCCATTTAAAAAAAAAAAAGTCTCTCTTTTTGCAGTTGGAGCCTTTTGAAGAGATTAGATTGGACCTCTAAGACAGAGTTCAGTGCTTTAGTGCAATATAATTGGGGAAATACTAAACGCCACTGACCTCATTTCCTTTAGAACAATGAGAATTAATAGTTGCACGTTTTATTAGGCTGATATTCCAGATGTAGTGTACATTTAATTAAGTGGAGTTTCCTTTTGGTTATGGTATGTGGCTCTGCTTTTTGTCGCAAATTCTTTCTAGTTTTACAGTTTTCCACATGTTTTCTTTCACCATTTATGATTTTTTCAAAGCGGGGCTATAAGGATTTAAATCACTTTAGCATGCAGCAAAACAGTTCCCATTCAAACAATAAACGCCATTTTAAAAAGCCTTTAGATCTTCTGTCACTTCATAAATATAAATGTATAAAAACATTATGCAGTTGTAGTGCCCACCTGCTAATTAAATGCAGATTTCCTCAAACTTGTTTTAAAATCCGCTTATTTGTTTCAACTCCGCTCTCTGCTCGGAATACATATGGCCCTTGTGAAACTAATTATGCTTATGGAGCAGCTGTTAAATTTAGTGCAACTAATTTTATCCAATATTTTACATTTTAATTGATTACCTGTGAAGAAATTAGCAAATTAACACTTATTGTGCAGTAACTGAATGGGCTTTTTATGGAGCCTTTCAATTTTTACGGGCGGCCCGAGCGCTGATGGAATAAAGCCATTTTCTTAGGGTTGGAGATGGGGAACTTATTGGTGAGCCTTGATTATTTGGTGTGAGAATTTTAGGGATCCCGAGTGATGCCAAGCATCTGTGTGTTCTGCAACTCGGACATGAAAAGCAGATTGGAAAGTAATGGCTTTTCACAGAATTTTGGGAACATATGGGCTTATCTGGATCTAAGAACTCTTTGAAGATCTTTGAACTTGACTAAATGACTTAACCTTTGGCATGGTGGGTGGGTGTTTTTGGGTGTTGTTTTGGGGGGGAAGGGGATCCATGCTGGAAATCTCATCTCCAGCTTCATTTTTTGGTTGGTGTTTTTTTTTTTTGGTTGGTTGGTTTTTCTTGGGTTTTTGTTTTTTTTTTTTCCCCTCTGGTAGTTCCATAATTTGAACATTTGGGGTCTTGCTTTAGTAGGACTAATTGGGATTCTTGTTATTTTTCAACAGCAGATAAAATAGAAAATCTGTCTTCTCTGCCAGATCTGTGGACTCTTGTTGTGGGTTTGGTGGTGAGCTGGGGACACGGATGACTTTTGGGAGCTCCATTTCAGGAAGTTCTATCTTGATTTCCTGTCCTGTAGATCTTGCAAGATACTTTATTAGGAATTAAGGAACAATAAAGAGAGATTCCTCCCAAGGCTGTGGAGTGATGGGACAAGTGGGAATGGCCTAAAGCTGATGGAGGAGAGGTTTAGATGGGAAATTGGGAAGAAATGGATCCCCCTGAGGGTGGTGGGACACTGGCACAGGGTACCCAGGGATGCTGTGCCATGGCAGGGACACCTTCCACTGTCCCAGGGAGCTCCAATCCCTGTCCAGCCTGGCTTTGGACACTGCCAGGGATGGGGAAATTGGATTCAGTAACTCTCTGGAACTTTTAAATTCCTGGGTATAAATGTCACCTGCCACCCGTTCTGCACAGACATGGGAGTGAGCAGAAATCCAGGAACCTGAGCTGAATTTGTTATTTGCACCTGCAAAAGGTAGAAGTGAACTCCAGCTCAGATTGGAGCTGAGAAACTGAAGTTCTTTAGCAATAAATATTTTAGATTCCTCAGTTATTCCTGGTGGGAGGAGTGTGCCCTTAAGTGAGGAGAGGCCCTGCATCAATTAAAGGTGACTTGTGTTGCTACAGGGCTTTTTTTTTAGTTTGTTTTGTTGTTTGGGGTTTTTTTTTTCTGTTTTGGACTTACCTGCAGAGTTCTGAGCAATCAGGGTTACCTGGGAATAGTGGATTTAGGGCAGTGCTCATCATGATTTTTGTAAAAGCAGTGTCTCTGTGCCAAGCAAAAATCAGACTTAATATCCAGAATGCTCTTCCAAGTCAAAACTTCCTCTACCTGAGGAGTAAGGGTGGGTGGATGGACACTTTTACATTTGTGATGACACACTAAAAATCCATTCTGAGCCAGCAAATGTTCTCCAGTTCACAGTGCAGCACTGCAGTGGTAATTTGATCTATTTATTAGTGTTAATAGAGTGACCAGGATGGGAGAGCTGCTGTTGGAAGGTACCAGCTGCTGCAACAGGAACCCAGCCCTGACCCCTGGAGCTGCTCCTGGCAGCAATAGGGACCTGAACTCCCATGTGCTGGACAAATTCCAGCAATGTAATTTATTGCCTCATCTGGATGGAGGATTTTCTTTTGCTCAGTCTGTTGTTGAGTTTTATTAAGCAGTTGTTGTTTCACAAAAGGAGGGATTTTTTTTGTGTGTGTGATTTGGCTTTTAATGGCCTTGGGAGTTTCGCACTCCAAGAGGTGCTAAAGAAACTTTTTATGGTGTTTTAAAAATTTCCTCATTTCCCTCAGGACTTAATGAAGCTTTCCCATGAGGTGCCATCAGAACTTCCATGGGAATCATGGCATTGTAGAATCATGGGATGGTTGGGTTGGGAGGGTCCTTGAAGCCCATCTCATTCCATCCTCTGCCCTGGGAAGGGACACATTCCAAAAGCCAGGGTGCTCAGGTGAGAGAAACCAAGGAAAACTTGACCTGATTTTTCCTAAATATCCGTTGTCTGCTCAGGCAGCGTTGATCTGTGATAAATTAATAAATCAAATTTAGAAAATCTTCTATGAGAAATTCAGGAATAATGAAAGCATTTTGGACACACAAAGAACCAGTCCTAGTGCTTCTTGATCTTTTTTTTCCCATTTTGTTAATGGATGAATCCTACGTTGTGTGTTTTAAGTTATTTTGCATTTCTTTTCAGAGCAGGAGCAACGTTTTCTTTTTCACTCCTTGTGCTAAATTGTCAGTTTAAAGGTATCAAATTGTGAAATGTGTTCTATTAATAAATGTACTTATTCAATGTGTTAAAATGAAATAATTTTATAATAAATTATTATTAGTATAGTTAAATACATTATTAATAAATGCATTTAATAATGTATTTTACATACATTAGTATAATTTTACTACTATGACAAGGCTGAGGTGCAGTGCTGGTGAGAAACGGCCGATGGCCTGTCCTGATGATGAAATTTTCTAACTGTGAAAGTAGGGCAGTAAGATCTCTGAAGTTTTCACTCTAGACCTTTACAGCATTTAAAAAAAGTATTTGTATTCAGGGCTGAGTAGCTGTAATTGGACAATTAAACCCCAATATGCAAATGGATCAAAGCTTAGAAAAATGTAAGATCTTGTGACCGGCCAGCCATTTTTGTGACCATTTTGGGTCCACCTTGGATGTAGCCCTGGCCAGGCTCTTGTCCTGCCCAAGGTGGATCCTGGAGGCCTTTCAATAAATATCTGCTTTATTCTCCAGCTCTGCCCAGTCTCAGGTCAGCCTTCCCAGGGCATCAGTGGAGTCACCATCCCTGGATGTGTTTAGAGAAGGACTGGATGTGGCACTTGGTGCCATGATTTAGTTGAGATGTTAGGGCTGGGTTGGACTTGACCTTGGAGGTCTCTTCCAACCTGGTGGTTCTGTGATTGTGGTGTTTGTGAGGACCGGTCCCAGCAGCGTTCCTACAGCTGCAGTTTTGGGGCTGGGTTGGACTCGATGGTCTTTGGGGTCTCTTCCAAGCTGGTGGTTGTGGTGTTTGTGCAGGTCCCGGGCACAGCAGCGTTCCTACAGCTGCAGTGTTGGGACTGGGTTGGGCTTGATGGTCTTGGAGGTCTCTTCCAACTTGGTGGTTCTGTGGTTGTGGTGTTTGTGCAGGTCCTGGTCCCAGCAGCATTCCTACAGCTGCAGTGTTGGGGCTGGGTTGGACTCAGTGATCTGGGAGGTCTCTTCCAACCTGGTGGTTCTGGTGTCTGTGCAGGTCCTGGTCCTAGCAGCATTCCTACAGCCGCAGCAGCGTTGGGTTGGACTCAATGGTCTTGAAGGTCTCTTCCAAGCTGGTGGTTGTGGTGTTTGTGCAGGTCCTGGTCCCAGCAGCGTTCCTACAGCTGCTGTCTTGGGGCTGGGTTGGTCTCAATGGTCTTGGAGGTCTCTATTGGGGCTGGGTTGGACTCAATGGTCTTGAAGGTCTCTTCCAACCTGGTGGTTGTGGTGTCTGTGCAGGTCCTGGTCCTAGCAGCATTCCTACAGCCGCAGCAGCATTGGGTTGGACTCAATGGTCTTGGAGGTCTCTTCTAAGCTGGTGGTTGTGGTGTCTGTGCAGGTCCTGGTCCCAGCAGCGTTCCTACAGCTGCAGTGTTGGGGCTGGGTTGGACTCAATGATCTTGGGGGTTTCTGTTGGGGCTGGGTTGGTCTCAATGGTCTTGGAGGTCTCTTCCAACCTGGTGGTTGTGGTGTCTGTGCAGGTCCTGGTCCCAGCAGTGTTCCTACAGCTGCTGTGTTAGACTGTGTTCGACTCAATGGTCTTGGAGGTCTCTGTTGGGGCTGGGTTGGACTCAATGGTCTTGGAGGTCTCTGTTGGGGCTGGGTTGGACTCAATGGCCTTGGAGGTCTCTGTTGGGGCTGGGTTGGACTCAATGATCTTGAAGGTCTCTTCCAAGCTGGTGGTTGTGGTGTCTGTGCAGGTCCCGGTCCCGGGCGCGGCAGCGATCCTACAGCCGCAGCAGCGAGAGGTCCGGCCACAGGAGAACCCCCAGCGGGTCCCGGGAGCGCCGCAAGGGCCGTGACAAGGACAAGGCCAAGGAGAAGGGCAAAGGGAAGGACAAGGAGATCCACGGCACCAAGGCTGGGTGAGTGAGACAGCAAATGGTGGAGCTGGGGCAGAACCAGGTGATAACCCCATTGTAGGATGGAGTAAAAAGCCAGCCTGTCATTTCTAAATGCAGCTGACAAGCAATATGTAAATTTTCATATAAAGCTATTTTGAAAATAAGGAGTTCCTCTAATACAAGAATCTGTTCTGAAGGTTAACAATACATGCACCTGTAAAACAATCAAATGGTAGAGCTGGAGCAGAACCAGGTGATAACCCCATTGTAGGATGGAGTGAAAAGCTGGCCTGTCATTTCTCTCTACATGCAACTAACAAGTAATTCATAAATTTCCATATAAAGCTATTTTGAAAATAAGAAGTTCCTTTAACCCAACAATCTCTTCTAAAGGTGAAAAATACATGCACCTGTAAAACAATCAAATGATGGAGCTGAAGCAAAACCAGGTGACAGTTCTGTTGTAGGAATGGAGTAAAAAGCTGGCCTGTCATTTCTTTCGAAATACAATTAACAAGTAATTCATAAATTTCCATATAAAGCTATTTTGAAAATAAGTTCCTTTAGCACTAGAATGTTCTAAAGGTGAAAAATATGTGCACCTGTTAAACAGTCTATGTAAAACAATCAAATTATGGAGCTGAAGCAAAACCAGGTGACAGTTCTGTTTTAGGAATGGAGTAAAAAGCTTGCTTGTCATTTCTTTCTAAATACAATTAACAAGTAATTCATAAATTTCCATATAAAGCTATTTTGAAAATAAGAAGTTCCTTTAACGCAACAATCTGTTCTAAAGGTGAAAAATAAGTGCACCTGTAATAACAAAAGATTTGTCCCAGTAAAGAAAACACATAAAAAAATCCAAGACTAGATAAATTTGATAGACAAGTTAAATACCTTTCACCAACCAATTGAATAATTAACAAGAAAGCTATTAACCAATTAGAAGCTGCCCTCGGGGTTTATAAAAACTGTATAAAAACCAGCATGCCACCATAATAAAGAGCCTTCTAAACTTCTGTGGTGTCACTCTATATCTCTTAACTCTTGTAATACTTTACCTTAAATTGTGTTTTATATAAACTAAGTGAGAACTGTTCAGGATATTTGAAGAGTGTGATTTTTAGGGTTTTACAGTCCTGCTGTGTGGCAACATTTCCCCACGAAGTGATGGTTTAATTCTCCACCCTTTTCCCCCCTGCTTGGTTTCAGGTGGATTAAAGAGTTTTCTGCAATTAGTTAATATAAACATTTCTCCCATATGTAATAGCCATAATGTAGGGGGAAAATGAGGAATGCTGGAAGGTATGGGGGCTTTTTCCTAGGAGAAGAGGGATTTCACTGCTCCCACACACCTAAACCTCTTCCCAGTGGCAGAAGTTGCTCCTGGGCTTTGGTTGAGGCTCAAAAATGCAGTTTCAGCACAAGCTTTGCTCTGGGTGAGTCATGGGGAACCTTTGAGAACCTGCTGTCTGTCCAATATCTGCTTGGAATAACTTGGATTGTTGGTGACAGATTTCAGGAAGGGCAGTGCAATTTTTTTTTTATATATTATGTAATTTATGTAATTCCCTCTGCTTTATACATCACTGCAGCCTTTCCTGGGCTGTTTGTCTTTTCCCTGCTTGTCTGATCCTTTCCAAACAAGAAAACACTGAGGTGACCTTCCCTTGGGTGGGAAAACTCCCACTGAAAAACTCTCCTGGAGAGTTTCTAGAGCAGCATCTTCCACCCACATGTGGGCTCCTGTTGGCTTCTGGAATTTTCCCTTTGCTCCCTGTGGCAGCAGGAGAATTCCTGGTGAAGTTGGATCCAGTTTGGACTCTCCAAGCAGATTAATTTCTAAACCCAGAGTCTAGATCAGCACTGAAAGTCTCATTGTTCTACAGAACCTCCAGCATCAGGGAATCTGTAGTGGAAACAATCCTGTGACCTCAGTATTTGGTGCAGATCCTTCCTCAAAGGCACCTCAAGGACCAGGTCTGGTTCCCAGTTGAAATTCATGGCTGTTTGGAATGTATTTATTCAAAATAGCTGCTTTGGAGCTGTAATGAAGATCAGCCTGAAGCCAGATTGTGGGAAGATGGGACATAAATTCTCAGGTGCTGCTTGACTTTATAGTTTAGCTTTGCATAAAAGGAGGTATTTCAGCTTGGCAGCACTGCAGCTGATCTGAGAGCTGTTGTATATTTGGGGCTTTACTGCTCCTCTAAAGCACAGAATCAAAATGTGTTTTTTTCACTAATTAAGCAGCAAATTTGTTGGTGGCTCCTGTAAATGATGATTTTCTGTCCTTGGCTTGGGTGTGTTTGTAGATGTGAGGGGGGGAAAGGTCTGTGCTTGGGGTTTTTTTTGGGGCAGCTTTAGATGCTTTCAAGGAAGATCTTGTCACAGTAAACATCTCAAGGGAAATTTCAAAAGAGAAAAATTTAAAATTATTAAAAAAACAAACCCAAACCAGTGTTCTGGGGATTGTCCTTTGTCATTCCCCATTTCAGTGATGGTTCTCTGACGCTGAGCACTGAATTTCTGGACAGTTGGAGAAGTACCAGCTCTCCATGAGATGGGCTGTGGGAACAGCTCAACTCTTTTCCTCTTCTATCCTGAAATGTTTTAGGGGCTGTTCCACTTGTGCAGCCATTCTGGAGGGAAATCCTGGTGTTCCAGCTGCCTGCAGTGTGGGCTGGGAGCTCAGGGCTGCCCCAGGGAGTTCCCTCCACTCCCAAATCTCACCTTCAGACCAGCAGCATCTACATGCAGGAGTTCTTCAGCTGTCCAAGTTTGCCAAAGTCAGGGGTTTTACAGTGCTACAATGTTTTTCCACTAATTTTTTTTTACTAATCAAAGCATTACGTTCATCTTTTATTTATGCTTTTTGAAATCTGCTTGTTTTAAAACAACCTGCATGCATGTCTTCATTGACCTGGTTGGGTGTGCTGTTGAATTTTGATGTTTGAAGTCCTGATCAGCTTCAAAACATGCAAATTCTCTCGTTCTGAGGTGTGTTTTTCCTAAGGCTCCTTGTTCATTGTTAAATTGAGGGGGAAAAGCTACTAAAAGCTTGTTAGTTTTAAATAACTTCTCCTAGATTTATGGGTCTCATCGTTGCTTGTGTACTAGTGGGATTTTGGATTACTTCTCCGAGTGATTTTGACAATTTTTAATGGAATAAATTAAGAGCAGCTCCTCAGTTGTTAAGAGAAAAGAAGTGAACAATTAATCAAACCTGACCTCTGGTTTAATTGCTGATCCTTAATCAGGTTATTGATACATTTGGGCAGTAATGCTTTCACAGCTTAAATACTTTGACAGATCCCAGAATCCTGGAATGGTTTTGGGTTGGAAAGACCTTCAATCCCATCTCATTCCAACTCCTGCCATGGGCAGGGACACTCCCACAGACCAGATTGCTCCAGCCTGGCCTTGGACACTTCCAGGGATCCAGGAGCAGCCACAGCTGCTCTGGGCCCCCTGTGCCAGCCCTCCCCACCCTCACAGGGAGGAATTCCTTCCCAAAATCCCATCTATCCCTGCCCCCTGGCAGTGGGAAGCCATTCCCTGTGCCCTATTACAGAGCTGAGCACTTTGCTGTTCAAACACAATCTCAGTTTTTCCTTTCAATTCCACACTTCAGCTCTTTGAAGTTTCACTGAGGTCCCCCTGTCTTAGGAACCTTTTTCCAGTGGCATTTCCCCAAATCCCTTGGAGCTGGATCAGTGCCCATGGATGGGACATGGGTGGTTGATGGCTGGTGATGAGATTTTTTTGCTGTTGGCAGAAAAAATCAGGAGTAGAGTGGGAATATTGGACTTTCCTGAGTCGTAAAGTGGGAATATTGGACTTTCCTGAGTCGTAAAGTGGGAATATTGGACTTTCCTGAGTCGTAAAGTGGGAATATTGGACATTTGAGTCAGAAAATGGGAATGTTGGACTTTCCTGAGTCGTAAAGTGGGAATATTGGACATTTGAGCCACAAAATGGGAATATTGGGCTTTTCTGAGTCAGAAAATGGGAATGTTGGACTTTCCTGAGTCAGAAAATGGGAATGTTGGACTTTCCTGAGTTGTAAAATGGGAATATTGAGCTTTTTTGAGTCAGAAAATGGGAATATTGGGCTTTTCTGAGTCAGAAAATGGGAATGTTGGACTTTCCTGAGTTGTAAAGTGGGAATATTGGACATTTGAGCCAGAAAAGGGGAATATTGGGCTTTTCTGAGTCAGAAAATGGGAATGTTGGACTTTCCTGAGTTGTAAAGTGGGAATATTGGACATTTGAGCCAGAAAATGGGAATATTGGACTTTTCTGAGTCAGAAAATGGGAATGCTGGACTTTCCTGAGTCAGGCTCTCCTGGAGCTCGTCACACATTTATTTTTCCCTTCCTTCTTCCCACCCTGTGCAGTAGGGAAGTCATTTATGGTAATTGGCCCTGATTTGCATCCAGGTGCTGGAGTTGTGTGGTGCAGAGCACCCCCAGAACTCCTCGGAAGCCGTGTTGGGATCAAAGGGGCCGCGTGGGAGCTGTTGTCTGACACCGAGCTGGGTGTGTTGTTTGCATTAAACATTTATCACCCTGCCAGCAGGAAACTCTGGGCTGGGCTGACATGTCTTCATGCAAAATTTATTGGGGAAGATGAGGCTTGTAAAGAGAGATCTTGCTGCCTTTCACCAGTGGCGGAGGGGGAATGTTTGATTGGGAGGGAAGATTCCTCTGCCACGTTTGGGGCGTGTGTCTGAACTGAACTGAAGGGTTCTGAAGGAACTGAAGGGTTGGGAAGGCTGATTTTGCCTCTCTAAGACCTTTTCCTCAAAGTCTTACCTGACAAAATCCATTTCTGGAGGAGCAGAAAGGTGTGAATGCAAACTGATGTTCAGGGTGCTACAACACTTGGGTAATTTGTGCTGCTCAGGTCTCAAATTCAGGAGTTCTCTTTGTTTATTTAAATTATCTTTGGAGTTTATTTCAAAGAGGGAAATATCAAGTGCATTGTGTTTAGTTTGTAGCTCAGGAGTCCAAAAGGAAAATAGATTCATTTTGGAAGTTTGGATCCCAGATATAATAAATAAGGGTTGCTGCTGGGCTGGAACCTTGCATGCCATGGTTCAACCTTGATCATGTTCTTGTTGTTGAGTTATAAGCATCCTAGAGGAGGTGCTTCCAGGAAAATTATGGCAGAGCCTTTCCTGCAGTAGAAATGGGCTGGTAGCAATTGCAGAGTCTGTGGCCAAAAATCCATCTTAAACATGGGCATTCCTAGAAAAACTGGAGAACTTCTGTAAGATCTGTTTAAAATTAGCAACTGCATTTTGAATGCTGGAACCAAACTACTCCATCCTGTGGTGGAAAGTAGTTTGAATGCTTACAGGAGAAGTACCTTTGGTCTTT
This sequence comes from Phylloscopus trochilus trochilus, assembly GCA_016584745.2. Taxonomy (NCBI): domain Eukaryota; kingdom Metazoa; phylum Chordata; class Aves; order Passeriformes; family Phylloscopidae; genus Phylloscopus; species Phylloscopus trochilus. Next base: position 18,234,781 of record WQNJ02000041.1, on the reverse strand, counting down.
TGTCAGAGGGGAAAACCCTTTCCTTAATACAAGTGGGTTTCTTTGCAGTGTCTGGGCTAAGTTAAAGGATTTTACAGGAGCTCCTGCTGCTGGGAAGTGCTTGTAGTAAAGTTTTGAGATGCTTGGTAGGACTTCTTGGTTCCAGTGATTTCCTTTGGTGGCTTCTTGAAGAACAGCTTCTGAAATTTAATGACAAATTGAGCCCCTTTGCCCAACCTGGGATACTCCAATGACTGCCAGGCACTTGCTTGGACTCCAGGTGGGTTTTCCAGGATCTTTGGGATGTATTGTCATGGCAAGGGATTCACTTAGCCACGGTAAAACCAAAATGCCTCTTCTATTGCTTAATTAATTTATTTATTCTTACTCCCCTTGCCTTCCTTTGTGCCTGCAGCCTGCAGGGAGGGCCCAAAGGTGAGGTGACTGGAGCAGGTAATGCAGAAGTCACCTGCTAGCAGTGGTGGGTCTCTGGGTGACCTCAGTGCAGAGAGATTTCCTGCCTTGCCCTGTCAGGATCCGTGTTTCCTGCTGGAGAAGGAGCTGAGCAGACTGGGTTGGTTCCCACGCCGTGCTCAGGGGAAGGGTCCTGGGAACACCTGGGTGTAGCCATGGTTGGTGCTGTGATGTTTGGGTTTCTCTGAAACTCTTTCCCAGACACTGTTCTGTCAACTCCAGACACGTTTTCCTAACTGTAACCTATATTTACATTCCTTTCCCTAGGAGGGACTTCTGCTTGATGTCCCTCTGACTTGACCAATGCAGTTGAAGAAGTTTGTCTTTCTTCCACCTCTTTGGGTGGTTCTTTATAAAACAGGATAAAGGGAAGAAATTCCTGGGGAATAAAGAATTGGTTGGAGTCATTTCAGCCTTCTGACCTCAGGAGTCCATGTCCTTGTCATCTTGAATGGGGTCACCTGGGTGTGTTTGGGGTGATGGAGCAGGAGCCCCGAGCTCTGCTGGTGGTGCTGGGAGGCAGGAGGAGGCAGCTGAGAGGCCAAACGAGGACAGTTTCCTCCCAGTAAGTCAGCCAAAGGCTAATGGGAAGCAGAGGAAGGGTTTTCCCTGAAAAGGACTGAGGCCTCCATATGCCCAGAGCAGCTCGAGGGTCACTTGCCTTTGACCGAGATTTGTTGCTATTGTTGTCTAAGCTGTGTTGGCCTTGTTTTTCTTTTTGTTTGCTAAAAATCCCCTTTTAGGACTCAAAAGACTGGCCATTTATTTAATAGGCAGCAGCATATGGGATGATTTCTTTTCCTTTCACTCCCAGACAGCTGGAAAAGCCAGTGTGGATGGGACACGTGTGTAAGCTGTGGAGCAAAACTGTGCAGGAGGTGCTGGGGAACCACTGGCTCTGGAAAAGAAACAGATTTTAGTTCAGAGCAACCATTTAATTTTCATTCATTAAGTACTTTTTGTGCTCGGTACAAAAATCAAAGTTTTGTGTTCAAATTCTGTGGTTCAGACTGTCAGTTAGTGATGGCTGTCAAATGAGCTTCCCTGCTAAATTCATGGACTATGTTGAGGGAATTATATTTCTCCCTATTTCCAGAAATAGGTTTTGGAATGCATTTGAAGGCAGTATCTTCAAAGACACACACATTCTTTTAAGCTGTTTAAAATTTTCCAAACTCTCTGCTCCTTAAAACTGCCAGCCACCATGATTGTCCTTTTATAACTATATAATTTGCATTATCCTGCCTTTTGAGTGGAATCATTCCTTGAACGTGGAGTATTCCTGCTGCAAGAGGGTTTTGTTTGCCCACATGTCCAAACACACACACACGCCCTGAATGTAAACACAGAGTTTGGGTTGGATTTTTGTTTGGTTTTTGTGGGTTTTTTTTGTGTTTTTTTTCTTGGGACACCTTGTGCTGGGAGAGCAGCTGACTATTGTTTTAATGGCCTCCCTTAATCTGAGCAGGAGGAATCCAAACTGAATGCTCTGGAGCTGTGCAAATCCAGTTAGTGTGAGCTGTAATCTCTTTACTGGCTTTAAGGAGTTGGAGTGGCACTGAGACACCCTGCAGATACTGAACAGCAGAGATACAGTAATCACCTCACCCTGCACCCTGCTCCTGCATCCAACTAAAACAGCCAGTCCCCAGCAAGGATTTAGGGAAAAGCCAGCCCCAAACCAGCAAAAACTGCTCCTCAGAGCAGGCAGAGGAAGGGCAGGTCACAAACAGCCCATCTAAACGATAATGCTGTGGGGAAGTGAAATTGAAATTCACATTAAAATACTCAATTTGCTGTTGCACCTCGTGTTTTGGATTGGGAATGATTTTTCTGGAATGAGCTTACCTGCTATGGAGATTATGAACCTTCCATGGCTTTGATTAGGAAGGGAAAGGAGCATCTTTGTTTGGAGGAAGCATTTCTAATCCTGCTCTGATTTTTTGGACCTTTCTGGTGTTAGGAATTATAAAATAATGTGACAAACTTAAATAAGCTAAGTTGTTGATCAGTGATAAGACACGAGGGAGTAGTTTTAAATTAAGAGGGATGTAAATTGGAGATTGGGGAGGAATTCCTGGCTGGGAGGGTGGGCAGGCCCTGGCACAGGGTGCCCAGAGCAGCTGTGGATCCCTGGAATGTCCAAGGCCAGGCTGGATGGGGCTGGGAGCACCTGGGACAGTGGGAGGTGTCCCTGCCATGGCGGGGGTGGCACTGGATGAGCTCTAAGGTCCCTTCTAACCCAAACCATTCTGTGATTCCATGTTTTACTTCCAGGCTCTGGTTTCATCCTTGGCACCTCCTGGTTCTGTGCAGGGCAGGATGTTCTTACTCAGCAGGAGTGAAACCCTACAGACAATCTGTGCTTCCACACCCTTTCCCTGGAGTCATTTCCCATTGAAGAGGGAAGGTTCTTGGGTCTTCCCATGGGGAAGAGACTGTCCAACCCAAATTCTCCATTCTGAGAACTTCTGAGTCTGGTCCCCATGAGAGATTCCCAGGTGCAGAGGGTGCTCTTGACCTTCTTGTCCTTCTCTATTCATTGACAATCCCCTGATCCCTTCTTGGAAGGAGACACCTTCAGTTCCCCAGCAGAACCCATCAGCCCATGGAGCAGAGAGGTCCCTGTGACAATAATTCAGCACTGAATTGGGTTTATCCCCTTTTTTTTTATGGCAACCCAATGCATTGCACTTGTTCAATTCAGCATTGAATTGGGTTTATTCCCCTTTTTTATGGCAACCCAATGCATTGCACTTGTTCAATTCAGCATTGAATTGGGTTTATCCCCTTTTTTTTTTTATGGCAACCCAATGCATTGCACTTGTTCAATTCAGCATTGAATTGGGTTTGTCCCCTTTTTTTATGGCAACCCAATGCATTGCACTTGTTCAATTCAGCATTGAATTGGGTTTATTCCCTTTTTTTTTTATGGCAACCCAATGCATTGCACTTGTTCAATTCAGCATTGAATTGGGTTTATCCCCTTTTTTTTTATGGCAACCCAATGCATTGCACTTGTTCAATTCAGCATTGAATTTGGTTTATTCCCTTTTTTTATGGCAACCCAATGCATTGCACTTGTTCAATTCAGCATTGAATTGGGTTTATCCCCTTTTTTTATGGCAACCCAATGCATTGCACTTGTTCAATTCAGCATTGAATTGGGTTTATTCCCTTTTTTTTTTATGGCAACCCAATGCATTGCACTTGTTCAATTCAGCATTGGATGGGGTTTATTCCCTTTTTTTTTTATGGCAACCCAATGCATTGCACTTGTTCAATTCAGCATTGAATTGGGTTTATCCCCTTTTTTTTTATGGCAACCCAATGCATTGCACTTGTTCAATTCAGCATTGAATTGGGTTTATTCCCTTTTTTTATGGCAACCCAATGCATTGCACTTGTTCTGGGGGAGAAGTCTGGGAATGACTTCCACTCCAGCCATTAGTGTTTACATTCTTTGCAGTGTAAAAACCAACATCTTCAACTATCCATGAAAGACCAGGCTGGGAAATGCTTTGGGTGACTTCCAGGGCAGGACTGGGGAGACCCAGAGGGAACATCTTGGCTTCTCCTGGATCCTGCCTGGCTCCTCAGCTGCTCCCAGCAGCTGAAGTTGTTGTAATACAAGGCCCATTTAATGGTGAATTATGTCAGGAATGTTTTTTTTCCTGGACTGAAATCGAAGCAGCAGGATCAGTCCATTCTCTCCAAATGGATTAAGGAATTGATCAGGAAGGGCTGCCTTGGCTGCTCAGATCAGAACCTTTTGAGGCTGCTTAATGGGATCATGCTGTGTCCAAGAGGCAAAAGGGGTTTTTCCATTGATTATTGTCAGGTGGGCATTGCTTGTGCTTTGAAAAAATATTAGGGGAAACACAGACAATGGGTTTCTGGGAGAGTGTTCAGCACAGGAATGGGGAGGCTTCTTGTGCCTGCCTCTGCCATCTCCCTTTTTCCTTTTTATTTCCTCCTTTGCTCTGCCTTTATTTGCTGACCACACTAAACAGTGTTAAAAAAAAAACAAAACCAAAAACCAACCTGGATGAAGTTTTGGATAATGTTGCAGTGGGAGTTTCTGCTGGGAGTTAATTTACAGGTCCCCTGTGAGGCAGGAGCATGAAGATGGAAGGGAAGGAAGGGGTTTATATGGAGTGAGGGCCACTAAATCTGATTCAAAGGGTCACAATGTGTTTTTTTAATTGAGGAGGACAAAAGATTAAAATCCATCAATTAATTTATTTTAAAAAACCCACAAAAAACCCCACAAAAAAACCAAAAACAACAACAAAAAAACCAACCCCCCAAAAGAAAACCCAACCAAACAAAAAAAGGAAAAAAGAAAAAAACAAACAAAACAAACCCCAAAAACCTAATACCCCCCAAAAAACCCAACCAAAAAAGGGCAAAACAAAACAAAAAAACCCAAAACAAACAAACAAAACCAAAACAAAAAACCAAACAAACAAAAAACCCCAAAACAAACAAACAAAAAAACCCCAAAACCCAACAAGCTTTAGCCCCCCAGAGCTTGTTGGAAGCTCTTTCCATGAGCTTTAAAGGTAATCTTAATAATTCTGCTGCTTTTTTTTTCTTTTAAACATTCAGGCTACAATAACTCAGTAAATTAATAGTAGCTAATTAGGTCTTGATGTTATAGGCTCAAAATTTTATGTGCTTTAGGTTTTAGACGTAATTTTTGAAAAATTTCCTCTGCACTGTAATACATTGTAATACATTCTGACTCGTGGAAGTGCCTTGTTTTTGGGTTATGTTATGGGAGAGGAATTTTCTTCTGACAAAGCTTCCTAGGTTTTGGAAAATTTATTTGCTCCAGTGTCCAGCCTGGCTTTGGGCACTTCCAGGGATCCAGGGGCAGCACAGCTTCTCTGGGAATTCCATCCCAGGAATTCCTGCCTGATCTGAGATTCCAGAATCCCAGACTGGTTTGGGTTGGAAGGGACCTTAAATCCCACCCCATTCCCACCCCTGCCCTGGCAGGGACACCTCCCACTGTCCTGGGTGGATCCAAGCCCCATCCAGCCTGGCCTTGGGCACTGCCAGGGATCCAGGGGCAGCCACAGCTGCTCTGGGAATTCCAGCCCAGGAATTCCTGCCTGGTCTCCCACCCAGCCCTGCCCTCTGGCACTGGGAGCCATTCCCTGTGTCCTGTCCCTCCAGCCCTTGTCCCCAGCCCCTCTCCAGCTCTCTTGGAGCCCCTTCAGGCCCTGGAGGGGCTCTGAGCTCTCCCTGGAGCTTCTCCTCTCCGTGGCTGGTTGGTTCTCTTCCTTCTCCAGGTTCTGGAGCAGGGCCCAGGCTGTGTCCCAGGGACCAGAGGACCAGGCAGGGACAGATCCCAGGAGATTCCAGCTGGAGCAGAGAGGCTGTGGAGCCTCCCAGGGAAGATTCCAATCCCTGCCCTGGGGTGGCCTTGCTGGAGCAGGGAGGTGGCACCAGGTGAGCTCCCTGCTCCCTCCTGGGCCGTGGGTGGAGCAGGAATCTGGGAAGAGCTGCAGTGATTCCTCCATGGGACATCAAAGCCCTTTGAGCATGTCTGCTAATCACAACCCAGGCAGTATTTTTACAATGTATTCCCCTCCAGTGCTTTTCAAAGCTCTGTCCAAATGGTTCGTTCTTTAGCAATTCTGAACATTTTTACTTGTCTTGGATAAATGATCCTTCCAGTAAGAGCCAGGGCTTCTCTTCTGCTCCAGAACACCTTCCCAGCCAGAGAACTTGTGGTGAAATCCCTTTTCCAGTCAGGCTGGGAATGGCCATTTTGGGAAGTCAGGATCCAATTGCAGCGTGGCAGTTTTCACCCAGGCAGGATCCCAGTGCTGTCCCTGCCTGCCAGCAGAAATCCAGGGCTCCGCTTTCCAGGCTGCCTTCCCCCTGCTCTGCCTTTAATCTCGTGCTGTGTTTATGTAATGCAATAGAAATGTTGCTAACGTGATTATACTTTTCTATCTTATTAGCTCCAATACTGAGCACAATAAAATGGAAAACTGTTTAAATGTTATGTTTAAGTGCTTGAGATAAGAGTTCTTGTAAATGAAATGTGATTACATTTCTGTAATAGATCTTCTCTGTCTGCTCGGACTTTGTTGAGCAATGTAATTCTTTTGGGATTGCTGTTTCTGAGTTTGATTTATTCTTTTATTTATTTTTTTTTTAAATTTTGGTAGAAATAGCCATGTAAAACGTTACACAGCCAGCAGACAATGCCCAGAAATCCCTTGAAAAGGCAAGCTTTCCTGTGTGAGGCCCAAACCCGTGGCTCCATCGTTTTCTTTGTGATCACCAATTTGAATTAAACATAATTCCCCAACATCACCTTGAATTTCCATCTCTGTAACCCCGACCACGGACGTTCTTAAGCGTTTTGCATTTACCTAATGCTCTGGGCTATTTTCCCCTCAGCTCTGTGATGGCAAACTGTGACTATCTCCAAACTGGAGATGATATGAATAACAATTGTTTGCTGATCTTCCCCTGTATCTCCCTGCCTAACCTGCAGCCTGCAAAGGCTGAGGGAAGTGGCAGATAGCTTTTGTCATCCCTTATCCGGCCTGTACACTTGTAAGGAAGAGCAGGGATAATCGCCTAAATCTAATTAGGGGTTAAAAGAGGCCATGACTGTGATGTGGCAGTGAGACACCTTACTGTAGCAATCCTGTTTGCATTAGAAAAATAAGGTTGTCATATTGATTATTCAAATGAGCTTATATTGGCCATGGCTCAATGGCTGCGTCGCAGCTGAAGCACTGGAAGGTCCCAGCTTTGGAGCATACATTATGTGATGTCTTGTTTGCTAATTTAAGGGCTTTAAAACTGGGAGGCTGAGGGAGTTTTGTGGTTTTTTGTTGGTTTTTTTTTTTTTTTTTTATCGTGAGAATTAAGGGTTTAAGTGACCACTGGCAAATGAAGCCAGGCTGGCCTTGGGTGATGGTTGGGATTGCTCAAAGCCATTCAGGGAGGGCCGATGAATTTGTTCTTTTGTGGAGAGAAAAAAAAAAAAAAAATCAGTATTGGAGTTAACAGATCTTGTTTGTGCATTAATTGATGTTTAGTTCAAAGTCAAACGGTGCTGAAAAGAATAAAGTGATTGCGTTCAGATCAATTCCACATCCAAGAGATGGCGAATTCCCCCCGGCTCTGGCTTGGGGGGGTCTGTGTTTTAATTTTTTTAAAAAAATATTTATCTGGTGCTGGGCTGTTGCAGCTTCTCAGATATTTCTCAGCACTTGGTTTTTGGTCATTCCCCAGTCAGGTCTGTGACGTCCTGCAAGTGCAGGGGATGCTTCAGAATGTGCTGATTTCAGCCTTCCTCGTCACCTGGTGATGTGCCAGAGGTAGGATGGCAAAAAGTGCTTAAAAGACCAATTTATTAATTTTTTAAGTTATTTTTGGCCCTTTCGTAGTACACCAAGTACCACGTGCTAGGCTGTATGTACAAGGACTGGACATTTTATTGCTGTCTTTACCATTGGTTTGTGCAGCTTCTGTCATCACAGATTTGCAAGGAAAAGCCCACCTTGAATCCCAGATGTGAAGCAGAGTTTGCAAATTTTACCCCGTTTTGCCTGCAGTTTGGACATTGTTCACTGCAGCTGTTGGCTGTGCTGGATAGCTGCTGCTGGGGAAAAAAAAAAAATTACATATAGAGACAACTATTTTATCCTCTTGTACATAGGTGCAAAGTTTTCAACTTCATTTTTAAATTTCTTCAGCGGATTTTTCCGGTTTCTTCCATTCTTTGCTTTGGGTCCTGGTGTAAAAGTTACTCATCCAAATGCTGACCTGGTTGGCTGAAGCCATGATGGTCAGAGAAAAGGTGGTTTTTTTTATATATATATGTATTTTTTTTCTGTATTATTTATTTATGTTGCTAGAACACCTTGACCTGTTTGAAAGGCCTGAAAGTTATCACAAAATATTGCTGTAACTTTGCAATATCTTGCCTGGACAGAAAGTTAAGCAGTGGCTTATCCTGTCCTGCCTTTGTGTGGAAGGCCCCAGAGTGCTGAGCTTTGTGCTGAACCCATGGATGTGTTTGATTGCTTGGAACAGTTCCAGTTGCACTTTCTGGGGACACCCCTTTGTGGCACTTCTTTGCAAGGCACAATCATTTTTTACATTGAAATTGGCAGCTTTCAGCCCAAACTGAAAATGAGGGAAAAGCCAATATATGAGACTTTTTTTTTTTTTTCAGCAGTATCAAGGTGCTGTTTGTGGAGATCAGTCCCTCACTTTGCACCATTCCTTCTAAATTATGAATTTATTTATTGATTTATTAATTTTTTATTATTTTTTCTTAATCCCTTTCAGTATTCCAATGTTCCCTACCCCATTCTCCCATCAGCAAGCATTACAATTTGTTGCTAACCAGCAGTTAGCAAAAAAATTCAGGTTGTTCTGACTGGCATCAGTGAGAGTGTCTGGATGCATTTCTTAAAGAGAGGGAAGTAAAACAAATGTGAAGAGTGTTGTAATAGGAGAAAATCCTTAATCCTGGGAGCATCATAGAGAGGCAGAATTTTCAGTTGACAAAGGGGTTTTTGGCTGCTCCTCCTTTCAGAAGTTATAAAAGCTCAGCTCACACACGAGCTCTGGGCTGGCTGAGGTCACCACCTTGAAATGTCAGGTAAAAAAAAAGCATTTTAATGTGAAGCAGCACCACTCTGGGCTTCTCTTAGAGCATCAGCCTGCAGTGGTTCAGCAGGGGTGGACTCAGTGATTTCTGGAGATCTTTTCCAGCCTTAGTCTGGGAGAGCCAGGAGAGGTTCAGGTTGGACAAGGGGAAAGAGTTTCTTCCCTGAAGGATTGGTTTAGCACTGGCAGGGGTGGAGTCACCAGCCCTGGAGTGGTGAAAAGGTTGGCTCTCACATTTCATCATCTAATTTAATTGTGGGATTTGATCAAAAAGCTGGACTTGGTGGCCTTGGAGGTCTTTTCCAACCTCAGTGATTCCAGGAAGTCCCTCACGAGGAGCAGGTAGGAGAGTGCTGGAGGGGACACAGCAGTTTGGCTACAATTTACTGGTTGGGTTTGTCACTTGAGGGGTTTGTGGGATGTTCCCCTGGTTCTTGGCACATTTGGAGTTCTTCCCACCAGAAGTGCCTGCTTGGTGTCAGCTGGATCATCCACACTCCCAGGTCTTTTGTATGGGCTGGGAATGCTCTGGGAAGTGCTGTCCTGGAAGGATCTGGCCACTTACTTGGTGGTTTTTTGTTTGTTGTTTTGGTTTTTTTTAATAGAATATTTGACTTCACCTCCAAGATTTACAGATGCAACAAGAAGTGCTGGTTTTAACCATCAACCAACAAATTCCTTAAGATCCAAATTTCCTTCCAGCCTGCCATGTTTATGGTGCTCATTTCCTTCAGCAATCTCTTCACTCTATACTAAAAAAAAACCCAACCTTTGAAGGAAATCTTGGCTGTAGAACCAGACGTGTCTTATATTTTTGTCATTTTTTTTTTGACAATTATTTTGATTTCGTTGAAGAAATGCCAAAACCCGAGATGCTTTTGGGAGACTCAAGGGGAAGGTGTCCCTGCCTGTGGTGGGGGAGCTGCAATGAGATGGTTTTTAAGGTCCCTTCCAACCCAAACCATTCTGGGATTTTGAGATTCCTGGTCTAGACGTTGGCTGGCAGTTTCTTGGGAGTCTGTTCCATCCTCCCAAGTCATTCCTGCTCTCTATTTCCACCAGCCACTTTCTCTGGGAGGTGCTGGGAATGAGGAAAATGCCAAAGAAAACAGATGGTGTTCGTTGTTCACGGCAGTAAAGGGTCAAAAGCAAATTTTTGAAAGCAAGGGAGTGAAATGAGTAAGACCAGTGTGGTGTGGCAAGAAGTTCAGATTTAATAATTGGTGAAATGTGAAGCCTGGAGGAGGTTCTGGTGCAGCCCAAGGAGCATGAAGAGCTCAGACAGCTTTTCTTTAGTGGTTTGGGTTTTTTTTTTCAGGCTGTCAGATTTTCTACCAAAGATACAAATTGTGATTTAGGGGAACTTGCAGATGTTTCCTTGTTCTCCCCATGCTTGTGTTGGACATCAAACTCTAACCTGTGTCTGTGTTTCCAGCCCTGGCAGAGCCACGTCCCAAAGGTGCCCAGCCTTCTTTTGGGCTGAATCCTGTGAAAACCAAGCTGGGAACTGCTTGGGATCCCTTTAGTGATCCCTGCCCATCTCCTCTCCTTCATGAACTCCAGTTAGCTGGTTTTAATTTGATTTGGGTTTGGTTTTTTTTCCCCTCATGTTTTTATTAATTTCAAAGCACTTCCAGGTTATTTTTATCACTGCCTGTTAGGCTTGGGTTTGTGAGACTTGCAATCAGTTTCTGTTTTTATTTAATCTTGATGAAATATTATTTCTTCCTCTTCATTTGTGGCCGAGGAACTTGAGGAATTCCCCCTCAAGCTTGAACAACTCTCTTTTAAAATTTTATGAATTTGTCTTGCAACACAGCCCAGCATGGAAATTGTTGGAAGGTACAACTTCCTTCCTTACTGGGCTGCTTGGAATGACCATCTTGGAGAAACCAGGAGACTTCCAAAGGTTTTCCTTAGGGCTGTATTGAGTTGAGGTGCAAAAAAAAATAGTTTAATTGTGAAGGAAAGCCTGAAACTCAAATCTCTCCTGACCAAGAAAGCTGAGGTAGTTGAGGAGACAAAATTTTCTCAGATCAAGTAAATTTGCTCTGTTCAGGAACAGGGAAATTTTTCTCTCCTGTGGGAATGCAGACCTGTCTGACATATCTGAGACATTCTGAGAATATTCTGAGTGTCCCTCAGGGAGATCAGCCCAGCCTGGGGGAGAGGAGTTAAACCAAAGTCACCAACTCAACACAGAGGAGAATGCAACAGCATTTCCAAACTGGATTTTCATCCTTCCCAGCAGGGATGCCTAAAAAAGCACGAGGTTTCAGGGTGCTAAAACTGGATCAAATGCAGTCCCAGGCACTGAAATTTCAGCAAAGTGGGAATTTGTGGGGCTCAACTGAACTTGGCCGTGATTCCCAGAGGGCTGCTCTCCTCTTCAGGGATATTGGAAACCTTTTTTTAGCCTTTGGTTTTGAAATCTGTGCATCCAAGGATGGCTGGGTTATCCTGGCCCTTCTCCTGAGCTGTGGGAATGAGTTGGTTGTTGGTTCATTGTTTATTTTTCAGCAGTGTTGGTGTCATCCTGCTGCTGGCTGGAGAGGACGGGAGCACATCCCAAATTTCTCCTGGGTTTTTTGGGGACTTTATTAATTTTCCTTGAAGTCCCAACCTGCTGTTTGAATTCTGTCACTTCCTCTCAATTTCTGTTCAAAGTGCATCATCTTGTGCTCTTTCGAGGTCCTTCAAAGTTGTGTGAATTTTTAATTCATTTTTATTTTGGAGTCTTTCTTTTGGGGAAGGAGGGGCAATTGGTAAATTGGTGACTTTATTGAATATTGAATGAGTAACTGGCAACAAAACAGCTGTCTCCTAGTGCTTCACAGATAGAGGCATTTACGGTTTGGGTTTATTTTTTTTTTTAATTCTAAAAGCATCTCTGTGTTTAGAAGCTTTTGAAGAACTTGTGAAGTGCTAAGAACAAAAATAAAGCTGTAACTTGTGGTGTTTAGGGTTTCCATAAAAGAAGCCCTGAATAGAAAGGAACATTTGCATGAGAAGTGTGGGGAAGAAGTTGTCTGACTTCTAGTGATGGGTTAGAAAAGCAATCAAAAATCTGAGTTCTGCAAATAGGATAAGAAGTGATGGGTGAGGTGGGTCCCTGGGTTTGAAAGGGGTTTTTGCTGATTAATAAAGTGTGTACAGCTCTGTATTAATTATAGATTGGATAAGCTGAGCTCAGCTCGGGTATTAAATTAATTAATTAAGCTTTGTTGTCTGAACTGAGATCTGTGGGGATTAAAGAAGGAAAAAATTGAAAAAAGAATAATAATTTGTTTCTAAATTCAGTATGGACACTTCAAATTACCCCTGTAGAATCCTTGAGGTTAGAAAAGATCTCCAAGACCATCAGTCCCAACCTTTAAATACGAATATGCAGTGATAGAACGAGATCTGTGCAACGGAACCAGGGCTGTGTCTTGTAATGTGAATTTTGAGCACTGAGCAAAAGCATGAAGAGTTTTATTCACAGGTCTTAGTGGAAAGTTGGGTTGCCAGCAAATAAGTTTAAAATACTTAATAAACTTCTATGAGATTCACTCCTCTTGGGGAAGAATTCATGGCGCAGAGTCTTAGAAAAGAATTACAAATAATTAATTCAGATAAATTGGAGGTTGCCTTGTTTCCTAGGCAGAGAGCCTCTAATTGGTAACTTTATTTTTATTGAATATTTAATGAGCAACTGGCAAATGTTCCCCTAAGCACAATTTCCATGAGCATTCACTGTTTTTCCAGCAGTTTATAATGAATTTAGACGAAGATGTTCAAACACGGTGTCGTTTCAGCGCGGTGTGAAGTATTTACCAAAGATTATTGCAGAACTTGTTTAATGTGCATAGAAAGTTTAAAAAAAAAAAAAACAACAACAAACCAACCAACCCCAAACTAAACAGGCTTGAGGTTTCCTTGTGGGATTTTTTTTTTATTATCACCAGACTGAGGGCCTGAAGGAATAGAGGAAGTCAATGGACACCAATGTATCCAAATATCTCATTTTGCCTAAAAGCAAGTGCCGGCAGATAAATGCCCATAAAGGGATTTCTTTCTTAAGCCCCATGGATTTTTTTTTTTTTTTTTTTTTCTTTCCCTGCAACTTTTTGTGTGAGTTGGAAATGAAAACCATTCATCCAGTGCCCCAAAGAAGGGCCTTATTGAATGGAATAACAGTGTAATGTACCATTGAAGGCAGGATTGAAAGTGATTATCTTGTTAACTCTTGACAGTTACCGCCAGCTTGAAATAGAACTGGCAGGCTTGATTTGCAAATGAATTAAAGCTTTTTCATTTGGTGCCAGGATCATCTTTTTATATTCTGATATGACAGATGCTGTGTTCCATGCTTTTGTTTCTCTTCGCCCTTCTACTTGCAAATAAAAAACAAAAGATGATGATAGTCATTTTATTTGCATCTTTTCTCTGGGAGTTTACTCTTTGTCTCGAAGTTTTTAATCTTATATTTTTTTCCAACAATTTGTTGAAGAATAGTATTGTTCCCGCAGAATAAAATTTCATTAGGTTAAGTACAGTAGTAATTGGGGTGAATGAGGAGGATTTAGAAGCTTTCAGCAAATGGAAAATTGATTGTGCTCAAATTGTTTTAGTGCTTAGAACATTCAAATTTCCTCCCTGACTTTACACTTGCGTTTAATACTCCTCAGCACCACGGGCAGAGAGGAGCAGCTCACGTTTTCAGATATTCCTGCTCACGGCTCTGCTAATGGCAGCACACGTGTAATTAGTGGCAGCCTCAGTGCTGCTGGGCTGTGTTTATATTCTGCAGCCATCCCCACACAGATGGGGAGGTGTTGGGTATGATAATTATTGTGCTCTCTTTCTATGTTCCTCATTAACCTGTACCACTCTCTACCAGTCCGGAGAGTTTTTCCCATGGTTGTGCTTCCCCAGGCTGGAACTTGGCTGGGCTTTGTTTAATATTCAGCCCAACGTTGTGGGCATTTACACTGCTGGGTTTGCTGCTCCTTTTTCTGATCTGGTTTGTACTTTGAGGCTAATTAGCAGCACTTCCGACTGCCACTGATGTCCATTATGGAAATGTTTTCCTACACTTTCACCTACAGGATGTGTTTTAATTGAATATCTACTAAATAATATTACAGGGAAGGTAAACCAGGCCAAAGTTGTCTAATTTATTTAAGGCTGGTTAACAGTGACATTCCAGAGCCTGATGTTTAATTGCCTGTGTTTGCTGGGAATGCAAACAGGGAGGAACGAGGTTCCACTCCTTGTGAAGGGAACAGGAGGAGAAATCCCACCCAGAAAGCCAAAACCAGGGCAAGAACCCAACCAAAACCAGGGCAAAAACCCCAACCCAAACCAGGGCAGAACCCCAACTAAAACCAGGGCAAAAACCCCAAACCAAAACCTGGGCAAAAAACCCAACCAAAAGCAGGGCAGAACCCCAACCAAAAGCAGGAAAAACCCTAACCCAAACCAGGGCAAAACCCCGACCAAACCAGGGCAGAACCCAACCCAAACCAGGGCAAGAACCCCAACCCAAACCAGGACAAAAACCCCAACCCAAAGCAGGGCAAAAAACCCCAACCCAAACCAGGGCAAAAACCCCAACCCAAACCAGGGCAAAACCACCTAAACCCCACTCCAAGTAGGAAAACTCCAAGGACTGGCACATTATGATGTCCTTGGAATGGCCAGGTTGAGCTGAGGGAGTGGCTTGAAGGCAGCCAGGACAGAGGAATCCAGCTTTGGTCATTTGTGGGATTTCCATACACAGCCTGAAGCCTCTGTGAAACTAAAACCAGGAGATCTGGGGTGGTTGTTTTATCTCTTGTGATTTATGGGATTTTCATGCCTGACCTGAAGTCTCCATGAAACAAAACCAGGAGATTTTGGGTGCTTATTTTGGCTCTTGTTTACCTGAGAAATACATGCAGAAAAATGCAATATTTTTGTAGGGTCTGTTTGAAGATCCTGCTTTTATCAACGCTGTATTTTGGGGGTTTCCCCTCTCTGTTTCGTTTCAGTATTGATATTTGCATAAAATCTTGG
This sequence comes from Phylloscopus trochilus trochilus, assembly GCA_016584745.2. Classification (NCBI taxonomy): domain Eukaryota; kingdom Metazoa; phylum Chordata; class Aves; order Passeriformes; family Phylloscopidae; genus Phylloscopus; species Phylloscopus trochilus. The sequence continues at coordinate 18,219,634 of WQNJ02000041.1, read as the reverse complement.
ATTTTACTCTCTGGGCCAGGGTTATTATATATTTCCCCCCTCTTGAATATTTGATCAGGTCTCTTGGGTACTGATTTTCCTTCTTTCCAGGGTAACATGTTATGGAAATTGTTTCACCTTGTGTCCTGTTTCAGGTCCCTGGTTTGCATTGCATTCCTTGTTCCTTGGCAGTTCCTTGGCAGTTCCAAGTTATCCCAGTGTGTTTGTGTGGGGGGTGACTTTGGCTTTTCCTCCTTTTGCTGAGTGACCTTTGAGGGATCTTCTTGGGTCTTTGTTGCATTTAAGTTAATTAGTAATTGGCCAAACTTCCTAGTGGTTTTTCCTGAGGTGAATTATTTGGATGATTGGAGTGAGGGATCCACTGGGCCCAAGGCCACCAGGTTTGGAGTCTTTACACTCCAGGATCAGCTTCAGATCATTGGGGGTTGATACTTGGCAAGAACAAAACAACATTGCATACTTAAAAGAAGAAAATATAATTTATGCCTTTCCTCTCAGGGTGTGGGATCCCCAAACCATTTGCTCTTCTTGATGAGTTTGTTGTTCAGGAAAGATTGGAAAGAGCAGCAAAAAACGACCAGTTCAGCAATATCTCATTTTGGGATATCCTAAAGTGGAAATAAAGCAATGTGATCACATGAAAACCTAATTCTCCTCTCAGGAACTCTGCACCCTCCAGAGGCCCTTTGACCTGAATCACCCTGTCATGTCCAGATAGGTATAAATAACCCCCACAGGATTATCCTGCAGCCTGTGGCTTCTAACCCAAAATCTATGGCAAAGACAATTATTAACCATTAATTAACTTTGTCTTAGTTCTACAGTTCTTGGGTGGAACTGCTGTAAATTCACTGGAAAGTACATTATATGTGAGATCTTAAGCTGCTTTGTAATACCTACATGGAATATTTTGAGGCCAGTGCACATTTTTCAGCTCCTTTGATGAATGATTCCTTTGATGCAGGGAGTGTTTTCAGGAACATGAACGTGTTCCAGGTTAAAATCGTGACTTCAGCAAGTGCTGGGGAATATTTAAATTGAATTTACTGGCAAAGGAAGTTCACACCACCTCAATTAGTTACTGTGGGTTTAAGTAATCCCAAACCTGGCAAAACTTGGAGGATCTCAGAATGATTTGGGTTGGAAGGGACCTTAAAACTCCTCCACTTCCACCTCTTGCCATGGGCAGGGATGGAACTTCCTTAATTGAATTCCCAGCTTCTTGCTGTAGGTCCCTCATGACCAGGATTCAAATGGAGCTGGATTTTTTTTCCCCTGGCATTGCTGGAATGTTTGGATGAGCCCTGAGTGTGATATTTACTGGGTTTAATGGATGACTTTAAATATGTGCATGCCAAGTAGTGTTTTATTGAAAACCCCTGGCTTTAGTGGGGGAAAAATTCCAAAGCTTCTCTGATAGGAAAAAGGAGATCTCAGGAATAAAACTGAATTTGCCTAATGAACCAAAGAAATTAAGGTGCTGCACTGGAGATGGGATGAAAAGCAAATATATTGAGAACTCTGGGGTATAAAATGAAGTAAAACATAATGACCCGGTAATGATACCCAATTAATACAACTTTATGGTTTGTTTTGTGAGCGTTGGAATGCTGGATGTGCCCAGAGCTGCTCCTGGCTTTTCTTGGTGGTGTTGAATGGTTTAAAATTCTGCAGGCACTCAGGGCTGTGTGGGAGGCTGAGCTGTGGCCATGGGTCTGATTTTGCCTAAAACAACATATGAAATAGAGTATCAACGGGAGCCTTATTTGTTATCATTTGATGCAAATAATATCATTTAAATCACGTGGTTATTTTGCATAATTATACAAGTACAACACATTTCATAGTGCCATTTATAGCACGTATTTAAAACATACAATTATTATACTTGACTATATAAATATAATGCTAATGTAATATAATCTGTGGTATCTATAATGTAATCTAGGACAGGATACAGAATATAATTGTGTAAGATCTCTCATATATCCCATTGGTTAACTAAAAGATAAAACCCTGCCATAGCCTGGCTGATTGATGCCCAGCAGCCTCAGGCTGGGAAGAGGTTTTCATTGGAAGTGACAGGTGCCCCAAGGTTTATTTAGGACAAGCTCAGCCTTGTCCTGGTTAGTTTGATAATGTTTTCCTTATGGATGTTCCAGCACTGCATTTCCTGCGTTAGGGCCTTGTGTTACACCAATATTCCTGTCTGGGCTGCCTCAACTACAAATTGGCTGAACAGCCCGTGACACTTTTTCAATATTATTACATTAAACCAAGTGGATTTTGATTGATAACCTAATATTCAACTAATGCAAAGCATCAATCATGGCAAGTATATTAATTATTTAATATTGCAGCCTAATTCAGGAATCGATGTGCTGCAGGAGGGGAAGGGAAACTGGCTGTTCCCAGAAGGTTTGAGACAGGGCATGATTAAAAAAAACAGCCCCACCAAACCCTGCTCTCCTCCCGTGTGTTGGTTCGATACAAATCTTTATTCATTTGCCAATAATCTCCTCACATTTTCCACTTCAGGACCTGGTTTTTTTTTGGTTTTTTTTATCAGTTTTGAGGCCTGTAATTGAATTGAGGCTGCTTTCAGCACGGCCCGAGCGGAGGTGCACAAATATTGATGGCAGGGATGGGCCTGGGAGCTCCTCCCAGCCCTGCCCTGATCCTTCTCCCAAAGCAATTCAACCTTTTAAGGCCACGTAGAACCTCCAGAATGGATCATGGAATGCTCTGGGTTGGAAGGGAGATGAAATCCCATCCATCCCACCCCTGCCATGGCCACTGTCCCAGGTGCTCCCAGCCCCAATGTCCAACCTGGCCTTGGGCACTGCCAGGGATCCAGGGGCAGCCACAGCTGCTCTGGGAATTCCAGCCCAGCCCTTCCCAGCCAGGAATTCCTCCCCAATCTCCCACCCAACCCTGCCCTCTCTCCATGTGGAGCCATTCCCTGTGTCCTGTTGATGCCTTGGGAAGGCTGAGCTGGAACTGAGACTGGGCAGAGCTGGAGAATAAAGCAGAGATTTATTGAAAGGCCTCCAGGATCTACCTTGGGCAGGACAGGGCCTGGCCAGGGCTGCACCCAAGGTGGACCAAGAATGGTCACAAAATGGACCCAAAATGGTCACAAAATGGACCCCAAATGGTCACAAAATGGACCCAAAATGGACAAACGGTCACCAGGTCTCACACTTTGGTCAGTTTTGGTCCATTTGCATTTTGGGGTTGAATTGTCCAATTCCAGCTGCAGGCTGTGAGGTCCCATCCTTGTCCCTCCCTCCAGCCACCCTTGTTTGTGCTGTTGGGCTGAAAGTTGTCCTTGGTGTGCAGCAGGAACAGGATTTGTTTTGTGTCCCTGCTCTGTGCAGAGCTGAGTGACCCTGAATGTGAGGCTGAGAGCTGCACAGAGTCTGAAAAACATCAAAGCTCAAACTGAAGGCATCACTCTCCCTCCTTTGTCCCCAGCCCCTCTCCAGCTCTCCTGGAGCCCCCTCAGGCCCTGGAAAGGGCTCTGAGCTCTCCCTGGATCCTCCTCCAGGCCCAAGATGTGGGAGACAATTTGGGATAAATCCTGTGGGGCTGAGAAGAATAAGTTCTTTCAAATTCAACCAGCAAAAGTCCATTTTTTTTATCTCACTTCATTAATGACATTTAAATAGGAAAAAAAGCTGCCTAGCAGATTTTTGGAGAAGCTTTAGGAAATGATAAATAATTAGCAGTTTTAGTAGTAGTGACTAGCAATACTGTGATGCTGATTCCCTCACGGGCTGGTTTCTCCTTGTTTGCCATGGGAATGACCCCACCTTCCAAAAGCTGATGGTGGAATTAGGTAGAACCTGACACTGATGGAAGCAGGAACCATCTCCTTGTCCAGTGGGTTGGAATTTGAGGAATTTTTAATTGGTTTTCCATTGGATTTCATCTTTTTTTCCATAGGAGGATATGTTAAGGATTAATTTTCCCTCTGAATTTTTAGTTTTCAGAACTTTTATTTGGATACTTTGGCCCATTTTTTTTTAGCTGCCTTTATGTAAAATCCTTCCCATTTTTTCTCTGTACATTTGTATTTTTTTGCAGCTTTTAGGAACTGGATGCCAAGCTCCAGCATGGCTGCCACGAGCCATGGAATTAATCACAATTCCTTCTCTCCATCACCTTGGAAAGGGGCATGGAATTTGATTGTGGGCAGAACCAGGAGGCACCAAATGTGGATTTGATCAACAGCCCCATGCCCTGGCCTGGCTGATTGTTTCCAGTGTAAATAGTGGGATAATTAGATTAAAAATGTTGATTTGAAATGTCTATCCTGTGGCATTGCTACAGTTTGTAGCAATTTCAGGGCAGGTCCTATCTGAGGGTTTAATTCTGTCATTGAGCATTAGGATAATCAGTATTTTTTAGGTGTTGCAGGTAAATATATGTATTAAAATTAAAAACTTGACACACTGGAGAAATTACCCAGCTTTGCCATTTCAGAGTTAAACAGAAATCATTTTAGACAAGGGTTTAGCAACTATTTAGAACTTTTGTTCTTCTCTTACAGGGACTCTGCAAACATCAAAGCTGGATTAGAACATCTGGTAAGTTTTAATTTTCTCTTGAACATTTGCATCATCTTTGATATCTGCATTCCAAATGAACACTTTTGAATGAGCTTTGAATACCTTGAATTGAGAAAGTCAACCATCTCCCAGAGGGTCAGGCTACTGCTATTATGTGAAGGCACTCACATTTTCATTTATCTCCCCATTTCAAGGGAATTTTAATTTTTTTAAATTACTTTTTTTTGATGTCGAGATGAAATAAACCGGACTACAATCCTTGGATTGATGATTGCCTTAATTATAAACAAAAATTGTTTGGTGTTGGATTTTTGGCATATCCTGATCTGAAAACAACAAACTTGTGATTAAAAAAAAATACAAAAAAAAAAAAAACAAAAAAAAAAGAGCCAGGGACACAATCAAATATTGCATGCATAAATATGGTGTGTTTGAGTCATTTGGAGGCTTTGAAAGAAGTGCACAGCTTTGTGTTTTCTCTTGTCTTTGCTTTATGAATAATGGATCGACTTAAATTCCATTCAGGGCTGCAGTAGGAAATAATAATTGAGGTGCAAAATATTTCTGGTTTAAGTAAACATATTAAACCCACAAGTGATGGCAAGCCAGGCTTCGCTTTAAAAACTCATCAGTTGATCAAAACTGGGAGAAATAAAATCTTGTCACAAGTCAGAAGCTGGCTGAGCCTCACATGTTGGTACCAGCAGTCAGTGGAACATTAAATAGTTCATCTAAAGTGATTATTAAATCCCATTAAATTAAAATATTCACTATTAATGGCACATCCATCCTGAGAAGGGTTTTATTTTTTCGTGGTATATCTAAATAATCCCTGCTGTTCCACAGTGCTGCTAAAAACATCGTGTGTCACGTTGGGCAGAATTGCTTTCCTCTCGTTGCTTCCCATTTTGGGAATCACTTGGGAAGGATTTGGGGGAGCTTGGGTATGAATATCTCCTTGGAGATGCTGGTGGGATGGAGAGAATGGGAGATCCTGGTGGGGTGGAGAGGATGGGAGATCCTGGTGGGAAGGAAAGGGTGGAGATTGTGGAGAGGATGGAGATCCTGGTGGGGTGGAGATCCTGGTGAGAAGGAAAGGATGGAGATCATGGAGAGGATGGAGATCCTAGTGGGATGGGAAGGATGGAGATCCTAGTGGGATGGAGAAGATGTAGATGCTGGTGGAAGAATGGGGATCCTGGTGGGTTGGAGATCCTGGTGGGATGGGAAAGGTGGAGATCCTGGTGAGATGGAGATCCTGGTCGGGATGGAAAGGATGGAGATCCTGGTGGGATGGAGATTGTGGTGGGGGTGAAAAGGATGGAGAACGTGGTGGGATGGGAAGGATGGAGATCCTAGTGAGATGGAGATCATGGTGGCGTGGAGATGCTGGTGGGATGGATCTCCTGGCACAGTTCTGATGAGCTCCCCCCCTTCTAAAGGTGCTCTGTGAAAAGTGTTGGGAATCATCAAATGGGATAAAGAGCAGAGTTCTCAGGAAATCCATCTTGTTTGCTGCCTCCAGGGGTGTCTCACCTGCGGGTGGAGTCCCTTAAATAAATTTTAGGAAGCTGCTCCCCTCCTGATGTTCTAAATGGGGGTTTCTGCCACAGCAGGAGCTGCAGGGCTGATTTGTAACAACAAAAAGTGGGAAGGAAGAGGCTCTGTGGGCTTGGAGTAGCCTGGGGAGGTGGGAAGCAGGAGAAGAGTTCAGTGGTGTTCAGGGTTTCTCTGGGGTTGGGACAAAAGGCACTGGAAATGTCCCCCTTGGAATGATGATGCCTGAAGTGCTTCGTGGGTTACCTCAGGATAATTTGGAATAAAATTCTTCGTTAAATAAATTGGCTGCTTTGTACTTAGAGTCCCAGAACTGGGCAGGAAGGGACCTTAAAGATCCCTTGGAAGGGATCTTAAAGATCTCATTCCACCCCCTACCATGGACAAGGATCACTTCCCTGAAACATCTGTCAAAAACCTCAAGATCTGAGACTTTTTTCCCCTTTTCCCTTTGATCTTAGAAAATCTGCCCTGGGAATGGGTGCTCAGGGAAACAAACTGTTTCCCAAGGCACCCACAGGTAGGAATATTTGTGCTGGAAACTTCCATACTTCAACCTTCTGTTCATAGACTTTTTGAATTCAGTAAATTATAGGGATGTTCCTCCAAAGATACAAGCCATATGATTCAAGCTCTAGTGCTTTAATTCCTGCATCTCCAAATGCTTGTAAGGAGGTTTTTCCCACCTGAAGAGTCTTTATCTTGATTTGGTAATCTGTTACTGAATCCCTTCTGTAAGGAAAGGGTGTTTTACAATTTGGGATTTACAGGAGTCTGGACTGACAGGACACAGGGAATGGCTTCAAACTGAAAGGAATAGGTTTAGATGGAATACTGGGCAGGAATTGTTCCCTGGGAAGGGCTGGGATGGGATTCCCAGAGCAGCTGTGGCTGCCCCTGGATCCCTGGCAGTGTCCAAGGCCAGGCTGGATGGGGTTTGGAGCACCTGGGACAGAGGGAGGTGTCCCTGCCATGGCAGGGGTGGGGCTGGATGAGCTTTAAGGCCCATGCCTTTCTTTGATCTGATCAACCAAAAAAAAACCCCCAAACCCCAACCAAGAACCCTTCTCCTTTATTCGGTGTTAATATTTGACCAAGTATTTCTTTGTATTAAATGTCAGTGTTTATTTCCTGACTGTCCCTGGGTTTTCCATGGAGTTTGGTTGCATTGCTGGCCCCTCACTGCTCCTTGCTCTCTGAATTCCTCACCTGTGGTGTCACAGCCCCGTGGTCTCCTCGGGTGGCCACCGGACAGCGGCGCCTGGCAGAGTCCTTGGCTTCCTAACGAGCTGTAAACCAAGCAGCCGAGTATTTGTGTTCACAAACAATTAATTAACGCTCTTAATGTGAGTAATTATGTTTATCTTGCTGTCCTGGCAAAATTCCACGCTGGTCAATTATGCTCTGCAGGCTTGAATTGTCTCTTCTGTCTCTCTTGAGTTGTGCCTGTCTGTTGTCCCATTCTGAGAGGGAGGGAGGGAAGGTGGGGCTGGAGAGGTTTTCCACCCATGGCCAGAGTGACATTTGTGGGCAGGGACATTCCAAATTTCCCTTGGGATAGGCTGGAGAGCTGCTGAGTGTCCAGCTTAGAGGCACCAGCTTGGAAGGTGCTTTTTGAAGAGCAGAGCTGGCTCTGGCTGTGTCCCTCACTGAGAGGGGACCCCCAGTGTCCCCCCAAACTCATCAGGTGTCAGTGGCTGATGGACACTTCGGCTGTGCCGGGGCCACCATCCCAACCATTCCCCTTGCTCAGCAGCAGCCTGGCCCTTGGAGATCTTTCCAGCTCCTTCAGGAGCTCTGGATCAGGTTCATACCCCCTAAACTCATCAGGTGTCAGTGGCTGATGGACACTTTGGCTGTGCTGGGGCCACCATCCCAACCATTCCCCTTGCTCAGGAGCAGCCTGTCCCTTGGAGATCTTTCCAGCTCCTTCAGGAGCTCTGGATCAGGTTCATACCAGGTAATCCCACTGCAGAAGATCCATGGCTTATGAACATCCATGGAAAAACGCCTCTTGTTTGGTTCCATTTGCCTGCTGGGATGGGATCCGGGCTGCTCCTGCCGAGGGGCTCCGTGGATCCGGAGGATTTGTGGAGAGCTCGCTGCACTGAGCGTGTATTAAATCCACGTGCACGCAGAGCTTTTATTTGTTCTGAGGTTTTGCTGCTGTTACTTGCAGATGTGAATCAAACAGTGCCATGAAACCATTAGAGGCAGGGCGTTTTCATGGCAGAACATTCAAAGGCTTGCAGCAGTTTGTTGTTCCAAAATTTTGTGGGAACTTTGTCAGGGAAGCAAGTTTTACCCCGTCACTTCCCATTACCGGCGGGCTCTGAAGCCAGAGCCGCTCCACATAAAACAACACTTCAATGTCTCGGTGTCTTTATTAAAAAGTAAACTTTGATCACTCTCTTTTACCACCAGAGGCAGAGGTGCTTCCCCCACCCTTGGCTGCCATGGGGGGACCCCTGTGACCTTCCCGCCCCGTGACCTTTGTGCCTTTGCTTTGCTTTCCCTGTGTCACCCCGTGAAGCGCTGCCCCCCTGCCTGCCCCCCTGTGCTAGCTCAGTTTCTGGGGAGTTTTTTTGGGGGATATACTTCAGGGAGAAGGGTAAAAGATTCAAAAGTGGCCCTTACCTCAGGGGAATGTTCCAAGGTTTTATTCCTGAGGAGAATCCCAGGGGCAAAGAGGGCGAGCAAGGAAGAGCAGGGGTTTATCTAGACTCTGACCATGAGCCAATTGGTCAGAGATAAGGGAAAGGTAGCGTTAAACTAAAAGGTCACAGCTTTAGGGTGTCTCTGGGGAAAAAAACCATTTCCCATTGATTTTTAATCTAATTATTGAGGCCACCTCAGCGAATTCACCTTTTTAGGGGGCTCTTTCTCCTCTTCTTTTGGGGATTTTTGCGTGGAGATCTTTGATCTGAGTATATTTTATTGCAGATACTGAAGAGGGATCTTGGCACAATACTGAGATGAAGCATAAATTTGCCCAACTATCTGTGGTCTGCACCTAAAATACAAAAACCATTTCCCCAGAGGAATACAACAACAACAACAACAACCCCGCTGACATTTACCCCGTAAATCCGCTCGGCGCGGTCAATTCGGGAAAGGCCGAGGGGAGCATCACCGGTGCCCGCCCGGCAGGCGGGTGAGAGCAGCCAGCAGCTGAAGTCAAATAACTCTGTAAAAAATATCAAGGGTGTGATTCTCCCTGGCATCTGCATGAAACCCCCGGCACGTGCTGGTGTTGTTTCCAATCGCGCCGGCGGTTTGTTCGCAATTCCCGTAATTTGATCGCGCCTGATGAAAAGCTTGACAAGATTTCCGCGGCGCCCCATTAGATGAAAGCAGCATGAAACCAGAGGTTAATCTGCAAACAGATTTCCCTGCTTATTACTCTAATGATTCCATCAGATTTGATGTAGCAGGCTGCGAGGCGTCTCTCGGCAGCAACAGTGCGCCGGGGTTTTGATCTCGGCGCTCATTAAACGACGGAGTAATTTGGGTGACCTCTGCCCAGGTGCACATCTCCTCGTAATTGCACGGCATTCTGATGGGGAAATTACTGACGAGGACCCCGAGTGCTCATCCCGAGTTTGGGGGGGGAGGGAGGAAAAAAAAAAAAGAAAAAAAAAAAAAACCCCTAACAAAAGAAATATTGCATTAATTTTCAAATGATGATATTACATTTAGTGCCTGGGCCCCCATATATCAAAATCTGAGAACTGCTCAGTTACTCGCTGCTCTTAATCTTAATGGTATCTGTGGATGTCAAGGGCATGGAGGAAATTAAATCGGAAAGTGCAGATAGACCTAAGAAGACATTATCTCTTGATGATTGCAGTTTTGATAGGTATTTCAGTGAATTTCATTTTCGCAGAATGGTGGGAGATGAGTTAGCCACCAGATTTTCTCATTTTTCTTCCCCGTGATTTATGTGAGTTGAGTATAAAACTTTTTATGGGAGTGCAGTTACGGCGGATGAGAGGTAAATTAATGCAGCGGGCTTCCATCTCGGCCCCGCGCGCGATTGTCAGAGCTGTACATACGTAATGGGGCCCATCATTATTCAGGGTTGTTTACATTCAAAATATGTAATGAAATCTGTTCAGAATAATGAGGGGAATAAAAGTTTAGAAAATTGTAAAGGTCATGAAGTTTGAGAAATGATGCAATGCTCCCAAAATAACATTTAGGCAATATAAATTACATTATTATGCACCAACTCTGCCTTATAGAGACATGAAGATAAAGTGCTTTCGACGAGTAAAATGCTGTTAGTGCTCTCTGAAGTATGAGAATGTGTAAAAATGTTTCTGATTTCATATTCTGGTTTTGTGCATATTGTGGAAAAAAATATATAAAGGAACTTTATGGAGGGCAGTGGCTGCTTCGCTGTCCCCAAGTTTAAATGCGTTTCCTGGGAAGGTTTTCTCCAGCAAACAAACAATTTGGCAGAAGCGTAATTGATTTTTAATCTAATTATTGAGGCCACCTCAGCGAATTCACCTTTTTAGGGGGCTCTTTCTCCTCTTCTTTTGGGGATTTTTGCGTGGAGATCTTTGATCCGAGTGTATTTTATTGCAGATACTGAAGAGGGATCTTGGCACAATACTGAGATGAAGCATAAATTTGCCCAACTATCTGTGGTCCGCACCTAAAATACAAATCTCTGCACCCTGATTTTATGCAGGTGCTCCTCGGAATAATTATGTTTTGCCCTGCACATTTTATATTGTATTTATTTGTCAGAAGAAGCAGCCAAAAGCGTGGCACACAAGTCATTTTTGGAAAAGTTAAACCAGCAAATCTCTGACAGCCCAAAATACGGTGCAGTGGGGGTGAGTTGATCATTGAACCTGAGAGCAAAGAGAAAATGCACTTTTATTCAACCTGTATAATCCTGATTAAGTTCAGGTTAATTCCTGTGTAATTGGGCATGATTTGGGGTAGATGATCAGGTTATTTTGAATCTGAGTGCTAATTTAGAACCCACTGGATCCTTGTGATATTTGAAGTGCTTTTCATTTTCCAGATTTTTTTTTTCCTATTATTTTTCGATTGCTGCATTTCCATGCAAAGATTCCAAAGGGAATGGTATTCCCTTTTTCTGGAAAACTAATTTATTTAGAGAAAACTCCTTTCTTAGTGGAATAAATGAAGCAGTAATTCAATTATTAACTGCTCCTTTTGCTAATTAATCCCTGTTACCTGTTGGTTGTGCTCCTGTTTTTCCAGCCAGTCCATCCGTGGCTGGAGCTGTTTCCAAAGCAGTTTATGATGTGTTAATTAAAAATTTTCATTTCAGAACTTGCATTTATCTGCTTCTATTTTTATATTCTCCCACGACTTCGTTGCAATGTAATGCAGCAGAAATTTGGAACAGTGAGAAAAGATAAAAATCCACTGTTTAAGAGTCAAACAGTAATAATTTTTTCATTTTTGTAAGCTGTGGGCATCATTCTGCCTTTAATTTTTAAAGGTTAAATTAAGAAATAGATGGATTTATAGAATTGTGACCAGATGATGTTGATGCACAAACCTCTGTTCTGCCAGCTCCTTACCAGAATGTTGAATTTTTGGGTTATTGTGGCCCTATTTCCATGCAAATGTCAATCTAAGGGATGATATCCCAGGCTGCAAGGAAATAAACAGAGGGGAGGTAATTTTTTAGCCTTTAGTGCAACATTATCCATATTCCCTCTCTTATTAAGGAACCCACACAGAGTTTTATGGCTGTGTAAGTTTAACAATTCCAGGAATCTTTCCTTTTAAAAAGACCTGGATTTACCAGTTAAATTTTTAAAATCCTATTGACAGCTCTCCCTATTTCTGCTGAGTGTTTAACCCATTTTTGCTGTCTCCACTCCCAGTAGGAAGGCCTTTTCCCCTAGCTGCTTTTTCTCAGCAATATTCACTGAGATGAACATTCTGTTGTTTTCTCTGGTCCTTTTAAAGGGAGCCCTTGCTGCAAGAACTGCTCTGAATTCCAAAAATCCCACAGCCATCCCCTCCTGCCTTTGATTTTCTTCCAGTAATCCCCTGGTGCTTATTCCTCCCCAATTTTGGGTGGGTTTCAGTGGGAACAAGATGGGATTTTTGCACCCACCTGGTGGTCCAGGGTTCTCAGGAGATCCTGGGTTAGAACCAGCCCTGCTCTGGGAGGTGGCTCCTGCTAAAGTGGAGTGAAATGAGAAATCCACAGGTCAAGTGAACAAATGCAAATGTTTTAGTGGCAGTTTGTGACCTGGATGGGAGGAGGGAGAGGATTTGGGGAATTCTCAGCCCTGGGGTCAGGGTGCTGCTGATGTTTTGGGGGCAGTTTAAGGTGTTCTCCCTTTGATCCCAAATTTGTGTGAGAATTCCTTTGGATGGAAAGCTTGGAGTCTGAATGTCCTGTGGTGCTTTAGCAGGAAATTTGGACTTTCCATTTTCCATTTGGATTTTTTCATGTTTTCGAACAACTGAATTCCCATTCAGTTGTTAGAGCTGGGATTTCATAGTTCTGCCCAATTTAATTCCTCACTGGGCTCTGAATTTCAGGATTGGGCTTTCTCATTGTTGTCTCTCTCCTTCCCAGTTTTGATAAATTGGCAATCTTGGAGGAGGAGAGCTCTGGGAAAGTTTCCATCCTTTCTGTCAAGGTTCAGGTGTTTTTTCCTGGCTCTGGCTGGAGGAGCCACATTCCATAGCCAGGTTTTCCCTTCACTGTGGTGTTGGTGTTTAATTAAGCTGGATTCTTCCCTTCATCATTGGTCATCTTTTCTGTGGCCTTTACATAAATTGAATTTTTTTTTTCTGCCAATTTTTTTGTTAATGATTTCCCTTTTCCTAATTAGTCCATCCCTGATGCTGGATTCTGTATTTCTGTGGAAGCACCAAGAGCATCTGTGCATTCCATGGACAGAAATTGCCATTATTCCATGTTTTACACGATTCTTCTCCACTTATAATTCACTTTAATAAACTTAAGGTGATTTTTTTGGGAGCAGGTAGGTGTGGATCTGGTCAGGACACTCCTGCCATAGCCTGTTCCTGAGTGGTGTTGTTGATTAATTGTATCAGAGGAAAAACTCAGGCATAAATATAATTTTCCCATCCAATCATTTCAGCTGATTTATGTCTGAAAATGCAGGGGTTTAATTCAAATAGTGCCAGATGTGCTTATTATATTTCTGTGCCATTAATTCAGATTAGGGATTCTTCTCTGGGATTTTATTTTTGTGTTTTTAATGTGAAAACCGTTCCTTTGTCAATCTGGAATTTGCCACCCTCAAAGACTTACAGAAGGAAAAGATGACAACTGCAAGTTCACAATCTCCTTTGGTTTTATTTTTATTTTAGCATTTTATTCTCCTGTGAAGTGTCTTCTTATACAAATAAGTATTTTCAGTTTCTTTGGTAATTATTGTTTTTTAATCACCCGAAGAGGAGGAGTAAATGGCAGGAAAGGAATCCAGCATTCCTGTGATCAACCTGTGCCACAATCTTTTCCATAATTTGATCAAGCTCTGTTTAAAAGCTGGCTGGGCTTAGGCTCCTTTGTTGCTCTCTCCTGTTGGGATTTGCTGGAAGTGGGATGGATAATATCCCAGGTGAAGGCAGGCCCCTGATTTATGGAATAAATTCAATTGTGATTTTAGGTGCATCCCCTCTGATTTCTTCCTTGGCTCTTCCCATCACTGACTCTTGAGCTCTCCTTTCTGCTGCCCACATCCCCAAGCTGGGTTTTCCTGAACTGGTGCTGGTTTTTTTTTTTTGGGGAATGCAGCGAGGCAGAGAAGCTCTCCCAGTGGGAATTGCATTTATCCCACTCGGGGCTGCTGTCACCACTCCAGCTGGTCAGGCCTGTCACTCTCCTGGATCCCAAAAAACTGGGGTTCTGTGCCAATGGGATGGGATGCTGCCATTCCCACATCCCCACTGCAGCTGGAACACCATTCCAGTCTCACAGGAGCAGGCAGCAGTCAGGGGTTCCTGGCAGAAGTGGGATTTCAGTGCCTTGGTTACTGGTTTGCTGGTCCTACACAGGACTTGGATCACAACCTTTGGCACTTCCATGGAATCACCAGCTGGTCCTTCCATGGTGTGTCCATGTGTGTGAGGGGTGATGGAGCAGGCTCCTGTGCTGTGGCTGCTTCTCCACTTCCTTCCCTGAATGAGCTTTGTTTTCCTTCCACTCTCCTTCCTCCACCTGAATTCCATCCCTGTAACAGCAGAACCCCTGGATTTATCCCTGCTAAACAATTCCCTTCATCCCAGGCAACCACAACCACTCTGAGGCCTCATTCCTCTGGGGAAACCTCTCTTATACTTCGACTGGGGAATTTCTCTCAGCCTGGCATTTCTTCCTCCAGGAATTCATTCCAAACATTTCCTGTAGGTTTCTGACCTGCTTTGGAAATTGTTCCCAGTAGTTTTGGGTAGCCACCTCCTCAGACAGCTGGGGAATGTGTGTTTAATTCACTCTTTTTCTTGTTCCTCTTCTCCTTAACCTTTCTTTGAGCTCATCAGGCATTGGGAAAGGTCAGATAAATGTCCCCAGGAAAGGGATGAGAGGCTGGAGTTAAAGCAGGAGGATGGATTTGTGCTCTGATGTCGAGTTACTTAATTAGTGTTTATTTACTGGCTCCTTGGGCATTGTTGGGATTTTGCTTTTAAGCTGGGATTTTACCACCTGCACTTGCATCCAGAGGAATTTGAACCCCAGGGAAATGACATGAGAAGATCCACAGTGGATACAATCACAACTCGCTTTCCATTTCCAATTTTCACCTGTTTTTAAATTAGGAGTTTGTTTTGAAATTGGGAGTTTGATTATTTTCATGAAACTGGTTTGATATCCCACGTCCTCTCTGCAAGTCAAACGTGGAATTGTAGTTTCAGGTAAGAGGTTTTCCTGGGAATGTTGGGAGCTGGGTTTGTCTTTATCAAAGGCAAAGAGAAAAGATTGGTGTAAAAACCCCCAGCACCAGAAGTTTGTTGGGCTTTTCTCCAGCTGTTTGAAGACAGAAAAGTCCTGTAGGTGAATTTGACCCCAGCAGTGTCAGGGATGAGCAGGAGCAGTGGAACCTGTCCAGGTTTAGCACCTTTTCCATATGAAATTCCATAATGATGACAATTGGGGAAGGCAGCATTCCAACTCAGAGTGCTGCAGCGTCATGAACTGCTGGAATCCTGGGATAAAAGTTTCCCAGTGCTGCCAAGAGCCACATGCTCTGCTCCACAATATTCCCAGTGTCTGGCTCCAACAGAAACTTGGACTCTGTTTATAAACTTCATGTTTCTCAAAATTTTTTTCCCCTCAGTGTTCTCAAGTTTTCACTTTAACATTGTTTCCTCTGTCAAGGACGTTTACCATTCATCCCAAATAGCAGGAATAATTTAAAAAATGCCTTCTAAAGCTGAATTAAAGTGTCTGTTCTAATCTGTTAATTAATTGAGAAGCTGAATCTCCCTTGAAATGGAATATTTGGAAAGCCAACCACGGCTCTCCTGGCATTTCTGGAGCTGCCCATCACATTCAGCACTTGTTTCCTGGAGCTGGGAGTGACAAGCAACTTGTGTGGGGATTTTTACACAAAATTTAAAGTTGTGAGACTGGTTTAGTGTCATGTTATTAAAATTACTATTGATGAAAGGAGTAGTGATAGAATGGAGTGGATGAACTGCAAAGAAATACAAGTTAAGGATGTGCTACATCTTCATAAATCAGCTGCCATTAACAATGGAATGATCTAATCCGATTTTTGCTTGAAATATTAAAAGCTGTTATTAATCACAGGGGCATTTCTGGTCGGTGGTGTCCTATGGAATACCATCCTGTCCTGAACTGGGATTCCAGTGTCTCAGCAGACACTTTTGGACACATGTAAAATTCATTGCTGGGGATGACCTCAGGTCATTTTTACAATGTGCTTGTTAGGGAATTTTAGGGAACTCCTCTCCTGCTTTTACAGTCAGTGGGCTCCTTCACCAGCTGCCACTAGAGGTACTTTTGTTTTTCCTTTTACTCTCTTTGAATTCTTTCCTTTCTGTATTCTGCTTAAGACCACAAGGAAGGTACAAAGGGTTTGTTTTGCTCGACATCACTCTGGTAATGTTTCCTCCACCAATCATTTCACCATTTTGAAGTTTCCTGAGGGTCTTGCTGAATTTTTTCACTTAATGGTCCCCTAAATCAATACTGACCTCGGGTAGCTGCTTGTTCTCACACATTGCTCCCGGCTTCTTCCAGGCTCTAATTGTGGTTTGCAGCTGAAACCCTCTCCGTCCTTTTTTCTCCCAGTGCTGGCCTCGTGCTCCAGTTGGAGAGATGTTTTCTGGGGCCAAGCCAGTCACCTTTATTTCAGAATCCTCCTTTCACTCTTTGGTGAGGGTATTGATTGATATAAAGGTGGCTGTGGAGTTCTCTGGCTGGTGCCCGTGGAGTAATTAACACCTGGGGCCAGGGCAAGAGGGGAAGATGCTCCAGAGCAACTGCCTGGGCTGCTCCCAGTGGGATATTGCTGAGTAAAAGAAGAATTTGAGTCTTTCCTCCCTTAGACTGCCAAAACACATCCACAGCTCCGTGGCAGCAGTGGGAGAAGGTGTTTGGAGCTCCTCAGGGCAGTGGGATCAGTTGTGTTTAGTGCTGGGAGTGACATTTGTACAGCTGCTGTTGCTTCTCTTCTCCCCCTCTGGAGCAAGGCTTAGCATTTGCTCTTTCATGGAATTCTTGTGGGCCTGGTGGGGCTGGACACCAACATCTGCAACTGCTGGTGGAACATCTTTCTCCAGCCAGTGGTGCCAGACAGTGTGGTGGTGGTGGTGTGGCCAACAGGAAGGGATCCGGGGTTTTTTTTGGTTAAATATCTGAACTGGATAACTGCTGTAGGAATGGGAAATTGTATTTTGGGATGCCAGAGCCCACCTGATGGCATGAGGTGCACCAAGACTTGGGCTGTTCACGTGCAGATGTCAGCACAGGTGGTGTTTGACACCAAAGACTTTTCCCTTCTCTGCTTGTCCTGCAAAATTTTGCCAAACTTAACTAATCCTGGTGGGTTTTTTTTTAAAATTTACAGTTGTCATGGAATGGAGAAACCACAAACCCAAGTAAAGCTTCTCTGAAACTGAAGCTGGGCAAGTTGGTTCTGGATAAAAAGCAGTTCCTTCCTTTCCTCCTGTGATGTACTTAAGATGCCAGAACAGATTGTAATGATTAGTTCATGACAAGAAGAAGAAATGGGAAGATAATTTATGATATATTTCAAGATATTTCTTGCTGCCACCAGGATGAGTGGTCAGGTCTGATGGTAGGATCCATATTGGAGCTATGATGATAAATCCTGTCCAGTAATTCTGGGTTTATGCAAACCCAGAATTTGCTCTTTTTTTGAGCAAAAATCTGAACTAAAAATACAGATCTCTATACAACCAAAATCTGGATCTTCATTTAAATTGAATTTTAAGGCAGTATCTCTCCTGTTGGAAGGAGCAGTCTGTAAGTTCTTGGAGTAGAAATGGAATTGTTCTGTCATTGCCAACCTCTCCTCATGGGTGTAGATGAGGATGATGAGGCCATGCAGAGCATCACCAGTTGGGACATTTCATGGCAAAGAGCTCTGGCTAATTAAAATCATGGAACGGTTTGGGTTGGAAGGGATCTTGAATCCCATCCCACCCCCTGCCATGGGCAGGGACACCTCCCACTGTCCCAGGCTGCTCCAAGCCCCAATGTCCAACCTGGCCTTGGGCACTCCCAGGGATCCAGGGGCACCCACAGCTTCTCTTGTCTTTATTTTCCTATTTAAAATCCCCCCCCTTGTGGATATTTAGGCTCTTGAGAAGAGTTTCCCAAGCTGCAAAACGCCACCAAGAACTCCCGTCAGGTTTTGTTTTTAGTGCGGAGCAGAAACCTCCCAAACTTCCCCGACCCTTCCAGAAATAATCAGCTTCTGGAGTCCGTGACAAACAGGGTTTGTGTATCAATTTGACTGTGGCAACGTTTGAGTGGCTTCACGTTTAGAGGGATGGCAAACGCATTGGACACAGTGCAACATCACTGGGACTCATTAGCATCGCGGGGCCACAGCCAACAGCGCGCTCCTCGAGCCAACAGATGTGCAGCAACATCTTCAGGAGAGGGGAAAATCACCCCAGATAAGAGAAAAGTGTGAAAAACTCGCCGTGTTAATCACCTTAAAGCCAGTTTTGGGGCGTTTTGTGGAGCTTGTGTGGAACGGGGTCACCCAGGAGCTGGGTGGGATTTGGGGTTGGAGGGCTGGGAGAGGAGCTGGGCGTGGGTTGGTCACGGTGCCACATCCACCTGGTGGGGATGATGTTTTGGGTCAGTCCTGAAAGTTTTTGGAGAACTCCTCCCTCGATATGATTCCAGTCTGTCAGTCCCTCTGGCTGGTGTGGAGTCTCTGGCAGAGGTGGGAGCTCTCAGAGGGTGGGAATGTTGGACCTGGAGTGCCCAACCAGGTGTGAGCTGATCAATCCTCTCTTGCAGACTCCTGCTGAACAGGCCAAAGCCAGGCTGCAGCTGGTTCTGGAGGCAGCTGGTGAGTAAATGACAATCTTCAAAAATTAAACTTGGTTTTTTGGGGTATCAGGTGGGATTTTTTTATCCCTTTGTGTTTGGCAGATGCTGGTCCCGTCCTCTGTAACTCACTTAAGTTTCAGGTTAAGATTAAATTGGTTTGCATCATTGTTGGCATTTAGAAAAGCCCTTTAAGGAAATAAAAATGAGCCATTTTTTACACTAAAACCTCATGTTTATTCTCTGGCTCCTGCTGCTGCTGAGGCTTTATTCTGTGCTCTCAAAAATTTGGTTTTGTTTAATTTTGTGTGATTTTCTTTATTTTTTAACATTGTTCTAAATCAGTACAAGTATATATTTTTTATTATTATTATTATTATTATTCTCCTTTTGGAAACCCTCTGTTTTGAGGAATCTCCTCACATTGCTAATGGACTTCTTTTTTTTTTTTTTTTCCAAAATCTATGCAGCCTTTTGCATTGTCTCTCTTCCAATACATTCCTTGTTCTGCAGAACTTTTAATAAATCTTTGAAGCATGTAATTATGAAATGGATGTGACAGCCCTGACCTCAAAAGCACAATTTGTGTATTCTGCTGCCATCAATCACATCTCATTTTTTAATTTCACACCTGGGAGATGTACAAAAGATAACTGGGGGTTGTATATCATCGTGACCTGGGCTCCAAAATTTTCCAAAGCTTATCAAAGGTCTGTGACATTGTTAAATTTAAATATCCACCACTGAGGGCTGGATCTCAGATTGAAGCTGCAAGTCATTCATAAGGAACAGAAGAGATTTAATCTCTTTGTGTCTCTAACAATCCAAAATACAGAATTAAGTTCCTTCCTGGCTTTATTTAAGGCTTGGTCATCCCAGGGATTTATGAGATCATCCCCCACCTTCTTCCCCAAATCCTGCATTCAGTCAATTGCATTTAATTTTTATTTAATTGCTGTGAGAAGAGGTTGGAAATGTTGAGAAATGCTGTTTCAATATATTTTTGTGTGTTTACTCCTTGCAAAGTCAGCACCTTTTAGTCTTAAATTTACGCTGAGCAGCTTTCTGAGGAGTTGAGGATCAAGAGGTTTGTTGCTGTTGTGGTGAATGTTCTATTTGAATGTAACTGGAATTAACTCTGTGCTTCAGTAATGGGGAGTGGAGCTGTTGTGGGTGCACACAGGGCTCTGCACAGGCTCCATCCCAAACTTGGGAATGAACTCATGGAATATCTGTGCTCTTTAGAGGGATTGCCCCAATCCCACTCAGTGGGAATAGGAGCCTGTGCTGTGTTCCCAGTGGATTATCCATGGACAGGCTGCTCCTCCATGCTTTGGACAAACACACCAGGGGCTCCAAACCACCAGCTGGGGTTGGAGGGATGTTGGGGACAGTCCCTTCCTGGTTCATCCCTGCTGACATCTCAATCATGGAATGGTTTGGGCTGGAAGGGACCTCAGAGCTCACCCAGTGCCACCCAAGCCATGGGCAGGGACACCTCCCACTGCCCCAGGTGCTCCCAGCCCTGCTCAACCTGGCCTTGGGCACTGCCAGGGATCCAGGGGCAGCCACAGCTGCTCTTGAATTCCTTGTCTGTATTTTTCTATCTGAATTTCCCTTAGGATCTTCAGAAATCTGCTTTTAGAATTTAACCCAGATATCATTTTAGGAAAGAGCAACTCCTTTCTCTGAAGGGCAGAAATCAGCAAGTAGTAAAACAGGCTCTTATTATTGAGATTTTTTTTTTTGCCTGGTGTATTTGGAGGTGGGATTTGTGACTCTGGTCTCTCATTACAAGAGCAGGTAAAATAAAAAATATTCACCTGTGCCTGTGGGGGAGGAGGGTAAGGTGGCCATTTTTTATATTTAGGCAATACAGTGCTGAGAAGGTTTTTCTCCAAGTCCTGCATTCATGCTGACTTTGCTAAATATTTTTTTTTCTTTTTAATTTTTTAGATTAATGTCACTATTTTGCTCCCATTAAGCAGGGCACTATTGGGAGGCACTGAAACACTTCGCTTCTCGAGACAACTGAGTTCTGATCCATAAAACCCTTCATTCCTCAAAAGTTGTCGGTCCCAGCTATAAATTCATATTTCCAGCATTTATTGAATGAGAATTTCTTAACATTGAGGTGCCAGGGAGCCTTTTTAGGCTCCTGTGACAACCTCCCCCAAGTCGCCGTGGCCGAGCAGATGTTAAGCAGTCAGTAGTTGAATGTTAATTTGGAGAGGGTGGGATGTTTAAGCCCATCAGAAGTATGTTCCATGTGGGCCTTCCAGACTGAGCGACAATGCTTTGTCCCTTGGGAGAGTTTCCAAGCTAAACCTCTTTCTTTTCGTGGCTCTATATGGACTCTCTCAAGTCAGTATAAAGCAGATCATCCCTGGGCTAAAGCTCTCCAAGCTTTTGTTTAGCGGGCTCTGTAGGGCTGTAATTAGGCCTCCTGGCAGGCCCTGCCGGCCAGTTAATGGTCATATGGAGTTTTTCTGAGGCAGACTGGCTTTGTGTAAATCCTTGCTCTCCAGCTCCTTCTGGGTCACTTCCTACCAGGCCGGGGGCTTTGTGCCGCTGCCCCACGGGCGGACGGGGAGCAGCGTCCCCTGACCAGCGCCGGCTCCGGGAGCTCCGCACAATCCACCCGGATAATCCCCAGTGTAAACAGAGGATTTAGCTCAGCTTCTGTCACTTACAGTTGCCAAACCACTTGGGTGTCTGTGGTTTCTTTCCCAGACTTCATTACCGAGGGGTTTGCGCTGAACGTGGCTCCCGGCGCCGATTTGAGGGAGAAGTTTTGTTGGTTTTTTTTTTTTTTTTTTTTTGCGCCGTTTCAAATCTTAAATCCCGAGCTTGGGGCGAAACCTCGGGACCTAAAAGCTGCTTATTAAGGCCTGCTGTAAATGATATGGCACCTGTGCTTTCTCCTAAAGGTTGAAATGGGGATGAATATTCCCCAAATGTCGATAGATTCCTGTGAAACAGCACGGGGACGTTTCAAGCCTATCGATAGCGCTGCCTCTTCCAAAGGGCTCCGGGAGCTTTTCCATGGTGCTAAGCAGAAATTTCTTGCTCTCCATATAAAGACGATGACAAAAGGCAATTGATCTGGATTTTCAAAGGTCTAGAGTTGAAATAAGTGACTGATCTATTTTTGGGATCTGCATTTCAATCTCTGGCTGAAAGAGCGGTCAAGAATGGGGCGTTTCGTGCAAAGAATTCGCCGGAGTTGATTTAAAGGAAACTTCGGGACCAAGGCACTAAATGTTGAGGTGATGAAAATGAGGGAATACAAATCCCAAACATTTCCCATTTATCAGATCCAATTCTGGATATTGGATATTGAACTCATTATCTTTGAATTATACTATCAGATTGCTGCCTTTAATTTTGTCCCCTGCCTCTTGATTGCATTTTACGTATTCCTCAAAGAGAAAATCGTGGAATACAACGAGTGCTTCGGCCTTAAATGTGATAAATACAAATGTTCTATAATTCTGACTGCTTTTTTTTTTTTATTAAATCTCCCCATTCCACCAGGAATTATTGAGGAGAAAAAGCCTGATTTGCACTCAGTGCCTGATAAATATAGGCAAATATCCTCTGCTCTTGGGTATCAAAATGGCTCATAACAGATGTGGCTGAAAGGACCACATACGTAGACTGTATGATTTTAGTCTGGTGGAACTAATAGGATCACTTGCTACTTTATAGATTCTTGCTTTTCTTTTACTTTAATAAAAACTGTTTAGTTAAATAGGTTGGCCTCTGTTTTGCTCTTTTCTAGCTATGCAAAGCAGTCGGGCGGGCAGGTGGCAACAAGTATGAAAAATTTCCTTTTATTGGGGCTTCTTTTCAACTGCCAAATTTATCAAATGTTTATGGATTTCTCGTTTTGATGATGGTTTTTTTCTTTCAGTTTTCTTATTTGTGTTCTTTCCACTGAGAACTCGCTGGGTTTAATTTGAATTTCTAATTATGCAGTGAATTTTGGAAGGGTGGATAACGTGCTGTTATAATACTTAAAATGTTTTACTTGTTCTGTGGAAATTTAAAGCAGGCTTTAGGAATAATTCTTGCCCCAGAACTTTGAAGAATTTGAACTTGTAACAAGCTTTAAATATTGGAAAAAAAAATTTATTGGAAAAAAAAATTTAGTTGTTATGTAGGTTTCATTTAGTATAAAATTCTAATTTTTATCAATTTCAAATATTTGTTTTGAATAGTGGCAGTTGACGCTTTAGATAATGAATTTTACTCCTGTTTATATAAAAATCTCTAATTGGAGAGCTAAGGTGTCTTCCTTGAATCATGTTGTTTTCTCTTCCTGACAAATGTGGATGGAGGAGCTACAGAGAGTTTTGAGGGTGTTTTGTGGAGCATTTCCTGAACCCCCAGCAAGGAGAGGAATTTTCATCCCCAGTGAGTCTTCAGCAATCTGGGAAGTTTGTTCTCTTGCCTGTGTCAAAGGAAAATAACCTGGAATTAGACTTGGGAAGAACCTCAACAGGGATTGCTCAAACACCTTCTCTTCATGCCCTGCTCTGAGATTCCAGAATCCCAGACTGGTTTGGGTTGGAAGGGACCTTAAATCCCATCCCATTCCCACCCCTGCCATGGCAGGGACACCTCCCACTGTCCCAGGTGGATCCAAACCCCATCCAGCCTGGCCTTGGGCACTGCCAGGGGTCCAGGGGCAGCCACAGCTGCTCTGGCAATTCCAGCCCAGGAATTCCTGCCCAAAATCCCAGCCAGCCCTGCCCTCTGGCACTGGGAGCCATTCCCTGTGTCCTGTCCCTCCAGCCCTTGTCCCCAGTCCCTCCCCAGCTCTCCTGCAGCCCCTTCAGGCCCTGGAGGGGCTCTGAGCTCTCCCTGGAGCCTTCTCCTCTCCTGGCTCCATAGGAGAAGGTTTATCCTGTTCTTGAGCACCAGCTAATTTAGGAAATCCATCTAATTATGGAGTTAATGAACCCAGTTTTTAGGTCAATTGCTGATTCCTACTCAGCAGGTTTCGGTGTCAAAACCCATTTCAGTGATGGCATCAGGAGAAAAGAGACTTGGAAAATCTCTGAGCAGTAGAAGAATTAAACAGTTTGTTTCAAAATCAAGAAGGTGTACATTAAAAGAAGTAGCTACTTTTTGTATTATGGATTTGATGGGAATTTCAGGTGTTTTAAGACTGAATTTCAGAAAATTCAAGGAGTATTTGAGTCACACCAATGAGCTTCATAGCCAGGCTGGACAGACACACATTTCTTCAGCCATTCCTTGGCCCTGAGCACTTGGCAAAGCTTCATAATCTTATTAGAGTTGTAAAAAAATAAGAATTTCTGCCCACCAAGTGACGACTGTAGAAAAAAAGAGTCATTACTCCAATTAATTGCTTTTTTAACGTATTAACGGTGTTGTCTTTACATGAATTCAGAAGTGCAGCTGGTTTGTGGCCTTGGGGAGCAAAGTAAACACTTGGATAAGAGTAATTAATTAAATCATTAATTGAAATTAATTTCCAGAAATTTCTGGAAAATACAGGATTTTAATTGAATGGAGGTAGAGAATAAATGTGTTTGAAATGAAATAATTCACTTTTGCAATGTATAATATCATTCTGTTGGCATCTAAAAGGTTTTCGCTTCAGGGACCTCTTTTAGGTTCTTACAAGAGACTAAAAAAAAATTGCTTTGAGCCATTTTTGTAGAATATCAATTTATTTTTAGAGTAAGAAGCCAATGAAGAGATGTAGGGATGCCATGATATAAACCAGAGCTTGTAAGTAGAATTTAGAGAAACTTTATTAGTTAATGAACATTTATTGCCTTCAGAAATCATTCTAAAGCTTTTAGAATTTCTGATTTTTTGTTAGATTTTTATCCAAGGTCTTTTTTTTTTTGTTTTTGTGGCACCAAAAGTATCTCAGGCTTACATGGTGCCTAATGGGTTTCAGTAATATTGCAGCATATGGGATCCAGGATTTTGATGCAAATCTCTCTGCTAATTATGTGCAGATGAATCTTTCAGGCCTGCTATTGATCTGCAGTCAAAGACAATTTTTCAGTTAGCTGAAGTTTTATATCAATTCATATTTAGCAACTTTGCTGTAATTTAATTAGCCACTGGTTTGGCTGTGCAAACCATATGTGGTCTTGGGGCTCGTTTGTTTTTAGCAAGTCTTTGGGGAAATGTTGTTTTCTTAATATTGACAGGGAAATATTTAGTTCTGGTGTTTTACATGATCTCTGTCCCAGCCTCCTCTGTGTCCAGCTGCCCTCTGTGGGCTTTGGTCATCCAAGCATTCCCAGGGACTGAGTGTCCAGGGGCTTTGTTCTGACAAAGTACATCTTTGGATTGTTTGGATTTTCAACAAGTGAAAGTGGAGAGGGTTTTTATCCACTGGATATAAATTCCAGTGGTGGATTTTTATAGCCTGAATGCCCAGAAAAAAGTTTTTAAATTGCCCCATCTCCTCTGGCTGGTGGGCTCATGTTGGTGCTCTGGTGTTTGGGGCTTCTCTAATTTCCACATGGGAAGTGTGCTGGAATCACCTTGCTGAAAGGAACCTATGATTAGATGAGATGAAATTAATTACAATTCCCAGTGAGGGTGGGGCTGCCCAGAGCAGCTGTGGCTGCCCCTGGATCCCTGGCAGTGCCCAGGGCCAGGTTGGACACTGGGGCTGGGAGCAGCCTGGGACAGTGGGAGGTGTCCCTGCCATGCCAGGGGGTGTCCCTGGCTAAGCTTTAAAGTCCCTTCCAACCCAAATAATTTCATCATTTTTTTTAAATATTTCAGAAGAAGTAGAAACAAATCCCTGCTGCTTTTTGTGCTTTTCCCATTCCTCCTTTCAGGAAAACCTGGAATGCCAGCACAGGAGTTCAGCAGTCATCCAGCACCTTCTCCTGTGCCTGCCCCCATCTCCTTGTAGCTCCTAAATATTAATTTTTTTCAGGGGCAGTATTTAATATGGGCAATAACCCCCTTGTTTTAGTTATTGAAAGCCCATTTATCACAACTTTATTAAACATGGAGAACTAAGTGTGCCATTTTGGCCAAGTGCTTTCGCTGGCTTGTGTTCTCTTTGTTGCCCCAAATGAATGAAATTAGAACAAACAATCTCCGAGTCATTTGTAATCAAGCCCTGATTAATGGACTTTGGTTTCACAGCCATTATTCATTCAAGAACACCTGATATCTTTCCCATAAACAAATCGTGTTTGTCCAAATTAAGAAATTAAATGAAGCATTTGATGAGTTTATGATTGACCCTTCCAACTCGGAGCCCATTAGTCAACGTCGTTATCATGCAAAACTGCCTGACTAATGTGCTGGCTGAATGTGCTGTGTGGATTTATTATGATTTCTGATTAATGCCTGCTGCAAGCCGAACCACGGGATTGTAATAATTCCTTGATTTCCATTGGAGCGGTCGCTGAAGATTTTCATCTGTGATGAAATGCATTTGTGTCCCATTAGATTTAGAGATGATTATGAGGTGTCGGCCGAATAAATCTTAGCGTGGAGCAGAGGGTGCTTGGCAAGGATTTTTTTTTTTTTTTTTTTTGCAGTCCTGGTGGGCTTTTTATGAGGCTGCTGCCTGCCTTTGACAGGGGATTTTTGGGTGGTTTGAGGGGAGTTCTCATAGTTGGGTGTTTGCAGATGTGGGGGGTCATCGAGGTTGATAGAAACAAAATCCCCAACGAATTTTTATAAGTGAAACATTGCTCCTCATACCTAAGAGACTGATAAGAAAATTTTATTTTCATTTTGTTCTTTACACACCTTTATTCTATGAATATTGAATATTTTCTAAAGTATTTTTTTGGGGGGGGGTGTTGGGTAACTTTAGTGACTTGGAAAGGATTTTACACATTGTTTCCTGCTGAAATTAGGCTCTTGAAAAGCAGATGTCAAACTTCTGCAGTAGTAAGTTTTACCACTCCTCCAAGTGTGAAGCGAGGCAAGTTCACACTGAATTAAACCTGCATCAGAGGTTTTGAGCCCTGTTGCCACAAGCCCATTAAAGAATCCACTGGAAAGGGCAGAACAGCATCATTAGTAAAATGCAGATGATCATCCAAGATGATTAACTCATGTCCTTTGCCAGTCTCTCATATTGATCACCCCAGCAAGGAAAAAAGAAGTGTTTCCAAACACAGCTCATGTGAAAAATCAAATTAGGTGCCTTTATAGCAGATCCTCCCTTTAATTCCAGTTCTGTTTCTCTTCTCTGTGGCTGCGCTGTGATTTATTGTTGAAGATTTCTGAGCTGCTTTGTTTAAGCCATCGTTCTTAAAATACCCACTAAAACTATTTAATCACGGCAGTTTCTGAAAGGTTTTGAGCATTTTGTGCTGCTGATCCTAAGCCCTTGGAGAGTTTTCTCTGAGAAATGTGAATGATTTTGTAGTGGTGAGCCTCTTTGAGCAAGAGGAAATCGTGGTTCCATTGGGCAGGGCCTGGAGCGACCTGGGACAGAGGGAAGTGTTCCTGACCCTGGAAAGGGATGGGACTGGATGGGTTTAAGGTCCCTTCCAACCCTGCCAGTCTGGGATTCTCACTCTCTGCAGCTCTGGGTCTGTGTCCTGTACGTTCCTACCTTGCAGCAGCACTGGATTTGTGTCTGCCTTTTCTGGTCTGAAGGGTGGGTAAAGCCAAGGGGGAAAGGAAATAAGTTGTGGAAGAGCACACAGAATTCCAGACTGGTTTGGGTTGGGAGGAATCTTACAGCCCCTCTCATTCCATCCCCTGCCAAGGACCAGGGACACCTTCCATGGACCAGGCTGCTCCTTGAGCTCTGCCAGGGCTGGAGCAGGCTGTGCCAGCCCAGTTAGAAATACATTCTTTTTAATCAATCCCAATATTACCTTTTGGCCTGCACCATTCCCAGCTTTCCCTGCAGCAGGGACTGACTATCACAAGCTTCTTTTCCGACCTTTTCCCCAAATTTTTTGTGCCCTTTCCCAGCGTGGCCGTGCCCCGTTGGCATTGGCCATTACTGACATCTGATTCCAAGGCTCAGCCTCCTGATCAACCAGGCCCTGCTCCCTGGCAGATAAATGTCCCCATGCAGCTGCTGGGGGTGATTATATGGGGCTGCCACCAAAGAAACCCTAAAGCATCCTATTAGCAGGGCCTGAGCCTCGGAATAAAGGCCCCAATTACGGAGCCCTCCCGTGACATTAATGGTGTCTTTATAACCTTTTTAACTTCTGCTGCCTCTGACAGAGCACCACAATCACAGCCATGGCTTTGCCTTTGGCAAGCAAAACCTCATTTGGAGAGGATAATCAGTATTTACTATTTAGATGGCTGGCAATAAAATTTTCTCGGGAGCGAGGTTTTCCTGAGAAAACGCAAACTGATTCAATTACTTCCTTTAATGGACTGGGGAGACCTGTAATGACAGCTTGTGGAAGCTCCAAGTCTCATGTTTAGCTTTTTTTCCTTTCCTTTTTGATTTTTTTTTTTTTGGTGTGAAAATACAAACTGATTCTTTTTCCAAGTAGAAATTGTAACGTGGGATCAGTAAGGTTGGAAAATAACTAAAAACCTCCAAAGATGATCAAGCCCAGCTCTTAACCCAGCGCTGCCACATTCACCATTTTCACTGGGAAACTTAATCCAACTTTTCCCTGCACATCCCATGATATTCTTCTCAGCTTAAAAGTGGATAAAAAAAAAATCTCAAATGCTGACAGTGTTGTAGCAGCAAAGTGTGTTGGGAATCCCTAAATATTCTCACAGAGAATTCCTATCATCTGGCCTTAGGGTGGGATGGGATGTCAGTTATGCCTTAAAAATAGATATTTCTTGTAAATCCATGGAGTATCCACTCCCTCTCAAAGCACTGTAGAACACAACTGCTTTAATAGCTGGGAGCGTGCCAGCAGAAGGGATTTCCCAGGTGATGTGGAATATTTATGGGATTTGGGAAAAAAGTCCTTTTGGGGACAGGTGTGAGAAATAGCTACTGAAAGTTTTGGGGTTTCTTGTATTTCTAAGCAAAAAAAAAACCAGCTTGTGAAGCTGATCTGCACACATTTGTTTGTTGTCTACTGTACCCTAAAGGCAGCTGTCTGTGAAATGAGTGAAATCATCCTGAGCCGTGTTTTAAGGAGCAGTTCATTTCATGTCTGGATCCAGGATGGATCCGTGGGAGAGCCAAGTACAAATTTTGGAAATCCCTGCATGTGTGTCTGTACCAGACCACCAGTTCCATTATTATCATTCATTTGGAGAATTCCATGTTGTTGCTGTGATAAATAGTTGAAATGGAATGAACCTATTTATTAGGTTATTATATATGTTATCTTATTTTATATTAAAATATTTTTGTTTGCGCGTCATACAAAATTTACCGATTTCACTGCTTTGCCCCTTTAATCCTCTGGCATTGATGTGGATTTTTCTCTCTCTTTTTTTTTTTTTTCTGGAATTTGTAATAATTTCAGGAAATCTGTGTTTGTGGCATTAGGGAGCACCAGGGACACCACCAAACTTTGTTAGTGCAGCTCTGGAAGAAGACACAGGATAATATTTCCTTCCCTTTTTAACCATCAGTCACTGTACTGATGCGCCAACAAATTCATAACCTCCTCTGTATGTGATTTAAAAAAAATAAACCCAGCCAACTTTTGCTTTCCCCAGCTCAATAACTCCCTAGAAATGTGCTTTTATACAGTGTAGCTCACACAACCCTGCGCGGGCTTATAAATTGAAATCCCACTTTTTTCGGACGTTCCCGCCTGGATGACTGATGGCTGCGTGTATTTGCCATAAAATTTTAATTATGACAGAGTTATGAATCACTGCTCTCGCTGGTTTAAAGTGTTAAAAAAAACGATGGGTTTGTTGTTTATTAAACTTGGGAGGGTGGAGGAAGAAAATGGGAAAAAGCTGGGAGTTGTGTGGGCTGGAGCCCCCGAGCTGGGCTGTTTGCTGATTTTTGGATGTGCCCTTCCCTCCCTGGGCTCTGCTGCTGCCCGAGGTGACAAATGCCATTAATTTTATTGCTTTAACCATGCTGTGGGTGTCCTGGGCAGGGGTTGATGATCATCCCATCCCTCGGGAGCGGGGCTTTGGCTGTCGCCGCAGGAATGGCGGAGCAGTGCCTCCCTTTCCCTTTGTCAGGGATAAAACCAAGGTGTGCACACAGAAACGCCAGATACTTAAAAAATATTAAGAACCAGAGTTGTGCAGAGCTTTCAGCGTGGCGTGGTTTTGATTAAAAGTGTCAGGTTTTGTTATCAGTATCAGTGTGCTTCAGCACCAATTCCCTTAGGGCATCACAACGCTCGGTATTTCCCTTTTTTTTCCCCCCAATTTTAGGCAGCGAAGGTGTGCAGCAGCACCTGATGTATTTGTATTTAAAGCGACCCCACTTGGACTTTTTCTGCCTTAAAATCAGCTTTATTTGCCTTCCCCTTCGGCCTGGCTGGCAAGGCAGGGCTTCTCCACGCAGACAGAGGAACAGCTTGGAGTGGTTGCAGGGCTTGAATCCCCTGGGGGGAATGATCCAGGCTGGGCTTTTCAGGGATGTGCTGCACAACAGGTTTGATGCCATTTGGGCACGGGCAGGGAGAACACCTGAGGGAATAGGGGATGAATGAGGGGAGCTGGGGCAGCGGGGGCCTATTAGTGCTGCCCGCTCCTGCCACAGGCTGGGATGGGGCTAAATGAGTTTTAAAGGACAAAGCTGGGGGGATTAGAAAGTCCTTTATGGTTTGATCCGTGTGGAATTGGGCCTGGTAATAAGGAAACATCCCTGTTGCACTGTAAACGAGGGGAAGAAATTCCAAAATTTAAAATACTTGTCATTTATGTTATAATTTTAGGAGTAGCATCTCATTTTTTCTTTCTCGTGGACATGAAATGTTGTTTGACAGCATACTCTTACTTGCAATCACTCATATTTAAGTGTTTTAGTCACCTGCTATGGAGAGAAACTTGTAACAACAAGGTAAATAATTATTGCAAGCTGGACTGGATGGCCTTGAAGGTCTTTTCCAACCTTAATGATTCTGTTAGTTTATTTTTAGTAAATTGAATTTCAAATCAAAGCTCAGCTTGATTATTCATTTCAACTTACTTAATATTTCTGTTAGTCTCAGCCAAAATAATGGATGTGTGTGTTCATGGTATTTTTGTAATTGATTCAGCTGGTAGCAAAGTAGTGAATGTTACTGTAACAAATGAAAGCACCAAAATATAAAATACTACATATTAAATACTAAAATATAATTCAGTTTGCTACTGTAAGGAGTCAATGGCACTTTGAGGAAATCCAGTGTAAAGCTGGGATAGGATTAAAACCATTAACCCCGCTTGCCTCGACTCCCTCCCTCCGAGCCGCGAGCTTTCCATTAGAAAGGAGGGTTAGGGATCAATATGAAGATCTGTTGATAATGTTATATTAATTAGAGTAATCAAACCCAGGCTTGGAGCGTGACAGCTGCCAGAGAGAGGGAGCAGAGCAGAGTTCCCTGTGCTGTCCACGGGCACTGACCTGGGAGCGTTCCCAGCCGGAGCCGCCGCTCCCATCGCCTTTGCCTTGGGAGGCAGCGGGGTCTCCCCAACGCTGCTGCTCAATGATTCCCTGCCAGCAGTGCTGTAATTAAAGACTGCAGCCCCTGTGCTCTGGGGCTGCCTGGGCATTGATCATCCTGGAGCAGCCAGGGGATCGATGAGGGGGATGCAGGAGAGGGCCCCGGAGAGCGGGGAGAGCGCTCGGAACGCGGCTCCGGGACACGGGTGTGACCTGTGCCCAGCACAGCCCCACTGCCTCTTCTGACCACTCAAACCAGCCTGGCCTGCCTGCTATCGATTGGGGGGCTCTTCAAAGGAGTGGAAATCCAGTATTGGTAGAAAATAGGGATTAAAGCGGTTCAATGGATTTTTTTGGGGATGGTTGTTATCCTGCTCGCGACGTTTGTACGAATTGTACAAATGATCTTTTAGTGGTGTTTCCAGAAATGTCATCATGGTGGAAGTTGTCTGAAAAAAAGGGATGATTTTTTTTAAAGTTGTTTTTTTATTTTTTATAGAATCTCTGAATGGTTTGGGTTGGATGGGACCTTAGGGACCATCCAGTGCCACCCCCTGCCACCTTCTGGTGGCTGCCCCTGGATCCCTGGCAGTGTCCACGGCCAGGTTGGATGGGGCTTGGAGCAGCCTGGGACAGTGGGAGGTATCCCTGCCTACGGCTGGCAATGGATGGGGTTTAAGGTCCCTCCAACCCAAACCATTCCACAGTTCTATGCTTGGGCGACTGAGCAGTGCAATTAAAAGTGTGATTAACACAATCATCTTCATCAAAAAGCACAAATTCCGTATAAAGGATACCCAGACATGCCATGGGTGCATGTACGAGTTCAGAACCACGTTCCTTCTGATGGATGAAGGATGAGCACCTCAGCTGGTGCTCTGCTGCCACACAGTTGTGTGCCTTCCCCTTCCTCATGGTTAAAACCATCCCAATGAGATTATTTCAATATTTAATATTTAATTCAATATTTAATATTTCAAATAATTTCTGTTTTCCAAGAATGAGAGAAATGCCCTCTTGAATGCCCCTCGCAGAGCTCTCCCATCCCAAGTTAAAGCTGGCTGGAAATAAAACCTAATTGGAGAAAGTTTATGAAAGTTCTGGTGTTGAATAAGGCTGCTTATTTATTACATTGCTACAGCTTTATACAAATATATGGATGCACATGTGTCTGAGGGAAAATTATGCTGCCCAGACTTACGAGAGCCAGTTGGAATCTCTCAAGGTTGCAGATGAGGAGTGGAAATGCTCATGTGTATATTATCAGCTCCGTGCCCTTGGCAGTGACTTCCTCACCGATGACAAATCTTTCTTCACTCCTCTCCTGGAAATCAGTGCTTTGGTGGTTTTCTGCCTTGGATTTGTCTGTTTTCCCACTTGCTCTAATGGGCTCCACTCGAACTTTTAAAAACAAGCGTTTATTTAAGAAATACATTAAGAAACGCAGTACTTGAGAAAAAATGTTTGATACCCCAAATTCCTTCCTGAATTATTTAAGCACTGCTGCAGCAAGCTGTTTACTCAGGGATGTTCAGCCTGGTGTGTAGTAGGGGTGTAGTTTTCTTTTAATGCAGTTATTGAATTCCAACCCACAGAGCCTCTGGCGGGGTTCCAGGAGCGCTCTGCTGCGCCGAGCGAAGATAAATTGTTTGTTTTCAGCAGCATTTCTTCATCTTCATCACTTAATCTGCAATGAAATTTTACAGCCAGCCACTGAATATTTAAGCAATATATTTACCTCTTTTATCCTGGGGGAGTATTTAATGAGGCTGAGTACACTAAATGATTACAGGAGTTAAGGGTACAAGCCGGGAACGTGGAGTTTCCCATCCTTTTTTTTTCCGCCGGGATGAGCTCCCAAGGCTGCCGGGCTGTAATCGAGTGTGTGCTGGCATCGGCTGTAAGTCTTCCCCACAAATCTTTCCTGGACACACACTCCCCCTTTTGGTGCCAGATGTCAGCTTCTTTTGCCTGCCTGTCTCATGATTCCGCAGTTCCGGCACGGTAAATCCCGGCGGCTCGCTGCGCTTCCACCCCCAAGTCTTCCTTCCACCCCCAAGACTTCCACCCCCAAGTTTTCCATATCTAAGTTTTCCATATCTAAGTTTTCCACCCCCAAGTCTTCCACCCCCAAGTTTTCCATATCCAAGTTTTCCACCCCCAAGTTTGCCACCTCCAAGTCTTTCACCCCCAAAGTTTTCCACCCCCAACTTTTCCACCCCCAACTTTTCCACCCCCAAGTTTTCCACCCCCAACTTTTCCACCCCCAACTTTTCCATATCCAAGTTTTCCACCCCCAAGTTTTCCACCTCCAAGTCTTTCACCCCCGAGTTTTCCACCCCCAAAGTTTTCCACTCCCAAGACTTCCACCCCCAAGTTTTCCATATCCAAGTCCTTCACCCCCAAGTTTTCCACCCCCAACTTTTCCACCCCCAACTTTTCCATATCCAAGTTTTCCACCTCCAAGTCTTTCACCCCCAAAGTTTTCCACCTCCAAGTCTTTCACCCCCAAAGTTTTCCACCTCCAAGTCTTTCACCCCCGAGTTTTCCACCGCCAAAGTTGTCCACTCCCAAAATTTTCCACCCTCAAGTTTTCCATATCCAAGTTTTCCACCTCATCCTTTCCTCATTTTCCCAGTATCTTTGTGAGTTAATGCTCCTTGGTGCTGATATTCTTTTTCTTTAACCATGTCTTGGTGTTTAAAGTTTATTGACTTTAAAGTTTATGGACTTCATGGACTTTAGAGGTTTTGGGGAAGAAAAAAAAACAAACAAACAAACCCAAAAAACCCCTTTAAAAAGTATCTTTTGATCTTTTTTTGTCTTTTGTTGCTTTTAAATAAAAAAACCCACAAAGGTTTTTTTATTAACGCTGTGGTCGAAGTGGGAAAGGATCCTACGTAGGGTGAACAAATTTCAAAAAAATCCTCTAAAATGCTCCCTTGCACCACTATTTGAATATTAATTGTGCTGCATTCTTGATGAGGTATGCACAAACAGGAGCCACTTTACACAGCTTGATTCCTTACCTTTTCACTCCTGATGTTTCCATTGGGTTGGAGAACAGGAGCTGGAAATTCCCGGAGCCCTCCCAGGGTGCTGGGGGCCGCTTTGGCTTCTCCCAGAGCTGTTCCCTGTAATCAGCAGTGTGTGCTCCGTGCTTTATTGCTTCCTCTCCACGGCCACAGGAGTTGTCATCTGCTTGATTCTCACTTAACCTGGCCATTCCTGACGTTGGGAAATTGGCAGATGAAAGGAGGGCTCGTTTGGAATCGAAGTTTTGGGAGTGAATTTTTCAAGTTTGCTGACAAGCTGTCAGGCTGAATTCTGCCCTTACCCCAGAAAGAAAAGCTGACTGTCATTGCCAATTTACAGCCTGAAATGACAATTGTATTTGTGGCACAGTGCCATTTTTTTTCCTCCTCAGAAATAATTTAAATAATTTGTCTTAGTGGTTTTATATTTTAAGCAGGAAAGCGTTTTTTCAATTAAAATGATATATTTGTGGCATTAAATGGAAGAGCTGGTACATTTTTATGTGAAGGTACGTGGGTAGTAAAGATCAAGGTGATTTCTCATGCAGATGAGAAATGGTGGAGGTGAGGGGCTGGCAGATCCCATGAGGATTGAGTTTCCTGGGAGGTGGGATGTGGGATGGGACACAGTCCCTGGAACTGGAGGGCTTGAGTTGAGCAACAGGGTGCAGAGCCAAGGTCGTGATTTGGGTTGAGATCCTGATGGGAAAGGGAGCACTGAAGTCACTGAGGAGGGAAAAAGCAGCCCAGATTTATCCTTCAGAACTTGTCTGGTGGTTTTGAAATCATTTGTTCCATGGAGACTGCAGGCCCTGGGCAGGGACACCTCCCACTAGCCCAGGTGGCTCCAGGCCCCATCCCACCTGGCTTCCTCCTGTCACCTGCTCACCAGATCCCTGTCTGCCCTGCCCATTGTCCCCTCCTTTCTCCACCCATGGTGTGCCAGGGGAAAAGAAACAACTCTGGAACAAATACTGGCTTGAGAACAATTTAAATAAATTCAAATTGGAGTTTTTCATAGGGATGGCTTCTTGGTTTTCTGGTTGAGCTGGGAATTATTCGTGAAGGATATAGCAATAAGAGCATTCTTTACTCCATCAGTTTTTATATATTTTTTTATAAATAATTAATTTTAATTTTTTTTCCTCTTAGATGTTGCTGCTTCTTTTGTCTCAGTAGTTTAGGGGAAGGTTTAACTCCAGGCCATCCTTTTACTTTCCCTAGCTCTTCGTTCCTCAAGGAAGAGGAAGCTCTTCCTTTCTCATCAGCTGGAGGAAATGGCCTCAGGTTGCACTGGGTGAAGTCTGAATTAGATTGGAGGAAAAACTTCCTCCTGGAAAAGGTGGTCAGGCTTTGAAACCAGCTGCCCAGGGAAGTGGTGGAGTCTCCACCCCTGGAATTGTTCAGAAAATGCGTGGATGTGGCACTTGGGGACGGGATTAGTGGTGGACCTGGCAGTGCTGGATCAACAGGTGGACTTGATGATCTTGGAGGGCTTTTCCAGCCTTAATGATTTCCTGATTCCATGATTCCCACTCCACTCCCCCTAAAGAAACTGGCCTGGAAGGTGCCATTTAAACACTTCTGTTGGAATCATTGGGTTATTCCAGGAACTGATTTCCTCCCCAAGAGTAACTACCCGAGGGGACGAGAATCACATCCAGTTCCACCTTTTCCTGAGCTGAGCTGCAGGCTGGGGGAGCAGATCTGAGGAGATGTCGAGGTGGATAATGTCCAGCCTTTTCTGGGGTGGAAACAAATCCCTGGGATATTTAACAGCAGCCCCTGCAATGAGTCAGAAGCCAATTAATCCTTGGTGTTAAACCCTTTTTAGGTCCATTTCTCCTCCAGCGTGTGTTTGGGGGGGAAACTCTGGGAGAAAGAAAGAAATTAGGGATGCACTAAATAATGGATGAATGGACCCAGCCAAGATCTGCTGATTAAGTCTTCTTTAGGATTATTATTATAAACAGGGAGTGCCAGATCCTCAGCTGGAGTAAACGGGCTTGGCTGGGCTCAAGTGGGTGGAATTGTGCCAGCTTGAATTCACTGAGGGTCTGGCCCTGAATTCTGGAAAAGGAGGATATTTGGGGAGGAGAATGATGGGGGGCTGCAAGAAGTTTGGTGATGAGAACACTGTTTGCCTGGAAATATCAGGGAAAAGATGTAAATGACTATTCTTTTGAATTTAGTAATGAGATTCAAGGAACTACTTGATGTGATTTCATTAGGTGGAAATGACTTCTCCTCCAAGTAGCTACATCTTAATGTAGGAGGGGAATATGCATGGAGAAATGTGGTGGTTGACTTAATTTTGTGGAGGATTGTCTCTTGCACCAGCATTTCTGCCACTCCTACCTAAAAAAATACCTGTGTTCCTTGGAAGGAAATAGCAGTAACCAGAGCTGATTGTGGAAATCTGTTTCCCACTCTGCTTCTCCACCAGGAGTGCACTGGGCTGTAATTTCAGATGGCAGCGATTTCAAATCCAACGTGGGCTCTCACTTGGCCACGTTTTAGAAAGGTATCAACAAATCAGGTTGCAAAGCTGATAATTTGGTAATTGCTAAAAAAAAACCAAAAAAAACCAACCAAAAATCTATTTCCATAGCAAAGGAAATGCACATTTGTTCAGCAATACCTTAAAACAGAGTGTTTGACCCTCTAGAGTGGACTCAAAAAAAAAAAAAATCCAGTTCAGAAATAACACTTTTTAAAGTGGAATATCTTGGAAGGACTAAAAATAACAACACAAAACAAGGTTTTTATATTCCTAATTCTTCTGACCACAGAATTAATTTCTCAGTCAGAGGGGGCACGGCTTCTCCATCATTCTCCAGCACCATAAAATCCAGTCTTTGACCATTCAGAGTGGCCACATTTACGCTCTAAAAACCCAAACCCCACCTTTTTGAGGAGCATATCACGGAACAAGTTTGTTATATTCCTAATTGTTCTGACCACAGAATTAATTTGCCAGCCAAAGGAGGGGGGGGGGCATGGCTTTTTCATCACTCCCAGCCTCGGAATATTCAGCGTGTCACAGATGTTCATGAATAATGTCCATTTAGAAGCCTTGGCAGCGAGCTGGCGAGATGAATGAAATGTTGGGGGGATCTGACAGGCAGCACGCTGCTTTGTGATCATTCCAAAGTTCTAATAATCTCCCTCACCTTCCCTGCCTGCCTCTAATGAAAGAGAATAGGTGATTGCACCTCGGGCTATGTTCTGCGCCTAATGACTCCTCCAAAGGCGGATTTATGGAGAAAAAATTAACTTTGAATGAGGATTGAATTGGCCCTGACAGGCTGATAGACTGTGACACAGATTCTGTGGCAAAACAGACGTAGCCCTAATTGATTATCAATATTTTAAGCAAAGTGATGAAAATAAGCATTAAGTGATGAGAAAGGCAGTCTTAATACAGTAGGCAGTCACCGGGAGCCGGGAAGCCTTTGGGGAGGTCAGCCCTGCTCACCAGAACGGGATTTGAGCTGTCAGTTCTTACCTTTCCCTGCCCAGCATCCCGTGTCCCTTTCCAGCCTCTGCCCCTCCCAGATTTCTGCCCAGCATGTTAATATTCCAGCCAAGGATGAGCTCTCCCTCTCTCCAGAGAAGTTGGTTTAATGTTTAACCCCTTTGGACTCGGGAGTCGCTCGGGATTGAGGATGTTCTGTTGTTCTCTCTTCCCTTTCTCCCAGCCCTGTGCCATTTTCTGGCCAGCAGGTGATCCACAAACTGCTTCCTGAAAATGGTCACAGTGAAAGAAACCAAGGGAAATGATTAATTAATTAATGATTGTCTTGGTTGTACCCAATAGAAACAAATATCTTGGTTACACCAAATAACTGCAAATATCTGGGTTGTGCTTTGGAATTTGGGTTTTGCCTGTGGGGTTTTTTTTTTTTTCAGTTGGGTTGCCCATGACTGGATATTTCTTCTACCAAAAATACATTTAATATTTCAGTAATTGAAATACATTATTAACACTTAATAAAACACATTTAATATTTGGGGAAGGCCTGATGGCTGTGAGCCAGGCGCTCCTTAGCTGTGCCGTAATGGGGTGTTTATCCCAAAGTGAGGAATATTTTCTGAAATGGCTAAGGGAAAGGGGCTGAGCAGGAATGCTGCTGAAGAGGTGAGAAATAACATTCCTACACCAGGAGGAATCAGTGGGGTAACGTCTCCCTCCCAAATACCAGGTGTGTTCCCCCAGGAATTTGGAAAAGCTCAAAATAACCAGATTTGGGCTTATGGGGAATTTTTAAGTGTGACTGGCAGAGCTGGAGAGGGGTCAGTGAGCTCCTCCCTCACCCTGATCCTCAGGCCTCTGCAGTATCCATAATTAGAGCCTGGTGTAATTGAGTTATGGGGCAAGAGCAGCAGAACTTCCCCCATTTGGGAATTGTGGTGTTTCATGTGCACTTAGGGAGGGCAGGGCTGGTGGGAGCTCCCGTGGCACTGACAGCTCCATGGCCATGGACACCATGAACTGGGCAAGTGACCACCTAAAATGTGGATTTATGGAATCACAGAACTCCGTGGATTTTTGGGATCATGGATTAATAGAACCAGCCACTCATTTAGGCTGGAAAACCCCTCAAAGAGACCTCCAAGAACCTTGGCGGTGTTTAAATTTGGGGTGAAATGTTGTTAAAGGCAAAAGTACAGAAAACCAGCTTAAATCTGGGGTGATGAAAACGTGCGTGGTGGTGTCACTTCTCCTCTGGAACTCAGAATTCCTGGATGCTGCCCTTGGTGTTCCTGTCAGAGGAATTCTCTGGCTGTTTGGAGTTGGTGCTGGAATCTCTCGGATGGATAACACATAATTTTACACGTCAGCCTATGAATATTCAGCACAGAGGATTTCCACAGGCCTTGATAAATTTAATATACCAGAGAAAAATAGCATGTAAATTAAACAGGGCCTTGTAAATTAATAATGGGTTGCACTTGTATTTTTATATGTGAGCTGACTGAATATTTTATGAGTGCAAAAGTGTTTGTGTTTAAAAAAAGAAAGGTGAAGTCTTTCTGATGAGCACAGTGGATGGTTGGCTGCATTTTAAATGGGATGTCCATGTGTGTTTTTACACTTTCTGGGCTTTCTTTCCCTCAAACACATCTTGTATTTTCAACTTTGAGCAGTTGGGAAGTCCACAATTATGTCGAATTAATTTGTTTTTCCAGACCTCTTGTGGTTTGCAGTTGTGGGTGTTCTGACACTCCTGTCTTTTTAATTTTGACAGGAAAATGAAATCATCTTAGTGGAGGGCTGAGTCTTTTCCATGCACCTTCCCAGCTTCTCCCATGCACTGGGAGAGGGCTCTGCTGCAGGGACTCCTCCACGAGCCTGGGCCACGCTTTCCAAAATGCCTTTTCCATCCCCAAAACATCCCCTGCCCTGTTTCTACCTTGGGATAATTCACTGGTTTTCCTGGTTTCTCTTAATTAACAGCTTTGCTTGGAATAATTTCACCTTGGCACGGTGTGAGGCTGGTCAGGATTAAAGCATCACCCATCCACCAGGGAGTGACTCTGCTTCCCAAACCTCCAGCACTTCCACCACCCCAGGGCTTCCAGGGAATCGTGGAATTGTTCAGGTTGGAAAAGCCCTCTCAGGCCATCCAATCCAACCCTTGAGTTTTAAAGATCTTTTAATGTTGTTTAGTTGCAGCTTGGTTTGAGAAAAGTGAGTATCTTTTAGTGGTTTTAATGGCAGTGGACAACAATATAGTCAATGTATAATAATAATAATATAATAATAATAATAACAGCATTGGGGAGGAGAAGGAAAGAGGAGAAAGGAGGAAGAAAAGAAGGGGAAGAGGAAGGAGAAGAAAAGGAGAAGGAGGAGAAGAAAAGGAGGAGGAGAAGGAGAAGAAGAGGAAGGAGAAGAAAAGGAGGAGAAGAAAAGGAAGGAGAATAAAAGGAGGAGAGGAAGGAGGAGAAGAAGAAGGTGAAGAGGGAGGAAAAGAAGAGGAAGGAGAAGAAAAGGAGAAGAGGAAGGAGGAGAAGAAGAAGGTGAAGAGGGAGGAAAAGAAGAGGAAGGAGAAGAAAAGGAGAAGGGAAAGAGGAAGAAGAAGAGAAGGAGGAGAGGAAGAAGGAAGAGGACACAATCCTGTGCTGTGTTCTCCAGGATGACCCTGCTGGATGAACCACCTTGACCCACTGTGGTTCCTCCCATTCTGGGGTTCTGTGCCAAAATGTCAGGGAATGTGAAATGTTTGAAGAGAACCCTCGGTGTTAAATGCTGAAAGCAGCTCAGGGTTTCAGAGCCTGTGGATGGAGCCCTCTGGAGATTGGTGGGCTAAGTTAAATTATTGTTAATGAGCAATCCTGTGTGGAGAATTGTCCTCCTGCTACTTCCTACATTGCCCCATTGTCCCTTTAATTAACCAAGACTTGAAAGGGCCCAGCTCTGCCTCGGCAGCAGTTTTAACTTGACTTACAAGGGCTGGAAATCAGCGATTTGAAGTTAACAAAGGCAGGCTAAAAATTTATTCATTGACCAGCACCATCTTCCCTGTGTGTTTTAATATCTTCTTGCCACTGAGATACCCAATGAATTGTTCCTGTGCAGGCAACAAATCGGGCAGGAAGAACAAAGTAGCTCAGTGGAATAGATAAATCAAATTTAGGCCTGGTAGTTTATTGAATCTAAATTGTGCCCAGTTGGCCCACGAGCTATATGAGCAATCCATCTTGTGCTGATAATGGAGGGTCTTGAAATCCACCTGATGTTTGCATTATTAAATTCCAGCCTAATGAGCTCTGCTAATACATATTGAAGACAGTTGTAAGGAGCAGAATGGGAATGGGAGCGGGATAATTTGAAAGAAACATAAGCTGAGCATTTTACATGACTCAAGGGGTATATCTACAATTACACATATCACCAAAATTGAATTTAAATGGAATTTCTATTATCCCTGTCCTTTTACCGAGGAGAATAAAGTGTAAATGAAGTAAAAGTCTTTAGAGTTACTCGTGGTTTGGTTTTATTATGGGATTTAATAGATTCTTGTAATGATCTTCGGTGGCAGAGAAGTTTTAATCTTTCATGGCTTTGAATGTTGTCTAAATATGTATAAAAGTGTGGAGATGGAAGCTGTGCAGTCTGTGCAGTGACTGGATCACTTTGTAACACCCTGGGCATTTTAAGGTGGAGGAACGACCCCTTCACCCTCCTCCTGAGCTGAATTTGGTTTTTATCAATTATTGCTTAACTCAGGAGGCGCTGGGATTAAATATTTGCAAATCTGACTCAGCTCTTACCATTCAGACCACAGTTTATGGTGATTTTCCTCCCTGGGAAGGCCTGGTTTAAGTGTTGGATTCCTGGTCCTCCTCGGTTCTTTTCTTTCTGGCCTAGTGATACTTTTGAAAACTTAATATTTCATCAAGTATAATGTTATTAGAGACTTATTCTCACTTAGTTCACTCATCAGGCAGTGAGATGGCAATAAAAGAGAATGGCTCCTTTGAGACATTAATGCTTTGGAATAAATGATGTGCTAGAACAGAAATTTAATTAATTTACAGAGTATATTGATAGTCCCTTGTTACTGTGCTGTATATTTTTAATCTTCTTTAACATCTGTAGGAAAGTGTTTGAAAACCCCTGTAGTTGAGCAACTGGTAGATAATTAAGTAATAAGGGAAGAGGTTTCTAGAGGGAAAAAAGATTCTTTTTAAAGGAGATTGTTGTAACATGGATGAAGTACTGCTGCTGTGATTTGGAGTGAAGAGAAAATTGTGTACTGCCTAATAAAGTCCTGAGGAAGAGCTGTCTGACTCCCACTCTGAACAGAGTCTGCAGCCCTGGAAATGTTGTTTTCTTTCTGTTTTATCCTCCAAACAGGTCTGATGGATTCCTCAGGATGGCAGCAAATCTGCCACTCTATGAATGCACCACCTTTGGGTGGTTGCAGTTCGGTCTGGGGGCAGCTGGGGTGGGGAGGTTGGGGTTCAAAGAAGGAAAACCTTTTAAAAGTCTCTCAAGGGCTTTACTTAACCACAAAATGAACGTGGGGGTTTGTACTGAATTAATTTTGCCTCTGATATTGACCTGATACTGCCCTCCATAATCCCATTTATGCCATGCCTTAGCTGTGGGAATGACTTTAAATAAAAGAAATGAGGAACCAAGTTCTGGTCTGTCATGCACATGGATTTGGTTGTGGGGTCTGCAGAAAGGAACGTGAAATTGAGTTTAAAGCTCAGGAAATATTGTTTGGCAAGGGGTTGTTGATGACCCATCCCTGGCAGTGCCCAGGGCCAGGTTGGACATTGGGGCTGGGAACAGCCTGGGACAGTGGGAGGTGTCCCTGCCCTGGCAGGGCTGGGGCTGGATGGGACTGAAGGTCCTTCCAAACCAAACCTTTCCATGATTCCATGATTTGATAGGATCAGTTTAACTAATTCCAACTCTCGTTTTCTTCTTTTTAGCTAAAGCAGACGAAGCGCTGAAGGCCAAGGAGAGAAGTGAAGAGGAAGCCAAGAGAAGAAAGGAAGAAGGTGAGGAGTTTTCATTCATAGCAAACCAAAGCCCAGGAAGTCAGGAATGATTATTTTTAAGTGTCCAAGCTCCAGTGGGGCTGTGGGATTTTCCTCCCCTGGGCTGATGATGGAATTTGATGCCCTGAGCTGCTTCTTTGCAGCCCAGCAGGTGGAATAAATAATTCCACCAAATGGATTGAAATCTCAGGGAGTGGTGGGAAGAGACGTTTCCAACATCGTGAGGGATCCAATCCAAACAATCCCAGGAGCCTCAAATCCTCACCAGGGCTGTGTGGGGCTTTAAGGTCCCTTCCAACCCAAACCATTCTGGGATTCCATGATTTACTTACGAGAGGGAATGCAGGGAAATTCCCTGTTTTTGAAAACACAGCTGCTGAGAGTT
This sequence comes from Phylloscopus trochilus trochilus, assembly GCA_016584745.2. Taxonomy (NCBI): domain Eukaryota; kingdom Metazoa; phylum Chordata; class Aves; order Passeriformes; family Phylloscopidae; genus Phylloscopus; species Phylloscopus trochilus. Next base: position 18,176,490 of record WQNJ02000041.1, on the reverse strand, counting down.
TCACTCAGAATCACAACGTTCTAATCTTTAGTTTGTTTTACCTGGGCACTGAGAGGAATTAATTGGTGCCCCCAGTTAATCCTGCTTGGAGAAGGTTCTTGTGTGATCCCAAAGGAGGAAATCCAAGTGGGATAGCCCAGGAGGGGGAAGGGGCACTTCCAAATCTGACTGGGAAAGGGACCAAACCGACCAGCTGGGATTCCTGGATTTTGGAACCAATGGCTCCAGGGGACCTTTCCACCTGGAGGAGTCACCCAGCCAGGCTCCCACAGGCACAGGGATGTTGGGATGAGGTGGTTGGGTCCCACCAGCACCAATTTGCAAGGAATGTTTGTAAAAAAAAACACTTTTTTTGTGCTTTCATCCCAGTGTGAGTGCCAGCAGGGACTGGGGAGGGTGAGCGTGGAAAGGCAGAGGGAAGGAAAAAAGGGACAGTGGAAAAAAAGAGCAATGGAATTTCCAGGGAAATGGGGAGGAAATCTTCTCTATAATTTATTAATGAGCTATGAAAACTGTCCTGGGGTGGCTTTGAAGGGTTGTGAGCATGTCACAGCGTTTGAAAATGGAGATTTATGGTTTTTTTTAATAACTCAAATTCATCCATTTGCTGAGGAGTTGGCTCCCAGTTAGGAATGCAAAAGTTCATTCTCACTGGAAAATACAAACTGAAATTAAATTGTGTACGAAGCATTGAAGCTTTCCAAGACACCCAGGGGAATTGCACACTGGAAAACTCCAGTTTTTCTTAAGTTTATGTTCCATAAGGATTCAAAATTCCAGTTTTAGGTGGGTTGATGTCCCATATGGATTCAAAATTCCAGTTTTAGGTGAGTTTCTGTCCCATATGCATTTGCAAACAGGACATTTACCCAGTGCTAGAGTGTGTTCCCTTCCCTGTCCCAGCCATGCTGGGCTCCACTGGCATCTTTTGCTTGGAAAAAGAGCATTTTGCATTTTTTCTTAGTTCTCCCTTCCTCACACAACATCCCTGGGTGGTTTTTAACCCTCTTTGGTGCCTCATGGGATCACTGAGGTTGGAAAAAACCTCCCAGACCATCGATTCCAACCTTCAACTGATCCCCACCAGAGCACTGAGTGCTACATCCAGTCATTGAAATAAAATAAGAAAAAAGCAAAATTATATTAAATTCAATCTTAAAAAAAAATAATTCTGAATTACAATTTTAAAAGAATTTTTATTTCTCTAATATCCCTTATTTTATTTCCCTAAACTAGGGAAAATCCCAGCCCTAAAAAGGAAATCTCAGCCTGTGACTCCTTTACCCAGGAGCTGCCAATAACAATAATTCTACAAACAAACCAATCCTTCCCCAACTCATAAAAACTGGTTATGGCCCACCCCATAGCCAGGGTGTCTTAACATTCCTTTTATTGTCCCTTTATTGCCAAATCAGGTGTGAGATTAGACCTTGGATGTTCCCTGTAATCTGCTCAGAAATCAAATTATTTGACCTCGGAGCCCAGCGCTGCCCCTTCCCGCTGGTTCCCTCTTCAATATTCAGCATTTCCCCAGCATGAATAAAAAATTGAGGACAAATTAGAATCTGCAGACAGCTGACCCCAGCTCCAGATTAGAGGCTGGGGGCTTGTGCTGGTTTAAATGTTTTAATTACCACAGTCCCTCCAGCCCGGTGAAGGACACACACAGCAAAATGCTGATTTTTTTTTTCTTTCTTTTTCTTTTTTTTTTTTAAGTGACTAAAAAGCAAAGCAAGAAAGAAAAAGGCTCCCCCCGCCTCATTTGAATTTTTCAGTTTGATTACATTTGCACTTCCATTGGAGCTATGCTAATTTGCTGCATGAAATTAGGTTTATTAGCAAAAACTGCCAATTTTCCAGGAGCGTTTTCAGTGGTTGGATTTTCACAGTTTGGTTTTTCGGTCACTTACTTTGGGACTGCTTGAAAAGTGACCAAACCCCAAGGGGGTTTTGCCACCAAACTGAAGGTTTTTTTACTCCAGACAAATTGCAAACAGGAATTTGGAAAAATTCCGAAGAGGAATTTGGAGAATTCCGAATTTCCAAGAGGAAAATTGAAAAGAAGCAAACAAACAAAAAAACCAACCAAACAAAAAAATAGACCAAAAAAAAAAAAAAAAAAAAAAAAAAGGAAAAATTGGAGTACTTTGGATGTTATTAGGGAGAGGTTTTGGGCTCGTTTCTCTTGCCCTCCCACGAATAAGAACATTTTCAAACGTTGAGTTGAAAACCCACCAGGGCAGGGGAGGAGGAGCTGGGGACGCGTCCGAGAACAGGAACAGGATTTGTTCCAGAGCACAGCAGAACAGAAAACACAGATTTTTTTGCCCATCAATCATTCCATAGGTGGATGGCTGTGGATGGGGCTGGGTTATCCCTCTGAATTTCTCCTGGAATTTTCCCTTTCCCGGTGCCTTTATCCCGGGCTCTTCCTTTCCCGTGCCTGGCCCGGCCCTGAATCGATTCGTTCTGCTCCCCCTCCCCACAACCTCCCAACATTTTGATACACTCTGGGGAAATAAATTTGGCAGCAAATCAGCAGGAATAGATTTAATTACAACTGCGAGACCTTTCCCTTTTCTGGCCCAGCCATCCCGAAGCTCCGCGCCTTTCCCCGGAACCGCCGCTGCCCCTCCCGCGCCCTGATAAGCCAAGCAATTACTGCTCCATTGATTTTTCATCAGGGCAAATTTAAAGTTGATTTTTTTTTTTCCCCCCTATTGCAAAGGCAAGGGGTGATTAAGTGTTTCCCGTCGGTTGAGTCCCGGAGAGCTCCGTGGCGGAATCCAATATCCTGAGGTCAAACCTCTGCAAGGGAGATAATTCCGTGTCTCGGCCACGTGCGAGGGGAGAAGGAATCGGGGCTACAAATGTGAGGGGATATCTGTGGAGACAGTTTAATTTGTTCCATTTATATGAAACAAGTCGTGTGGCACATGCTTGGAAAATATCATTTTGAATAGGCTTGGGGAATGAGGGCCCACGTGGGCAGGGGGAGGGAGGGAGGGAGGGAGGGATGCAAACGAGAGCGGGAGCGTGGCTGGGAGACAGCTGGCCCTTCACCAGGGGATCAGCCCCATTCCTGAGCCTTGCTCCTGGCTGGTACTGAGCTCCCTGGGACTTTTCTTCAGCAGAAGTGAAATTCTTCAAGTCTTCCCTCCAACCCAAACCTGTCCATGGTTCTGTGACTCCGTGGTTTTGGGTGGTGGAGCCTCCCGCTTTTCGTGGAAGCCAAGTTGGATGCTGGAGAGGAGGAAGCAGGAGGACCCTGCAGAGATAGTTTATTAGTGAAAGATTCTAAGAGTATAAAACCTACAAAAGAGATGGAATTGAAAGGAAAATTTGAACTGTAAGGTGCTGGGCAGGAAGAGAGTGATTAAACCAGCTGAAAAGACTGGGCTGGGTGATTCAGTGACACCCCTGCCAAGACAAAAGGATGAATAAGGGGTTGGACCTTCTCAGGTAGCAGGGATAAGGTGGTTTTTCAGGATTTTGGTATGTAGAGTAGTATTGTAATGTTGTAGTTCCCACAGGCTGTATGTAGATTCTGCAGGTTTTGTATCTTGAGGTGATTGGTTGATGCTCATTAGAATATTCACGATAGAAAGGGTTAAAATGGAATGGAACAGGTAACTCGGGCTCTTGCTCCCCTGGATCCCTGTCCCTTTAGACCTTTGGACTCTTCCCCAGTCAGGCTGCCTTCCCACCACCAATAAACCACGTGTCCCAAAGAGCATCCTGGCCTTCAGATCATCTCTCTCATCAGACACAAACAGTGTTCCCAATAGTTGGATTGTACAGAAAAATTGGAGGACTCGACTTTCAGAAAATCCCTTTATTATAAACTCTCTAAAGCCAAATTAAAAAGTTTTATTTTTATATATATTCATCTCTAACCTGCCGGCCAGCAGTTCTTACATGAGGAATCTCATCCGTGGCCACCACAGAATATCCTGAGCTGGAAGAGACCCCCAGGGATTGTTTATCCCAGCCCTGGTGCTGCCCAGGACACCCCAACCCCCTGATTTCCCTTCCCACTTCCTTCAGAGAGAGCTGAAAGCCTTTCCCTGGCTGTAATGGATATTAAACCACAGCTTGGCCATGCCAGGAGAAGATTTGCTGGGGTGAGGTCAGTCTGTAATAAGTTAAAGTGCTTTACTCAGCCCCAGATTGGGATGCCCTGAAGTTCATCAGTTACTGCCCGAGCTCCTCATTTATCTTCAGTAAATTTTCCTGGAGTTCACTCTGGTGGCAAAGACCAAACTCAACCTGTTTAACCCCCCCAGATTATTTAATGCAGATAATGCATTTAGATGAAGACCTGGGGTTATTTTCTCCTGCCTCCTCCAAGCTGGGATTTCCAACATTCCTCATTTTTGCCTGGATAATGGCAGGTTTGGTGCCTGGCCCTGGGTGTCCCTGGTGTGCCAGTGTCACTTCACCAGGCTGACACCAACACCTGGTGTTGTGCTGCTGCTCCCAGGAGGCTGTTCCCAGCAGCTGGCACCACTGTCACCTCCCTTCATCTCTCTTTCATCTTTAGCTTTGCTGGGTTGGAATTGAAAGGGGGCAGGAACAAATCAAGGAGAAAATAAATCAAAATAAAAAAAGCCAAGTGTTGGTGCCGTGGCAGAGGGTGGCTTGTTGGGAAGAGCAGCCACGTGGTGCCAGTGAGGGATGGGAAGGGGAATTTGGGGTCTTGGCCACTCCCTGTGTGCAGGGCTGCAGGAGGGGGAATTAAAAAATATTTTAAACAATGGGAATTGGAAAGGAGATCAATGCCCCCCATGGAAAATGGCTGCTGGAGGAATCATTTCCTGCCTTTTTGTTAAAGAATTAATAATCTTTCATTTAATTATTAATTTTGTAAAAGAATTAATAATCCCTTATAAATGTGTTCCTTAAGTTTTACCCTGCTTTGTGCCTGCCCAGCCTCTCCTGTCCCTCTGCATTCCAGACTTCCCTCTCTCTGCTCCCCTGCTTTCCTTGAGGAGCCCCTGATCCCAATGTCCTGGTGATGCTCCAGGGGCTGGAGCCAGGCTGGGAATGTTCACCTGGAGAGGAGGAATTCCAGGAACACCTCAGAGCCCCTCCAGGGCCTGAAGGGGCTCCAGGAGAGCTGGGGAGGGACAAGGGCTGGAGGGACAGGACACAGGGAATGGCTCCCAGAGCCAGAGGGAAATTGGGAATTCCTGAGCTGGATATTTCCATACTGGGGTGGAATTCCTGGGCTGGAATTCCCAGAGCAGCTGTGGCTGCCCCTGGATCCCTGGCAGTGCCCAAGGCCAGGCTGGACACTGGGGCTGGGAGCACCTGGGACAGTGGGAGGTGTCCCTGCCCATGGGTGGGGTGGGAATTAAATGATCTTTAATTCCTTCCCACCCAAATCATTCCATTAATCTTTAAAAAAATATCCAAGTAGATTTGAAGCTGATATTTGAGTGATTTTATTTTAGCAATCACAGCTGGTGTCATTAAAGTTTTACTGTCCTACAAGTGAAGCAGAGAAATTTATGATCTCCCTAACAGGGGAATTTATGGTTTGTTTTTTACAAATTAAAAGTCTTGAGATTGTCTGCAAATTTCGAGATGAGAAACAAATCTGATTTCTGTGCTCCATGAAGGTTCTGTGCTTTCCCTGTCATCTCTGTGGCATTTATTTGTGCTAAAGGAGAAGTCACTTAAGGGAATGGGGTTGTAAAAAACCATCATGGAATTGGCTATTGGACTTGAGTCAGTTGAAACACAAATTTATGGCTACTTATTGAAAAGCTGCTTCTAAAGGGCAAATACACAGGGGTGTGTGAGAGATAAACAGGGGTGTGTGGGGAAAATAGACAGGGATGTATGGGGAATAAACAGGAAAACAGACAGGTTTATATGGGAAAAAGAAATAGGGATGTATGGGAAGTATGGGGAAATAAATAGGGGTATATGGGGGAAATAAATGGAGGTGTATGGGGAAAATAAACAGGGATGTAGGGAATAAACAGGAAAATAGACAGGTTTATTTGGGGAAATAAATGGGGGGTTATGGGGAAAATAAATAGGGATGTGTGGGAAATATGGGGTGTATGGGGAAATAAATAGGGGTATATGGGGGAAATAGACAGGGATGTATGGGAAATAAACAGGAAAATAGACAGGTTCATATAGGAAAATAAATAGGGGTGTATGGGAAATAAACAGGGATGTATGGGGAATTTAAATAGGGGTATATGGGGAAAGTAAGTGGGGGTGTATGGGGAAAGTAAGTGGGGGTATATGGGAAATATGGGGTATATGGGGAAATAAATGGGGGTATATGGGGGAGATAAATGGGGGTGTATGGGGAAATTAAATAGGGATATATGGGGAAAATAAATAGGGGTTTATGGGAAAATAAACAGGGGTGTATGGGGAAAATAGACAGGGATGTATGGGAAATAAACAGGAAAATAGACAGGTTTATATGGGGAAATAAATAGGGGGTTATGGGGAAAATAAATAGGGAGGTATGGGAAATAAACAGGGATGTATGGGGAAAATAGACAGGGTTATATGGGGAATTTAAATAGGGGTATATGGGGAAAATAAATGGGGGTATATGGAATAAAATTCCAGATCCATTTGCTCAAACCAGACTCCCTGGTGTGGGGATTTCATTTGGGTAAAAATGAGGGGTCTGTGGATCTGGGCAGCGTGAAGGTGGCACAGGTGCTTCCAGAGAGGTGTTTTCCTGGGGATCTGTGGGATGAGCATGAGACTTCACTGGGAATTGCCCTGTTTGGGCTGGATAAATTGGGAATTTCGAGGTGGGTGATATTTGAGTGGTGCTGGGCAGGCCTTTAGCTGGAGCAAGTGACTTTATTCCATATCCCAGCTAAAGGCTGGGAAAGAAACAGAAACATAATTCCAAGCAAGGAACATTTCCCTAAAGTGCATTTCCTTTTCCCTGCAAGATGTTTGGGGGCAGCCAGGGGTGGCTGGAGCTGCTGTGCTGTTCCCCTGGTGGGATCAGTGCATGGAGTGGGAATAAAGGGCTGGAAGTTCCTGACTCAGAGCATCCCACAGAGCCCAGGGTCCCTTGGGAGGGCTCTGTCCCAGGCCAGGGGGGAAGGAAGGAGCACTGGCCACTTTTGGAAGTGACAACACCAAGTGATCCCTGGAAAAGCTTGGAGAGGCTCCAAGCTGCAGCTCTGCTGTCCTGCTCAGCTCATTTCCACTACACCACACTGATTTTTTTTTATTATTTTTTTTCCCCTTTATCCACTGCACAACCCCATTTTCCTGTCATTTCTCTGCTGCTGGGCCCTGGGCTGCAGCAGCAGCCAAAGCAGGAATTCTGGCTCTGCCTGTGTCAGCGTGTGTGGCTTTAGGGGTGGACAAATTGCTCTGGAGGAAACATCCGTGTGGGATCCCCAGTGGTGAGGCTGTGCCTCCAACCCAGAGGTTATTTGGGATGGAGGAATGGGAGAGAGAGAGAGAGAGGCAGTAATTGCCTTTAAGATCAGAGCACAAAGCATTACCTTGGATTTTTACAAGGCCAGCGAGCAACAAAAGAGCAGTAATTTATGAGCTCAGCGTAAAAGAAGAGCATAATTGCATTAAAAATTAATGCTAATGAACACTAAAATGGGGAAGGTGGTTATGATGAAAGTTTGGATTCATCTTCCCCGGGTTGAATGATGGCTGGTGCCTTGATTAATGGCTTAATTTCTATCAATTAGCGGGGAGAAATCTCCACTGAGACAAGGGTAAATTGAGCATTGAGTTACAGCCCTGGCTCTGCCTGCCCAGGAAGGAGCTGGGGGGACAAACACGGGCTGGCCACAGATCCAGCAAAATTCCCTGTCCCCAGCTGTCCCCTCCCCTCCTCTGGCTGAGCCCAGGATGTTTTCAGAAATAGCCCCCCCAAAAAAGCCCCAAAATGGGGGGTGCAGCAGCCAGCAGGGCTGTGGGGAGGGTGGTGAGGAAGGCAACCTGCACACAGGGAATTCCAGCAGGAATTTCACCTTTGTAAATTCAGAGTTGTTGAATTCAGTGTTCATGAAACTGTGTTTTCTCGAAGTGGAAGGTTCTGAAATTCAGAGCTTGCTTGCTGAACTTTCCCCTCCTGTTTTCTGTCTTCTGCTGCATTTTGTGCCTGATGCTCCCAGGTTTTTGAAAGAAAAGCTGTTGGTGTCCAAACATGGACACAGGAAATTCCAGCAGGAATTTCACCTTCTTCAATTCAGAATTGTTGAATTCAGTGTTCATGAACTGTTGTCTCTAAGTGGAAGGTTCTGAAATTCAAAGCTCATTTGCTGAACTTTCCCCTCTTGTCTTCTCCTGCATTTTGTGCTTGATGCTCCCAGGGTTTTAAAAGAAAAGCTGTTGGTGTCCAGATTTGGACACAGGGAATTCCAGCAGAAATTTCACCTTCTTCAAAGTGCTTGAATTCAGTGTTCAAAAACTGTATTTTCTCGAATTGGAAGGTTCTGAAATTCAGAGCTCATTTGCTGAACTTTCCCCTCCTGTCTTCTGCTGCATTTTGTGCCTGATGTTCCCAGCTTTTTTTTTAAAAAAAGCTGTTGGTGTCCAAACATGGACACAGGGAATTCCAGCAGGAATTTCACCTTCTTCAATTCAGAATTGTTGAATTCAGTGTTCATGAAACTGTGTTTTCTCTAAATGGAAGGTTCTGAAATTCAGAACTCATTTGCTGAACTTTCCCCTCCTGTTTTCTGTCTTCTACTGCATTTCGTGCCTGATGCTCCCAGGTTTTTGAAAGAAAAGCTGTTGGTATCCAGACTTGGTTTAAAAATCTTATAAAAAAATAAAAATCTTATAAAATTTTTATAAAAATGAGGTTATTATCACTATAATGTATCAAAATAGCAAACTTAGTCTGGTACTCTCTGTAGTATTCTCTCCATAGTAAGTACCACAGTGCTCACAAAATGCTATTTTTATTATCTTTTAATAATACAATTTTTCCTCACTTTCACAAGATTTTAAAACAAGCCTGGACAAAGTTTTTCTTGTTAATTTGCATTTTTTTCCAACTTAATCTGTAAATCCCGTGTGCTCCCACCTTGCTGCTTTAATACACTCAGTTGTATTTTTCAAGTGCTTGCAATGAAGTTGAGAGCAGAGAAAATGAACAGGCAAAGCTTCCTCTGCCCAGTTTCTCATTTTTTGGGGTTTGTTTGTTTGTTCCTGTGAGTCTGGCTGGGAAAAGTTCCTTCCCTGGAAATCCCAAGAGCTGGGAAAGCCAGCGGCCCAGTCAGAACTCAGGGATTGGGAATGGGAAACCTTATCCTGGATGAGGGGGAGGGAGGCTGATCCTGAAATCTGGGATGGATCCTGCAGGGATGGAGCTGCAGGGATGGATCCTGCAGGGGTGGATCCTGCAGGGGTGGAGCTGCAGGGATGGATCCTGCAGGGATGGATCCTGCAGGGGTGGATCCTGCAGGGATGGATCCTGCAGGGGTGGATCCTGCAGGGATGGATCCTGCAGGGGTGGATCCTGCAGGGATGGATCCTGCAGGGGTGGATCCTGCAGGGCTGGAGCTGCAGGGATGGAGCTGCAGGGATGGATCCTGCAGGGATGGATCCTGCAGGGGTGGATCCTGCAGGGCTGGATCCTGCAGGGATGGAGCTGCAGGGCTGGATCCTGCAGGGATGGATCCTGCAGGGGTGGATCTTGCAGTGCTGGAGCTGCAGGGATGGAGCTGCAGGGCTGGATCCTGCAGGGCTGGAGCTGCAGGGGTGGAGCTGCAGGGATGGATCCTGCAGGGCTGGATCCTGCAGGGCTGGAGCTGCAGGGGTGGAGCTGCAGGGATGGAGCTGCAGGGCTGGATCCTGCAGGGCTGGAGCTGCAGGGGTGGAGCTGCAGGGATGGATCCTGCAGGGATGGATCCTGCAGGGCTGGAGCTGCAGGGCTGGAGCTGCAGGGGTGCTGCTGCAGCGGTGCCGCTCTCGGAGCATCCTCGGGCTCGCAGCCGCGGCTCCAGCGCTGTTGAGCGAGGCGGTGCCTCCCTCTAACGGCAGCGGAGCCCGGCCGGGAAACGGGATCGGCTGCGGGAGATCCCGGGGAATGTCCCGGGGAATGTCTCGGGGAACGTCCCGGGATAGCCCCGCTCCCGCCTGGGCAGAGCAGGAGGGACTCGGCGTGCCCGGAGTGCTGCGTTCGGAGCCGGCAGGGATGGGACATTCCTGGGCTGATTCCCGCTGGATTGGCTCCGGCTGGTGGGAGGTCTCACCTCTGGAGTGGTCACTGAGGCTCCAGAGAGGATCTCCAGGGATGTTCTCCAGGGAGGATCTCCAGGGAGGTTCTCCTGGGGGGATCTCCAGAGAGGATCTCCAGGGATGTTCTCCAGGGATGTTCTCCAGGGAGGATCTCCAGGAGAGATCTCCAGGGAGGGTCTCCAGGGAGGTTCTCCAGGAGAGATCTCCAGGGATGTTCTCCAGAGAGGATCTCCAGGGAGGATCTCCAGGGAGGATCTCCAGGAGAGATCTCCAGGGGGGATCTCCAGGGAGGATCTCCAGGAGAGATCTCCAGGGGGGATCTCCAGGCAGCTCCCCCTGGCCTTGGAATTCCAGCACTTGTACTGGGAAGTGTCTCAGGGCTCTGGGGTACAGCGGGATCAGGGTCAGGACAACTGATCCTCTGCTGATCCAAACAGGAAGGAGCTGAGGCAGGAAAATTCCCTGGAAAGCCGAGCCCCAGGGCTGCTGGAGTGCAGGGGTGACACAGGCACAGTGAGCCCCCCCTGTCCTGCTGGGGTTTTCCTCCTTTCCCCGGTGCAGAGTCCAGGATCTCCCACAGCCAGGGAGGTTTTGGTGTCATCCACTGCAAATTATCCAGGGGAAACTTCGTTTTCCTTTCATTTGTCAGTTTGTGCAGCTTGAGTAAAACTGGGCTCAGTTAAAAACCATGGGATGTGTGAAAAGCCATGGTTTTAAATGTAAAGGAAAATGAAATTTAAAGAGAGCCCAGCTCTGTTGGAAAGCACACAGCTCTCTAAGGCAGCTGGATAAAAATATCACTTCCAATAACCCCAGATAAAATGGGATCAAAGGGGAAATGTTTTCTGCTGGGGTTGTTTGTTTAGGCTGAGATCTGGGGGTGTTTCCTTCTTTTAATCCTCAACTCAAAAGAACAAGAAAAAATAGCAGCATTTTTTTCCCTGCATTTCAAAGCTTTTTATGTAAAATGTGTTATATTTTTAAATTAAATTAACCCCTTAAATCTAATTAGTAATATAGGAAGAAACAGATTCTGAGGAGTATTTGAGGTTTATTGTCATTGCTTTGATTCTGGAGTTAGACCTGCTTGAAAAAATCTCTTTAAGTTCATGTTCATGGTCAGGATTATGGAAAAGCAATGAATCCATGAAAATTTGCACTCAGAGATTATCCAAGAAATATTTAAAACATGTTTTTGTTTAATGGGCCATTCACAGGATATTGTTGGTCATTTGATGCTTCTATTTCAGTGATTCTAAAACTCTTAGTGGAATAAATTTTGTCCTTAAGGAAAAAAAACTGGGAACATTTTAGGCACAGCTCGCAGGGAAGTTTTCCTTTCACCTGATTTGTTGAATCTTAGAATTCTCTCTTTCTTTTATTTTTATCTGATTCTCTGCTGTCTCTAAGGATTGTGTGGGTAGTGGTTTTGGGGTGGCATCAGAAGAATTTCAGCAGGTTTTAGTTCTCAGGTGACATCCCAGCCTAATTCCATAGGAATTCCCAGCCATGAAGCTGGGTGTGTGTATTTATGTATGGGAGGATAGAAATAGATAGAGAATTGTAAAATACTGAATTATCCCTGAAGGATGATGATGCTGTTCCCAGTTAAGCTGGGAAAGCTCCCCCCTGCCAAGGTGACAGGGCTGGAAATCGTGCCTGCTGCTGGAATCACCTTTTTATTAAAACCCAGCCCTAACCCCAGATTCAGTCCCTTTTTTTTTTCCCCTCTAACAGGGTAAAAGGACTCACCCTGCACTGAGTTAGTATTGATTGATTTTTTTTTTTTTTTTTGTCTGAAGCCTCAGAGCTTTCTGACTCCATTATTTTTGATTTTCCTATGAAATGCACATCCCTGCCCCTGACAGCTGACAAACAACAGCTGGAAGTCGCTTTATCTCCCAATAATGTGTTTGTCAAAACTCCCCTGCACTAATGGGCTCTGCTTCCTCTGCTCCATTTTCCCCCTTAATGTCCCTGATGTCATCAGCAGCATTTAGTGATTCCTGCCCCTTCCCTGATTTGTCATTCCCATCAGTTTCTGCAGGATCCAGGAGGGCTCCTGGAGCTGCCTGGGATCCTGAGAAACTGGAGTTGAGCTGTGGGTTTGAAATCTCCTTTTCCTGCCTTTATGTGCCTGGCTTTAATCAGGATCCTTTATTTCCCCTCAGGCCAGGTGTATCCAAAACTTCAGTGAATTTTGATCCCCTCTCCCCAGCAGGCATTGGGGTGTTTTGATTTATCCAAAAAAAATCCTTAGGAATCTGTTTGAAGGGAGAAGGTTTCAGCACCAAGGCAGCAGGACTTGCAAACACAAGCTTAAACGTAGCAAATTCTTTTTTTTTTTTTTTCCTTTTCCTTCCAAATCCCCCCCAAAAAATCAGGCTTGAGGTTCTATTTATGGACTTGGCTGTAGTGCAGCTCCTGTCAGTTTAGAATTATGGAATGGTTTGGATTGGAAGGACCTTCAATCCCATCCAGGGACAGGGCAGGGACACCTCCCACTGTCCCAGGTGCTCCAAGCCCTGTCCAACCTGGCCTTGGGCACTGCCAGGGATCCAGGGGCAGCCACAGCTGCTCTGGGAATCCCATCCCAGCCCCTCCCCAGGGAACAATTCCTGCCCAAAATCCCACCCAGCCCTGCCCTCTCTCCATGTGAAGCCATTCCCTGTGTCCTGTCCCTGCAGCCCTTGTCCTTCTCCAGCTCTCCTGGAGCCCCTTCAGACCCTGGCAGGGCTCTGAGCTCTCCCTGGATCCTTCCCTTCCCCAGTTATCCCACAGATCCTTAGGGCAATGCTTGGAATGTTCCCAGTGGCCTCCCAGTGATGTTTGCACTCAGAGCTTTCAGGAGATTTTTGGGCTGCATCGCACCAGCGCTTTCTCCTGCTGCATCCCAAAATCTCCTCCAGGCATGGCTGGGACAGGGCCTGGATCCCAGGGTGTCAGTGATCCCACTGATCCCACCAATCCCACCAATCCCACCAATCCCACCTTCCCTGTGCAGACCAAGCCACCCTCCTTGACCAAGTGAAGAGAGTGAAGGAAATCGAAGCCATCGAAAGCGACGCCTTCATCCCACAGACCTTCAGGTCGAGCAAAGAAGTCAAAAAGGTACATTTTCCTTCCAAAAGGGACCTTTTCCTTCCAAAAGGGACCTTTTCCTTCCAGAAGGGACATTTCCAATCCCTTTCTTGCTGAGTTACCCTCCCAGAGCCAGGAGGAAGCTGCCCTGTTAAGGATTTTCCATCAGTGAAAGAGCAGCACCAACGTTGACGACCTTAAATCCACCTGAAATCCCACCAAGGACTCCCTGATGGTCTCAGGGTGGGTTCAGGGACTTGAAATGTGGCAGAATTTAAGGAAATCACCTGGTTTGGTGACTTTTTTTTAGGAGAAGCAGGAGAATTAAAATCCCAAAGTAATCAGACATTTACTTTGTAATTAAAGTGGAGATGATTTTAGTGCTGCTTTAACTAAAGCCAGATTTTAAGTCTGTATTTATTTAATGTATTTAATTCTGTATTTATTCCCTGAAAAGAAGCAGCTTGGCTTTCAATCAGCTTTCCAGAAACCCAGCAGGAGACATCCAGATCCCAGAATTTACCTGAATTTTGGCCACCAGGTGTTGTAGGGAGCTGGTTTGGGATGTGTTTCCCCACCTGGCAGTGAGTGTTTGGAATGATCTCTGCTTGTTTCCAATTTCTTGCCTTTCCAGAAATCTCCAAGAAGCTGATGCAGCTTCTTCAGGAAAAATCCCAGAGGGGCAGTTTTCCAAGCTCTCTCCCTGAACCCTTTTTTTTGGTCACTTCATGTCCTTTGTCCAGCGTGTCCTGCTGAGGATGCTGCTGAGTGTTTCCATGAGGGTCCTTTCAGGGAATTCAGCCAAGTGCTGGCTTAAATTGCTGCCACCTTTGGGGATTTTGGCATAGAACACTCCAACTTTGTGTGTTTGGTTCTTTTTTCTCAGTCCACAGAACCTCCTGAGCTCCAGCACGAGCCTGTGAACGTGGGAGCAGGAGCCCCTGAGGCAGCTGCTCCTGAGAAGGAGCCTCCAGCTGCCAACATCCCCACTGCCATCAAATACCAGGATGACAACTCCTTAGCACATCCAAATGTGAGTGTTTGTCCCGTTTTTCAGCCAGAATTTATCCCATCTTTAGCCCCTGGAATGGGATGTGACCCTACAGCCTTTGCTGTGCAGCTCCTGACAAAATCCCTGCTCTGGAGAGGTTGGGATAAAGAGGATCCCACTGGAGCAATCCCACAGGAAGTTTTGGAGTTAAAAAGGAATTTTAGAACAAAATATAGTTAATGTAGCACTGGGGAATTTAAGATAAATAAAAAATCAGGACAAATTGGTTTCTGTAGTTGGAAACCTGGTGGAAAACTCAGAACTTGCAAAGTTTTAAACGCAGGATGGAGTTAATTAAGGTAATTTTAAATCATTGTGGCTTAACTTGAGCAAATTCCTTTGGGAGCACTGGAGTTGGAAATAAAAGGACTCACACAGAGGGTTTTTTTTTAGGAATTAAAAAGTTAAAAATTACCTGCAGTGAAGAAATCAATGTGAGTTCTGTAGGATGGACACAGAGAGCAGGGATCAGGCCATGTCCAGGGATGAACTGCAATTTCCAGTGATTGTGATCTTTAAGATCCCTCCCAAGCCAAACTATTTTGGGATTCCCTGGAGTGGCCACTGAGGCTCCAGGGAGGATCTCCAGGAAGTTCTCCAGAGGAGATCTCCAGAGAGGTTCTCCAGGAAGTTCTCCAGGGGAGATCTCCAGAGGAGATCTCCTGAGAAGTCTCTGCTTTTGTTGATGTTTTTGGGTCACCTTTGTCTTCACTCCCCTGAGCTGTTCCCGTGGGCACTGGGGCAGCCGTGGCTGCTCCAGGAGGTGCTGGCAGAGGTGGGGTTGCTGATGGTGCCAATTCTCTCCCCGTGGGCAGCTGTTCATCGAGAAGGCCGAGGCTGAGGAGAAGTGGTTCCAGAGGTTGGTTGCCCTGCGCCAGGAGCGGCTGATGGGGAGCCCCGTGGCCTGACAGCTCCCAGGACCATCCCAGGCCAGTTCCCACATGGAATTCCTCCACTCAGTTCTTCTTTCTGTCTCTTAGGGGAGATGTGAATGAGCTGTGCAGGCAGGGAGGGTTTCACCTGGATAACCAGGAATGTCCTGTCCTGCTCCACCTGGATAACCAGGAATGTTCTGCCCTGCTCCACCTGGATAACCAGGAATGTTCTGTCCTGGTTCCCCTGGATAACCAGGAATGTCCTGTCCTGCTCCACCTGGATAACCAGGAATGTTCTCCCCTGCTCCACCTGGATAACCAGGAATGTTCTGCCCTGCTCCACCTGGATAACCAGGAATGTCCTGTCCTGCTCCACCTGGATAACCAGGAATGTTCTGTCCTGGTTCTCTCCAGGCTGGAGATGGGCAGGGCAGCACAGCCAGGGGCTTTTCCTCTTTTTGGAGGGAATTCCTCAGGTGCCAAACACCTGGCAGCCCATGGAACATCATTTATCCTTTTATGGTGGGAGTTGGGAGATGAATGGGAAGCTGGGGCTGAGGGCTGGGACACTCAGGGGTGGGTGGTGCCATCCCAGGCCACTCCCTGTCCTGCAGCTGGAGAGGATCCAGGATCCATCACTGTTGTCCTTTCCTCCTTCCTTCTGTGGAATCCTGAATATCCGGGCAGGGAATATCCTGGATCTCCTGGCTGAGGGAATCTTCTCCCTGGATGTGTTCATCCATCTGCTCCCAGTTCCTCCCCCTGGCTGGGAAAAAGCTCCACATTTCCTGGAGCATCTGCCACTCCTGCAGCTCCAAATGAGGGATTTTACCAATCTCATCATTGCTGTAATTACCAAATTAGGGAATTGTCACACACTTGGTTCTGGGCAGTGACTGTTCCCAGCCCATGGAGCTCCCTTTGGTCAGGTGGGACTTGCAGTTCATCAAAGTTTATCTGAACATCTGAATTTAGCCTGGATAAACTTCCACAGGAATCTGCCCATCATCCATCTAAGTGCAGGAGATCAACCTGCATCCAGTAAATAAAACACAAAAGTATTTCTGCAGCAAAGCTGGGAGGAACCTGTGGCAGCAGGAGAGGAGAGAACGGAGCCCCACCTCTGGATGTGCCTCACTGGGACTCCCCAGCATCAGCAGCCCCCTGGGAAGCTGCTTTTTGGGATGATTTCTCCTGGTTCTCAGACCTGTGGTGATAAAGGATGGAGGCTGACTCTGGAAATGGACTTTGCTTGTCTTATTTTTTATTTTAGATCCCGGATGCAACAGGAAAAGGTATTGAATTCACACCCTGGCTCATTTTTACTTCCTTTATGAAGTGTTAGTTTGACTTTATCCTGCAACAAAATATCCCAGGACCTTGTCTGCTGGAAAAAGTGGGGGAAAAATTGTTTCCCTTGTTTCATTTCAGCATTTTCAAATGATAAATATTTGTCATTGCTGTGTTTTCTAATCACCTTTTATGTTTCTGTCATAGAAAATAAAAACTGTTTGATGTCCATGGAAGGTGCAGGTGTAAATTCCTCTTTCCACACGTTGTGTTGGATAATTCTGGTGCTTTTATTGGATGTAAAATGATTCCTTTTATTTGCAGCCCTGTAGAATATTAGAAAGTTTTGCAATAGGCTGTAAATAGATTTAAGGTATTAGATTAATAAACAAGAGTTTATTTCTTATTTATTGTTTATTAATCAACATCTAAATTTGCTGGAGGAGAGTTGGGAGCAAGAGCTGGAAACAACATTTAGATAATCCCAGCTGAATGGAAAATGCACTGAAATATCCCAAACATCACTAGAAATATCGGGATAAAGTTGATTTTTATAGTTCCAGTAGCAGCTCAGTGGTCAGAATATCCAGGAATTCCTCAGGATTCTGCACTTTTCATGGAATAACGACTTGGTTATTGCCTCAGGGGGTTCATTGAAGAGGGATTTTTGTGGTTTCTATCCTGCCACCCTTCCCAGTCCCTGCCTGGAGCACTGGGGCGTGGAACTGGGAAGCTGCTGGTGTTGGAGAAGAAGGAATTGTCAGGGTGGAGTTTGTGGCAGTGCCAGAGGTGCTGCCAGCCCTGCAGGGACACTGCAGAGGGGTCTGTGCTCACTGGGGGCTTTTCCAGGGGAGTTGGACTCTTCCCATGGATCCTCCCCTGCCTTTGCTCCTGGGAGGGGCACAGAGCTCGTGTCAGGGTTGGGTGTGAAGATTTGGGACAGATTCCAGTGGGACAAACTTTGCTTTTGATCCTGGGATCAATTAATCATTTTCCTGCCAAGGGCAGGGAGGGGTTGGAATAGCAGGAATGGGACAGGCAGCCCCAGCAGGAATCAGCTTTGCTCTCTGTGACCCAGGTGGATTTGGAAGTTTCTGCTGGAGTTGTTTCACCCTTGGACACGTTAGAAGGGGTTGTGTCCAAGGAAATGTGCCCTCCACCATTCCATGGAGGAATTTCCCTGAGGAAAGGGGAGGATGTGTGACCTCATCAGCCAGGTCTGAATGAATTCATGCCAGCAGCTGGCCATAAACCCCACAAATGCACAAATCATCACCAGCAGCCTGGAGAAATGCACTGCTGGCTCCAACCCACACTGCTCCTGATCCAATAATCCCACTTGTCCTAATCTCCTCAATCTGAGCCTGTGACAATAATCCTGGGCTTTAGTTCCTGGGATTTTCAGTTCTGATGTTTTCACATTTAGGACTCTTTCCTACAGAAAATTCATCTTTTTCTTGTATTTTCCACTTTTCTCCTGGTGAGAGGGAGCAGATTCCTGAGCAGGAAAGGGGGGGAAGCAGCTGTGTGTCAGCTCTCCTGTAAAACAGGATTTTAGCTCCTCTGCAGCCTGCAGCTTTGTCCCTCAGGACTGAGCTCCTGCTGATCCCAGACTGCCTGAGCTGGGGAGTGCAGGAGTGGGAAGCTGAAGCTGGAACTGGAGCTTTTCTGACTCCTGGGAGTCAGCAGAGCCCTGTGCCCCAGGAATTGCAGGAGCAGAGTCATTCCCTGAGCTGCAGAGCAGCCACCCTCCATTCCCATGGAGCCAGGGCAGTGTGGCTGCTCCTCCTTCCTCAGCAGTGTTGGGTGTGGGCTGACTGCCTGCAGAGGAGCTGGGCCTGGTTTTGAAGTCATTATTATTATTATCATGATCATTATTTTAGGAAGATTTTGCTGCTCCAATGATGCTGTCAGGGAAAACACTCCCGGCCAGGAGATCAAATGTTGCTCCTTCTGCTGCAGTCACTCCAGGAGGGCAGCACTGGATGATCCCAAGGCCTCTGTCCCAGCAGTAACCCAAACCCAGCCCTCTGCATGATGACAGGTTTCCATTTGTCAGCTTACAAGGAGGGAGTTATTTTTAGTGGGGATCCTTGAACTCCAGAAACCTTGGTGAGGAGGGATCAGCTGGAACCTGGCACTGACCCCAAGGCTGGAGGGGGCTGTGGAGCCTCCTCACCTTGAAAATGACACCAAATCCTAAAAAACCACAATTAACCAGGATTGGAAATCTTCCCCACTTGCAGTCTGGACTTGGGGCAGCCTTGCCTGGTTTGTTTTTCCCTGTCTGGCTGGGCTGGTTGGTGACACTGAGCCCTGAGTCACTCTGGAGCTGCCACAGGGGACACGAGGTGGCTCCTGGTGCTGGGAGGTGGCAGCAGGGGAAGGGAGGAGGGAGCTCAGGGCTGCCAGAGGGGCAGCTCAGCCTCCAGCCCAGCTCCCACATTCCAGCAGCTGCTCTGCTCCCTCAACAGAGCCCAGAGGAGGCCACGGAGCTGCTCCAAGGCTGGAGCCCCTCTGGAGCCAGGGGAGAGAAGAGAAGAGAAGAGAAGAGAAGAGAAGAGAAGAGAAGAGAAGAGAAGAGAAGAGAAGAGAAGAGAAGAGAAGAGAAGAGAAGAGAAGAGAAGAGAAGAGAAGAGAAGAGAAGAGAAGAGAAGAGAAGAGAAGAGAAGAGAAGAGGAAGAGAAGAGAAGAGCTCAGAACCCCTCCAGGGCCTGAAGGGGCTCCAGGAGAGCTGGGGAGGGACTGGGGACAAGGGCTGGAGGGACAGGAAACAGGGAATGGCTCCCAGTGCCAGAGGGCAGGGCTGGCTGGGAGATTGGGCAGGAATTCCTGGGCTGGAATTGCCAGAGCAGCTGTGGCTGCCCCTGGATCCCTGGCAGTGCCCAAGGCCAGGTTGGACATTGGGGCTGGAGCAACCTGGGACAGTGGGAGGTGTCCCTGCCAGGGCAGGGGTGGGAATTAAATGATCTTTAAGTTCCTTCCCACCCAAACCATTCCAGGATTCTGGGATTCTGTACCAGGGAATTGAACAGTATTTTGTTATAAATTCTCATCTTATTTCAGGCTTGTACCAATTCCTGAACTGGGCAACTGGGACCTGAAATGATATTTAAATCAAATATTAATTTCCATGTTGTTACATGGAAACATCTCCCTCCAGTCCTTGCTTTTATCTGACATTTCCCAACAATTTCTCACCAACTGCCTTGGCTGATGTCACCCATGGACTGAAATCAGCTCTGGAACAGCACAATCCAAAGGCCTCTCCCACCAAAAATACACTTTGGAAATTGCAGAGCAGCTCTGAGGCCACCTGGAGAGGAGTGAGGACACCTCACTTGTGCCAATCCGTGGGAAATGGAAATGGGAGCTGCTGGGATGGAGCCCTGGCTGTCTGAGCCCTCTCAGGTTCCCTTCAACCTTGCTCCTGACATTGCTGGGCAGGGTCCCCAGGTGCTCCCATTTTTCCCAAAATGCTTGGAAAACCCCTATTTTTCCTAAGTCTCCTGTTTCTCCCTAGCTGGGTAAGCAAAGCTAAACGTTTGCAAGTTTGGGGCTGCAAGAAATGCAGTTAGAAAAGAAGCAATTGTGTAATAAAAGCTGGGGGTTGTTCTCAAGTGAGCAGTGAAACCTCTCCTGGCTGATTAGAACTGACAATTAATCCTTGGCCAGAACCTGAGCTGGTGCCTCGATGTTGTGATAACTTGTGCACTGAGTAGGCTCAGTTTGTCCAGGATTAATTGGAACATGGAATTAATGAGCTCTGCTGAAGTAGCAGGAGGTGTTTTTAGCTGCAGCCACCACCAGCCCAAGGCAGGAGAGCCCTTGGGAACAAACACTGGGCACAGGTTTGGAACAGGGACTCCAAAGTGCCTTCACCTGGTGCCAGTCCCAGGAAAACTTGGATTTGGATCCCTGTGGGAAAGGGCTCCTGGAAGCCTTAAATAAATCAAGCAGCTCCTGCTGCCCAGGTGAGATTTTTTTTATCTATTCTCTATTTTTGTCTGATTTTTCAGCTTGAGGCCAAACCTGGGCTCAGCTGTGATGACCTGAGACAGATTTTCCCTGGGAAAAACATCCAAAACACCACCCCAAATCCCAGGATCCCTGCTCCTGGTGTCTTTGGAGAGGAATCAGGGGCTTCCCACAGGTTTTGCTGTCCCTGGATCCAAAACCCAAGAGGTTTTTCCCCCTCCTCACCCACTGCTGGAGCTGAGGCTGCAGCAGGGATTTTTTTTTTTTTTCCCCTCCCTTGCAGTGCCACAGAGAAGCTGCCAGGATTTCAGGAATTTCAGGAATAACTCTGCCATCCCACAGAAGATGTTCAAGCACCTTCAACAGGTGTTTTTTTGTGACTTGGGAATGGCAAAGAGCTGCAGCTCAGCATCAGAATTCCCTGTGCTTCCCAAGGCTTTACCCATCACCAGTTCCTGCCCACGATGGCAGCAGAGCTCATTTAGAGAAATTCAAATTTGGAGCAAATCCTGCAATCAGAGCTCCCACTGGAACCAGCGTGGTCCTGGTGTTTTGAAAGAATTCTTTCTGTGCCTCACTTTTCACTCTGCTAAACAAAGGCAGGAGGAGATAAAGGTGACTGAGTTGGGGCTGGTGAAAAGAAATCAGTTCAGCCAAGGCAGTTGGTGAGAAACTGTTGGGAAATGTCAGATAAAAGCAAGGATTGGAGGGAGATGTGCAAGAACATGGGAATTAATATTTGATTTAAATATCTCTGGTTCAGATGATGGAAAATGAAGGTCAGGAATTCATTAAAGCCCAAACCTCAGGAACTCTCCAATGGCTCACTGCTGCAGAGATGATTTGAGAAGCAACATCCCAGTACTTTTTAAAAAACCCAGAAGTTTATCCTGGCTGTCTTGGGGATGAGTTGGGATGGCAGCGATGTGCCAGGCCCTGGGCTGGCTGTGTCACATGCAGCTCTTGGGGACACTCTGGCAGCTCCTCACCAAACCCCCAGCCTGGGTAAATCCCAAAGAAATCCCAAGGAGACATCCCAGTGAATCCAGCCTGGCAATCCCTACAGTTACTGCTGTTCTATGCTCAGGCTGGTGTTTTACACTGGTATTTGATGGGTATTCTGTACTCAGATTGGTGTTTTCCATTGATATTTTATGGGTATTCTGTACTCAGATTGTTTTACATTGATATTTTATGGATATTCTGTACTCAGATTGTTTTACATTGATATTTTATGGGTATTCTGTACTCAGATTGGTGTTTTCCATTGATATTTTATGGGTATTCTGTACTCAGATTGTTTTACATTGATATTTTATGGGTATTCTGTACTCAGATTGGTGTTTTCCATTGATATTTTATGGATATTCTGTACTCAGATTGTTTTACATTGATATTTTATGGGTATTCTTTACTCAGATTGTTCTACACTGGTATTTGATGGGTATTCTGTACCCAGGCTGGTGTTTTACATTGGTATTTGTCACCAAATTTCAGCTCCCTCCCAGAAACAAACCAAAAGAAATCCAAATTTCCCCACTTTGCTGAGGCATGGAAGCCTCATGACACCCATGACACAAGCCAAGGATGCCTCCTGCTCTCAGGGGATGTTTGCTGCCCTGCCAGCATTAGTTATTAGCTCATCCTTAATTGATACCCTCTAATTTGTGTGGGCTGGAGGAAGCTGGGCTGCACTGAGCTATAAAAGGAAGGCCATCAGCAGCCTGCACGAGTTGGTGACAGCTCTATTTATAGGCCAGCCCAGGCCCCAAAATGTGTTTCTTCCCCTTTTTTGGTGCTGCAAGTTCAGGGTTAGGAGTTCCTGCAGTCAGGAGTTTCTCCTGCAGCCTCGAAGTGACTCCTTTTATCAGCTGCACACACACAAGGGCAGCTTGTAGGGATATTTCCTAATGAGACACAAAGAGAGGACATGGGGAGGTTTTTCTGTCACAAGCTGTTGGGTGGGAAATGGAAAAAAATTGGAATAATAGTAAAAGAAATTGATTTTTTTTTTCCTATAGAAAGGAGGAATTGTCTTTCCCTGGTTTGTATAAAATAGAGTTCAACTTATCCAGGTAAGGCTGACAGCACAGTCCTGACCAGGTATTTTCTGTTTCATCAGAACAAAACCACCTCTGGTCAACACTTGGCTCTGATTGCTCATTCCCCTCGTTAGGGTAATTAATGACCCAACTTTAAAACCCTGTCAGACCCAGCGTCTTCAGAGGAGACTCACAGGATTCAGATTGGATTTCAACAGAAAAAACCTGCTGATAATGAGCTAAGGAGCATTAATTCTTTCTTTCCTCTTGGTTTCTTCGTTGTGTGTACAAACCAGGTATTTCCTTTGAAATTTTACTGTTTAATTTCCATCTGTATTTATGTCCAAAAGAAGGGAACCTTGTAATTTAATTCTAATAATTAATGAATTGAAATCTGGCCAGCAGCAGCGTGTCCAGCCTCAGGAAGGGTTCTGGCTCCAGTTCTCCCAGCCCAGTTTGGCACTTTTCCCATTCAAACACGTATTCAGGAATGCAATTTTCACCTCCAAGTGTTAAAGCATCCCTGCTGCTTCAAAATAATCCTTGGAGAGGAATTAAGAGTGGATGGTTTCCTAGAAAGGCAGAAATGTTCCTGTGTTTTTCAGCAGTTGCACCAAGTGTTTCCCACAGATTTTAGTGTATTTTAGATAAAAAGTTGATCTTTTTCAGCATTGCCAGCATGGATTTTTGCTCCAGAAAACCCAAATCCAAAGGGAAAAAAAAAAACCAAACCAAACCTCTCAGCATGAGGAGTTAAGAGGAGCCCAGGGGTTGGGAGGAAATATTTGGGGCAGGAACCTGAACAGGGATCTTTGGACGGGAGAGAGAACAAGGGAATTACAAATACCAACACAACATCAATGTGGCAAAATGACCTTTTGTTCTGGCTGCATGTGCTCCACAAAGCTCTGAAGTCTGGAGCAGATTTAAATAGTCCTATCACCAAAATGAATAAGAATTAAGAAGGTAAATTAATTCCTAAGGGAAATCACTGTAGATCTCATTAGCTCAGGAACAAGACACCTTAAAACTTTTAATTAAAGATAATATTTACTGCAAATGAATAAGAGTTGGCAGCTTTCAGCAGAAACCACAATCTCATTAATGCAAAGTTTTCTTCTATTAAGGCAGACATCATTAATCTCATTGGAGATGCCCTCCAGCCTGACAGAGCTGCAGCACGAGGAGTTCCTTCCACAACTCTTTTCATCTGCACAAAGGAGCTGGGGCTGCAGCAGCCCCAGACCTGGAGAAGGGCTGAGAGCAATTACAGAGATCCCTGTGCAAACACAGCCCTGCATCCCTGGCACTGAGCATCCCATAATGAGCTCCTCCCAACAGCTGCAAAGGGAGCAGCACTGCAGCTCTGATCCTGGGATCCTGCACAGGATCTGGGGAAAATGGGAAAGGAACAGCCACTGCAGCTCTGATCCCTGGGATCCTGCACAGGATCTGGGAAAATGGGAAAGGGAACAGCCACTGCAGCTCTGATCCCTGGGATCCTGCACAGGATGCAGGGCTGCAGCTGCTCTGGCTGGGAGAGATTTCATCCTTGGCAGTCAGAGCTGGCACAAACTGAGCCAGGGAAATGTGGGTGGTGCGCAGTGCTGGGAACAGCTGTGGGGAAGTTCCACATCCCTGTCCCAGGGTCAGAAATCATTGCCTTTTACAGGGCTGAGTTTAGGGAATGGGACCTGGATGGGCAGGGACACCTCCCCCTGCCCCAGGTGCTCCCAGCCCGTGTCCAGCCTGGCCTTGGGCACTGCCAGGGATCCAGGGGCAGCCACAGCTGCTCTGGCAATTCCAGCCCAGCCCCTCCCCACCCTCCTTTCTTTTGGGAACAATCCTTTCCCAAAATCCCATCCATCCCTGCCCTCTGGCAGTGGGAAACCATTCCCTGTGTCCTGTCCCTCCTTAGATTCCCTGTAGAAAAACCTGCCTGGGGTTACCCAGGTGGGATGAGAAAAGCCTGGAGTGTTTCCATGGCAGTCAGGAGAGGAGATCCTGGTTCCATGGCCCAAAGTGCAGCAGAGACATCAGCCATGGGTGAGCTGAGGCTGCAGCATTTCTGCAGGTCACAGGCACCAGGAGAGCGTGGATTCTGCTCTCAGCTGCTGCACTTTCCTCACATCCCAGCCTCTGGGGCTTTGGGATTCACCCCAGGCTGGAATCTTTCTGGGCAGGGAATGCTGCCAGGGAAAAGGGTCCCCCCAGCACTGCCCAGGTGACCTCTGTGGATGAGAGAGCAGCAAATAAACCAGCTCAGGGGAGGCAGCTCTGCCTCTTCTGGGCTTTTGACCACCAAACCTCGTGCCAGCTGGGATGGGTTTTATTGCTCACACGCAGAATTCAGTTTTGTTTCAAGCCACACACAGAATATTACAAATATTTTAGTGATCTCAACCTCTGTGCTGCAGTTATTTGAAGATTTTAGAACTATTTCAAACTGCTCTGAAGGTGAAGTCTATTCACACTGAAAGCACCACATACAGTGTCTTTAGCATCGGGATTAAATCAATTACAATGGTCATTTATTAATTACTTGTCAATACTCTGATTGACAGAGATGCTCTGGTTGGTTTTGGGGCAGCCATTCCAGGCTGGAACGTGCACTCGTCACAAACCAGTCAGGTGGACGTTCTTTAACAAAATTCCTGTGCCAAATACAAAACTCTGCAAATTCTCCTGCTCCTGGAACTTCATCCTCTGAAAATGTTCTACGACTGAGGCTGGGAAAGATCTCCCAAATCCATGCTTTTACTGAAACCTCCCTCTGACGATTATTCCAAAGGTTTGCTGAGGGGTTTTCCCTTTATCTGCTTCCTCCTGTTGAAACCAAGAGCTCCTTTTCGCTGCTGAACCGTGACCCGAGCCAGAGCAGGGCAGGGGAGCGATCCTGAGCCTTGGGAAGGGGATCGGCCCTGGAACCCTCAACCGGAGCATCCCCGGCCTTGCTCCATCCCGCTCCCTCCTCACTGCGTTTCCCTGGAATAACTGCTCCTGGGTCCTTCACTCCGGCCTCTCGATGCTTTTCCACGTTCGCCGCTTTCCAGCCGCAGCTTTATTTTACTGCCATCTGCTGGGAAAAGCAGAATTATTTCTAAAATCGCCGAGCAGCGGGACTCGCCTCAGACCTGCTCAGGCCGGGCCTGTCCCCGCCTCACACACCCCAGGAGCGGGGCGCAGCCCGTGGCACAGCGGGGCTGCGAGAGGGGCAGCGAGGCCGCGATTCCCGCATTTCCCGCGACTTCCGAATTTCCCGCGAATCCCGAATGTCCCGCAATTCCCGAATTTCCCGAACTTTCCCGATTCCCGCGAACCTTCTGGAGCGGCGGCCCCGCGGTCACCATGGCAACGGCGGCGCGCGGGGGAGCCCCGCCCCTCGCGGTGCTCCGACCAATGGGAACGGCCGGCGAGGTCAGGTGGGCGGGCGGGGGGGGCGCGCGGCCCGGTGAGGAGGGGCCGCACGGGGCCGGGGGCGCGCAGAACGCAGCGGCCGCCGCCATGTTCGGGGGGCTCGGCAGGTACTTTGAGGACGATCCCTTCTTCAGGTGAGGGGCGGGCGGCTGCGGGGCATCGCGCTGAGGCGGAGGGGGATCGGCTCTGAGGGGGGCTGTGGCGACGGTGGGCTCCGACGGGCCGGTCCGGGGCTGTAAACGGGCGGGCGGGGTGGGTGTGTGGGACCGACCGTTGGCTGAGGCAGCTCCGGGGGTCGGCGCGGGTAGAAGGAGCCGGGGATCGGGGCGGGTGGAAGGACATGGGGTCGGTGCTGATTAAAGGGATCGGGGCGGGTGGAAGGGATCGGTGCAGGTGGAAGGATCGGGATCGGGGTGGATTAAAGGGGTCGGTGCAGGTGGAAGGATCGGGATCGGGGTGGGTTAAAGGGATCAGGGCGGGTTAAAGGAGTCGGTGCAGGTGGAAGGACCGGGGTGGATAAAGGGGTCGGTGCAGGTGGAAGGATCGGGATCGGGGTGGGTTAAAGGGATCAGGGTGGGTTAATGGGGTCGGTGCAGGAGGAAGGATCGGGATGGGGCCGGGTTGAAGGGGTCGGTGCAGGAGGAAGGAGCGGGATCAGGGTGGGTTAATAGGGTCGGTGCAGGAGGAAGGATCGGGATGGGGCAGGGTTGAAGGGGTCGGTGCAGGAGGAAGGATCGGTGCCGGTGCCGGGATCGCTGTCGGGGCCGTTTAACCCCCCCTGTGTCCGCACCCGGCCCCTCCCGGTACCGCCCGAGCCCCCCTAAAGCCGTGCAGGGGTTAAACGTCCTCAGCGAGGTTCAATAGCGGAGACTGGAGCCTGCCTCCCCTCTCAGCAGGGACGGCTTTAATCCGCGTTTCGTGCAGAGGAGAGCTTCACCTCCTTGGCTGGAGATTCTTGACTTTGCTCTTCAATTTCCTAGCTACAGGTTCTGGGTAGCTTAGCTCATCCGGATTTATGTGCGTGTTTAATTAATCGCTTCGCCCCAGGCTGCCTCTGAACTCTTCTCAATGTTCTTAGAAAGAACATCGGGTAGTTCTTCAGTTAAAAACTTTGCCGACGTGTCCGTGAGAGCACTGAGGGCAGATTGTCTCCCTGTTCCCCTTTCCCGAGGGGACCGTGGTGCTTTAGCTCAGCAGGTTGGGTTTTGTTCTTGCTCCCTGTGAGGCACAGGTTATCCCGAGAAGCTGTGGCTGCCACTTCCCTGGAATTGTTCAAGGTTGGATGGGGCTTGGAGCAGCCTGGGATGGTGGAAGGTGTCCCTGCCCATGGCAGGGGGTGGAACAGGATCATCTTTAAGGTCCTTTCAACCCAAACCGTTCTGTGATTCTGTTTCCATACCGTGAGCACAGTGGTGGCTCCTGTCTGTGTATTCGAGTCTGAGCTCAGTTTATTCCCTGTGGGAATCTTCTTTTGCCACTGGAATCTAAATGTGAGGAGTGAGTGGTGCAAATGCTTCTCCCCTCAGCCACAGCTGCTGAGTTACCTGGTCTGGCCCCATGTCTTTGGTCAGAAACTGTAATTTGTAGTGGATCAGAGCACTCTGAGAGCCTTGATAATTATTTTAAATCTTTGAAAAAGCTCTCAGGAATTTAATTAGCAGCCAAGATAAAGGAGTGGGTGAGGAAGGGAACAGCAGGCCTGTGATGTGGTTTGTTGTCTGGATCTCCTGGTTACCAGGAGCTCTGGCTGAGGCTGCTTAAAGGAGAATCTCCTGCTGATCTGCAGCACATTCCAGGAGAATTCCCAAAGCTGTACCACACAGATTAGCACTCTTGGTTTCTAGGAATATTCCTGCTGTTCCAACAACTTGTGAGTTCTATGCAGGAAACTTCCCTATGCAGATCCTCTGCATGAAATCAATCATAGAAATTAGGTCTATTGCCTATTTACTAATTTATTCCTTGTTATTGTAGCCACTGGTGCAGGAAAAAAAAAAGGATTGCAGGAGGTGGAGGCAGGGAGTGTGTGTGAAAGATGAGCTGGAAATTGAGACTCATTTTCTCAGCACTGTCCTCTTCAGTCTGCTTTGCATATAGTGAAGGAATTGAGCTGATTACCTCAGATAAGATTAGCTTCCAAAATAGTGTCATAATAGGCTCCAGCTGCCTCATAAGGAGAGGGTTTGATGCTGAACTGGAAATAGTGCCTGGGTTAGAGCCCCTGTGTGAGCAGCTGTCCCAGGAAGGCAGCAGTCACTCACCCAAAGGTGCTGGGCCAGGCTGGGATCCATCCCTGACACCCTGCACAGGTGCAGGAGCTGTGTTTTCCCTGCCAACTGCACACTCTGCATTTAATTCTCTTTAGTTTGTTGTGCCAGGTGTTCTCTCCAGAGGGAACCTGCAGCTGCAGCCTTACATAACTCCCTGAGTGGGGGAAAAAAAACTCTAATATTTCCATTTAATATCTAATAAAAAGAAACCCAGCTAATGCAAAGTACAGTTTACAAAAGCAGTAAGTAAATTTATTGGTCTAGCACTGATTTTTTGTGCACTGACATAAGCAGTAATGTTCTGCTTGCATGGTTAATGTCAGGTGAGGGTCAGGTTCATACATATTAGACAAAATTCTGTTACTGCAGAGTGCTGGAACAATAAATGCAGAATTCTCCATCCAGAATTGAATTTTAAAACTAATTTAGTGTTTACCACGTGAAGGGCACAGATTTGGTGTGCAAAACCCTGTGAACCCCTCACTTTCTCCTCATCACTTTTATGCTATAACAGAAATCACGTCCTTCTCATCAAAAGTATCTTTTCCCCCCCAAAAAAGGTCATATTTTAAGTCAGTAATTGTTAAATCAGAGTGTCCTACACCTGCTGCCATCCCATAAAATCTGTGCTTGGAGCAAGGATCCTAAAATCCTGCAGGTGCCCAGCAGAGACTTTGCCTTGTGCAGTTCTCTGTTTGTCAGGGTGAGCTCCTCTTGTAATTCTGGTTTGAGTTTCAGTCCTTGGAACCATCAAAGCTTAATTCTTCAGAAACTTTATCTTCCAAATGGATTTTCTGTTCCCTTGGTTTTCCATTGGTTTTACCCTACTCCAGATGATACCAAAATTGGGGTGTTTTAATTCTTTTTATGAATTAGTCCCTAAAGTGGGGAATTGGGAGCCTTTCCTTCTGTCCCTGAGCCTGTCATTCCTCAGTTTGTATCTGTTTGCCCTGTCCCTGGTACTGAGGAGCTCTTTGTGTTTGATAACCAAACCTCCCTGGGGTTCTGCTGGAATTGTGCACGTCCCAAGGTGGTGCTGGTGTGATTCCCTGCCCTTGGCTCGTGCCAGGACTTTTTCCATCTGTTCTTCATCCTGCAGTGAGGGAGCACAGCTGGCTGAGCTCCCTATCACCCCAGGGCTGGAGCCAAAGCTGGGAGCAGGGCAGGGGCTGCTCCACAGCATCCCTAAAACACTTTAAAAGTCCCTTTTGGGTTGAGTTTAAGGCTGGGCAAATACATAAAGTGATATTTTTGTGTTAAAAAAAAAAACTTCTTTCAAAATTAACCCAACCTCACGTTTGCCTTTTGCACTTGAAAGGGAAAAAAATAAACGTTTAGTGTGACTTTGGCACAAGATCAAAGCAGCCACGTGATGTGGGAAGTGCTTTTTGTGGGGCTGCAGATAAGGGGTGGGGGAGCAGGAGATAACTGGGCAGGGAGAAGAAGTCAGGAACAGCCTGAAGCTTTTCCTCCTGAGATGTCCCAGGAAAGGCTGTGCTGTCCTGGAGGCTGTGGGGAGTGCCAGGAATTGAGAGGAAGGAGGACAAGGTGGTATTAAACCTAAATCAACATCCCTGAGAAGTGACTGTTCATGGGAATAAAGTGGTTTTCAGTGGGATAGGATGGCAAAGAGGAAAATGAGATGGAAGGAGGAAATGAGCCAGGGTCATTTGTATGGGAAGTGTTCATTTGTAGGGGAAGTGTTCATTTGTGTGGGAAGTGTTCATTTGTAGGGGAAGTGTTCCTTTGCAGCCTGGCCCTCAGGCAGCAGCACTGCTCACACCCTGTACTTCTGAAAAATTCCTGCTTTGCTCCTCTTTTGGTCTTAATTAGGAATATCAGGTCTTGTCCAACTTAGAGAGTTTGGGAAGTTGAGCAATGTTTTCCTTGCAAGCCAAGCTTTGGGAGTACCAGTGGAGTACTGTAGGATTTTGGCAGAGGAGAGGAGGGGGAGAATAAGAGGAAAACAAAAAGCCAGTGAAAATCTCCTTCCTGAGCACAGGCAGGGGATATGGGGACAGGATTTGTGGAGAGGGAAGGCAAAGGTGCAGCAGTGGGTGGCTATAGGAGATGGAACTGGCCTGAATTTAGAGGATAATGGGTGTTTTTAAGCATGGGGGACAGGGAGAAGGAAAAGTAGGATGGGAACTGGCAGCAGAGTAAATTTGAGGGATGAGGGGGGATCCAGTGGGACACGAGGAGTTCAGTGAATAGGACCGTGCAAAGCTCTGGAAGATGAAGGGGGAAAATGAAAAAGAAATTATTTAAAATATGTCAGGTGTTGGAGGTGGGAATAGTGATAAATCAAATATAGGTCAGTTTGTGGTTCTGGCAGGTATTAAACACAGGCTGGAGTGAAAGGTGCAGCCAAGGATGGATATTTCTGGAGAAGATGAGGAAAGAGGAAAGGGAACACCCAGGAGAGCAGTAAGGGCAGCTGAGAGAAAACAGAGCTCAAACACCCAACCTGAGAGATGGGAAGGGAAGAGAAAATCAGAGTTTATTAGGAATGGGAGATTGCCCAGTTAGCTCCTGATAAAGTGAAAATTTTGGATAAAGAATGCTATGGAGTATTAAAAAATGGAGTTTGCAGTATCCTGGAGCCATTGTCCATCAGCTGGAATAACATGTTGTGGTTTATTTTCTCTTTGCTGGGGTTGGGATTAAATGTGTCAGATGGTGTTTCTTGTTTGGATTTAGATGTTTATTAATTCTCATTTATATTATAGCCTCACAGACTGTGAGTTCTACAGCACTTTCAAGTTAAAAAACTAAAAGTAGAGTTGTATTTTTCTCTCTACAAGGTTTTTTAAGGATAAACTGTCTAATTAAGAAATGACATACAAATTATTTTTACTTCTAACTTACTAACTACTCGTGGCTCGCGATGTGGACTTTATCTAATTACAAACTACTGCTTAGACCTGTGAAGAAGAAGGTGAAGAAGAAGGTTTAGCTTTTGCTTTAAAACTTCTATCTAGTTTTATATATATATATATATATATATATATATATTTATATTGTGAAACTTTAAACTCTAAATCCGAACTTAAATTCGAACTTAAATTGGGACTTAAATTCGAACTTAAATCCCAACTTAAGTTGGAAATTAAGTTCTAAATGAAATTATAAAACTCAAAACTTTAAAAGTTTTCCACGATGTGATATTACACCCTTCTATTTAAACCCCACACTCCTAACCTCAGTTCTGTTTGCTCGGTGTTGGGAGCTTTCTCTGCGGCTGCGGGTCGGATGCAGCGTTTCCTCGGGGGCAGTGCTGGTGGGCACTGTTAGTGCTGGTTAGGAATGTTGGGTTCTGTTGGGCTCTGACACAGCTCCCTCTCTGCCCTGCAGGGATCCCTTTGCTGCCCACCATGAGCACATGAGGCAGATGCTGAGGAGCTTCTCGGAGCCCTTGGGGCGGGATCCCTTCCCCAGGCTCCCCGAGGGAAGGGAGAGGAGAGCGGACGGCAGAGCCCGGCAGGACTCGCAGGTGGCCCCCAGAGGCACTCGCAGGGTGAGTATCCCTCAGCTCCAGGGGCTGCTCCACAGGCTGCCCCTGCTCTTGGCACCTCCTGGCAGCTGTTTTGTGGCTCAGGGGAACGTGAAGGATTCATCCTCTGTGGGTTCCCTCGTGGCACGTTGCTTATCTCTGCTAAACATCTGTCAGGGCTGATCAGAGTCTGGGTTTTACTGATTATTGATTGAGCAGACAGCATTTAATGAACAAACTGATGACTTACCCAGTGACTGCTTTCATAAGTACAATACATTAAATGTTTCTGTTTAGTGAAAAGCACTGAAAATGTCCCACATGTATTTCCTTTTTATGTGAACTTGACTTCAGAAGGTGCCTGGATGTGGCTGCCCTGTCCCTGGAAGTGTTCAAGGCCAGGTTCTTTCCAGGTCCCTTCCATAATTCCTTGATCTATTTGTGCCTTCCCTGTGCACTTCAGTCCCTTGTGTGCAACTATTTCAGTTTGATTTCCACAAGCCTGGGTTTCACCACCTCAGGAATATCCATCCGTGGATTTTAAACCCTGTTTCAGCTTTGCAGCTGGGAATAAACACTTCATGCTCATGAATTTGGGCTGATTGTTAATATTTCCTTAGATACAAACCTCTAAGGGATCAAAGCTCAGGGAAATTGGTGTGAGATTTGCTATTTCTGTGTGTTACAAGTGAAAGTGATGATCTGTATTTAATTAAAGTGTTTTTTTCAGCTCTGGGCATGCAGGACAATCATATCTAACCCTTATCTAGAGCTGTATTTATAGAGGGGAAACGTTGGGAGCTGGTTCCTTTCCCTCCAGATAGCCAGCAGCTGCCTCCCTGTGGCTCTGATGAATCCCCCTGGATTTTCCAAGACCGTTGGAAGAAAAGGCAGGTGACAGGGGCTGGTGGCCAGGCCAGAGCTGGAACAGAGCCTGTCACCTGGAGCTCCAGAGGGGAACTGGCACATTCCTTCCCCTGCTCATCCAGTTCCTGGCAAATATAGAAACTGCAGCTAATTAGGGCAGGAGCTTCCCTCTGCTGATCCTCAGGACTTGGATCAGTGGTGCCTAAATTCAGATCAGAGTTTTTTCCTTTAGAAAAAGAACCTGTCAAAGCTCACCTTCAAAAGGTGTGTTGTGTCCTTGTTCCTGCAGTGAGGGTGCAAATCCTTTATCTGTGGCTGCAGCCAAAGTGGAAGGTGCAGGAGCTCTGTGTTAGCCTGACAAGCCCTAAACAATTCCCCAGCTGCCAAACTCCTCCCAGGAGCTTTGATGTTCCTCCTGTTGCACTGAAGAGCTGTCAGGTGTCACACCAGACTCAGCACTGATTGCTTGGCCTTGTCATCTCAAACTGCTGCTCCACCAAGGAGTCAAACCCTTCAAATTACATTTTTATGTAGGAAAAGGTAGAGCTTTGCTACCATGTCGAATACACTTCATTCAAATTATTTAAACTGACGAGTAATATTGTAATTCTGTGTTTAATTAAATTGCAGCAGGCCTAAAACTGCTTTGAAAGGAACCAAATCAATTGGGACAACTCAATGAGTGCCACTCTAGGATTCAAATTTTCCTTTGTCCAGCAGGTTTGCAGTTCAGTCCTTAGGGAAGGAGGAGGAATGAGCTCAAACATATTAAGAGATACTGTTAATTGGGGGTTTTTTTGGATATTGATTATCCTGTGTATCAGGCAAACGTTTAACAGCTTTTAGTGACTTTTTAGTGTCACAACACAGAATTTATAAGCTTTGTATGCCTAATAACTCTTACTGGGGAGGACTTGATATCCAGAGGAAAAAAAATACTGTTATTTACAGCTCTGCCTAATCTGTCCTGACAGAAACCTGAGCAGTTCCTAAAGCTATTCCAGAACTGGAGAATTCCTTCTTTTTTCATTAAAGTTCCTGCAAAGGGTTGGCTCCTTGTGTCGCCCTGGATCTGACTCTCCAGTCTGGCTTTCCTGGAAACACCCCTGTGTTTCCCAGGATCTCAGTGCCCTGCCATGCAGGAATACTCAATATCTCTGGGATAATTTGTTGATTTGTTGATTTTAATCAGCTTTCAGTGCTGCCTGACTGGAATGGAGCATTGCAGGGTGGGGCCTGAAATGTGAAATCAGCACAAAGCTGCTTCTTGTGGGGTTCAAATGTTTGCCAACCTCTAAGTGCTTGTCACACACACTTAGCAATATTTCTTAGATGTGGTGGCAGTTAGCACTTTCTAACATCAGCAATATAAATATATTATTGCCACATACCTAGGGATTAATTAATTACCAAGGCCCTCCTGAGTGATTTTGATTAGATGAGAAATGTTTTGTGCAATCTGCTGCATATAAAAGTAATTTCTGCTGTTCCTGATAATAATTCCAGATGTTGCTTCTTTTTTTTTTTTCCAGGCTACCAGCTTCTCCCTCATGCCCTTTGCAGGTTTTGGGAGAGGGGTTAGTATCCCTGGAGTAGCTCCTGTGTAAGCTGTGTGTAACCAAAGCATGGCAGAGGCTGAGCTCTGTGCTTGCATCCTGCTTTTGGTGCTGTTTGCAGTTTGGGAATTAGAAAATCCAGGGAAAAATTCCTCCTGGGGTTTTAACCTCTGGATGTGGATAAAATAATCCCTGGGGAAACTGCAGGAGAAGGTTTTTGTGGGGCTGACACAAAACCACTGCTCCCAGTAAGGCAGAGCAGCTCCTGGAGGTGGGATTGCTCTGGAAATGGGCTTGGAGTGATTTCCAGCTGTGGTTTGGGGGTCTGGAATATCCTGTAAAATACCCATCATCTCTCCATGGTTCTTGCCCAGAGGATTCCAATTTCCTGTACTCAAAAAAAAAAATAAATTGAAGATTTTCTGTCCTTTAATTTTACTTCATTTTGGGCTTAAATGCAGCTTGAAGTTTGCAATGCTGAGGTACACCTGGAAATGAATTCATTTAAATTTCAACCCTGAAGGGTCACACAGGACTTTCAGAGCAGAAGCTGGTGAGGTCAGAAGGTTTATGAACACATTTGTGAAATGATTGGATATTTGAATATCCGGTGAACAGTTTCGGAAAACAAACTCATTTTGTGCCCAGTTTGACATCTGAGTGACAAATCTTCCACTTTCATCTTCCCAATATCTCCATCTTAATCCAGCTCCCTCAATTTCCTTCTGAAAAGATGCATTTTGGCTTGTCTGTGTGTGAAGTGCAGTCTGAAAAGCTTTTTGAGTTCAAAATGCATGTGAAAATCAGCTTCAGGACTGGGAGAGTTTTAACTGTAGTCTTTTTTTTCTTTTTTTTCCCCTGTTTTTAGCCGGATGTAGATTTTGGGGATCCATTTTCTGCAATGGACAGGATGATGTCAAACATGAGGGACAGCATGCTGGAAATGCAGAGGAAATTTGTGAGTTCTTTTAAAAATTATTCTTAAATTTATTATACTGGAGAGTGCCACTTATTTCAAATATTCCTCCAAAAATAAAGCCAAGAAAAAAAGGGATTAATCTCAAGGAGGTAGTAAGAATTGGATTTTTTTGCCCAGATTATATTGGTTTTATAATTTTCTTTGAAGATAAAACTGAAGTTTTATGTGGTGCCAAGAGGGTTAATCTTGTGAAGGGATATTTTTCCATGATAAAATAATAAGGAGTAACTCTTACCCACAAGTTTTAACTTCCATTAATGAGCCTGCCTTGCTTTGCAGGATAACCTGTCCATGCAGCCTGAGGGGCACAGCTTCAGCTCCTCCTCCATGATGACCTATTCCAAAATGGGGGATGAACCTCCCAAAGTGTTCCAGGCCTCCAGCCAGACCCGCACGGCTCCGGGAGGGGTGAGTGCTGCTGGCACCCAGCACTGCCCAGCATTCAGGGGCAGCCACACCAAACCAGTGTCTGCAGCTCCTGGGATTTACAGAATCCTGGGATTACTGAGGTTGGATGAGTCCAGTCTGTGCCCAATCCCCACCTTGTTCACATCCAGGATCCATTCCTTGGACACCTCCAGGGATGGGCCCTCCAAACCTCCCTGGGAGCCCTTTCCAATGTTTATTCACCCTTTCCATGGGGAAATTCCTGCTGATGTCCAGCCAGAGGCTGTTCCCTCTCCTCCTGTCCCTGGTCCCTGGGAGCAGAGCCCGACCTTCCCTGACTGCACAAAGAAAATTGAGGAATTGTTTTCGCACAGGGCTCTCAAGCCCTGCTCTGTATTAAAGGTCTGGGTCCCTCCCTGTAATTTTGTGCTTTAAGTACACCCCAGAATAAATTACAGACCCATCCAAGGCTGGGAGAACAGAGCACAGAGCAGCAATTTCCCAGTGCCCTTCTCTTTGCCATAACACATCCCTTTCCTGTCCACTGAAACTCCAGGAGAGGGACATTGATTTATGCAACCCCTGCCTTCAAAGCACCCCCTTGGCCAGGCACTTACATAACCCTGAGCTGGAGCTCCCTTGCAGCTGCTGTGTCTCATCCTGCTGGGAGCAGGCAGTGGGAATGTGAGCCTGGCAGGGCCATGGGAGCCTTGCCAGGATCCCTAAAGGCCGTGGGCAGGGCTGGCTGGGAATGTGGCCCAGCTCCAGCACACCCCCCTTATCACAAGGCTTCTAATAATACCCCAGGACACTGATAAGGGGCTGCCTGGCTTCCAAGCCAGTCAACACCACA
Organism: Phylloscopus trochilus trochilus; assembly: GCA_016584745.2. Lineage (NCBI taxonomy): Eukaryota > Metazoa > Chordata > Aves > Passeriformes > Phylloscopidae > Phylloscopus > Phylloscopus trochilus. The sequence goes on along the minus strand of WQNJ02000041.1, from coordinate 18,140,139 downwards.
GCCTAAGAGTTGGTTGTTCCTCACTCTGGGAATTTTGCCATCGGGTGTTGCTCCTTCTGTTGCCAAGGAAGAGTGTTGGAAACTTGGCTCTGTAGCATTTTGAAACTGAGGAGGTTTTCCCCAAGAATTAATACCCAGTGAAAAGACTTCAGGTGTTGTTTCATCTTCCTCTCTGGTGGCCAAAAGAGGCTTGATTTGTGTTTTGTTGGTGTGTTTGCAGCCAAGACAGGAAATGAGAGAATTGGGAAAGCCTGGAAAACCTGACTTTTTTAAAAGGAAAGATATAAAACTCTCGGGGGAGGAAATAACCCTTTGCATGGGCCTGGAGTGCCAGGACAAGGGGAATGGCTTTCCAGTGGATGGGATACTGGAAGGAAATTCTTCCCAGAGCAGCTGAGATCCCCTGGATCCCTGGCAGTGCCCAAGACCAGGCTGGACAGGGCTTGCAGCAGCTGGGACAGTGGGAAGTGTCCCTGCCCATGGCAGAGTGGGACTGGATGGGCTTTAAGTCCTTCCAACCCAAACCATCCTGGCATTCTGTGAACTCTTTTACATCATTTTTAATTGGAAGGACACTCACTTCCCTTTTTATTTATTTTTTTTTTAACCAGATTAGGGAGACAAGAAAAGCACTGAAGGATTCCGAAAGTGGCCTGGAGAAAATTGCCATTGGTCACCACATTCAGGACCGGGCTCATGTCGTCAAAAAATCCAGGAATGCCAAGACTGGGGATGAGGAGATGAACCAAGAATTCATCAACCTGGATGAATGTAGGTCTTTCTAGGCACTTAATGGGCTTGACACTGTTTCACACTCTGATTTGGAAGTTCCAGCTTGAGATATTGTAAAAGGCATTTTGAGACTGAAAGTCTCCAAATCCAAATCCTCTTTTACAGATCCCTGAAAACAGTTGCAGGCCCTGTGGAGAATTGTGGACTACAAAGTTTAAAATCACTGCTCAACCCCCCTGATATTCATTAAATGTTTTTTTTTCCTCTTTTTATTAACATCTGAAATAAATGTATCTGGGTTTTTTTGCAGCTGAGGCTGACACCTTTGACGAGGAGTGGCAGAAAGAGATCATGAAGTTCCGGCCTTGCCGAAGCAGAGAAGCTGTGGAAGCTCCAAGATCTGGAGGTGCCCATTACAGCCCCAGGGAAAATGTATCAAGAAGGTAAAAACAGTTCCCTGCTGTCCTGCAGGATAAGGAAATTCCAGCAGCAGAATGAAAATCCAGTTCTGGAGCAGTGTTCCAAGGGGAACTGCAGGTTTTATTCCTCCTTTTATCGTGGAGATTGTGATGATCATTGTTGTTCTTTTTCCAGAGGGAAGCCACTTGGAGCCCCAGGATCCAGAATGCCCAAGGATTCCTTGGAGACCCTCAGTGTGAAAGGAACACAGGTGCCTCTGAAGAGCTCCAAGAAGTAACTGTCCCCTCTCCCTCGGGATGGAGATCCCCAGGAGCAGATGATGGTGCTCAGTGCTCGTGTCCATAAAAATACACCTGGATTTGTGACCAATCTCTGTTCTGTGTTGTGCCTTTGCTCCTCCTGCTTCTCAACGGCCTTCAAACCTCAGCTCCTCAGTGAATTCAAACCCAGCAAAACTTTCTGCCTAAAAGCACTTTATGGAACATCTCTAATGCTGGTGAAACCAGCTGGGATTTGTAGAGTTGTTCTGCTCCAGCTGCTTTACTAAGCCTGGTACTGCAGCTCCTCCATCCCACTCTAATCTGCACAGAAAGTGGATTTCCTTTGTTTTGGGTTGCTAAAATAATTACTGATTTTTCGAGGTTAATTACTAGAACTTGAATACACTATAAAACACTATTCTCTAAAATCACATTATAAATTGGTACAGAACCCCCACACTCACCTGGGTGGAACACAAAGTGAGAGAAAATACTGAAATATGGCAATACTTTAAATTTATCAGTTTTTATGTTAATAAGCTGTGCTTGCACCTCATTTCTTGTGCCTTAACTGTCAGCTTTGTATTCCTGATCCTTTGGGTTTTTTTTCTGTGGAGTTGGCCCATCATTTTCCATTTTGAGGATTGTCTGTAGTGTTTGATTATTTTAATTATCCTGTAGTAATAAGTGTCCTGAGATCAGCTGCAACTAGGAGTTACTCATGGGAAAAATACCTGGGAGAAATGAGTTTAACTGGAATGATTTCACCATTTCTTGTGTTCTAGGGAGCCCTGGATACAGGAGCCCCTCTCCTTTCTGTGTTCTTTGTGTTTTACTCAGTTTTACTGAATGGCCTTAAATCTGCATTTGAGAGGAGTTTAGAAGAGCCCAGCAGTGTCTGAGAGCAGGAAAATCCTGGGATTCCAGGTGTTCAGTCCCTCTACAGTTCTATCACACAGAATTATCCCTGTGGTGTAGCAGAAAGAACTCCTGTAGATTAAATAACACTAAATAGTACAAATTAATTTATTAATATTAAAACATTACATAAATTCAAGGCTCCATTATAATGTAGCCTTTAAAATTACTGTTTGTATGGTAAAATAGGGTGTAAAGTTAAGAGTAATATTTGTTTGGCCAAAAAGCCTCTAAATTGTATTTAATCTTCCTGCAGTTTCCCCAGATTATTTAATTTTAATTAATTAATGTTTATCGATGTGCAAACCCAATCAGCAGCACTTTTGTTGAGCTCTGAAAAGGGAAGGACAATTCTTTGTGGTCTCTTCCTGAATTAAAGAAGTATCAGTGGCAATTGATGTGCTCAATATTAATGGCAATAATTGAACCATTTAATGAGCAGTGAAGGTCAGTGGGGCTTGGGCACCCCCTGAACTCAGAGCTCATTTTCCATCCACTGGAGACAGTGGATTCTGCAATTAATTTATTAGATAATCACCTCAGTAATTAACAGCAGCAATGTTTTTCTGTGTTGGGATTTGAGCAGGAATCTTGGCGAGTTGCTGCTGTTAAATGGAAAATTCACCTGAAAACTCAGATTTTTGTGTGAAATAAAAACACAAAATGGGTTTTGAAACGACAGTGGGAAGAGGTGAATACTCCCTCCAGATCCCTTTGCTACACCAAGACTGTTCTCCAATGTAAGGCACAAGTTGTGCTCTGTAAAAGCATCTGAAACTTCAACTCTTTAATAAAGTTATTTATTACTTACGGGGTTTGTTGGTTTATTCTACACCGCAGAGGGCCTTGTGCATTATTTAGTTTGGGCTGCTTTGAAACAACTCAGTGAAGGAAACCCGGGCTAATGGGAAGTGTCCCTGCCCGTGAAGGGATGGAATGGGATGAGATTTAGCAGAACCACTCTGGGATTCTCTGGAAATCCCTCCGTTTTTCCACAAAAAATAAACTTGATGGAAGCAAACAAGAGCATGGAGAATTCCAGAGGAGTTCCAGAGCTGCTCCAGGAGCCTTCGCAAGTATGAAAGATAGTTCCTGAGGAATAATTTTATATCAAGAATGTATTTTAACACTTGATAGCATGTTCCAAAGGGGTCCCTGTGCCCTGCCCACACTCCTGCCCATCCCAGCCTTGCGTTCCCCTTTCCCTGCAATTCAGTCCCCCCGGGCCAATTCCTCATAATTCCCAAACTCCTGGGGCTGTGACCCCGCTGCCGATCCCGGGCTCCATCCCGCTCCACGGTTCGGGTGAAATCCGCCCCGTTCAGGCCGCACTCGGAGAATTCCGTGTCCGCACAGCGGGAATCCGCACGGCGGGGTCAGCACCGCTCCCGGCAAGGGACCCGCCCGAGGGCGCTCCGGGACGGGCTCGGTGGCAGCCGCCCGTATCCATGCCCGGCACCGCCGCTCCCTGAGGGACCCGTGAGGGGCCGGGGGGCTCGGTGGGAGCTTCCCCTCTCCATTCCGCCCGCCCGGCTCTGCCGCTCCCTGAGGGGCCGGAGGGCTCGGTGGGAGCCTTCCCCTCTCCATTCCCGGCACTGCCGCTCCCTGAGGGACCCGTGAGGGGCCGGGGGACTCGGTGGGAGCCTCCTCTCTCCATTCCGCCCTCGGGGTTCCCGCCCGGCTCCAGCGCTCCCTGAGGGACCCGTGAGGGGCCGGAGAGCTCGGTGGGAGCTTTCCCCTCTCCATTCCCGCCTCCAGCGCTCCCTGAGGAACCCGTGAGGGGCCGGAGGGCTCGGTGGGAGCCTCCCCTCTCCATTCCCGGCACTGCCGCTCCCTGAGGGACCCGTGAGGGGCCGGGCAGCGGCCGCGGGACCGCGGCGCCTGCGCGGGGCCCCGGAAGAGGCGGGAGCGACCCGGGGCTGGATCCGCGATTGGAGCCGCGGTTGGAGCCGGGAGCGGGTCCGGAGCCGCAGCCGGGGCCATGCTCAAGGTGTTACGGGCCGGGCTGGCCCCGGGCCGCCCGCGGCACATCCAGGTACCGGCGGCGGGATCGGCCCGCGCCCCATGGAGGGGAGGGAGCCGGGAGCAGGAGGGATGGAGGGCGGAGGGACAGCCCCGGACGGGCCGCAGCAGCTGCAGGGAACGGGCAGCTCCGGTCACATGGATGGGGACAGGGAAAGCGGGAGGGAGCGGTGGAGGGGCCGCGCGGGCTGCGGGCTGTGGTGACAGCTCCGAGGTGACCCTGGAACGTTCACTCGGCCTGAGGTGACCGCTTCGCCAGAGATTGACAGGAAGCCGCAGGGAAGCGGTTTGGCAGTTTAGCCATGGGCACGGTGAATCCCAGGAAAAAAGCCCTCCAAGACCATCGAGTCCAAGCTGTACCTGATCCCCACCTTGTCCCCAGCCCAGAGCACTGAGTGCCACGTCCAGGAATTCCTTGGATACCTCCAGGGATGGACTCCAGACCTCCCTGGACAGCCCCTTCCAAAGCCTGACCATGGAGAAAATCCTTCTGGTGTCCAACCTGAGCCTCTCTGGCATAGCTTGAGGCCGTTTCCCCTTGTCCCGCTCCACCTCCTGGGAGCTGTGTTGGATCCACTCCTGAGCCAGTGCCCTTGTGTTGCCTTGCAGCTCCTGCTGACCTCCTGCAGGCACTGCTCCTCGGGGGTCCTTCCCAACGAGAGGATCAGGAACATCGGGATCTCGGCTCACATCGACTCCGGCAAGACCACGCTGACGGAGCGGATCCTGTTCTACACGGGCAGGATCGCGCAGATGCACGAGGTTGGGCTGAGCTCTCACCCGGATCTTCTGGCCCTTACTGACCCCCAAACTCTGTTTTTCTGCATGAGGGCTGGTGCTCAGTCCGTGCAGCATCGCTCCTGCACGTGGACTCACAGTATCATGGAATGGTTTGAGAACTTAAAGCTCACCCATCCCACCCCCTGCCATGGGCAGGGACACCTTCCACCATCCCAGGCTGCTCCAAGCCCCGTCCAGCCTGGCCTTGGACACTTCCAGGGATGGGATATGAATTTTTAGCATACTCCTTGAACTAAATTTTTTTTTTTTTCTCCTCAGGTGAAAGGTAAGGATGGAGTTGGAGCTGTCATGGATTCCATGGAGCTGGAGCGACAGCGGGGCATCACCATCCAGTCTGCAGCCACTTACACCATGTGGAAGGACACCAACATCAACATCATCGACACGCCAGGTAGGGCCAGCTGGCAGCACCTGGGGATTGCTGTTCCTCATGGACACAGGGGATGTGGTGCATCTTTGTGTCCCTGGTTAGAACGTGGACTAGATAGCACATGGAGTGGTGGGTTCAGACTGACAGAGGGGCAGATGGGAGATTGGACAGGAATTGTTCCCTGGGAAGGGCTGGGCTGGAATTCCCAGAGCAGCTGTGGCTGCCCCTGGATCCCTGGCAGTGCCCAAGGCCAGGCTGGGCACTGGGGCTTGGAGCAGCCTGGGACAGTGGAAGGTGTCCCTGCCCATGGCAGGGGTTGGAATGGGGTTTAAGGTCCCTTCCCACCCAAACCATTCCATGGTTCTGTGCTCCATCACTGGAGCTGATGTGACTCAGTGTGATTCCCTTGGCTGTTGCTCCTTTCCAATGCATTTGTCATTTTTATTTGCATTTGTTCTGCAGGCCATGTGGACTTCACCATTGAAGTGGAGAGGTCTCTGAGGGTGCTGGATGGAGCCATCCTGGTTCTCTGTGCTGTGGGAGGTGTCCAGTGCCAGACCATCACTGTCAACAGGCAGATGAAGCGTTACAACGTCCCCTTCCTCACCTTCATCAACAAACTGGACAGGATGGGCTCCAACCCGGCCAGAGCAGTGCAGCAGCTCAGGTTTTTGGCATTTACAACCATTCCTGAAATTCCAGCCCCGTGGCAGGTCATTAGGAACAGTAATTGGAAAGGCTTCTCATGGGAGCTGCAGTTTGGAGAATTCCTGACTGGAGATTAAACCCTGATCTGACCCAGGACAAATCTCCATTGTCCCAAAACCCCCCAAATGTTGTCAGCCAAGGCTTGCAGTGACCAAGGGTTGGGGTTTGATGTTTATTTTGTTGGTGGAACTGTATCAGGACCCACTTTGAAAGCAACCTCTGAGTTTTCCCTAAATCTTGGTGCTGCTGAAACTCCAGCAGGGAGGTGACACGAGCTGCTTTGGATTCCTGGAGGTCCTGCTTGCTCCCTGCCTAATCTGATCCATGAGATAAACTCATTAATACTCATTAAGGGAGAAGCAACTCCCTTAACCAAGCAATCAATCTCAAACTGGTTTCTCCTGCTGCCTTTCCCATGGGAGTTGCTCCCTGGGCCTGGTGGGATACAAGAGGTGGGATAAAAAGCCCTGAACCACAGCTGGGTGGTTTTTCTCCATTTTGGCAGATTTGGGCACTGTCCAAAGGACAAAACACAGGGATTTTGTGGGAGGGGGGATGTTGCTCAAAGACCATCTGGAGCAGACACACACACAAATTCCTTTTTTCTTCAGTAATTCCTGTTTTTCCCCTTTTTCAGATCCAAGTTGAAACACAACGCAGCTTTTGTTCAGATTCCAATGGGGCTGGAGGGGAACTTTAAAGGAATTATAGATCTCATTGAAGAGAAAGCAATCTATTTTGATGGGGCACTTGGGTAAGTCCTGGAAATTGCTTCTTTTCTAGCTGGAGCTGCTCTTTGTAGGAGGAATTCCTGGAGTTTCTCTGCAGGGTGAAACCCAGCTCTCTGGAAAATTTGGGGATGGGCTCCTGCTGGGGCTGAGGGTGCCCGGGGCCTGCAGGGAGCTCGGGGTGGGGACTTGCTTGCTAGGAAGGCTTGGTGACCACACTTGGCACCTGGAGAAGCAGGAGGCTGCTCCATGCTGGGCTCCTGCAGCGTGTGTGGCTCCCTGGGATGAGGATAAGCTGTGGGTGAGGCCGTTGGGAAGTTCAGATCCCTGCGAGCTCCTGCCAGGAGCGGGAAGGAACTGTCCCACATCCCAGATAACAGGCTGCTGCTTCCAGGGGGGGATCCACGGGAAGGGTGGATTGTTCTCAGCCTCAGGGGTGGGCAGGCTGCTCCCTGGGGAGCTCTGGGAGTCACTGTGTGCCCTGTGTGTGCAGGCAGACCCTGAGGGTGGAGGAGATCCCGGCGGAGTTCCGGGCGGAGGCTGCGGAGCGGCGCCGGGAGCTCATCGAGTGCGTGGCCAACGCCGACGAGCTCCTGGGGGAGCTGTTCCTGGAGGAGAAGATCCCCACAGCTGCACAGTTAAAGGTACCTCCCTTGTGCTGCCTGTGCCCTCATCCCTCAATAAATGCAGCAGGAATTCTGTTGGCTGGGGTTGTGTCACCTCAGCTGAACTGCAGTTCCCCTCAAGGAGAGCCCACTCCCAATCTGGTTTTGCTTTGCATTGGAGAGGATTCTGATTTTCTGGGAAGCCCTTGTGGTGGGGGGTGTCCAGGGGAGCATCTCTTTGCTCCAGGAGTGGAGAAGCCCAGGAAAGCCAGGGAGCTGGGCTGTGCTGCAGGAGGAATTCACAGGGATGTTTTTCAGCTGGCAATCCGAAGGGCAACGCTGCAGAAATCCTTCACCCCAGTCCTCGTGGGAAGTGCTTTGAAGAACAAAGGGGTGCAGCCACTGCTGGATGCTGTCCTGGAATACCTTCCCAATCCTTCTGAGGTGGAGAACTATGCTCTCCTCAACCAGGGGTGAGTGCACCCAGCAGCAGCAGCAGCAGGAGTGTCCAGAGCAGGGCTGGAGAGTGTCCCTGCCCGTGGCTCTGGGTGGGCTTTGAGGCTCCCTTCCCTTCTTTTAAGGCTCCCTTCCCTCCCAAACCACTCTGGGATCCCATGGAATAGTTTCACAGCAGGAAACGTTCCTAACAAGATCCTTTACCATTGGTATCAAACAGTGCCACCACAATTTGGCACAAAGTCCCAGAGCTCCTCTGTCCTTTGAGGGTTCCTCTCTGTACTAGGATTTTACCACATTCAGTGCTGCATTTGAATGATGATTGTCAGATAATTCTTTAGAATTGCTGGCAGCCCTTAAAGCCAGGCCTGCCTAGAGGAGGGAGCACATCCCAAGTGTGTAAATTGTTTTATTCTTATGGACACGAATCCCAGAATCCCTGAGGCTGAAAAAGAGCTTCAGGCTCATCCAGTCCAAGCTGTGCCCAGTCCTCCCTTTGTCACCCCACCCAGAGCACCAAGTGCCACATCCAGGAATTCCTTGGACACCTCCAGGGATGGGCACTCCCAGCCTCCCTGGGCAGCCCCTTCCAAGGCCTGAGCACCCTTTCCATGGGGAAATCCCTGCTGATTCCAACCTCAGCCTGCCCTGAGGTCGTTCCCTCTCCTGTCCCTGGGAGCAGAGCCCACCCAGACCAGAGTGAGCCCCAACAAGCAGAGCCCATAAAGGTTTAGAGGAGACTCCCATGTTGGTTCCTAACCTCACCACCCTCTCATCCCTGTTTTTAAGGGATTCTCAGGACCAAACCAAGTTCCTGTTGAACTCTGCTCGTGACGATTCCCAGCCTTTTATTGGCCTTGCCTTCAAACTAGAGGTGAGTCTCACTCTGCTCCCTCCCACAAGTCGTGGGGAGAGGCCAGGTGATGCCTCCAAAACTCACCTACAGCAGACTTTTAAATCAATTCATCCTGAAAATCAGTTTATATTTAACTTCAACCGAAATATTTTTTTAAAAAAAAAAAAGGCTTTGACCATAAAACCCACAAATGCTGACAGTTTGGATCTTTAGGATGGGTTCTGGACCTCAAGTATTTCCTGGTTTTCTCAGTTAAAACTGAAACATTTGGGGGGTTGTTGGCTTAATTGAAATGTTTACAGGGAAAAATCCTGTTTGAAAACGTGAGAGAGCCAGAGAGGAAAAAGTGCAGAGCTTTAAGCAAATAAGTTGTTTGCTACTTAGAGAGCAGCACTTCAGGATTCTTTTGGAATATGGAAAATGGCTGGCCAGATTTCCCTGTTGGGAAGGCTTGAGAGTGAAAAACTGGCTCAGAAAATCACCAAATTCCATTGCAGAGCCAAGTGAGAGCTTTTCAAAACCTTCCATTTCCACTCACAGCGTGGAAACTCACTCCACAGTCCGTCAGTGCAGCTGCTGCTTGGCACTGCTGCTGCTTCCCAGGAGGATGGGAGCTGACTTGGGTGGATTGTCCTTGCAGGCTGGCAAGTTTGGGCAGTTAACCTACGTCAGGGTGTACCAGGGCATGCTGAAGAAATCAGATTACATCTACAACACCCGCACTGGGAAGAAGGTCAGGGTGCAGAGACTGGTGAGGATGCACTCGGACAACATGGAGGTGAGAGCATCCCCAGGGATGGGCTGCCAGCCCCTGGGGGATCAATCCTGCATGGCCCAGCACTGCCTGAGCCCCTGGGGGATCAATCCTGCATGGCCCAGCACTGCCTGAGCTCCTGATTGATCAATCCTGCATGGCCCAGCACTGCCTGAGCTCCTGATTGATCAACCCTGCATGGCCCAGCACTGCCTGAGCCCCTGATTGATCCATCCTGCATGGCCCAGCACTGCCTGAGCCCCTGGGGGATCAATCCTGCATGGCCCAGCACTGCCTGAGCTCCTGATTGATCCATCCTGCATGGCCCAGCACTGCCTGAGCCCCTGATTGATCAATCCTGCATGGCCCAGCACTGCCTGAGCCCCTGATTGATCAATCCTGCATGGCCCAGCACTGCCTGAGCTCCTGATTGATCAATCCTGCATGGCCCAGCACTGCCTGAGCCCCTGATTGATCAATCCTGCATGGCCCAGCACTGCCTGAGCCCCTGATTGATCAATCCTGCATGGCCCAGCACTGCCTGAGCTCCTGATTGATCAACCCTGCATGGCCCAGCACTGCCTGAGCCCCTGGGGGATCAATCCTGCATGGCCCAGCACTGCCTGAGCCCCTGGGGGATCAACCCTGCATGGCCCAGCACTGCCTGAGCCCCTGATTGATCAATCCTGCATGCCCAGCACTGCCTGAGCCCCTGGGGGATCAATCCTGCATGCCCAGCACTGCCTGAGCCCCTGGGGGATCAATCCTGCATGGCCCAGCACTGCCTGAGCCCCTGATTGATCAATCCTGCATGGCCCAGCACTGCCTGAGCCCCCTGGGGGATCAATCCTGCATGGCCCAGCACTGCCTGAGCCCCTGGGGGATCAATCCTGCATGCCCAGCACTGCCTGAGCCCCTGATTGATCAATCCTGCATGGCCCAGCACTGCCTGAGCCCCTGATTGATCAATCCTGCATGGCCCAGCACTGCCTGAGCCCCTGATTGATCAATCCTGCATGGCCCAGCACTGCCTGAGCCCCTGGGGGATCAACCCTGCATGGCCCAGCACTGCCTGAGCCCCTGATTGATCAACCCTGCATGGCCCAGCACTGCCTGAGCCCCTGGGGGATCAATCCTGCATGGCCCAGCACTGCCTGAGCCCCTGATTGATCCATCCTGCATGGCCCAGCACTGCCTGAACCCCTGATTGATCAATCCTGCATGGCCCAGCACTGCCTGAACCCCTGATTGATCAATCCTGCATGGCCCAGCACTGCCTGAGCCCCTGGGGGATCAATCCTGCATGGCCCAGCACTGCCTGAGCCCCTGGGGGATCAACCCTGCATGGCCCAGCACTGCCTGAGCCCCTGATTGATCAATCCTGCATGGCCCAGCACTGCCTGAGCCCCTGGGGGATCAACCCTGCATGGCCCAGCACTGCCTGAGCCCCTGATTGATCAACCCTGCATGGCCCAGCACTGCCTGAGCCCCTGATTGATCCATCCTGCATGGCCCAGCACTGCCTGAGCCCCTGATTGATCAATCCTGCATGGCCCAGCACTGCCTGAGCCCCTGGGGGATCAATCCTGCATGGCCCAGCATTGCCTGAGCCCCTGGGGGATCAACCCTGCATGGCCCAGCACTGCCTGAGCCCCTGATTGATCAATCCTGCATGGCCCAGCACTGCCTGAGCCCCTGATTGATCAATCCTGCATGGCCCAGCACTGCCTGAGCCCCTGGGGGATCAATCCTGCATGGCCCAGCACTGCCTGAGCCCCTGATTGATCAATCCTGCATGGCCCAGCACTGCCTGAAGCACAGGATGGACTTTGTTTCTTCTTTGAGCTCTAAGCTGAGCCCTCCCTATTGTCCTTTGAATGAAGAGGGAGATTTGCTGGGGGTTTTTATCCAAGCTGGAATTTTTTTAAGGAGCTCAGTGTCAAGCTTTAAAACACTTATGTTTATGGATCTTCAGTAATCCAGGTGGAGTTTGGATGTGAGGGAAAGAGAGAATCAATCCTGGAGTGGTTTGGGATGGAAGGGGCCTTAAGGCTCATCCAAGGCACAAGGGCAGGGACACCTCCCACTGTCCCAGGGTGATCCAAGCCCTGTGCAGCCTGGCCTTGGGCACTGCCAGGGATCCAGGGGCAGCCACAGCTGCTTTTAGCCCAGTTTTGTCTGAGCCTTTGTTTTCCCCCCCTCAGGATGTCAGTGAGGTTTATGCTGGAGACATCTGTGCCCTCTTTGGGATCGACTGTGCCAGCGGGGACACGTTCACGGATAAAACCAGCACTGCCATCTCCATGGTGAGCCCCCCTTGGCCTGCCTGCCCCAGCTGTGGGGGTCTCCAGGGTTTTGCTGTCGTTTGTAATCATCCCCTTCTCCTTGGCCACACAGGAATCCATCCATGTCCCTGATCCTGTCATTTCCGTGGCTATGAAGCCTTCCAACAAGGTAGGAGCCTTTGGATCAACTTCTTCTCCCTGAGTTCCCTCCCTTTGCTGTTTTGGCATTTTCTGGAATGGTCCAAACACTGCTGGAAAGTGTTTTATCCCAAATACCCCAGCTTTTATCCCTTGGATAACCCAGGGCTGAGCTGGATGCTGTCACTCAGCCAGAAACATCAACCTCAACTAAAGAATTTAACACTTTAATCAAGAGTTCTAAACCTCCCACAAAATAACCCCAAAGAGCAGAACTGCTCAGCAGTGGATGGGAAAACTTGGGGCTTTTTCCTTGGAGTGTCTCCTGGGTGTTGAATCAATCTTGGCTTGTCTTTCAGAATGACCTGGATAAATTTTCCAAAGGCCTGGGCCGCTTCACCAGGGAAGATCCCACCTTCAGGATCCACTTTGATGAGGAGAGCAAGGAGACCATTGTCTCTGGCATGGGGGAGCTGCACCTGGAAATCTATGCCCAGGTAAGTTGGGAAGCACATCCCATGGGCTCTGCTTTTCCCTTCTCCTCTTCCTCCTCCCTGCTCCCTCCAGCTGCTTTAGGGAAAAACTGAACTTCTGACTCAACTTTTGGAGGTTCTTTCTCTCCAGTGGTTCCATTCTGAAGGAAAAAAAGGAACCTTCTAGCTAAGTTCCTAAAAGGAAATTTTGCCTGAAACATTTTTAGGATTGGGTTCAAATCCACAGAAAATGTATTAAACACTAGGCTTTGCTCTAGCAGCCTTTGCTTAGAATAATTAACAATTATAATTCATTTCATTACAATTAATAATGCCTAATTATAATTAATTTCTGCAGAAAAACCCTCTGTTTCTCTGGTTTTAAATGCATCATTCCCTAACAAAAGCTGGTGCAGGGAGAAAGGAGTGGTTCCAGGGATTTGTTTCATTCCAGCTGATGTCTCTATTTTAATCTTAACACAAAAGATGTGTCTTAAATATTGACAGAATGAAGAAAAAGTGATTTTTTTTTTGACTTGAAAAACTTGAATTTTAATAGCATAATTGTCTTGGTTTGGACCATAACCCAAGACAATAATTAATGCTGTTTCCTCCTCCTGCATCCAAAGTTGCAGGTCTTAAAGAAGTTGATGGGGAATAATTTGTTAAATAAAAAAAAACCAACAGAAAGCCCCCAAAATCAATGCAACCCCCAACCAAAAAAGTGATGAATCCTGATGAAGTCACTGAATAATTCCCAGTGGAACAGCCCTAATCATAACGCTGTTTCCTCTTCCTGCATCTGAAGCTGCAGGTCTTAAAGAATTTGATGAGGACTAATTTAATTAAAAAAAAAGAATAACAGAAAGCCCCTAAAATCAATGCAACCCTCAACCAAAGAAGTGATGAATCCCGATGAAGTCACTGAATAATTCCCAGTGGAACAACCCTAATCACTGTGGGTTTTTTCCCCTGCAGAGAATGGAGAGGGAATATGGTTGTCCTTGCACCATGGGGAAGCCCAAAGTTGCCTTCAGGGAGAACATCTCTGCCCCTGTGCCGTGAGTATTCCTGCTGGGAAACCCGGGTGCAGAGGGAAGTCCCTTTGGAATTCTGGGAGCAGAGAGGCCCAGGAAGGTGCAGCTGGATCTCTTGCAGCGTGGCTGATCCCCAGTGCCCTCTCCTGCCGTGGCTCCTGCAGGTGTGGCAGCTCCCAGGGCTGCTCAGGTGTCCCCTGCCCCCGGGCGCTGGCACCGGGACACGCGGGCCCCGCGCCGGGGGTGCCACAGCAGCCTCACCTCCCAGGGCAGCACCTCCTGTGGGGCACACACAGCACTGTCAGCAGCCCTGCTCCCCTTCCCCAGCCTGCCTGCACCTTCCCTCGGGGAGAACTGAGGAATTAAACCCAGCAGCTTCCCTCAGGGAGAACTGAGGAATTAAACCCAGCAGCTTCCCTCAGGGAGAACTCAGCAATTAAAACCCAAGGGAGTTGGGAGTGCAGGGAGTGCAGGGTGCCAGGGAAATCCCTGGGTTATTACAATCAAGAGCTTCTCTTCCCAGTTTTTCTGTGGTTTTCTTATGAAAACACCTGCTCAGATCCCAGGATTCTGATGGAGAGTAGCACAGGATTTAAATGCTGCTCCTCTAACCAGCCAGGAGCTTCCCTCAGGGAAAACTGAGGAATTAAACCCAAGGGAGTTGGGAGTGCAGGGGGTCAGGAGCAGCAGGGCTGGAACTGCCAGGGAGATCCCTGGATTATTACAATCAAGAGCTTCTCTTCCCATTTTTTCTGTGGTTTTCCTATGAAAAGACCTGCTCAGATCCCAGGATGGGATTTAAGATTTAAATGCTGCTCGTCTAACCAGGAGCTTCCTTCAGGGAAAACTCAGCAATGAAACCCAAGGGAGTTGGGAGTGCAGGGGGTCAGGAGCAGTGGGGCTGGAACTGCCAGGGAAATCCCTGGATTATTACAATCAAGGGCTTCTCTTCCCAATTTTTCTGTGGTTTTCCTATGAAAACACCTGCTCAGATCCCAGGATTCTGATGGAGAGTAGCACAGGATGTCAGTGCTGGTCTGGGATTGCTGAGGTCCTGATTGTCCTGGGCCATGGAGGCATCCACAGCCCAGCTGGACTCCAGGATGCTCCAGCTGCCCCTTCCCTTTATCCCTGCCCACTTTGGCACTGGGATCTCCCAAGGGAGAGCTGTGAGGGACATGTTTGGAAGCTCAGCCATTCCCAGGAAAGCCCCCAAACAGCTGGAAATTGCTGCTGTTGTCCCTGGAATGCTGAGACAGGCAGGGATGGGGACCCTGAGCTCACCCTGCAGGATCAGATCTGTATCTGAGCTGGAGCTCAGGCAGCTGCAGCCTTAAAACACCCAAAAAAAGGCTTTTTTTAGGAATGAAATGATTTACCTGGGACACCATTTCGTGGAGTAGAACCACGTAGTCAAACTGAAGATCTTCATCACTTCTTTTCTGGAGAGACAGGATGAAAAAGTGGTGGGTTTGGGGGTTCTGCCACCTCAGAAAAAGAGATTCAGTTCTCTGTGGTTACCACAAGAATTCCCTGATGGATTTCAGATAAAACTGGCAGCTCCTGATCACAAATGAAGCAGGTGGAGCTCAGGCACTGTAACAAAATTAAAAGCTCCTGGTTTGAATGTCTGTGTTCTCCAAACCTGCACTGGAGACATGGAATGTAAAGCTTTAAACTGCTAATTCCTGCCTTACAGAGAGCAAATCTGTCAGGAATTCTTTGGGATGGGGAACACCTCGCTCCAGAAGGTGTCACTTTAACCCAAACAATCCCAGCTAAAATTGTCAGGGGGATAAGGAGACTCCAGAGGCCTTACAGTGAGTGACAGTCAGGGATTCTGAGTGACAAAATAAACCCTGGCCTTTGGAACAGTTTCCTGTGTTTTTCAGGGAAGAGGGGACAAAATTACCCAGGAGAGGTGGCAGCTGGGTCAGTCAATAGTTGTTTGTCTCCTTTACCCTTAAATTTGTTAGAGAGGAGTTGAAAATCTTTAAACTCTTGCTGGTGCAGGGCCCTGTGAATTCTCTAAAATGCCATCAGAGGGAGCAAAGCATTGACAAACCCTGCTCCCACAGGGAATTCCTGTCTTTCCTTCAGACCCAGAACTTCCTGGGAATTCAGTCTGTTCAGAGGGGCAGAACTTTTGGAGCTTTCAGTTTTCTAAATATTAAATCCTGCTGCTTTTTTGTTTTCCTGGCTCCTGTGGAAAACTGCCTTGAATTTAAAGCTGACGATCAGGGTTTTAAAGGTTGATGATCAAGTTTAGGGTTATTTATAACTCAGAATCGATTTTTCCCTAACAGAACACAGCAAAACTGGATGTTCTACAGAACTCTGTTAAGTTAATTTAATTTAATTTACTGGCCTTGCCACAACTGTTTAGCCCTTGAATACTTTGCAGGGAAAGCCAAGGCCGGGCTGGATGGGTTTGGAGCACCCTGGGGTGGGGAAGGAGGGGAATGGGATGAGCTTTGAGATCCCAGCCCAGTCTGGGGTTGTGTTCCTGCTGGTAACTCACCACTTGCTTCACGTGTTTGACTTGGGCCAGGTGGAACTTGGTGTTTTCAGTGGAATTCTGCCAGATCACGTAGCCAGAGGCTGCCCAGGCCAGCAGGTGGATGGGCTCCAGCTCTGGGGGAACGTTCCCGTGGCTGTCTGGAACCAAAATAAACACGGGATGTTAAAGAGAGCCATTAACAGAACATTATCACCTCGCCCAGGCCTTTGCCAAACTCCCTCCTGCCAGGCAGGGTTTGGAGGAGCTGCTCCATCACCACAGAGCCACTTCACACAATCCTGGAATGGTTTGGGTGGGAAGGGACCTTAAATCCCATCCAGTGCCAGGCTGCTCCAAGCTCCATCCAGCCTGGCCTTGGACACTTCCAGGGTGTTCTGCTCCACTTTTTTCTCTTTCTGCAAATGCCAGGTCTCGAAGGCAGGGGTTGCTGTGGGGTCAGAGCAGCATTTGGGGTTGTACATTTGGGGTGTGCTGTGCCAGGGCAAACCTCAGAGTCAGCAGGAAGAGGTGACAGTGCCAGCTGCTTTTCCAGAACAGTCAGAATCAGGAAGGAAATGCTGTGATTGCAGACCCCACCCCAAAAGGAGTAAGGGAAGCAGGAGGGTGAAGGCCTGAGCCCTCCCCCAGCCCCTGGCTTGTACCTGGGATGTTCTCAGCCACGAGCTCCTCTTCCAGGCTCCTGATCCGATTGTAGAACTGCTGATCTGCTTCCTCTGTGCTCCTGAGCTCTCCTTGCACTGTCACCTGCACATCTGGAGCAGAGCTTTTGCTGCCCAGGTGGTACAGAACCTCAGCAGTGCAGCTCACAGTCCTGTCCTGTTGCAGGGTTAATGAGGTGCATCATTATTTGATTGAGTATGTGTGCAACCAGGGCAATTTGCACTTCTGAAAATGGGATTTTTACGTGGTTGCTGTTTTCTCTGGGTCTGCTCCAGAGAGATCTGTGGTTATTTAAGACAAGGTGAAACTCCTGGCATTTCTGTGGATGCTGGAGGGTGGGATTTGCTTTCTGCAGCGATGCAAGGGGCAGTGCTTGGGGTGCAGAATGTCCCTGGTGTGCCCAGCTGGAGCTGAGTGACACTGAGCTGTCCCTGTCACCCCTGCAGCACTGCCTGCTGCTCTAGTGGGAGGTGCCATGTGGTCAGGGGCTTCCTTTTGGTTAAAACTCAGCCTTTTTGGGGGCCTGATTGGCAGTACAGAAAGATCCAGGAGCATGATTCAGAATATTAAGTGCTGTGCCCACAGAGGGTGCAGTTAAAGCAGCCTGACTCACTTTGTCCAGGACATCCTCCAGCTCCAGGTCCAGGTAGTACTTGTGCCCAACATCATCGATGTCCTAAAAAAGGGAAAATATTAATGGCATTTATTTTGGCTAATGCTGAATGGCTGCATCCTGGACAAAATCAGAGAATCCCAGGATGGTTTGGGTTGGAAGGGACCTTAAATCCCACCCAGTGCATGGCAGGGACACCTCCCACTGTCCCAGGCTGCTCCAAGCCCCATCCAGCCTGGCCTTGGACACTGCCAGGGATGGGCACTCTCTGCCAGGGCCTCTCCACCCTCATTTCTACCCTTGAACACCCCTGATTTGCCAATTTTGGGCTCCTTTGTGATTCTGTCCAACCATTTGCTGCTTGGTTATAAATGCTCATCTAAAAGCCTCCAGCTCTCCCTTCTGTCCACCCCACTGTGCAGGTTATTATCGATTGCAGCACACCCTGCACTTTCCTGGCTCCAAAGAAGGGAGCAGCTGGGCTTTGCTGTGCCCCAGGTGTCCCTGCAAAGGCAGGGCAGGGCTGAGCTGTGTGCTGGCACCCACGGGAGCACCCAGCACCCTCCTCCTCCTCCTCCTCCTCCTCCTCCTCCTCCTCCTCCTCCTCCCCGGGCGGGGCTCCCTGGGCGCTGCTGTCCCCGCAGGTGACACCCGGGCTGTGTTTGTCCTGCCGGGACCCCCAAAGGGGCACCCCCGCGGTGCCACAAGCCCAGAGGAGCTGGGAAAGGACCTCTGGACATCACCCAGCCCAGGCTTTGGGTTTTGGGATGTCCCCAGAGCCACCGCACCCCTCCTGTGCGGCTGTCCCTGTGCTCTGCCCGCGGCACGGGAAGGAGCCGGGGCCGGCTGGCAGCTGCCGTGCTGCTTCCCGGTGCCCCTTCCCGACTCCCGGTGCCCCTTCCCGATTCCCGGTGCCCGTTCCCGGTTCCCGGTCTCAGCTCCCGTTTCCCGGTGCCCCTTCCCGGTTCCCTGTCCCAGTTCCTGATTCCCGATGCCCCTTCCCGGTTCCCGGTCCCAGCTCCCGGTTCCCGGTCCCAGTTCCCGATTCCCGGTCCCAGTTCCCGTTTCCCTGTCCCCGTTCCCAGCTCCCGTTTCCCTGTTCCCGTTCCCGATTCCCGGTGCCCGTTCCCGTTTCCCTGTTCCGGTTCCCTGTCCCCGTTCCCGGTTCCCCGTCCCAGTTCCCGGTTCCCCGTTCCCGTTTCCCCGTTCCCGTTCCCGGTTCCCTGTCCCAGTTCCCGATTCCCTGTTCCCGATTCCCTGTCCCAGTTCCCTGTCCCGATTCCCGGTGCCCGTTCCCGATTCCCTGTCCCGATTCCCGGTCCCCGATTCCCGGTTCCCTGTCCCCGTTCCCGGTTCCCGGTCCCAGTTCCCAATTCCCCGTCCCAGTTCCCGGTTCCCCGTTCCCGGTTCCCTGTCCCCGTCCCCGTCCCGCTCACCTGGCGCCGGGCTCTCCGCACCTCCCGCAGCTGCAGCCCCCGCCCGGGGCCGCCCCGCAGGTACCGCAGGTAGCCCATGGCCACGGCGGCGGCCCGGGCGGCCGGGAAGTGACCGGGAGGCAGCTCCATGGCCCGGGAGCCGCTTCCTCCTCCCGCAGGAAGCGCCCGGGCGGGGCCGGAGCGGGCGGGGCGGGCTGGGAGCCCCGGGAGCGGGCAGCGCATCCCTCCCGGCAGCCTGGGGGAGATAGGTGGGATAGCGGGAGCAGATCCTTCCCCCGCAGGGTGGGGAGGCCGTGGCACGGATTTTCCAGGGAGTTTGTGGCCGCCCCATCCCTAGCAGCGTCCGGATGGTGCTGTGAGCAGCCTCAGATAGCAGAATGTCTCCCCGCCCGTGGAATTTTAAATTTAACTTCTCTTCCGACCCGAACCGTTGTCTGAAATGCGGAATGGGAATGTTTTGGGGTTTTTTTCCATTGGAAGCCGTACTTTGTGTAACGAGTGCCGTGGTGTCTGGGGGCTTGTTGGGGTTTAGGTTTGAGTTCACCCACAAGAAGCAGTCGGGAGGAGCAGGGCAGTACGGCAAAGTGATCGGAGTGCTGGAGCCCCTGCAGCCGGAGGACTTCACCAAGCTGGAATTTGAGGACAGAACCATCGGCACAAATATTCCCAAGCAGTTTGTGCCCGCTGTGGAAAAGGTACAGACCTTTCTCTGGGACAGAGAAAACCCTGATTCCTCTTGTTTTCCTGCAGTACCACCCACTTTTGCTGTGCCTGCCTTGCCTCAGGAAGGGAGGCTTTCCCTGTTGCTCCAGTGGCAGCAGGAACACAGTTGTGTGGTTTTCCTTCATGTCTTGCATTCCTGGGGTTTCCAGTTAATTCCAGAGCTGCTGTTCCCTTTGCTGGTGTGTGCTGGCTCCGTTTCCCTTGTGAGAGCCTCCTGCTCAAGCTGCTTTTTCCTGGCCTCTTCTGCTTCTGGTTGTGACCTCAAAAGTCTCCTCCCAACCCCAAAATATGTAATTTCTTCTGTGACTTCTCTGAGGCCAATTATGGAGGAAATTATAACTAAGCTGCATTTCCTGCCCCAGTTCCCAAATTCTGTTTCTTTATCTCCTCTGTGGCTGCCTCGCTGTATGATTTATCACACGCTGCTTTAATTAACCTACCAACATCTTGCAATTCCTGTAATAACCCACAATACCTCTTCATTTTTCCACGATGCAACCCTTGAAGTTTTTTGCCAAATCCTGAAACAAACTTAGCCTTGAAGGAATCTTGTTCTCCAGGCAAAAGAGCTCTTTCCACACCGAGCATTCTTTTGGGGTTTGGCTGTGGAATCCCTTAAAAAGGCAATTCCTGAGGCCATTTTTCCTTGTTCTGTGATTTTTATTTGTAAAATCAAAAGCGAGGTGCCAGAGCCTGGCAGTGCAGAGGCTGCAGGTCCCTGCTGAGTTGGAGGTGTCGTTCGCAGGGGTTCCGGGAGGCCTGTGAGAAGGGCCTGGTGTCGGGGCACCGCATCTCCGGGGTGCGCTTCGTGCTGGAGGACGGCGCCCATCACATGGTGGACTCCAACGAGATCTCCTTCATCAGGGCAGGAGAGGGAGCCCTCAAACAAGGTACAGGCTCCTCCTTGCTGGGTTCTGATGGCTGGTATCCATCCATCCATTCCTCCACCCATCCATCCATTCCTCCACCCATCCATCCCTCCTTCCATCCCTCCACCCATCCCTCCACCCATCCCTCCACCCATCCCTCCACCCATCCCTCCATCCATCCATCCCTCCATCCATAGTTTGCCCAGTTTTATGGAGCAGAACACGTCCAAGAGTTTCTAGAATTCCTGAGGGAGGCCCAACAATTCTGTTTTCCCTGAGTTCAGTACAGCAGCACCACCAGCTTCACCCTTATGGGCTGGGAAGAGAACATTTGGTCAAACTGGGCTGTTTTTAGGAGAAATTCTTGCACTGAAGGAGAGGTCCAGCACTGGAAGGGGCTGCCTTGGAAGTGGTGGGCTCACAATCCCTGGAGGTGCTTAGACAACGTGTGGGTGTGGCCTTTCACAGTAGGGTTTAGTGAGCACAGCCACAGGTTGGTCTTTGATGATGCTGGAGGTCTTTTCCAACCTTAATGATTCTGTGATTATGGCTCCAGGAATGAAAGGCTGGGAGCTGGAATTCCATGTGTTGCTGGTGGTTTTTCCCTGGCACTAACCATGAACCACCTGCTGCTGTATGGGAGTGTCCTGGTTTGGGAAGACAGGTATCTGCCAGGGAAAGCTGCAGCTCCCCTTGGGATGGAGAATGTAAACCCCCTCCCTCCCAATTATTACAATTTTGCAATTAAGGGCTTTCAGGCAAAGATATGGGAATAGGAATAACAGTTCTTTACTAGGAATATTAAAATACAAATGTAGTAGTACAAAAAAAAAAAAAAAACCAACCAAGCAAACAGAAAAGTCCTAGAAACCCTGCCAGGGTCAGACAGGACCTGGCACCCTGTTGGTCAGGGTGCTGGGGCAGTCCAGAATGAGCTCTCCTGCAGTGCCAGGGGTGGTTCTGCTGGAGCAGAGGTGATCCTGTGGAAGGCTCCAGTGGTGCTGAGATGGCTCTGGCTCCCTCTGGGAATGCACACAGGCTGCCCTGGGGCTCTGAATCCCAGCTTGGATCCAGCTGGGAACGCTGGGCTTCTCCCCTGGGTGCAGCATCTCCCCATGGGCTGATGGAATTGTGTCAGCCCTGCAGTGAGCCTGGCTGGCCCATGGACAGCAGATACCCCTGGAGCTGTGAGGGATAAAGAAAACACCTCCCCAGCTGGTTCTGACAGTTCTGACACTGAATGCACAGTGCTGGTGACATCCTGCAGGCCTGGCAGGGAGCAGTTTGCCTTTCAGCAGGTTCTCCTCTCTGCCATTCTCTCCCCAGCCATGGAGAACGCCGCCGTGCGCATCCTGGAGCCCATCATGGCCGTGGAGGTGGTGGCTCCCGTGGAGTTCCAGGGAGCTGTGATCGCCGGGATCAACCGGCGGCACGGCGTCATCACCGGCCAGGACGGCTCCGAGGGCTACTTCACTCTCTATGCTGAGGTCAGTGTGCTCTCTGCTCCTCTCCTTCCCTTGCTGAGGTCAGTGTGCTCTCTGCTCCTCTCCTTCCCTTGCTGAGGTCTGGGTGCCCTCTGCTCCTCTCCTTCCCTTGCTGAGATCTCTGTGCCCTCTGCTCCTCTCCTTCTCTTGCTGAGGTCAGTGTGCTCTCTGCTCCTCTCCTTCCCTTGCTGAGGTCTGGGTGCTCTCTGCTCCTCTCCTTCCCTTGCTGAGGTCTGGGTGCTCTCTGCTCCTCTCCTTCCCTTGCTGAGGTCAGTGTGCTCTCTGCTCCTCTCCTTCCCTTGCTGAGGTCTCTGTGCCCTCTGCTCCTCTCCTTCCCTTGCTGAGGTCAGTGTGCCTCTGCTCCTCTCCTTCCCTTGCTGAGATCTCTGTGCTCTCTGCTCCTCTCCTTCCCTTGCTGAGGTCTCTGTGCCCTCTGCTCCTCTCCTTCCCTTGCTGAGGTCAGTGTGCCCTCTGCTCCTCTCCTTCCCTTGCTGAGGTCTCTGTGCCCTCTGCTCCTCTCCTTCCCTTGCTGAGGTCTCTGTGCCCTCTGCTCCTCACCTTCCCTTGCTGAGGTCAGTGTGCCCTCTGCTCCTCTCCTTCCCTTGCTGAGGTCAGTGTGCTCTCTGCTCCTCTCCTTCCCTTGCTGAGGTCTGGGTGCCCTCTGCTCCTCTCCTTCCCTTGCTGAGGTCTCTGTGCTCTCTGCTCCTCTCCTTCCCTTGCTGAGGTCTCTGTGCTCTCTGCTCCTCACCTTCCCTTGCTGAGGTCTGGGTGCCCTCTGCTCCTCACCTTCCCTTCCACACTGTTGGATCCCCTTGGTTTCCTCAGTTTAGGAGTTGTAGGTTGACTCCATTTCAATGTTCCTTCTTTTATCTCCCTCCGAAAAAATGATTGGAAAGGATCACTGGGTGTTTTCCTGCCCTCCTGCTTCCCAAATTATCCTTGGAGGAGTGTCTGGAGACACCTCAAACCTTGCAGGTTGGCTCCTCACTGAATTTCAGATATTCCAGTTCCTGGTGCACTCAAACTCTCAGATTTTTGAGGTTTCCTGCTAAAAACACTCTGCAAATATAAATAAATTAAAACAACAGATACTTTACAACAGCAGAACCATTAAATCAGAGCTGTTTACAGACTCTTTATGTCATAATTGGGATTAATTAGCTGATAGCCCGAAAGTGATGGAAAAAACCTCATTGTGAGCAAATATGTTTGGATTTTAGGTGCCACTGAACGATATGTTTGGATATGCCACTGAGCTGAGGTCTTGCACAGAGGTGAGTCCTCCTGATCCTTTTTGCTGAAATGTGTTTGATTCTGTAAATTTGGGCTCAGTGGATGATCCTGTCCATGGCAGCTGCAGCAGGGAATGAGATCAAACCAAAGCAGAGCTGTGGAATTCCTGGCCAGACAGCTCTCCCTCCCGTGCCTGAGGGGTTTTGTTTGGGTGGGATTGTGGAGGATCCCTGGGTGTTCCCTCACAGGAGGTGTGTGCCCAGCAGGGTTTGCACAGGGCCCATCCTCACTTCCTTGTCCCAACTCTGCAGGGAAAAGGGGAGTACACCATGGAATACTGCAAATACCACCCCTGTTCAGCCAGCACTCAGGAGGAAATCATCAACAAATACCTGGAAGCAACAGGGAGACTTCCTGCCAAGAAGGGCAAAGCCAAGAGCTGATGGGATTCCTCTGGAGTCCAGTGAACAGCTTGTCCCAGTCTCCTCCAACAGCTCCCTTCTCCAAGCCGTGGAAGCAGCCCAGGCTGGCTGGGTAAGGTGGGCTCCACTGGGATTTGGACTTGGAGTTTTATCATGAAACTTTTCCTCTGGGTTGTTGGCAGCAGCCCCAGGGGATCACCCCGGGATTGCTCAAGTGTAAATGCTCCTGTAACAAATAGATCTGAAACCACAGCTGATGATTTGCTTGAGGTTTTGTCTTGATTAAGGCCTATTAAAATAATTTTATTTTTTACTTGCTAAGTCTTTATTTGGAAATGTCAGACCAGGAAAGTGAGGTAAGAGCTGCTGGATGGGTACAGGGAGTGGGACATCACGTGGTGCTCCAGCTTCCCTCCAGGGGACAGATGGAATTTTCCCCTCCAAATCCTTTGGAAATGGCACAGGATCCTCCAAAGCCTCAACCCACTGGGCAAGGCCATCAGTCAGTGCTTGTCACCAGAGGCACTGTCACTGGTGGCACGGGGATGGAGCTCGGTTGCCAAGGATGTTGGGAGGAGCTGCCTCTTCCCAAAGCTGGGAACAACATGGAATTACTCTGTGGCTTGGGAATGTGGATTTAATGGGCGTGGGGTGTGGATTCATGTATGGGCTTGGCTTTTGGCTCTTGGTTAGAAATCCAAACCAAAGATCCCTTTTCCCAGAATCTCACAATCCAGAGAGGTTAGAAATCCAAACCAAAGATCCCTTTTCCCAGAATCTCCCAATCCAGAGAGGGTTAGAAATCCAAACCTAAGATCCCTTTTCCCAGAATCTCACAATCCAGAGAGGTTAGAAATCCAAACCAAAGATCCCTTTTCCCAGAATCTCACAATCCAGAGAGGGTTAGAAATCCAAACCAAAGATCCCTTTTCCCAGAACCTCCCAATCCAGAGGCTGAGTTGCAGCTGATGTTCAGCTCGGGATTCACTTGACTCTGCAGAGACAAAACCACGGGGTTAGGTGAGAAGATACTCCCATAATTCTGTACTTTTAATGATTCCCAGACTGTCCACGTTGAATTTTCTCTCCTCCTTCCTGCCCTGCTCAGCTGGAAAGTGTTTTTGCAGACTGCAGTAAACAGGGAGTGAAGTTCCAGTTCAAACCCAGCGACGTTCCTGGCACAGCCCTGGGGCTGCTGCTGCCCAGACAGGAACAAGTGAAGCAGCCAGGGCAGCTTCTCCTCAAGGAAGGGCTGGAAAATGATTTCTGTGAACCTTGGGAAAGGATCTGCCAGGGCCTGGAGCTGCTGAGGGATCCCAGGGGAGATGTGGGGTGTCCGTGGGACAAATCCATCATTCCTGCACATCCAGGGCTTTGGGAATGCTCAGCTGGAATTCATTTCCAGAAAAGCCCTGCAGGTTCTCAGACATTTGGAAGTTTTCTCAAACAAGCAAATGTGGCACTTTTCCCAAAACTTGGAGATGCCTGATCAAAGCAATGTGAACATAGGACAAGAAACGGGGTGGGTGTGATTTTAGTTGTGTTTCTGGGGTTTATATTTGTATTTCTGGGGTGTATATTTGTATTTCTGGAGTTTATATTTGTATTTCTGGAGTTTATATTTGTATTTCTGGGGTTTAATTCTATTGATGGGTATTTATATTTATATTTACACTTACATTTACATTTACATTTACATTTTTATTTATGGGGTTTGTGTTATGTTTAGAGCAGTTGTGAAGTGAATTCCTGGCTGATGAGTTCTGCCAGATGTGCTGGTTCTCCACAGGCCTGGAAAAGAAACAAACCCCAAGAATTTTGCTGTATGATTTGAGGTTTTAGGCTGAAACCTTGGCCTAAAAGCAGCTGGGGGAGATTTTTTGCCTTAAAATTCCAACAGCTTTGCTACTTATCCAGAAATTCCTATGGAGTTCCTCAGCTGCTGTGAGGTGGTGAGCAGCCAGTTCCACCACCCTGGTGCCTGGCAAGTGCCTGATCCTCATCCCAGCCCTGCAGAGCAGTGGCAAAAAAACAAGGTAAGGAGACAAAAGCAGAGCCCCAAAGTGCCAAATCCATCCTATTTTCCTGGCTTCATTCCAGAAAATATGGGTTTTTTTTTCCCAGCTTCTTTAAGGAATGTTGGAATTTTGCTCCCTGATTTCACACTTCTGATGATGAGAAATGTTCTCCCAGCAGGAAAGAAAACAGCAGGAGGGTGTGGAATGCTGCTTCCCTGAGTTTATTGGGTGCTGAGGGAAAAAGCTGCAGTCAGGAAATCAGACTTATTTGTGTAAAATGCTGGAATTTGAGAAGCTGACATCATCACCCAGCCTAAGAACATCCAGGGAGAGCTGTTGTGTGAAATCCTTGGATTGTTGTTCCCAATTACAGCTCAAGGATTGTGAAAACCACCCCAAATTGAAGAGAGCAGCCACCCCAGAGCCTCTGTTCCTCAGGAACGTGGTGTTCCTGGGAAGGGTTTCATTTATCCTGCCACAGACCTGCCTAATGGGGAGAAAAGGTGAGTTTGGGACAGTTTGGCACAATCCCAGGGAGGTGGGACAGTGATGGATCTGCTGGGAACCCAGCTGGAGAATTTGGTGGCAAAGGACAAAGCCATGGCTTTGTGGTGGGACAGGACATGGTGGGAATAACCCAGGAGCTGTTCCCAAACCTGGGAATTCATCCCCAAGGAGCCTCCCTGGCTCTGCAGGGGTGTTTGGGTTAGAGGGAACAGAGAAGGTGGAAATTTGGGCTCCACAGCAGCAGAAAGAAAACCCAGCCTCGACCCTGAGTGATGGCATTTGGTTTATTGGAGATGTGAGATAAAAATCAGCATGATTCTAGCCCAAAACAGGACAAAAAAATTAGTAGGCAAATCTCTCTCAGTGACAGATTAACACTTTGCTCACGATTTTTATCCAAATATATTAATTTTGTTTATAAACTCTTAGGTAACAGTTAATTAGTGACACCAAATCAACTGCTGCGTGTTCATCTGTGTATACAATGGAGTAGCAGAGGGTTCAGGCAGAGCTGCAGAACTTGAATCTGGCAGTTGAAGAAGTGACAGGAATTAATTTTGGCACAGAACAGATCAGTGAAACCACTCCCCCTCAGTGCCTTGCGTGGCAGGACGATCCCAGCTCCAGGTCTGTCAGCTTGACTGGATCCATACCCACCAAAGTGAGGATTTCACTTAAAAATTGGCTCCCTTTTCAGCTGAAGGGCCAGCAGCTGACCCAGATCCTGCCCCAGATGCCTCCTCCACAGCGTGGCTCTGCGAGGCACAGAAATGTTTCACCTGCAGGGGGTGCCCGGGCAGCCACGTCAGGCGCATGTGGCAGGAGATGATTTCCTGCAGAAGGGATTGAAACACAGATTTTATCATCCTGATGCTGCTCATCTCCTGCTGCCAGCAGGGCCTCTTCACCTGCACTTCCTTACCTGGGTTGGGATTTCGTGCAGTAGCACAGTGTAGTCAAACTCGGTAAAATCATCTTGTCTGATCTGGGCAGGTGTAAAAAAGGAAAGAATTATCAGGAGCACAGGTTTGTGTTGTTGAAATTTAATGTCTGCTGTGGTTTACTGGAGCTGAGGGGAGGAGGTGAGCAGGGCCCCGTGGCTGTGGCTGCAGTGAGATGGGTTTTGATCGTGGGGAGATGGAATTAGGAGCACTTCCTGCATGGAATGTTTGAAGGCACCGAGAACTGGGTGGCTCTGCAGCCTGTCTGCACTCAAACCAGGTGCTAATCAATGGGATTTAATTAAACCTGAGAAGTGATTGAGGTATGAACCTCTCCTTCAGAGAGATGCTGAACAGCTGAGGAGCCAAAGCTGGCTCCTGCTGGCTGAGGGCTCTGGAAGTGCTGCTGGAAGTGCTGCAGGGGCTGGAGCTGCTGCCCAGCCAGGGGGCACAGGGTGCTGGGCTCTGCTGTGGGGCTCAGGAACTGCAGCTCCTGCAGATCCAGCCAAGGACATTTTCCCACAAAACCTGGACAAAGTGCTGGTGCAGAGGTGGAGCTGCTGGGGAGGAGCAGCCCCTGGGAATGCCCCTCAGAGCAGGGCTCCGTGCTGCCCCTCCTGCCCCACTCACCCACTGCCTCACGGACTTCACTTGGGCCAGGAAGTACCCCAAGGTCTCAGTGGACTTTTCCCACATGATGGAGCTGCTGCCAGCCACAGCCAGAGCCCACACGGGCTCCAGGGCAGGCTCAATGTTGCCATAGCTGTCTGCAAGGCAAGGAGAAAGAGAGAATAATATTAATTCTGGCTGGGCAGCAGAAAAATGATCAACCTCAGAGCAGTTTTGCTTGGCACAGCACCATTCCTGGATGGGGCTCTTCCCTCTGATGTGTCACAGGGAGGAGGGAGGGGGATGATGCCAAACCTGCAGTTCCAGGGAAGGATGAAGTGTGGCAGAGCTGACTCTGCCAGGAGAGGGATCCCCACAATGAGGTGAGAAACCCAAAAATCCACAATCATGGGAGTCCTTAGCTAGCTGAGAGAAAAGATGGGATTTTTCCAGGGTGGAAAAATTGTGTTGGTAATCCTCAGTGAATTTCCAGCCCCAGCTGGGGAGGTGTGGGGGTTTGGGTACTTGTTATTTCTGGAGCACAATCTGCATTGACTCCACTCAAAAGTGGTGTGGAGCTGCTTTTTAACCCAAACCACCCTCACAGGATGGTGCTGAGTGCCAGTGGTAAATCCAGAGGGGCTTTGTCCTCCCAAAAACCCCTGGGGAGGTGGGATTGCTTTGAGAGCAGGATGGGCTGGGGGTGCTGCTGCCAGCAATGTGTCTCCTTCCCAAATGCTTCTGTCCTTCATACCCTTTGAGACAAAATGAAATGCAGGTGGGTATCTGGGGGGATATACCTGGAATGTTGTTCCCAGTTATTGGTTTGCTTTGGTGCCTGATCCTTTGGTAAAATCTGTTGTCCTCTTCCTGGATTTCCTTCTTCTGGTCTTTGGTTTGGGAGCACTTGATGCTGACAACAGGAGGAGATTTTTTCTTTGGATACAGCACTGTAGCCAGGCAGTTCCCAGCATCTTCCTGTCAAGGGAGAGTTTCAAACTGTTCTTTTTAATCAAGATTTTATTTACCAGAAACTCACTCTTTGTATGAAGCTGCTCAGGGGTTAGGAAAGTGTCAAGAGGGATTTTCTTTTTTTCCTTTTTCCAGGAAAGAGGTTAAAGCCACAAGGCTAAAGGGATTTAACAGAAGGTTTTAATTAATGCTTGCCCTGCTTTCAGGACATGACAGTGCTCTAAGTCATCTTGGAAATATGTTTGTGAGAGCTCAAGAAACAACATTAATTGATAACAGGGACTTTCATTGTGCCAACCTTGAAACAAAAACAATCTAAGGCTTCACAGCAAGTCCTGAAAATCACTGGAATGCCACAAAATGCGTGTGGAGGAAGAGGAGAGTGAAATGCTGCTGGCAGCTGGGACAGAGCGAGTGGAGAGGGCTGGAATTGGAAAGAACATGGAGCTGTCAACTCCTGATTCCCACTCTGGGGTGTGGACACCCCAAAAGGAGAGCAGGAGCACAGAGGGGGAGTGGGGCCCACACGGTGTCCCCCTGTCCCACTGTGACACTGCACAGCTCCACCCAGGCCTTTGGCTGCCTCAGTGAGCTCAGCAAGAATTCCCTGGGGATTGAGGGTTCCCTGATGACCCCTCAGGTGAGCCAGGGAGGAGCAGAAAGGCCCTTCCCTTGTGGCAGATCCATTCAGCACACAGATGTGCCTGTTTCAGAGCTGCTGGAGTTGATTTAATGCCCAGGCTGAGGAGGAAGAGCAGGAACTCACCCCAGTCCTGTAGTCCTCAGTGCTGAACTGCAGGTAATACTTGTGGCCAGACTCTGGGATGTTCTGGAAGAGACAAGGTGGAGCCAGCAGTGGAATTAAAGCAGTGGGATACAATGAAATTAATTCCAAGGTGTGCTGCAAGGAGCTCTGAGGAGGGAAGGTACCTTCTGAAATTCCCTGGTTTTCAGTGCAACATCACTGATTTTTAGCCTTCCCTGGTGTTTAAATACAATTCTGGCTGTCTGCAGGACCCAAAGCAAACATTTGTGTGTTATTTATCTAACCCTGGGCCTTCCTGTTCCCAGCACACTTTTCCCAGGAAATTGTTCACGGGTACAAGGTGAGTGGAGTTTCATACCCACAAGCAGACCCTCAGCTCAGCTCCTGCCTCTGGCACCTACACAGAGCTGGAAAATTCAGGTAAAAAATTGCTGCAGTCCCTCTGTTTTTATAAAATCCCCTCCTGGAGCTTTAGGATGAGGCAAGTCCAGCGTGGAGCCAAATCTCACCATGAAGGAGGTGCAGGAAACAGAGAGGATGAGCTCAGACTTTGTGATCATTTCTTTCTTCTCTGCATCCTCCTTCTCCCCTTCTGCCCTTTTTTGTGTATTGCCTCAAATGTTGTCCTCAAAGTGACATGGGGAGAGTAGTGAAAACTGACTTTCTGAAATGCCAAAGGAGTGATTGCAATGAAATTAAGTTTAGAAGGGTCTCATCTTGTGCAATAACCACATTTAAGTCTAAAATCCTAACTTGTAAAGCCACCCAAGAGGTGTTACTGCCATGGTTTGCAACACCTCTGATCTGATTAAATTTGAGGGGTTTTTACAGCGACCCAGGATTGCTTCTGGGTATGAGCAGTCCTGCAGTGAGAGAAGCTGCAATATTTAAAAGCAAGACTTTTGAAGGAGCACAGAATTCTGTGTTTCTGGGGGTTTTGAAGCCGAGGTTCCCTCCTGATTTGCAACAACTCCCCCACAGTACTGCTAGTAGGTACTACCACCCTCCTAGGGCTCCCTGGACAGCTTTCAAATGATGCTACACAGCTAAAACAAATATTTAGTCTGGAGTGAACACCTGAGACTTCCTGAGCTCAGTTGGCATGAAATAATTGTACCAAAGTCTTTGTAGTCCCCAAGGAAAACTTTCATTTCCACTGTTTTTTCCCCCCTCTCATCCCAAAATGCCGTTACCAATCCCAGAGTGTGAGCTGAGCAGAGCTCAGGGATCTCTGGCAACCCCCAGAGAAGCAGCCAAAGATCAAAGTGTCCAAAAAGAGAAGAAAACAAGTGAGTAATTCATTTTTCCACTCAATATCTGGGTCACGGGATTCTTTTACTTCTGGGCTCCAAATTGCTGCAACTTTTCCTGACAGATTTTTCATCCTGGGAAGGCCAAAACAGCAATTTCAGAGCAGCTTTACTGCAGGATTCCAAGGAATCTGTTTAAATCAGTTTAAATCAGTTTCCAATCAGTTTAAATCAGTATAAATCAGTTTAAATCAGTTTCCAATCAGTTTAAATCAGTATAAATCAGTATAAATCAGTTAAAATCAGTTTGCCTTCCCTCTCCCCAGGCACAGAAAGGGAGGATCCCTCTCTCCCCACACCCTGAGGAGGTTCCCATCTCTCCCCCTCTGTTTTCCCAGCAGGATTTTTCCCCTGGGATCAGTTTGTGCCTGGATCACTGAGCAGGCAGAAGTTGGGAGAAGGAGTCAGAGCTGCACCCCTGCCAGGGATTCTGCCTTTCCCACCCAAACGTGGGGCTCTGACTGCTGGAAATTAATAAAACGTTTTTAATTGACTTCTCCTATCAGGGAGCAGGTGTTGCACTATTTGTGCCCAGGTGAGGCTGTGAAATGTCCACCTGGGGATTTGAAATTTGGATTTTCTAGTCCATTTTGAGCAAATGTTGCTTGCAGGAGGTCACCTGGCTTTTCCCTTTCACCTTCACCTCCCTACTCCCAAATTAGGATTTCCAGGACAGTTTCCTGCTTGGAAATTGATTGGAAACTGATTCCTTGGGATGGAAACTGCTCCCAAAAGCTTCCCTTTAAATTCTGGGAACAAACTAATGCTTCATGATCAAAAGTGTCCTTTTGAGTGCAGGGACAGCACCTCCAGGAGCTGCTGCTTCCTACAAGTTCCTCACTCAAGAGAAAAGAAGGGGCAACAAAAATCACCTGCACCCAACAGCAAGGTAAGGATTATTCCAGGTAATATCCCAGGAGCACTTCCAATTGCCAGGAAAGAAAATCTCATTTTACCTGAACTTTCCCATCTAAGAGAGTTCTCAGTCCTGTTCCCAATTACCAGTTTCACACCAGCTCCTGGGCTAATAAAGGTGTTATTAAATTACAATGCTCATTATTAAATTCCACTAAAAAATTATCCTGGTTTTACGAGAGCCAGTAATAGAATAGCCAATAGGAAATTAGCCCACTTTCAAACATAATTAAAAACCAGACAAACCTTAAAAAAAATCACCCCAATCCAAACATTTCAGCCTCCTGCCTTCATCTAATACAGCAAATTCCTTCCAGGAAATTCTTTTCATTTTTTTCCAGGGGAGGACAGGAAAGGAGGAAGTGCCCACTTTTAGTGCATTTCTCCTCTTGTTTTCACAGTGTGAAAAAAAAGAAAAAAAAAAGGGAAATAAACTGCAGACAGTGGTTCCAACGAGGTCCTACAGCTCCCAGCACTGAGGAAATAAGGAGCAATTTCACTTCTCTATAAAAAGCCAATTATTTTCCTTCCTGTATCAGCAGGCAGGTGGCTGACCCAGGGTGGAAAAACCCCTTTCCCTCCCCACAAATATTCACTTATTCTTCAGCCAGGCCCAGGTGTTTATATATGGAAATACTGAAATGTAGACATATGCAAAGTGCCCAGGAAATACAGAGGGAGTGCGTGTACTTTTGGAGAGGATAAAACAACACAGAGAGTTCCTGTCATAGGTGTTTGCAGCAATTTCCCAGGGAAACTCCAATATCCCAGGAGCACTGCCACGCTCAGCACCCAGTGATCTCTGGAACACAAGGGCTGCATTAATTAATGCGTCCTAGATATTTCTGGTTGGTTTGGAACACCTTTTCTGAAAGGGGAGATTTAACACTACACCCCTCTTACTCAGTTTTAGGAGTTGCACAGGACGAGTGGTGGAAGATCCTGGAAAGGATCCAGTGGAATCCAGTGCTGCCTTTGGCACCTCGGCCTGGGAACCCAGAACAACCAGCCCTTGCTCTCAGGAGCTGCCCAGCAGAATCCAGGATCCACAATTTGTTTTTCTAGGAACTCAGAACAACCAGCCCTTGCTCTCAGGAGCTGCCCAGCAGAATCCAGGATCCAGAATTTGTTTTTCTGGGAACCCAGAACCATCAGTCCTTGCTCTCAGGAGCTGCTCAGCAGAATCCAGGATCCAGAATTTGTTTTTCTGGGAACCCAGAACAACCAGCCCTTGCTCTCAGAAGCTGCCCAACAGAATCCAGGATCCAGAATTTGTTTTTCTGGGAACCCAGAACAACCAGCCCTTGCTCTCAGGAGCTGCCCGGCAGCAGGAGCATAGGGCTGGATTTAAATCCCATCCCTCGGCTCTCCAGGAAGGTGATGCATTCCTCCCAGGATCTACAGCCCGGGACAAACATTCCCCACAAGTTTTTACCTGATCCTGTACTTTCAGAAACTGAGTAAGCTGTTAAAAAACCCCAGACCTGGAGGAGGAGGAGGAGGGCTGTACCCCAAGCACCACCTCGAGCATCCCAGCACGGGAAGGCTCTGTCCCCGTAGCTGCTCCTCTCTGGGACTCCTGTCCCGTTCTGTCACCTCAATGCGATGTGATTTTTTCGGAAGATTAAGGTTTATTTTCTGGTGGGAACTGCATCGCCTTTAGACGAAGCTCGCGGTTCTGAGGGAGGGACTGCGGGCAGCAGCTCCTGAGGAGAGCCAGGGGTTCCACGAGGGACGAGGCTGTGGGACAGCGGTCCCCGAGGAGACCCGGGTGTCCCTGAGGAAAGGGAGATGGCACAGTGTCCCCGGGTGTCCCTGAGGAAGGGGAGGTGGCACAGTGCCCCCGGGTGTCCCTGAGGAAGGGGAGGTGGCACGGTGTCCCCGGGTGTCCCTGAGGAAGGAGAGGTGGCACAGCAGTCCCTGAGGAGACCCGGGTGTCCCTGAGGAAGGGGAGATGGCACAGCGGTGCCTGCTGTCCCCGGGTGTCCCTGAGGAAGGGGAGGTGGCACAGCGGTCCCTGAGGAGACCCGGGTGTCCCTGAGGAAGGGGAGATGGCACAGTGTTCCCGGGTGTCCCTGAGGAAGGGGAGATGGCACAGTGTCCCCGGGTGTCCCCGAGGATGGGGCAGCGCCTCTTGAGGGACGCGGGAAGTTGCCCGGTGCCCTGCGTGGGAACGCGCTAAGCTCCCTTATCCATAACAATCCTAATGTAATAATTACTATTAATTACACTTTCCCAGCGTCCCTTTACGCCCAGCCGGCTCCCCGCTTACCTTCAGCGTAGCCTTGCGGACCTGCCCGAGCGCTCTGAGCCCGCCGAGGGATCCCGCCTGGAAGTTGCGGTAGTGCAGGGCCACCCGCGCCGCCGCCGCGGCCGAGCGGCTGCCGGGCTCCAGCGCCTGCCCGGGGCTGCCACGGGGAAAGAGCAGCACGAGCAGCAGGAGGAAGGCGGGCGGTGAGGCGCGGAGCCCCGGCATGGTGCGGGCAGCGGCGGGCACTGGGGAGGGCTCGGCCCCGCTCCCGTACAAATAGCGGGGCCCGGCCCGCTGCTCCCGCCCGCCCTCCGCCCGCTGCCAGCGCCCGCCGGAGAGCCCGGCCCGGCGGCGACTCCCCTTCCCTCAGCCCTCCCACCCCGGAGCCTCCGCGGGCCGGGGGGGCTTGAGGGGAACCGGGATGTTATGGGGACCCGGAGGCTTGAAGATGTTGAGGGGACTTGAGAATGGACCCGGGTATTGAGGGGAGCCAGGGGGATTTAAGGGGGTCTGAGGCTTCTGAGGGGAGCCAGGGGGATTTGAGGGGATCTGAAGTTTCTGAGGGGAGCCAGGGAGAATCGAGGGGGCCTGAAGCTTCTGAGGGCAGCCATGGGAATTTGAGGGGACCTGAAGCTTCTGAGGGGAACCAGGGGGATTTGAGAGAATCTGAAGCTTCTGAGGGGAGCCAGGGGGATTTGAGGGGGTCTGAAGTTTCTGAGGGGAGCCATGGGAATTTGAGGGGATCTGAAGTTTCTGAGGGGAGCCAGGAGGGTTTGAGGGATGTCAGGTACTGAGGGGAGCCTGAGGCACTCGATGGGGACCAGGAGTTCTGGGAGGAACCGGGAGGATTTGAGGAGAATTGAGGACTTGCAGGGCAGCCAGGGGGACTTCAGAGGGACCAGGGATTTTAAGGGGAGCCAGAGGGAATTGAAGGGAGCCAGAGGAGCTTGAGAGGGACCAGGGGTCCTGGGGGGGTCAGAGGGATTTGAGGGGTGCCAGCATCCTGAGGGAAGCCAGGGGGACTCAAGGAGAGCCAGGGGTTCTGAGAGGAGATGAGGGGGAGGAGGGCTGGGAGCCATCTGAAAGATGCTGGAACTTGAGCAGGACCAGGGGTTCTGAGGGGAGCCAGGGACACTGAGGGTCACAAGATTTGTCTGAAGGGAGCCTGCAGCTCGAGCCAGATGTGTAATCCTGACACAGATCAGAGCAAACACAGGTAATGGTTGGAAAAGCTCCGTTAGTTAGCTCCTTCTCAGCGTTACCACAACTCAACACCTCCCCAAGCTCCAGAGCCTCGCTCAGACCGTGACACGTTTGCCTGGGACACAGCTGAAATATTCCAAATGCTACGCACAAGAAGCATTCATCTCTGGAATAAATCTCACTTAGTGAAGTTTTTTGGAACCAGCATAGTCATGTCTTGGTAACATGAAGAAAATCAGCAGAGAAAGCAGCCAGATCCCCTTAAAATTACGTTTGGGATACGAGTGGGCTTGTTGCCTTGCTCCTCCTGGAAGCATCTCTTTTGGAGAGACTGAATGTGGTAAAATGTAAAAGGCTGCAGCACTTCCTGTGTTAAAAAAAGCTGATTTTTAATGACCTGCTCTATTACCATCCGAGCAGACGGGGGTTTGTATGTGCAGCTGGGAATCTATTTTTGTGCTCTGCATGACTATTGGGACAGGTTTCTGGGCTGGGACCTCAGAGAAGTAAATCAAAACTAAATCAAAACTCTGGTTAAAGACTCAAACTGTCTCCTGTGGAGCTTTAAGTCTCTCTTTATTACTAGGACGCTTTTTCACAGAACTGGAAATTCACTATTTCTGAGGCTTGCCTAAGTGAGGGAGAGAATTATTACAGTAAAGGTATAAAATCATTCTTTAGTAGTTCTTTTTATACCACCCAGCTAATTTTCCTGAATTTGTTGGTCATGTTTTTCCCCTCCTGAAATAGATTCTGTGATTAACAGTTTGTCTCTTTACATTCACGTTTCACACAGGTCGGGCTGGAGGGGGCTTGGAGCAACCTGGACCAGTGGAAGGTGTCCCTGCATAACCTGGCATCGAGGTTAGCTGGAAGATCATTTTTTTTTCCCTTACTGGGACACGTGCCACGTTTGTCTCAAATATTTTTCTGGACAAAACCAACATTTCCTCGTTTGTCCCCGCTGTGGTGATAGCGCTGTGATGTCGCTTTCAAACTGAAATCCACCGGTTGATTTACCGTGGGCTGGCACGGGAGGGCTTTGGGCTGTGCCCTGCTGTCCCTTCCTGCCCTGCCAGCAGCAGCCTGGCTGTGGGAGTTAAACCCACCCAGCTTCGTTGCCTTTGACTGTGGGGGAGTTCCTTAAAAAGAGCTAAAAGCCTCTAAATGTGGCTTTGTCACAAAAAAAGCCTGCCAGGCTCCGAGCCCAGCCTGAGACGCTGCCCCCATCCCTGACTTTGGATGCACTTCCCTTCCCCCGGCGTTCTCCTCCTTTTCCTGCTGTCCCGGTGACAGCGCAGTTTCCTTCCTCCCGAGGGCTGTGAGTAACCCAGAGTCAGTGTGACAAGGACACTGAACCCCCGTGACCGAGCAGGGACAATCCCCGGGCGGTTTCCTACACTTCATGTGTTGCTGCCATTTGCTGTTGGTCCGAATTTACAAAATAATTTGACTTGGGGAAAAAAACAAAAGCTCAGATGCTGAACTGAGGGTCCAGGTCAAGGCTGGGGGATGTTTGTAAATGTGTACAAGCACACGGTTTTGTGCTTTCACAACGTTTAGGAAATGTATTTATTTTAAGCTCTGAGGGGTTTGGACCCTTAGAAGCTGGGAGTGCATCCTCCAGCAGCCAGGGTTGCTTCAGGCTCTTGGTGAGGGTGAAATGCAGCTCTGCAGTTGTCAGAGCTGAGCCAAAGGAGCTGAAGTGAATGCCCTGCCCTGAAGGGATGCACCCACTGCTGGACTGAGTCCCCTTGGGGCACCAGGATGATCAGAGGGATGGAGCAGCTCTGCTGCCAGGAAAGGCTGGAGAATTGGGATTGCTCAGCCTGGAGGAAGCTTCGGGGGGTGACCTCATTGTGGCCTCATCTGAAGGGGCTGCAAGAAGGATGGAAAGGGACAATTGACATGGGATGGAGGGACAGGATACAGGGAATGGCTTCACACGGACACAGGGCAGGGCTGGATGGGATTTTGGGAAGGAATTCCTGGCTGGCAGGGTGGGCAGGCCCTGGCACAGGGTGCCCAGAGCAGCTGTGGCTGCCCCTGGATCCCTGGCAGTGCCCAAGGCCAGGCTGGATGGGGCTTGGAGCACCTGGGACAGTGGGAGGTGTCCCTGCCATGGCAGGGGTGGGGCTGGATGGGCTTTGAGGTCCTTCCCAACCCAAACCATCCCATGGTTCTGTCTATTCTGGTTGATTAGAATGTGGTGCAGGGAGGTTTTGTCCTTTACAGTGTTTTTCCCTCTTAGCCCAGATCATTTGCTCCAGCCCCAAGGAGGATGGTGCTGGTGTCAGTTCCAGCTCACAGAGCTCTGTCCCTCTCCCTTCCCCTGCAGGAACCAGGACATTCTGGGGAGCTTCCAAAGCTGGTTTGCATCACACTGTTGTCACAGCTGACTGGGACCCTTTGGAACTGGAAGCGAGGCTTGGTTCAGGCAGTGGCTCTAAAAAGCATTCTGAGGTTTGCATTTTCCTTTTTCATACAGCAAGTGCTTGTTTAGAGGCCAATTATTCCTAATTAGTTTCATATTTGGAGGGGATTTCAATATCCCCTGTATGCACCAGACCTCACTGGCTCACAATCATTACCAGCTGACTGTAATTCAATACAGTGAATTTGGACAAAATTCACTTCATTTGGTTGTGCAACTTTTCCAGTTTTAACTTCCCCATCTTGCTGTAGTTAAGAGTGAGTTCTGTTGCTTGATTTTAACTGATTTGGGATTTATTCTCAATAATTAACCCCAAAGAATTTATTTTTAATTAGCCTCCAAATATTTTGCTGGATAAATCAAGAATTGGTCACCTTTCAATGCATTGCTGGGCTGACCTTACCTATAGGAATAAAATCTGGGTATTGCTTTAGGCTCGTTTTTCCTAGGAAAATTTGGCTTTGAATGCTTCTGGTTGTTTGTAAATCATGGATAGGGTTGGTTTTTTAGAGAAATATTTGTGGTTTGTGTCAGCAGCAGTTCTGTCACTCCAAGCCCTTGCAAATTGTCTCTCTCTGTCTTTCTTGTAGCTCCTCTCAGGCACTGGAAGGCCATGATTAGGTCCAGCACTTGACTTTTAAGGGACAGTGTTGAAGTCAGCCAGGAAGGTCTGGCAATGCCTTCTGGCTAAAACCAAGCTCACTGATGCTGTCCCCATCGTTTTGTGTATTTTTATGTTGGGTTTAAAATGTGTGCCGAGGTCCTGTACAGTTGAAACAGCACCAGGAGGTTCCAGAGCTCTCTCAGCTGCTGCTCCCACTTTTCCAGTGAATTATCCACCAGCACTTCTGCTCCTGCTGCTTGGGGGCTCCTCCAGCCTGAAGGTGTCAAGTCACCTGTAATGCCCCATTTCATTCAATTTGCTGTTTTTACTGCATCAAATCAATGCTTTTGCAGTGTCAGACATTCCCAGGCAGAAAAACCCCCCTTGGGAACCCAGCGAAACAGAGAAGCACAGAAACTCCCAAGCTCATCAGCATTTGCAGGATCCTCTTTTCTTGCACTTCCCCAAATGTTGTTCTGCAAGGAAATTGGAATAAATCTGCCATGACCTGACCCCAGGAAAGTGAAAGGACGTGGATTATCAACATGGATTATAATCATTGCAGATGATCCCTGTGATCCTGACCTTGGAGGGAGACACTGAACATTTGGCAAACCTCTTCTGGATCGTTTCCTTTTCATTCTGGAGCTGCTCTGGAACAGAGAAACCTTTCCAGACAAACAAATCCCTCCCATGCCCAGTGAGATCCCATCACCCAGAGCCAGGAAGAAGCATGGGCAGTAAATAATCCCTGTTAATAACCTGCAATCACCCTGCTGCCTCGGCAAACTGTAACAAATGCATGTGGGATCATGCTCAGGCCTGCTTAAAAACAAACAGTAATTAAAGCAGCCCTTTGGAGCTGAGCTGCTGAGGGGAATATTTGCATTTTGGAGTGCTTGATGCTTGCTGTCCCAGGGAGCTCAGCTGGGATGTTTGGTTGTTGGACAGCTCTTGCAGCAGCTCTGCCTCTCCAGAGATGTTTGGGCAGATCCCTGAAAGATGGGCATGGGAAATGAAGCCTCTGAAGCACTGTTCACACGGAATTCCTGGCAGGTCATGGAGGTGGAGGCACAACCCCTCACCCAAAACACTTTAATTTGTTTGAGGCTAACGTTTACTTCCCTGATGGCAACAAAAACCCCCTCGTAACGCTGACTTTCTGACAGTGATTCTGTGGAGGCTCCCTGAATGTCCCTGTGCAAGGAGGCTTGCAACAGCACAAATCACTTGGGAGGTGTTTGGTTGCACAATGTTTGGAGAAGGCATTCAATATTTGCACAATGAGGGGGTTGATGGCTCAGGGATGTTTGAAATGAGGGGAGGACAGCAGAGGGATTCTCCCCAAAATTCCTGAGCATTGTCTCACCAGCAAGGTGGCAGTGACCCCCTCAGAGAGGAAGCAATTTTCCCTGTCCTGCTGACTGCATCCCCCTCTCTGTCCCCTCTCTGTCCCCTCTCTGTCCCCTTTTCCAGGAGCTGGGGATGCTGAGCTCTGAGGTTCCTTTCATCAAAACCCAAAAGGGACAGAAAACCCTGTGGGGACAGCGCTGTCACTGCTCTGGGCACACCTCAAAGGGGATTCTGACATTAGTTATTTCATAGTTTTTAACATCCCTTAGACAAAATAAAGTCTAAGAGAATAAATATATACCATATTTTTATATATCTACACCATATTTATATATATATATATTATGTAAGAAATTTATATAATAAAATATTGCTCATTGAGGCCTTCCTTGAGTAGCTGGGGATGTCATTTAGAGTGGAAAACAAGTAGAATTTATTGGTAATTCTGTTCTTAGAAGAATTTTTGTTGCAGGGAGATTAATTAACTGAAATGTGGTGTTTTGTCTCCACACGTGAATTTTGTGCTTTGGTTTTGGTTTTTTTTACAGGTTTGCTCAAAGTTACACCCTCATAGCCTGTATTTATGTCAGTAGATACATGAATTACTCATGGAATTATTAATTGAACTTGATGATGTTGGAGATCTTTTCCAGCCTTTATGATTCTGATATACTCTTACCCAATTTTCAGCTCACCCTATAAAATGTGTGAGGCCAATTTGCAGGTTTTTAATTTTACTCTCCTGCAGGCTTTCCAGGAAGCAGGTGATGGAAGCAGAGTGAGCACCCTGACAGCAGGAAGGGCAGGTTACTCTTCAGGAACCCCTGCAATTCTTTCAAACAAACAAATCAAAATCCACCTTGTGATTTGTTTGTGCTGCAAACTTCGTGTTTGGTTATTGTAGGCACCACTCCTGGGACCTAAAAATCAACTGGGATCACATTTGAATCTGAGTATTAGATGGACATGGAATTAAAACATCAGAGCAGCTTTGTCCAGTTCCTGCAGTAATTAATGTATATAAAATCCCATTTCCATACTGCTCAATGGTTTGGGTTCTCTCACCTCTCATTGGTCAGTGAGTTATCTCACAAAAATCTCATTTTCTTGCTTGTGATTAGCAATAACTCCTCCTTTGTTCTTTCCTGCATCACTGTGTGTTCCCAGAACTTCTGAGAAAATGATCTTTTTTTTCCCCGGGCTTAGTCACGGTGTTTTGACAAACATGGCCTTGTTTCCTCATGAAATCCATCAGCACCATCGTGTTCATTTCTCTGAGGCCTTCACCAGCAAGAGGATGGGGGAGTCCCACTCAACATTGGGATTAAAAAAATCAGGTGAAATGAGAGTTTTCACAAAGCTCAACGGGACCAGTGTGGTGCTTCTCATAAGCACTGGAGTGCCTATGAAAATCTTTAGAGATTTTATCCTGTAAAATCTCCAAGGGACAGGCCAGGGCTGCGAGCTCACACCCACTGCCCAAAGCACTCCCAACCATTCTGAGCTCAAGGAACAGTTTTGGGAAGAGCAGGAGAGGGGCACAGTCACTCCCAGCAGCTTGAATTCCACTTGGAGGGGCTGCAAGGAGAAAACTCTTCCACTTTCATCCCTGGGAGTTTGTGTGACCTGGCAGAGCTCCCCCAGCACATCAGCCACCCCATCCCAGGAATGTACTCACCATTCCCTGTGTTCTGCTGGGAAACTGGATCAGAAATGCTGGAATGGGCACTAATGGTTTTCCTAGAGGTTGAGAGTTTTTAGGAGAAACAGCAAATGAAAACGGGAAAGGTTTCATGTCTAAATGCCTGATGTTGAAATGGTGGTTCTGGCTTGGAAAATGAGCATTTGGTACCTTCAAATGTTGAGGGAATCATGGAATTCCAGACTGGATGGGTTGGAAGGGACCTTAAATCTCTCATTCCCAACCCCTCCCCACTGTCCCAGGCTGCTCCAGCCTGGCCTGGGGCACTGCCAGGGATCCAGGGGCAGCCACAGCTGCTCTGGGAATCCCAGCCCAGCCCCTCCCCACCCTGCCAGGGAGGGATTTGGGTTAAAAGATTTGGGGTTGGCTTTGAATATAAAAACCATGTCCAGGATGGGTTTGTTAATTTTTTTTTTTCCAAAGAAAAAATGCCTTCAGAATTGTGAAATTTTATTCTTCCAGGTGTTGGTGTTATGGAATGTGCTGAACTATTTCTATGGATGAAGTGAATGAAATTATCCCAGGTGAAATAATTTGCTGCCAGTTAAGAGCCTGGTGCTATCATTTTTAATTAAGTATAGATCTCGTTAGATTGGTGATGTGCTTACAAACAACACAGTGCCACATCTATAGAAATTTATTTTAAAAATATATAGTATATACATTTAAAATATATATAGTATATATATTTA
Source organism: Phylloscopus trochilus trochilus (assembly GCA_016584745.2). NCBI lineage: Eukaryota > Metazoa > Chordata > Aves > Passeriformes > Phylloscopidae > Phylloscopus > Phylloscopus trochilus. Next base: position 18,098,338 of record WQNJ02000041.1, on the reverse strand, counting down.
AAATGTATAATATAATTTATATTATATTATATTATATTATATTATATTATATTATATATATTTATTACTATATTGTATAATATATAATATATAATATATAATATATAATATATAATATATAATATATAATATATAGTGCATTTGCATTATGCATTATGTATTATATATTAATTAAATATTTATTATTAGATTATTGTATATATTATTATATATTGTAATATATAAAAATATGTATATATATTTTAAATATATAAATTTATTTATTTTAAATATATATAGTGTAACCCATGATTGAAGTGACATTGTGGCTGAACCCCTGGTATCATCCACTTTTCCCTCTGAAAGGATTTTTACTTGACTATTTAATTGTCCAAGCAAACATAGGAAGTTTAAAGGAAACTCTTACATCAAGGCAAAAGGGAGAACTTTCCCTTTTTTCCGTGTAAGCCATCACAGAGTTCCCCTGCAGAAAGCTCCAAGCTGTATTGACATTTTGCTTTCCTTTTTCCCCCTGCTCCTGCCTGCCCTCGATCCCAGAGGAGAACAATGGGAGTGCTGAGGGTATTTACAGCACAATCATGGGAAAGGCTCCCATCACCACAGAGCCCTTTTCCTTCCCCTGGCAAATCCTCTGCATCCACCAACCTCTTCCCTAAAGGAATTGTTACCAACATGGGAAACTCCTCTCTATCCCAGAGGCAGCATTGGAAGGGCACAAGGAGACCTCACCCACGGCCCCAGATCCACTTTGCTGCTGCATTCAGAAGGTGCTGCTGGGGGAGTTACACTGATTTGGACAGCTCAAAAGGTCAGAGATTTCTTTTTCATGAATTGGGTTTTTTTCCCAGCCTTCTTAAATGTAATGATCAGTTTTCGATATTTGTAGTTTTCCATATTGTCGTTTTTGCAGGGTTTGAGAGGCAGCAGAGTAAAACTGGTTCAGGTGTAAATTGCCATTTCTTAACAAGGCCCTTAAAGGGGAGGGGAGGAAAATGAATATTTCATGGGGTTGGGAGAGGAAATGCCTGGCAGTCCCAGGGGAAGAGTCACAGCACCTGGGCTGAACTCACCCAGATTTTTGGCAGGAATGATCTAATTGCTCGTCATGAATGGAACAGAAAAGGATCCTGGCACGTTGGGAGTGGGACACTTTGGGAATGGGACTCTTTGGGAATGGAACTCCTGGGAAACGGTAACTTTGGGAATGCGGCACTGGGAGTGGGACACTTTGGGAATGGGAGTGGGACTCTTTGGGAGTGGGACACTTTGGGAAATGGGACACTTTGGGAATGGGACTCTGGGAGTGGGACACTTTGGGAGTGGGACACTTTGGGAGTGGGACACTTTGGGAGTGGGACACTTTGGGAAATGGAACACTTTGGGAAATGGAACACTTTGGGAAATGGGACACTTTGGGAGTGGCACTTTTATAACCATTATTGGCTTTGTGGCTTATCCTGAGACAACAGAGCCAACAGTAAATTGTCATTTCAGGGCCAGGATTTAGTGCCAGCTCAGAGAACTGCAGGATGGCTGTGGCAGGTATTAAACACCCCCAATAAATCCTGGAGGAGGATCCCAGGGTAACAATGCCCGCTTGCCAAATCTGTTTGCAGAGCGCACAAAGCAACGAGGAAAACATTGCAACAGCACAAAGGTTTTCTCACAGATCCACCACGGGCTGCTGCCTCAGCAGAGCTGTTTGTTGGTGCTTTTCTTCCAGCCCCAGCCTGGGATTGAGCCAGGCACTGCATCCATTGGGATTGGGATGCTGTGGCTGTAGGATGAACCCCCAGCCAGGGCCCCCAGGGAGCCATTTATGCTGTTTGGAACCCAATTGTTTTTCCTCATTTCCTTGAAGATGTGTGTGGGGAGCAGTGATTCATCCAGGCCCTCTTCCCAGCCCTGTGGGATGTGTGCTTCTTTCCTGTTTCCTGGAAGCACTCGCTGTTTGGGGAAGGTTGCTGGGCCACTGGAGCTGCTGGACACCATCCACAGCCACCACCAGGCATTTTCTGCTGGGTGGAACTCCCTGACAATCCCTTCAGCTTTGTAGGGAAATCACTTTTCCTATGGGGCAGGCAGGGTGTGAGGCTGGCTCTGGGAAATATTCCCAGGGAAGGAAGGCTGGGAATGTGCTGACAGCAGCACTGCTCTTTCAGGTGTCAGTGTAAGCAGCTTAGAAAAAGCTCCATTTTTGCTTGGTGAGCAGAAAGTGCAAGAAAATGGGCTGGGAATGTGGGGAGTAGAAGCTGAAATGATGCTGGGGCAGCTCGGGCTGGAGGCAGGAATGCTCAGCAGGGAAGGAACAGGCAGCCTTAAAAGGAAGAGAAAACTTGAACACGTGAATTCTAGACAAAAAAAAAAATCATACAAAGCTGATGAATTGTCAGCATTTTGCAGCGTGACTTTGGTGAAGTGATTTGGAAAAGAAGGGTTTGGCCTCCTGAGGGTGCAGATTTAGGAACCCCTGACTGTCAGAGCTGTGCTCTGAATTTTGGTGGTGGTGCCATCCCAGAGCAGGGCTCAGGTGTGCCCCGTCCCACCCCTTATTTATCTCCAGTGCATCTGCTGGCTCTAATTCCCTGCAATAATCCCATTTTCAGGAGTTACAAAAGCCCTCATCAGTTGTTTCTCCTCTTTTGGTGGGGATGTAAACTCAGAGGAGCCAAGCAAAACACCCCAGTGGCTCCCAGGGCTTGGACAGAGCCCAAGGGGTGCATTCCTAAAGGACTGAGGAGCCTGTGCCCCAGCAGGCTCGATGGAAACTGGATCCAGGGAATTCAGCTGCAGATCCTGGAGCCAAGGCCTGCCCCAAAGCTCTTATTGTTGGAGTGGAACATAAGAAGTGTGAGTTCACAGTTTGCCAGCAAGCTCAGACAAGGAAGCAAACACTCCAGCTGCAGGATGGGATGTTCTTACTTGGCATGGCTCACTAAAGCAGGATTTTTATCCCTTCCCTTTCCTGAGGTCAGTTCTCTCTGCCCATTTTCCACTCCCTATCGCTTTCCAGAGCCATGCCCTTGGCACTTGTCAGATGTCAGATATTTGAACTTGGAGTTGTATTTTCTATGAATGCTTTATTGGTTGTGGATCTCAGATTTCCAGAAAAAAACCCCCAACCGACTGTATTTGCCTTCTAGATAAGAAAAAAAAAGAGAAAAATTCATGTATTACCTATTCAATTTCTCCTAATCTGACTTCATCTCCTGGTTACCATGCAGGGAGTGGTGGAGTCCCCATCCCTGGAAATGTTTAAAATGCTGTGGATGTGGTTTAGTGCTGGGCTGTCAGCTGCACTGATGGTCCTGGAGGTTTCCTTTTCCAGCTTCAGGGATTCTAGGATTATTCTAAATGGACAAAGAGCTTGTGGTTCAAAAGGGTTTCAGCTCCTCTGAGTGTAACCAAAGCAGATTCCACAGGAGATGTCCATGGCCAGGTCAGCGTGGTGGGATTTCCTTCCCCATCCAAGGAGGAATTGGTTTTCATGTGCAATCCCAGTCATTTGTGCATTAATATCACTGGGAATGTTGTTCCCAATGGAAGCAGGGAGAGGAAAAATCCCATCTGGCCTTCCCATCTCTCTGGGGTCCATTCCTTGTGCTGGTGGTGGATGGAATTCAGGATTTGCCCAAATGGAGGAGGTCAATCTAGAAACAAACCAAGTTGTGAGGGAAAACTTCTCCAAGCACAGCACGATTTCCACTAAAACCACCTGAGTGCCTGCTTTACTCATTTCCTTCTGCTCAAACCAGATTATTTGCAATGAATTCTGCTCTTCTCCTCCTTTTCATGTGGAACATGTGGAGCCCAGGAGCAGCTGTGACCCAGGAGCTGAAAGCACAGCTCTGCTTTTCCTGCCTTGTGGGAAGAAGGTGAGTCCCAGAGGTCCCCTAAGAAATGACAAAATTTTCTAAGCTAAGGAAGCTGGACTGAAACTTTCCTTGAAACTCTGGGCTTGGAATAATTCCCTTCACATTCCCTGAGTGGGGATGAGCTGGCTGTGGTGCCAGGAAAGGGGAGGGGAATATTTCAGATACTCACCTGTAGGATTGGTGTTTATTCACTTGTCATTTATGGGGAGCAACAACGTGAACACACTTGTTTCCTTCTCTCAGGCCATGAATAATACTGAGAAAATTGTTTGCACTTGGAAACCACAAGGTGGGGAGCTCAGGGATATAAAAATGCAAAGAATTGTAATCTGTGAGTGAAACTGTGAAATCAAGTGTTGAGCAAGATGCTTCTAAAGGAAACAATATATTTTCAGAATTAGATCACAAGGGATTTTTTTTTCTGTGCAATATGATTTCTCATTCACTCTTCGAAGGAAATAAAAAAGAAAATTGCATTTCTTCTCCCTGTCCAGCCCCTTACTTTAACAAATACTTAGACAGAATTTCTTGTCCTCTAATTTGAATTATCACTTTTGAAATGGTTTTTTCCTCCCCTCTCCAGCTTGGTTCCAATTCTTTGCCTATAAGGGAACAATTATGCTCCCCCTTTCCCATCCTTTTCTCTTTTCACCCAAATTAGAGCTTTTTGTTATTTTTTTTCCCCCCTGGTATCACTTTTTTGGTTTATGAAGCAAAGCCTCATATTCTGAGATAAAACTGGATATGTGGAGCTGACTCAGGATTATTGCAATAATTGTGATTTTTCATTTTTTGTTTTATTTTAAACAATCTCAACCCAGTGAGAACATTTAACATAACCATGTCAATCACTGGGATAGAATCTAATTGAATTTCCTCAGATCCAAGCTCTGAGAGAGCTGGTGAAAAGGAATTCCACAGAGGGGAGGAATGAATTTAAAAGTGAGGGATCAGGTGTATCAGCAAAGGGAATTCAAGTTCAGGGAACAACGGGACCACTGAATCAAGCTGTTTGCTTGCAAACTTCTCCAGGCTGGAGCAGAGAGAAGGAAAGAAATCCACCCCACCTTAGCCAGGTCTTGGAAAGTGTCCAGCAAAGTTCAGCCACTCGGGGGCAGAGGAAATGCCTGAGGAGGAACTGCTGGATGTGCAGAAAATGCTCAGCCCTGGGTGGGGGAAGAGCAGGAGCCTGCCAGGAGCTCTGCTTTGGAATAAAGGAACTGAGGGAGAGGACACAGGGCTGAGAGGGGACAGCAGGAGGCTGGAGAGAGGAGGTGCTGCTGGGGTGTCCCACGGGCTGGTGCTGGGGGCAGCCCTGGATCTGGGAACAGGATGATTTCTGTCTTTCCAGGGGTGCCAAGGAGACACTGCAGCCCTGCCACGGGGGAAGCTGTTCCCTCTCCCATCCATTCCTGCCTTCCCATCACTGCCATTCCCAGAGGGTGAGGAGCCCTGGTGACAATGAGCTCTCCTTGGCCTTCAGCCAGAGGAGGGAAGCAGAGCCCTTGTCCAGGGTGGGAACTTCCTTCATTCCCAGGGCACTGAGGCTGGGTGACACCAACCTCCAGCATGTGCTTCAGGATCAAAGCTTCCTCCTGAAATTTCAGGGCTTAGCTATGGAACCCTTCACGTCCACCCCGCTGGAAGAAACAGGAGAGTTTTAAGGAGTTTAAATCTTCTGGGAATCCATCTTTTCAAAGATGAACTACCCAGGAAATGCTTTGTTGCAGTGGCTCTCAGACAGCTGTAGTTGTTCAGTATTTCCACCAAATAACCTGAGGATTTAAAAAACTTAGCATGCTGAGCTCCATCAGGAATTTGTGCATCCTGAGGAAAACAGGCACAAAGGGAAGGTTGTGCATGGAGCCCAGTTCAAGTGCTACCCAGAAATTCAATTCTAGTCCCCACAGCCCAAAGCTCTGAATTCCCACAATCACAGAATCCCAGACTTTGGGTGGGAAGGGACCTTAAAATCCTCTCCTGCCACCCCTTCCACTGGGCCAGGCTGCTGCAAGCCCTGTCCAACCTGGCCTGGAACATCAGAAAAAAAAAAAAAATCCTCTTGGAATTCCTGGCTCAGCTGAGAAGCTGCCCATCATGAATGGTGCTCCTCCACCTTCCCAGGGGGTGCTTTTCACCCCATGACCTGAGCTGGCTGCTGGAGAAGGAGCCTGGCACCAGCTGCCATGGGGAAGAGCTGTGGATTTGGGGAAGGATGCAGGACAATATTTAACAGTGTGGGATGAGGTTTATGGCTCCTCATCCCACCCTGCTCGCTGCTGGTGTGACTCAGCAGAGGCAGGAGCTGTTTGCTTTGGCACAGGATCCCTCCCAAGCACAGGAGCTTCCTCAGGCCAGGATCTTTGCTCTCACACAGATTTCTGGGGCAGAAAAGCTTCCTCAGCCTCTTCCCAGCACTCTGAAGAAATCAGACTTGTCTTGGGATGGTGCATGAACGCCCAGTAACACTTGAGTGACACAGAGAGGTTTGTAATAACCCACTCCTCAGCACATGGAGTGATTAAAAACTGTTTGCATGCCTGCGTGTGACAGAGCCTTCCTCCTCTGGAGGGAAAAGCAGGAGATTTTTTTTTCCTCCAGAAAATGGATAAGGGAGTAACGATGGTGGAGTCAATTTAATCCTGTGAAAAATACAGCTCCTGCTCCTTTGCAGTTCTGAAGCATCTTCCCAAAGACAGCAAAAACTCTGAGGAGCTGAACCCTGAAACCCATCCTTGTTTCCTGGGAGTATTTACTGTGCTGAGTGCTCCCTCCACCTGCACTGCAAGGAGGGGAAGCCACAGACACAAGGATTTTATGGCCCCTGTAAAGTCCCTTTTGCTGCCTTTGCTGCCCTTAAACGTAGCATTTGGGATCATATGGCACTTTAAGTGCTCTGATTTATGGGGAGGCAGCAACTGCATCTCTAATAAACATTCTGAAGCCTGAGTTTAAGAGCAATCCAGTGTATTTATTTGGCACATAAACACTCACCTGCAATGCGTGTGGGAATCAGCCCGGGCTGAACTCACAGGCACAGCAAGGTCACAGCCAAGGGGAAGGTGGGGAGAAAGGCAAATATTGGGAATTAGCAAATGGAAAACTGTCTTTTTCTCCTGGTAAATATTCTGGATACGTGGCTGCAATTCCTTACTCCCTGATAAAGAGCCTGATGTTACACAGAACAAGATAAATACAACCCCAGGCTCGGTTCAGCTCTGCTTTCCAAAGTTACCCGTTTTGTCTGTGGGCAGAAATTGTTTCCCTGGGATTAGGAAACTCAGGGTGGCTCTGCAAGGTCAATTATCTTTGAGCTCCCTCAAGTGGCAATGAAACCTTGGAGTTTGTCACACAGAAATCCTCGAGTTTGTCACTGGAATCCTCGAGTTTGTCACTGGAATCCTCAAGTTTTTTACAAAAACCCTCGAGTTTGTCATAGAAATCCTTGAGTTTGTGAAATCCTCGAGTTTGCAAACGAAATCCTCGTGTTTTTCATTAAAAAAACCCACCTGGAGTTTGTCACCGAAACCCTCGAGTTTGTCACTGGAATCCTCAACTTTGTCACAGAAACCCTCGAGTGTTTTTTTAAACTCCTTGAGTTTCTCACTGAAATCCTCGAGTTTCTTAAAAATCTCCTTGAGTTTGTCACAGAAATCCTCGAGTTTTTTACAAACCCCCTTGAGTTTGTCACTGAAACTCTCAAATTTTTTACAAAACCCTTTGAGTTTGTCACTGAAATCCTTGAGTTTTTTACAAACCCCCTTGAATTTGTCACTGAAATCCTCGAAATTTTTACAAACCCCCTTGAGTTTGTCACTGAAACTCTCAAATTTTTTACAACCCCTCTTGAGTTTGTCACTGAAATCCTTGAGTTCCTCGCTGAAACTCCCCACTTTGTTGCACAACCGCTTTTCCAACCAAGCCTTGTAACTTGAGCCCGTGTTTTTCACAGCGGCTGGAGTGAACCGAGGCGCTCGGATTTCAAGGAATCCAAACCAGTGTCGAGCAGTTGGACATGATCCATTTAGTAACACAGCTCTCTTTTGACAAGCCTCTGAAAAGACAGGCAGCAAGTGAAATGTTTTATGTCCAAGAGCAGTTTGCAGCTGATTCACAACATGATAGCTGCACGTTTGGAAAAGTTGTTTTGACTTTCTTCTGTGGTTCCTTATCCAATTCGTGACAGAGGAGCTGGAGAGGGAATGTGTTGTTGAGCATCTCAGGTAAAACTCAGCCCTTTGCTTTCTACACCTTGAAAAGGTAAAGAAATCCTTTGCCTTAAATCACGAATGGTTTTGCCTAATTAAAAGCACATTTTATTCCAGAAGATCAGCTTTTAATCAGAAAGCAATTGATGATATGCACACAGGATCCAGGTTCAGGTCATTTTTTGGTGCAAGAAGATGAAGTTTGATGGAAGACTGGAGCTTTTTACAGTAAAAAAAAAAGTAGCTTTTTAAAGGGTTTTTCTAACTTGGCAAGAACCTTTTGGAGCAAACAGCTCAAGAAAAATGACTTTGGGGAAGAGAAGCCTTCCAGTGTTTGAAGAGGCTACAGAGAAACTGGAGAGGAACTGTTCATCAGAATGGGACTGGCAGGACAAGAGGGAACTGGTGAGGGGCTTGGAACACAAACCCTATGAGGAGAGACTGAGGGAGCTGGGGTTGTTCAGCCTGGAGAAAAGGAGACTCAGAGGTGATCTTACCACTCTCTACAACTCCCTGAAAGGTGGTTGTGGTCACTTGGGGGTTGGTCTCTTTTTCCAGGCAGCACTGACAGAAGGAGAGGACACAGCCTTAAGCTGCGTCAGGGGAAATACAGGTTGGATATCAGGAAAAAGTTTTTCACAGAAAGAGTGATAAAGTATTGGAATGACCTGCCCAGGGAGGTGGTGGAGTCACCATCCCTGGATGTGTTTAAGAAAAGCCTGGATGTGCTGTGGTCTAGTTGAGATGTTAGAGCTGGGTTGGACTGGATGATCTTGAAGGTCTCTTCCAACCTAGAAATTCTGTGATTCTGTGAACAAATTCCCAGTGCCAGAGACAGGGCTGGGTGGGATACTGGGCAGGAATTGTTCCCTGGGAGGGCGAGGAGGGGCTGGGCTGGGATTCCCAGAGCAGGGATTGCCCTGGATCCCTGGCAGTGCCCAAGGCCAGGCTGGATGGGGCTGGGAGCCCCTGGCACAGGGGGAGGTGTCCCTGCCATGGGTGACCTTTGAGGTCCCTTCCACCCCAACCATGCTGTGATTCCACGGTTCCATGACTTTACCACCCAAAACAGGGACACTGGAGCGATGCTGCAGCTGCTGCACTTCCCTGCATGCTTCTGGCCCTCAAACTTCATTTACACTTACACTTAGATTTATACTCACACTTACTTACGCTTACATTTACACTTATAGTTACACTTACATTTACATGTACATTCACTTACATTTATATTTATACACTTAGATTTAGATTTGTACTTACACTTACATTTACACGTACACTCACTCACATTTATATTTCCTTACAATTACACTTATTTACACTTACACTTACTCACATTTATGTTTACTTACAATTACACTTATTTACACTTACACTTCCTCTTACACTTAAATTTGCACTTACATTTACACATACGCTTACACGTACTTACACTTAAATTTACACTTGCACTTACATTTACACATACACTTACACGTACACTTACACTTAAATTTACACTTGCACTTACATTTACACATGCATGTACACTGACACATAAATTTACACTTGCACTTGCATTTACACTTACACATACACTTAAATTTACACTTACACTTGCATTTACACTTACACGTACACTTACACTTCAAGTTACACTTACACTTGCACTTACACATACACTTACACTTAAATTTACACTTACACCTGTATTTACGCTTACACGTACACGGACATTTTTTTATATTTATTTCATGTTCCTATTTCCCGCCCCCCCCCTACCCCCCCCACCCCCCGCAGGCCTCAGCCCGGGCGCTGCCATGGCAACGGGGGGATCACGTGACGGGCGGATCACGTGATGGTCGGGCCGCCACGTGACGGGCGGGTCACGTGCGGGGCGCTCACGTGAGGCGGGCGCGATGGCGGAGGAGGAGCGGGCGCTGCTCGGCGCTGAGGGCGGCGATGGCGGCGGCGGCTCCCCGGGCCCTCCCCGCGCCCTGCCCGCCGCCTGCGATCCCCGCCGCCTCCCGCACCGCCTGCTCGTCCTGGCCCTCATGTGCTTCCTGGGATTCGGTGCGGGCCGGGCCCGGGGGGGCTGCGTGTGGCGGGCGCTCGGCGCTGAGCGGGGCGGTGCGGTTGCGGTGCCACCGCAGAGCCCCTGAGGCTTCTCCCCCTTCTCCCCGCAGGCAGCTACTTCTGCTACGACAACCCGGCCGCTCTCCAAACGCAGGTTCAGCGGGTGAGTGGCTGTCAGGGGGCTCTGAAAAACAGGGAGGGCGATCTTTTCCGTGGGCATGGACTAACGGGACGGAGGGAAGGGCTGGCGGAGGGTCAGGTGGGGTGTGGGCAGGCCCTGGCACTCAGCAGCTGTGGCTGCCCCTGGGTCCCTGGCAGTGTCCAAGGCCATTTGGAGCAACCCGGGACAGTGGGAGGTGTCCCTGGGCTTGGAACGAAATGGATTTTCAGTCCCTTCCCTCCCAGCTCACCCCGGAGCTCCGTGAATTACAGAAAACGCGTTTGTTTCTGCCTGAGTTCTTACCGTGTGTCCCTGCACTTAGCCCAGCAGTGATGGCTTTTCCTGATCCCCCCCCTTGTGCCCTGCAGGACATGAAGGTGAACACTGCCCAGTTCATGGCTCTCTATGCCTGGTACTCCTGGCCCAACGTGGTGCTGTGCTTCTTTGGGGGCTTCCTGATAGACAGAGTGTTTGGCATCCGGTGAGTGCAGCCTTGGTGTCCCTCCTGTGCCAGCAGGGATGAGCTGAAACTGCAGGGGAAGGTTAGATTTTATATTACAAAGTTTTTCAAGGTCCTCATAAACCTTTTCAGTAATTTTTCCCCCATGCAGTTTTTTTTTTAATTTTTTAGGGGTTTTTTTCAGGATTTTTTTAACCATAGAGACGAGCTTCCTTCCCTTTGTGATTGCAATAAAATTCTTTCAAAAGCACCACCTCGTGCTGCTTTCTGTGGGAATTGTTGAGCTGCACAGTTAATTACAGAGACCTCTTAATTGCCCCTCCACCTCCCCTTGGTTCCCTGCTAAAACAATGCTTTTTAGGCTAAATCAAGGATTCTGGCTGTGCACAAAGTGATTTTATTTCCTCTCCAGGCTGGGCACTGTGATATTCAGCATCTTCGTGTGCGTGGGGCAGGTGAGTGCAGGGGAGGGGGTGAGGGCTGCTCTGGCTCTGGGGTTTCACTGCAGACACCTGAGGGGCTGGAATGGGAGCAACCTGGGCTCCTCCTGGGAAGGGAAACCTTGGGATGGGGCTGAAATCCTGGGAAGGATCCACGTTCTTTATGTGTTTGGTGTGGGGTTGCTTGAGGATGGCACTGGTGGTGAGCAGAACCCAAAAGGAGCAGGGATTGGATGTGGAGTGTTTCTGGGAAGGGAAGAGCATTTCTGTTCCTGTTTTCAGGCAGTTCTGCCTCGTTCCATGCCTGAGCTGCACAACTGTCCTTTCCCTTGGCTGCTCCTTGCAGGTGGTTTTTGCCCTGGGAGCTCTGTTCAACACCTTCTGGCTGATGGAAGTGGGCAGATTCATATTTGGGTGAGTCTGGCAGGGCAGGCTGCTGCTCTTGGAAGGTAAGGCCACCTGGAAAAGGACAGAAACTGACCCTGGAAAACTCCCCCCTGGAAAAGTGGAGCCAAAAGTGGTGGGCTCTGAGACCCCCTGAAGCTGAGAAATGCCAGATCTCCACCTCTTTCCCTTGTGTAACTTAAAAAACAAAAACCAGGACTTTGCAGCTGCTGCTGAATCCAAAACTGTGGAGCCACCAATCCCCTCCATTCCATTTTTGAATCTTTGATTGATTTCTCTTGCCCTGTACAGATAACCATGCAGCAAATCTTCAGATTTCTCTGAAATCCTGCTCTTCCCAAGGACCTCTGTGCTCTGCCTGCTGCATTGGGGATGTTTGGGGTTTTATTTCTGTTTTTTTTCCCCAGGATTGGTGGTGAGTCCTTGGCAGTGGCACAGAACACCTATGCAGTGAGCTGGTTCAAGGGCAAGGAGCTGAACCTGGTGTTTGGATTGCAGCTCAGCATGGCCAGAATTGTGAGTTTGGGGCTGAACTTCAGTAAAAATCTGCATTCTTGGGGGCAAACCTAAAATTTCTTCTTTTAGTTTATTTCTGAAGTTTATTACTATTACTTAAATTGCTCAGTTTTCTCCTAAACATTGTTCTTTTAATTTAATTCTGAAGTTTATTAGTATTACTCAAATTGCTCACTTTGCTCCTAAAAATTGTCCTTTTTATTTATTTCTACTTAGTTTATTACTACAACTTAAACTGCCTTTGCTGTGCTGGACTGAACTTCAGTAAAAATCTGCATTCTTGGGGGCAAACCTAAAATTTCTTCTTTTAGTTTATTTCTGAGCTTTATTACTATTACTCAAATTGCTCACTTTTCTCCTAAAAATTGTTCTTTTAATTTATTTCTGAAATTTATTACTACAACTCAAACTGCCTCTGATGTGCTGGATTGAACCTCAGTAAAAATCTGCGTTCTTGAGGGCAAACCTAAAATTTCTTCTTTTAGTTTATTTCTGAAGTCTATTAGTGTTACTCAAGCTACTCACTTTTCTTCTAAAAATTGTTGTTTTAATTTATTTCTACTTAGTTTATTACTATTACTTAAATTGCTCAGTTTTCTCCTAAACATTGTTCTTTTAATTTATTTCTGAAGTTTTTATTAGTATTACTCAAGCTGCTCACTTTTCTCCTAAAAATTGTTCTTTTAATTTATTTCTACTTAGTTTATTACTACAACTCAAACTGCCTCTGGTGTGCTGGACTGAACCTCAGTAAAAATCTGCATTATTGAGGGCAAACCTAAAAATTGTTCCCAACCTAAAAATCTGCACCAGGGCACGTGGAGGGAGGAGTTGTGCTCCTCTCTTTTGGGGTTTTTTGGGGGTTTTTTAGGGCTCCTTTGGGATGTTTTTTTAGGGATCCTTTTGGGTGTTTTGGGGGGTTTTTAGGGCTCTTTTTGGGGTTTTTTAGGGCTCATTTTGGGTGATTTTTGGGTTTTTTTAGGGGTGATTTTGGGGGGTTTTACGGCTCCTTTTGGGGAGGTTTTTTAGGGCTCCTTTTGGGTGTTTTGGGGGGATTTTTAGGGGTGTTTTTGTGGTTTTTTTAGGGCTCCTTTTGGGTGGTTTTTGGGTTTTTTTTAGGGGTGTTTTTGGGGGTTTTTAGGGCTCCTTTTGGGTGTTTTGGGAGGTTTTTAGGGCTCATTTTGGGGTTTTTTTTAGGGCTGCTTTTGGGTTTTTTTAGGGCTCCTTTTGGGTGTTTTGGGGGGTTTTTAGGGCTCGTTTTGGGGGGGTTTTTAAGGATCCTTTTGGATGCTTTTGGGGAGTTTTCAGGCTCTTTTTGGGGTTTTGTAGGGCACCTTTTGGGTGTTTTTGGGTTTTTTTTAGGACTGTTTTTTTGGTTTTTTTAGGGGTGTTTTGGGGGGTTTTCAGGGCTCCTTTTGGGTGTTTTTGGGAATTTTTTGGGGCTCCTTTTCGGTGTTTTTGGGGTCTTTTAGGGCTCCTTTTGGGGGGGGGTTTAGGGCTCCTTTTGGGTCTTTTTTGGGTTTTTTTTAGGGCTCCTTTTGGGTATTTTTGGGGTTTTTTTAGGGCTCCTTTTGGGTGTTTTTGGGAATTTTTTGAGGTTCCTTTTGGGTGTTTTGGGGGTCATTTTAGTGCTTTTTGGGGGGGGTTAGGGCTCTTTTTGGGGGATTTTTAGGGGTCCTTTTGGGGTTTTTTTAGGGCACCTTTTGGTGCTGTGCCCTGGTGCCTGGCACACACCTGTGGCTTTGCTCACTTCTCATCAGCGAAAACTCTCCCAGACTTGTGCAAAACTTCATTTCTGGTGCTAAAGCCTTGTGTAAAACTTTAATTTGTGATGTTAAACCCTCGTTGCCATCATTAATCTGTTACCAGCCCAGCAGGGCACCGCCTGTATCCTCTTGGTTTCACTCCCAAACTCATTTATTTGAGCAATATCCACTCCTGCCTGATGTCCCTGGAGCTGGCAGATGCTGCACTCCTCACCCTGGCTCTCCTGTGCCTAGGGCAGCACGGTGAACATGAACATTATGGGATGGATCTACTCCAGAGTGCAGGAGCTCCTGGGCTATGCTGGGCCCAGCACCCTCGGCCTGGCTCTGCTCATAGGTCAGTGATGGGCTGCCTTGGGGACACCTGGGGCTGTGCTCAGCACTTATTAATCACTTAAGAGTATTTATTAATCACTCAAGAACATTTATTAATCACTTAAGAGCATTTATTAATAATTTCTAAGCATTTATTAATCACTTAAGAGCATTTATCAACCATTTAAGAGCGTTTATTAATAATTTCTTAGCATTTATCAATCACTTAAGAGCATTTATTAATCATTTCTAAGCATTTATCAACCACTTAAGAGCATTTATTAATCACTTAAGAGCATTTATTAATCATTTCTAAGCACTTATTTATCACTTAAGAGCACTTATTAATCACTTAAGAGCATTTATTAATCATTTCTAAACATTTATTAATCACTTAAGAGCATTTATTAATCACTTAAGAGCATTTATTAATCACTTAAGAGCATTTATTAATCACTTAAGAGCATTTATTAATCACTTAAGAGCATTTATTAATAATTTCTAACCATTTATTAATCACTTAAGAGCATTTATTAATCACTTAAGAGCATCTATTAATAATTTCTTAGCATTTATTAACCACTTAAGAGCATTTATCAACCGCTTAAGAGCATTTATTAATAATTTCTAAGCATTTATCAACCACTTCAAAGCATTTATTAATCACTTCAAAGCCTTTATCAACCACATAAGAGCATTTATCCACCACTTAAGAGAATTTATAACCACTTAACAGCATTTATTAATAATTTCTAAGCATTTATTAATAATTTCTAAGCATTTACCAACCACTTAAGAGCATTTATTAACCACTTCAAAGCAGCACAAACCCCTGTGAGCCTTAAGAAGAGCAATTCCAGCATTTTTTTTGGATCATAATTCTCCTTTTTCTCTCAGGTTGCTGCAGTTTCTGAAACGCTGGGGCGGTTTTGGGGTTGCCCAGTTGAAGCCTGTGTCTCGTGGAGGTGAAATCTTTCACATCCTCTGAGCAAAGGACAGGCTTGAGAAGCTTTCTGAGGAGGGTCAAAGCTTGCCTGTGGTTTTCTGATTGTAAAAGTGAAATTGGAACAATTTTGGGGTGAAATTTGAATAATTTGGGGGTGTGTTCCCTTGCCCCCAGAGCCATGGGCACGGAGATTTTGGTGCTGGCAGTAAGGCCAGCCTTTGTTTCTGTCCCTGCAAGGTGCAGATGAGCAGCTGGGCTGTGCTGAGGGGGAGTGGAGGTGATGTTTGAAATAAAACAAATCCATCTAGATCTGTGTGCCACGTGTCAGGCTTCAGTTCCACACCTGAACCTTTGAGCTGGGCAGCTTTTGGGCCTTAAAGCTGCTGCTGAACTTGCTGTGCCTTGATGTGGCCAACAAAAATTGGGCTGAAAAACCAAATTACTGCCCCAGCTGTCAGGAGAAATAAACCTCTCCCCAAAAAAATCCCAATAGTTTGTGATTCCTAAAAGGTTTGAAAGTGCTCAGCATCCAAGGAAATGGTGACAGGATAGAAGAAATAAACATCACCCCCCAAAAAAATCCCAATAATTTATGATTCCTAAAAGGTTTGAAAGTGCTCAGCATCCCAGGAAATGGTGACAGGGTAGAAGAAATAAGCATCACCCCCCAAAAAATCCCAATAATTTATGATTCCTAAAAGGTTTGAAAGTGCTCAGCATCCAAGGAAATGGTGACAGGATAGAAGAAATAAACATCACCCCCCCAAAAAAAATCCCAATAATTTATGATTCCTAAAAGGTTTCAAAGTGCTCAGCATCCCAGGAAATGGTGATAGGCCAGAAGAAATAAACATCACCCCCCAAAAAATCCCAATAATTTATGATTCCTAAAAGGTTTGAAAGTGCTCAGCATCCCAGGAAATGGTGACAGGATAGAAGAAATAAACATCACCCCCCCAAAAAAAATCCCAATAATTTATGATTCCTAAAAGGTTTCAAAGTGCTCAGCATCCCAGGAAATGGTGATAGGCCAGAAGAAATAAACATCACCCCCCAAAAAATCCCAATAATTTATGATTCCTAAAAGATTTGAAAGTGCTCAGCATCCCAGGAAACAGGGACAGACTCAGAGCCCAGCAAGTGTTCTCTTGTGGGGTTTTTGTTGCTTTGCACGTCACAAACCCACCCTCAAACCACCAAAGTTGAGTTCCTTTGGTTAATTGGAGTTAATTTGCCTTCTCAGGTGGAGTCACTTGTCTGTTCTCCCTGAGCTGTGCTTTAATCCTGGCTTACCTGGACAGGAGAGCAGAGAAGCTGCTGTGTAAGGAGCAGGGGAAGACAGGTGAGTGCTGGGGCTGAACTGGGACAGAGCCTTCCAGCAGGGCCATCCAGTGCCTGCTGCTCAACACCTGCACTGTTAGAAATGGGATTTTTTTAGCTCTTTTTTTTTACTTGGAGCTTTAGTTTTCAGGAGGCAGATTTATAAAAATGAAAGTTGACACTCATTTGTGTTGTTGCCACTGGTTCTGTGTTTCCTTGGCTCTCCTGTGATTGCCTTTGGTAGGGATGCAAAACCATGGGGCTCTTCCCTGTCAGTGAATGCTGGGTTGAGTTTTCCATTAAAAATAAACTCAATTTGAGAGCCAGTGGGATCCCAGGCTGGTTTGGGGTGGAAAGGATCCTCACTCTGCAGGCAGGCAGTGGCAGGGCTGTGCCCTGGGAGGGGTTTGGGCTCACCTGGGCATTCCCCAGTGGGGTGGATCCCAGATTTGCTCTCCTGGCTGAGTCCCTGCTGTGTCTCTGCAGGAGAAGTGATCAAGCTGACAGATGTGAAGGATTTCTCCTTGTCCCTCTGGCTCATCTTTGTCATCTGTGTCTGTTACTACGCTGCAGTTTTCCCTTTCATTGGCCTTGGGAAGTAAGTGCCTCTCACTTTTTTCCAGCAATTCCCTTGGGATCTGACCAAACTTTTCACCAAAATGCTTCCAAACTTCCCCTTGATCAGCTGAGCTTGGTGGGAATTGCCACTCTGAGCTGTCAGGGCTCAGGAGCACCAGGAATTGTTTGATTTCCTGATGAAAACTGGATGCAGGTTTAAAGCTTGGGGTGGGATTTTGTGTCCTGGGGGATTCCTTTCATGTTTACAACCCAACATCTCATTATTTGGGTTAAATGTTGGTTATGAATATTATATATTTTATATTTTCTTCTATATATTTTTTTTTCTTCTATATATTTTTTTCTTCTATATATTTTTTTTTCTTCTATATATATTTTTTCTTCTATATATATTTTCTTCTATATTATATTCTATATTCTGTATATTCTATATTATATATATAAAAACATAATAATGATATATATAGTATATGTATAATATACTTTTTAAATATTATTTAAATATAATTTAAAAAATCATACTTTTCTGTTTTCCCCAAAGTATCATTTGAATGATCCTTAAATTAAAATTTGTGGAGTCTGATAACAAGCTCCTAAATTAATTATAAAGGAAAATCTGGGATATTTATGTCAGTGCTCTATTAATTTTTATTTTTTTTTCTCAATGAGATTCTCGTGTCTTTGTCTAACTGAATCTTGATTTCCTGTCCTTCAAGTCTGTGTTTTCCTAAACAGATTTTTTTTTTCCTTCCCTCAGGGTTTTCTTTATTGAAAAATTCCGATTTTCCCCTCAAGAAGCCAGTGCAATTAACAGGTATCTTGTGATTGATTTAATTGAGGAACACTTAAATCCAGGTTTTAGGGTGTATTTTGGGGCTCTGGGCAGGTGGGAAGAGATTTGGGATCTCCTGTCAGATGCATTTCAGTGGAGAAATAATTTCACATCACCCAAGGAATAACTGGGACATATGGATTTGTTTTTAATAAAATAACAAAAAAATGTTTCCAGATGTTCACACTGGAAAGAAAAAGCTCTGAAGGATTTTATTTTAGTATTTAGTGATTCTTTTCTGAGTGATAAAAGGAGTTTGTTTAATAACAACACCAAAGGAACTCAGCTTTGGTGGTTTGAGGGTGAATTTGTGACGTGCAAAGCAACAAAAACCCCACAAGAAAATACTTGCTGGGCTCTGAGTCTGTCCCTGTTTCCTGGGATGCTGAGCACTTTCAAACCTTTTGGGAATCATAAATTATTGGGATTTTTGGGGGAGAGGTTTATTTCTTCTAGCCTGTCACCATTTCTTTGGATGCTGAGCACTTTCACATTCTCAAATCTTTTGGGAATTTTAAATTCTGGGGATTTTTTTTTTTTTTGGGGTGGGGGGAATGTTTATTTCTTCTGTCCTGTCACCATTTCTTTGGATGCTGAGCACTTTCAAACCTTTTAGGAATCATAAACTATTGGGATTTTTTGGGGAGAGGTTTATTTCTTCTGGCCTGTCCCTGTTTCCTGGGATGCTGAGCACTTTCAAACCTTTTAGGAATCATAAATTATTGGGATTTTTGGGGGGATATTTATTTCTTCTGGCCTGTCCCTGTTTCCTTGAATGCTGAGCACTTTCCAACCTTTTAGGAATCATAAATTACTGGGATTTTTTGGGGAGAGGTTTATTTCTTCTGGCCTCAAGAGTTCACAGAAGGACTCTGGGAGTGTCCAACCTTTGATTTCTTCCTCCTGCAGCATCGTGTACATCATCTCAGCCCCCATGTCCCCAGTGTTTGGCCTTCTGGTGGATAAAGTTGGCAAGAACATCATCTGGGTGCTGTGTGCCGTGGTCAGCACGCTGGCCTCACACATCCTGCTGGCCTTCACCTTCTGGAACCCCTGGATAGCCATGGTAACCTCACCTGCTGGGCCTGAGACACAGGGAGGGTCCAAGCCAAAATGCTTCTGACAGAAATGTCCAGTGTTTCCTTCATGAGTGCCCAATTTTTCCTTCATGAGTGCCCAATTTTTCCTTCATGAGTGCCCAATTTTTACTTCACGAGTGCCCAATTTTTACTTCATAAGTATCAAATTTTTACTTCATGAGTGCTAATTTTTACTTCATAGGTGCCCAATTTTTACTACACAAGTGCCCAATTTTTCCTTCACGAGTGCCAAATTTTTCCTTCACAGGTGCCCAATTTTTCCTTCATGAGTGCCCAATTTTTACTTCATAAGTGTCCAATTTTTCACTTCATGAGTGCCCAATTTTTTACTTCATGAGTGTCCAATTTTTACTTCATGAGTGTCAAATTTTTTACTTCATAAGTATCAATTTTTTACTTCATGAGTGCCCAAATTTTACTTCATAGGTGTCTGATTTTTACTTCATAAATGTCCAATTTTTTTCATCATGAGTGCCCAATTTTTACTTCATAAGTATCAAATTTTTACATCATAAGTGCCCAATTTTTACTTCATAAATATCAAATTTTTTACTTCCTAGGTGTCCAATTTTTACTTCTTAAGTGTCCAGTTTTTACTTCATAAGTGCCAAATATTTCTGTCATAAATATCAAATATTTCTGTCATAAATGTCATATATTTCTGTCATTAATATCAAATATTTATGAAAGGAGTTTCAAATCAGCAGTGGGCTTGGCGCTGTGGAAATGATTCCTCACTCCATGACTGAATTCCTGTGCCAGGAGCTCACTTTTTTGCCTAAAATTTCTTCTTTTACTTCTGGAGTTTATTACTATTATTCAAACTGCTCACTTTCCTCCTAAAATTATTTTTAATTTATTTCTGAAATTTATTACTACAACTCAAACTGCCTCTGATGTGCTGGACTGAACCTCTGTAAACTCTGCATTTATTGAGGGCAAACCTAAAAATGTTTTTTTTAGTTTATTTCTGAAGTTTATTATTGTTATTCAAATTGCTCACTTTTCTCCTAAACATTGTTCTTTTAATTGATATCTGAAGTTTATTACTATTACTCAAACTGCTCACTTTTCTCTTAAAAATTGTCCTTTTAATTTATTTCTGAAGTTCATTACTACAACTCAAAACAGCCTCTGCTGTGCTGGACTGAACCTCAGTAAAAATCTGCATTATTGAGGGCAAACCTAAAAAAAATTCTTCCCAACCTAAAAATCTGCTCTCTTGAGGGCAGATTTCCTGAAATATTTGTGTGGAGCTGATTGTGGTGCCCATCACTGAGGCAGGAATTATTAAAAACTTGGATTTTTTTTTCCAGCAGCTTTCTAACGAGGTGCAGCTCTGGGTGTGTTCAGTCAGAATTTAAATTTAAATTCAATTTAAATGAACAGAGGTTAACACTAAAGAGGTTAATACTTTAAAATTTTGAGGTAATTCCTGGGAGAACTCCTAAGTGTGGATATTTATTTTGAATGTGATTGCACAGAGAGTTTGTTGAGCTTTTTTAGGGAGGGAGGGAGGGAAGGGCAGTATTTTGATTTATTGGTGTTCCAGCTGTGAATTCCTTTGAGGAGGGAGGGAGGGAAGGGCAGTATTTTAATTTATTGGTGCTCCAGCTGTGAGCTCCTTTGAGGAGGGAGGGAAGGGCAGTATTTTGATTTCTTGGTGCTCCAGCTGCCAGCTGCTGTGCTGTGACCCTGTTTGCTTTGTCCCCATGTCCCCAGTGCCTGCTGGGGGTGGCCTATTCCCTGCTGGCCTGTGCCCTGTGGCCCATGGTGGCCTTTGTTGTCCCTGAGCACCAGCTGGGAACTGCCTATGGCTTGTGAGTACCTGCAGGGGCTGGGGTGGGGACAGCTGGCACTGCCCAGCCTGGGGACAGGGAGTGAGGGGCTCCCCTGCCACAGAGGGGATGGGATGGGTGGGAGATGGGGGAGGAATTCCTGCCTGGGCTGGGATTCCTGTGAGGGGAGAGCTGGGGAGGGAGCTTGGATGAGGAGCTGGAGTGCCAGGACAAGGGAGGTTTGGTTTCAACGAAAGGAGGAGAGATTTGGGGACATTGGGCAGGAATTGTTCCCTGGGAGGGCGGGGAGGGGCTGGGCTGGGATTCCCAGAGCAGCTGTGGCTGCCCCTGGATCCCTGGAAGGCCAGGCTGGGCACTGGGAGCCCCTGGGGCAGTGGGAGCTGTAAGGTCCCTCCCATCCCAAACCATTCCCTGGTTCCTGACACTCTTGAAGCACTGGAGCTGAGCAGATCCAAGCCATTGCTGGTTCTCAGCTGCCCCAGGTTTAGAGCAGGAGTTCCTGGGGGGCTCCAGGCTGCTCTGGGGCTCTGGCTTTGGGACAGAGCCTGAGGCTGGGGACAGGCACAGCAGCCCTGATGTGCCATGTCCCACCAAACACGGGGCAAGGTGCATCTCTGCTGAGCTCCAGAGCCACTGAGCAGCTTTTCCTGAGGGAATGAAAGCCCATTTTCCCAAGAGGAGAGCTGAGGGGTGTTCTGCTCTGTCCCAGCATGCAGTCCATCCAGAACCTGGGCCTGGCAGTGATTGCCATAGCAGCTGGCATGATCCTGGACACCAGGGGGTACCTGTTCCTCGAGGTCTTCTTCAGTGCCTGTGTTTGCTGTGAGTGTGCAACCCTCTGGGAATGCCTCCAGGAGGCCTCTTGGGGCTTTTTGGCTTCATATTTCCTGGCAGACAGAAATAATTCCTCTTCTGGAGGTGTCAGCTTGGGGCAGTGTTGGGATGAACCCACAGCCAGTGAAGTGCTTGGGGTTTCCTTGAGGCGTGAAGAGTTTCAGTGTTTAAAAAAGGGAGTGAAAGCAGACAAATAATGCTTTTAAAGTGCGAATTACAAGTTTAAAATTGAAATCCTTTCTGGATTACCCCGTGCTGTGAGCACAGGGAGGGTTACAAAAGCAGGAAACTCCTCTGAGTTACAACTGCCCTGAAAATCTGTGGGCTGTGGGTTAAACCTGCTCACTGACTGTCAGCTCAAGCTGCCCCTTTCCTTTTGCAGTGTCCCTGATTGCTGTGGTCATGCTGTACTTTGTGAATCACCTCACAGGTGAGTCTTTCCAGCTTCTCTTTACCTCAATTCCCACTGCTGTAAAATCATCCTTCTGATTCCTCCGTGCTCTGGCAACTCCTGGGGGGGAGTTTTGATGCCAAAGGCACAAAAATCCCAATTTTAAAGGTCTCAGGGTGCACATTGCTGCTGTTACAGGTGGTGATCTCAACTGGTCTGCAAGGAAAAGGGCAAAACTGCAAAAAGCAGCTGCTTCTGAGTAAGTACAGAGCCAGGAAATGTCAGTGTCCTTGGGAAATGTTTGTCCTGGAGGGATTAAGGAGATCATTTCTCCACTCTGATTTAGATGGGATTTATTTTCACCCCAGCCTGCTTTAGGATTTCATATCCCTGCCTCCTGTGAGTCAATATTTGAGGCAGCATTACCCAGGTGTCCTCTCCTGGCACTTCTCCTCTCCCTTTCCCTGGGTTTCAGTGGCCTCACAGCTGGGGGTGGTAGGAATTGTGGAGGTTTGGGTCTGAGGCTGCACTGCTGGGAGATCCCCTGTGGGCTCAGACCTGTCACCAAGGCTCCTGCTGACAGGCAGCAGTTTTTATTTTTAATAAGAAAACGGGACAGGGCTTTTCAGCCAAATGGGATTCACTTCCTTTGAAAAGGAAATGGAGCAGCTGAGGGGCAGGAATGGTTGGAATAAGGAAATTTTGGCTGTTGGTGGAATGGTTTGGGTTGGGAGACACCTTAAAGTTCATCCAGTTCCCAGGGGGAGCAGCTCCAGGTTGGTTCA
This sequence comes from Phylloscopus trochilus trochilus, assembly GCA_016584745.2. Classification (NCBI taxonomy): domain Eukaryota; kingdom Metazoa; phylum Chordata; class Aves; order Passeriformes; family Phylloscopidae; genus Phylloscopus; species Phylloscopus trochilus. Next base: position 18,075,549 of record WQNJ02000041.1, on the reverse strand, counting down.
TCCAATTACAATGTGGTTAATTAGTCTTAATTTAACATTTTTATGTGGGGGGGGAAAAAAAAAGAAATAAATCCATGTCTGTTACCCATAACAATTCAGGGATTCTGTGGGGTTTGGGATGCCCCAGCCTAGTGTCTGGCACCCGTAGCAGTTCCAGGGGCCCTTTGGGATTCTGTGGGATTTGGGATGCCCCAGCCCAGTGTCTGTCACCCATAACAATTCCAGGGGTTCTATGGGATTTGGGAGGCCCCAGTCCCATGTCTGTCACCCATAACAATTCCAGGGATTCGTGTAACAATTCCAGGGATTCTGTGGGATTATTTGGGATGTCCCAGCCCTGTGTTTGCCACCCATAACAATTCCAGGGACTCTGTGGGATTATTTGGGGTGCCCCAGCCCCGTGTGTGCAGTAATTGTTGTCCCCCTGTTTCTTTCAGAAAGGAAAGTTGAGTAGCAAAGCCCATCCTGAGTGGGAGCTCCAGCCCTCCCCAGCTGCAAGAGAAGGAGAGCTCAGGTGTCCCTGGAGCTCTCTGAAGATCCATTCACCCACCCCTGGGCTCTCCAGCCCTCAGCTCCTGCTCTGCTCTAACAATGCCCAAATCCCTTTTTTTTTTTGGGTGGGATGAGGGCCCTGCCTGGGACACCTGGAGCGAGGCAAGGCTGAGCTCAGGCCTCCTGTGCTCCCAGGGTGGAGCTTCCTGAGCAAAAAAGCATTTTCTGTTCTCCTGCCAGAGCTCCCACCAGCTCACTGCTGCTGCTTCTGTCGCTGTCTTCTTGCAAAAAACCACTTTGGAAATGTCTGCACAGCTTTGGGGTTGTTTCCTTTCAACACAATGGGAAAAGAGCCAGGGAGGCTCAAATGGACTCTTTTTTTTTTTTTTGGTTTGTTTTGTAGGAAGATTTCTGAATTCTGAGACTGCTGAGCAGTCTTTTATTGCCTTCTCGATTCTCTTTGTATTGCAATGTTTGTTTCAAGGGATGCAAGTTTTGTTCACTAGATAGAAAAGTTGTTCCAGAAGCTCCCTGAGCACGTTGGGATCTGGGGAAAAAAAAAAAAAACAAAAAAAAACAACAAAAAAAAAAAGCAAAAAGGTTTCTCTTCCTGCTGAAATCTTGGAAATGAAATAAAAGGAACCTGCAGAAATCAGCCTCTCTCTTTCTTTACCCTGAATTATGGATCCCTGGCTCGTTCACCTGATAACCCCAGAGCAGCTCCAAAACAACAACAACGTGAAAACACCAGCTAATCCTCAAACAACAGCAATCCCCTCAGGGCAAACATCCTTTGGCCCTTTTCTTTTGCAGAGCAGAAGAGCAGCAGAGGCTCAGACGGCAGGAGGAAGATGATTTGGCAAAGTTGCTGCCACAGGCTGATGCCTTTAGCTTAAGGAATAAATACCTGTCCAGACTTGGAGCTCAGGTATCACTGCTGGAAAACCAGAACCACGAGGGGTTTGTTGAAAGGGTTTTTAACAGCCAGCAAATCCACCTCCCCAGTGGCATTCCTGGGGTTTGTTCTCAGAAATCTTCCAAAAATTCAAAATCTAACGAAGGGAAGGAATCGAAGGCTGGCCCACTTCAGAAGCTAAGGAATCTCTTAATTTTTTTTTTTTTTTTTTTGCAGCTCCCAGCTCATTACTCCTCCTGTTTCTCAACCCTGGCCCACAGAAGTGTGCTGAAATAGCAGCTTGGCCCTGTGGAAAAGCAGGAATACACTGAATTTCCTGGCACTCAGAGCCCAGCACCAGCAGCTGCTCCCTGCTTTGCTGCAAGCCTAGATCCTAGATCTGAGATGTTGCCTAAAACTCCTCCTCCCTGGGCCCTGCAGAGATCCTGCTGGGGACTTGTGGCTCTGGTGGAACCTCTGAGCACCTGCTCCAGCTGAGCCAGGAGTTGATCTCTGGGTGTGAAATGGGAAATTCAACCCTTGCTGGGATGAGCCTGGATGGAGCTGGGGCTTCTCCAGCCTCTCCTCTCGGACACCTTCCTTGCTCTGCTTCCTCTTTTCTGGGAGAAAAAGGTGAGGGAAAAGCTCCCAAGTGAGTATTTCAGAGGAATCTCCCAAGGAAAAAGCTCCCAAGTGAATATTTCAGAGGAATCTCCCAATTCCAGAAATGCAAACAATGCTCAGCCTCAGGAATTTATCCCAGCTCGGGAACAGCAATAACCTCTCTGACCCTGAATAATGTGAAAAATTATTTATTTTTAAGAGTTAGTGACTAAAAACAATTAAAAAAAAAAAGAGTTAAAGCAAGAAGTGGATTTTGCTTCCAGAGGGAAAAGCCTTCAATCCCATGGTGGAACTCCTGATTTTCCCATCATTTCACTGCCAGGCTCCTGGCTGAGCTCCTGTAGAGTGCATTTCGCCTTGGTTTAATTACTGCTGGAGGTAATTGGATAAATTATCCCTGGACTGAGCTGATCTCGCTTTAAAGGGCAGGAGCAGGAGGTTTGGGGAGCCCCAGGAGCTGGGAATGTTCCTGGGAATCCCCTTGTGCCACAGGAAGATCAGGAGCCTTTGAGGAGGAGTCTGTTAGAATCCAAATGCTGCCTTGATGTAGAATATTCTCCATTTAATTTTTATTTTTTTTAATTCAGGCAGAACTCACAGTCTTAAAAGCTTAAGGTTTGAAAAGAGATTTTTGCAGTGGGGATTTCTTTGATTTCCCTGGAAAGCTCTCATCTCCCTTCAGGGTGAAATGTTGGGTTCTGGGGGATGAGGTGGGAACCCAGAGCAGCAGCTGGAGCCCCCTGAGCTCGGCTTTGTCCTGCTCAGGACCAGCCCTGGGGGCTGCCTGGGCTGATTTCCCTGGGTGGTTTTAAATAAATCTTTTTGTTGGGCACTGGCACCTGTGGTTTTTGTTTGGTGAGGGTTCTGCTGTTGCCTTTGGGAGGTTTTGGGGGCATTTTTTTTTTCCCTGAGGAGGGCGGAGAGTTTGGGGGAAATTGCTCTTTTTGCTCTCACTGCTGGGTTGATGATTTTTTTTTTTCTTGGGGAGGGAGAGAATGAAATTGAAATTTGTTCTTCTGCTTCTCATGAGCTCTGGCACCTTTTGGTTGGAGCAGCTCCTCTGCTGCTCCCCCTGGGCTCCTGCAGCTCCTCTTCTCCTGAGCTTCAGCTCCAGAATTCTCTTCTGGGGTTTGGTTTGGTTTGGGGATTTTTTGTTTAGCTGGGTTTGGTTTGAGGTTTTTTTGTTTGGTTGGTTTTGGGTTTGGTTTGTTTTGGTTTGGGGTTTTTTGGGGGGTTTGGTTTTGGTTTTTTGTTGGTTTGGTTTGGGCTCCAGGGCTCGGTCCTGGGAGCAGATCCTGGGCTTTGGAGGCTCCCAGGCTGGCAGCCCCCGGGTCAGAGCAGCAGGGCTGGATGGGCTCTGGGGAGGGAATCTTCCCTTGGAAGGGCTGGGATGGATTCCCCAGGGCTGCCCCGGGATCCCTGGCAGTGCCCCAGGAGCAGCCCTGGGGCAGTGGGAGGTGTCCCTGCCATGGCTGGGTGGGACTGGATGGGCTTTGAGGTCCCTCCCAACCATTCCAGGATTATGGCACTTCCATAACACCACATCCCTCTGTTTTTGGGACATTTCTATTCCCATCAATCCTATTTAAGGGTGTTGGATGAGCAGCACAATGCACAGACTCAGATTTTTCCCCTTTGCACGGAATCATTTTTTTTCCCTTTTTCCTTCCTCCTGCATTTCCTGCTCTCCCTTTGCCCAGGCTGCTGCTCTGTGGGGTTTGCTCATGAGCTTAACCCAATTAGTGCCTCAGGAACAAAGCCTGATTACCCTGCACATCCTTTTGATATCCATCACGGGGATATTGCCTGACACAGTCAGCAATTGGCCTCCCAGTGAACCAAAAGGCTTGGGGAGCTCATTCCAGGCAGGAGCACATCCCTGCTCCCCCAGCACTGCCAGGAGTGCTCCACAGCCCCAGAGTGGGGCTTTTCTGGGGGATTCAGCTGCAGCTTTCTTGTCTGGAGGTAGAAAAGAGAGTTTGGATTTCCTGCAGCCCTTCCAGAATTGGTGAGGTGATCCCTGTCCCAGGGAAGTTCCCTTTGAGGAGCTGCAGGAACTCAGATCACTCCTGGAGAGATAAAAAGCAGGAATTCAGGTGCCTCCATCTGTTCTCCTGGCTTGGAACAGAGCTGATTTTTCAGGGAAGCAAAGCTCCCCGGGGCTGGGTGTGCTCAGGGGATTGTTCAGGATCCATGGATGGAGCCTGGGCAGGGATCTGGCCCTGGCCAAGCCTTGGCCTCAGGGATCAGCCCCTGGGCTGCCTCAGGCTCCTCCCAGGATCCCAGGGAAGAGTTTTAGAGAATTGGAAGAGTTCTACAGAATCGTGGAACTTACAGGATTGTTAAATTTGGGAAAGGTTTTTCAAGTGATCCAGTCCAGCCCTCAGCTCACAGCTCCGTGTTCCCCGCTGAGCCACATCCTCAGATGTCACTTCTGTGCTTTTTGAACAATTCCAGGGGTGGGGACTCCACTGAGCTTTCCACTGGGTCAGAATTCCCTGGAATTCCTGTGAGTGTTGGTGTAAAAACACAACATCAGAGCTCCTTTCAGCCTTTTCTGCCAGGGAAACATTCCTGGCTCCCCAGGGAATGGTCCCAAAGCTTCCAGAGCTGCAGGAATATTTGCACAAGGCTTTCAGGCACAGGGTGGGAATGCTGGGATGTCCTGTGCAGGGCTTTGGTCCCTGGGGGTCCCTTCCAGCTCAGGGCATTCCAGCATTTATTTGTCTTTTCAGGGAGACAGAAGTGAGGACAAAATGAGGTGGTTTTTATCCCCTTACAGATCATCTCTCTGTTTAGTGACTTCCTGGACAATGAAACCAAGGGACAGAAGCCCTCCTGCTCCTCAACCCTTCCCAGTGTCTTTGGGTTTCCCTCTGTGCAGCAGAAAACCAGGAGATGCTGTCAAAAACTGGGAGCAGCAGATTTCCATGTCCTGGCTGCTGCCCCTGCCTTGGCTCTGGCAGGAATGTGGGGAGAGAACTCCTTTCAGTTCCCTGGGCTGGGATCATCACCCTGGGTTCTGCTCCTGCAGTGGGAAAGGAGCCTTGGCTCCCCCAGGAGAACCCTGCAGAGAGGGATCTGCTGCTCCTGGGGGTGCAGCTTCCAGCTCTGAGCCAGGCTTGTCCCCAGAGGAAAATCCTTGCTCCTGTTCCTGCCCAACAGCTCCTCGGCCTGGGGCTGGGTTAAGGGCAGCTTGGCATCGTTAGGTGTTAATGAGCTCCCTCTGATTGACTTTTCCTGGCAGCCTCCCCTGCTCCGTGCATCATTCCCAACCATCCCCATCTCCCTGCAGAGCCAGGACCTGGAGCCAAGTGCAGCTCAGGGGGATCCCCCAGCGCTCTGCAGGGTGAGTTTTGGGATCCCCACCCTCCCCACCCTCCTGGTGACACCTGTGCTGGCCCACAGCAGCTCCTGCTCCCCAGCCCCAAAGAGGGGCTTTTCTGGGGGATTCAGCTGCAGCTTTCTGTCTTGAGGTAGAGGAAAGCACCTTTTGGGGGGTGCTTTGGTCATCCCAAAGCTCTTCCCGAGCTCCAGGAGTGCTTAAAGAAAAGCTGGAGCCCAGGGAATTGTGCTGTGGGATGTTAAAGTCAGTGTTTATTTGTTGGGGGGTTGCTAATTGGAGCAGCTTTTCTGCTCAGGCTGCAGAATGGGGCAATAAAAAATCAGGAATTGATGGTTATGAGCAGATGAAATGGGGATCAAAGCCATAAATCCCAGCCCTGCCCGAGCTGGGATTGGCCACCAGAGATGCTGCTGAGTGCCAGAGGGGTTTCATGAGCTCCTTTGTTTGCAGGCCTGCAGCTGGATCAGCTTGGGGAGTTTATTGGGAGTGTGTTTAAAATAACAGCCTGGGCCAGGGGTGGGCTGTGCAGAACAGAAATTTGAATTTCCAAGGGAAGTCTGAGGGCTCGAGGAGTGTGAGGGGTTCCCTCCTGGGGCTCTGCACTGCTGGGATTTTGTTTCCTTTTGGGTTTTTGCCTTTTGCAGCGTGCCAGGTGTCAGAAATGCTGGATGGGGTTGTGGTCAAATATCCCAGAGGGGAAAAAACAGGAGCTGAAAGCAGAGGTTTGCATTTCCAAGGGAGGTCTGAGGGCTTGAGGAGCAGGAGGGCTTCTGTCCCTTGGTTCCAAGCTGCTGGAATTTTGGTTTCTTCTGGTTTTGGGGCATTTCAGTGTAAACACAAGGCCTGAACCTGCTCCATGTCAAAAACCCTGGGTATGGGTTCTGGTCAAATATTCCAGAGGGGAAAAGTGGGAGTTTGGCTTTCCAAGAGGAAAATGTTCCAGAGGGGAAAAGTTTGGATTTCCAGCGGAAGCCTGAGGGCTCGGGGAGTGTGAGGGGTTCCCTCCTGGGGCTCTGCACTGCTGGGATTTTGGTTTCTTCCTGGTGTTTGGTCCTCAACGTGCAGCAGGTGTCTGTGGGGTTCCCACAGGTGAGGGAATCATTTGTTTTACTCCAAAGAGCCCCTCTTTTTTTTTTTTTTTTTTTTTTTTTTCTGCCTCTATTAAAAACTTCCTCGTTCTTCTTTTTCTTCTTTCTTTTTTTTTCTTCTTCTTCTTTTTCTTTCTTCTTTTTCTCCTTTCCTCTTCTTCCTCTTCTTTTCTTTTTTTCTTCTTCTTTTTTCTTCTTTTTCTTTTTTTCTTCTTTTTTTTCTTCTTTTCCTTTTCCTTTTCCTTCTTCTTCTACTTCTTCTTCTACTTCTTCTTTCTTCTTTCTCCTTCTTTTCTTCTTCTTCTTTTTCTTTTTTCTTTTTTTCTTCTTTTTTCTTTTTTCTTCTTCTTTTTCTTTTTCTTTTTTCTTCTTCTTCTTTCTTCTTTCTTCTTTCTTCTTTCTTCTTTCTTCTTTCTTCTTTCTTCTTTCTTCTTTCTTCTTTCTTCTTTCTTCTTTCTTCTTTCTTCTTTCTTCTTTCTTCTTTCTTCTTTCTTCTTTCTTTTCTTTCTTCTTTTTTTTCCTTTTCTTTTCTTTTTTTTTTTCCCTGGTGGCTGCATTTCCTGTTGGGAGCTCCTGCTGAAACATTTCCCCTCCAAAGCCTTTGCAGAGTGAGGGTCCCTGGGGATGCCGAGGGTTCCAAGCAGCCTCTGCTCCCTCCCTCCCTCCTGCCTGGCACTGGGAGCAGCAAAGGGGAGAAAATGGTACTGGAAGTGATATTTTAAAAAAAATATATCATTTAAAGTGATGTTATTTCAGGTGATTTGGTTTGGTTTTTTTGAGGTGACATTTTTTGAGGGATTTTTTTGAGGGTTTTTTTTTGAGGTGATATTATTTAAGGTGGTATTATTCGAGGTGATTTTTTTTGAAGTGATTATTATTTAAAAGGATATGATTTAAAGGGATATTATTTAAGGTGATATTTTTTTGAGGTGACATTTTTTGAGGATTTTTTGAGGTGATATTTTTGGAAGGGATATGATTTAAAAGGATATTATTTAAGGTGATATTTTTGAGGTGATATTTTTTGAGAATTTTTTTTTGAGGTGACTTTTTTTGAGGATTTTTTGAGGTGATATTTTTGAGGGGTTTTTTGAGGTTTTTTTTTTTTAGGTGATATTATTTAAGTTGATAGTATTCGAGGTGATTTTTTTGAAATTATTTAAAGGGATATTATTTAAGGTGATATTTTTTGAGGTGACATTTTTTGAGGTGACCTTTTTGAAGTGGTATTATTTAAAAAGGATATTATTTAAAGGGGTGTTATTTAAGGTGATTTTTTGAGGTGATATTTTTGAGGGTTTCTCTTGAGTTGGTTTTTTTTTGAGGTGATATTATTTAAGGTGGTATTATTCGTGGTGACTGTTTGGAAGTGATAGTATTTAAAAGGATATTATTTAAAGGGATATTATTTAAGGTGATTTTTTTGAGGATTTTTTGGAGGGTTTTTTTGAGGTGACTTTTTTTGAGGTGATATTGTTTAAATGGATACTATTTAAAGGGGTATTATTTAAGGTGATTTTTTGAAGTGATATTATTTAAAAAGGATATTATTTAAAGGGAAGTTATTTAAGGTGATATTTTTTGAGGTGACATTTTTTGAGGATTTTTGGAGGGGTTTTTTTTTGAGGTGACTTTTTTTTGAGGTGGTATTATTTAAGGTGATTTTTTTGAAGTGATATTATTTAAAAAGGATATTATTTAGAGGGATATTATTTAAGGTGATATTTTTTGAGGTGATATTTTTTGAGGGGTTTTTCTTGAGGGAAGTGAAGCCTGGGAATGATCCCAATAAATCCCAAATCCTTGGGCCTGGCAGTGTGGGGTCATTTAAAATGGATTAATCTAACAAGGAATAAATAATAAACAACCCCTGTGCAGCAGGAACCCTGCTCTGCTTCCTCCTGCCCGGGTGTTAATTACTGCTCATTAATTAACCACGGCAGAGATCAGCCCGGGGGGAGAGGGAAGAGCAGGAAATGGGGCAGAGCATTCCCAGGGTTGGAAATGCACATTTTGGAGTTGGCCTTTCACAAATATTGAAATGAATGTTATGCATGTAATGCAAGAAGGTCGTGCTGTGTTTGTTTCCTTTTATTTGTGGAATTTAAAAATATTTAACAATAAAAAATGTAACAATATTCTCAGATTGTAACAAAGTGGAGATGGGAGTTGTTTTGAGTTTGTTTTTTTTTTTTTAGCTCCTCAACTAGATAGAAGACAGAAGGGACGTCTGGAATTCCTGAACTAAAGAGTTCTGATCAGGAACAATGAAGCCTTTGAGAATTCAGAATCTTTAGAAGACAGATTTACAACATCCATCTAGACTTCGTGGAGTCTCACAGATAACCTGTGTGCTTAGGGGGGTCTTGAAACCAAAATGAATATTTGAATCATGCATGAGCTTATTGAAATATGTAATTTTAAATACCAAGGAATTTAGAATGGGTGGGGTGTGCTGCTTTGCACCCTCAGCTGAGAAGCTATCTTCTTCTGTCTCCTTATTGTCTGTTTTTATTCTATTTTATTTTCTTTTTATTAAACTTATCAATGAATATAACAAGGTGAAACGTTGTTTTTCACGGCAGCAGCCCGGAGAAGTGGGAATGTGAATGTGCTGCCCCCAGGGCTGGGGGAGGCAGGGCTGGGCTGGGGCTGGGCTCTCTGGGGTTGGGGGTTGTGTCCCTCCTTTTCTGGAGCCAGGATTCTCCAGTGGGAAGGGATGGAGCCACATCCCTGGGGGTGTTTGCACATCCCTGGGGTGTTTTTGCACATCCCTGGGGGTGTTTGCACATCCCTGGGGGTGTTTTTGCACATCCCTGGGGGTGTTTTTGCAGATCCCTGGGGCTGGGACATGGGAACCTGCCAGCACCAGCGTCACCCCCCACAGCCCCATCACAGCCCCAGCCCCTCATCTTTACCCTGCAATGCTGATTTTTCATGTTTTTCCTTAAAATAAATAATAAATAATCTCTAATCTAAACATCTGAAAAGATATGTACAAATATTTATTTAAAATTTTATATAGCTGTCTATATTTTTATGTATCTATATCTAACATTTTATTATGTATATAAATAAATATCTTTCTATGCACAGACACAGCACACAGTCCCAGAATTCCATCATGGATACCCCTCCCCATCCCAGAACTGAATTCTTGGGGTTTTTTATCTCTTATGAGCAGAGGGAGGGAATTGCTGCTCTGAGTGCAGGATCCGTCCATGGCCACGGGCAATCGGTGCCTGGGCCACAGGAAAAGCCAAAGAGACAAGAAATCCCCAATCACTGAAATGGGGGTGATGCTGGGGATGGTGAATGATTGATTAATGATCGATGATGAATGATTGATGATGAATTATTGATTAATGATTGATGAATTATTGATTAATGATTGATGATGAATGATCGATGATGAATGATCAATGATGAATGCTTGATTAATGATTGATGATGTATGATTGATTAATGATTGATGATGTATGATTGATGAATGATTGATGAATGATCGATGATGAATGATTGATGATTTTCCCCACTCCCCCCGGGATGGACCCCACTGGCTCGCAGCTGGGCCCTGCCAGGCCCTGGCACCTGGAACTGTCCCCGCTGTCCCCGGGGCTGGCAGCCCCAGCCCTGCCCAGGGAGCAGAGCCAGCAGGGCCAGCCCGGCCCAGGGGAGCCCCTGGGGACACCCAGAGAGCCCCAGGGGGACCAGGGAGGGGCAACCAAACCCCCAGAGGAGGGGAAATGAGATTGCTGAGGACACGGGGGTTACTCGAGGTCATTTGGGGGTCACTTGAGGTCATTGGGGTCATTTCAAGGTCACTCAAGGACATTTTGGGGTTACTTGAGGTCATTGGGGTTACTTCAGGTCACTTTAGATTTCGGAGTTTTTTGGAGTCCCTGACTGGGGTTACTTGAGGTCATTTGAGGGCCTGATCGGGGTCACTTGAGGTCATTTCAAGGTCATTGGGGTCATTTCAAGGTCATTCAAGGTCATTTTGGGGTTACTTGAGGTCGTTGGGGTTACTTTAGGTCATTTTAGATTTTGGAGTTTTTTGGAACCCCTGACTGGGGTTACTTGAGGTCATTTAAGGGCCTGATCGGGGTCACTCGAGGTCATTTCAAGGTCATTGGGGTCATTTCAAGGTCACTCAAGGTCATTTTGGGGTTACTTGAGGTCATTGGGGTTACTTCAGGTCATTTTAGATTTCTGAGTTTTTTTGGAGTCCCTGACTGGGGTTACTTGAGGTCATTTGAGGGCCTGATCGGGGTCATTTGAGGTCATTTCAAGGTCATTGGGGTCATTTCAAGGTCATTCAAGGTCATTTGGGGTCATTTGAGGTCATGACTGGGTTACTTGGGGTCACAGGGGTTACTTGAGGTCATTTGAGTCCCTAATAATTGATCAAGGGCTCAGAGTTTGACTTTGGGGGTTAATTTTTATTTTTCATTTTTTATTTTTTATTTTTTAATCTCTCCGAAGCGCTGGTGCAGAAACTGGGGAGGGGCTGCCTGAAAACCTTTAAAACCCAGGGGAAAAAAAAATTCCCAGGGATGTCTCCATGCCAGGGAACTGAGTTGACTTTTTGGGATGGAAATGGGGTTCCTGCCCCGTGTTCCAGTGGCTCCAGCAGGCCTGGGAGCCCCAGCTGGTGTTTGGGGTTTCAGCATCCTGGGCTGGCAGCAGGAGCTCCTCTGGGGTCCCCTCCTTGCATTTCCTAAATGGGAAAAAATGGGGAAAGAACGGGGGGAAATTAAGGAAAATGTGGGGGAAATGAGGGGAAATGGGAAAAAAGAGAAAATGGGAAAAAATAGGGGAAATGGGAAAATGAGGGGAAAGGGGAAAATGAGGGGAAATGGGGGGAAAATGAGGGGAAATGGGGGAAAATGGGAAAAAAGAGAAAATGGGAAAAAATAGGGGAAATGGGGGAAAATGGGGGAGAAAAGGGGAGAATGGAGGGAAATGGGGAAAAACTGGGGGAAATGGGGAAAAATTGGGGGAAAGAATGGGATGGAGGTGGGGAAAAGAGGGGGAAGGTGGGGAAGTAAGAAGGACAAAAAAGGGGGAGAAAAGAAGGGGAGAAAAAAGGGGGAAATGAGGGAAAATAGGGGGGCTGAAAAAGGGGGGGAAGGGGGAGGAAAAGGGGAGGAAGGGGAAAATTGGGGGGGAAAAATGGGGGGCAAGAAATGGGGGGAAAGAAGTCAAGGGGCAAGAAATTGGGGGGAAAAGGGCAGCGAAAAAATGGAGAAAAAATGAGGGGGAAGGGGAGAAAAAAGGAGGAAAAAAAAGAGGGGGAAGGGGAGAAAAAGGGGGGGAAAGAAAAAAGCAGGAAAGGAAAAGGAGGAGAAATAAATGGGGGGAAAAAAAAGAAGGGGAAAAAAGCAGGGCAAAAAAGAGGGGAGAGAGAGAAAAATAAAAAAGGGGGAGATAAAAAGAGGGGGGAAAAAAATCACCCAACCTTTTTTAACAGCCAAGACTCCCAGTGCCAGCAGCCAGCAGGGATTTGTTGCTCCTCCCGGATCTGCCTCCTTCCCAGCCTTTGCAGGGTCGGGGTTTGGGTCCCTTTTTCCTGGTTTGAAGGACAGGAGGCTGCCCAGGGGGGCAGGAACCTGCCTGGAATGGAAAACCCCAGGAAAATCCCCCTTCTCGCCAGGTTACAACTGAAATTATCGGATTTTCAGGCAAAAAAAAAATAAAAATATGGGAAAAAAGAGTGACAGCTCTTTACTGGAATGTACATAACGAGGAGAACACCCAAGGGAAACAATCCCATTTCCAATCCCATAAGGAAAGCAGAATCCCATTACCAATCCCATCCCTTTTCCCACCCCTCAGGCCGTTCCCCTTTGAGGTGGATGTCGGGCTGGGTGTGGGGTTTGGCTTAAAGGGGAACACAAACCCCAAAGCAGCAGCAGGAAGCAGCAGGGGAGGCTGCAGGGGGGGCAGAAAGGGTTTTTTGGGGTTTTCCTGGGTTCTCACCTGTGCCGTGCCATGTCCTGCGGGTGGCAGCAGCAGCAGCAGCCGGGAGAGGCTCCCCCAGGAGAGGGGTCTGGGATTGGGGTCCGGGACTGGGGTCAGAGATTGGGGTCCTGGGTTTCCCCTAAAGCACCAAAAAGAGGGTCAGAGACCCTTTGGACAGAGGGGTCAGGGATTGGGGTCTGGGATTCCCCCCAGCAGAGGGTGAGGGGTCAGGGATTGGGGTCCCGGGTCTCCCCTAAAGCACCGAGATTGGGGTCGGGGATTGGGGTCAGAGATTGGGGTCCCAGGTTTCCCCTAAAGCACCAGGCAGAGGCACTGGGGTCAGGAATTGGGGTCCCCGGGTTTCCCCCCAGCAGAGGGTGAGGGTGCTTCTGGAGACGGGTCAGGGATTGGGGTCCTGGGTTTTTCCCCCTAAACACCAAAAAAGAGAGCCAGAGACCCTTCAGACACAGGGGTCAGGGATTGGGGTCGTGGGTGTCCCTTGAGGGAGCAGGCAGAGGGATTGGGGTCTGGATTAGGGTCCCGGGTTTCCCCTAAAGTAACAATCAGAGGGATTGGGGTCGCGGGTGTCCCTTAAAGCACCAGACAGAGGGATTGGTGTCAGGGATTGGGGTCAGGGATTGTGGTCCTGGGTTTCCCCTAAAGCACCGAGGGTGAGGGGTCAGGGATTGGGGTCCTGCGTTTCCCCTAAAGCACGGAGCAGAGGGGTTGGGGTCACGATTGGGGTCCCGGGTTTCCCCTAAAGCACCGAGCAGAGGGGTTGGGGTCAGGGATTGGGGTCCCGGGTGTCCCCCAAAGCAGGGAGCAGAGGCTGAGGGTCCCTCCCGGGGTGCCAGGGCTGGGAAGGATCCCACTCCTGGAGCGGGCACTCACCGGGCAGCAGGAGCGGAGCGGGGCGGAGCAGCCGATTCTCCCCGCAGCAGCAGCAGCAGCAGCAGCAGCCCGACCCCAAACCGGCCCCAAACCCGGCTCCAAACCCGACCCCAAACCGGCCCCAAACCCGGCTCCAAACCCGACCCCAAACCGGCCCCAAACCCGGCTCCAAACCCGACCCCAAACCCGACCCAAACCGACCCCAAACCCGGCCCCAAACCGGCCCCAAACCGACCCCAAACCCGGCCCCAAACCCGGCCCCAAACCGACCCCAAACCCGGCCCCAAACCGGCCCCAAACCCGGCCCCAAACCGACCCCAAACCCGGCCCCAAACCGACCCCAAACCCGGCCCCAAACCGACCCCAAACCGACCCCAAACCCGACCCCAAACCCGACCCCAATCCGGCCCCAAACCCGACCCCAAACCCAGTCCTGTCCCCTCCCTGACCCCCAGACAGGACCCAGACCCCCAGATCTCTAAAACCTTCCTAAAAACTTCCTAAACTTCCCTAAAACCACCCCCCAACCACCGAGCTCAACCCGGAATAAAAAAAAAAACCTACAACTGCACCCCTCGGGCAACAAAAGGGACAAAAAGTCCCTGGAAGAAGGGAAAAAAAAAAAAAAAGGGAAAAAACCCCATAACCTTCCACACCTGTCTGTCCTGGCCCTGGGGGAGCTGGGAGGGTTTGCACAGGTGGGATCTGCTTCTGAAAATGCAGCAGCAAAGGAGAGCAGCACCTGGTTTAAATGAAAATTTAAAGTACTGAAGAAGCCACCAAAATGTTCCTTGATACAGGAATTGATTTGGTTTTTAACATTTCTTTTGTTCCAAAAATGCACCACCAAAAAATGCAGCACCTGGTTTAAATGAAAATTTAAAGTACTGAAGAAGCCACCCAAATGTCCTTTGACACAGGAATTGATTTGGTTTTTAACATTTCTTTTGTTCGAAAAATGCAGCTCCAAAAAATGCAGCACCTCATTTAAATTAAGATATAAAATATTGAAGATGCCACCCAAATGTCCTTTGATATAGAAATTAATCTGTTATTGAACAGTGCTTTTGTGCCAAAAATGCAGCACCTCATTTAAATTAAGATATAAAATATTGAAGATGCCACCCAAATGTCCTTTGATATAGAAATTGATTTGGTTTTTAACATTTCTTTTGTACAAAAAATGCAGCACCAAAAATGCAGCACCAAAGGAGAGCAACACCTCATTTAAATTAAGATTTGAAATATTGAAGAAGCCACACAAATGTCCTTTGATACAGAAATGAATCTGTTATTGAACAGTGCATTTGTGCCAAAAATGAAGCACCAAAAATGCAGCACCAAAGGAGAGCAGCACCTCATTTGAATTAAGATTTAAAGTATTGAAGATGCCACCCAAATGCCCTTTAATACAGAAATTGATTTGGTTTTTAACATTTCTTTTGTACCAAAAAATGCAGCACCAAAAATGCAGCACCTCATTTAAATTAAGATTTAAGGTACTGAAGATGCCACCAAAATGACTTTTGATACAGAAATTAATCTGTTATTAAACATTTCTTTTGTGCCAAAAATGCAGCACCAAAAATGCAGCACCAAAAAATGCAGCACCTCATTTAAATTAAGATTTAAAGTACTGAAGATGCCACCCAAATATCCTTTAATACAGAAATTAAAGCACCTCATTTAAATTAAGAGTGTTGAAGATGCCACCCAAATGTCCTTTGACACAGGAATTGATTTGGTTTTAAACATTTCTTTTGTACCAAAAAATGCAGCACCAAAAATGCAGCACCTCATTTAAATTAAGATATAAAATACTGAAGATGCCACCCAAATGTCCTTTAATACAGAAATTAAAGCACCTCATTTAAATTAAATGTATTGAAGATGCCACCAAATGCCCTTTGATACAGGAATCAATCTGTTATTAAACATTTCTTTTGTACCAAAAAATGCAGCATCAATGGGGAGCAGCATCTCATTTGAATTAAGATTTAAAGTACTGAAGAAGCCACCCAAATGTCCCTTGATACAGGAATTGATTTGTTTTTTAACATTTCTTTTCTACCAAAAATGCAGCAACAAAAAATGCAGCACCTCATTTACATTAAGATATAAAATATTGAAGATGCCACCCAAATGCCCTTTGACACAGGAATCAATCTGTTACTGAGCAGAGCTTTTGTGCAGCTCCAGGGGCCAAACCCGGCAGCCCTGGGGGCTCCTGCTCACCCAGAACTGGATTTGTGTGAAGGCTGGGAAGGCAAAAATCCCCCAAAATTATCATTTCAGGGTGAACACGAGGGGCTGGGGCTGTGACGGGGCTTTGCCGAGCATCCCAAGGATGGAATATCCTGGGCTGGAAGGGATCAAAGGCAGGATCCCAGCTCTGCCCCTGGAAGTGCCCCAGAAATGCAGGAAAATCCCTCCTGCCCCTCATTCCTGGGAGTTCCCATGCCCTGAATCCCCTGCTGTCTGCCCCAGGGTGGTTTTTGGGGGAATTCCCCCAGATCCCACCCAGGCTCATCCATCAGCCGTAATTCCCAATTTTCCTTTGTTGAGACTGATGCAAGCTCTGAGATGTTATAAATCAGGAGAGACCATTTTATCTTATTCCCCAGGCACCACTCATGACTAATTAAAGCCCATAATTAACTGGAGCAAGCCCGTGAGGAGCAGCAGGAACAATGGGAAGAGCATTTCCCGCTGGATTTGCATCCCGAGGGCTGAGCAGGAGTAAAAATAATGATTTTCTTTTTTTTTTTTTACTATTTGCTCCCCAACATAAAGATTTCCTATTTAAATACAATGATTCAATTTTCTAGATGTGAATTCTGGCTCAAAATTCCCTTGGTTTTCATAAAGAGCCAATGGATACACTCAATTTTCCCAGGGATTTTTCTCTCAACGGCACCAAAAACCCCAAAGTATTTTATGAGTCAACCATGAACGTTCAGCTCCAGATAATCCCTCACATTCCCTGGCAAATCTCGAGAGTTTCAGCTCCTGTAATCCCTCTGCTCCTGGAGGAAAGGGCATTTTAAACAACTTAAGTCATGTCCAGAGGAAGCAGGATGGGATTGGGGAGTTTTTCCATTCATTCCTCCCTCAGGATTTGATTTAAGCTCTGTGGAATTGGGTTTTAAGGCAGCCAGGGCAGCTCCCTGGAAGGAAAAACGGATTTTCCAAGAGTTCCACTCATCCTGCACAGCACAAGGACACTCAAAATAAACATTTTGGAGAGGTTCAAGGAGCTCAAATTCCATAATTCACTGCAGGAGCTGTTGGTTCTTGCTCTGGGAAGCCTCTGAAAAAAAAAAAAAAAAGTACTGGGAAGCTTTAAATGGAGTAAAATCCACAATAAAAAATAAAATTGAGAAGGGGGTGAGGAGATACAAGAGGTGTTGGGCAGGGCAATTAATTAGGGATAATAAAGGGGAGGGAATGACAGCATCCAATTTAAAGAGAAATTAATGGGAATCTGCATAATTCCTGCTGCTCTTCCTGGGAAAGATGTGCTTTGCATCCCACAGCTCTGCTCAGGGTTGGGAAGGGGGGGTTTGTGCCTGAGATTTAGGACAGAGGCATGGAAAATCCATCATTATTTCAGAAACTGTGGAATTTCTGGTTGGACCAATGAATATTTTGCAGCCTGAACCAGGAACAGTATCCAGGGAAAAGCCTCTAAATTAGCCACGGAATCAGAAGAATAATTAAGAAATATTTACTTACAATTACACCCAATCCCCAATCCTTTTTTTTTTTTTTTAATGCTGTGATTAATTAAATTCCCAGATTTCCTCGTAGCCTCCAAAGATATTACACATGGAAATTAATTTTCTCCAACAACTCATTAAGGGCCCCAAATGCTGCAGATCCCACTGGAGTCGCTCATTCCTTGTGCTTTGCACTGGAAACCTTTCCATGCACATCCCTTGAGCTCCCACATGGAGCAAACCTCAGCCAAGGGCATTCCCTGGGAATTCCAGGGAATTCAGATTGGAGGAAGTTCTTTTTGGGACGTGGGGTTCTATGAATTATCCAGGTAGGACTGAAGGGGGAATTTCCCAGCAGCAAAATGAAGCTCCCAGGATGCAGCCAAAGCCATCTCCAGGCGTTTCCATGGATAAATCCAGGATTTCCCAAGTGTTTCCATGTGGTTTTATTTTAAAATAATGGAATCATTAAGAAGTCTTGAAACTGTATCATTTGAAAGTGAACTGGTGATTTAAAATTATTAAAATAATAATTAATAAGGATTTTATTCCAATGAAAGCACAAGTGCTTTTTATCCGGTGCAGGACATGGGGAATTCTCCATCCCCACCCAGAGCAGGAGCCCAAGGCCTGGCAGTGGGGAGTGCTGGGGGGTTGGGAGGGGGTCTCTGCTGCCTGTGTCCTCTCAGGAAAGGTGGGGTTTGTGTGGATCCCCTGACCCCTCAATCCCATGGAAACAATGGAGATGGGATCCCCAACTTATCACCAAGTCATGGAATGGGTTGGGTTGGAAGGAACCTTAAATCCCATCCCATTCCACCACTGGGAGCTTCCACTGCCCCAGGCTGCTCCCAGCCCCAGTGTCCAGCCTGGCCTTGGGCACTGCCAGGGATCCAGGGGCAGCCACAGCTGCTCTGGGCACCCTCAGGGCCTGCCCACCCTCCCAGCCAGGAATTCCTTCCCAATATCCAATGTAAATCCCACCTCCACACCCAGGTGAGGCTCCCTGGTCTGCAGCTCCCTGGATTTTCCTTTCTTCCCCTTTTGAAAGTAGGGATGATGTTTTTCCGTCTTCATGGCTACTGGAAAACTGTTTTTTAGGCTTCATTTTGCAAGGAATTTGAGGTTCCTGCAGATCCTCGGCGAGGAGCCACATCCAGGATTTCATTTTCTCTTGGACAAATCCATCTGGAAGCGACCGAGCGTGGGCGGGATGAGACAGCTCCAGCTTAGTCCGATATTTGACCGAGGCAGATCAATAATTTCATCCTTAAATAGCTGGGAATCTATTTCTTGAAATTTGGGGGAGGCTGTGGGAGTCATCCAGGAGCTTTTGTTGGGCTGGAGCATCCAGGAGTGGGAATCCCAAAGAGAGGCAGTGCTGGGAGATTGATGGAAAATCTCCAGCAAGTGTTTCCAGGCTAATGAGCTCCCCGGGGAGAGCAGCTTGGAGCAGAGGGAACCAGCCTGGCTCTTCCTTTCCATTGGCATTCCAGGAGTGTAGGGCTTCAGGTCCTGGAGCTGATCTCCATAAATGATTAATGTGCTCTTTGTCAGGGCCAGTTTTTCCCTGGGTTTAGTCAGAAAATCAGGTTTTGGTGCCAGACCCCAGTTTTAGTCAAAAGCCTTGAACAGCTCCATGCCTGGGCTTGGTTTGGTGAGGATGTCGTGATACAACACCCACAGCACCTCCTCCTGATGGAGCATCAGGAGCTTAGGCCTGGCCTAAGGAGACACAGGGCCTGGCTTAAACCCCCTTTGCTTTGATGGGGGACAGATGTGGCCTGGGTGTGGCTCAGGAGGAGCTGCAGGTGTGCCCTGGAGCTGGGATGTGACTGGGAGTTGGGAACGTTGAGGAGCATCGTGGGCCGGCTGGAACACCCCGTTCCAGATGGAGCACCTTGCTCCAGAGGGACCTCCCTGCTCCAGAGGGACCATCCCTGCTCCAGAGACACCTCCCTGCTCCAGAGGGACCATCCCTGCTCCAGAGGGACCATCCTGTTCCAGATAGACCATCTTGTTCCAGATGAACAATCCTGCTCCAGAGGAACCATCCTACTCCAGAGAGACCATCTTGTTCCAGATGAACAATCCTGTTCCAGAGGGACCATCCTGCTCCAGAGAGACCATCCCTGCTCCAGAGGGACCATCCTGTTCCAGATAGACCATCCTGTTCCAGATAGACCATCTTGTTCCAGATGAAAAATCCTGCTCCAGAGGGACCATCCTGCTCCAGAGGGACCATCCTGCACCCCCCTGCTTTGTCTGGATCACCTCACTCCACCCCTGACCAGACCCCACAGCTCCTAAAACACAGCTCCCGAATCCATGGTTAAGTCCAGCAGATGGGAATTGCTCCTCGGAAAAAAACTCTGGTTAAACCATCCCAGCCTTTCTGAAATTCCATGTATGGGTGGAATATATTCATTCCATAAATAAATGGGATGTTTAGTGCAACTCCAAGGTCTCGCTGCAGTCTGAGATCCCACTGATTAGTAGGGTGGGGAGAATTATCCCGTTAGCTTCATGGATTTAATTCCTGATCTAATTCCTGGGTTAAAACCAGGAATTGTTTCCAAGAGGGTTCCCAGGCAGTTCTGGGAATGCAGGAGCTCCTGGATCTTGGCTGCCTTAAAATTCCTGTTGGTCGGACAGGGAGTGCTCATTATTCCAGAATCCAGTGGGGATGGAGCAGCTTGGACAGGAGGAACATGCCCAGATCCTGCTTTCCCAGGCAGAGCTCTCTGTGTCCCTCCTGCTCCCCTGAGGAGCAGGAACAGCTCCTCTCCCTTTCCATCTGCTGGCCAAGGCCATCCATCAAATCCTTGCCATGGGATCAGCTCCTGGCAGCACAGGGAAGGACAACCCTGTCTCCTGGGAAGGGTTTTCCTGCAAGGAGAGGGGCTGGAGCCCAGGAGACCAAATAATTCCCTGGAAAACAGGAGTTTGGAGGTGTGAGGGAGCACCACGGGTTGTTTGTCTGAGCCTTGCAGAGGCTTCTGCCCTCAGAAAAACTGTCCATTTTTACTCTTCTGGATTATTATTCATTTTCCTTTCATTGCCTGCCAAAGCAGAAACCTTTGCACTGACACTTTGCCACATGCTTGAAATCCTGGGAATTACCTCTGGAAAATGGATTTTTGGCAGTGTTAGGGAAAACCCCCTTAAGGAATTTGTTGATGTTCCTGAAGAGCATCATAAACCCCAGTGAAGGCACTTGGAGGCAGATTTAGGGTTGGAATTGTGTATAATAAAAATTCCCATCGAGGAGCTGATGGAACAAGCTGCTTGGGGCTTGTGCTGGCACCTGGGTTTATCTACAAGAAATATAAAATGTAAAACAGAAAATGGAAAATCGGATATGGAATCTACAAAACAAAAGATAGGAAATAGAATACATAATGTAGAAAATAGAAAATAGAAAATAGAATACATAAAATAAAATCTAGAATATATGATATATAATATAATACATAATACATAATACATAATACATAATACATAATATATAATATATAATATATAATATATAATATATTATATATAATATATAATATATAATATATAATATATAATATATAATATATAATATATAATATATAATACATGACACGATATATGATATATTATATTATATTATATTATACATATTGTATAATATATTGTATATAATATACACATATACATATCTATTATCTATTATCTATTATCTATTATCTATTATCTATTATCTATTATCTATTATCTATTATCTATTATCTATTATCTATTGTATATTGTATATTGTATAATATATATATTATATGTTATATATAATATATAGTATATTGTATATTGTATATTGTATATTGTATATTGTATATTATATATAGTATAGAAAGTAGAAAGTAAAATACATAAAATAAAATCCAGAAAACAGACTCTATCAAGCAGAATACGGGCTGGATCTATCTCTGTGTGGGGGGCACACGCTCACCCCGCCATTCCCTTTCGGCCCCAGCCCCGTTCCCCGCTGGATTCCCAACAAAAGGCTCCTGGCAGCGATCAGAGCCGGCCCCAAAGCCGCCCGTAAATCCAAGTTTCCCCTCGTTGCCGTGGCTGGAGGGCTGGGGATGACAGCGGATCCATCCCCGCGCTGGAGCCGTGCCAGAAGTTTCTCATCTCGCTGCCTGTGCGCTGCTCGCTCCCGCTCTGGCTCTTCCCATTTTTTTTTTTTCCTCCCCTCTCCTGGAGGTTTTCCTGGTGCCTTTCGAGTCAGCTCAACTCCGAGGTTTGCAGCTTCCCCAGCGCCGGGAGGAGCCGCGTTCCTGCCGCCTTTTCCTGGGGAACTTCACCATGCGGCTGGTAAGGGATTTCGTTCCGAAAGGAACGCCCCAAGCTCCCTCCGGGATGGAGCAGCTCCCTCGGGAACGCTTCAGGGAGGGGATGGAGAGGGTGTGGGATGCCCAGCGGGACATGGACGTGCCTCGCCAGCCGGGGATGCGCAGGCAGATTTCCTTAAGGAATCTGGGATCCGGCGGCACTTTTACCTTGGGAGAAGGAGGCTGGAGCAAAGGCGATGCCGTTCCTGACGTGCTGTGAGTTTATTAAGGGGATTTATTAAGGCTTTATAAAGGCTGTGCTCGGGAAAGAGGGGGGGGTATCATCTCCGGGTGATAACAATTCCAAACAGCGCTCGGAAAAGATGCCTGAGGATTCTCAGGGATTCTCAGGGATTCTCGGGGCTCTGCCGAGCGGCGGCCGGGCTGCTGGGGCAGAATTTCCTTGGATTTCACAGGCTTTTCTCTTTCGGCTGTGCAATTATTGGGGGAGAAAAAAAACGTGGCTGTGCTTTCCGTGGGTGGGGGAACAACCCGCGGCTCTGAGCCTCGGAATTCCGCCGGGATTTCAGCTCCTGGCCATCCATCCAAGCGCTGGAATAGCCGGCGGATCGATGCAGGGCTCCCGGCAGGAGCCAGGAGTTCAGCTGTTTGTCAGCATGGAAAAGCTCGGAGCCGGATCCCGATGAAGTCATCCCGGGAATGCTGCGGGACCAATCCGGGCTCTGGCAGTGGGCAGAGCGCTGAGATAATCCCTCGGTGTGGGATTGATTGATTATTTTTGGGGTTCCTGCCGGAGTAGTTGTAGCAGGGCGGGCTGGATTGGGCAGCCAGGCTCTTTTCCCAGCACGCTGGAGCAGGGATTCCCTCAGGAACAGCTTCCACAGGGTGGTTCCTTCCATCCCAAACTCCATCCCCTCTGCACTGGGCACAGGCAGCCCACGAGGCTTTTCCAAACCTCATTCCCGGGGCACAGGCAGCCCACGAGGTTTTTCCAAACCTCATTCCAAGGCAATCCATCAGGATATGAGGGGTAGGAGTGACACAAACACCCGAGGGTGGAATTTAAACAGGGAGAGACACTCGGAGGCAACGCAGGGAGTTGGGAATGGTTCCTCAGGAATTCCAAGGGCAGGGAGTTGACCCCTTCAGCTTGGGATCCATCCTGCACATCCCATTCCTGAGGGGAGGAGGAGGAGGCTGAACACGCTGGGATTGATGGATCCTCCGTGGCTCTGAGTTCCAGAGTGGGTGGCTGGAAATCAGCAAATATTGAATTCTCATTTCTCCCCAGGCTGGAATTAATCCGAGATTCTCTGTTTTCCAGGATAACTTGTCAGACACTGGGAACTCATTTGTTAAATTGCACAGGGGGACAAAAAAGGCTGCATTAGGAATATCTGACTTACCTGGAGCTGAATATATTTGGGTTGCCTTTGCTGGTTCAAGATTTTCAGCTTCCCAGAGGGCTGGAGAAGCTCTGGAGGAGTCTTACAAATAAAATAAACCCAGAAAAATTTCCCTGAGCTCTAGGTGCTAGCATTCACTTCATGTTCCCATGTCAAACCTCTGGAATTGTGTCCAATACTTTTGTCCCCTGCTTCCCCTGAGTATTCCAAGGCACAGACAGAACTGGAGCCCTTTCCCTGCTTTAAATCCCTTAAAACACAGATTTTTCTGTCGTGAGGCTCCTGCAGGTTCCTGCTCTGGCACTTCAGGGTTTCCTGGAATCCCAATAAAACCAAGGAGACTCTTTGTGTGCCCAAGGGCTAAAGCCTGGCTTTGTGTGCAGAGACCTGAAATACAGGGAAGAGATCAAATGCCAGGGAATGTTTGTGCTTCCAGCAATTTCCCTGGATGCTGAAGAGAACACAGGAATAAAGGACAAACTGGCTGGGATGAGCTCTCTGAAGGGGAAGTTTTCCTGTTTCAGGGGACATGTGACTATTTTAAAGACCTGTGGCTGTCAGTGTCCTGATTCCAGCTGGGAAAACACAGCAAAGCCAATATTCCACGTTTTCTGCAGCTGGAAAACCTGACTGCAGCATCCTGGATTCAGGTGGGCAGGAGAAGTGGGACACCTCCAGGTGTTGTCCCAGATTTCTGTGCTGTCCCCTGAGAGCAGGGGCTGGGACCTGAGTTCCAACTCACTCCTCTACAACAGGTTGGATGAGCAACTACAGGATGGGCACACAGAGAGAAAATTCCAGAGGGAATGACCACAGAGAGTAAAATCACCCAGAGAAAACAGGGAAAAGTCTCCTGAAACAGGGATCTCCACCTGGGGTTTCGTGGGAGTTTGGGCAGCTCTGCTCATCCCGAGTTTTCAGCAGGATCTTGCTGTGGGGACATTTCCCTTCAGCAAGGTCAGAGCCTTTGAAGGGTCTAAAGAGTGCTTTTGAGGAGAAAACAGAGCTGGGAAAAGATCCACGAGGAAAGGGAATTCTCAGCTCTTCTCTTTCCCTGTGAGACCTGGAGGCTGAACTGGGACAATCTCTCATTTAAAGGGATCTCAAGGGAGTGGAAACAGAGCTGGTCCCAGAGTGGAAACAGGAAAACTGTGGAGAAGTGGGAATTTGAGAACCAATCTGACACTGAGCTGGGCAGTGAACCCCACGGGACCATCCAGGCTGAGCTGTTGGGAACAAGGCAGAGAGGAGCTGCCATCCCTTAGGGATGGGAGATGATTTCCCAGGAAGTTCTGTTGGATTTAGAAATACCCCTGGGGCCTTTCCCGACTTTAATAATTCCATGATTCCGGCTGAAGGAAGCTGGATCTGCTCTCCCAGCTGCAGAAATGCTTTGTGTGTAAATCCAATTCCATCCTCCAGTGTTTTTTTGCATTTCCCTTGTTCATGATTAATTCATCTGCCCTCAAATTCACCAAAATTCAGCGTTTTCTGTCAGGTTTCCCTGGATCCTGGTGTCACTTGCAACTCTCCCCTCTTGCTGCTCCTCTGCTTTTCCCACATAAATAATAAAAGGGATTTTTTGGGAGCTCTGGGAAGCTCTTTTCAAGCTGTGCAAGTTTTGCTCATTTGATTCCTGAAGGCTGCACATCCACGTCCTGATATCCAGGCAGGGAATTCATTTACATGCCATGGATGGCTCAGCCACCCCTCAACTGCTGGCATTTCAGTCCCTGCTTTGGAATATTATTTACATTTATTAAGAAGCAGTTGGGGAATGTTCAGCTTGTTGCCTTTTGAAACAACGTGGAGCGGCTGCTTTCAGAAAGACACAGACGAGGGCCTTTTATTAATTAATTTCCTGTTAATCCCTTAAATTCCTTCGATTATCAAGTACTTAAAGCGGTTTTTACGTGCTAACAACTGAATGAGAAGCGTGGAGCGTTCCGTTTTTCCAGGTGCCTGAACTCCAGGGCGATTTGAAATCATCTCCTGCGTTGTTTTGCCCTCTCCACAGAACATCCCGAGCTTGTATCCCATCCCTTTCCTTCTCTCCCTGAGGAATCCAATGAGGCCAGCAGCGCCTGACGGGAATTTTCCATCGGCCAGGGACGTAGGGCTGGTGGTCATTGATTGGGATCCTGATGGAAAATGTCCACTCGCAAAGGGAGGGATGCCAAAGGGATCTGGGAAAGCCGGTGGGGTTTAGGCTCAGCCTAAATGGGGGAAGGTGTCTGTGTAAGCCCTTTTCAGGGTTGTTTTAGGTCAGCATTTCAGCAGCTGAATTGTGTCAAACTCCTCATCCCAGAGTTCTGCCGAAAGCGGGATCTGCCCACACCTAAAAATTAAGACCCAAATTGGGTAAAATTGAAATGAAACCAGTGTTCGAACTGCAGTACATCCCAGGCAAAGCAAACCCGAATTATCCATTTACAAGAGCGGCTGCTGATGGAAAATGTTGCTGATAATTCAGTGTGGGCACAAAACACAACTGATTTTAAAGGGATTGTGACTTTGGGAAAACTCATCTTTCATGGAAAAAGGGAAGGAGAGGGAATCTCTCCCTAAGTTCAGGAAACAGCAGCAAATGGATGTTGCTGGAGCAGGGAATTTCACGGATGTTGTGCAAAGGAAAAGCTGCTTTCTCCTCGGGTTTAGGATTTGAAGGAAGGATCCTGAGCGTTGTAATTAAAAGTGGAGCAGAAGGCTGAGGGTGATGGATGTGATTCCCACTGAGGAGCATCTGGGAATTTTTCCCTGGCATAAAGTTGATGGGAATTCACCATCAGGACAGAGCAAACACATCCACACCGGGCTGGGGGGAAGGAATTGCACTGGGAGCAGCCTGGGAATATTCCAAGGCAAATTTTTAATTGCATTTAATTGCCTTAATAGTGTGGGATTTCATCACGAGGGGCTGGAGATGTTCCCTGCATGGGGATGACGTGGCCTCAGACCTGTGGGGCCTGTCACAACCCCACAAATAAGGGGATTAGGGAGTTTAGCACCTGGCATTCCTAAACACAACTTCTGCCAGTGGAAATGGGGCTCAGGGAGCCCAAACCAATGACAAAATTAATGCTCCTCAAACGGGGAGAGAAGGCTTCAAACCCTGAGTGCAGAAATGAGAAGGCATTAATTGGGACATAAGGCACACAAACGTTTGAAGGCACTGCCTTGCTCGGGGTGCTCAGGGACTAAAAGCAGCACTTTTCCAGTTGGTTGCTGTTTCCAGCACCCCAGATGGCTGCAGGCTGTAGGGTCTGGGTCCCTGGTGCCTCTCCCTGGTGCCAAATGGACAAAGGAAGGTTCAGCCTTGGCCAGCCTCAGCGCAGGGCACGTGCCAGGGGTGGGAATGGCTCCGTGCTCGATGGAAGCCAGGCAGGATCTGGGGAATGTGTGTGTTTTAGTGGGGTTATTTTGGGATTCAGGCTTCTGTTGCATTCCATGTTTGCCAGCACATTTCTGCTCCCAGTGCTTTCATCTCTCTGTTGTTCCTGGGTGTATTTTGGGACAGAAGCTTGTGTTTGGTATAAGCTGGAGTCTCTGGAAGGTGAAAAATTCCTTTTTGGCAGGAGGCCCCTTGACCACGCACGTTTGGGGTCAATGTGTGCGCTGGGAATCCCAAAGAGGTGATTCCAGCTCTCAGCCCGGCTTCTGGGGACTGGAAAGTCAGGAAAAGAGATTCACTGGCCATGGATTTGTTTCAGCCTTCTTGGAACACCCCCAAAGTTGTGTTTGTCCTTGTGGGAAAACCCAGCTTTGTCCCCAGGAGCTCTCCTTGACCTTCTCACTCCAGAGCAGCCACTGAGCTACTGGAGTTCACTGGGATGGTACTGTTTGGAGCACATTCCCCTGGAAATTGTTACTTCCACGAGGAAATATTTCTGATTTCAGCTCTTCCTTGTGCCACGGCTCAGGCAGGGTTTTCCAGAGTCACCTGCAATTCCTGGGCACTGCCCAGCCCTGGGAATCCAAGCCCACGGTGTGTTGTGCTGTAATTCATGCCAAGGAGCAGATTTAAATTATGCAAATTGCTGTCTGCACTGACTCTGCCATCTGGAAAAAGTTCTGCATGCAAAAATCTGTCGGGGCAAGGCAAGGGATGAGGGATCATTGGGAAGGGAGAGCTGATGGAATAAAAACAAGCTGCTCCTGGAAAATTGATTCCCCTGCTCCAGTGGCAAAGCTGCTGTTCTGTAGGAGCCAGATTGATGTAGTAGGGAGAAAGGAATTGTTTAAAGCGGCTTTGGAGCGGGGAGAATTCCTTGTCAAGATGGATAAAATGCAGGTTAGAGGGGAAAGGAGGAGCCCAAGGGAACGGTGGCACATCCAGAGCTGGAGGTGGGCAGGGATCAGTAGTGAAAGGCTGGGGCTGAGAGAGATCTGGTCTGGAAATTTTTGGGCACAGGATAAGTCCTGGAGTCATCCAACCTGAAATATTTCTGTAATAAATGGGACTTGGAGAGGTTAAAGGATGCAGGATTTGCTGCCTCTCTAATGTTGGCGATCAGGGAAAGGTTCTCCCCCAGAGGATGGTGGGCACTGAACAGGGAATGGGCACATTCCCAATCCTGCCTGAGCTCCAGGAGCCTTGGGACAATGCTCCCAGGGATGCACTGGATGGGATTGTTGGGGTGTCTGTGCAGGGCTGGATGATCTCAGCTTGGTCCCTTCCAGCTGAGGATATTCCAGGAGTCTTTACTGTCCCTCAGAGTAGATCTGTGTGACTCCTTCTCTCCCAAAGTCAGAGCTCCTGCACAGGAGGAACATGCACCTCGGAGTTCCATCACCTCCAACGTGCACCTTGGAGTTCCATCACCTCCTGGGGTGAATTTCTGGGCAATCCCTCCCTTCATGAGCAGGAATTGCCTTTCCTTGTGCCCTCAGGATGTCCTCAGGCAAAACTCTGCAGAGCCCTCTCCAGAAATCAATGTTGGTGGGGTCAAGGACTTGTGGAACTGCCTGGAAAGGCAGAGGTTGGTTGTCCACACCCTCACAAATATAAAACCTCCAAGCCCCCTCCCAGGTGTCCTCTGAGCCCTCCTGGTGCCCTCAGCCTGAGGGAGCAGCAGCAGTGCCGTGTCCTTTGTCACGAGAGCAGCACGGGCTGCCTGTGGGGACATCCCGTGAAGCACAGCAGTAATTACAGAAATCTGTGTCAGATTTTACTCTCTGCTCCTGCAAAGGATCCTGAGCACGATGCCAGGGCTGTGGAGAGACCCCTCGCTGCCTGCACTCCCATTAACTCCATAGGCACGGCGTTAATTTGGAAAAATAACAGTTGGAGGCTGTCAGGGATGCTCCATAAAACCCCTGCCAGCTCCTGCTGCAGTGCAGACAGCAAACAAATGGTTCCCATTTCAACTTGGCACGCTGTAACCCCACTGAGCTGACTTCCCAGGATAAACTATTGCCATGGAATTGTATTCCCACAAGCAGCATGAGATCCTATTTAACAAGCATCACACAAGCCTGTGTATGCCTAATTATTTGTGTGATGAAGGAAGGAACGCTTCGGTGCTGGTTTATTCTTGCTCACCCTCCTCATAACTGAGCTGGGAGTGCTTTTCCTCTTTCCACGGAGCTGCTCTGGTAGAGGGGATATTGGGAAGGAATTCCTCCCAGTGAGGAGCTGGGATGGAATTCCCAGAGAAGCTGTGGCTGCCCCAGAACCCTGGAACTGTCCAAGGCCAGGCTGGATGGGGCTTGGAGCAATCTGGGACAGTGGAAGGTGTCCTGGGTGGAATTGGATGGGCTTTAAGAACCCTTCCAACCCAAACCATCCTGGGATTCTCCAGCAGGAGAGTTTGGCTCTCAGGAGTTCTCGGATTGGGATGGCACAGCACTGGCACATCCCCATTTGGGATGGCACACCACAGTCCTGGTGCTTTGGGGTTTTGTGTTGGTTTCTTCTGCCCATAAAAATGGATTTTCCAACAAGGCAGTGGTCACTGAGCCAGGGACCCAGCTGTTACTCCTGGGCTTAATCCCTAAATTTAGGGCTCATGTTTTATGGTGGTTTAAATGCTTTACATGGGATGGAGAACCATGAGCTTCAAATTCCCCCATCCCAGCTCTGTGTCCCAGGGGAGAGCCCGGCACAGGGATGGAAGGGATGGGATTCCCTCCCGTGACAGGAACACACCCAAACACCCCAGCAGCCAAAGCATCTCTGCATCATTTCCAACACTGAGCTCTGCCTGGCTGGCAGAGATCACAAAGCAGCACCCACCTGCCCTTTCCTTCCCACAGCCAGAGCTGATCTCCCTGGAAAGCCTTTCCTGTGGGAGCCGTGATCTGACCTTTACCAGCTCCAGCAACCCCTGGCAAAGGCAGCAGGAGAACACCCAGCACCAACATTTGTATATTTTTTTTTAAGCCAGACTGTGACAGATCCCTCCCGTGAATGCTGCAGCTGCCAGAGGTCCAAGCACAGCACTGAAGGAGCATTTCCCATGTAACATTTCCAGAACATTTCCTTCCAGCTTCCCCCTCACCCCTGCACACACAGAGAATCCACAGGGATGTGACTCCTTGTGCCCGTTTGACCTTTTCTGCTGCTCTTCACTTGATGAAGTTCACTCCTGTGACCTCGGCGCAGCTTGGCAGAGGTTGTGTGTTGCTTCAGTGGTGTTCCTGACATTCCTGGAAAGAATGGGATGTTTCACTCCCAGGCTCGGCTGTGAAAGGTCTTTGGTGTCACTGTGAACTTTGAAAATTGAAGGTGTTCAAAAAGCAGCTGGAAAAGAGGAGATTTAATCAGGGAGACGCTGCCACGGGGGAGCCCAAGGGCTCTGCCTCCCTTTTTGGATGGCAGAAAAGTTCAAAGCTCTGGTGAATTGAGTTTCTGTCCTTTCTGCCCCTTGGATGGAGGGAGGATGGAGACATTTCAAAGGAAAGGTTTTGTTGTTCCTCTTCCTGACATTTGAATTCAGGTTTGGTCTTGGAAACCCAAAGCAGAGGCTCCCTCCTGGCAGAGGCTGCAGGGAGAGCAGGCAGTGAGGGAAGGGGGGTCTTGTCACTTTTGGGGATTCTTTTACTCTGAATAATGATGCAGTATTTTGGTTTAGTTTGGAGAAAGGTCATGGAAGGGCAACAAAGCTGATGTAATTCCACTCCCTTCCCATGGCCAGGGCCTCCTTTCATTAACCCAGGTTTTGTTTGTGAACGCTGGGATTTGATTTGGTTTTTGATCTGATCTTGTGATGTCTGGGAGCTGAGACCTTTAATTTCCTGTCCTGTCTTTGAAATCCTCCTAGGGATGTGTGTCTGCAGGAAACTGGGACTGGGAAAAGGCCCCTTCCCTCTGGAAAGTTGCACCAAAAGCCTCAGCCAGGGAGGGCAGAATTAACGACCCAATCAAGCCAATACTGTTTAATTCAGTTCATTAAAAGCTGACCCCATCTGCCTGAATTAACTGAGGGTGCTGCAGGTCCTGGCATCGCCTTCACAGCAAAGAAATTCAGTGGAGCAGGACCAGCTGCTGCAGAAAACCAGGATTTTGGCTCTGTGGTTGAAGAATTGAACTTCCCTGGAAAGGCTCAGCTGGGATTATTTGCTCCCAGGCTCTCAGCTGAGCAGCACCAGGAGCAGTTTTCTCTCTCAGGAGCTTGTTAAAAATCTTGAAATAGATAGAGTTTGGTTATAATGGGGGATCCCACAAAGCCAGCTGGGATATTAATAATTTTTTAATTATTGTTTTATACATATTTATATAAATGAGTGTTGGTTTCACTTGGAGACTACTCCAGAAAAATCAGAGTTGAGGCTGGGAGTTGTGTGGCTGCCTGAGTAGAAAAGCTGGGAGGAATCAAAGCTTTTCCAGCTTTTCAGGATGGAGCAGCCACTGAAATTAGAAGGAAGAAAAATTGGCTGAGGTGTTGAACGGGTTCTCCTGGCAGCTCCTGTGAGCTCAGGAGCAGGACTGGGGCGAGCTGGAGATTTGGGAAGCAGAGTTCAGTTTTATTCTGCCTCCAAGCATTTGTGATTAACTTCTCCTGCCTCTTGTTCTTCAGGGCAGAGAGGCTGCAAAATCCAAACCAAATTGCTCCGGAGACAATTTCATTTCCTCTGCCTGTTAAATATCAGGATATTTCCTCATTAGAATGAGGTTGATGGGAATGTTGGGTGTTTGTGGCTGAGCTCAGGGAGATTAATTAATGGGATCTCCATTAATGCCGTGGCTGGGATGAGATCTGGAAATAAAGCCCCACCTGCCTATTTTTTTTTTCCCAAAGTGCTGTTGAAAAATATCCAAAGGTTTGTCTGGAATTCAGAAATCCAGCTCTGCCCCAGCACCCCAGTGCTGGAGTCGCATTCCCATGGATTTTCCACAGAAGTAGCCACAGCAATGCTAATCTGGGAGTTGTCTGGGGAGCAAACTCGGAGTGCCAGAACAAGACTGATCCCCCTCTGTGTTTTCTCTAATAAAAGGCAAGAACACTAAATAATTAACGTCAACAAATGAAAACTAATTTGCCAATTTTTAATTTTTCTCCCATTGCGTGATCCCTGTTAATGAATAATTTACCAGCCAGTGATGAATATAAAATGAAAGGATTTCTCTGGGGTCTGCTGTGTTCTCTGAACATCCAGGATAACTGTTTAGATATCCATATATATATATCTATATATGTGGGTTTTTTTAAAGAGTAAAAAACAACCCCAGAGAAAACAGCATTCGGCAGGAGCCAGGCAGGAATAAAAAGAACTGCAGCCTCCAGAGGTTTTCCCATTTCCTTCTAGACCTGAGATCATTTGTCTGAGGCTGTTTGTGAATTATTCATACCAAGTGCAGCTCTTTGCTTTCCCAGATTGAATGTGACCAGTTCCCATCTCAGGGCTCCTCGTGCTGCTTTTTTTTTTTGTTTGCATTTCAGCTTTTCCTGGGATGCCCTTTTTTATCCCAAGGTGCTGGGGGATTCTGTCAGTCAAACATCCAGAACCTGCTCTGTGCTCCATGCCCAGAGCTTCCCACAGCACATGAGGCAGCTGTGGGAATGGGAATGGGATAACTGAGGAGCTGAGAAACCTTGGGAATGATGCCGTGGTTCTGCTTTGACTTTGGAGTGCGACCTGCAAGGGAAAAGTGTTTGTTAGTTTAGCTCTGGGTTGATTTTAAGGGTCCTGTGCATCCCAATCCCTGTGTCAGATCAGCAGGAGCATCCCAGTCTGTGGAGGTGTCCCTGCTCATGGCAGGTGATGGGATGAGATGGGATTTCAGATCCCAGTTCAAAACCCTTCTGCTGCAGCTGCCACTTGAAACCTGCTTAGGTTTGGGTGTGCTAAATGGGAGTGGGGAAACAATTCCAGGACTGGGAAAACAGATCCAGGATTGGAAAAACAGATCCAGGATTGGGATGAACTTCAGTGTGTGCTCCAAGGCTTCCTTGGAGTTCCATGCCCCACCAGCCTCCAACATCCCATGGACACTGGGGGCAGTCTCATGCCATGGAATTCCAGACTGGTTTGGTGGGAAGGAGGAGGAGGAGAGATGAGTTCCACCTGCATCTGAGTTTCCATGGCTTTTCCTGCTGCTGGGCACCAGAGGCACAACTTGAGGAGGAGCACCCGTGGCTCATTGCTGTCACTGTTTGCTGGCCCTGCTCAGGTTTGTGAGGAACCATCCCGATGTTCCTGAGGAGCCATCCCGATGTTCATGTAGATGAACTGTTGGGTGTTTGTGGCTGAGCTCAGGGAGATTAATTAATGGGATCTCCATTAATTGCCATGGTTGGGATGCCATGGCTGGGATGATATCTGGAAATAAAGCCCCACGATGTGGAGCCATCCTGATGTTCCTAGGGAGCATTCCCGATGTTCTTGAAGAACCATCCCAGTGATCGTGTGGAACCACCCTGGTGTTCCTGAGGATTCATCCCAGTGTTTGTTCCTGAGGAGCCATCCCGATGTTCCTAAAGAGCCATTCCAGTGTTTGTCCATGAGGAGCCATCCCAATATTCCTGAAGAGCCATCCAGTGTTTGTTCCTGAGGATCCATCCCAATATTCCTGAGGAGCCATCCAGTGTTTGTTCCTGAGGATCCCTCCCAGTGTTTGTTCCTGAGGATCCATCCCAGTATTCCTGAGGAGCCATCCAGTGTTTATTCCTGACGATCCATCCCAATATTCCTGAGGAGCCATCCAGTGTTTATTCCTGACGATCCATCCCAATATTCCTGAGGAGCCATCCAGTGTTTATTCCTGACGATCCATCCCAATATTCCTGAGGAGCCATCCTGGTGTTTGTTCCTGAGGAGCCATCCCAATATTCCTGAGGAGCCGTCCTGGTGTTCCTGAGGATCCATCCCGGTGTTCCCTGCTCCAGGTGAAGAGCGGCGCTGCGCACACGGGATGCTGTTGCCGAGCAACCGCCCGCAATTAAAAACATCTCCGGAGCCCCCGGTGGCGACTGAGAGCGGAGATTTCAGCTCCCGAGCCTCCTCCTTCCCATCTGTGCTGCTTCACCTGGAAAGCTTGGCAGGGATTTTCTTCTCGTGCCCAGAATCCCGGGATCACCGAGGCTGGGAAAGCCCTCCAGCATCCAACCAGTGCCTGATTCCCTCCTTTTCATGGGGTGCCACATCCAGGAATTCCTTGGACACCTCCCAGGATGGGGACTCCAAACCTCTCTGGGCAGTTCCAAGGCCTGAGCATCCATTCCATGAAAAAATTCCTGCTGGTGTCCACCCTGAGCCTCCCCCGGCCCAGCCTGAGGCTGTTCCCTCTGCTCCTGTACCTGTTCCCTGGGAGCAGATCCCAATCCCAGCCTGGTTGTCCCCTCCTGTCAGGGAGTTGTGCAGAGCCACAAGGTCCCCCCCAAGCCTCCACCACCCCTCAGACTCCTCAGGTTTCCTCCTCAAATCCCAGGAAGAAAATAATGTAGAAATAATAATTTTTCATAGATGGGATTCTATTTTTTACAGGAACCTTCTGATTCCCAAACCAGCTCATCCCTCTTTTGTGAGCGTTACAGACACTCCCCCATGCTGAAAAGCTGAAAATTGGATTAATAGATCTCCTGTCAGTTTTCAAACACTCCTCTGTTGTTGTCACTAAAATTAACAGGCTCAGGAGTAATAAAATGAGCTCCCTGATTTTTCTGGGGAAAACCCCTCCCCTGGGAATTCAGAAATGGATCTGTCCTGTGAGATTTCCCCCTGCCTTCCCCTCCCTGCCGTGCTGGAATTCACCTTGCCTGCATTCCAATCTCCTGGTATTCCTCTCCAAAGAAATCCAGACTCAAATGTGTAGTGCAATTAAAGCAATTAAAAAAATATATATATATAAAACTAACAAATGCCACTGGGTGTGCTCAGGCTGAAAAATAATAATGGACAATAATTAATGGAATGAGCAGGTCAAGGATTAGGAAAAGACACTTCAGGTTGCTCTGAATGTGCTCCTCAAGCTTTCCTGGATTTTTTTTTCCCTGGGTGTCTCCATGTCTGGAGCTGCCCAATCCCTGTCCACACTTGTATCCAGCTGAGGGAGGCCCAGGAAAGAAAAGCCCAGGAAGTTTCAGAATATTTTTGTTTTATCTGTAGTCAGAGAGACACCGTAACTCCTCCTGGGTTCCAAGAGGAGCATGGATCCCTCCCAGCTGAATTCCCTGGAGATGCAGCTGGATGGCTCCGGGTGGGATGTGGAGCTGGGGGTGGCACAGTGCTGGCTGTCCCTGTCCCCCTCAGTGTCCCTGCAGCATCCAACCCCTTTTCCACGGGCTCAGCACCACGGGCAGCTCCATAAATCCCGCAGCGAGGAGCGCCGATCAATATCCCGCGGTTAATGACGCCCAACTGAAATTAGGATCGATTTCCTGTCTCCTCCTCTTCCCAATTATGCAAACTCCGCCGTGCCCCTTCCAGAGCTGCCTTTTATCCCGGCTTTTAGAGGCACTGCCCGGTGATGTTTAATTCAGAATAGTCAAAAACGTCACAACCCATTCTGGCTTTTGCTTTTTTGCTCTCCGCTCAGTCTTCACCCCGGGGTTAATAGAAAATGATGTCAAACACCAGGAGTGATTTATGGGAGTCAGGCAGCTTTTGGCACCCTGAGCTATGGATAAAGTCAACTGCAAATTGTTTTCACATTCTAAATTACTGTACCCAGCTCTGGAGGAGGCTGGAAAAAACTGCCAGAGGGAAGATGTGGGAGGAGGAAAGGTCGTGTGGTTATCTCTGAACTGAGCTGTGCCTCAGAAAAGTTCCATATTTTAAGCCAAACGTCTGTGCTGAACGCCAGGGATGGATTTTTCCTGGGAATTACCATGGACGTGGGGATTCCCAGCTCCACGTCTGCCACATTGAACTGGTGCCACCTCTGCTGCTGGAGCAGGAACTGGTGCAGACTGGAAATCTCCTCATGAAGAGCCTGAATAGGTTTTGATTGCAGAACAAAGGAGCTGGTGCTCTTCCCAAGAGCATCTCTGGAACCAAAGACACCCAAGATGGGACAGAAAACTTCTCTCTCTTACTCTGTGGATTATTTTTGTAGCTCTGAGATTTCATTCCAAGCTTGTGCTGGATTATCAATAAAATATTGGTTTCCTTGTCGTTATTATGGATTTCTAAGTTTGAAATCTCATAGGTGGCACTTGAGGGATTGTTTTTGTTTCGGGGTTGACTCCAAACTTGGTTTGTCTGTAGGCTGAGAGGGAATCTCCAAGGGCTTCCCATTAAAATAATGAATATTTTTCTCTCTCTCTCCTTGCAGGAGGAACTCAGGAGGCTCCAGCACACCCTGGAACAGGTCAATGATGGCAAAGACTCACTCCAAAGGTAAGTGTGCCTTTTCCAAAATATCTCACCCATGAGAATGGGAAATGGATTTTCCAAGGTGTGAAACTTTTGCTGAGGGATCCTCTTTGCCACAGACAAAATCCCAGATTTTGCCTTTCTCCCAAAAACAATCCCTATTTTTAGTTACAAGAGGATAATTTCTGACAATGATATGACTGAGTGCCCAGTAAAGTCTCAAAATAACTCCACGGGTTGGGGTCTGATCTCCCAAATTTCCCTGCCAAGAGCTGCCATTCAATCCATGCTGCTGCTCCCATCCAAGGCAGTGTTCCCGGATGCTGGATTTGGATATTCCAGCATTTTCAAATTGCTTTCTTCAAGCCAACAGCAACTCCTCGGCCATCATTTATTACCAAGAATTCGTTCTTCACCCCCCCTGTGGCTTTTGCTGCTGTAATTCATTTGCTGCCAGCATTCCCATTGTTCCTTTCCACTTCCCTCTCCAGTTTTTCCAGTGTGGCCGTGGGGATGGAAGTTAATTTAGCAGGAATATCTGTTAGATTTGTCAGTTGTTTGGGGTTTTTTTTATTATTATTGTTTCCAGCAGCTCTTTTGCTGGCTGTGCCTGTCTCTGGAGCTGTGGCAGCTGGGAGATTTAAAACAGGGATTTAAGCAGGTTCCCACTGGAAAACTGGATCCAAATTCCCATTTTTTGGTTGGGAGCTGGACAGAGAGGTCCAGATAACTTCCTCCAAAGACAGCAACACTTCCTGATCAGCAGCTCTTGTTTGCTCTGGTCCAGGTTATGGATTCATCCACAGGATTGCAGGAATGTCAGGCTGGAACTCATTAAACTCATTTCCTTTTCTTTCCCGTAGCCATCAGCTCGCCATGGATGAAGAAAATAATATCCAGGAATATCCTATCAACCTCCAGCCCTTGGAATCCAAAGTGAAAATGTGAGTAAGGAAAAGGCTTGGGTCTGCCTTGGGATGCAGCTGAGGGCGTGCAATTCCTGAGCTGCAGGGCCCACACTGGAGCCATCCTGGATTTCTGTGTAACTGGATAAAAGAGCTTCCAATTAGCAAATTAATTAGGTAGTCTATGTTGGAACATGTGGAGCTGAGAAACTTGGGATTGTTCAGCCTGGAAAAACAGAGAAAGCTCCGAAGTGACCAAATTGTGGCCTTCCAGGGCCTGAAAGGGCTCCAGGAGAGCTGGGGAGAGACTGGGGACAAGGGCTGGAGGGACGGGACACAGGGAATGGCTCCCAGTGCCAGAGGGCAGGGATGGGTGGGATTTTGGGCAGGAATTGTTCCCTGGGAGGGTGGGCAGGGGCTGGGCTGGAATTCCCAGAGCAGCTGTGGCTGCCCCTGGATCCCTGGCAGTGCCCAAGGCCAGGCTGGACATTGGGGCTGGGAACAGCCTGGAACAGTGGGAGGTGTCCCTGCCCACGGCAGGGGTGGGAATGGGATGGGATTTACATTCCCTTCCCACCCAGAACATCCTGGGATGAATCACAGAATCACACAGATTCCCTTTGAACCCAGTTTCAAACGTTAAACCTCAGTGTTGCCCCAATTTTGTCATTTCCTCTGTGCAACTAAAGCATATTTGGGAATCTGCTGGATTTTCCCGTGTGTGCAGAGGAGGGAAGGGCAGCACAGAGCCTTTTCCGTGGCGTTTTTCCCATCCAACATCATTTTCCCAGGGATCCCCTGGAAGGAGCAGCTCTGGAAGTGCAGCATTGTGCAGCATTGCAGCTCTGGGGGTGCAGTACAGCTCGGGAAAAATGGGATTTCCTCGGGAAGCCGGGGGTTCAGAAAAGCAGGATTTCCTCGGGAAGCCGGGGGCTCGGGAAAAGCGGGATTTCCTCGGGAAGCCAGGGGTGCAGCACAGCCCGTGGCTCGGGAAAAGCGGGATTTCCTCGGGAAGCCGAGAAATGCAGCTGCCGGCACTCAGGGAAAGCTCAGGCTGACACCTAGTGCACCGCCGGGAAGGGAGGGACACGCATCCCGGGGCTCCGGGAATGAGCTCCCGAACTTCCAAGTGCCTCCGAATCATGGAACCAGGGAATGCTTCGGGTTGGAAAGGACTTTAAAGATCTTTTAGTCCAGCCCTGAGCAGGGATGGCTTTAATTAAGGCGGCTTGTCAGCCTGGTTTGGGGTGTTTTTAGGGATGGGGCATCTCCCACCTCGCCACCCTCATGGAAAAAAATCCTTCCTCACACCCTTAATCAACCCTCTCTTCAAATTACAGAATAATTTTAATTTTTGCTGTACATTACGTGATACGGAGTTTCCCCTGGGGTCAGTTATTCTAAAAGTCTTGATTCTGAATAATTAAAACTTCCCCACATATTTATCAGAGCCCAGGGTTCCTTTTGGAGCCTCTCCCAGCACGGATCCTCCAGCCCTGGTGCAGGAATTGTCTCCATCCAGCAAACACTGCCTCACTTACAGGCCATTCAAATATTAATGCATATTAAAATATTAAAAGGACATGAAGTTTCAAATTAAAACTCAGTGTTTTTTAGGCTTTTAGTCATCCAAATAAAAGCCAGATGAAAGAATCAATTTTCAGGGAGATTTCCAGGAGGGTAATTATGACTTAAGCTCAGTCTCTTCTCAGGCTTTAAAATAGAAATACATGTAAATATAAATCCGTAAATATAAATGTGTAAATACTGCTCGTCCCAGTGAATAAACCCTCAAATGCTTAAAAATCCTACAAGGACTTAACCCTACAGAGAAGCTGTGGATGATGGAATTGTTCCAGGCCAAGTTGGACGGGGTCTGGAGCAACTTGGGATTGGAAATTGTCCCTGCCCAAGGCAGAGGATGGAATGAGATGACATTTTCCAACCTAAACCATTCTGGGATTCCATAATTCCATGATAGTGCTCTGGCTGCCAAATTCCAGTTGTGTCTGAATTATGACCTGAAATGTGGTATAAAAATAAGATGTAGAGGGTTGTTAACTCCTTTAAATTGACAGATGGATGTTTTTACTTGGATTGTGGGATACAGGAGAAATTCCAAGTGCTGGATGGCCTCAACTGAAATCACTTCCATAGGTTTTGGGATTGGGCTGGACTCTGAGTAACATGGTAGGAGTTTGGAACCAGGTGATCTTTAAAGTCCTTTTCAACCCAAACCACTCCAGAATTCCCTGATTCCCCTCAATAAATATCCTAAATTATCCCGGTGGTGCCTTATAAACCCTACAGAGGTAGCTCCACGTGATCCTTGTCCAGACAGGAAAACCAAATACAGGAACCCCCCCAATCCCAATGTTTCGAGGCCGGGATCTGCACTGAACTCCTCTGTTCCCTCAGCATCCAGCGAGCATGGCGTGAGCACCTGCAGCGCCAGGACCTGTCCCCGTCCCCGGAGCTACGGGACAAGTGCAGCCCATCCCCAACATCCCCAGTGTCCCCAACAACGTCCCCAACGTCCCCAAGGTCGCCAGCCTCGGGCAAGATGAGCAGGTCCATCAGCATGAACACCTTCTCTGACAGCAGCACCCCTGTGAGTCCACTGGAATTCCTCCTTTTTCCTTTGTTGGCTTCCTTTCTGGGGTTTGGGGATAAGTGAAAGCTCAGTTGTGGCTTCACTGGGTCGATAATGGGTTAAAAGGGGATTTTTAAGTGTCTCAAACGACCTCCAGGCAGAGATTCCTCTTGTAGGCTCATCAGGATGTGTGACTGTGGGTATCAGACCTGGATTTTGGCAGGTTTTGGAGGTGTTCTTGCTGGGAAAAAGGTGCTTCCAGGTGATCTTGTGTCCTGTGTGTTTAGGATGGTGTGTTCCCAAAAACCTTCAAACTGTGGTGCTTTTCATGCGAAGAAATGTGGTTTCTTGGTTGATCTTTGGTTTTGTTTTGTTGGTTGATTTTCGTATTTGCTAAAAGAGACTTAGAGGAGTTGATTTAGGCAATCAAAATTAAATTTGATTTTGGAATAAATATTCCGCCTTGACCAGTAGCTGGAGGCTGCATTTCTCTTTTCAAGGTCTCCCTAAATAAACCCCAAATACAGGTTTCATTTTGGGAATACAAACAGCTCTGTGACTGTCTCTGAATTGGGACTTTTAGGTCAACAAATAAATAAATACAGAGTCTGGAAATGTTGTCTTCAGCTTTGTGACAGAAGACAAGATTTGAGGGAATTACAGACTGGAGTGCACGGAATAATTCTGGAATTCCAGGAGCAGGAGCTGCCGTGGTGTGCGGTGCAGGAAGTGTCTCCCTGCTCCTGAGGAGGGAACAGGTTGGTTGGATCCTCACTGTCAGTGGCTGTTGCCACTCACAGGACAGCATTTGGTGGCTTCTGAATCCCTACAAAAATCTGGGAATCATTGTTTGTGATGTTCTTCCAGCTGAAAAAATTCAATTCTGCCTTGAGTTACAAAGTTGGAGCGATTTTGATCTCGTAAAGCCCAAGGCACTGATCAAACAGAGTTTTTCCACACTAAAAACTCTGATCTTGGGATTTTGGGGATAATTTGACTCTTTCCACTTGATCCAAGTGTGGATCCAGGCCCAAAGTGAAGCTGTTTCCAGCAGGTTTATTTTGGGATGTGTTGCTTGACAGAATTTCATAAAATATTCCTGAGGGAGCTGCTTTATTTTTAGCTGGGAGCTGGAGAGCAGGAGGATAAAGTGGGTTGGAATACTGGGTTAGACACTGATGTTTCGCGGGGTTTGGTTCTTTTAATTAGAGGAATAAATGAGGATACAAATGTTTATCTGCCACTGGAATCTGCTTCCACCAGAGGTCCCTCGTACCCTGCGCAGGGAGGCTCCCGGCTGCTCCAGAGCTTCTCCAGCACTGATCTCCTTTGGAAAATGAGGCTTTGGGGATGTCGGGGAGTTCAGTAAGGGCACCGGGGAGTTCTGTGTTTGTGGGGAGGAAGTGACGGCTCCATCTCCGAGTGTTTGTGGGGTAGAACACGGGGCTCCCCTGGGCCTTCCCCACAGAGAGGACTGATGGAACGGGTGGAATGTCACAGCTCGAGGGTGAGATGGGAAACGGAGAATCCTTGTCTGGCTGCTGCTTTGTAGCAAAGTCAGGTTTGTGTGTGTGCAGTGCAGGGAGTTTTTTTACTGTTGGAAATAATCTGTTATTGATCACTGATCAGATTAGGATATGAAGAGCACACAGGTTGGAGCTGTGTTGTCCTCAGTTCCTTTTGTTTTCCTTTTGTGTGTTAATTTTTGCTAAACAGAAATTAGAAGACAGACATATAACAGATTTGAAATAATGTTCTTCCTTGTAAATGTTTTCTTTTTTTTTTTTTTTGTTACTGTGTAGAAAAGTGCCAAAACTTCCCTTCTTAGATGGGTTTCTGCTTTTTTCCTCCAAGATCACTGATTGGTTTGGGATGGAAGGGGCCTTAAAGCTCATCTCATTCCCTGCCATGGGCAAGGACACCTCCCATTGTCCGAGGTGCTCCAAGCCCCATCCAGCCTGGCCTTGGGCACTGCCAGGGATCCAGGGGCAGCCACAGCTGCTCTGGGCACCCTGTGCCAGGGCCTGCCCACCCTCACAGGGAAGAAATCCTTCCCAATATCTCCTCTTAATTTCCACTCCTTCAGCTTGAAGCCATTCCCTTGTTCTGTTACTCCGATTCCCAATGAAGCCTCTCTACATCCTCCTTCTATCCCCATCCAGATTCTGGAAGTAGCGCTGAGCTCTGCACACAACTCCCTCTTCTCCAGGCTGAGAAACTCCAACTTTTCCAGCCTTTCTCCACAGGGGAAGATCTCCAGTCCCCTTATCAACTTCATGGCCTGTT
Organism: Phylloscopus trochilus trochilus; assembly: GCA_016584745.2. Classification (NCBI taxonomy): domain Eukaryota; kingdom Metazoa; phylum Chordata; class Aves; order Passeriformes; family Phylloscopidae; genus Phylloscopus; species Phylloscopus trochilus. The sequence goes on along the minus strand of WQNJ02000041.1, from coordinate 18,034,262 downwards.
CTGGACTTGCCCCAACAGTTCCACGTCCTTCCTACTATGGGGACAGCAGACCAGGGTGCAACATTCCAGGCGAGGTCTCAGGAAGCATTCCATGTCCAGGAAGGTGTGTTAGCCCTGCTCCCACCCCGCTGGGCTGCCCGGGAGAGGAGCGGAGCCCCCCGGGATGCGGTGGCGGGGCTCGGGCGTTCAGCACCGCGGGCAGCGGCGGGGCCGGGGCCGCTCAGCACCGCGGACAGCGGCGCGGTTCCCTCGCTCCTCGGCCGAGACTCGGGGCTCGCTGCCCTTTAATGCGGATCTTAAACCAATCCTGTCGCTCCTGACCTCCCACCCTGGCAAAGCACCTCTTATCCTCTCCTAAAAATCACTGGGCTGCTCATGAGAGCGGCAGGAAATGATTCCATAAAACTCACTTTTTTTTTTGCTTGAGCCAAGTGCTCCAATAGACAGCTTTCTACCAAGAAATGTTTTTTTTTTTAGAGGTGTAACCGCAAAAAGCCTGCTTTTCAAAACAGAAATGGTTATTTCCCCACCCTTTCTCCATCGGTTGATGCCACAGAAATATCCAGTGGGGAAAGAGCCAGGATTGAACTCCTCTGCCCCAAACCCCAGTTTGTTTGTCCTTCCTGCCCCGTGTGGTACCTTCAAAGCTTTTCTCAGTGACTTACTAAGGTTTGGTTCTAAAATAGAACAAAATCTCTCCGCAGCCTTTGTGTGTTCCTAGGTCTCCCAGGAGAATCCCATTTTTTCCACTGGTGTCTGTGACATTCCCAGGTGTGCTTTGCAGCTGCAGGAGTGATGGAAGTTGAGGGAGAAGGAAAATCAATGTGTGAGAGGCAGTGAAATCCTAACAAGCAGTGGGGTGTTAGTATGGGGAACATTCCCTCTTTCCTGTGAGCCTGAATTCCCAAATCCATGAGCAGCAGAGAGGGAACCATCTGATAAATATTTACAGTGTGATTTCTATATAATGTAAAAATGCAAATCCTTGCTCTTGAGCAGCGTGGATGGAAACATAATTAAAGATGAGCGAGACAAATCCAACTGAGATGAAAAGGCCTTAATTAGAAATCAAATATTTGATGGGTTGGGGAGAAACATTAACACTGATGTGGCTGTCAGATAACACTTGGAATGAAGGGAACATGGAAAAAAAAATGTTGTTTTCAGTCCCTCCCATTGGCTTTGGATAATCTCAGCTCTAAATGTGAGCAGGGAATTCACAATGCTGCGGCCCGACATGGAATTTGTCTTTTAAATGGGTTTTTCATGGAGAAATAGTTGTTGAGTTTGTGTTTATTTGTGTACATAATCATTCCCAACGATTATCCAAGTTTAACTCCCTTACAAATATTATCCCATGGGGTTTTAACTGCTGGGATACAAAAGGCTCCTCTTGATCCTTTCTGCTGGTGGGAGCAGAACACCAATAATTGCTTCTTTTTTTATGTTGTGTGTATTGAAGGTTGGGCATTGATGTGATTATTGATGTCAATTTGAGTCCTTGTGGTTTAGCAGCAGCAAAATCAATCCAGAAATGATCTTGGTGGATGATAAAAGCACCAATAAGACTTTTTTGATGATGTTTCTGTGGGAATATTCGGCTGCTGGAGACACTTGAGAACAGTTTGTTGAGTTCTGGGGTGGGTTTAGCTGTGTGAAGGTTCAGAACGAGGTGGCTCTGGTGGGTATTTATGAGAGGTCTCAAAACCAGTTTTATTTATGTCCGACTTCAGGAAATTTGACTGAATACTTTATAAATCCTTTTAAAGTTAATTCCATCTACAATATCTTATTTATTCCCACAGCAGGGAAATTCTACTGCCTGCCTTTTCTAAAGCCAGGCCACAAAATGAAAATAATATTAATGAAGACTTAAATGCTTAATTAAGCAGGAGGGTGCAGAGCAGATTTGCAGCATCACAGAAAGTTCTTGGGGGGTTTCTCTCCAGCCCTGTGACAACACACTGGAAATCCAGAATGTCCTTTGCCTGAGGAGCTTCCAGAGGGCAGGGATGGATGGGACATTGGGATGGAATTATTCCTTGGGAGGGCGGGGAGGGGCTGGGATGGAATTCCCAGAGAAGCTGTGGCTGCCCCTGGAATCCTGCAAGTGTCCAAGGCCAAGATGGACAGAGCTTGGAGCACTCTAGGACAGTGGAAGTTGTGGGACTGGATGACCTTTGAGTTCCCTTCCAACCCAAACAATTCCATGATTCTCTACTCTGTGGGCAGTGAGCTTTGCTGCTGGCATCTGCAATCTTTGGGAATGATGACAACGGCCTGATTTCTTTAGGCTGGAAAAGATCCCATCTTTTCCTGCTGTTCAGGATGTGCAGCTAAAACACCCTAAATATGTAGGGTTTCCAGTGAGACCCTCTGGGATCACAGCTTTGGGTGTTGGTGACTTGAGAGCTGGGCACAGAAGAGGAGAGGACACAGCAGAGCACACAAGTAATTCCTAGGAATTACTGGGAATACCAGGATTTGGCAAATCCAAAATTCCGAGGCCTTTTGTTGTCCCCCTTCCCAAGTGCTGCCGATGACAGAGATCAAACAGCTCAATCCAGAGTCAAACACTGGAGCAGTGCAGGAAACGGGAATGGATCTGGAATGGGAATCAAGGAGTGGGAATGGTGGCGTGTCTCCAGCACAGAATTATTTGAGACTGAGAGATTTCCAACCACAGGTTTCCCACAAGGAATTATCTTCACTGGCTGGAACGAATTATATTTTCATGGGACCAAAAAAAGAGGGGAAAATGTAAAAAATTTAAGTAATGGACAATAAAGTCATGATTAGACCAGGAGGAATTTGATGTATAAAGTACATTTAATAGAAACTTACTGGGATGGAGGGAAAAATCCAATGGAAATTGTCCCATCCTGAGCCATTAAATTATTTTAGTGGCTCTATCACCACTGAAATGTGGCAGCAGCACTTTAATGAGGTCTATTATAGAACAGTGGATCTTCCCATATGTATCCAGATTATCTCCTCCCAAAGGGCAGAGTATTGATTTCTGCTCATAAAATGAATTTTCAGAGTAAATACACCGGAAAAGTACATTTTGGTGGGAATACATATGATTTGAGCTATTTCGCTGCTTGTAATTTAAGCAAATAATAATCATTATTCTGGTTTTTGGGAAATTCTTACTCTGTTTCAATAATTCCGGTTTTTGGAGGCAATTTTCCACCTGTGAAATGATTTCTTTGGGTCAGCAAAAGGTCATTAGGAAGACATAAATGACATTTTAGGGAAGCATTTATGGAAAAAGCCGTATTTGCTTTGGGAATTACTTCAAGGGAGTGAAAATTTCATACTTGGGGTAAAAAAAAAAAAAAAAAAAAAAAAAGCCATTTTAATTTTAACAAAGACCCCAAAGTGAGCAGCAGGGAGGTGCCCTGGTGGTGGTGGTTCATGTCCCACCTGCTCTGCCCATCCTGGAGCTGAGCCCAACCATGGATGATGCTTTTGGGAGGAAGCTTGGGCAGCTTTGCTCCTCAACAAACACCTCCCCAAACCCAGTTTTAATGGACATTCCCACACTGGAGTTATTCAGGTCTTCAACAAAACCTGATTAAATCCTGATTAAATCTTATGTTAATGGAGATCCCCATGCTGGAGTTATTCAGGTCTCCAGATTTTCTCCCAACCTCATCCCTCATACCAATAATTTTTGGCAAAGCCACCCTTTAGCAAAGGTCTTTAAGGGATCTAACCCCAGCAGTGGGCTTTGGGGTTTATTCTGGATTGTTCATTACTTCCATGATTTGTTTGATTGCATCACTTGGTTCTGCCTTTTTAAACTTCTGCTGCTCTTTCTCCCTTTCCTTTAGAGTGTCAGCCTTTATGAACCCCAAAACTCCCCAAAGTTCCCCTGTGCTAGCCATGTAACAGTGAATTTTGGAGGGGCTTCCCAATTACCAGGCTGTTCTCTCCAGTAGGATTTTGTTTAGGATCACCAGGATCACCTCATACCCCACTTGTGTCCTTATCCCTTGGACTGTGCTTTAAACTTTCCTTTGCTAGTGACTTCTGAAATGTTGACCTTACTTTGCCCTTCTTTGCTGACATTGAATTAAATATTTTTCCTCCCGTTGGCCAGGGCAGGAAAATGCTGGGAGCCTGAGCAGTTCCCACCTGGGAACACCAGAGCCAGAGGTGAACTGTGGAATATTCCTGTGGTTTATTACATCTGACATTTTCCTGCTGTTCTGATAACGCATTCCCCACACCGTGTGTACACCTTCATTATTTGAAAATTTAGGAGCTCTTGTTTTTCCAACTAAACCCTTGTTTCCAGTTCCTAATTAAGGCGCTGCTTTAATTGCATTAATTCCTCTCATTCCGAGCCTAAACGTGGAGCTTGGAAAAACGCTGCTCCAATCACGTCGGCGGCCACGCTTTGGCTTTTCCAAGGTGTTTAAAATTCCATCGCTGTTCCCATAAACCTCAGCCAGTGGATTATTTCTCATGGACAGACAGTCCATCCTTCTCCTGGGGGTTTTATGGACAGAGTGTATAAAATGATAACACAATGAATGGGCCACTTGCCATCCTCTATCAGCTGCTTAAATCAGCTGCTCCAGACAGGAATTCAATACAGGAGAAGCTGTTCCAAATGGATTTTTCAGGTACAAGGCATAACAAGGAATTTCAGGAGTATTCTTGATCCATTGGCACCGAGATAGCTTTACAGACATTTATGGGCCTTCAATAAAGATGCTTTCAAACCACCTTCAGAATAATAAAATCGCTTTGGTGCTCTGAGGAGCTCGGAAGAAAATCAAATTATTGTTAGATTTGATTATATCAATGTCCAGAAATCCTAGATATTGGATAAAATCCACTGAGAAGCAAAAAGGAGAATCTCATTTAGGGAGGGAAAGGAAGGGAAGGTTTTGCATGCAGGAATTGAATATTCCCCTGTAATTTTATTTTTATGTAAATTATGTAAATTAGATGAAGATGTCACAATATTTCCTATGCTGAAATCGTGGTATTTATGAACACTGCAATGCTGTTTCCCCCTCTCCTGTAAAAACCTGCTGTGCTTCCCAGAATGCTGGGGATTTATCTCGTCTCCTGTGTTTAATTTTGCAAAATTGGGATGCAAACTTAAATATGAAATCTCGAAGCCAAAATTCAGGAACAGATTTCCTACCTCGAAGGAAATGCAAAGGGAATATAGAGGTGCCATGGAGAATTCAGTATTTTTAGTCCAGAGCTGTGTTTTTTGGGATGCAGAGAAATTAAAATAGGCTGCCCAGGCAAGTGGTGGATTCATGGATTCACCATCCATGTGAAGTGCCCCAAAAATGTGTGGATGTGGCACTTGAGAACATTATTTAGGGGGAACATGGGTTGATGGTTGGACTTGTTCTTGGGAGCCTTTTCCAGCCTTAAGGACTCTGTGATTCCATGAAATGATGGCCTTGGTGTCTCTCCCATGACTGGGAATCCTGCCCTGGCTTCCTGCCCACTTGGGGGCCGTTTTTGATGTTTCTCTTCCTGACAGTCAAATATTTCCTGGATTTTCTTCCAAAATTTGCTTTGTGGGGTGGAGTTCCATGGGTGGCTGTAGGGCAGGGCTGGACCTTCATCTGTCCCTTCCCACTTCTGGGGGAAAAAAAGCCCCAAACCTTTGACTGAGTCCTAAATCTCCTCCAGGACAACACTGAGGCTCAGAGGAGCTTGGAATTAGCTACACCTACAAACCCCAGTCTGGCTCTCCCATGTCCCAGTTCCCTTCCCATGCCTTTAATCTTGATCCACTTCTTTGTTAAATCCATCTGCAGGAGCTCCTTCATTCCCTACTGATGGAACAGATCCTCATCCCAAAAGAAGGGGAACTGGACAACTTTGTGACCTTTCCCTAAGGGTTCTTGCTCCCTCTTGGGAGGGCACTTGTTCTCTGCAAATCTGACTAATCACATCATCAGAAATCCCCAAACCCTAGATGCTGTAAATAATATCCCAGAGTTCCTTAACTCATTTTCCAGGAGGAGTTTAATGATCCAGAAAATTAAGAATATTCACTATTTTTTTCCCAGCGAGGAGATATTTTAATTCCAAATGTTCCCACTTTATTTCCCTCAGAGCATAAACTCAGACCTTTCGTGTCAGTGTCCTTTCAGCTGTCCTTGTTTTGGGGGATTTATCTTTTCTATGCTTTTATTTGAAACCCTGCTCTTTGACACAAAAAAAAATTGAATTATTTCATTTATGGAAGGCTGTGCCCACCATGAGATAATCATGGCAAAGAAATGAGAGGCTGTCACCGACTCCTCTCTCCATGAAAAAGGAATTGCAGAGCTCCTGGCTGTCAATGGATGCATTTTCCAGCAGCACTGAAGGGCTTTATTTGGCTTTTTACAGCACCACTGTCCTTTGTTTCCAGCCTTTGCCACACAGTGGAGCTTTGTCTGCTGGGAGGGTTGATGCCAGTGGTGGAAAAGGTCCTAAAAACTCATGGAATTTCTTCTGGGGTACATGAGCCTCAGTAAATGTTTCATTGCAGCAACAGGAGCATAAAGAGAGGGAAGGCTGGAGAAGGGGCTTGCTTAGAGTGTGACAGAACAAATCAGGTTGGGGCAGGTTTAATTCAGGTGAATCTGGGTTTAGTCCCAAACTGAGGCTTTTCCAAGAGGGATTTTTTTTTTTTAAGGTGCAAGTATAAACTCTCATTAAGTCAATTTCTTTTGAAGTTGAATCAAAAGTCATTTTTAGCATAATCTGATGTTGGGGTTTTCCCATTTAATTAGGGCAGAACACGAACTTGGATCTGAGATTGGTTTATGGTATGTTTTCCTTATTTTATTGCCCTTATTTTCCTTATTTTATTGTCCTTTATTTTCCTTATTTTAGTGTCCTCTCCAGTCACGGAGCAGCCAAACCAATGGGAATGAGCTGTGTTTGTAATTCCAGCACTGGTTTGGCTGCAGGGCTGCATATTCTGGATTGATCCATGTCAGGAACTCAGCTGCCTAAAAGTGAACTCCCAATATGTTGGATGCTTTGCTCCTCCTGTGTTTTCCCAGAATCCCAGGATGATTTGGGTGGGAAGGAACCTTAAATCCCATCCCACCCTATGCTGTGGGCAGAGTCACCTTCCACTGTCCCAGGGTGTTCCAAGCCCTGTCCAGCCTGGCCTTGGGCACTGCCAGGAATGGGGAAGCTCTCCCAATATGTTTTTCATTTCCTTGGTTAAATCAGTGCTGGAGAGAAATTTAATTCCTGTGGAATTTCACTTAAAACACAGAAACTACCTGAGGTTTTGGGAATTCACCTTGATGTAAATGGGAAATGTAGCTGTATCCTAATATAAATATTTCCATGTATAAAGAAACTTGTAATTGCATGACCCAGGTGTTTTCCTGTTCCAAAAAACCTGGATGGACACGTGCAAAACACAAATATCCAGTATCCATCTGCATCTCAACTCCTTGGCACAGGGATGCTGTGGGATCAGCCCCTAAATGAGTCTCTCCCTGCCTCCATAATTTGGGGATTTATCAGAGCAGCCTGACTTTTCCCACTGACTGACCACTCAACTTCCTCCCCTTCAGCACCTCAATTAAACCATGGGAAAGCCTTGCTTGGTCATTAAGGACCAAGCAGAAGAATCCAGAGTTTGATTTTAATTGGATTTTTTAAATATTTCTCCAAAAAATTAAAAAGCTCTATTTTTAAATTTAGCTGGTTTGGGAGATCAGCAGATGGAGAAGGAGCAGTGAACCTCTCCTGATCACAGCTGAGATGCCTGGAAAAATGTTTCCACAGTGACACTAAAATCTTAATAACCTGTCAAAGGCGCTGCTCAGGAGAGGTTGGGGATGAAAAATAGCTCCAAGATTTCCAGCTGAACAAGGCTGGGTTCATTAAACATCCATCAAGACCCAAAGTGAAAGTTAATTTACCTCCAGTCTTGCTGCTGAGCAAAGCCAGGGCCTCATTTTTAATTTTCCTGGAGAAAATTGGGCATTTCAGCCACGGCTTCCTGAGAGCCCAAACTCGTGAGGAGCAAAATCCCAGTGGGGAAAGATTGGGAGTGATCAAATACTTGGAGGTGCTGTTAAATCCAAATAATTGTTACCTCAACACACAAACTGGGAAATTTTTAAATAAGTAAAAACAGAGCCTAATTAACCTGACAGGTTAATTAAACCCTCGGGGAAATTTGGACAATTGGATCAGGGAAAACTGAGTTGGTTTTGGACAATCTGATTTGGAGAAACTGAAATCTCTTGGTGTTCAGGAGAGCCTGGACACCCACATTGTCCATTTTTGGGTGGCCTTCAAACCATCAGACAAACAGGAGCTGCTCCCAAGGCATTTCCTCCCAAAATATGAAATCCATGCTTTTTTCCTCTCATAGGTGCTGTCCCAAACTTTGCATTTTTCCCCACCACTGCAGGTTGCTGTTGCTTTATTCTGGGGGAGCTGACATGGTCACAGAAATAGTTTGGTTTTTTTTTTTTTTAAGTTTTGTTTAAAACAGGGTCCTGTGGAAGGAAAGGGGAATTTGAGTTTTGCTTCCCACACAATCCATCCTATCTTTAAGGGCAGAACTGGTTATGGCCCAGCCTGAGACAGGCAGGACAATATTTTCTCCTGCTTTAAAGGCCTCTGAGTTATCCAGGATCTTCTGGGACAGCCACATCAACATAAGGAATGTGGGGACACCTTTTCAGGAGTTTACTGGAGCTGTTATGCATTTAAATTGTCCCATTAGGGGGCCATGCTCCCCTGGCTGCCAATAGAGATCGGCCTCAGGAGAGCTGTGGAGGCTCTTCCAGGAATTATTCCTGCTATTTCCCACTCTAATGGGTTGCTTATTTTAGGAAAACAATGATTTTCTCCAAATGAGGCAGCCTGAAGTTTAACCTTTGTGGGCAGATGTTTATTTGCTGTGATGTTCTTATCTCTTATCACAGATTTATTCAATAAATGAGTTTCTAACAACCTGCTCAGGCCCTGCATGGATCCAGATTCCTGCATTTCTCCCCAGTTCCTCCATTCCCTGCTCCTTCCAAACCAACAGGAATCCCAAAGAGCCAGTTAAGAACCAGAGGTGGGGACACAACAATTTCCTGCAGTGGCTTTTGTCCATAATGAATAAGAAAAGCTAAAATAGAAATATCAATGAATGCCTGTAACACTCAGCTCTGCTTCACTTCTAAAGGAATGAGAGAATTTAAACAAAATTAAATATTTAAAACATCCTTCAAAATATGAATACCTGGATCAACTTAAAAAAAATACAACAAAAAGAGGTTGATTAAAAAAGGCAAGGGGAAGAGTGGAAATATTTATATGATGGGTTAAGACATTTCCATTGGCATTTACCTTTCATTTTCAGGTGAATTTTCTTCCCAGGGTGGTGATTTCATTGGGATGGAGGTTGGGTGTTAAATCACTTTGCCAGGATCTTCCTTTAAATCCTTCCCCCTTCAGCTGTCTGCTGGGGAGCTGATGGAATTAATGAGGGATTATTACAACATTCCAGATTTGAAACATTAAACAACAACCCCTTTCTCTGCCCCCAGGACATCTGACTTTTATTAACAATTCCTAGAAAAGATTGACACTGGGAAGCTGCAAATCCAGCTGCAAATCCTTTTCTCAGGAATAGTGTCAAGTAAAAAGTGGGGAACTCAAATAAATTTATTTTCCCACAAATCTGCCAGATCTCATTGGAGAAGTTTCTGTGCTCCTCACTACTTTGGCTGACAGGAGTTGGAGAAATGGAAACCAGCAAAGAAAATTGGGATTTTGTTTTTCCTTCTCTCTCCAGTGATCAAAAATCATTCAGCCATGCTGCTCTGGAAAGTTCCTTATTCTTCATTAAATTCTCTGCTGCTGCCACCTCGTATTTTGGGATCCAGGAGATCCTGGCCAGAGTTTGGGCTGCCACTGGATTTTTAACTCTGTTTCTTGGGATGGGAATTTACCCTGGTGCTGTTGCTCCTGAGCTGGGAGCAATGGGATGAGAGAAGCCTTGAAATCCTGGATTTTTATTTATCCCAACCCAGCTGTGTCCAGGTGTGGGATTGGAGCACCCTCCAGGTGTCCATGGATAGAATTGTTCCTGTGATCAGGGGTTAGCAATGTTCATGTGGTGGAAAATAAAACAGAGTTTAGAAGAAGCCAAAAATGAAAAAGAAATTTCAAAACAACTATTAAAAAAAAATCTAAAAATAATCTAACATTTAAAAAAAATAAATTAAAAAATTAAAAATAATTTTTAAAAAATTTAAAAGCTAAGAACTTCTGAGATCAATTTGCAGTTTTACTGCTGAGAGTTGACCTCAGATCAAAGCTGGGGGAGTCTTTTTGGTTCTGGTCTCCACCAATTTCACTCAGCCCTTCAATTCCCTCACCTGAAATGCAGAAAATGAGACAAAGGAATTATTGGTGCTCAAAAACCCCTCATTTTCAAAGCCAGGAATTGCTTTTTCCCAGGTGGATTTATCCTTAGGGAGCAGAATTTGGGATCAGAGCTGCTCCTCTGGCACAGAGCAAAGGGAATCTGGGGTGCTGCTGTGAGGCCCTTCAGGAAATCCTACAGGAAATGTGCTTTGGAGATGCTTTTTGAGGGATGACTTCTTTTCCACACCCAATTCCTGCTTTGGGAATGGCTCCATGGCACCTGTGGTCCCTGAGTGATTCCCAGCACTGGGAAAATCCCAACTGGGGTGAGTTCCAAGCTTTCCCTTTGCTCCGGGCTTCAGCTCCATCGTTCCCATCCCACTCTCACACAAACCCGCACTCCAGGCAGTGAAGGGTTCTCCCAAATCCATGAATAAATCCCCGATTTTGCTGTGTCACCGCCGCCAAGTGATGTCACCGCAAAAATGCAAATTAAGTCACGGAATTAGAGCTGAGTCCGCTTTCCCGAGCTCACCTGAGCCCTCCCAACCCAAATTTATCCCTTTCCCTCCTTTCCTAAATCCCATTGTGCTCGGAATTTGCATTTCCAGGAGGGATTCCTTGTATCTCCCAGCGCTGATTTTATTGTCCTCGCTGATAATCTCTTGATTAGCCTCCCATCAGCGCTAATCACTTGTTTCCTCCTGATTAGGGAGCCTGAGAAATAAATACGGGATGGGGAATAAATGAGGAGGAGGAGGAGGTTGGGAATATCCCAGAGACACCAGGAAAGGCACAGCCCTGCAGCTCCAGGAATAAATTAATTAATAAGGGCTGATTTCAACCACCTCGTGGATATAAATGGAGATAAATCCCACTTTTAGTGTAAAATAAGGATTGAGATTGTCCTGAAATGTTGGAATTGAGGAGAGGGAAAGCAGCAGCTCCACATTCCCTGTGCTCCCACATCCTCTCCAAAACAGGGAGAGCTTGGAGCTCTTCCTATTCCATCATTCCATGATATTCCAGATTCAGGAGCTTGGGAATACCCAGTGCTCATCCCAGAGGCACCAGGAAAGGCAGAGCCCTGCAGCTCCAGGGATAAATTAATTAATGAGGGCTGATTTCAACCACCCCGTGGATATAAATGGAGATAAATCCCACTTTTAGTGTAAAATAAGGATTGAGATGTGTCCTGAAACGTTGGAATTGCAGGAGAGGGATTGCTGGGCTCTCCACATTCCCTCCATCCTTCCCTCCCTCCCTCCCTCTCTCTCTGGAACATTAAGAAAGTAAAGAAAGCTGAATAAATGAAAAGCCCTGTGAATTATTTATCCCTCTGGAGCAGCTCTTCCCAGCTTTTCCAGAGCACTCCCTCCCCCTCTGCAGCTCAGCTCTGCTTTAGGTTTATTTTAAATCATCCAAGGTTTCGTTCCAGTTTTAATTCTTACCTGCTAATTAATAATGAATGGCCTCGCTTGCTCTGGAATCTTTTTTTTTCCCAAGCAGGGATTCAGGGAAAGGGGATGAGGCTGATCCTGTCCCTGCTCAGGCTCTACCATTGCCCAGGTTGGAAATAAATTCAGTTTTTAACTTGAAGTTGTATTTTTTTTTAAGTTCTTGGTGTGTTTTCCCCCTTTTTGCTGTATTTTTTTTCCACTTTTTGTGGCATTTTCCCAACTTTTTGGTGCATTTTCCCCCCTTTTTGCTGTATTTTTCCAGTCACTGTGCTCTGACATGGACCTTTTCTCCTGTCTGTTCAATTTCTTCCTTTTAATCTCAATTTTGGGGCTTTTCCATCCAATTTTTGCCTTCTGTGCCACCACCCCCATTGATTTTTTGGGGTTTTTTTTCCATTTTTAATAATTTTCACTCCACTTTTTGCACTTTCCTCCATTCTCTCTGGGTGTTCCTCACTCCAGCTTTGCTCAGGAGGGTTTTCCCCAATCTGCCCCAGCTTGGAGGCACTGATGATCTTTCCATTTTTCCAACAGCAGATGGACCTAGAATGCCAAATTCTGGGATTTATTCCCTTTTTACCCTGGGATTTATTTCCCTTGTTTTAGTTTGAGCCAGGCATAATTTAATCCTTGAAAATGAAAAAATCTCTCTTGAACATTCCTCACCTTTTTTATTTTTTCTTTTCCTTTAAACCTTGAAAGAATTGTTTGCCTTGTGGCTCTTCCTGGGAGGAATCCCCTGAGGATGAACACATCCCTGAAGAACTGCAAGGAGAAAAAAAAAAATATGGAGAATAAATATATTTTTCTTTTCTTTTTTTTTTTCCTGGGGGAGACTTGCAGACAGTACTTTGTGTCCATTTTCCAGCTGTGCTGCTCCATGAAAAAATTAAAATTTACCTAAAGAAAGGCTCAGGGAGGGCGCTGAGGACGCCTCTCCTGGGATTCTCCCGCTCCAAGTGTCAGCCTGGATTTCCTGTCAGGATGCAGAACATCCCAGCAGCTGCTGCTGGAACCTTCCCAGCTCCTTTTAGTCCATTAAGAAAGGGAATTTTTAAAGTCAGGACAGGTTATTTAAGGGAATAACCCCTGCTGGGGGTGAGATTTGCAAGCTTTATTCTGGAAAATATATATGAGTTGGAATTTAAAAGACAGAATGGAACTAAGGGTTGGAAGGGTTGGAATATCGGTCTGGGATTGTTTTATTTGTGGTTTGACTTGGAAAAAAGGGGGAATTTTTCCTGCCTTTTCCCACCAGCCATAGAGCCTGTGGAAAGGAGAAGTTCATGGGCAGATTTCAAGGATTGGTGATTAGAAATGCACCCTCATTTTTCAGCTTCCTGCAATTTTCTTGCTGCTAGAAACGTTCCTACTTTTTTTTTTTTTTTTTTTTTTTTTTTTTTTTTTTTTTTTTTTTTTTTTTTTTTTTTTTTTTCTTTCTTGGATGAGATGATCTCTACATTTTCTATGACACCTCTCACTATCCCAGGGTGCACCAACCTGGCCTTGGACACTTCCAGGCATGGGACATCCTTGGGAAAATCTATTCCACCCTCACAAGTAAAAATTCCTTCCCAATATCCCATCCATCCCCCCACCAAAAAATGGGAATGTTTCTAGCAGCGAGGAAATTGCAGCAAGCTCAAAAATGGGGATGCATTTCCGAGCACCAATCCTTGAAATCTGTCCATGAACTTCTCCTTTCCACAGGCTCTATGGATGGTGGGGAAAGGCAGGGAAAATTCCCCTTTTTTTCTAAGTCAAACCACAAATAAAGCAATCCCAGACTGATATTCCAACCTTTAGTTCCCTTCTGCCTTTTAAATTCCAATTTGTCACTGTGAAGCCATTCCCCCTTTTCCTGTCCTTTTCCAAGGGATGTGTTTAAGGATGGGAAGGGAAAGAGGAAGGTGGAATCAGGGATGTGTTTGTTTGTGCTCCGATCTCATAAAGAATTAGCAGAAACCCATTAGGGGAAATCCTAATCCCGTATTGGAAAGGGGAGATTAAGGGACCCAAAGAGTTCTCTGTGCCTGGAGTTGTAGCACATCATGAACAGATCATTAATTAATTAATTCTGAGGGAGTCGGGGACAAACTCGTCCTGGCTAAAGGAGGAGGGGGAGAAGATCTGAGAGAAGCAGATTTTTATGGACAAAACACAAGGTCCTGCTCCCACAGCACCCTTTAACCCCCTTGTGAGGAGCCAACTTACTCTTTTAATTATTATTTTTCCAACCCTGGCTGTCAGAGGCCTGTGGGGAAGGGGCTGCAGAGGTGCCAGGTCCAGGAGGCACCGAGGAGAAGATGGAGAAAGGCCTTGTCCCTGGGGAGCCTGTGCCTGCTTCATGTCCCACACGGGACAGGCAGGCAGCACCGGGGACAGGTGCCATGTGCAGGGGACACCGAGGACACTGTCCCCTGCAGGGACATTGCAATCAGAGGGCAGGAGGTCTCTCAATGCTCTCCTGCCAGCAGGAGCCAGGGGTAGAAAAACTAACTGCGCCACAAACGGGGGCTTTCCGAGCTGGCTTTGTGAGTGTGGGGTCTTGTGCCTTTTGCTTTTTGACTCCGAGGCTTTTGGAGCTTACGCTTTTGGTTTTTTTGGGTGGGGTTGAGTGTTACGCTTTCTGCCCCGGTCCTGGCTTGTGTTTTGTCCGTGTTGCCTCGGCCACCTGCCGGCTCTGCCGCCCTGAGGGCTCTGGCTCTCCTCCCTCACGACTGCCCGGCCTCCCCCATGGCTCTCCTGCCTCCCCCATGGCTCTCCTGCCTCCCTCACGGCTCTCCTGCCTCCCTCACGGCTCTCCTGCCTCCCTCACGGCCCTCCTGCTTCCTCCATGGCTCTCCTGCCTCCTCCATGGCTCTCCTGCCTCCCTCACGGCTCTCCTGCCTCCCCCATGGCTCTCCTGCCTCCCTCATGGCTCTCCTGCCTCCCTCATGGCTCTCCTCCTCCCTCATGGATCTCTTGCCTCCCTCCCGGCTCTCCTGCCTCCCTCATGGATCTCTTGCCTCCCTCACGGCTCTCCTGCCTCCCCCATGGCTCTCCTGCCTCCCTCATGGCTCTCCTGCCTCCCTCACGACTGCCCGGCCTCCCCCATGGCTCTCCTGCCTCCCTCCCGGCTCCCCTGCCTCCCTCACGGCTCTCCTGCCTCCCTCACGGCTCTCCTGCCTCCCCCATGGCTCTCCTGCCTCCCTCCCGGCTCCCCTGCCTCCCTCACGGCTCTCCTGCCTCCCCCATGGCTCTCCTGCCTCCCTCACGCATCTCCTGCCTCCCTCCCGGCTCCACTGTCTCCCCCACGGCTCTCTTGCCTCCCTCATGGATCTCCTGCCTCCCTCACGCCTCTCCTCCTCCCTCACGCATCTCCTGCCTCCCTCACGCCTCTCCTCCTCCCTCCCGGCTCTCCTGCCTCCTCCATGGCTCTCCTGCCTCCCCCATGGCTCTCCTGCCTCCCTCACGGCTCTCCTGCCTCCCCCACGGCTCTCCTGCCTCCCCCATGGCTCTCCTGCCTCCCTCACGGCTCTCCTGCCTCCCCCACGGCTCTCCTACCTCCCGGTGTCGCTGCCTGCTCCGTCCCTGCTCCCTGCCCGAGCCCCCAGCGCCCAGCCCTGCCCGCCTCGGAGCCAGAGCGGTGCCCAGACCCGGTCCCGGCTGCCCCGTGTCCCCTCAGCTCAGGAGCCATCCCCGGGCAGGCAGCGTGCACAGCCCCGGCCCCGGGACACCGCCGGCACTCCCGACCGCCCTGGGATCGCCCTCTCTTCCCTCTGTCTCTCTCCCTCCAATCTTTTTCCCCCTTCCTCTATATTTTCTAGCCCTCTTTAGTAGGGTAATTCCTTTTTATTTCGGTTTTTAACGCCCTCTTTTCCCCTCTGTCTCCCCTCTCTCGCTCTCCCTTCCCCCGTCTCCTCTCTCTCTCTCTCTCTCCCATCTTTCTGCCCCTTGCTCTATTTTTTCTAGCCCTCTTTAGTAACTTTTTTTTTTATTATTATTATCGTTATTTTGGGGGTTGTTTTGTTGTTTTTGTTTTTTTGGGTGGGTTTTTTTTTTTCGTTACCAATAAACGGTTCTCAGACACGATATTTACCTCGTTTGGGTTAATTTGTTTCTAAAACAGCTCCTCGCCCTTCCCCACAGTGGAACCCCCTCCAGGTGCATCAGCATGCAGCTCCCAGCAATGCTGGATTTACGGGTTTTTAATTTTTTTCCCAGGTGAAATCAGGGATTTTTCGAATCCCACTAAATTCTGAGAGTTCCCAATCCCAGAGCTGGCTCCTGCTCCAGCTGCAGCTTCATGTTCTTGCTCATAGGGAAAATATTTCCAATATTCCCTTCTTTCCAAAATCCGTGAAAATGGGGATTTTGTTGGAATTGGTGTATTCCTGTTTTGGATAAACTGGAGCTGCAGGAGCTTGGGAATTCCGTGCTGGGATAGCTCGGGATACCCTTCTCCTCTCAGACAGAGCCCAGGGTATGACCAAGCCCACCTTAAATATGGAAAAGAACCCAAGAGAAGATAAACGCAAGGAATTGAGGCTGGGAATTCATTGGCTGGAGTTCCCTGCTGCTGGAATGTAACATTCAGCTATCAGGGCAGGAATTCCAACTTTTCCAGCCTTGATGTGAGCAGAGGGAAGCGTCAGCCACGAGCTAATTGCTCATCCCACTTCCAATGGAAAGGGATTTTCCATGGGAAAGAGCTGATTTTGGGATTTGGCCACAGTGGAGCAGCTTCAGGCACCCCAGACTCCGACTGGTCTCCATGAGGAAGGAAAGAGGATCCTCTGGACACTTTAATCCATTTCCAGAGTTCGGAGCAGGTCTGGGATTGCCACAAACAGCGAAATTCCAGGGACAATTCCCGGCGGGAGCCGCAGGGATGCACCCAGCAGGCACACGTGTCAGAGCCCGGCCTGGCCACCATCCTCAGCTCCACCAGAATTCCTTAAAAAGGATAATCCCGCCGTTTTTCCTGGAATTCCCAGCACGGTTTTTCCTTGCAGAGCTGGAAGCCTCCCCTACATTCCATGCCCGAGCCGGCTGGGAAGTGCTGCCAAAAGCAGGAGCTCCAGCTGGATCCAGCCCTGCTATTCCTGCTCCCGCAGCTTTCCCGGTGCTCATTCCCACCGGGAAGGGCGTGAGAGAGGCTGGAGACGCGGATTTGATCTGGGAAATCCCAGGAATGCTGATGAACACCTCCAGCATGGCGTGAGTTTGGAAGCAGCAGCGAGGGGAGGAGGAAAATAACCCCAAAAGGATAAAAAGTCATGGCATATTAATGCCTGGAATTGTCTGCTGGAGCAGCACGGGAAGAGGGATGAATAATTCAAGGCAGACAGGATTTCCCTGGCAAGGTCGAGGCTTGTGAAGGGGAGGATTTTTTTTGGAGAGAGCAGCATCCTGCTTTCTTTGGGAGGAGATCTCCCTCCATCCCGAGGGTCAGGGCGACTCCGAGGAGCCGTCTGGATTTTGGGAGAGATTCTTTCGGCGGGACACAGAGTTCAGCTGGAATCTCGGGTGCCAAAGGAATTCAAAGTGGATTTTGGAACTCCACGGGCGAATGCCGGAGGAATGGGCAGCGGGAAGGGGAAAGGGGGAGCGCAGCCGTAGCGGGACCCGGGATCCCGACATCCCAATCCCTGGGATTTCTCCCAAAATGCCCTGAAAGGAGCCGGGAGTGGAAGATGAATGTGAGTACCCTGGAAATCGGCTGCTTGCAGCCCGAGCTCTGCTCTCCTGCTGGTCCTTACCTCAGTCCCCCTCTGCGAGGGACACTCTGGGGGACAAATCCTTTAAATAATTCCCAAAAACCCCTCCTGGGCCTCGTTGGGATTCAGGAGGATTTTATAGGCACCGGGGAAGGAGCTGAAGGATAGGGAAGAACTCCAGGGTTTCTGATTCTGGAGCCCAGCCCAGCCTGGACCCACCTCAGCAGCTCACAATGACATGGATTATTAAGACATTTATTTACTTATTTATTTATTTGGAGATTTATTTATTTATTTATTTATTTGGACATTTATTTATTTATCTATTTATTTCAGGATTTGTTTATTAATATATTTGTGTTTATTTATTTATTTATTTGGACATTATTTACTTGTTCAGATTTTTATTTCTTTATTAAGATATTTGTTGTTATTAAGGTATACGCAGCATTCAGTAATAATAGTAATAATAATAATAATTATTATTATTAAAAAAAAAGTCTTGGCTCGTTCTCCACACCCTGAAATGCACCCCAGGCTCCATTCCAAGCTCAGCAGCTGAAAATATCCATGGATTTTATTTTTCTGCAGGAGCAACTGCTCCACCAGCAAATCTTGGATCCTTGGGAGGGATCCTAATGGATCTTAGGTCATTATTTTTTACCTTAATTTGATTTATTTGATGAATTTCGCGTTTTTGTTTCTCAAAGAGGAGGCCGAGGGCAGGTGACAAATTCCTTGGAGTGACAAACAGGGAGTTTGTGGGGCTGGGGATTTTATAGGGAATTATTCCAGGAGGGGTTTTCAGCTGGGGGTGTGAAACTCTGCCAGCAGAGCTGTGGATTCCATGGGAATTTGGGATGTTGGGATTGTGACTCAGCATCTTCAGCTCAGGGATGGATGTGCTGGGCAGAGGGAGAGGCAGGCAGGAGGTGGTGGCCAGGAATTCCGGGATCTGCTGGGATTCAGCCCCTCTGCAGCACCCCCTGGATCCAGGATCCCTCCCTGGATCCCTTGGGATGTTATCCCTGGTTCCAGGGGCTGCTTCCCCATCCCGGGAAGGGAAGGGAAGGGAAGGGAAGGGAAGGGAAGGGAAGGGAAGGGAAGGGAAGGGAAGGGAAGGGAAGGGAAGGGAAGGGAAGGGAAGGGAAGGGAAGGGAAGGGAAGGGAAGGGAAGGGAAGGGAAGGGAAGGGAAGGGAAGGGAAGGGAAGGGAAGGGAAGGGAAGGGAAGGGAAGGGGCAGAGCTGCTCCCTGGATGTGCTGCCCCTCGGGGATTCCATCCTCTGGGGACACAGAGCCTGGGAAAGGGGTGTCCACCCAGGAACCCCCCCAGTGCTCTGGATGTGTTTGGGATCTGTTCCTCACAGGCTTGGACAATGTGTGTTTGGCTCATTCCCCTGAAATTCCCTGGATTTCAGGCTTGTCTTGGCTGGATTTCAGATTCCTGCTCGGGCCGTGCTTTGTGGAGGGTTGGACACTCTGGGTGGGGAGGGATTTGGTTTGGGGGGGCAGAGCAGAGATAAACTCCAGCACCCTCCCAGGGAAAAGGGAACGCCTGGGATATTCCAGACAGAGCTCCAGACAGGGAATACTGGGAGTTTGTTGGTGCTAATCCCCTTTGTGGCTGGAATCAGGGATCTGTGCATCCCATGGGCTGGGATGGGTTAAAGGAGAGGATTATTGTCACCTCATGCTGGGTGTGCCCAGCACGTGGTGGCCCTGCCACTGTCCCCTGGGCCCTGGCAGTGTCCTCTGGGGGTCTTTTTCTGCTCCCTGTCCCCAGCTCTGGAGAGGAGCTTTGCCAGCTCCAAGATGGCACTAAGAGCCCAAAGGAAACTCTCCCTAATCCAGGAATCATCCGTGCCACATGGTCCCTGTGTGACACCAGAATCCTGTCGCGTCCTGGGACACCAGGGTGACAGTGACACTGCCCCAGCAGTGCCTGGTTAAATAATGCCTGTTGCACTAACAGCCCCCATCATTCCTAAAGACCTGGAAGCTCTCCCTGGGCACCAACATTCCAGGAATAACAGAGCCAGCCCCCTTGTGTCCTGCAGCACAGCTCTGCGTGACACAGGGAGCGGTGACAGTGACACTGCTGCCAGCAGCTCCTGGTTCAGCTGTGCCTGTTGCACTGACAGCTCCAGGGAAAGCCTAAAGACCTGGAAATTCTCCCTCATCCAGGAATAACCCTGGATGTTGTCCCTGTGTGATCCTAGAGCCAGTCCTGTTGTGTCTGTCTGACACTGGGGAGCAGTGCCAGTGACACTGCTCTCCTGCAGCTCCAGGGGGGTGACAGCACCCAGCTATTCCCATCTGAGCAGTGCCTGGCTCAGGAGGAGAAGTGTCCCAGGGCTTGGAGCACCCTGGGACAGTGGGAGGTGTCCCTGCCCATGGTGAGGGTGGCACTGGATGGGATTTAAGGTCCCTCCAACCCAAACCATTCCTGGATCCTCTGCAGTTGCAGCACAAGCCCTGCAGCAATTCCCATCTCCAGCTCTGATCCTGCAGGCACAGCACCCACTCCAGCTGCTCCCTGCTTGTTCCCCTGGGTGCTGCAAGCCCTGAGGGCTCTGCCCATCACTCAGGGCTGGGATGGACCATCCCTGCTGCCAGGGATTGATAACCCTGGAAAAAAGGAACGTCCTGAGCTCCACCGGGCCTGCAGCAGAGTTATTCCCTGGCCAAAGTCTCCCAGGTCTCTCCAGAGGTTGGGATTTGGGGCTGGAAAAGCCAAAAGTGGAGCTGTTTGTGGGAGGCGCTGAGCTGAAAAGAGCAGTGAGAGATGGAACAGAGCAAGACAAAGCCTGAGCAGTTGCTTTCAGCCTGAAATGTAGATTTATGCAGAAAACAAATATCAAGAGCTGCATCTGTTGTGGGTGAAGGACAATTCCTCATCAGGGAGCAGAGCTCGTTCCTCACTGCTCCATTTGCTGCAGTCACAGATTTTATTTTCCCTGGTTTTGTGTGTCATAAAGGAGTTTGGGGTTGTTTTTTTTTTAAGTTGTATTTCTATTTTTTTGAATATAAATGAGCACAAAAATACTTCCCTGGGCCGGGTGACCACATTCCTGATGTGGCACATGAGGAATCTCCGTGTATTTGGGAAAACCAAGCAGGGAAAAGCCAGGAGAGAGGCTCTGGTTGGTGCAGGGTGTTGGGGGTGATAACAGGGATGGCTCTCCCAGCCTTTCCCAAGGGATGGAGGAGGGAAAGCTTTCCCACAGCAGTTCCCCCCCCCCCTCCCAGGTGGCTGTTCCACACTGGTCTATTTTGGAGAGCAATTCTGGAGCGCCTGAAAGGAATCTGTGCCTGTGCAGCTGCACTTCTGCCACCCTTTGCTGCCTCTCTGGGCTCCTGTGCTGCTCCTCTGGCTTCCTCAGAGAGCAAATCCTGGCAGGAGCAGCCGGGGAAGGGGCTCAGCCTGGAGAAAAGGGGGATCAGGAGGGACCTGCTGGCTCTGCACAGCTCCTGCCAGGAGGGGACAACCGGGGGGGGTCGGGCTCTGCTCCCAGGGAACAGGGACAGGAGGAGAGGGAATGGCCTCTGGCTGGGCCAGGGGAGGAAATCAGCAGGAATATCCTCATGGAAAGGTTGTTAAACACTGGAAGGGGCTGCCCAGGGAGGTTTGGAGTCCCCATCCCTGGATGTGGCACTCAGTGCTCTGGGCTGGTGACAAGGTAGGGATCAGGCCCAGCTTGGATGATCTTTTCCAACTTAAATAATTCCATGATTCGGTGACTTTGGGGCTGCCCCAGGGATGCAGCACCCCAGGTTTGGGGGATCATTGCAGGGAGATGCTCGAGGAGGCCACCAGGAATGGGTCAGGGACCTCAGTGATACCTTCTCCAAACCAGCTCTGGGAATCCCAGAATCATTAAAGAAAAGGAATCCCAGAATCAATAAAGAAAAGGAATCCCAGAATCAATAAGGAAAAGGGATCCCAGAATCTGGAAGGAAAAATAATCCCAGAATCATTAACGAAAAAGAATGCCAGAATCATTAACAAAAAGGAATCCCAGAATTATTAATGAAAAGGAATCCCAGAATCATTAAGGAAAAGGAATCCCAGAATCATTAACAAAAAGGAATCCCAGAATCATTAAGGAAAAGAAATCCCAGAACCATAAAGGAAAAATAATCCCAGAATCATGAAGGAAAGGGAATCCCAGAATCAGGAAGGTTGGAGAAGCCCTCGCAGCCCCTTAAATCCAACCTTTTCATCCCCCGGAGCAGGAGGGGAGCCAAGCAAACACACACACACAGATCCCGGGAAGGCTGCGGCATCCCCGGGACCATCCCACCCACCCAGCTCCGCCTCGGGCAAAGAACTGAGAGCAAAACTGGGGAGGAGAAGGCAGCGCAGGGAGTTTGGGCCTGGCCCTGAGATTTAGGATGAAAAACAAGAAGTTAAACCCAGAGCAGTTTGCTCTGAGCCCGGTTGTGGAGCTGTGCCGGTCCGATGGCTCCTTGGAAGGGCTGGTTGGGGATCTGGGGAAGGAATCATCAGGGCAAAGCAAAGCTGCAGGGCTGTGTCGCTGTGGGACACAATGAATGAGACACGGACTCGTGATTCAGAAGGCTGATGCTCCGAAAAGGGGCTGGTTTATTTTCAGCACCTATTTTTATCCCTTTTTACAATGTGCCCACCTAAGAGGTGGGATCCTTTGAACCATTGGCCACATCAAGGGTCAACGAGCAAAGTCCCTCCTTAGGAGAGAAACGTGAAAAACAAGAGAATTTACAGAGTGTGACCTTGTTTAGCAGTTTAGATCCCTGGGAAAGAACTTAAGAAAAACCCAAACAAGGCAAACAGTGACTGCAGAGCTGAACCGCATCCCGGCGGGAAGGGGACCCTGAAAGGTGCGGGAGCAGCAAAGGAGAATTGTCCTGGACGGGAACCGGGAATCAGCGACAGCCTTTGGCTCAAAATTCCCTGCTAATGGAGCGGATTGCTGGGATTTTGATCCCACCCTTTGAAGCAGGAATTCCGTTTGCAGCCGGAATTGCACCTTCCCCTCTCCCGGCTCGCTGTGTGTGTGCAGGCTTTGGCTGCTTTAGGCTGGGATTAATTCTCTGTAACCTGACTCAACCCCTGAGCTGGGCTCAGACGGTGCTGGCAGGGAGGGGAGCCTTGGTGAGTGAACACAACGTGAGAGTGCGGATTGTGGCAGGAAAATCCAAACTTCATTTTTCCAAACCGTTTTCTGTGCCTCTCCTTCAACCGATTTGGACTAAAAAGATTCACTGTAAAAAAATTTACAGCCCCAGAAAATTTACAATCCTAAGTCAGGCAGTGAGACGGATTGTCTGGGATGCAACAAAAGCTTGGGAGAAATTCCTGAATGTTGGTTTTTGCTCCAAACGTTCCCAGCTTTAGGCAGGTGGGATGAATCCTCCTGGATTCTGCTGGAGCTGAGCACGCTCCTCCCGGCTTCTGTTGGGCTCCAGCCCCTCCCGGTGACAACCAGAGGCCCCCAAGGTGATTAACACACTCCTTAATTAAGCCGAGACTTCCTTTAGGGGCTGATTCCTCTCTGCCCAAAGGATCGGGAGGAATTTTTGGGGGAGAAATTCTGCGCACACGCTGGAATTCGGGAGTTAATGCACTTAGAGGAAGCAACATAAATATTAAGATTCAGCAGGGCTCTGTGGATTCATGCATTTGAAATATTCCAGCTATTTCCCTGCTCGCATTCCTTCCCCACGTGCCTTCCAAAGCACTTTATTAAAGGGCATTTTTCCCCCCTCCCTCCCCGGCCTTGATGATTTCACTGAATGCCAGAGGCTGTTGGACAGATAAGGAGATTTCCTTTTATTTCCTCCAAGGATTTTGCTGGCCCTCCTGTGCTTCCGGCCTGGGGCAGGCACAGAGGGAGCAGCTCCATCCCTGGAATTTTTTCAGCACAGGTTGGGAGCAATCTGGGATAGGGGAAAGTGCCCCTGCCCATGGATAGGGGATGGGATGAGCTTGAAGGTCCTTCCCAAGCCATTCCATGATTTTCTGATTGATCCCAGAGCAAGTAATTTAGAGGAAAACCAGTCTGGGCAGGAGCAGCTCTTTCATCCTCCTATTTTTCCAAAAGAGAGGAGACAAGGTGGACTTGGTGGGTATTTTAGGACTTGGGGAAAACTTCTGGGAGTGAGGGAACCCCTGACAGAGTTGGAGCCATCCCAGGAAACATCAAATCCCACTTTGGGGAACTGGGGGCTGCCAGAGCCCAAAATGCTGAGCATGGCCCAAGAGGGATTAATTTTGGGATGCTGCCCTGGTCCCTGCCCTGCACCTCTGTCCCCTCCTGTGCCACCAGAAGAGCTTTGGTGGCAGTGCCACCACTCAGAGTCCTGCTCTCATTCCCCTCCCTCTCATCCCCCCCTCACCTCTAAATTAAGCCAAGGATTAATTGGCTAAATTTAATTTGCTAAATTTAAAGAGTTAAACCTGCAAATCCAAGCGGTGGCACCAGCACAATGCCCCCAGGAATGCTGAGCCCTGTGCCCTCCAGCCCCCCCGGGGAGGATGCAGCATTCCAGAGGGGAATGCAGCTGGATGGATCCTCTCCCTGCACCCCGAGGAGCTGCAGGTGAGTCCCCACCGTGTCAGATTTTTAATTAAACGGCCTTAATTTGGCGTTTCAGGGGGGGTGTTTGCTTTGTTGCTGGACTCTCAGGGCTGGAAAAACCCTGGGAGCAGTGCAGCATCCCAGGGCAGGGATGGGGATGATCATCCTGCACAGGGACTGCAGGATGTTATTGGGATTTCTGGAGAGCAGACAACTTTTCTGTAGAGATAAGCTGCAGAATATTCCACTCTGCCAGGATTTTTATCCCAGAATCAACAGATCACAGAATCCCAGGATGGGTTGGGTTGGAAAGGACCTTAAAGCTCATCCAGTTCCAGTCCCTTGGGCAGGGGCACTATCCCAGGTGAACTCTGACAGCTTTTTTTCCTGCCCATGGAATCAACAAAACCCTGAGAGTATTCCTGAGGGGTTGCAGCAGGAAATGTGCCCTGATCTCAGTGCAGTCCTTTTCCTTTCAGGAAAGGGGAATTCTTTGTGTTCAGAGGAAACTTCCCTTTCCTGCTTTATCCCGGGTTTTTTTTTTATCCCAGCACCATTTCCCTGGCAAATCCCACCTGGGCAGGGACAATGCTCAGCTCTGTGTGGGAGTTAGTTCAAGGAAAAAAAAAACAAAAAACAAAACCCCAAACCCCAGTTTTTAAAGTAAAAACACAAACTGGAAGCTCTAGGTGGACATGAGGGTGTTGGGATAACAACCCAGCTGCCAGAAATGTTCCCACATTTAGGGATTTGTGGTGTTTGAAGGGTGGTTGTGACTTCCCTCCTTTCCTCCTCCTCTGACCCAAAAACTTCTGCAGTTTAGCAGCAGCGAGCACAAGAAGCCCATTTTAGAATGGGGTTACAGCAGTGCCAAAATAGAAGAATGGAATCCGTTTGATAGCTTATGATAATCAGCAACCTGCCTTTTAAAGCAGCACCAGGGAAAAAAATGGGAATCTTATTTTTGTGATACGTTTCTGCCTCACAATCAACCCCACCAGCCTTGTTTGTGCTAAACCTCCTTAGCACCCAATAAAGGAGCTGCGAAACAAGATTCCTTCATCTCCAAGGGTTTGTCTTCACACCCTTGAAAATTCCTACCAATCCCAAGCTTGCCGTGGTCTTGGGAAAGGGTTTGTGAAAGAGAGGAATGCCATTTGTGCTTGGAATTGCAAGAGCTGGGTCCTTCCTGTGCAGAAATATGCTCCCCGTGTATAATTAGAAGTGGGGAGGGTTTACTATGAGGTTAAAAACGATTGGATCTGTCTGCAGAGGGGAAAGAAAAAAAAGGAAACTTGGAAAAATCCCGTGGATGATGTGCTAAACCTCACAAGGAAACAGATTTGTCTGAGGGCAGGGCAGCAGGGAGGGATTTGCTTTTAAGGACTGGCACCTTAAAGCATGAACTGAATGAAGGCTGGAGCAGCTTGATCCCACTAAAATAGGAAAATTGGGAATGGGAAGTGCTGGAGCTGCTTGATCCCACTAAAAATAGGAAAATTGGGAATGGGAAGTGCTGGAGCAGCTTGATCCCACTAAAATAGGAAAATTGGGAATGGGAAGCGCTGGAGCAGATTGATCCCACTAAAACAGGAAAATTGGGAATGGGAAGTCCTGGAGCAGCTTGATCCCACTAAAATAGGAAAATTGGGAATGGGAAGTGTTGGAGCAGCTTGATCCCACTAAAATAGGAAAATTGGGAATGGGAAGCTTTGGAGCAGCTTGATCCCACTAAAATGGGAAAATTGGGAATGGGAAATGCTGGAGCGGCTTGATTCCACTAAAATAGGAAAATTGGGAATGGGAAGCGCTGGAGCAGCTTGATCCCACTAAAATAGGAAAATTGGGAATGAGAAGTGCCTGCCACTCGTTTCCTGGCACCCCCAGATGTCCACACTGGGAAATTCAGGGGGAGGGAAGCGCTCCTGTCCTCCACAAAACCTTGTCAGTGCACTCGTGGCCTTGAAGGGAAGACACTTCCCCAGTGAAGATCCTGCAAACCAAACTTTCCACAGGCAGCTCCTCCTTTGCTCAGCGAAGAATTCCTTTTGGGGCTGGTGGTGACGTTCAACCAGCCCCAAATAAAGAACTGCAGCACACAAACTGTGTCAAATGCCACCCCCTCCTAACCCGGCGCTGAAACCTCTTCCCCGTGCAATTCATCCCCGGGATTTTGCTCCTTGCTGCCATTTGTTGGGATTATTTTTAAAACTGCACTTTGCAGCTCCTGATTTTCTGGCGTTTCAGCCACCAGGCAGCCTGGGAGGGAAGCAGGGATCAGATGGGGGAGAGGGAGGGGTTCAGCTGCTCCCGGGGGTCAGGAGAGAAAATTGGGATAATCCGGGCTGAGCACCCTGGAGAGCACCTGGAGGAGACACCTCGAGGGAAAGGTTAATCCCTGATAAACCCTGTGATATTCCCTGTGTATCCCAGCCCCCTTATCCCCCTGAGGCCCTGCCTGGGAGTCAGAGTCTCCTGCAGAAAAGCTGGAGAGGGAATTTTAACCAGGGCACGTAGTGGCAGAGCAAGGGGGAATGGCTTTCCACTGCCACAGGGATATTGGGAAGGAATTATTCCCTGGGAGGGGTGGGGAGAAGCTGGGATGGAATTCCCAGAGCAGCTCTCGCTGCCTCTGGATCCCAGGAAGTGTCCAAGGTCAGGACTTGGAGCAGCCTGGGACAGTGGAAGCTGGAAGTGGAAGCCCACAGCAGGGACAAGATGAATTTTAAGTTCTTTTCCAACCCAAACCTTTCCATGAGCCTGTGATTCCCACTCCACAGGGAGCAGAGGGGATGACTCCAGGACACTAAAACCTTTCAGCCCCAGTCCGTGCCCTGTTCCCAATGTTTTTCCCAATCTGATGTTGGTGGGGTTTGGTACTGCCAGGACTGCCAGGAGGGGGATGTGGAGTCAGACCTGGCACAGGAGCTTCCCTTCCCCTTCCCCTTCCCCTTCCCCTTCCCCTTCCCCTTCCCCTTCCCCTTCCCCTTCCCCTTCCCCTTCCCCTTTCCTCCCCGTGCTGCTTTTGGGGCAGAGTTAATTCTCTGCCGGTGCCTGGGACAGGCTGGCATTGTGTTTTGGATTCCTGCTGGAGGCAGAGCTGATAACACAGAGACGTTTTGATTCTCGCTGGGTGACCCCAAGGATGCTCCTCACACCAAATCCTGCCCCCAAATCAGCTCCTAACCCCGTGCAACGTTTCAATATCACTCGAATTCAGAGCTGCTGGGTCTGCCCTGGCCGTGAACTCTCCCCCTCCGTATCCAGAGGTTGGGATTGCAGGGATCAGAGGGCAGCTGGCTGCTGCCACATCTCCCAAATTCCTGATCCCTGTGACTGATGCTCCCGCTTTCAGCCACGCCTCCTCCAAAGGTCTCCCCGCCGTGGATTTGGGAAAATGGGAACATTTGCGTGTTAAACTTGGCTTCGGTGACCCAGAATACAGAAACTAGATTGGGTTGGGGTTTTTTTTAGCCGAGTTATTTATAGGTGACTCTTAACGAGTTACTTTAAATTACTTTTAAAGGAGGAAAGAAAGGGAGAGGGAGGAGGCCGGGGGTTGTGGCGGGTGCCCCGTGCTCCCTCGGGCCGTGGCAGGGAGGATGTCACCCACAGCCCCACCCAGAGCATGCCACCCCCTCGCCAAAGCCAGTCACAAAATCATGGAATGGGTTTGGGTTGGAAGGGACCTTAAAGCCACCCCTGCCATGGCAGGGACACCTCCCATTGTCCCAGGTGCTCCCAGCCCCATCCAGCCTGGCCTTGGGCACTGCCAGGGCTCCAGGGGCAGCCACAGCTTCTCTGGGAATCCCACCCCAGCCCCTCCTCACCCTCCCAGGGAACAATTCCTGCCCAATCTCCCAGCCAGCCCTTTCCTCTGGCACTGGGAGCCATTCCCTGTGTCCTGTCCCTCCAGCCCTTGTCCCCAGTCCCTCTCCAGCTCTCCTGCAGCCCCTTCAGGCCCTGGAGGGGCTCTGAGCTCTCCCTGGAGCTTTTCCTCTCCAGGTGAGCAGCCCCAGCTCTCCCAGCCTGGCTCCAGAGGGGCTCCAGCCCTGCAGCAGCTCCAGGGCCTTCTCTGGGCTCCCCAGCAGCTCCAGGTCCCTCCTGTGCTGGGCCCCAGGGCTGGGGGCAGCTCTGCAGGTGGGGTCTCACCTGAGTGGGGCAGAATCCCCCCTCCCCTGCTGCCCAGGCTGTGGGATCACCCAGCACAGGGGGATTTCGGGGCTGTCGTGCCTGTGACCGGGTCAGGCTGAGTTTCCTCTCCACCCACACCCCCAAACCCTTTCCCCCCCAAACCCTTTCCTTCCAATGGATCAATGGATTTGATCCATTCTCTAACCAGCCTGGATCGATGCTCGGGATCGCTTGGGGCCGTCCGGAAGGGACCTTAAATCCCACCCAGTGCCACCCCTGTCCTGGCAGGGACACCTCCCACTGCCCGAGGTGCTCCCAGCCCCAGTGTCCATCCTGGCCCTGGGCACTGCCAGGGATCCAGGGGCAGCCACAGCTGCTCTGGGAATTCCAGCCCAGCCAACAACTGTGGCAATAAAGAATAACAATCATTTTCTGTATAACAAAAAAACCCAAAACAAAACAAAAAAAACCCAAACAAACAAACAAAAAAAACCAAAACACAAAAAAACCCAAAAAACAAACAACAACAAAAAAACCCCCAACAAAACAAAAAAAAACCAAACAAAAAAAAAAACCCAAAAAAAACCCAAAAACCAAAAACCACCCCAGTTCCAACAGCTCCCACAACATCAGCTAACACCCTAGTTACAATAATAATTTAAAAATAATAATAATAAAAAATTTAAAAAAAAAGCCCAAACGAGAACAATTCAACAAAACGCCAAGAATTTTTATTTTTTTTTCCCTGCCCGTCGGAGCGGTGTTCCCTCGCCGCCAGCCGGCGTTGCCCGCAGCTCCCGGAGCCCGGCCCCGCTCCGCCCCCGCCCGCTCCGCCCGGGGCCGCCCCGCGCCGGCGGCAGCTCCGGAGCGCGGGGGCGGCCCCGGGCCGGCGTTTCCCGTGCCCGGCGGGCAGCCACGCTCCGGGCATCCCCTGACACGGCCTCCTCCTCCTCTTCTCTCCCGCCAGGATTCCCGGGAGGATGGCATGGATTTAGGCAGCGACGCCGGCAGCAGCCGCTCCAGCTCGGAATCCAACTCCAGCAAAGCCACGCCGTGCTCGGAGGGCAAGTCCTCGCCGTCCCCCAGCAGCCTGGACCTGGCGGCGCTGGACGATTCGGAGGAGGAGGAGGAAGAGGAGGAGGAAGAGGAGGAGGAGGACGGGGGCTCGCCGCCGTCCCCGCCGCCCTGCCCGGCCGCCCATGGGCGCCGCTGCGGCCCCGCGGCCGCCGCTGCCCGGCGCTGCCCCCGCCCGCGGCCCCCGCCCCGCTCGGACCCCGCAGCGCGGAGCAGCGCAGGGGCGCGGCCCCCCCGGGACCCGCAGCCCCCGGCCATGGACTGGGCAGCCTTGGAAAGGCACCTGGCCGGCTTGCAGTGCCGGGAGCAGGAGCGCAGCAAGCCGCGGGCCAGCCCCGCCTCGGTGAGTGGGGGAGCGCGGCTGGCTGGGGCTGGGGTTGGGGTGGGGATGGGGTTGGGGTGGGGATGGGGGAGCAGCGCGGATGGAGGGTGGAGCGGGGGCATTGCTGGGATCCCGCCTTGGAGGGGATGCTGCCGGCGCTGGCGGATCCAGCAGAAGGATGGGGAGGTGCTGGAGAGAGGCCAGAGGAGGCCACGGAGATGCTCCAAAGGCTGGAGCCCCTCTGCTCTGGGAGAGCTGGAGATGCTCACCTGGAGAGGAGAAGCTCCAGGGAGAGCTCAGAGCCCCCTCCAGGGCCTGAAGGGGCTCCAGGAGAGCTGGAGAGTGACTGGGGACAAGGGCTGGAGGGACAGGGCACAGGGAATGGTTTTAAGCTGTAGGATGGTAGATTTAGATTGGATTTTGGGCAGGAATTGTTCCCTGGCAGGGTGGGCAGGGCTGGCACAGGGTGCCCAGAGCAGCTGTGGCTGCCCCTGGATCCCTGGCAGTGCCCAAGGCCAGGTTGGATGGGGCTTGGATCCACCTGGGATAGTGGAAGGTGTCCCTGCCCAGAGCAGGGAATGGGATGAGTGTTAAGGTCCCTTCCATCCCAAACCATTCCACGAATCTCCAACTTTCCCGGAGGATCCTTGGGCACTGCTGGGGCTGGTTCCCTGCAGCTCCAGGGATGTGGCAGGGGCTGGTGTCGAGGTGCCACCACCAGGCTGTCTCTGGAGCCGGGTCCCCTTGCAGAGGCCGAGGAATATCAGCTTTTCCCGGGCTGGGAGCGGTGCCATCTCCGTGCTTCTCCTTTCCTGAGGGAAAGAACCTTCCCGA
The DNA here is from genome assembly GCA_016584745.2 of Phylloscopus trochilus trochilus. Lineage (NCBI taxonomy): Eukaryota > Metazoa > Chordata > Aves > Passeriformes > Phylloscopidae > Phylloscopus > Phylloscopus trochilus. Next base: position 18,003,798 of record WQNJ02000041.1, on the reverse strand, counting down.
GACCCCGGCGTGGGTCGGGATGAGCCCCCCCGGGGCTGTTTCACACAAACCCCTGGGAATCGTGACCTGATCCCGTCTGGGAATTGCACAGAACTTCTGAGCTGCGGTGATGGGAGAGGAGCAAGCACTGCAGACACTGAGCCTCTTCCATAATGTATGAATTCCAAAGGAATCCAGCGAAGCTCTCCTGGAAGCTCTGCAGGAGCCTGAGAAACGCCCGTGTGCCTCCCCAGCCGTCCCCCCCGTGGCCTTGCCTCTGGCACACATGATTTTATTTTTTTCCATGATTTTCTTTTTTGTTGTTGTTGTTGAAAAGGCATTCCATGCCCTAACTTCCTGTGAAGTCACCTCGCTCGGGGAGGTGGGGATTTCCCCCCTGAATCCTTGAATTACAACTAATTGGTGACAAATCGGGGTGGGTGCTGGGCAGGATGAGTAAGCTGAGGGATGAGTGGGACTGCTGCCATGCAGGGATGGGTTTTTTTCCAAAGCCTGAATGCTGGAGCCTCAGTGCCTTGAGGAACTGACAGGTAACAGCTTTAATTACAGTCATTTGTGCAGGAACTCAGCCTGAAAAAAGGAAAAAAAAAAAACCACACACACCGAAAAAAAAAAAAAAATAAAACAACCCAACCTCATTTTTGTGGTTTGGGAGCTGATTTCTCCAGCATTATCTGATCAGCTCTGCTGGCAGTGCTGGAAACTCTTTGCCTCCAGGCATGAGCTTAACCAGGTGAGCTGTCACCTAAGGAATTCTATCCCTGTCAGGATCTTCCTCCTCCTTCCTCCCTTTCCCTCCTACAGGCACAGAGGCTCTGGAAGGAATTCAGGCTGCCTCACGCCCTGACTTGTCCCGTGGAGAGCTGGGGTTGGAGCTCCTGCTGTGCAGATCCAGGGCTGGATGGACCCCCAGATCTGGGCTGGAGGAGCCCAGGGCACAGAGAACATCTCCCATGGGTGGGACTGAGCTCCAGGGCTCTGCACTCCCAGGAGCTGGCGTCTGCCACTCTGCAGATGGGACTTTTTGTGGCCCTGGAGAGACTTTCCTCAGCTCCCCAGCTGTCCTGGAGCCACCTTTGCTCCAGCATTCCCCTTCCCTTGGCTCCCAGGGATGAGGAGGAGGAGGAGGAGGTGTTGCAGCTCCGCTCCTTCCGCTTCCCACCTGGATCAAAGGGCTGCTGGTCAGGGACATTTCCCCTCCTGGGTGTTTGATGTCCCCATGACACCTCCTGTCCCTCCCTGGCTGGGTGTCTGTGAGCACCCAGCGTGTCCCACGAGCTGCATGGACCCAAAAAGGCTGAACCAGACCAAAGTGAAAAATCCCTCTTTTTTTTGTTTTTGTTTTCCCTGCCCTTGACATCTCCCTGCGGTTCAGTGTTTATAACAAACCCTTGCCTTGCCCTGCTGGAAGCTCAAGTGTTTGTAAACATGGGAATCATGGAGAGGAGGCAGCCAGGGAGCAAATGGACTGGATTGCTCCGAGTGCTGGCAGGATACCTCAGCAAAAGGGGAATTCCAGGGGGACAGGCTTGGCTGGGGTGGGGAATCAGGGTGGGATGAGGAAGCAGCTTGCAGTGGAGGTGTTTCCGAGGCTGCTTGCTGTTCCCAGGAATCCAGAGAGATGTTTTGTTGAGATGGTTTTGCTAAGGTGATTTATTCAGGTTATTAAAATGGAGTGTTTTTCTGATTTTCTGGGGGTTTGTCATGCCCCAAGTGAAGACAGGGCAGGGGTGACTCCAGGGGGACAGGAGTGACCCATCAGGGGCCTCAGCTTTGCTGCTCCCTGGGGCTCTGCTGCTCTCCATTGAATCCCTGCCTGCTCCATCCCTGCTCCATCCCTGCTCCATCCCTGCTCCATCCCTGCTCCCTGGCCCTGGCTGAGCATCCCAACCCAGATTCAGGAATCTCTGCTGATCCCCAGGGCCGTGCTGTGCCCACCCTGACTGTGCTGAGGGGCTTGGACCTTGCTGGAGTCACAGCAGAAGGAAAATTCCCACTCCTGAGGGAGCTCTACCACGGCTTGAGGAGGTGTTCCCAGCCAGGAGGGAATGCTGCAGCTGGATCAATGAAAGGTGTCCGTGAGCAGGGACCTTTGGTGACAGCCACAGAGCAGAGATCTGCCCTGAGCTGCTGGAAAGGCTGGAAAAGGGAATATGAATGATATCAAGGCCATGGAAAGGGCTGTTGTTCATCTCCAGGTGGGGTTACATGGCACAGAGGGGATGTGAGGGCTGAGGCTGCTCCCCCAGGGTGCAAACAGCGTGATGGTTCCTGAGAAGCTCCCACCAGGAAATTTGGGAAGGATTTGGCAACTTCCTCTTGGCACTGGCGGCCCCACTGCTGAGAGAAGCAGAGGCCCAGCGTGGTGGGGTGGCCATGGATGTGTCCATGCTGGATATTCCACATCCATGGGCTGTTCCTGGGGTGTGGGCTGCCTGGAATGCCCCCAGCTCCCTGATGCCCTCTGGGAGCGTCCCAGGTAGAGAGATGCTCTCTAGAAATGGAGAATATTCCTGTCTTTCTCCCCCCAAAAAAGGGTGAAATGACTGTTTTTGGAGCTGGATGGAGTGGATGAGGTTCCTCCAAGCCTGATGGGCTGTGTCAGGTGACTCTTGATTTTTCTGGACTCCACCTAAGAGGAGAAACCTCTTTCCTGAAGGCACTTGGTGCTTGGAAGCTTCACTATGGAGATGCTTGGCTTTACCTCCTCACCCAGCTGCAGGAAGCCACTCCCTCCCATTTTTTTTTCCATTTTTCCTCCTTTCCTCAACTCCTGGCTGCATCCAAAAGTGGTACCAAATGTGCCATGGGATGATTTATGGCCCCTCAGGAGCCGTGGAGGTGCCGGGGAAGCAGCCAGGCTCCGCTTGCCGTGCCTCTAATGGCTCGAATCAAATCCAAATCAGCCTTAATGGCTTTAATATTCCTCCTCCGTTGCCTCTCCCAGGATAATTGCAATCAATAGGACGGATTGGCTGGGAAGAATATCTGCAAATCCTGGAGTCAATTAAAGAAAGGCTGGCAGGAGGGGAAGTGGCTCAGGCAGGCTGGCCTGTGACGGGCTGGGTGGAATTGCCGAAGGAATTTTGCTGCCCACCAGGCTGAGTGCAGGCAGTGCTGCTAAAAGCTCGTCCCTGCAGCTTCCAAGAGTTCTGCAGGAGCTTTCTGGATGGGGAAGGACGTGCTGGAGTCTTTATTTTATCTTTTCATATCCCTGGAATGTTCCTGCCCGTGCTGCGGAGACGGATCGACGCCGGTTATCCCGTCCCTGTGGCCGTGAGTCCAAGGAACCACACACCTGCCCAGACACTTGGACTCCTGCATTTCCATGGTTTGGGGAAGTTAAATTCGTGTCCTTCCAGCTGCTTTGCTCCTCCAGGCTGCCCTGAGCCTCTGGAGGTGGGCATGGTGCTCCTGCTCCCCTCGGAGCTGCCCCATCGGAGCGACCCTGAAAGGCAGCAAAGAGCACCCAGAGCCCTGAGCTCACCCTGGGGAGGCTGGAAAAGCTTCAGGTCTGCATTTGGAACCTCCTGGAAACCTCCTGGAACGTCCTGGAAACCTCGTGGAACCTTGTGGAACTTCCTGGAAACTTCCTGGAACCTCCTGGAACCCTCCTGGAAATCTCCTGGAAACCTCCTGGACCCTCCTGGACCTTCCTGGAACCCTCCTGGAACCCTCCTGGAACCCTCCTGGGAACCTCCTGGAACCTCCTGGAAACCTCCTGGAAACCTCCTGGAAACCTCTTGGAACCTCCTGGAAACCTCTTGGAACCTCCTGGAAACGTCCTGGAACCTCCTGAAAACCTCCTGGAAACCTCCTGGAACTCTCCAGGAACCCTCCTGGAAACCTCCTGGAACCTCCTGGAAACTTCCTGGAAACTTCCTGGAACCCTCCTGGAACCTCCTGGAACCCTCCTGTTAACCTCCTGTTAACCTCCTAGAAACTTCCTGGAACCCTCCTGGAACCCTCCTGGAACCCTCCTGGAAACCTCCTGAAAACCTCCTGGAACCCTCCTGGAACCCTCCTGGAACCCTCCTGGAACCCTCCTGGAAACCTCCTGAAAACCTCCTGGAAACCTCCTGGAAACCTGGAAAATTCCTGGAACCTCCTGGGAACCTCCTGGGAACCTCCTGAAAACCTCCTGGAAGCATGGAAGTGGCGCTTGGGGACGTGGCTTATCAGTGGAGACGGTGGTGGTGGATGAATTTGTGGATTGGATGGGCTTAGAGGGCTTTTCCCACCTTAATGATTCCGTGGAAAGACTTCAGGCTTAACCCAGGGTGTTCCAGAAGCTGTGGGATGGAGTTCAGCACGGATCACGTGAATACCTCTTGAAATTTAAAAACCTGAAACGAATTCAGAGCATGGGCTGCAATCCTGAAATCGTTTCACAGCTGGCCATGGGCAGGGTTCTGATTTTCGTGGATGGAAGGAGGAATGTGTGGACCAGCTTGGCAAGAGGGAGGAGGGAAATGGAGCCAACAGGTGCCTGTTCAAGCCACGTGGGAGTGTTGGTGGAGCAGGATTTTCGGGAATGTGGGCTGGGATCAAGCCCAGACCTTTGGTGTAAAGCCTTGATCCACCTTGTAGCGCTGACCCCAACATCCAGGGAGCAAATATTGGCTTGGAGGTTGTCAGTGAGCTGGTTCTCACTGAAATAAGCATTCATTGCTTGATTGAGCCAGCCTGAAGTGCAGGTTCCCTCCTCCCCGGGGATGTGATGCTGTCTGGGATGGGAGTGTTCCAGGATTAATGCCTGGAAGGAGTTTTTCCAGCCAGGAGCTGTCAGTGTGGGAACTTCTGCATCCCAAAATCCAGCTTGGGACTTGCAGGAGATTCCATTTCTGTCATTGCTCAGCCAGACCTTCCCTGTCCACCTGACAGCTCCTGTCCCTGCTGGGTCTGAGCACCAAACTCCACCCCAGGCACCTGGAAAAGGGAAATCCATCTTCAGGGAGGTTCTCCAGGGCAATTTATTTGTTGTGAGGCTTTGACATGGAAAACAAACCTTTTGAGTGTGGAAAAAACTGGAATTCTGCGTTGTTCCAGTGTCCTGGCAGTGGGATGAGCTGCAGGAATGATCCATCCCTGCTGCTGGTGGATCAGGAGAGCCCTGGACTTTGGTCACTTCCCACCCAGCTCAAAGGTTGGCTGGGAGATTCCTGATCCTGCCCAAGTGAGCAGTGCCATTCCCTTGGGGGAAAAAAAAAAACAAAAAACAAAAAAAACAAACCAAACAAATCATCCAGAGGTATTTTCCAGCTGCTTAGTGGGAATTCCATAGATTGGAGGGATGGGCCTTTGCTGCTCCTCAAACAGGGCCAGGTAAAACTCCCAGGATGGACAACCTTGAGGAAAAACTCGGTTCCCACTGCTGCTGCTGAGCCTTTCCTTAAAGGAATTGCCAAGCACAAGTGGGAACAGCCTATGGATTGTGGATGGATGGATGGATGGATGGATGATTCTCCTTTATCCCAGTGCTGCCATCACGTGAATTCCTCCAGGTGATGGAGCCCAGTCGGTTGGTGAGTGGATGTTTTCTCTGGGATGTGGAAAATCTGGATTTTTCCAGCATTAATTGTGGTGCAGGCAGCAGTGAATCTGCCTTTAAAGTGGTGCTAAGGGGGTTGTTGTTGTTGTTGTGATCTGGCCCTGTAAAAGCAGTAAATCTATTATAAATTATTATTTTTGGTGTTTGGGGATCACAAGTAGATCACAAGAATCACAATCAAAGGGAGGATTGAGCCTTTATGCCAAGAAAAACTTGGAGTATCTCAGAACAGTGGGTTTGTTTTTGTTTTGTGTTTTTTTTTTAAATAGATTCTGGAGCCTTGCACCCCTCCTCTAATTCTTCAAATTCCCACTTGAACCCACGTGTCTCAGGTTGGAATAGCAGCAGGCAGCAGGAATTTTGATTTCCCAGGATAATAATTATGTACTTAGGCAAATATTCCTTGCTTATTAAGTGGGATAAATGCAAGGCAGGGGAGGGGTTTAATTCTCACCACTGCCCTGTGCTGTGCAAACCCCGTTATTTCCCCTATGGATGGAGAGGATGGATGTGCTCTGCCTGTGGGATGGGGGGTCTGGAACACCTGGAATTGTGGAAAATCCAGGTGTATTTGGAGGCAGAAATTGTAAGCAGAGGATATTTTAAAAACCAGAGGAATTCAGTGCAACCCCAGTCGTGTTGAAGATCTGCTGAGGAGCCCTGGAAAAGCAAGATTGTCCTGCCTCCAAAATGCCAGGGACCTCAGGGGTGTTCTAATTATTCCAAATGATTTAAATATTGTTTAAATATTTAAAGATTTGTTTAAATATTCTGAATAATGCTCCAAATATCCCCCACGCCCTCCCAGAGTTTGTTCCTGTGAGCAGCAGGATTGCCTTAGCAGTGATAAGGACAGCAGGAATTGTGATTTATTTCCTTCTTCCTCTCTGCCTGGATTTAAGGTGGTTTGGATTTAACAGGCTGGAAAAGCAGGAAAATGCAGCACCTGATTATTTTATAAATTGTGAGGAAATTGCTCAAAGCATCATTACTCCTAGCAGCAAAAAAAAAAATCAGGAAAACATAAATCTGTGTCCCAGTCTCCTCAGGACGTGCTGCAGCCCCAAGGAGCTTTAAGGGAGCATCAGATTTAGTGGGAAAAATGGAATTTTGTGAGGAGAAAACCTTTTGAAAGGATGTATAAAATCCCAGTGTAATTCACCAAAGCTGGGTGTAATCCCCACTGGGAGGAAATGTGATTTCCCAGCTTCTCCCAATGTCTCACTGTTGGTGTTAATTTCATTTTATAAAAATGGAGCTGTTGAAAATAATCCCATCACCTGCTCAGTTTGATATTTTCCAAGGCCAGACACCTTGATCCAGGAATTCCTGTGGAATTCTGGGCACAGAAGCACTGCTGAGGGGGCTGAGGAGAACCAGAATTCGGTGTGTTCAGGCTCTTCAATCCCAAATAATTCTGTTTTTGTGTAGGAATTCCTTCAGTTAGAACTCAAAAAGATTTAAAAATCTCTCTTCCAGCTCTGGCTCTGAAATCAATCCTGCTCCAGCAGAGCTCCCATGGATTCGGTGGAAAATGATTTTCCCTCTTCCAATTATTCTTTCACAAGAGGTGCTCCATAATCCCTCTTTCCCCTGGAGGTTTTCCAGCTTTTCCAAGCCCTTCAGATCATTTTGGGGCTCCTCATCTTTCCCCGTGGAGCCGTTTGTGCGTCACCAGAGTGGGAGATCTTATTTATAGCCCCCATCTGGGAGTGCAGCTCAGTGATCTATAGATCTCCTTTAATGAGAAAATCACACCCAGGGCCATTTATTCCTGCTGGTTCCTCGGGAAATCCGAGAGGAAATGGGATTTCCGAGGGGAGAGAAGTGCCAGGCTGAGATTTAATCCTCCCTCTGGCCGAGGCAATGTTAAGAAATAAAAAGAGAACTCTATTATAAAGTGCTGGATTCTTTATGCACACAAAAGCTGCTGGTGTGCGTGGCCCGTGGGGAATCCAAATGCTTTTTAGTGAGTTATTAAAAATTGAATCCAAACTTTTTATTCCGTGTAATTTCCTCGATTGGATTTATTGAAGAGGGATTTGGGGAAACAGCAGCATTCCTGCACCAGGGTCATCCTCTTCTCTGGCTCCTTGGCCTGGCAGGTGTTTGATCACCAACTGTTCCAAGGAGTTCAGAAGAAAAATAATTGTGGAAATCATTTTTCCACCTGGAATTCTCTGTATTTTGCATTTGCATGAATGCATTATATCCAAGGTCTGAGCATTTTTCCTGGCTCGTTCCAGCCGGCCTTTCCTTTCTTCTGCTGCTTCCTCATCTCTTCTTTCTTGGATTAAAAGCATCAAGGCAACTTTGAGCTGGGCCTTGCAAAGATCCAAATCTTCCTGAGAAGAAGGTTCCCAGCTTGGGACTTCCCCAGGCTGACCTGGGAGCAGCAGGGAAACATCCTGCTGGAAAAACACCTCCAGGAGCTTTCCCAAGTGTCTGTTTCTGGGAAGGGCAAATTAGGTGAAAATCAGGGCATGCTCCTGAAAACCTTGGCTACAGCCTTGACCCCCTGTTCTCCTGGAATTCCTTTGGATCCATCCTCAAGTGACCAAATTGGCTGATATTTCCATATATTAATAATATTTAAATGGTTCTTAAGAGGTGCTCAGAGCTCAGCCAGCCCTTCTCCCTGCTCAGAGGCTGCAGGAATTACATCTGTTCCTGGGAAATACCAATCCAGGCTGTCCATAAATCACAGGGATCGGGGTTTCCCACATTTTACACCTGTCCCCAGGTGCCATATTCCATATAAATAAATATATTTTGCAAGATGGCTTAGGCAGTGCTGATCCTGGGCTGGATCCCTCTGGCCTGGAGCAGAAATGGGTGTTATTCCCAGGAAACTGTGCTGCTGCTTCAGGATAGCTCCAGTTCTCCATTCCCAATCCCTCCTTCCTTGTCATCCGTACATTTTGTACTCCTGGAACCACTGGGATGTAGAATTGGAATTGCTGCTGCTCAGGAGAGATGCTGGAGAGCTCCAAAAACAATTCCAGGGGCCTCCACTGTCGCAATCCAACACAAATGAACAACACTCACACACTGAGGTGTCCAAGGAAAAACAGGGGCAGCTTATTTACAGACCTGGACATTTATAGAATTCCAACAGTGACCATGGATTGGAGGATGGAAATTGTCCTCTCCAACCACAGTGGTCAACCCAACAGTCCATCAGTTCTCTCCTCCTCCAGAAAGGAATGTTTACATGAAAAGTGCCTGAGAAACTCCACCACAAAAAAATAAAACATCAGAAGGCTGAAATGAACTTTAGGAAAACTTTAGAAGAGCAGGACAACATTCCTGGTCAGGGGAGTTCTGGAGGCCTTAGGGAGTTCTGGGAGACTTTGGGAACTCTGGAGGCTTTTGGGAGTTTTGGAGGCATTTGGAATTTTGGGGGCCTTTGGGAATCCTGGAGGCCTTTAGGAGTTCTGGGGGCTTTTGGAATTCTGGAAGCCTTTGGAAATTCTGGAGGCCTTTGGGAATGCTGGAGGCATTTGGGAGTTTTGGAGGCATTTGGAATTCTGGGGGCCTTTGGGAACTCTGGAGGCCTTTGGGAGTTCTGGGGGCTTTTGGAATGCTGGAAGCCTTTGGGAATCGAGGCTTTTGGGAACTCTGGAGGCCTTTGGGAATGCTGGGAGACTTTGGGAATTCTGGAGGCCTTTGAAACTCTTGGAGGCATTTGGGAATTCTGGAGGCCTTTGGAACTCTTGGAGGCCTTTGGGAATTCTGGAGGCCTTTGGGAATTGTGGAGGCCTTTGGGAATGCTGGAGCTCCAGTGCTACCTGGAGGATCCCACACTCTGCTTAAGGCCCTGTTAATGGCTTTTAGTTACTCTGGGGTTTGTGTTGGGCCAAATAAAAGCCGAAGCAAACCGGAGCTGTTCGAGGCCTGGATCCAGCTTTCCATGCCCTGATTCCCGAGGGAATCCCAGGGATGAGGTGCCAGTGAGGCAGCAGCTGCAGCTTTAGAAGAGGATTTTTGGTTGTTACAGGAAGGGATATGGAGGGAAATCTGTGAGCCTGTAACTGGTGGGGAAATAAAAGTTCCCTGGAAAAATAAACTTTCCCCAGGGAGAGCCACCAGGAGTATCCCTGTGCCTTGGACAGGCTGCTGCTCTTTCCAGCATGGAGATGAGGATTCCTTGGAGAAGCTGAGCACTCCTGTGTTCCCCAGCACAGCAGGGAGATTTATTTTGTCCCTCTGAGCTGGAATTCCCTGCTGTAGCACTCAGTTTTCCCATTGCCACCTCCTTTCCTCCCCGTGCCTCGGGGATTGGGTGCCCCCCATTCCCTTTCTCTGTTTTCTCCTGGCAATCCAGCTGTACTAGTGCTCCCAGAGCCAGGTTCAGCTCCAGCACAGCCTGAGTCATCCCTCTGTTCCACACCTGTGCCTCCATCCCAAGATAAAACTGCAGCTTGCACCTTTGGTGCTCATCCCAGCGAATCCTCTGGGAGTGAGCGCTGCCTTTCCTGGGAATCCCTGCCACCAGGAACTCCATGGCTCAACTCAGAGGCTCAGCCTGATGGTGTAAATGGAAAAAAAAAAAAAGAATAAAATAAAATAAAAATAAAAATCCCCAATCCAACCTCTAATAGCCCCTCACGTGCCTGTCTGTAGAAACTGGCCCCATTCCAGCAGACACCTGGAAATGAACCACCCGGGATCTCCATCCTGTGGAAAAGATTCCAGGGAAGCTGAAGGAGCAGGAGAAGCTGCAGGCTGCCAGAGCAAGAGGAAAAGAATGCCTGAGGTAGAACAGGAGAGGAGGGGAAAGAAAAAAAAAAGGAGATTTAAGGGACCAGAGTTGTTTTCTTGCTCTTATATGGTGCTGCTGTGCCACCAGCAGCTCCCTCTCTCCGTGACTAATGAGGCTCAGCTGGGATCCACCCTTGCTTATCCTGTTATTTTTAGCTTTTTCCAGCCTCCTGCTCGCTCTGCCTGCCCTGTCTTATTTGAAATACTGAGTCTGCACCTTCAGTGCTTGTCCAGAGCAGGCAGGAATGGGATTTCTCATCCCTGAGGGAATTGTTTTTGGAGCTGGCAGTGACACCCACTGAAGAGGAATCACCTTTGTGATCCAGGCAGCTCCAGACAAGAGGATTCTTTTTTTTTTTTCCTTTCTCCCAGTGACCCTGGGGCTGGGAGACAGACTCCAAAACTCATCTTTACATCCACTTTTTAAAGGCAGGGCACTGAAAATAATCCTGAAGCAAGAGCAGGGCTTTAATCAGCCAGGGAGAGCAGGGATTCTATGGAAATGTCACTGGGGTGGGAGCAGGTACAGAAATCCCACATCCTCTCCTTAGCAACCATTAAGTTCCTGGTCTGAGGCCAAAAGCCATTTCTGGGTGGAATATGAAACCCTTTGAATTGTGGCAAAATCCCTGGAACTGCAGGCTGGCCGTGCAGGCAGAGGGAACTGAGCTGATTTCTATCCAGGGATTCATTAATTAATTAATCCTGAGTGTCCAGTGCACTGCACCTTCATTTATCCAGCCACAGAAATCAAACTGTGTTGGCTCCATCCTTCCCAAAATCCCTGATCCCAGCAGGGTTTGAACCTCCTGGATCTGGGGACACTTGGGTGCACATTTGAAGGAGGCCCCTCAAAAAGAGTGGATTTCTGCCAAAAACCTTTGGAGTTATGGGCATCAGCCTTTGGAGCTGAGGGAAAAATCCCCTTCTATTTTTGTCCTGACCATGACTCAGAGGAAGATTTGTCCCTGCAGAGTCACTCCTTTTTTGAGGAGGCATTTAAAGGCCGCTGCTGTCACCTGTTTGGCTCAGGATATTCCTATTTTTGGTCTCTGGCTCTGTTTAAAAAGACAATTTTTCATTCCACATGCACTTCGTAGCGTGCTGTGTTTATTTTTTTCAGCCTGCACGTCCCAGTCCTGGGCTTTTGCCACTCCTTTTGCAATTAAAATGACAAAATAAAGCCATAAAGAACTGAGGCCTCTGGGCTGTTCCCACCAGGAAGCACAAAGGGAATAGAAAAGGATGGATGGGCTGGAAGTGGTGGCAGTGGGATAATCCCATCCTCATTCCCAGACTTTGCCCTCTGGCTCAAGTGCTTTATTTATAATTAATAACTTGATTTTTGTTGTTGGCTCAATGTAGGTGCAGCACGCTGGACACACCACGCTCAGGGCTGATTGATTAATTAATTAATGAATCCCCTGCATTTAAATCAGCTGGGGCTTCCCTCAGCCTGCAATTCCAGGGATTTTGCCACAATTCAAAGGGGCTTCATTTTCCCTCCAGAAATATTCCCCAGGCCAGTAACTTAAATGTGGGGAGTAGGGGACATGGAATTTCTGTTTGTGCTCCCAATCCAGCAAGGTTTCCAGATAATTCCTGCTTCACCCTGTCCTTCATCCTCAGGGAAAATTCCTTCTTGGGCCTTTTTCCCCCACTTGGAAAAATCCATTAATTCCTCTCCCTGCTGCTGTTTTAATGGGGCTGGAGGGGGCAATTTTGTGTTTTTCAAATCTCTTCTCAAATATAGCAAATTTATATTGGAAAAAAAAAATGGAAATGAGCCAAATAAATGGGAGAGGAGGGACAGGGAAATTTGGCTGGCTTTGGATTTGAGCAGGGCTGATAAAAACTCCCCCTAAATTTGTTGTCAGAGATCAGATGAGGGCGTTACTGACTTTTAACGATTTTGGTTTCTTCTGGGTCAACACAGATCCAGCTGAAGCTTTGGGAATCTTTTCCAGATGGGACTGGGAGTGGATGGGTGCATCCTGCTTGCTGCCAGCACCCCTCAGCTCAGCCCAGCTGGGAGCAGGAGATGGGATCTGGAGGCAGAGCTGCTTCCCTGGAGCTCCGTGCCGGGTGTGGATGTCCCGGCTGGCAGTGCCAGGAGGCTCCTGGCACAGGGATGAGCTTGGGCACAGCTGCTGCAGGCAGGCAGGGACACTTTCTCATCCTTTGGGGACTGGGAATTCTGTGGGAGCAGCTGTCCCTGCTCTGCCTTGGGTGAGCTTTGATTTGGGTTCAGCTCAGGCAGATCCCACCCAGCCCAATCCCCTCTGTTTCCTGGGAATGGCAGGTCTGTGTGTGCCAGTCCAAAACTGGGGAAAATCGCTTGGAGCTGATTTGGGATTTGCCACAAATCCTCTCCCAGATTGTGCTGCAGAGCGAGGGATATGTGAATTTATTGATGCTCAGATGAAAACTGATTTTTGCTGCTAAAAGGCTGGTGTTCTCCATAGATTCTGCACATTGGGAATGCTGCATTTCCAGAAGAACTGTTGATTCCTAACAATAGAAATAAATCAAACTGCAAGGAGGCAGCTGGAGCTTTTCTCTGCTGTCTCCCCACACTCCTGAAGTGCTGGAGATAAATTGATGGAGACAGGGAAAGGTTTGGGTGGGAAGGAATTTAAAGGTTATCCAGTCCCAATCCCTGCTGTAGGGACACCTCCAACTGCTCCAAGCCCTGCCCAGCCTGGACTTGGACACTGCCAGGGATGGTGAATCCTTGGGAAAATCCATTCCAGGGCCTCACCATCCTCACAGGGAAGAATTTCTTCCCAGTATATCCCATTGAACCTCTGGCAGTGGGAGCCATTCCCTGTGTCCTGTCCCTCCAGCCCTTGTCCCCAGTCCCTGGAGCCCTTCAGGGGCTCTGAGCTCTCCCTGGATCCTCCCCTTCTCCATTCCCATCATTGAATCCTTGGTGGGCTCAGACCTCACCATCAGAGCTCCTCGAAAAATTCCCTTTTCAGTGCTCCTGATCCAGCTTTAGAAATTGTCCCACTGAAAATGAAGCCTGTGTGGTACCACTGAGCCTTCCTGGATGGCTTCCATGGGAAAAAAATCTGCTTGTTTTCCATATGTTTGGTGGCTTTTATATCACTGGAGAGTTATAAATACTTGGGTGGCTTCAATGAGTGCCTGCAGTTCCCTGTGAAGTGTTTGACATGGGAGGAATCAGGATGGGGAATGGCTGTATCCTTCTGCTCCAGGATTTTAGGGAAGGGAAAAATCCTGGTTGGGTTGTGTGTTTTTATCCCAAATCCATCTCTGGTGCTTCAGGTGGGGCTGTAAAGGTGCTGCTTGTAAAGGACTCCTGAATATTCCAGGGAAGTAAAAAAAATGCATGGAAAAAGGAAAGACATTGGATCCTTAACCTGTTGGAGGTTTATTCCCACCTGGAGCAGAGTAAAACATCCAAAATGAGGGGAAAACCCCCTGGCATCACCTTCCTTCAATCCAAACAGAATAGTGCAGAGCATTATCCATGGATGTAATCCAAACAAATACTCCCCTTTCCAAGCAGATGTCGAGTATTAACTGATTAAAAATAATCGCTTTTTTTCCCCCTTTATTTTTCTGGCTGGATTTAAACCCAGGGAAAGCTTTAGCTGGGCTTAAAGAGGAGCTAAATCCCTCGCTCCCAGGAAATCACCAGCAAATAGAGCTGAAATCCCGGGATGCTGGGTGTAATTCCTGATTCCATACAAGCTCGTTGTGCCTGGGGAGCCTTTGGGAGCCCAGCAGGAGCACCCTGGAGTGCAGGGCTGGGGCTCCTTCCCTGATGGGTGTTTTCCCTGAGGATCATCAGCCCAGAGCTGCTCCAAGGGCTGGAGACCCTCTGGAGCCAGGCTGGGAGAAGGGAAATCTCCAGGGAAACCTCAGAGCCCCTTTCAGAGCCTAAAGGGGCTCCAGGAGAGCTGGGGAGGGACTGGGGACAAGGGCTGGAGGGACAGGACACAGGGAATGGCTCCCACTGCCAGAGGTTCAATGGGATATACTGGGAAGAAATTCTTCCCTGTGAGGATGGTGAGACCCTGGAACGGATTTTCCCAAGGATTGACCATCCCTGGAAGTGTCCCAGGCCAGGCTGGGCAGGGCTTGGAGCAACCTGGGACAGTGGAAGGTGTCCCTGCCCATGGCTGGATGGGCTTTAAATTCCTTCCAAACCAAACCATTCCAGGATCCTGCAATTCTCTGGAAAACTGCCACGAAACATTCCCAGGTCTTGAATTCCTCCCTGATTTTCACCTGCTCCACGCTGCTCCGGCTGCGTATTTATTTTGGGATTTGAAAACAAAACAAAACTAAACAAAAGAAAACAACCAAACAAACCAACCCCCCAAAAAACCCCAAACAAAAACAAAAACACACAACAAAATCAAAAACAAAACAAAAAAAACCCCAACAACAAAAAAAAAAAAAAAAAAAAAAAAAAAACCACACCCAAAACAAAACAAAAAACCCCCACAAAAATCAAACCACTAGCAGGAATTGAACCTGGCTTTTGTTTCAGCCAGGGTTGGGCAACACCAGCCTGGAAAATCAACCTTCCCACCTGATAAGGCCCCTCTGGGAATGCCTGCGGGCAGGAAAACATTCCTGGTGTGTTTCCAGCAGGAATTCCATGTCTGGGCTCCTGCTTTTTCCCTTTCCATCCCAAGGGTTTGTGGATGGAGCCCTTGCAGCTGGGTTGGGGGGGATCAGGCGCGGAGCACGATGCGAGTGTGTAAAAATAAATGTGTGGGACAGCGGGAAATGCCAAAAAAAGCATCGGGAAAAGGGCTGGATGGGGCTTTGCTGTGAGTAATAATCCGGGATCCTTCCCTTCCGTCCCTCCCACGGCTCCCAGCGCTGGGAATGGGAGGGATCGGCTTCCCTGCCCGGTTTTCTCCCTTTGAAGGAGTGTTGTTCCCAGCGGGAATGAGGATGGGAGAGCCGATAACCTCGCTGTGCTCCTCCCTCCGCCCTGTTAATGATTGCCTTGGGGTTTGGGCAGCCAGGGGAAAGCAGAAAGCCTGGGAATTCCCTGCCCCTGCCTTTGCCACCTCTGCTGCTGGAGTGGGATGAGGCTTGGGATGTGCCCATGAGCTTAAGAATGGGGAAAAAAAAAACAACCCCTCCCAAAACCCCCCCCCCAAAAAATATCAAACCCAAAAAAAACCCCTAAAAATACAAGCACAGGAGAAGAAATTCTCTCTTTTCCCCCCAGATTTGGGGATACCAGGTGTTTCCTCCTTCTGTAGAGGAATAATTCAGGGAATTCCATTGTTGCACTGGAAGAACTGGGGTGTCTGGTAAAGCTGGGTGTTCTTGGTGTTCTTTCCCTGCGTGGCCGTGGGCAGGGATGTGCTGCCCGTGCCATGGGATTGAATTCCCTGTCTCCTGGGGCCCTGTGGATGTGCAGGAATCAGGCCTGGTGCTCATTCCTGGTGCCCACCTCAGCTCCCTGTCCGAAGCAGCACCTTCCCAATCCCTCTGGAGCAGCCCTGGAGGGGTTTGAAGGGAAATGTTTCACCCCAGTGCTGTGTCAGACCCTCTGGAGATGTTCTCCAGGGATTTCCCAGCCACACGTTCCTTGTCCAAAGCTGGTTTTGGGCAAAGCTTCGGGAAAACTCGTCTGGATCATCTCACAAGTGGTGTCAGACACCTTCAATTAGGGGGGACTCGTTAAGAAATGCAAACCAGGCAGGGCAGGCACCCCCTGGGTTTCCTTTCCCGGCTGGAAAGGGGCTGGTGGGGCTCCCAGGAGCTTCCCCCTGGATTGTGGCTCCATGGAAAGCAGCAGCCTGTGCTCACCCTTCATCCAAGAGCATCGCTGACCCAGCTGGAAAACTGCCAGGAGCCTTTCCCTCCCTTTAATCCCTCGCAGCTTTAATCATTACCTGCCTGCCCACCTCCTTCCTTCCTTCCTGCCGGGGGATGCAAATGGGGCTGGGGCAGAGGAGCAGATCCAGAGGCCCAGGAGCATTCCTGGCCTTTTCCACCTCCCTGGCTGGCCCCTGGCCTGGGGGGAAGAGCCTGGCTGGGAACCCAGGCTCTTGTGGAGCAGGTGAACGTGGCTCTCTCTGGGGTCATTTTTCCAAAGGGAAAAGCTGTTGATCTCTCTGGGATCATTTTTCTGAAGGGAAATGCTTCTGATCTCTCTGGGATCGTTTTTCCAAAGGGAAAAGCTGCTGATCTCTCTGGGATCATTTTTTTCCAAAGGGAAATGCTGTTGATCTCTCTGGGATCATTTTTTTCCAAAGGGAAAAACTGTTGATTCCTGGGGGGTATCCACTCCAGCCCTGGGAATGGCACCAAGCTTTGGGTCACTGCTGGAATGAGAGGGGGAATTGGGAGTTTTCCTTGTGAGGCACAGAATAAATGGAATTTGAGTCGATGTCATGCACAGAGCAGCTTTCAGCTCACCACAGATCCTTCTCTGAACAAAGCCAAGGTTATGCAGGGAATGGCACAGTGGGGATGGTGTGTTTGGATGGATTTTTATTTTGATGTCTGCTTGAATGGGATTCTCTTCAGATCCAGGAAAAACCAAGGATGACTTCACCCTCTCTTAAAAATTTATGCAGAATATATTAATTTTTTTTTTTCTTCTTCTTAAATTAAGAGTCTTTTTTTTTTTTTTTTTTTTTTTTTAGAGCTCTCCTGCTGCAGGGGAGAGAGAGCACTGGGGAGGAGGGTCTGGGGGGTTCTCTCCATCCGTGCCTCAGCTGCACAGGGACTCCAGGGATTCTCCATCCATCCTCCCACAGCTGCTCCAGCCTGTCTGTGCTGGTGGGAAGCTGGGGCAGGGTGATGATCCCACAAAGGCCTTTTTTTTTTTTTTTTTTTTTTTTTCCAAGAGGCACATCTGGTGTGGGGGAATCAAATCCGAGCTGCCCTGAGCAAGTGTTCCTGGATCTCAGTCATGTGAATCCCTGAACAGCTGGGCCTGGGGGCAGCATAAATCCCTGTTTGCCGAAGGAAAGGAGGGAAGGAGGCAGGGAATTTCTGCTGTTCCCTGCCTGGGAGTGCCCAGGGCACGGTGTGAGCCCAGACCCTGACCCCACCGTCCCCCTCTGAGTGTTTTAGGGCCCCTCGGATGAGCTGTGTCCAGACAAAGCAAGGATTGAAAATGACATTTTGTGTGCGCTCACCCTGGGGCCAGACTCCCGTAAATGAGGCTGTTTGGGGTTGATGTTTGTTTGGGGTTGGTGTTGTTTGGGGTTGGTGTTTGGGGTTGGTGTTGGTTTGGGGTTGGTTTGTGTTGTTTGGGGTTGGTGTTGTTTTGGGGTCGGTGTTGGTTTGGGGTTGGTGTTGGTTTGGGGTTGGTGTTTGTTTGGGGTTGGTGTTGGTTTGGGGTTGGTGTTTGTTTGGGGTTGGTGTTGGTTTGGGGTTGGTGTTGTTTGGGGTTGGTGCTGTTTGGGGTTGGTGTTGGTTTGGGGTTGGTGTTGTGTTGTTTGGGGTTGGTGCTGTTTGGGGTTGGTGTTATTTGGGGTCGGTGTTGTGTTGGTTTGGGGTTGGTGCTGTTTGGGGTCGGTGTTGGTTTGGGGTTGGTGTTGGTTTGGGGTTGGTGCTGTTTGGGGTTGGTGTTGTTTGGGGTTGGTGTTTGGGGTTGGTGTTGGTTTGGGGTTGGTGCTGTTTGAGGTTGGTGCTGTTTGGGGTTGGTGTTGGTTTGGGGTTGGTGTTGGTTTGGGGTTGGTGTTGGTTTGGGGTCGGTGTTGGTTTGGGGTTGGTGCTGTTTGGGGTTGGTGTTGTGTTGTTTGGGGTTGGTGTTTGTTTGGGGTTGGTGTTGGTTTGGGGTTGGTATTTGGGGTTGGTGTTGTTTGGGGTCGGTGTTTGGGGTCGGTGTTGTGGCTGGAAAAGCCCTCCAAGATCACCCAGCACACTCCCAAGTGCCCCATCCCCTCAGTTTTTGAACCTTTGCAGGGATTTGCCCCCCTGGGCAGCTCCTTCCCGTGCTTCACCCACCCTTCAGCGCAGGAATTTTCCCCGATATCCAAGCCGGGCCTTCTCCCCGTGTCCCCCTGCCCCAAACCCGGCCGGGGGCGCGGCGGGGCCGGGGCCCAGCTCCGCTCCCTCCCCTGCCGCCTGCAGGAGGTAAAAATAACCGGGAATGTAGGGCACAGCCTCTCGCAGCGATTCCCGGGCGGGATTTCCCCAGGCGGCAGGCACAGGGAAGGTGTCTGGAGCTCTTCTTTTCGGGGCTGCCCGCTTTGGGGTGCCTGAGGGGCCGCGCTCCATCCCCGCCGGGCCTCTCCTGGGGGGGCTCGGGGAGGGCTCGGACCTGCGGCTGCCGCAGCATCGCCAGCCCCGGGAGTGTCCAGGAAGGGGGGTTTGAGGGGTTTTTCTCCCCTCCTGGAGAGCAGCGCGGCCGCAGCGGCCCCGCCCGGAGCGCAGCGGGCGGAGGCGGCCCCGGCCCGGCCCCCCCCGCGCTCCCGGGGCCGCCGCTGCGCAGGCGGAGCAGCGCGGCCGCATCCATCTTCCCTCCTCCTCCTCCTCCTCCTGCTGCTGCTGCTGCTGCTGCCTTCTCCCCATCCTCCTCCTCCTCCTCCTCCCCCGCCGGGGCCGCGGCGGCTGCGGGCGCTGCCGGCGGGGCGGATGATGCACCGAGATGGTTCACCAGGAAAACTGCTCCTACCAGGTAAGGGGCGAGCGCGGCCTGGCCCCCGGCCCCGGGCACCTCCGGGCAGCTCCGAGCAGCTCCCGGCCGGAGCCAACCCCGGTTTGTGCCGCCCCTGGGGCTGCGGCAGCGCCGGGCAGCGGCTCCGGGTTTGCACCGAGCATCCCGGGGTTCGCACTGAGCACCCCGGGGTTCGCACCGAGCACCTTAGGGTTCGCTCCGAGCATCCCGGGGTTCGCATCGAGCATCCCGGGGTTCGCACTGAGCATCCCGAGGTTCGCACTGAGCATCCCGGGGTTCGCATCGAGCACCCCGGGATTTGCTCCGAGCACCCCGGGGTTCGCTCCGAGCATCCCAGGGTTCGCACCGAGCACCTTAGGGTTCGCTCCGAGCATCCCGGGGGTCGCACTGAGCATTCCAGGGTTCGCACTGAGCACCCCGAGGTTCGCACTGAGCACCCCGGGGTTCGCACTGAGCACCCCGGGGTTCGCACTGAGCACCCCGGGGTTCGCACCGAGCATCCCAGGGTTCGCACTGAGCACCCCGAGGTTCGCACCGAGCACCTTAGGGTTCGCTCCGAGCATCCCGGGCTTTGTACGGAGCACCCCGGGATTTACTCCGAGCAACCCGGGGCTCGGGCAGGCAGAGCAGCCCCCGGGGCTTTTGTGCCCGCCGTGCGATGCTCGCAGGCGCAGCAGCGGGGCCGGGGATGCGCTGCCCACATCCCGCTGCCTGCCCGGGCCCCGCTGCCCGCATCCCTCCTGCCTGCATCCCGCTGCCTTCCTGCCGGGATAAAACCTCTCCCTGGGAAGCGAGAGAGCCGCGGGATGGCAGTCCCGGAGCTGCCGCAGAACGGGGATGTCTTTTTTTTTTTTTTTTTTCTGAGCCTTTCCTGCGCTTCCCACGTTGCTGCGAGCGCAGGCTGGTGATTCACAGGCTGCGGGCTGCTCCTGGTTCCGCAGGGATGGGATGGGATGGGATGGGATGGGATGGGGCTGTTTGTGAGCGTTTATCCCTATCCCGGGGGGGATCCCCGTGTTCGGGGAACACCGGGATTGTTTTAGAGGGGAAATTGAGAGCTGGGCTGGGCTGGGCTGCGTTTGTGGCTTCGTTTCCTTCCGGAGAGAGGATGGGTGCTGGGGGTGCACCTGCACCGGGGGGAGGCAGCTCGCTGGGGGCTCCATGGCATGATTAGGGGCTCCATGGCACAATTAGGGGCTCCATGGCATGATTAGGGGCTCGATGGCTCAGTTAGGGGCTTCATGGCACGATTAGGGGATCTGTGATTCAATTAGGGTCTCGATGGCTCAGTTAGGGGCTCCATGGCATGATTAGGGGGTCCATGGCACAATTAGGGACTCGATGGCACAATTAGGGGCTCCATGGCACAATTAGGGGCTCCATGGCATGATTAGGGGGTCCATGATTCAACTAGGGGCTCGATAGCACAATTAGGGGCTCGGTGGCACGATTAGGGGGTCCATGACTCATTTAGGGCCTCGATGGCTCAATTAGGGCCTCGGTGGCACAATTAGGGTCTCGGTGGCACATTTAGGGTCTCGGTGGCACAATTAGGGCCTCGGTGGCACAATTAGGGTCTCGGTGGCACATTTAGGGTCTCGGTGGCACTGTTAGGGCCTCGGTGGCACAATTAGGGTCTCGGTGGCACATTTAGGGTCTCGGTGGCACTGTTAGGGGCTCGGTTGCACATTTAGGGCCTCGATGGCTCATTTAGGGGCTCGGTGGCACATTTAAGGGCTCGATGGCACCGGCCGATTATTAAATGCACCAACATCTGTCCCTCCTTCTCACCTCGGAGAAAATGCCTTTGCCTACGTGCACTGAGGGTGTTTTGGAAAACCCCCATTGCCAAACATTCCCAAACATTCCCCAACATTCCCAGAGCTGGACCCTCAGCGAGCAGGGCCTTGCCCAGGCCAGCGCCCCATCCTTGTTTTTCCTCCATTCCCCTGTTTAATCCCAACTTCAGGCCGTGTTTTCCGACAAAATATCTCGGATGCAAAACACCTCACGGAGGGAAAAAAAAAAAAAAAAAGATGCGAAACGGAGAGGAGCCGAAACGATTTTTTTTTTTTTTTCACGGAATATATTCAGTCTAGCAATTCTGGAAGCGAATTTACATTTTTTTTTTAACTCTTTGAGGGAGCAAAAAAAAAAAAAAAAAAAAAAGAAAAAACCCTGGGGTGGGGTTGGGTTTTTTGGGGTTATTTTTTGGGGTTGCTTTTTTTGGGTTTTTTTGTTTGGTTTTTTGGGGGGGGGTGGGTTTTTTTTGTTTTGGTTTTTTTGGGGGGGTTTTTTGGTTTTTTTGGGGGTTTTTTTGTTTGTTTGTTTTTTGTTTTTTGGGGGGTTTTTTGTGTGTTTGGGGTTTTTTTGTTTTTGTTTTAAGGTTTGTGATGGTTTTTTTTTTGTGGGTTTTTTTTT
The DNA here is from genome assembly GCA_016584745.2 of Phylloscopus trochilus trochilus. Taxonomy (NCBI): domain Eukaryota; kingdom Metazoa; phylum Chordata; class Aves; order Passeriformes; family Phylloscopidae; genus Phylloscopus; species Phylloscopus trochilus. The sequence goes on along the minus strand of WQNJ02000041.1, from coordinate 17,982,427 downwards.
TTTTTTTTTTTTTTTTTTTGTGGGTTGTATTTTTTTGTTGTTGTTTTGGTTTGGGTTTTTTTTGGGGTTTTTTTTGGTTGGGTTTTTTTTTTTCCCCCCCACCCCGGGCTTTTGATTTGGCTGCAGCTCGGAGCCTGTTGCTCTGGAGGGCCGGGATAAATGGTGCCATTGTTTGGGAGCAGCGGATGTTTTCCCAGCATACTCAGGAACGCACGGGTTAAAGGTTGGGCATTGTTTCCCGGCTGGAAGCGGCTCCGGGGGGTGGGATGGTGATGATGATGATGGTGATGATGATGATGATGATGATGATGATGATGATGGTGATGATGGTGATGATGATGGTGATGATGATGCCGAGCTGCAGCACAGGCCTGGCCAAAATCCCCGGGTTTTCCTGCGACAGCGCTGCCGCCTCTCCCTGCTCCCCTCCCCTGCTTCTTTCTGGGTTGCTTCCTCTCCCCCAAACCCCTAAATATTGGAAGGAAACCGGCCAGAAACCAGGCAAATCCTAGGGGAAAAAAAAATAATAGTAAAAATCCAGGGAAACATCTTTCCAATTGAAATCTGTTTCCAAACCTCCCAGAGATTAGGAGCAGCCCCAGCCCCCTCCCAACCCCATTAACCCCAAAGGCCGGGTTTTAATCCTTTTGTGGATGGCAATCCCGGGCTTTGGGATCAGCCAGCAATGATGGGATTTTGGTGGCTGCCCGGGGGAGGGGGTGGCACCGTTTAATCTGCTCTGCTCCCTCCTCACACCCCTTTTTTTTTTTTCTTTTTTTTTTTTCTTTTTTTTTCTTTTTTTTTTTTTAATTTTTTGGAGCTGGTTAAAGAAACTAAAAATAAATCAAAGAGAGGAACAAGTCGGTGCTTGGGAAAACTTCAAAACGAGTTTGTTTTGAAGGATTCCAGCAGGAAAAAAAAAAACCTCTGACTTGCCCAGGTCATGGCTGGGCCACCAAAGCCATGGCAAGGAGGGAGCTGAGGAAGAGGAGGATGTTCCTGTGCCTCAAATCCCTGATTCCCCCAAAAACGAGCTGGCAGTGCTGGGCTGCCCCTGGGCTTGGGATGTGGCTGAGTCAGGTGAATTCCTTGGATTCAGGCTGGATCTCCCAGGCTCTGGAGGCCCCAGCATCTGCCACCTTTTCCATGGATACATCCTGGAATCGGGCTGGATGCTGCCGCTCTCCGTGCCACGGATTTCTCTCTTAAATATGCTTCTTTTCTTTTTAATTTTCTTTCCATGTATTTCTTTTTATTTTTTTTTTATGTAGAATATTTCTCTATATTTCTTTCTCTATATTTCTTTCTCTATATTTCTTTCCATACATTATTATCTTATTTATTGCAACTTATTTCCTTATGTCAAACATTTTATTAGGGCCTCCCTAATTCCTCCTGCAGTCTGACCAGGGAAACCTTGGCTGGTGCCCGCTGAGTGATGTTTTGTGAGCTCCTGAGGCCACAGGGAATAAAAATCCAGCGTGCAAATCCGGGCCTTAGCCCAGAAATAAAGGTTTTATTCTGCTGCGTGGTTCAGCTGGGCTTTGCTGGCCCTCAGCCTCAGCCAGGCCTTCAGTTTGCTGTGTAAATCTGGATTTTCAGCAGGGCCTGACAGCCCCACAGGGCACTGCTGGGCTCCTCAGCCTCTCCCTGGCTTCATCCGTGGTGTTTTTACCGTGGCTGTACAAGGGGGTGATGTGTCCAAATCGTGGATTTTTTTAAAATTTCTGAGTGAAAGCAGAGAATTCAGGGGCACCCAGTGCCCGTGCCTGAGGCAGGAGCCTCCCAGTTGCCCCTGGGAACAGGATTTGGCTCCGTGTTCTGGCACCAGGCAGGGGCTGAGCTATCTGCTGGCAGCAGGGTCGCTCTGGAGATGGTTCCAGGCTCCACACGTGCGAGGAAAACCAAAAAGGAAAAAGAGATCCGAGGAGAAAAGGGCTTGGAAATCACCTTTGAGGTGGGGCCTGCTGGGATCCCTGGGTTTTTCTGGGATGTGGGATGAGTGCAGGTGCTGGGATTGACTTTGTCTGGCTGGTTTTGGGCAGGGGTCTGCTGGCAAACCCTGTCCCAGGGGGGTGCTGGTGTTCCTGTGGGTTGGGAAGGTGCTGGTGCCACTTTGGGTCAGGCTGGAAGCCCCAGGGATGAGCCAGACCCCCTCCCAGGATCCCATTGAACCACGGAATTCATCCATAAAATCCACGAGCTTGGGAATACGAAGCTCTGGTTCAAGGAATTAAGGGAATTGGAGACTTTGTGAGGGTTCTTTGGTTTGACCTCAGGAGGGGTTTGGAGGCTGCAGAAATCAGCTGGAATCGCCTCTTCCTTTACAGTGAGTGCAGGTTCTGGGGGCAAAATGTGACTCCAAGGGACAGGCCTTGGGGAGAACCTCGGATTCCATGGAAATCCAGTGTGGAGAGGCTGGAGAGCTGCTGGCCTGGCCTCCTGCAGCACAGGGAGTGCTGCAGGCTGGCACAGCTGGGGACATGGTGCCCCACGTCCCACAGCTGTGACAACCAAAGAGAGCCTTTGTCAGGGAGCTCCGAGGCCTGGTTCAGACAGAGATCCCCAAAAAAGCGCTGGAAAAGCACCTGGAGTGTGCTAAAGCTCAGGGGAGCAGCACCAGAGGGAGGCCTTGGGGTCAGCTCATCCCTAAATTTTATAGACTTGCAAGTGCCTCGTGCTGGGGAGGGGCTGGAGGGAGAGGTTTGTCCCAACACTTGCAATAAAATCGAGGTTTTGTGGAATGGGATCACAGGAGGATGGGATAATTTGGATTGAGAGGGGCCTTAAAACCCATCCTGATGGGGCAGAGACACCTCCCACTCCCCCAGGTTCCTCCAAGCCCCATCCAGCCTGGCCTTGGACACTTCCAGGGGTCCAGGGGCAGCCACAGCTCCTCTGGGAATTCCAGGGCCTCCCCACCCTCCCAGGGAGGAATTCCTTCCCCACATCCCATCCATCCCTGCTCTCTTCCAGTTTAAAACCCATTTCCCCTTGTCCTGTCACCCCGTCCTCTTGTGAAGAACCTCTCCCTGATACTTCTGGCAGCTTGAGATTCCAAGATCCTGGAACCTGCCTCAATCCCCTGGTTGTGGGGATGTGTTCCATGCCCACGAGGTTGGCAGCTCAGAGGGCTTTCCCTGAACTCTGCTGGGAATTCTTGGGGTCCCTCTCCTCCCTTGGGATCCAGCGGTCTCTGGGAGCTGATCCCAGCAGGAAGGGGGAATTCCTCTCCCTCTGGAGCACACCCCAGCCCTGAGGGGATCCCACTGACTCCAGCAATGCTTTTGTGCTCAGGAAAGGGGAATTCTGCTGCTTTCTTGTCCCTGAGGCATCGAGGTGTGTTCCAAGCACCCCCAACTCGCTGTGCCCCATTTCCTTGCCTCACTCAGGGGGGATTCCAACACTTCCATGCCCATCCTGTGTGCTCCCATCCCAGGGACACCCCGGATTTTGCTGCCCTGGGCTTTCCTGTACTGCTGGAAGAGGGAAATGAGGCTCTTGCCCCTCCTGCATCGCCGGAGGGAGTGGGATCTGCATTCCTCGGGCACTGGAGCCCTTTTTTTGGGGGGATGTTCCACAATGGTGGCTGTGGGGATGGGGCTGAACACCCCAGGGTTTGGTCCCTGTGCTGGGAGAATCCCAAAACTCATTTCCCTTTTGATACCCTGGATTTGAATCGGCCTTTTCCAGTAGGGAGGTGCCCATCCCAAGGGAGCAGGGCCTGGCACTGAGCAGGGCCCCAAATGTGCCCCCAGTCGTGGTTCCAGGGGCTCCCGGCTGTGCTTCCTGGGTTTGGGGTTTCTCCCGTGGCCTGGAGGAGCTCCTGGATGCAGGGTTTTCCCTGGAGACTGGGGATCAGCTCTGTGGGATCAGCTCTGTGGGGTCAGTTCTGTGGGATCAGCTCTGTGGGATCAGCTCTGTGTGGTCAGGTCTGTGGGATCAGCTCTGTGGGATCAGCTCTGTGGGGTCAGGTCTGTGGGGCCAGTTCTGTGGAGCCAGTTCTGTGGGGTCAGCTCTGTGGGATCAGCTCTGTGGGATGAACTCTGTGGGGTCAGCTCTGTGGGATCAGTTCTGTGGGATCAGCTCTTTGGGGTCAGCTCTGTGGGATCAGCTTTGTGGGGTCAGTTCTGTGGGGCCAGTTCTGTGGGATCAGGTCTGTGGGATGAACTCTGTGGGGTCAGCTCTGTGGGGTCAGCTCTGTGGGATCAGCTCTGTGGGGTCAGCTCTGTGGGATCAGTTCTGTGGGATCAGCTCTGTGGGATCAGCTCAGGGAGTGCCCCATTCACTGCAGAGTCCTGGAGCATCCCAGGGGGGCAGGGCAGAGGTGGGCTGGCCCGAAAGCTGGGACAGGGCACAAAATATCCTAAAAACTGTGGTTGAGAAGCCTGGAACGGATTCATTTGTCGTTCTGTTTTTAGGGTTGTGTCACTTCCTCCCCTCAGGGGTGGCTTTGGTGTCACTGTGCAGGGGTGGGCTCAGCCAGGGAGGGGAACATCCCCGATGGATGAGGACAGGGGGGTGCAGGAGTGTCACAAACCAGGAGGGGACTCCTGACAGGTCCCCAGCCCCGTGCTCCTGCCCACCACATCCTTCCCCTGGGCCCGTGCCATCATTGATTCATTTATTCATTTATTTATTTATTCATTTATTTATTTATTCATTTATTTATTCATTTATTTATTTGGGGTTCCTTGTGTCAGGACCCATCCTGGGCTGGGAGAGGAAGTGGATTCAGCAGCAGCAGCAGCAGCAGGGAAGGACACAATGAGTCAGCGGCGGAGGGGAACTAAAAATAAGGAAATATCCAGAGGATGACTTTGTTTCATTTGGGAATTGCAGTCGCAGAGCACCATCCAGGGACAAGAATGGAATTAAACATTTATTTATTGCTGGTTTTGCCCTGAGAATTCGGAGTAGGTTCGCGCTGGGATGCATCACTTGGGTGTTGTTAGAGCTGGGAATTGACCTGGAATTTGCATTTGGGGTGGAATGGTGTCAGCGTGGCTTGGGTATCTCATGAAACATCAGAGGGCAATCAAAATTACTGATCTCTAGTTGTGTTACACCAAAAATCAGGATTTTTCTCGCTGCTGGGCCGGGTTTTGGGGAGAAACCGGAACATAATTCCGTTTTCCTAAGGATTCCTTTCGGGAATTCCCTGAGCGTGAGCTCTGCCTCATCCCTGCAGCTGATCCAGGCCAACCTTTCCCTCTGGGATGGGATCTCAGCAGGGACAGAGCGGGGTTGGTGTGGGAGGGGGTCAGGGGTGGCACTGGGAAGGTGTCCCAGATCTCCAGGCAGGAATGCTGGAGGCAGCAGCTGGAAGCTCCAGGGTTTGTGAGTCCCCCCAGGAGCCAGGGATGGGGTTTTTGGGGATCCCCAGGCTCTCCACACCCACAGGATGGGAAGCAGGGTCAGGCTGGGTGCCTCTGTTGTTTGCTTGCAAGAACTGTAGGGATTTTTTAACAGCTGGAAAAGCCGATTTAGGTGGGGTTTTCCGTGGAGCAGGAATTCCAGCCGGTGCTTCCCATTGCTGGATCGGGACCCCCAGGAATTCCCGGGGATAACTTCCCTGGGGAACAGCCCCGGGAAGGAGAAAGATCCTTGCTCCAGGGCCAGCAGCACTGCCAGGCTGGGATTTTGACATCAGACACCGGGATTTTGACATCAGACACTGGGATTTTTGACATCAGACACCGGGATTTTTGACATCAGACACCGGGATTTTTGACATCAGGCACCGGGATTTTTGACATCAGACACCGGGATTTTTGACATCAGACACTGGGATTTTTGACATCAGACATTGGGATTTTTGACATCAGACACCGGGATTTTTGACATCAGACACTGGGATTTTTGACATCAGACACCGGGATTTTTGACATCAGACACTGGGATTTTTGACATCAGACACCGGGATTTTTGACATCAGACACTGGGATTTTTGACATCAGACACCGGGATTTTTGACATCAGACACCGGGATTTTTCCTGCCCTTGTGCAGCCGCCCGAGGCTCGGGGTTATTTTTATCCCGGCTCTGGCAGTGGCTGGAGAAGGACGCGGCTCCCCAGCCCCGCCGAGCCTCCTCTGCCTGGATCTCCCTGACTTTATTTGGGAAAACCAAGGTGCTCCGGCACAGCCGGCAACCGAGAGGTGCTGGAAAAAGCATCCCGGGGCTGGGTAAAGCGAGTCCTTTTCATCCCATGGTGGCGGCTGGGGAGGAGGAGGAAGAGGCAGGGAAGGACTGAGATGTCCCGAAGGCATCGGGAGCGATCCAGGAGCCGGGAGCGAGGGAGATGAGCCGGGAGCGGGATGATGGAATGGGTGATGTCATCAGGAAAGCAGCCCCGCCGCCCGCCGAGGGCAGCTATAAAAAGGTAAAGGGACAAAAAAAAGGGACAGAAAGGAGCCTTTGTGTTGCCAGCAGGCGGGAATGCTGCGGGAATGCTGCCCGGATCCCTCCCACGCCCGGTGGGATTGGGGCTTTTGGAGGGGGGGGATGGATGGAGCTGGGAGAAGCCGCAGGGCAAACCTCTCGCTCCCTGCTTGTTTCCATATCTCTCGATGATAAAATATCAGGGGGGAAGCTTCCAAAGGCGTTCTCCCACCTGGAAAACCCCCCCTGGGATTTTCAGGCGTTTTGTGACGTGGCTCAAAAAGTTTGGCTCGGGTTTTGCATTGACCCCCCCGGGGAGAAAAAAAAAAAAAACAAAAAAAAGGAGCTAAACGCGCATTTTTTCTGTGATTCCACGCTGTTTGTGAATCCCAGAATAGCCCTTGTGCCACGCAGAGATAAAGTGAGACGCTGCCCGTGGCTCTGGGATTTTAAATATAGCCCTGGTCCCGGGCTGGGAATGACAGAGCCTGGCAAAAATAGCCCTGGTGGCCTGGCCCCGGTGTCCCAGGGCTCCTGCTGGCTGTCCCGGTGCCCCTGGAATGTTTGGTGCTGCAGGATGGGTGGGAAGGAATTGTGCCCCTCCTGGGCTGGGGCTGGGGCTCCAGCAGGACCTGGAGAGCCCAGGGGGGAGCAGGGAGCTGCTGCAGGGCTGGAGCCCCTCTGGAGCCAGGCTGGGAAAGTTCACCTGGAGAGGAGAAGGCTCCAGGGAGAGCTCAGAGCCCCCTCCAGGGCCTGAAGGGGCTCCAGGAGAGCTGGAGAGGGGCTGGGGACAAGGGCTGGAGGGACAGGACACAGGGAATGGCTCCCAGTGCCAGAGAGTGGATTTAGATGGGATTTTGGGCAGGAATTGTTCCCTGGGGAGGGGCTGGGCTGGAATTCCCAGATCCAGCTTCCCTGGATCCCTGGCAGTGCCCAAGGCCAGGCTGGACATTGGGGTTGGGAGCAGCCTGGGACAGTGGGAGGTGTCCCTGCCAGGGCAGGGAATGGGGTGGGATTTGAGGTCCCTTGCAGCCCAAAGCATTCCAGGGTTCTGTGACGTGCTGGCCTTTTCCCTGGAGCAGCCAGAGCCAAGCCTGACATTGTGTTCTGATCCCAGCACAGGTGGCTGCTGCCCTTCCGAGGGGAAGGGCGAGGGGAAGGAGGAAAACATCCACCCCAGATTGTTTTGTTTTCCTCTTAGAAATCAAAAACAGCTTTTTTTTTTTTTTTTTTTTAATCATAGTGAGAACTGAATTGTCCTCAGCTCTGCACAGAGCAGAAATACTTTTATTTTTTGACTCAGTGCCAAAATACACATTTAAGCACCACGGGGTTATGTTTTCCTTGGAATTACCTTTGCATTTTGAGGATTTGACCCATTGCTGCTTCTACATCAGGTCAGAATATTTGATAGTCAAAACCCACCTTGCTGTTTCCCTTCTCCATTTATGTTTTTCCATACCCAGCTCTGGATTTGGACTGCAGCTGTCAGGTAATTTATCCAAAGCCTAACATCCAGTTCCCTCAGGTGTATTTTATTTCTCAGTAACTGCTCCCCGTTTTACAATAACAAATAGGACTCTGGATTTTTTTTCATGGTCGTTAGCCTGGGCCTGGCTTGGAAAATGGGATATTCCCAGCTCAGTCCTGGGAGCAGAGTTATTGAGAATCCTCAGTAATGACCTGGTGGAGAAAACAAATCAGATGTTGATTAAATGTACAGATGTCAGCCTGGGAGCAGTGGGAAACAGCAAAATTAAAACAGACCTCGAGAGACAGATCCGTCAGGAAGGAGGGAAAATGTCCAATTCTGCCTGGATTTTAATGGAAAAAGAGCAGCTTCTGGTGCCCACTGAGGAGGTGGGGATGCTCTGAGGAGGGAGAGGTCCCAGCTGGAGTGGAGGTGGATTTGGGTTGGAGCACAAGGAAAATCAGATTTAGATGGGGAGATGTGGGAGAGGATCATCTGAGCTGGGACAGGGGAAATTTCCAGGACTTGGTGGAATATTGGCTCAGTGGCACAGCCAAGGGCACCCTGAGATGGGCAGCACGAGGGGCTGGCACCAACCTCCCTCCTTCTGCTTCCAGTTCATTAAAAAAACATTTTCACTCATTTTTTTCCTTGTTTTTTCCCCCCTGTTCTGCCCTCCCCAGCAGGGCTGGCTATTTTTAATCCTAAATCTGTCCCCATGTGATTGAGGTATTGATTATTAAAACCTAAAAACCACAGTGGTCTGGGTAAAACTTCAGAAACCTGGAGCTCAGCCCAAAAACTCGGTACCACTTGGTGCTGTGGGGTTCATTTTTATTATTTGAAGGGTTTGAAGTAAAAGGAGTTAGGTCATAAATGAAGTATTTTGGTTAGGGATTGACAAGTTAATGGGCAGGGTGATAATGTGTATAATCAGCACTGGAGCTGGGATTAAATCATGAGTTATTTGAGGTGAATAGTTTGGGTTTTGTCACACTTCCTTGTACAAAAAAGGTGCTTTATTTTCCCTGAGGTGGGCTGTGGGAAGCACAGTTCCAGGAATTAACCCCATGGAAGCAGCCCAGCCTTGCCTGCTCTGTTTCCTTCTGCTGTGTTTTCTGCATTGGGTATTAAGTGCTATTTTATAATTAAATGTTTGAGGGTTTCCAAGTGTTCTTTCCATCAATAACTTCCCAAATCCGTTGTCAGCGATGGCACGTGAGCCCTTAGTGACAGACACTGGGGGAGGCTTTGAATCCAGATCTGAGATTTGCATTTACTGCACACTGATTGCACAGTCATTGATCAGGGATTCATTACAAATGGTTTTGTTAATTGCTATTTCAAAACTGCCTTACATATAATTATATTTATATTTGGGATGTGCCTGTATTTCTATTTATTTCTATTTTTTATTTTTATTTTTATTTTTATTTACTGCACATTGATTACACAGTCATTGATCAGGGATTCATTACAAATAATTTTATTAATTGCTATTTTAAAACTGCCATACATATAATTATATTTATATTTGGGGTGTGCCTGTATTTCTGTATATTTATATTTATGTTTATATTTACTGCACATTGATTACACAGTCATTGATCAGGGATTCATTACAAATCATTTTGTTAATTGCTATTTTAAAACTGCCATACATATAATTATATTTGGGATGTGCCTGTATTTCTATTTATTTATTTTTATCTTTATCTTTACTGCACATTGATTACACAGTCATTGATCAGGGCTTCATCACAAATCGTTTTATTAATTGCTATTTTAAAACTGCCATACATATAATTATATTTATATTTGGGATGTGCCTCTATTTCTAATTGTATTTATATTTATATTTTCTGCACATTGATTACACAGTTATTGATCAGGGGTTCATCACAAATCATTTTGTTGGTTGCTATTTTAAAACTGCCATACATATATTTATGTTTGGGATGTGCTTGTATTTATATTTTTATTTATATTTACATTTATGTTTATATTTATGTTTGGGATGTGCTTGTATTTGTATTTATATTTGTATTTATATTTATATTTATATTTATATCTATATCTATATCTATATCTATATCTATATCTATATTTGGGATGTGCTTGTGTTCATATTTATACATAAAAATACACTTTTAAACCCAGGGATAACTTGATGACAATGGTTCAGAATCCCTCCCTGAGCAGGCTGGCAGGAGAGGGGTTTTTGTGGGGTTGGGAGCTGCTCAGGGAGGTGGAAGGTGCTGCTGGAGGTGGCTGTGTGTGGGCAGAGGTGCAGCTCTTGGGGGATCCATCAGGATGTGCCTGTCAGCGGGTTTGGGTTGGAGTCAGGTGATGTTTAAGGTCCTTTCCAAGCCAAAGCAGGCTGATCCCATGTGGAGAGAGATGCCACTGAGGATTCCCAGTGGGATGTGCTCTGTGGTTGACCCAGGTGTGGAATGCTTGGGAGATGCTGGACATGCTGAGCTTGGGGGTGGGGCTGGTGGGACAAGTCCTCTTCCTGTGCCCTGTCCCTTCCCAGAGCTCCATCCTTCCTGTCCCTTCCCAGATCTTCATCCCTTCCCATCCCTTCCCAGATCTTCATCCTTCCTGTCCCATCCCAGATCTTCATCCCTCCTGTCCCATCCCAGATCTTCATCCCTTCCCATCCCTTCCCAGATCTTCATCCCTCCTGTCCCATCCCAGATCTTCATCCCTTCCCATCCCTTCCCAGATCTTCATCCTTCCTGTCCCATCCCAGATCTTCATCCTTCCTGTCCCATCCCAGATCTTCATCCTTCCTTCCCAGATCTTCATCCTTCCTGCCCCTTCCCAGAGCCTCATCCTCCCTGTCCCTTCCCAGAGCTCCATCCCTCCTGTCCCTTCCCAGATCTTCATCCTTCCTTCCCAGAGCTCCATCCCTCCTGTCCCTTCCCAGATCTTCATCCTTCCTTCCCAGAGCTCCATCCCTCCTGTCCCTTCCCGTCCCTTCCCGTCCCTTCCCAGAGCCTCAACCTTCTATGTGTCCCATCCCAGAGCCTCATTCTTCCATGTGTCCCTTCCCAGTTCTCATCCCTCCTGTCCCTTCCCAGAGCTCCATCCCTCCTGTCCCATCCCAGAGCTCCATCCTCCCTGTCCCATCCCAGAGCTCCATCCCTCCTGTCCCATCCCAGATCTTCATCCCTCCTGTCCCTTCCCAGAGCTCCATCCCTGCTGTCCCTTCCCAGAGGCTGACCCTGCTGTCCCATCCCAGAGCTCCATCCCTGCTGTCCCTTCCCCGAGGCTGACCCTGCTGTCCCTTCCCTGCAGGCCCAGAAGAACGAGCGTGAGTCCATCAGGCAGAAGTTGGCCCTGGGCAGTTTCTTTGACGATGGCCCCGGGCTCTACACCAGCTGCAGCAAGAGCGGCAAGCCCAGCCTGTCCTCCCGGTAAGGCAGAGCCCAGACCCTCAGGGCAGCCTGGGGGGTGGGGGACACCTCCAGTGGGACATCCCAGCATCATCCCACCTCACGCTCTGCTTCCAACTGTTGGAGAGGAGGAAGCAGGAGGGCCCTGCAGAGATAGTTCATTAGTGAAAGATTCTAAGACTATGAGACCCACAAAAGAGATGGAATTGAAAGGGAAATTTGAACTGTAAGGTGCTGGGCAGGAAGAGAGTGATTAAACCAGCTGAAAAGACTGGGCTGGGTGATTCAGTGACACCCCTGCCAGGACAAAAGGATGAATAAGGGGTTGGACCTTCTCAGGTATCAGGGAAAAGGTGGTTTTTCAGGATTTTAGTCTGTAGATTAGTATGGTTAATATAGTAGTCCCTACGGGCTGTATGTAAATTCTGTAGGGTTTGTATCTTGAGGTGATTGGTTGATGCTCATTAGAATATTCACGATAGAAAGGGTTCAAATGGAATGTAACAGGGAACTTGGGCTCTTGCTCCCCTGGATCCCGGTCCCTTTAGACCTTTGGACTCTTCCCCAGTCAGGCTGCCTTCCCACCACCAATAAACCACGACCAATAAACCACGTGTCCCAAAGAGCATCCTGGCCTTCAGATCATCTCTCTCATCAGACACGAACAGCGTTTCCAATACCAACCACATTCCTGAGCTTCCCGTATTTGGGCAAAATCCAAGTGCAAGGCGTGTGTGTCGTGTAAATACTGATAAATGATGTGGGGAAATGGGATTTGGGTGTTGAGGGGATAAAGGAGATCAGGTGAAAGTTTTTTCTGAGTTAGGTTTCCTGCAGGTTTTCCTTTGGGATTTGGAGCAGGGTGTCCAGAGCAGCTGTGGCTGCCCCTGGATCCCTGGCAGTGCCCAAGGCCAGGCACTGGGAGCAGCCTGGGACACTGGGAGTTGTCCCTGCCCTGGATGAGCTTTAAGGTCCCTTCCAACCCAAACCATTTGGGAATTCCAACCACCATGGAATTGTGATTAATGATTTGGGAAAGTGATTAACGCTGAGGAAGCACCAGAGGATGGACAAAAGAAGCTTTAACGTGGCTTCCTGCCTCCCCTCTGCATCCACGAGCTCTGCTTCCCATCCCTGGAGCTGCACATGGATTCCTCCCTTGGATTTTAAAGGTTTCTGCACCAAATACACTCCAGAAGGTCCTGTTCATGTTCAGCTGGGTGTTCAAGCATCAAACACCTCCCGTGCTGGGAGTGAAGCTCTACCTGTTGCCATGGAGTGGGAGAAGAAAGGAGGCTCAGGGAGGCAGAAATCCAGGGGGAATCCTGCAGTTCCAGGGGAGAGGTGCAGTTGTGGAATTAAATGGAGCTGCGGATCATTTGAAAGGGAAAACAGCTTTGCTGTGTGTAGTTACAGCTGAACCAGGAGCTGCTGTCTGGTAATTAGAGCAGGGCTCTAATTAACGCAGCTCATCAGGGTTTGGCAGCTGCGCCTCCAGAAATCGCCAGCTGTGCCTGAAGGATTTGGTGGTTGTTAATATTTATAATCCAGGAAAAGTATTCCCTGTTCCAGGAGCTAGAGGAACAATGGCAGGACGTTGTTCCCGGGGTTTTGGAGGTAATTACAGGGTAGGGTCAGGGAATGCTTGGGTTGGAAGGGACCTTAAAGCTCATCCAATTCCCTCTCCATGGGCAGGGACACCTCCCACCATCCCAGGTTGCTCCCAAGCCTGTCCAACCTGGCCTGGAACAATTCCAGGGATGGGGCAGCCACAGCTTCCTTGTCAGGATTTCACCACCTTCACTTGTTCATTAATAAACAATTAATAATCCTATTTATTTTGTGGTAGTAGTAACTAATAAGCCCCTAAATAAATAAACTAATAAACAGAAGTGAATGGAAAACAGGAATTTGCTGTTCCTGAGGAGCAACACAAGCTCCCATCACACTGGGAATGAGGATGTGGGGGGAGGTTCTCCATCTCCAGAAGGTGGAGATGGGTTGGGATCTCCCACCTGGGCTTTTTCCTTCTCTCCTCCTGCACTGGGATCCCCTGATCCTGCAGCCAGAGAAAATCATTCCTGGGGAGGGGAAAATCATTCCTGCAGAGGGGAAAATCATTCCTGGGGAGGAGAAAATCATTCCTGGGGAGGGGAAAATCATTCCAGGGATGGGGCAGCCACAGCTTCCTTGCCAGGATCTCCCCACCTTCACTTGTTCATTAATAAACAATTAATAATCCTATTTATTTTGTGGTAGTAGTAACTAATAAACCCCACAGAAATGATTGGAAAACAGGAATTTGCTGTTCCTGAGGAGCAACACAAGCTCCCATCACACTGGGAGTGAGGATGTGGGGGGAGGTTCTCCATCTCCAGAAGGTGGAGATGGGTTGGGATCTCCCACCTGGGCTTTTCCCTTCTCTCCTCCTGCACTGGGATCCCCTGATCCTGCAGCCAGAGAAAATCATTCCTGGGGAGGAGAAAATCATTCCTGGGGAGGGGAAAATCATTCCTGGGGAGGAGAAAATCATTCCAGGGATGGGGCAGCCACAACTTCCTTGCCAGGATCTCACCACCTTCACTTATTCATTAATAAACAATTAATAATCCTATTTATTTTGTGGTAGTAGTAGTTAATAAACCCCACAGAAATGATTGGAAAACAGGAATTTGCTGTTCCTAAGGAGCAACACAAGCTCCCATCAGGGAGGTCTGGAAAACACCAGAATGAACTCTTGTGTTACAGGAGTGTCTTGGGTACAGTGAATCAATAATTTCCACCAGTGACAAAATATTTTATAATACACTTTAATTTCTATGCTGTTTATAGCTCTGTACATTCCTCCTTAATTTTTTTATTCTTTATTTGTATAAAGAATTTTTGTGGGGCTTTTTTATAGTAACAGATTTTTATAGTTCTGCATCTTTTGTTGGATTCTGTAGATTTTATTGAAGGTAATCAGAGCTGAACAGTCAGAAATAACAACGATATTCTGAAATAATGACCATAAAAAATAACCAAAAAATCCCTGTGGTTTGGGGGTAATTCTGCAATTTGTAAAAAATAATTTAAAAATCCTTTCAGTGTGAGGGTAATTCTGCAGTTTTTATAAAAAATAACTCAAAATCCCTGCAGTTTGGAGGTAATTCTGCAGTTTATTAAAAATAACCAAAAAATCCCTATAGTGTGGGGATAATTCTGCAGTTTTTATATAAAAAAAAACCCAACAAAATCCCTGTAGTTGGGGGGTAATTCTGCAGTTTATTAAAGAAACCAAAATCCCTGCAGAGTGGGAATAATTCTGCAGTTTATTAAAAAAATAACCCAAAAATCCCTGCAGTTTGGGGCAATTCTGCAGTTTTTATTAAAAAAAAAACAAACCCAAAAATCCTTTCAGAGTGGGAATATAATATATAATATATAATATATAATATATAATATATAATATATAATATATAATATATAATATATAATATATAATATATAATATATAATATATAATATATTATATAATATATAATATATTATATATTATATATTATATATATATATATAAATATATATTTATATATAATATATAGTATATAATATAATATATTTTTATAAAAAATAACTTTAAAATGCCTGCAATTTGAGGCAATTCTGCAGTTTATTAAAAAAAACCAAAATCCCTGCAGTGTGGGATAATTCTGCAGTTTTTATTAAAAAAAAAATCCCTGCAGTTTGGGGGTAATTCTGCAGTTTATTAAAAAACCCCAAATCCCTGCAGTTTGGGGCAGTTCTGCAGTTTATTAAAAAACCCCAAATCCCTGCAGTTTGGGGGTAATTCTGCAATTTATAAAAAATAACTAAAAAACCCCTTCAGTGTGAGGGTAATTCTGCAGTTTTTATAAAAAAACAACCCAAAATCCCTGCAGTTCGGGGCAATTCTGCAGTTCAGCAGCAGGTGGTGGTAGAAGCCCTGCCTCGCTGTGACACCGAGTTGTCCCCCGTGTCACCCTGCCCTGGTGGCACCCCCGGGGATGGCAGTGTCACTCACTCCTGGGGGATGGCAGTGTCACTCACCCCAGGGGATGGCAGTGTCACCCCCAGGTATGGCAGTGTCACTACCTGGGGATGGCAGTGTCACCCCAGGGGATGGCAGTGTCACTCACCCCCGGGGATGGCAGTGTCACCCCCAGGGGGATGGCAGTGTCACTCACCCCAGGGGATGGCAGTGTCACCCCAGGGGATGGCAGTGTCACTCACCCCAGGGGATGGCAGTGTCACTCACCCCCAGGTATGGCAGTGTCACCCCCAGGGGGATGGCAGTGTCACCCCCCAGGGGATGGCAATGTCACTTCCCCGGGGATGGCAGTGTCACCCCCCAGGTATGGCAGTGTCACTCACCCCCGGGGATGGCAGTGTCACCCCCAGGGGGATGGCAGTGTCACTCTCGGGGATGGCAGTGTCACTCCCCAGGTGATGGCAGTGTCATCCCCAGAGGATGGCAGTGTCACTCCCCAGAGGATGGCAGTGTCACCCCCAGGGGATGGCAGTGTCACTCACCCCCGGGGATGGCAGTGTCACTCCCCAGAGGATGGCAGTGTCACCCCCAGGGATGGCAGTGTCACTCCTCAGAGGATGGCAGTGTCACCTCCGGGGATGGCAGTGTCACCCCCAGGTATGGCAGTGTCACCCCCAGGTATGGCAGTGTCACTCACCCCCGGGGATGGCAGTGTCACTCACCCCCGGGGATGGCAGTGTCACTCACCCCCGGGGGATGATGGCAGTGTCACTGTCACTGTCCCTGCCCTCCCCCAGGCTGCAGAGCGGGATGAACCTGCAGATCTGCTTTGTCAACGACAGCGGCAGCGACAAGGACAGCGACGGCGATGACAGCAAGACAGAGACCAGCCTGGACACGCCCCTGTCACCCATGGTGGGTCTGGGCTCCATCGGGAATGGGAACCCCTGGCAATCCCTGAGGGGCCGGTGACAGTGGCAGCTCCAAACCCCAGGGCAGCCTTTGCAGCCCTCAGTGAAGGGTGAGGTGCTGAGGGACAGATAAGGAACCACCCCTGGGTGCTGTGGAGCTGATGCCTAATCATTGCTTAATTATTCTGGGGGTCAAAATCCTTTAATTAAGGGCGGTCCTCTGGGATAAATGTGAATATTCTCCATGGGAAGGGTTTTCCAGCTGCCCAGGGCAGTGGTGGAGTCCTCAGCCCTGCAGGGATTTCAAAGGCCTGTGGATGTGGCACTTGGTGGGGAAAATCCCACCCTGGGATGCCCCAGGACATCCCAAACTCCTCTTCTCTTCTCTTCTCTTCTCTTCTCTTCTCTTCTCTTCTCTTCTCTTCTCTTCTCTTCTCTTCTCTTCTCTTCTCTTCTCTTCTCTTCTCTTCTCTTCTCTTCTCTTCTCTTCTCTTCTCTTCTCTTCTCTTCTCTTCTCTTTTCTCTTCTCCTTCCTTCCTTCCTTCCTTATCAGCCCCCAGCAGCTTCCCTCTGGTTTTCTGTCTGGATCCAACATTCCTTTCAGGATGTATCACCACAGCCCCGGGTGTTTCCCTCCACTTTAACCTTTCAACACCTTCTGATCTGCTGGGCTCCTCTTTTCCCTTCAAAGCCGAGGAGGCCTAGCTGGGAATCACTCTGATTTTTAAAGATAATCCTGTGGATTGAGATAAAAAAAAATAAATCCGTGCCCTTCAGGGTTTCTGTAGGGAAAAAAAAAAAAGAAATAAATAAAAATGCAGAGAAATGGGTCAAACATTGCTGTGGCTTCTCTGCTTCCCCAGAGCAAGCAGAGCTCGTCCTACTCGGACAGAGACACGACGGAGGAGGAGTCGGAGTCCCTGGATGACATGGATTTCCTCACCAGGCAGAAGAAGCTCCAGGCCGAAGCCAAGATGGCCCTGGCCATGGCCAAGCCCATGGCCAAGATGCAGGTGGAGGTGGAGAAGCAGAACAGGAAGAAGTCTCCAGTGGCAGATCTGGTGAGTCCCAGCCCTGGAACACCCCCAGGGAGGACACGGCGAGGAAGGGCTGGGCTTTGTCAGGCACCACACAAGGAAATGGCACCCACACACTGAGGTGTCCAAGGCAGAAAAGAGAGCAGTTTATTTACAGACTTCCAACATTGATAGAATTCCAGCAGTGGCCATGGATTGGAGGAAGAAAATCTTCCTCTCCAACCACACTGGGCAACCCAACAGCCCATCCACAGCCTCCTCCTCATGAAGAGAATGCAAACATGGTTAGATGTTACAATAACAAGAGAAGTTGATGTAAAATAGTGTGAGACTCCATTGCAAAGGGTAAACAGAGAAGGTTAAAATAGAAAACTTTAGGAAAACTTCTCGAAGAGACAGAGGAGAGCAGCAAAAACCCAAGCAACAGGGCTTCAGGAGCTGAAGGAGCTCTGGGAGCAGGGAACGGGGCTGCTGGAGGTTGGTGCTGCCTCCAGGCTGCTCATCCTCGGAGCTGGAGTCTGTTCATCCCATCCTGGAGCACTCCTGCCTCGGCCCAGGGCTGTCACCATCCCCCTCAGCCCCAGTTCCATCCAATATTCCTGTGATTTCCTGATCCTGGTCCGCTGGGAGCCTCAGGCCCAGTTTTGTGCTGAACTCCCTTTGGTGGAGTCCTTGCTGCCCATTTGTGTGGGAGGGGGATGCAAAACTGAGGGGACAAACTGCTCAGAACTGGAAATCATCGGAAGAAAACAGAAAAATATTGGAAGGAAACAGCAAAACATTGGAAGAAAGCTGTAAAATACCGAATATTTCTTTGCAGCTGCCACATATGCCTCATATAAGTGAATGCCTGATGAAGAGAAGTTTAAAACCCACTGACCTAAGGGACATGACCATCGGGCAGCTACAGGTGATAGTCAATGACCTTCACTCACAGATAGAAAGTAAGTGGTAATTGCTTAATTATTCTGGGCTCTGCCTCCTTTAATTAAGAGCAGTCCTCTGGGATAAATATAAATATTCTCCATGGGAAGGGTTTTCCAGCCCTGGCACAGCTGCCTGGGGCTGCAGTGGAGCCCCCATCCCTGCAGGGATTTCAAAGCCCTGGTGGATGTGGCTCTTGGTGGGGAAAGCCCCACCCTGGGGTGCCCCAGGCCATCCCAAACTCAGCCCATTCCTCCCTGGCTCAGGCTTGAACGAGGAGCTGGTGCAGCTGCTGCTGATCCGGGACGAGCTGCACACGGAGCAGGATGCCATGCTGGTGGACATCGAGGACCTCACCAGGTGAGGCAGGAATTCCTCTCCCCTCACAGCTCCCAGTTTGCCATCAGCAGCACCTGGAGGGGGTGGTTTTCCTGCGGCAGAATTTTGGGATTGAAGCTTTTGCCATCCCAGGGTATCGGGATGGAGTTGTTCCCTGTGAGGGTGGGAGGATCCCTGGAAGTGTCCAGCTTGGACAGGGATCTGTCTTTGCCATCAGAAGGGCTGGACAAGGGGGAGAACTTTGGGATGTTAATATTTAATAATTGATGAACCAGTTATTAAACATTGCAGGATATGGGCAGGTTCCCTTAGGGGCTCCATCCCCTGGCAGCAAGGCTCAGGAGGCATTTTGGTTTGGGATAATTAGGGGTGGGCTTCAGAAATATGAAATGTTCCAAATATTCTGAGTATTTGGTTCAGAAATATAAAGGCTGGGGGTGAAAGGGAAAAAAAAGAGGCCCTGGGTAGTGTCAGCACACCAGGGCTGTGACCCCAAACTGGAGTATTGGGAAAAAACCAGGAAGATCAAGTGGTGAGGGGGAAGTTTGGGATGGGAGCTGGAGCTGAGCCGGTGCCACCACATCTCCTGGGTTCTCCTCCCTTGTTCTGGGCAGTGCTCTGCTTCTTCCCTGCAGCCCTGGCAGCTTCACAAATGGCATCTTTTGGGAATGCTGGGGGCTGTCCCCTTCATCCCTCTGGTATTTGGGGGTGTTGGCCATCCCTGTGGGAAGGGAGGGAGGGAAACCTCTCAGGTGCCCCAAACCACTCCAGGCTTCAGTGCAACCCCAAAGGGGCTTCCCTGGCCTTTCACCCCCCTCCTCCTGCCAGGAAGGAGCCCCAGCACAACTCCAGAAAACACTTGGTGGTTTTCCATGGGGGGGGAAAAAAAAACCCAATTCCCAGCTCCTTGCTGGAGCTGGTGGGTTGGCTTTTCCCATCTTCTCCTTGGCCCAGGGAATCACAGCCCCTTGCTGTCCCCAGGCACGCCGAGAGCCAGCAGAAGCACATGGCAGAGAAGATGCCAGCCAAGTGAACCCCTCCCTCCTCCTGCCTCTGGCCTGCCCAGGGAATTCCACACAAATCCCACTGTTGCTCATTGACCATGTCCCAAAGCTTTCTGTCTGGTGATCGGCCTCCTGCTTCTTAATTTATTTTGATTTTTTTATTTGTTTTTTTTTTTACTCGTGCCACTAAATATCAGGCATTTTATTAATAATAATAATAATGATAATGATGTTATTATTATTACAGAAACCAAGAGGGTTGTACAGTACTTATAACATTATAAATCACAGGCGAGAAGAGAGAGAGAGGGGTAGCTTAACTTTATTTTTTTGGTCGTTTTAGAGACTTTTTTTTTTGTTGGGGGGGGGAGGGGGTTGGATGAATATTTTACCATCGACTACTTTTTTATTCCTCACTGTAGTTTTCAAATAAAGAACCTGTTCTCGACGGTGCTATATACAAGTCAACAAAGAAACAAACAAAAAAAAAAGAAAAAAAGAAGAAAAAAAATAACTCCATGCCTTGCCTGGTAGTGACGTGGTAGCTTTCAGTAAATCTGTACATTTTACTCAGTTCTCAGCGTTCTGGGGGGGATGTTGGCTCCCTGCCATTCGTTTTTAGGTGTGCTGCTGACACTCAGTGGAGTGCAGAGAGTTGGAAGTTTTCTGTAAAAAGCTGTAAAATAAAAATTACCACCATTGTTTTCCTATCACACGTCTGTTTGTTGCCAAGGGGGTGAATTTGCTGGTGGATCCTCCGACTAAATGTGTGATTTGTCATCCCCAGAAAGAGCCTTTTTTATTTATTTTTTTTTTTTTAATTTTTTTTGCCTCTCTGACCACATGAAACTGAGAGAAGAAAAGGGTTTTTTGTAGAGTTATTTATTTGTAATTTCCTTTATTCTGTTTCACGTGGGCTTCAGAGATGTGTCTGTAACACTGAGCCCTGAATTTGTGATGCTTGGGAGCAGCAGACAAACACAGCCCAGCCCAGGTGGGTTTTTTATATATTGGATTGTCTGGGCTGAACATTTAAAATAAAATTTTAGAAATGAAAAGAATAATCTGTGTTTAAAAAATGGGCAGCAAATTCCATGGATGTGAAATAGGGAATTCCTCACTCTGCCCTCAGGAGAGGCTCAGGGCTGAGTGCTCTCTGTAGGAGAGGGGACACTGGGACAAAATAAATTTGTCTCCATCCCTCTTTTTATTGGATTTAAAGCTGGAAGCTCTTCCCAAGTCCCAGCCTGGTGCTCCCAGCAGCTTTTTACCTTTTAATTCTCATTTCCTCGGGGGCAAATCCATCCCAGCCAAGGCTCTGCCTGATGACTTATTCAGGGTGTTTGCAAAAAGCCTCAGCTGCATTAAAATTTCATCCCCTGCCAGGGATGGCTTTTATTAAAGCACTTTTTTTTTTTAATTAAATAACTTTTTTTTCCCCTCCTTTTTTTTTTTTTTTTTTTCAGAAAGGGCAGGGTTGGAAGCAGCCCTCAGAGGGGTTTGGGGGCTGGGATGGGGGTTGGTTTAATTTAAGGAGCAATTGGATGGGTTAGCAGCCCTCACCTGCAGCCCAGGAAGAAAAAAAACCTTTTTCTTCCTTATTTTTGAATCTATGCAGAAAATACAGAGAAATATTGAGGTGTTGGTTTCCCTGCAGCTCTGGGGTGGCTGCCTGCACACAGTGAGAGCTGCTGGGCTTAAATTTCCCTTCCAAAGGTTAAATTTTCCCTCTAAACCCCCCCAAATTTGCAGTGTCTGAGCCCAAAAACCTCTCCGTGGAGGAGCTGCCTCCTGCTGTATTTAAAGCAAGAAAAGCCCCAAATACACGAAGTTTGCTCTCAGCTTTAAGGAAAAAAAATAAGAAAAGAAAAAAAAGAAGCAAGAAAGTTTCTGTGTGTCCCTGGGGAATCCCACAGCTCCCCCTGGCATCTGGAGCAGCGGGAGGAGGCAGCCTGGAAAGGCTGGAATTCCATTTCCTTGCTAAGTGCCTTTGACTTGCTGGAGAGAATTTGTTTTTCCACTCACCCCCTGCTGGTTTTTCCCCTCCTGTCCTGGGGGAATTGGGTTTTTCCAGGAAAAAAAAAAAAAAAAAAAAAAAAAATCCCGTTTCTGGGTCTCCTTGGCTCTGTGTGCCGAGGGGTGCTGTGGATGATGGCAATGCTGGAATTGATGGATTAAAGGATATTTCTAAAAGATCAGGGTCTGGCGTGTGCTTTCTGAGCAAGGTTTTGGGTTTGTGTTTTAATTCCTGCCTCTTTGAGCCTCCTGCATCCTCCTGGGTGAGTGTTGGATTCCCAAAAAAAGCACCAACCATCTCCCACAGGATGCCAGGCTGGGAATGATTTTCCAGCTGGTCTCAAACCATGACATCCCTTCGTGTTTTCAAGTCTCCTCCTAAACCCACCTGTGCTTGAAGAGCCCAAAATGCTGCATTTGATATAAAACAACCCCCAAATCACCCTCGTGCCTGAGCTGAGGTCCTGCTGAGGTGGATCCACCACCCTTGGGAGCTGGGGTGAGCTTTATGAGCCAGCTGCTTCCTGCCAGGGAAGCCCTGTGGTTTGGGTTCCCCTTTTTTGGGCTTCTCTGCCCTGGTTTTTGGTTTTTGGTTTTTTTTTTTTTTTTGTGGGTTGTTTGTTTGTTTGTTTGTTTTGTTTGTTTGGTTTTTGTTTTTGTTTTTGTTTTGTTGTTTTTGTGGGGGTTTTGTTTTGTTGTGTTTTTTTGTTTTGTTTTGGGGGTTTTTTTGTGTTTTTGTTTTTTGTTTTGGGGGGTTTTTTTGGGGTTTTTTGTTTGTTTGTGGTTTTTGTTGTTGTTGTTGTTTTTTGGGTTTTTTTGGTTTTTTGGGTTTTTTGGGGGTTTTTTTTTGGCTTTCCCTCTGCAGCAGCTGCTGGCTGTGCTGAGCAGCCTCTCCCCGGACACAGAGGCAGCAGCAGGGAGTGGGAGCCTGGAAAAGAAGGGAAATTGTGGCTGTTCCACCCCTGGCAGTGCCCCTGGACAGGGCTGGGAGCAGCCTGGGCCAGGGGGAGGTGTCCCTGCCCAGGGCAGGATGGAACGAGATGAGATTTTTCATGTCCCTCCCAACCCCAAACCATTCCATAATTCCATAAAAACCACACAGACAGCCTTTTGCTCTCCTTTTTTCCCCTCCAAAGGAGAAACATGATGAATTTATGACAAGGAAGGAGGCTCAGATGAGACACTTTGGGCTGGGGGGACGCTCCCTCCGTGTCCCTCCTGCCCCTGCTGCTTCACAGGGAAGGTGAGCAGCTCCCAAATTTCCCCTCTCCGAGGCAAAGCCACCCTTCAGGCAGGTGGCAGCAAATTCAGGTGGATTAAACACAAAAGAAAAGGGGTTTTTTCGTAGAGTTATTTATTTGTAATTTCCTATATTCTGTTTCACGTGGGCTTCAGAGACGCTTCTGTAACGCTGAGCCCTGAACTTGTGATGCTTGGGAGCAGCAGACACACACAGCCCAGCCCAGCCCAGGTGGGTTTTTTATATTGGATTGTCTGGGCTGAACATTTAAAATTTTAGAAGCAAAGTGTTTAGAAGTGTTTAAAAATGGGCAGAGAATTCCATGGATGTGAAACAGGGAATTCCTCACTCTGCCTTCAGGAGAGGCCCAGGGCTGAGTGGTCTCTGTAGAAAAGGGGACACTGGGACGAAATAAATTTGTCCTCAGCCTGCTCCAGGACATCCCTGCTGCTCCAGGCCCTGCCAGGGAAGGTGAACAGCTCCCGAATTTCCCCTCTCCAGGCCGGGCTGTGAAAACCTGGGCAAGGAATTCAGTAGATTAAATACAAAATTCCTCACTCTGCCATCAGGAGAGGCCCAGGGCTGAGTGGTCTCTGTAGAAAAGGGGACACGGGGATGAAATAAATTTGTCCCCATCCCTCTCCAGGATATCCCTGCTGCTCCAGGCCCTGCCAGGGAAGGTGAACAGCTCCCGAATTTCCCCTCTCTGAGGCAAAGCCTCCCCTCAGGCCGGGCTGTGAAAACCTGGGCAGGGAGTTCAGTGAATTAAACACGGAATTCCTCACTCTGCCTTCAGGAGAGGCTCAGAGCTGAGTGATCTCTGTAGGAGAGGGGACATTGGTACAAATGTCCTCTCCAGGACGTCCCTGCTGCTCCAGGCCCTGCCAGGGAAGGCGAGCAGCTCCCGAATTTCCCCTCTCCGGGCAAAGCCGCCCCTGAGGCCGGGGGAGGCTCTGAGGGCCGGAGCTGACGTCCCTGCCTTGCCCGCACATCCCACCCCCGCTGGGTTTCTCTTCCCTCTTACCATAAACCGAAGGAAAGCCTGGTGTGCTGCTCCCTCGTCTGCCCCTGCTGCTCACACCTCCTGAGTGCCCACGGCAGCGGGGAATTATTTTCCAGCAGGGAATTCGGGATCAAAATCTGCTTTTTTCCCGGCCCCGCGGTGGGATCAGCCCTTCCCTCTTCCCTCAGATCCAGCATCAGCTCCTTCCCGGTGGGAAAATATTCTTTAAAGTTTCTCGGCTGTGGGGAGGAAAAAAGGGATTTATTTTTTTGGTTTATTTGTGTTTTATTGATGGTTCACACCCAGCTCCAGCGCGGGGAAATGGCACCTCCCTAAACTCACGGGGTTTGAGTGAAACCCCTTTTCGTTTTCTGCATCGTTTGCATAAAATCCAGAGTTCGTTTTTTGCAGGGGAAGCCACGAGGGGTGTCCCGGGCTCTGCCAGCTCCCTCACGGGCAGCAGCTGCCCTGGATGGCACCCCCAGCCTGGGATGGATATCCCTGTGCCTGGGATGGATATCCCTGTGCCTGGGATGGATATCCCTGTGCCTAGGATGGATATCCCTCACCCAAACCAGACCCCCCCAGCTCCCAGCCCACCACAGCCTCCAGGAACCACCCCAAAATCATTGGGTTTGGGATTGGTTTGGCTTGGAAGGGAAATCTCACCTCATTCCCACAGCAAGGGACACCTCCCACTGTCCCAGGCTGCTCCAGCCTGGCCTTGGGCACTGCCAGGGATCCAGGGGCAGCCACAGCTGCTCTGGGAATCCCAGCCCAGCCCCTCCCTGCCCTCGCAGGGAAGGATTTATCCCCAAATTCCCACCTGTCCCTGCCCTCTGGCAGTGGGAATCCATTCCCCTGGTCCAGTGTCCCTCTCTGGCTGTCCTGCAGCTTTCCCACTCTGTAGCCATGGTTGGTGCTGTGATGTTTGGGTTTCTCTGAAACTCTTTCCCAGACACTGTTCTGTCAACTCCAGACACATTTTCCTGACTGTAACCTTTGCTTAAATTCCTTTCCCTGGGAGGGACTTCTGCTTGATGTCCCTCTGACTTGACCAACGCAGTTGAAGAAGTTTGTCTTTCTTCCACCCCTTTGTGGGTGGTTCTTTGTAAAACAGCATCAAGGGAAGAAATTCCCGGGGAATAAAGAATTGATTGGAGTAATTTCAGCCTTCTGACCTCGGAGTCTGTGATCCTGAACAGGGTCACCACTCCTTGTTTTCCTGGGAAGGTCTGCTCCCTTCCCCAGCTTCCCACAGAACTCTGGCAGCTCTCACCTGCTTTTGGTCAGCTCCTCACTCCGCTGGGGCTGCACTCATGGCCTTTATCTCCTCACCGAGGCACAGCAAAACCATCAAAGAGTTTTGAATGTTTTTAGTTCTGGCTCTGCAGGGTAAATTCCTGCCAGCAGAGCGCCCAGCCTGCAGGAGGAGCGGTGAAATCCCGGGCACAGCATTCCTGGGAATCGCTCCTGCCAAATCCCTGTCCTTGGGATGGGAGCCCAGGGAATTCTCTGTCACCCCTCAGGTGTCCCCCAGGCACCTCAGGCTCTCAGCTGCTGGCCTGGCACAGCTTCCTGGGGAGAGAATGGAGAATTCCATCATTCATGGCACTTGGAAAATCATGTTACACCAAAGAAATGCTAAAAAAAAAAACAACAAACCCTCCCTGCTCAGCTCCTGCTCATCCAGGATCAGATTCCTTTCCTTTCCCCACGTGCAAAGCCAGCCCGAGGTGAAAGTTCAGATCCAAACCCAGCAAGGACAGAATTCCTGCTTTTCCCACATCCCTGCTTCCCTCCTGCCTGCCCAGCACAGCAGCCACAGCCAGGGGGTGGCAGGGAGGGACAGGGAGCAGAAAAAGCACCCGGAGCTGAGAAATTCTGTCAGGGGTGAAAACTGAAAGTGAGAGAGAAAGAGCTCCTGGAAGTGCCAGGAAACCACGGGCACAGCTGGCATCGCCTCCCTCCTCAGCCCGGGCTGCTTTCGGGGCGGGGGCAGCCGGGGTGAGCTCACAGGCTCCCCAAAATTCCAGGGGGATGCACCTCCCCCTGCAGCTCCATCCAGGCCCTGCTGGGGCCTCCTGGGGGGTTTTATTCCTGTTAATCCTGTGGGTATTTGGAACAAACCCCACAGGGCTGAGAGACCCACACGGAGCCAGGAAATCCTGGAATGGGTCGGGTTGGGAAGGGACCTCAAATCCCGGTTCTGTGGGCAGGGAATGGGAATAATTCCAGATCTGTGGGCTGGGCTGCGAGGTTCCTCTGTGGTTATTCCACAGACTCATAAAATCATGGAATGGTTCGGGTTGTTTGGCTTGGAAGGGACCCCAAAGATCATCCTGTCCCACCTTCCCCTATCCCAAAGTGCTCCAAGCCCCATCCAGCCTGGCCTTGGACACTTCCAGGGATGAGGAATCCAAAATTTCTCTGGGAATCCACAATTTCTCTGGGCTGGGGCCTCCCCACCCTCCCAGGGAAGAATTTCTCTCTGATATCTGCTCCTTCCAGCTTGCTGGGAGAAATTCCCTGCCCAAAATGCACCCTGTGGGCTTTTTAGGGAATCCCAACCCTGATCCGGTGGTTCCCAGTGGCTTCATCCCTTTCCCAGGATGAATCCCTTACCCTGGAAAGGGGATTGGAGCTTTGGAGCCTGCAAATAACAACCTCTGGATTTGGGGATCCCACTGCTGGGTGGTCCCAGAGCTGCCAGCTGCTCCCTGGAATCCAAGAGCCAGGAGCCAGCGTGGATTCTGGGGAAAAATCTCAGGAATTCTGGTGGCAACTGGAGAATGAAAGGGCCAAGAGATGCAGGTGACTGAGCCAGGATTTCAGGGGGTCCAGCAGCCCAAGGAAGCTTCAGAAACACCATTTAATCAGCCCTGATGGAACACCAGCAAAAGTAGAAGTCTGGGATTGGGAATTCCAGGGAATTCCATGAGGAATCAGAACCAACAGGCACAAAAACATCAGGGATGTTTCTCCTGACCCTTTTCCCCTCTGTTTGATGGAGCCATCAGTTCCCAACCCAAATCAGAAACAACTTCTGTCAGTGAGGCTCTTCTGGTGATAAATCTGACCTTGGATCTTCCACAGAAGCAAAAAAAAAAAAAAAAAAAAAAAAAAAAAAAAAAAAAAAAAAAAAAAAAGATTCAGTGTTCCACAAGTTCTGCCAGTGGCAAATGGGATCAAATGGCTTCCATTTATTGCCCCCAGAAATCCCATTCCATGCCACATTGTCCCTTTTTTTTAATGGGGCAGTGATCTCTGCCTACAGCTGACCATCAGCCTGGCTGGGATTTAATCACCCTGCAGCTTCCATTTCTATTTCTCTGTAATTATTGCTTAATCAGAGACATAAAATTACTGCTGATCACAATGCCAGGCAATAGGGCTGCCCTACAAAGAGCCAAACCCTTCCCAGTGAGGATGTCACTCCATGACCTTCCCAAAGGGTTTGGAGCTTGTTAATGAGGAAAACCCATCTGATTTTAAATTCCAGGAGAACCAACCTCCCACAATTTCCATTTATTCGAGGGGAGAGAAGCCAAGACAGAAACAAAAAGCCAGGACATTTCCAGGAACCTCCCACTTTTCCAGGAGAGAGAGGCCTGAGCTGATCCCATTTCTCATCACCCAACTCTCCAGGCCTCAAAACCAAACTGAGCTCAGGGCGTGGGGCTTTGGGGCTTTTCTCATCGGGTTTCTTTCTGATTTGTGTTTTCCCTTTCTTTCTCAGGCTGGATTTTTGGGCACTGATTTGGGGGAGGGCAGAGCCAGGAGCAGGGGTTCCCCGAGTTTTGACTGCATTAGATCAAATCTGATTTTACAGAGACACAGAATCCCTGAGCCTCGCTTTTTCTCTGGATGGGTAATTCCAACAAAAGTAAATTCTGGTTGAAACAGAGGCTGTGCAATTCCATTTATTTTTTCTGGTGGAAAATCATACAGCTGCTAACTCTTTTATAATTTAATAGTTACATACATAAAATATATATTTATTGCCTATATCATCTATATCTATATCTATATCTATATCATCTATATCATCTATATCGTCTGTATTGTCTATATTATAATTATTATATTTATTTTATTTTATATATTCCATATATTTACTATATTTAATGTATTTTAAAATATATTTAATATATTTAGTATATTTAATATATTTTAAATATATTTAATGTATTTTAAAATATATTTAATAGCTTCAATATCTTTAATATATTTAATATATTTAATATATTTATTATATTTATTATATTTAATATATTACATATATTACATATATTACATATATTACATATATTACATATATTACATATATTTAATATATTTAATATATTTAATATATTTAATATATTGGAGAGGCCCTGGCACAGGGTGCCCAGAGAAGCTGGGGCTGCCCCTGGATCCCTGGAATTGTCCAAGGCCAGGCTGGATGGAGCTTTGAAGTAACCTGGGGCAGTGGAAGGTGGAACCACCTTTAATATCCCTCTCAGCCTTAAAAATCCCGTGATTTTAGGACTCATGAAATGAACACAAAGGAACATCCCTGCCCAGCCCAAGGTGTGGAATAATTCCCATTCCATTTCAGCAATGCTTCCCATTCCTTCCCCTGGGGCTGCACTTGCCCCAAGCTGCTCGAGGAGGAATGGTCTTGTTTAAATATATCAGAGTGGAGAAAACACGTTCTTTTGCTTTAATGTGATTGATATAAATATTAATTATCAAGACTTTTCATTCAGGCTAAGCCTGGTCAAGCAGAGGATGGAGGAGGGATGAAGAGGGATTCCACTCACCAGGATTTTAATTCTGAATCCTGGAATGGTTTGGGTTGGAAGGGACCTTAAATCCCATCCCATCCCATCCCATCCCATCCCATCCCATCCCATCCCATCCCACCCCATCCCATGGACTGGAACATCTTCCACTGTCTCAGGCTGCTCCAAACCCATCCAGCCTGGCTGGGACACTGCCAGGGATCCAGGGGCAGCCACAAGCAAGGATTATAGGAGAGATCTATAGGATATAATTAAGATTTATTCCAATTTAGCAGAAAAATTGAACCCAAATCCCACCCCAGTGCTTGTGTCCTGCTGGGAGCAGGGGCTGAGAAACCTGGAAAGCCAAAGTGGTGCCTTTCAGGAACAGCCCAGCAGCAGCACATCCCAAAAGTCTCTTTCACTTTTGGCTCCTAGACAAGCTGGAAACCACAGCCCAGGGTGAAATGACGGGGCAGAGGTGGAAAACACAGAGGGAAACTGGAAAATGATGCACTGCTGGTACTGGAGCAAAGAGAAGTCTCAGGACACAACACAGGCTTCTTATAGGAAACAGTGAAAATAAGAAGAATCTGAAAATGCAATATAAAACTCTTGATTCATCCTGCTCCCTTCCAGTTTGACAGCAAAAATCCCAGTGACTTCACGGCAGCCCCAATGCACAGGAAAGTTTTCTGCAGCCTTTTGGTGCAGCTGAGAATGGCCACGACAAACAGGAGCTGATATTGAAATATCTGTTGATTATTGCAAATATTTCAGCAAAATCGAACTTCCAGGCAGGTTTTCACAAACATTCATTAGTGAGGTTTTGCCATGAGAGAGCCAGGGAACCGTGGAATGGCTCGGGCTGGAAAATATCTCCAAGTTCATTCAATGCAAGCATCCCCAGCACTGCCAAGGCCACCCCTGAGCCCCGTCCCCAAGTGCCACCTCCACAGGGCTTCAAATCCCCCCAGGGATGGGGACTCCACCACTGGGCAGCCCCTTCCAACCCTTTCCATGAAGGAATTTTCTCGAACATCCACCACGAACCTCCTCTGGGGAAAGCTGAGGCTGCTCCCTCTTGTCCTGTCACTTTTGCCTTGAGAGGAAAGCAAAGCGGGAGAAAGAAGGGAAATGGAAAAGCTGGAGAGAGACGATTTAGGAGGGACGGGGCGACAGAACAGAGGGAACGGCTCCAGACAGAGAGGAGGTTTAGGTGGAATTTTGGGATGGGATTCCTGCCTGGGAGGGTGGGGAGTGCCCAGAGGAGCTGTGGCTGCCCCGGCATCCCT
The DNA here is from genome assembly GCA_016584745.2 of Phylloscopus trochilus trochilus. Taxonomy (NCBI): domain Eukaryota; kingdom Metazoa; phylum Chordata; class Aves; order Passeriformes; family Phylloscopidae; genus Phylloscopus; species Phylloscopus trochilus. The sequence goes on along the minus strand of WQNJ02000041.1, from coordinate 17,952,627 downwards.
GGAAGTGTCCAAGGCCACCCTGGGATAGTGGAAGGTGTCCCTGGCTTTGTAACGAGAGGATCTTTAAGGTCCAACCCAAACCATTCCACGACATCGCGATCCCACGGAAGTTTATCCAGCAGCCGATCCCGTTTTCCTGGAGGGGAAGGAGTTCCAGCCGTGCCCAGCCCGCAGCATCACCGGCCCCGCCGCGCCCCGGGCGGGGCTCTCGGGATGAGCGCGGCCGGCCCGGGGGAGGCGGAGAAGCCCGGGGGGAAATCCCGCTCGGCTCGAGGAGGCTCTATAAGAGCTGGCCCGGCTTGGACCGACGGCAGCGAGATGGAGCGGAGCGGCAGCACCGGGAACGGCACCGGGAACGGCACCGGGAACGGCACCAGGAACATGGGGAGCAGCACCGGGAATGACACTGGGAACGGCACCAGGAATAGCACAGGGAGCGGTTCCAGGAACATGGGGAGCAGCACCGGGAGCGGCACCAGGGATAACACCGGGAACGGCACCGGGAATGGCAGCGGGAGCGGCTCCAGGAACACCGGGAATAACACCGGGAATAACACCGGGAATGGCAGCGGGAGCGGGCGGGCAGCGCCGCCTGGCGGTCTCGGCCGGGCATTGCTGTGCCTGGCGCTGCTGCTGCTGCCCCCGGCCCGGGCACTGCCCAGCACTGTCCGAGCACTGCCCACCCCTGTCCGAGCACTGCCCAGCCCTGCCCGGGCACTGCCCACCCCGCCCCGCCACCGCCACCCCCTGGCCCCGTGCCTCAGCCGCTCCTGGGACCTGCTGGAAGCTGCCAACGCCTGCCTGCACCGCCTGAAGGTCTGCGGGGAACAGGAGCGGGGCAGCGGGGATGGGACAGTGGTGGCACCAAACCAGGCAGCGATGGGGACATCGTGGTACTCAGGAGGGCGGGGATGGAGCAGTGGAAGTACCCAGTGGGGCAGGGATGTCCCCAGGGTGTCAGAGACGGACCCAGAATGTCAGCGATGTCCCCAGAAGGACAGGGATGTCCCCAGGGTGCCAGTAATGTCCCCAGGATGTCAGCAATGTCCCCAGGGTGTCAGAGATGGACCCAGGATGTCCCCAGGATGTCAGGGATGTCCCCAGGGTGTCAGGGATGTCCCCAGGATGTCAGGGATGGACCCAGAGTGTCAGAGATGGACCCAGGATGTCAGGGATGGACCCAGGATGTTGATGATGTCCCCAGGGTGTCAGGGATGTCCCCAGGGTGTCAGAGATGGACCCAGGATGTTCCCAGGGTGTCAGGGATGTCCCCAGGGTGTCGGCGGTGCCCCAGGATGTCAGAGATGGACCCAGGACGTCAGCCATGGCCCCAGGGTGTCAGGGATGGACCCAGGATGTCATCTATGTCCCCAGAAGGACAGGGACGTCCCCAGGGTGCCAGTAATGTCCCCAGGATGTCAGCAATGTCCCCAGGGTGTCAGGGATGTCGCCAGGGTGTCAGAGATGGATCCAGGATGTCCCCAGGATGTTGGTGATGTTCCCAGGGTGTCAGGGATGTCCCCAGGATGTCAGGGATGTCCCCAGGATGTTGGTGATGTCCCCAGGGTGTCAGGGATGTCCCCAGGATGTCAGGGATGTCCCCAGGGTGTCAGAGATGGACCCAGGGTGTCAGAGATGGACCCAGGATGTCAGGGATGTCCCCAGGGTGTCAGGGATGTCACCAGGATGTCAGCGATGTCCCCAGGTGGTCCCCAGGAGGTGCTGAGGGCCCCAGGAGGGTGGGTACTCCCTGGAGCCTCCCTTTGCACCTCCATCCCTGCTCTCTGCTCTCCTCCTGCCCCGATCAGCCCCTCAGGACAGGGCTTTGCTCAGGTCTCTCCCTTTCCCCCTTTTCTTGCTGAATTTCCCTGCTATTCCTGCAGCCTTCGTGGCAGAGAACCCCAAACAGCTGCTGCTCCCTGCGCTGCCTTCGCTATTTTTTTTCTCTCTCCAAGAGATCATTTCCATTTGAAACTCTCCTGCCATAAAGTTCTTCCCAGATCCCACGTCTGACAATAATTTAAAGCCGTGGAAGCAGAGCAATTCCCAATAAAAGGTGAAACAAATCCATGCAGAACCTGGGATTCTTCCCCATCTATTCCCTGTATTTCACATTTAACCACAGAGCCTCATCCCTGGGATTCATCTAAGCACAGGCAGCTGAGATACATGAAATTATTCTGTGTATTTACAGAAAAAATGTATAAAAATCTATGAATTGCATCATGAAGCTGCCAAGAACCCTTTTTTTTATTCCCTTCTCCCCCCAGGAACGTGACATCCTGAGATTTAATTGCACCTTTGGGGAGGTGGATCTGGAGGACATCACTGAGAACCAGATCAACACCATCAGAGCCTGCACAGCTGAGGATCCTGGGGTAAAACAGAGGGAAATCAGAGGCAAAATTGAAATTTTGCCTCACAGTTTCATGGGATGCGTAACCCACACTCCCCATCAAATCACAAACCTTATTTCTTGTTTCATTTGCAGCCTGGAAATTGCCCAGTCCTGGAAAGATCAACTTTTGATGAGGTAAATAGAAATTTCCCAGAAAAAAACCACTTTTTTTTTTTTTCCTTCTGTGTTGAAACCAGCAGCAATTCCCACATTTCCTGACAATTCCCTCTTATTTTTATTATTTTTTTTTTTCCCCCAGGGAAAATGCCTGCAGGGCATCTCTGAGGATCTGAGAGCCTACAGGTCACACCTGAGGAGACTGGAGGATCCCCAGCTGCTGCTGGCTCTGGATGCACTGATGGAGGTGAGGATTCCTGCCCCAAATTACTCCAAAATTCAGGAAATAGGGAAGAGAAAAAAAAATCCCATTTCTCCTCCAGATATTGAAATAGAACAGAGCTGGTGCACTGGGTGTGACACAGGATGGATCAAAGGTTGATAAAGCAAATTTCAGCCTCAATGCCATCAGGAAATATTTGAAATTTTACCTTATTAATGATCATCTAAATATTTCCAATTTTATCCTCAGCCTATTAATGCAATCGTGAAATGTTTCAAAGTTTACCTTATTCATGATCATTTAAATATTTCCAATTTTTCCCTCACTCTATTCACGATAAATTAAATATCCCAATTATTCCCTCAGTCTATTAATGATAAATATCCCAAACTTTTCCCTCACTCTATTAACAATAAACATCCCAAATTTTGCCCTCACTCTATATTCATGAAAAATCAAATATTTCAATTTTTTCCCTCACTCTCTTCACGATAAATCAAATATCCCAGATTCTTCCTTCACTCTATTCATGTTAAATTAAATATCCCAAATTTTTCCTCACTCCATTCATGAGAAATTGAATATTGGCAGTTTCCCCCTCACTCTATATTCATGAAAAATCAAATTTTTCAAATTTTTCCCTCACTCTATTCATGATAAACTAAATATCCCAAATTCTTCCCGCATTCTAATCATGACAAATTAAATATCCCAAATTCTTCCCTCACTCTATTAACAATCAACATCCCAGATTCTTCCCTCACTCTATTCATGATAAATTGAAGATTGCCAATTTTGTCCTCACTCTATTCCTGATAAATTAAATATCCCAAATTCTTCCTTCACTCTATTCCTGATAAATCAAATATCTCCAATTTTTCCCCTTACTCTATAAATGATAAATTAAACATCCCAACTTCTTCTCTCACTCTATTCCTGATGAATGAAATATCCCAAATTCTTCCCTCACTCTATTCCTGATGAATGAAATATCCCAAATTTTCCCCTCACTCTATTAATGAATGAAATATCCCAAATTCCTCCCTCACTCTATTAACAATAAACATCCCAGATCCTTCCCTCGCTCTGTCCACGACAAACCAAATATCCCAAATTTTTCCTTTGACCCATCCTTACCTCCCAATCTTGCCGTTCACCCCTGAGGGGGAGAAAAACCCAAGGAATTTTTTGGTTTGAGCCATTTCCTAACCCTGGGCAGGCCCTGGGCAACTGCAGCGGGAAGGTTCCGGAGGCGCCGTTGGGATCGGGATCATCGGGATCATCATCGGGATCATCGGGATCGTCAATGAGATTGTCAATGGGATCGTCAATGGGATCGTCAATGGGATTGTCAATGGGATCGTCATCGGGATCATCGGGATCATCATCGGGATCATCATCGGGATCATTGGGATCGTCAATGGGATCGTCAATGGGATTGTCATCAAGATCGTCATCGGAATCATCATCGGGATCATTGGGATCATCATTGGAATCTTCATCAGGATCATCAACGAGATCATCAACGAGATCATCAATGGGATCGTCAATGGGGCCGTCAATGGGATCGTCAATGGGATCGTCAATGGGGCCGTCAATGGGATCATCAATGGGGCCGTCAATGGGGCCGTCAATGGGGCCGTCATTGGGATCAGGGCTGGGCTCGACGCCGTTCCCGGCGCGGCTGCGGCTCTGCGGTGCCCTCCTGGCTCTCCGCACCCGCAGCGTCACCATCAGCAGGATGCTGAGCTTCCTCAGCTCCCTCTGAACCCCGGCGGGTCCGGGAGGGAAATCAGCGGGATCGACGCCCGCCCAGCGTTCCGCAGAATCCCCCGCGGGGTTTTTAGGGTTTTTGGCATTTCAGCTGCGTCTGAGCACCAAAATGTTCCAAACTCTGATTTATCCGTGTTTGTTCTGCTGATTTCTCAGGGATTGAGAGCTGTTTATGATAATGCCTTTTCTTGGGGATCCCTTCCAACTCAGGGTTTTCTATTCCATGATTTATTTAGGGTGACATTGCTAATAATAAATCCCAAATTTTTCGTTATTCCTATAGGAATTTAATTCCTATTCCTGATCATGACAACAAATCATTCCATGATTTATTTAGGATGATATTCCTAATAATAAATCCTAAATTTTTCATTATTCCTATAGGAATTTAATTCCTATTTCTAATAATAACAAATCACCCCATGATTTTAGGATATTCCAATCTGTTCCCTGATTTATTTATTATGATATTCCCTTCTGTTCCCTGATTTGTGATGATATTCCTTGATTTACTTGAGATTCCATTCTATTTCATTATTTATGACAATATTCCTTAATTTATGATTATATTAATTATAATTATGATCATATATTTATCATTATATATAATTTATTTATTATTATATTCCTTCTATTCCATTCTATTCCCTGATTTATTTATGATATTCCCTATTTATTCTATTTATTGCCTAATAAAATCAAAGTTTGCCTCAAAATCATGGAGATTTTTTTTGTTCCTTGGGATCCAACATGAATCCTTTGAAAATCTTTGGAGATTGCTGGCATGGGAAGGCACCTGCCAGTAATTGCTGTGTTTTAAAATCCAAGTTTCCCTCTTGGAAAAACCTGGGATAGGGAAGGTACCCCTGCCCCTGGCAGGGATTGGAATGGGATTTTGGGATTTTCATCCCAAAAAAACCCTCCTTGGATGCCTTTGGTGGCACCTCCAGCTTTTCCAGAGGCTGAGGAACAACTTCCATCCTCTTCCCAGGACATCAGCAACTTCCCAACACTTCATCCAACTAAAACAAACATCAAAATTCAGATGGAAATAATGGAAATTTTTCCTGTTTAATCCTTATTTTTAAAAAGTATGTTCTCCTTTCCCAAACATACACAGAGGAAGTATCCCACAAGCCTTAAAAACAAGACAATCCTGGATCTGGTCACTCCTCTCTTCTGCAAATTCCCATTTTTCCCAATTTTTTTCCAATCCTGCAGCACAGGGATTTTGGCTCCTCATATATTAAGCACCTAAATTCTACTCAAGTTCGAATAAATCAAGTTAAAAAAGAAGAAATATAAGAAATTCCTCATACAAAAAAAGAAATATGCAACATAAAAAAATGGAGACAAACTATACAGAAAAGAGGGAAGAAGAAATTCCGTGAGGAAATTCCGAGCTGCCTGGAGTTCACAGTGGTGTTCCCACCTTTGGGAATTTCAGGAATTTCTGCTGAACCACAGCTTAACAAGGACTGGATGTACAGGATCTATACAATAATTCCATATATACAGTGATTCTGGAAAGGAATCTGGTGCAAGTTTAGGATTATTCTTCCCTGATCCATGAGAAATCCCATGCACCTCACGATTCTGGCAGTTCAGTGGTTTTTGGAAGGGGATGAGAGTTTCCAGGGGAATTCCTCTCCCTGTTTTTCCCTGATGGAAATAAAAATCTTTTCCAGGTGCTGAAAAAGATGAAGTGGTTTCTTCCAGTGTTCGTTGTCTTTCTGGAGTGGCTTTTCCCTGTGGGTGAAAACCTGGAATTCCGGGATCCACCTCTCCTGAAAGTCTTGGAAGTGGCTTCTATCCACCCAAAGTTCCATTCCCATTTCTCTGGAGGATCCTGCCTGGACTTCCCGCCCAGTGGTGATGCCAAGAACATTCCTGAATGCCAGCAGGATCCCAGGGGAGCAGAATGGTTGGATTGGGAAGCTCCCACCTCCTCTTCCTCCTCCTCCTTCCAGCTGGCTCAGCTCTGAGCCAAGAAACCTGAGGGAAGGGAAGGGAAAAACACACCGGGGTGTTGGGATCTCTGGAAGTTCCTGCAAGACTCAAAGTGAAATATTTTTAAATTCCAATTATCTAAGTTGAAAAATAAATGGATTAAACCCCTTCTCTGAGGCAGCACAAGGCTGTGGCACAGAGTCTGTCAGGGAAAGCTCTCCACCTTTTCCAGCCAGGTTGTTTCCATGGAATTAATCATGGAATTAGGTTGGAAAAGGGCTCTAAGATCATCCAGTCCAACCATTCCCCGGCACTGCCAAGGCCACCACTGCCCCACGTCCCCAGGAGCCACATCTGATAAATCCCTCCAGGGTGGTGACAGTGCCAGGCCTGGACAGCCCTTTCCATGAAGGAATTCTCCCAATATCCAATCTAAACCTCCCCTGGCACAACCTGAAGACATTTCCTTTTGTCCTAAATTAAAGAATTAAAAAAGAACAAAGTTTTGTTGTTGCAAAAAAAAAATCCATTTAATTTTTGGACAATTCCCCTTGGCTGGCTGAGTTGATAAAATTATGGAATGGTCTGGGTTGGAAAGAACCTTAAAGGTCATTTAATTCCAACCCCTGCCATGGGCAGGGATAATGCCCAGCTCCTTGAGTAAGTTGGATTTGCAGAAGGTGAACTGAACATAAGAACTTCATGGAAAGAAGGGGGAGCTCCCTTGGGAAATCCATCCCCACATGGGATGGAACCACCAAGTCATCCACCAGGGAAGGTGTTAATTAACCACTAATTAACCACTCCTGAAATAAAGACCCAAACATCTCCTATTAGGTCTTCTTAGGGAATCCCAAGAACTGGTTTGGACACCCAAGGTCACGCTGGGAGTGCTCCCCACACTCAGGGCAAAAATATTCCTCATTTTGTACCAGCCCCTGAAGGGAAGGACAGAAACACCACAAAGTCACTGCTGAAAGGGGACAACCCTTCCCTCCATAACAATCCCTGCCCTGGGGCTTTGGTGAACTCCCTGCTGGAACCCCAGAGCCCAGCTGGAACGGGGCTGGCCCTGCCCGGGGGCCGGTACCTTGCAGCGCCTGCAGGATCTCGTAGGTGGCTTTTTCCCCGAGGCTGCTCTGCAGCGCCTCGGCAGTCCCGTGGCCCTGCTCCCTGTCCCTCCACTTCCTCAGCACCAGGAATTTCTGCATCTTGGCCGCCGCCTCCATGGCGCGGATGTCCTCGATGTCCTTCATCTCGATCTGCAGGCACTCGATGGCGATCTCCGGCCAGTGCCGGTCCAGCAGGTTGGCGATCATCATCAGCTGCTGGTCTGTCAGGCTTTTTGCTCCCACTCCATCTGAAAAACATCCCCCAAATCCACCCTGGGACTCCACACCTGCCAGGGCTGGACAACCCTTTCCAGGAAGAACTTTTCCTTATTTTCCACCCTGAGCCTCCCCTGGCCCAGCCTGAGGCCATTCCCTCTCCTCCTGTCCCTGTTCCCTGGGATAAGATCCCAAATCCCCCCCGGCTGTCCCCTCCTGGCAGGGAGTTGTGCAGAGCCACAGGGTTCCCCTGAGCCTCCTTTTCTCCAGGCTGAGTCCCTTCCCCAGCCCCCTCAGCCTCTCCTGGTGCTCCAGTCCCTTCCCAGCTCCCTCAGCCCCTCCTGGAGCTCCAGCCCCTTCCCAGCTCCCTCAGCCTCTCCTGGTGCTCCAGCCCCTTCCCAGCTCCCTCAGCCTCTCCTGGTGCTCCAGTCCCTTCCCAGCTCCCTCAGCCTCTCCTGGTGCTCCAGCCCCTTCCCAGCTCCCTCAGCCTCTCCTGGAGCTCCAGCCCCTTCCCAGCTCCCTCAGCCTCTCCTGGTGCTCCAGCCCCTTCCCAGCTCCCTCAGCCCCTCCTGGTGCTCCAGCCCCTTCCCAGCTCCCTCAGCCTCTCCTGAGGCTCCAGCTTCCCTCAGCTGCACCAGCCCCTTTCCCAACCCCATTCCCTTCCCTGGACAAGCTCCAGCCCCTCCATGTCCTTGTGAGGAACCCAAAGCTGTCCCCAGGGCTGCAGGAGCCCCAGCACAGGGGACAATCACCGCCCTGGGCCTGTGGCCACTGCTGGGACCTCTTTGGCCACCCCTGGCTCATGTCCAGCCACTGCCAACCCTCACCCCCAGCTCCTTTCCCACCAGAGGCCTTTCCAGCTGCTCTTCCCCCAGCCTGGACCATTCCACAGGGGAGAATCTTTGGAAAAGCCAGCTCAGTTTCAACCCCAGGACACAAACCCGACCCCGGGCAGGTTCCTTCCCAGCCAGGCCCCACCTGCAGTGCTGCCAGTTTTCTGCTTTTTGCCCTGGAGCCCCTCTTCCTCCAGGATGCTGAGGGCTGGCTTCCGCCTCTTCACACCTGGGGAGGGAGCAGAGGGGCTGTCACCGCTGTCCCCAGAGCCAGGGAGGGCCACAAGGGACAGGGGTCCCACCCCAAGTGGTCACTCACTGCTCCTCTTCTGCTCGTTCTTGTTCTGGTCATAATGGATCCAATCCCCTGGGAAAGGTCAGAGGAGGAAAAGGTCAGGGAGGAGTTCCCAGCTCCAAGAGTTCCCAGCTCCAAGAATTCCCAGGCACAAAGCAAAGCTGTTGGCTGGATCCCAACCCCTCAGGTCTGAGAGGAGATTTTTTCCCCTTTTATTTTTCAATGTGCTGCAGCAGGCCCGAACAGGCAAGAGAGATTGCAAGTTAAAATGCAAAACTATCTAATTTTATATTATACAATTCCATGGATAATATATGGAATAATATGTTAAAACATGGAATAATAATATAATAGCATGCAATTTTGTACTATATTATACAATTCCATGGATAATACATGGAATAATCTATTATAACATGGAATAATATTATAATAACATGCAATTTTATATTGTATTATACAATTCTATGGAGAGTACGTGGAATAATTTATTATAACATGGAATAATAATATAATAGCATGCAATTTTATATTATATTACACAATTCCATGGAAAAATATATGGAATAATCTATTATAACATGGAATACTAACATAATAACCTGCAATTTTACATAGTATTATACAATTCCATGGATAATACATGGAATAACCTATTATAACATGGAATACTATGCAGGAGGGTTGGAACCAAATGGTCTTTAAGCTCCAAATGAAACCATTCCATGAGCAGAGGGATGGAGCAGCTCTGCTGGGAGGAAAGGCTGGCAGAGCTGGGATTGTTCTCCTGGAGAGGAGAAGCTTTGGGGTGAGCTCAGAGTGGCCTGGAGGAGCTACAGGGAAGGTGGAGAGAGACTTTGGAGAAGGGCTGGAGGGACAGGACACAGGGAATGGCTTCAAATGGACAGAGAGGAGGTTTAGATGGGATTTTGGGAAGGAATTCCTGGCTGGGAGGGTGGGCAGGGGTTGGGCTGGAATTCCCAGAGCAGCAGAGTGGCTGCCCCTGGATCCCTGGCAGTGCCCAAGGCCAGGCTGGACACTGGGGCTGGGAGCACCTGGGACAGTGGGAGGTGTCCCTGGGGGTGGAACTGGATGAGCTTTAAGGTCCCCCCATCCCAGAGCATTCCCTCAGGATTCCCAAGGACTCACTCTCCCGGAGTCTGGCTTTCCAGACGGTCTCATCCGAGTCCTGCTCCACCAGGGACAAGGTGAAGTCATCAGGCTTCTCCAGATACACCTCAAAGTAACTCTTCAGTTTCAGCTGTGATCCATCAACAAATACAATCTCCTGGACATCAGAAACATAAAACAAATATAAATATTTACCTAAAATAAATATTATAAATAAAAGACAAAGCAATTGGCTGTTGGGTGAGATCTGAACCAAATCCAATTTCCTCAGAGTTCTGCTGTTGACTTCAGCATCAGGATTTCATCCCGAAATTTTAGGGCTCTAGGAGGCAAATGGTTCCTTTTTGTGCCATATTTCCAGGGAAGCTGCAGTGCAGGAAGTGAGGGTTGTGTAAGGGACTCACCTCAGGAGTAATTTCAGCCTCTGGCTCACAGATCAGTCTGTACCTCTTTCCCTCCTGCAGTAATTTTTGGCACACAGGAGGCTTTTCAATTTGAACAAATTTCCTTTTTGATTGTTTTACAGCCTTTGAGATATCCTAAAATTGAAAAATACCATTTCAAGCTCAACATTTCAATGTTACTAATTTCAGTAAAGGAATTAACATTTAAAACCTGTGTTCAGGTGGCTCCTTGGGCTGCTCTCTGGCCCCAGCTTTACAGAACAGCCATGATCTGTTCCACAAACCTCCCAGAAAGCTGTGGAATAACCACCACCCTCAAAAAGCATCACTAAACCTCTCCAGCTGCTCTGCCACGGGGGTGAAATGACATAAGAAGGTTTGCAAACCGAATAAAAGGAAGTTTTTTGTCCCTGTCTCACTGTAATAGGGTAAATTAAAGTCCTGCTCCTGCCAGAGCTCCTGAACGATCCCACAAACCCAATTTGCTAATGATAACCCACTGCAGGGCAATGTAAGGGATTTTCTAAAGCTGGGATTTTGTGCAGGGTTAGTTCCATGGCCTGTCCCTTCTCTGCAGACACGCTCTGCTCTCCTCAGAGGTTATTTCTGATGTCACCCCTGGCAGCAGGAAAGCTGGGGGCTCGTGGCTGAATTCACTGTCAGCTGCTTTCCCAAACCCCCAAATCTTCACTGGGGACTCCAGCACTGCCCTGGGCAGCCTGTTCCAATGCTTGACCACCCTTCTCCTGAAGGAATTCTCCCCAATATCCCATCTAAACCTCCTCTGGCACAACCTGAGGCTGTTTCCTCTTGTTACTTGGTAGAAGTGACTCGGATAAAGAACGGAAATGGAAAAGCTTTGAGAGGGACAATTTTCAAGGGATGGAGCGACAGAAAAAAGGGGGAGTGGCTTCAAATTCAAAGATGGTAGGTTTAGATGGGATATTGGGATGGAAATTTTCCTGTGAGGGTGGGGAGGTGCTGGGATGGAATTCCCAGAGCAGCTGTGACTGCCTCTGGATGCCTGGCAGTGCCCAAGGCCAGGCTGGACAAGGCTTGGAGCACCTGGGACAGTGGAAGGTGTCCCTGCCCATGGCAGGGGTGGAATGAGAAGGGATTTAAGCTCCCTTCCCACCCAAACCACACCAAGATTCCCCAGCCCACCCTCCCCACGCCCAGCTCCCAGCCTGGGCAGTACCTTGATGAGGGAGTGGTTGTTGGTGGCCAGGTAGACCCAGAAGGACAGGGAGGGGTGCTCGTCGATGGCTTTGTAGAGGATGACAGCCCCATGGTACTGCAGGGGCTCCTGGCTGTGGATCAGGGGTCCCACGGGGGACAGGGAGCTCACCACCCACTTGACGTGCGACGCCGAGAACTCGGCCGAGGGCTCGATGGCCGCGCCACTCTCCTTGATGTGCAGCACCTTGAAGGCCACGCCGGCGCTGCCATCTGTGGGGACACAATTATCTTTAGAAAGGTGAGGAGGAGAGGAGAACTACGGTTTGCAAATGATCTCGTGCCTTGTGGCAGGACGGTGAAATGCTGCTGCCTTCTCCGAGTGTCACCTTCAGGAGCAGCCATTTCAGATCCATGCACACACTGAGGAGCAAAGGGCCCCCTGCATGTTCTGTTCCAGCAGGGTTTATTTCAGCCAAAGGGGTCAGGGACAAAGACACAGAGCGTGTGCTACTCAGGGGTTAAGTGTGGGGTCAGGAACCAATGATCTGAGGGGACAGGGGTGGTAAAAAGGGCAAGACAACCCATAGAGGGGTGTGAGGGATGAACAACTGGGGAGGGCAGGGTTAAGTGAGCAATGAGGGAAGCAATCCAAGATAGATTGGCAATCCTAGATTGGCAATCCAAGATAGATTTGCAATCCAAGATAGATTGGCAATCCTAGATTGGCAATCCAAGATAGATTTGCAATCCAAGATAGATTGGCAATCCAAGATAGATTGGCAGGTTCTCTGCAAGACACCATGAGGGAAGTCTTCTCTTTCAGCCTAGGCAGGGAACTCCATGGTTGACTTTTCCAGGGCGAAGCTTGGAAGTTTCCCTGCGGGGATTTTTACGGTTCTATCCTAGGGTGACTTTATGATGCTTCTATCCCCAATCATCTGTTCTGTATGTGCTGTATATTAAGTTCTCTACCTTTAAAATGGTTCTGGGAGCGAAGGAGGAGAAAGAAGCAGCAGTTTGTGCAGTTTGTTTTGAGAAAACTGCTTAACTCCCACAGGGCCTTGCTGCAGCGTTGGTCTGAGGGACGGACAGCACTGGGACAGAGATCTCCTGTGCTTTTAGTTAGTTTGAACTGGCTGAGGCAGAGAAGTTCCCTGGACTGTTTTCTTCCTTTTTCTTGGGACTGCTTAATCTGCTCTGGACTGACAAACCCAGAGGAGCAGCGAGGGCTGGCACCTGCGGCCTGCAGGGCCTGGAGCTGCGGAGGGAGTGGGGCTGGTGAGGGACTGAGTGAGCTGAGCTGCACCCAGGGCAGGGACTGCCTCAGTTTGCCATCTCTCTTTCATATTATTCATTCTTTGTGCTTGTGGGCATCTTGTTTGTTAAATAAATCATTTTTTCCACTTTTCTCCGAGGAAGTTTTTTCCCGGACCGGCTCTGAGGAGGGGCCGTCTGGGTTTTGCTTTCCACAGGAACCCCCTTCGGAGGTTTCCTCCCAAAATTTGCCCTCCACCAGGACAGATTCCCACAGGGGACACCCCGGGGGCTCAGCGCTCCCAGAACATCCCCACAGGTCCTTCCCACCCCCCTGGGCCCAGGCTCACCCCCCAGGCAGAGGCAGTGAGGGAACTGGATGGAGCTGAGGGCGGCGGGCGCCGAGCAGCTCACGTCGAACAGGGGCCCGCCCACGATCCAGGGTTTTTCCACCAGCTGGGTGTATTTGCTCCAGGACAACAGGGAGTAGGTGATCCTGGCGGTGCCCGTCACCTCGAAAATCAGCCCGGTGACGCTGCACTGGTAGGAGCCCTCTGCATCCAGCTGCACCCTGCAAGAGACGGCCAAAAGCGTGGGGCGCTCGGCCAAAAGTACCAGGGGTGACAGAGAGAACTCCCTCCTGCTTTATCTCCATGGTACAGCAGCCACAATGTGCTCCAGGCTGGTTTGGAGCTGTCCCTGGGCTGTTAAAAACTGCTGAGGGCCCACCCAGCCTATGCAAAAGAGCTGGCAATGAGCATTTTGCATAAAGCCTCCTGCGCCAGGAGCTGCTCTCACGTGAAGGGCTCGGTGTCAGAGCCAAGGTTTCCTGTGGTAACATCAACATCCAGCCTGGAGAACAGCAAGGGACATCCCACATCTCTGGTGAGGCAGAGAGAGGGAGAACAGCCAAGGGAAAATGCAGTGAGGCATTTGGGGAGATGCCTGGTGTGCACCCAGGCTGAAATAAGCCCAGAAAAATGGGCCTGCTGTTCATTGGGGCAGCATCCTGAAAAACCCTGCCAAGAGTTGCCTTGGACCAGGATCTGGAGGCAGCACAGGCTCTGAACTGTGATCTTTAAGGATTTGGGTGCAACTTCCAGTATAAACCCAAATGCATTTGTGCAGCAAATGAGTTCTTTGCTCACTTCAGCTAAAGACTGAAGCACCTTGATGAGAACAATGTAAAACCCATTACATTAAAAAAAATTCATACATGAATTGTCCTCCAGCGAATCTCCTAGGGGTCACTTGCTCCTTCTGGTCCTGGAAATAGATTTTAAAAAACATTTATCTTTAAAACGGTGAGGAGAGAGTAGAATTACAGTTTGCAAATGATCTCATGCCAAATAAGTGGGTGGTTTTTTCCCTCACAAACCTACATTATCACTCCTGCAGTGCAGACAGGGTGGCAAGAAGCTCCCTCCTAGGGGGAAAAGAGAAAGATGAGCTCATGAAAAGCCAAGTAATTAAACAGCCAGGAATAATAATAATAAAATCCCCTCAGGAGATCTGTTCCTACCTGACTCATTGCAGGGAGGTGGAGATTCCTTCTCCTCCTGTTCTTCATCTAGGAAAAAGGAGTTTGGAGTAAATATCTCAATGTCCAGAGGGTTTCTGCTCCCACATTCACCCAGGACAACCCCTCAATTTCATTTGCTTAAACTCATCAGGTCCTAAGGAGAACATTCCTGAGAGCCCTTGCAGGCTTTGCACAGCCTGGGGGTGAAGCTGAACATCAGGATACAAATTTGCCAAAAGCTCCTAAATTGCCCCAACTCCTGGGAATTTTCACAGAGGTTAAAAAAGAGATTTATCCTGGGATGAGTCTCACGGTGCCAAGGACAAAGTTCAGCCCCCAGCATGGAAACTGGGAACAGCTTACACAAGGAGCAACCACCACATTGCCTGCAGCCTGCTCGTCCCTAAAATGATTTCAAACTGCCTGGATTCTCCTGGCTGCATCCAACAGGACTGAGTTCCAGCAGAGCTGACACTTCAGGCCAAAGGTTGGGTCCTGAAGGGTGGATTTGGGAGCAGGGGAGTGGTAGAGCTGCCAGGATCAGCTGCTTCTCATCCCACCTCCCTCCTGGGAAAAAAGGGATCCTGGAGGCTGTCCCAGAGCTGTCCTGGAACTGCAAGCCCCCCTGGGCTGAGCCAGGGAATGCCAAAGAGCCTGGCAAAGAGCAGCCAGCAGCTGCAGCAGGACTGGAACAGCATCAGGAGCACTCCCTGCACGTGGAAACTCGAGGTCTCCACCCCTCATTTCCTGGGGATGCTCTCCAGCAGCTCCTTTTCCCAAAAGAGATGGAGCTGCTGGCTCGGAATCCTTCCTGCCATCCCACATCACCGCCTGGGCGTTGTTTGTGGCAGCTGCTGCTTCCTCCTGCTGAGCAAGGGCTGCCAGGGACAAGAAACCCACACTCACCCAGCCTTCCTCCACTGCACTCCTCTGCATCTGCAGGGAAAAAAAAAAAAACAAACCCATTGGAGCTGTTTAATTAGCACTATGACATAAAAACAGAATAAACTGCTGCCAGCAAAACCCACGGGAGGGCAAAACCCACCGACAGCAAACACTTCCTTGAATTCTTTTCCTGTCCATCCTGTTTGGTCAGTTCTGCTGCCAATTTTTGAGGAAATTTATGGCCTCTTGGTTGTTTGGACAACTGCTGTGGTGTAAAAATAATAATACCCACAATATCTTTGTGTATTGTGTCTGGGGTGTTGTGTCTGTGGGGTGAAAGCAGCAGGAGCTGCTTGCCCTTCGGTTGTTGACAGGAAATCACTGGCTCCCAAAAATTTTATTGGGAAAGCAATCAGAGTTAGCATTCCCTAATAACTGTGAGGCTTTTCCCAGGAGCAGCAGCTGGTTTAAGCTGAACATCAGCTTTAAAGAAGGGACTGCAGGGAAATAAATCACAGTGTTCTGCTGACCTGACTCTTCTTCCGAGCTGCTGCTGCTGGAGCTGTCTTCAGAACTGGCTTCTCCTTAAAAAGAGGCACAGGTGGAATGCAAGTCCAGGGATCCATCCAGAGGTTTGGATCCATCAGGCCAGGCAGCAGGTTAGATA
Source organism: Phylloscopus trochilus trochilus (assembly GCA_016584745.2). Taxonomy (NCBI): domain Eukaryota; kingdom Metazoa; phylum Chordata; class Aves; order Passeriformes; family Phylloscopidae; genus Phylloscopus; species Phylloscopus trochilus. The sequence goes on along the minus strand of WQNJ02000041.1, from coordinate 17,936,668 downwards.
ATGGAACAGGAAAAAAAAAAAAATAGAAATACTGAGGCAGAGAAAAACATCAGAGCATCAAATCCCAGCCCCAGGGGAGACCTTGGGGTCACCCAGGCCCCTGTGAAGGGTGTTCAGAACATTTAATTCTCATGTTTCATACCACCTGGGATAATTCTGGAGCTTCACCCATGGCACAGCCCAGTTAAATTATGGCTTTCCTTGGCAGGTGGGAGCAGCACTGGTGGGAGCTGTGTCTCACCAGGTGGGACGCACCAAATGTGGCTTCAGGTAATTATTACAAACGTCATTTGAAGAGAAGCCAGCATTGGAAAGGCAAGGATGTGCTTTGGGATGTGGCTGAGGGGGAAATTTGGGGTGCAGGAGCAGCCACACCACGCCAGGAGTGAGGAAATCCCTCAGCCATGGCGTGCTCACCCTCAGGGTGTTCCTCAGCTGATCCTGATCCTGATCCCTCCGTGCTGCCATTGGGTGTCACCTCTGCAAGAGAAAAGCAGAGAAGAAAAGTCTGAGAAGGACTGAACTCTTCTCTCACCAATTCTGTACCCAGAGAAAGGGACAACAACAGAACAGGGAGTTTAGAAACCAGCATAAACCCCAAACCAATCCATAAACGAAGGCTTTGCATCGAGGCTTTTAAAGCCAGTTACAAAATTCCCAAAGGTTGGGCATTTCCCCAAAGCCCTGTACCTTTTTCATCCGAGGAGAGGGACTCGGCTCCGCTGGAAGACAAAAGCAGACACAGATGAAAGCCCTGGCAGCCCCTGCCCACGCCTGCACAGGGGCAGCACTCCCAGCTCCCACTCCACTCCCAGCCTGGGCAATCTGGGGGTGAAACGTTCATCTCCTGCAGCCTCAGCCCTGCCCTGGCCTTTTTTTTTTTTGGGGACACCTGGCTCTGCTGGGCACAACTCCCACTGGCACAACTCCTGGTTCCAAGCCGTGCCAGGTGCCCCTTGGATTTGGCAGCGACCCAACCAATCTCCAGGCAGGCAGAAAACTGGAGATAAACTTTGCACTCCAGCTGATCCATCTGTGGCAAACCAACCTCCATCCATCCACCCACTCCTGGGAAGGGGGAAAACTGCTGAGGGTGCATCACTGACGGATAAAAATCCTGTTTGGAAACTTTTTTTCCAGGAGCTCCACGACATCTGCCAGGCAGATCCAGCAAAGAAAAGCTGCCCCAAGGAAGGGGATGGCCCTGGGTGCAGTCACCATAAAGCAGCAGGTGACATCCAGCACTGTGGTGGCACCAGGGAATATTCCAGAACCTCTGCCCTGCCACGGGGCAGCTGGAAGAGCAGGCAGGGAGAAAAAACATCCAGCCCTTATTTATTTTATTTATCTTTTTTTTTTTGAGGTATTGAAGGTCCCAGTGCAATCCAGCATCCAGCCCTTATTTCCTTATTTATTTTATTTATCTTTTTTTTTTTGAGGTATTGAAGGTCCCAGTGCAATCCCAGCATCCAGACCCTTATTTATTTTATTTATCTTTTTTTTGAGGTGCTGAAGATCCCAGTGCAATCCCAGCATCCAGCCCTTACTTACTTTATTTTTATTTTATTTTATTTTATTTTATTTTATTTTATTTTATTTTATTTTATTTTATTTTATTTTATTTTATGGTGGTGAAGGTCCCAGGGCAATCCCAGCATCCAGCCCTTATTTATTTTATTTTTTGATTTTTTTTTGATGTGGTGAAGGTCCCAGAGTGCAATCCCAGGGATGCTGGGGATGGTGAAGCTGAGATCAGGGGGCTAATTTTGGCCACCCTGGGTGCACCTGGAATGAGGGAGCATCACACTGGGCCACTCAGCCAGAAAATTGACAAAGAAATAAATAAATAGATGGGAATGGCAGAGGCAGGAGCATCCAAAATGAGAAACGAGTGAGGGTTCCTGAGGAGCTTCAGGCAAAGCACAGCAGAAGGGGCTGCAAAATTTTCTGGGTCAAGGGCAGGAAGAAGTGCTTGAGAGAAGTTTTTTTTTCCCCCCCATGAGAAATTACACAACAGTTTTGCTCTTCCAAGTTGTATCTTTGGGGAAAAAAAAAAAAAGGAAAAGAAAGGAAAAAAAGAAAAAGAAAAAGAAAAAGAAAAAGAAAAAGAAAAAGAAAAAGAAAAAGAAAAAGAAAAAGAAAAAGAAAAAGAGAAGAGAAGAGAAGAGAAGAGAAGAGAAGAGAAGAGAAGAGAAGAGAAGAGAAGAGAAGAGAAGAGAAGGAGAAGAAAAATAAAGAAAAAAAGAAAAATAAAAGAAAAAATAAAGAAAAAAAGAAGAAAAAAAGAAAAATAAAAGAAAAAAATAAAGAAAAAAAAAGAAAAAAAGGGGGGGGGAAAGGAAAAAAAAAAGGGAAAAAAAGGAAAATAAAAGGAAAAAAAAAGGGAAAAAAAGGAAAAAAAAAAAGCAATATGTATTTGTCTGGAGGATTTGGACCAAGCCTCTCCAGGACCTGAGCCAGGCGATGTTTGGCGATGTTTGTGCAACCCTTCAACCCCTTCCACCAGGCTCTGGCTTGCTAAAAACTGCGCTCGCTTCCCTCCAGCTGCATTTCCCTGCCCCGCTGCCAAACAGCGCAGAAACGAGAGGGGCGGGGAGGGGGGGGCGAGGCGGGGGAGGGAGAGAAGGGAAAAAAAAAAAAAAAAAAAATCCCAAAAAAAAAGAAACAAAAAACGGCGCCCGAAGAGCCCGCGGGGCATTGTTCATTAATAACTGTAACCATTAATTGCGGCGGGGAGGAGCCCAGACGGGGACGGGGGGCGCGATAAAGGCACGGGAAGATAAACACGAGCCTGGCTGGGGGTCAGGGCAGTACCGGGGGGTACCGGGGGCAGCACCGGGGGGTACCGGGGGGTACCGGGGGCAGCACCGGGGGCAGCACCGGGGGGTACCGGGGGGTGCGGGTGGGGCCGAGCGGGAGCCGCGCTTTGTCTGCAGCAGCAGCAGCAGCGGCGGCGCTCCGAGCCCCCCCGGTGCAGGTGCACGGCCGGCCTGGGGAACCCAGGGGGGGTTTGGGGCCGGGAAGGACCCTCCGGGCTCGGTGCCCAGGAAGGGAGGAGGGGAGGGGGTGGGAAGGGAGGGGATGGAGGAGCGGGAGGATGCCGGGGATGCAGGTGGGGTGGGGGATGGGAGGATGCGAGGGGCGGGGTTGGGGGGGCAGCGGGAGGGTGCAGGGGGTGCAGGGGGACAGCGGGAGGGGACAACGGCGGCGAGGGGACAACGGCGTGGAGGGGATAACAGCGGCGAGGGAGGCGGCGCAACCCCGGGGTGCAAGCGGGGAGGCTGCGGGGGGGATGGAGGGGGACGGGGGCACGGCAGAGACCCCATCCCCGCTCACCTGTCGGCCTCCTGGAGCGCTCCGGACATCGCGGAGGTGGCGCTCGGCGGCACCGCGCGGGAACGGCCGCGTCCTCCGCGCGTGGGGGGCGGGACGGAGCGGGGACGCGCCCCGGGCACGCCCCCGGCACGCCCCAAACACCGCCGGACACCCGGATAGGCCTGGAACGGGCCCTGGACACCCCCGAACATCCCCGGACACACCCCCGGACACTATCGGACACCCCCAGGACACCCTTAGGACGCCCCTAAACACCCCTGGACACCCCCAAACATCACCGGGTACGGCTCGAACACCCCCCGGACACCCCAAAACACTCCCGGACACCCCCAGGACACCCCCAGGACACCCCCAAACACCACCGGGTACGGCTGGAACAGCTCCAGAGACCCCCAAACACTCTCCGGACATCCCCGGAGACCCCCAAACAATGCCGGATACGGCTCGAACACCCCCCGGACACCCCAAAACACTCCCGGACACCCCCAGAACACCCCTAGGACGCCCTTAAACACCCCCTGGCCATCCCCAGGACACCCCCAAACACCCCCGGATACGGCTGGAACAGCTCCAGAGACCCCCAAACACTCTCCGGACACCCCTGGAGACCCCCAAACAACACCGGATACCCCCAGGACACCCCTAAGACGCCCCCAAACACTACCGGGCACCCCCAAACACCCCAGGACACCCCCGAATACCCCCCGGCCATCCCCGGGACACCCCCCAAACACCCCCCGGACACCCCCAAGCATCCCCAAACACCCCCCGGACATCCCTTGGACATCCCCGGATCCCCCCGGAGCTCCTGACCGCCCCCCTCGTTCTCCCCCCAGCTCAGAACTCGGGTGTTCTGTGTGTGTCCATCACAGCCTCCCTCGGTGTAGGTGCAGATGTAGCCGGAATAATTAATAAATATATATAAATATATCGAGTTAATATTCATATTCTAGGCGCGTTAGGTGTTCTGGTATTCTATACACACAAAATAATTCTAAATTCTGTTAGGTAATTCTAAAATCCCAGAAGAGTTTGGGTGGGAAGGGAACTTAAAGCTCGTCAGAGATAATTTCCATGGATCGGGTTTCTCCAATCTGGCCTTGGACGCGTCAGGATCTGCCTCCTGCTGGCAGAGCTGCTTAGGGGGAAGGGAAAAAAAGAAAAAGTTAAAAGAAAGAAAAAAGAAAGAGAGAAAGAGAGAGAGAGAGAGAGAGAGAGAAAGAAAGAAAGAAAGAAACCCAAACCTGCAGCATATTCAGACATAAAAAAAAAAAAAACCACAAAAAAAACCCCCACAAAAACAAGAATGAAAAGGGAATGAAAAGGGAATGAAAAGGGAATAAAAGCCTTTTAAACAGAAGCATTTCGATGCTCCTGGAGCATCTCAGCAATGCAATAAATCCTGGAGCCCCAGCACCCACCTGCCCCCACCCCTGCCAACCCCGGGTGAGGGGAATTCCAGAGCTCCTGCAGAGCTCCAGCCAAGGAAACCCCCTCACACCCCATCCTGAACTCCTCCCAGGCTGGACACATCCCAAATCACCTGGGTTTGTACCCAGAGAAGCCGTTTGGAGAGGAGGTGTGTGGTTTAAGGGTATTTCTCTTATTGCCAGAGCTGATCCAGCCCCAATCCACATCTCAGCCCCATCCCACCGCCCCCGGGCCCGTCCCAGAGCAGCTCTGGGGTGCAGCTGGGCTCTGGGGTCACCCTTCCTGCAGAAACAAAAATAATCTCCATAAACAAACCTAAGCACTTGAGCAAACACGGGCTCGGAATGCTGCTCCAGGCACCTTTTCAGGTGCTCCTGGAAATATTTTGGATTGGGAGCCCTCTCAGTTCTGCCCCTCAGCTCAAATCCCAGCGCTCTGGAACCCCGGGACACCGAACAGCTCTGGAAAATCCAAACTCCAAGCACAGAGCTGACAGGAACGAGCAGTCCTGTGCAAAGCAGGGCTGGAAAAGTGATGGAAAACCCGAGAAAAATAACCGGCTTTTAACGGGAGAGCCTGGAAAAGTGACTTAAGTGAGTTGGGAAGGAAATCCCCCATCAACAACTCGTCCAGGCAAATCCAGCCTGGAACAAACTGAAGGAAGTGGGAAAAGTTCATGGCACAGCGACAGTTGAGAGTGTAAATAATCCCCCACAATGGAGAGCAAATAAAGAAAGGAAAGCAAAGCCGGGGAGGGAAAGGAGGAGGGCAAGGTGGGGGTGATGCCTTTTGTCTTTCCCAGTTCCAGCTCCATCCCTGGGATGCTGCTCAGAGCTGCCTAAGCCTGGCTGAGCCAGCGTTTCCCAGCTTTGCCCGAGGATGATGCAATAAATCCTGGGAATTGTCACAGCTCCGAGGGGCCACAAACTCCCCGGGGACAGCCCCAGCCCAGACCTCGCCAATTTCGAGTTTTCCTCCGAGGGGCCGATTCAGCCCCAGCCAAAACCTGCCCCAGTTTACATCAAGAACCCTTCCCAGTTTAACTGGGAGCCTCGTGGTGCTGCGGTTCAGTTTCTCAGAGCACAAATCAGCTGGGGTGTGTTTTTTTGTTTGTTTGGTTGGTTTTTTGTTGTTGGGGGTTTTTTTCTTTTGTTTTCTTTTGTTTTTCTTGTTTTTTTTTTTTTCTTTTTCTTTTTTTCAAGGGCAGGGACAGATCTAAGACACAGCTTTGCTGGCTCTTTATAAAGCAGGCCTTTGTGTGGAAAAGGAAACTGGAGCTGCTGGTTGCACCTCGGCACAGGTCCTTGCAGGGGAATTCCTGCTGCCAGGACCTGGCCGAGCATCCCTGCAGGGGCTGGGGTACAGAAGCCTCGGGGTGCCAGATTTTTGCCCCCTAAAAATGAAGCTCTGGAGGCACCCAGAGCGATTTCAGCCTCTCACAACCCCTCTGGGTTTTTTTGCAGGTCCATCCCCTGAGCCCCACATTCACCCCAGTGTTAAAAATGGGGATAAATCATAGAAATCCACAGCCTGAAGCAAATACGTGGAGGGTAGCAGGAGTATCTAAGGAGGTGACAAGAGACATCTCCTCTTTCTTCCCTGGCAGATTGGATCTGGGTTTTCAGGAGGCTTTTCAGCACAGAAGTTCATGACACTTCTTCATCTCCTTTTTCTTCCCCTCCTTCTTCACTTTCTTCCTCTTCTTCCTCCTTCTTCCTTCCTCTTCTCATTCTTCTTCCTTTTTTTCTTTGAATCTTCTTTTCCTCCTTCTTGTCCTCCTTCTCCTTCTTTTCCTCCTCCTTCTCCTTCTTCTGTTAATCCTTCCTTCTTCTATTATTATTACTATTATTACTATTATTACTATTATTACTATTATTACTATTATTGTTGCTGTTATTTTTGCTACTTACAGCAGGCTATCCATTCACTTTTTGGGTACCATTTGAGCAATTAATGCAGTCACCAGATCACTAAACAGAAAGTAAGAAAGAGGCACAAAAAAAAATTTGTTGCCAGCTCCCAGAATCTCACCCTTTTCTGCTCCCAGCTATTTTTTTTCTCTCCTCTCACGAGGGTGAGAAGGGTTTGATGGATTGTCCAGCTCTTCCAGGGATTCCCATTTTTGAAGGAAAGCTGGGTGAATGGCTGGTTGTACTTTCTGGGTGCAGCTGGCAGCATCCTGGCACAAACAGGGGAGTGTTCAGGGCCCAGGGAATGCGAGCAGGGCAAGAGGAGCTGTGTGAATGCATTGAAAGAGCAGCTATTGAGTGAGTCCTGCAGGAATTCCTGTGCCAGCCTGGGAATGAGGGCTGGGATTGTCTGCACTGAAACCCCGCGGGGAATGGGTTTGTAGGAACAAGTGTCAAGTGATGGCCTTGCAAATAGATTGGATTGTTGGAGCCCTGGGGGCTGAAAAGTTCAGGTTTCCTGTGCTGCCAGGCACTGAGCCTCCAGCAAGCACCACATTTGACCTGAGGCCGTGGAACGGGCTCCTAAATTTGAGGGACAGCACTGGGGGTTGTGGGTGTGGAGTTTGAATAGAAGTGTGTGATCTCACAGGGTGAAAAACTCAGATTTAACATTTTAGTGTATAGAAATGTGTATGGGGCAGGATGGAGGATTTGGGGCTTTGTCCGAGTCCTTCCTCTTCTTCTTCTTCTTCCTTCATCTTCTTCTTCTTCTTCTTCTTCTTCACCTTCTTCCTTCTTCTTCCTTCTTCTTCCTTCTTCTTCACCTTCTTCTTCCTTCTTCTTCTTCACCTTCTTCCTTCTTCTTCCTTCTTCTTCCTTCTTCTTCACCTTCTTCTTCCTTCTTCTTCTTCACCTTCTTCTTCCTTATTTTCTTTCTTCTTCACCTTTTTCTTCCTTCTTCTTCCTTCTTCTTCTTCTTCACCTTCCTTCTTCTTCCTTCTTCCTTCTTCTTCACCTTCTTCCTTCTTCTTCATGGCTTTGGGTGGTTTTCTGTAATTGGGTGAGAAGGGCCACACTGCAGGCCTTGGGTGGTCATTATTGGGTCAGAAATATAAATAATAGAGGTGTCACTTCGTTATTGGCTAATGAGAGCTTAAATAACCTTGGAAAGAGTTGGAGGTGCTCCATTTTACCCCGTTTTCTAACTCGCTAATTAGAGCTCAGGGCTCGTGAGTCTGTGAATAGATAAAAAAATAAATATCCAAGTCCAAACTGCAACTCCTGTGTATTAATCCCGACCTTGGCAGAGAAAACAAAGCCAGAACCATTCCACTAGATATTTTGGAGAAATGGAACTACAAAGATGTGTTGTAATAGGACTCCTGAGGGGTAATTTTAGATTATTGTCTTAGAAGCATTAGCAGCAAAAGCTGATAGGCAAAAAACCCACAAATGTTTTGTGCCTCTTTCTTATTTTCTGTTTAGTGATCTGATGACTGCATTAATTACTCCAATAGTACCCCAAAAAAATCCTGCCTGACCAGTGTCCACAGATATATTGGTTTCTTATCTTCTTTTCTTCGTGTTAGAGCCAGGATTCATGCAGGAGATGCAGGTTTCGACCTCAGATATTTACTAATTCTTATCTATTATCTTATCTTCTCACAACTCACAAGGTGTGAGTTCTACCTAACCAGGTGGGAAAAGGCTCTGTCTCTATCTCCTTCCAAGGTCTAGAAGAGATAATGACCCAATAACGAGGTGACACCTCTCTTATCTATACTTGTGACCCAATAATTGAGCACCCAAGGCCCGAAATGAGGACTCTTCCACCCAGTTAGAAAAAAAACACCCAAAACCATGAAGGAGAAGGTGAAGAAGAAGAATTTAGACAATGCCCAAAATCCTCCATCTTCCCCCATATACATTACTATATACTGAACCTCTAAATCTGAGTTTTTCACCCTGTGCTGTCACACACTTCTATCCAAACCCCACACCCACAGCCCCAGTGCTGTCCCTCAATTTTGGGAGCCTGTTCCAAATGTGGTGTTTGCTGGAGGCTCAGTGTTTTTTAGAACAGGAAGCCTGAACTCCTCAGCCTCCAGGGAGGGCTCCAACACAGCGGGATTTATTTATTCCAGAGCCGCCTGCAGATGGCAACAGCTCCCCAGCCCCGCGCTGCTCTCCCGGGATTCCTCCCGGCCCATTCCGGCTCCTTATATGATTACGAAAAATAATAATAATTTTTATTATTATTCATAATAATATTATGATTATACTCATAATAGTATTATGAATATATTCATAATATATTCATAATATATTCATAATAATATTATGAATATATTCATAATATTATGAATATTATGAATATTATACGGCTCCTCCTTCTATTCTTCATAATATTATGAAGAATAATAATTATTATTCATGCTAATATGAACATTTATTAATATTCTTATGAATATTTATTATTCATATGAATATGAATATTTATTCATATTATTATGAATACTTATTATTATGAATACCTATTATTATGAATAATATTACTATGAATAATATTTATCCACGAGTGCATTTATCCATGCACTCATGGATAAATATTCTTCGTAATAATATCAGAAACCAAAACAATGGACAATAATATCAAATAAAGAAGTAATGTTATAAGAATTAAAAAAAAAAAAAAAAAATGGAATCAGTGAAAAATAAAAAGTCGATTAATGGGGCTGTTTGATTGTGGAGGAGTTGGTGCCTGTAAATTTGGAAAATTGTTCATAATCCCACCCAAAATTCCCGTGTGGGCTCAGGAACCCCCTCTGATCTCCTGCCTCGTCCCTCAGGCACTTCCCAGCTCAGGGTGGGATCATGCAGGATGAGGTGTCTGTTGCAAATGCAGATTTTATTTCATTCCCAACTCCTTGTTTTCCCATGACAGCAGATTTAACTTGCCAGAGACAGGGGTTAGATGGGAAATTGGGAAGAAATTCCTCCCTGTGAGGGTCAGGAGCCCCTGGCAGAGGTTGCCCTGTGATTCTGTTGCTATTTTTGGTGTTTGGGTGTATGGTGGGTCAAGAGCACAGGAGGGAAAGTGAAAATGAAAGGGGAAATGGAGTTTTAGCCTCAGATACTCGTTAGGCTGCTCAGTAAAAGATAGATTTTACTCTAAATAACTTATACCTACCATGCTAAATAGGTATTTTACTGTATTGATACATTAATCCCACCGTGTGGGTGGCAAAAGTGACGGTCAGGAAATCAGCAATTCCCCTCAAAATGACATCCAGGGACCCCCAGGGTGGCAAAAATGACGGTCAGGAAATCAGCAATTCCCCTCAAAATGACATCCAGGGACCCCCAGGGTGGCAAAAGTGATGGTCAGAAAAATCAGCAACTCCCCTCAAAATGACATCCAGGGACCCCCAGGGGAGGGGAAACGTCACAGCCACAACAAATATCCCTGATTTGAGCTGCAAAAACACAACCCTGGTCTCCAGGAACACATCCCAACGCCTCCATCCACATCCTGCAGGGTTCCTGACCCCATAACCATGCCCAGGCCTGGCTACAATGAGCTCGATCTGGGTTTGGATTCCACCAACTCCTCTGCAGCCAGGATTTTGTCTGGCACTGGAAGTGGGAGCATCCCCCAGGGATCAGCGCTGGTGACGTTCGTGTTGTCACTCAGAGGAATAATTCCAAATATCCAACATCCCCTTTTGGGCTGGGAGAGCCAAAATCGTGTCACCTCGCTATGTCCCAGAAAGCATTCTACAAGATGAGCATAATAAATAACTGTTAAGAGGATTCTGCAGTGTTTTTAGGTAGGGAGTAATGAGAAATCAGCACTGGGTGTTTTTAAGTAGGATGAATCTTTAACAATGGCTAAAAATTGTTAGGAGGAAGAAAAAAAAAAAAAAAAGAACTGCTTGTCTCTCCCAAGCTGCCAACACCGATAACAACAACCAGCAGAACAGAAATGTTCAGGAGATGGTGCATTTCAACACAATCCCCTGAAAGAAAGAGGTACCCTCACAGTTTAGCCTTGCAGTTCAATTACACACTATCTAGCAATTTCCTGACTCCCCCAAAATACATCCTCTAAATGCAAAAACCAACAATTTTTACTCTTTTTTTTTTCTTTTTGTCCTGGGGACAAAAAGGGACGTGCACAGAGATGGGGGCACAGCCTGCCTCTGGTGATCCTGCCAGGTTGTTTTTGCTGGATATTCCCTGCTTGGTACCCCGTTCTGCTCCAGGCTGTGTCATCCTTTGGAGCCCCAAAAGGTGACAGGAATTGTAGGAGCCACCAAATATTTTGTTGCAACTCACTGAGTGGCCCAGGGGAAGGGAGAAAGATGCTGTGGTGGAGCTCAGAGTCACTGCAGATTTTTTATTATTTGGGAGGTGTTTTTTTTGGTGTTTTGGTTGATTTGTGTGGAACAGGAGGGTCTGAGGCCATCAACCACCCCCAGCCCAGCTCTGCAGCCCCTTCTCCCCCCTGTGCCTGAGCTCAGCATCCCCTGATCCCTCTGAACTTCAGAGCCACCCCCTCAGTTTCCCCTGAGCTCCCTCCCCGTTTTCAGGATTTAAATGTCACCGAGTGAAGCAACAAACCCGGAGCAGGAAGCTGGGGCTGGACACGGCAAATCCACTCTCGGGGCTTTGACAGGAGCCACCCACCCACCCACCTCATTTTCCAGCAGGGAATGTTTGCCCTTCTCCAGCCATCCCACTGCTTTGTGCTGCCCAAAAAGGGACACAGCAGTGGCCAGCAGGATCCCCCCAAGGCCTGGGATGGATCCAGGAGGGGCCATTCCAGAGCTTGTCCCTGTTTTCCACGCCGCCTCCGAGGCTGACACGGTTGTTTCAGGAGAGTCAAAAATAGCAGGGTCAAAACCTCTCCTGCCCCCTCAGCATCCTCAGCATCGCTCCTTGCATCTGCATCTTGCCCTGAGGATGCTTCCCTGTGGAGCACACAGCCCTGTGCCTGCCTCACTCCTGGATAAAAACAGCTGGAAGGGTTTTCTCCCTTTTTTTTTTTTATTTTCTCCCATTTTTCCCTATTTCTTTTAACAGCTTCCTGCCTGGGTGATGCCCCGAGCAGCCTCAGTTGGGGGTGTTGGATTTTCCCCCAGGAAAACTCTCTGGCTGCACAGGGAATCCAGGGGATTCGGGCTCCTGGGGACAAACTGGGGTGGAAAATGTTTAAATGTTCAAATGGATAAAAATAAAATCTCTTCAGAAGGAAGGGGGAAATGGGAAAGGGTTTGGTGCTCACTCCCTGCCCTGGGGCATTGCCCCACTCCTCTGACCCTCACAAAAACTGGGATCCCTGAAATTCCTGGGACATGTGGGACAGCAGAGAAGCAGCTGGGATGCAGCCAGAGGTCACCTGGAATTCCTGGTGGAGTGGCAGGGGAAAAGCCAGGAAAACTGGGATTACCTGGAATTCTTGGTGGAGTGGCAGGGAAGCAGCCAGGAAAACTGGGATCACATGAAATTCTTGGTAGAATGGCAGGGAAGCAGCCAGGAAAACTGGGATCACCTCGAATTCTTGGTGGAATGGCAGGGAAGCAGCCAGGAAAACTGGGATTACCTGGAATTCCTGGTGGAATGGCAGGGATGCAGCCAGAGGTCACCTGGAATTCCTGGTGGAGTAGCAGGGATGCAGCCAGGAAAACTGGGATCACCTGGAATTCTCGGTGTCTGGAATTACCTGGAATTCCTGGTGGAGTGGCAGGGAAGCAGCCAGGAAAATTGGAATTAACTGGAATTCCTGGTGGAGTGGCAGCAATGTAGCCAGGAAATCTGGGATCACCTGGAATTCTTGGTGAAGTGGCAGGGAAGCAGCCAGGAAATCTGGGATCACCTCGAATTCTTGGTGTCTGGAATTACCTGGAATTCCTGGTGGAATGGCAGGGAAGCAGCCAGGAAAATTGGAAGTACCTGGAATTCCTGGTGGAGTGGCAGGGAAGCAGCCAGAAAAACTGGGATCACCCGGAATTCCTGCCTCCCAGCTGCAGGCAGGATGATCCCGCCTGGAATGCCGGAGCTGGCAGAGCAACCCCGGGCTGGGTCACACCAATCCTTTCACCTCGGGATGCTCCAGGGCAGCCGGGGCGGGATCATCCCGCCGGGAATTGCCGCTCCTGGACTCACGCCACTCGTGTGGGAGCTCGGCAGGGCTGGGAAAGAATCCGCTCCTATATTTAACCACCAATCATGGGAAGAGGTTAAGCTTTTTGGGGCTGGCTGGGTTGGAAATAGCAGCGGGATGAAATCACGGCAGGAATCCACGCCCGGATCGCGGCAGCCCCTGGAGAACCAGGCGTGACTAACCAGGAAAAATGGTGCTCCCTGGAAAACACAAAGAATTTCAAAATGAGAAAAAAACGGGGTTTTTTTTTTGACTTTCCAACTGTGACAATTTGTCCTTTAGTGCCTTTTGGGATGTTTCAGTGTTTCTGTGTCCAGCTGCTCCCACCCAGCTCTTGCCTGGATCCCAGAGGCTTCATCCTGGAATCGCTTTTAGGAGTTAAGATCATTGGATTCAAAGGAAAACCCAGCAAATCATCCCCGACAGGAAGAGATGCTCGTTATTTGTAAACTCCAAAAGCCTCGGCCAAAGTCATTGCATTGCCTTCCCATGGAGCCAAGGGATTGAAATCCTAATTATGAGGGATTATTGCAAAGGGAAAACTAGTCTAAGCCAATCTTCCTAATGCTTCTGTGTAGCAGAAGGAATAAAGAAGAATATTTTAAGTGTCAGATGTGAGCAGAAAGCCTGAAAACCCATTGATACCCATATCATTGCCCTGGCATTTCCACCTTTTATTTCTTGGAGAACAGAAAATTGTGTTAAATAAACATTTTATCCATAAAATACAGAGATAAATACAGAATTGATAGCAATGAATAATTTTTTTTTATTATTATTATTCCATTTGACTGATTTATTACAGAAAACACATTTCATTTCTGGAGGACACCCAAACTTGTTAACAGCCTGGGAAGGAATCAGAGCTGTCCAGGAGGGTTTCAGCCTCTCTCTCTCTCACTTTCCCTGGGTTTTAAACAGTCCAACAGCAAATATTTGCTGGCAGAGGAGATTTCTGAGCTGTGAGGTAATGGCTGGTGGAGTTTTTTTTTTTTTTTTTTTACATTTGCAGAGTCATCTCCTCGGGTTTTGGGCCTCGTTGCAGTTACAGATGTGCTTGAGAAAGGGGAGGCACTGGAGCTCAGCTTTGGGGTTCAATCCCAGCAGTTCAGAGCTTTCCCTAAGCCCTGCTCCCAGCTCCCTGCTGATGGATGGGCTTCCTTAGGAGCTCCTCTGGGAGTTTTTACAGGAATGTTAAGAACAGTTTTGTTCTATTAAGAGTGATTTATGAATTATTTTGGCCTTGGAGGAGGTTCCCACCAGGCTGTGTTTGATTATCATGGAATCCTGGAATGGTTTGGGTGGGGAAAGGACCTTAAAGCTCATCCCATTCCACCCTGCCATGGGCAGGGACACCTCCCACCATCCCAGGACCTGGCCTTGGACACTTCCAGGGATGTGGCAGCCACAGATTTTCTCTCTAACCTCCAGTGCAGCAGCAATTTGCTCCAGAATTCCTATAAAAGCCTCAATTACCACAAGGTTTGGATCTATCAGACAGTAAAATATCCTTGAAGCTGGGAGTGCTGAACTTGTTCCTATCAACATCCAAAGCTGTGCCTCCCTCCATCAATCCATGGGATTTTTCCAGCCACCAAACCCATGAGGCTTTCAGAGTATTCCCAAAAAAACAAACCTCAGGTCACCTTGATGGTTTTTGGTTTTTTTCCTGACTAGTTCTTCCATATTTGAGGGGAAAACACATCAAAGGAGACTCAGATGTGAAGCATCCCTGTGCAGAGAGCATTTTATGGAGCAGGTTCCCTTGGGGAGGAGTTTGGAGCTCCCCACACGCCAAAGGTCCCAGGGACAGTGACACCATCAAATGTTTTTTGGTTTTTTTGGGTGGTTTTTTTTTGCTGTGTCAGCACTTTGGCAGCACCTGAAAGGTCTGGAAGTCGAGCCTTAATGATCTGCTGCTCCAAAGGGATCGATGGATTTCTGCAGGGGTCATTTGCAGGATCAATAGTTGTCCATCCCCTGCAAAACTGGAGAAGATCAACTTGAAAGCTCCTGCCCAGAAAGAGCTCTGGATTTTCCCTGACTCCAGGGAGTCTCAAAGTGGGGTTTCTCCAGATTTTGGGATGGGGGAGGCAGGATGTGGCCACTAATGATGAGTTTATTCCTGCTGAGCAGCTCCTGGTCCTGCCCCAGAGGTTATGGATCTGCTCTGCTGTGCTTGGGAGGCACAGAAATTCCAGCCTGGGTGGAGCTGGAGGCAACCTGCTCTAGTGGAAGGTGTCCCTGCCCGTGGAATCCTGCTGGAATCAAAGATCCCTGCCTGCCACCACACTCCCACTCTCCACAGATTTCCAAAATGCAGCAGCTGAGCCAGCTGCATCTCCCCAAATCCCCCAAACACACGGAGGATGCAGCCCCTACATCCATCCACAGCCACCTCAGGATGAATCCTCTGGCCCTGATTCCTCCTGAGCCTGTATTCCTGCATTTTTTCCAAGCCAGGCATGGAGGCTGAGGGAGCTGGGGCTGCTGCAGGGCACAGCTGCACACCAGGATTGGAATTCTTATTCCTTCTTGTGCCCTGCTCCCTCCAGCCACGATTCTCCTTGTCCGACGGGACGCGGAGCTGCTCCTGAGCCACTGCTGCAGGCTGAGCACCAAAGCCCAGCTCATGGCACACAGGGCCAGCCAAAACGTTGGCTTTAACGAGCTATCAACAGGCTTTAATATTTCATGGGGCTCTGAGGGAGTCCCAGCTGATCAGAAATGCTGTTAAAAGGCTGAGCTCTATTAACGGCCGGGCGGGTTTCGTCAGGCGCCTGCTGTTTACTCCCAGTTTGCCTCCAAAACACCACAGCAGTTACTGTCAGCTCCAGAGGGAGTGTGGTCCCTGGAGCTGCTGCTGGAGCTGGTGCAGAGCATCCCAAAATCCTGCCTGGCCATGGGCAGGGATGAGCCCCCAAAGGAAAGGGTCCCCAAAGTCCCCCCGTGTGTGACGGGGCTGATCCTAAAGCAGCTGGGGCTGCACCTACTGCTGGCACCTCCTGCCCTCCTCACCCAGCCCCTGCCCCCTTCTGCAGGGAGAAATGTCCCCAAAATGAGGGAACAGATGTAGAATAAACCCCTGAAATTCATTAAGGAACAGCAGTTTCTCTTTGTTTGCCAGAAGCCCAGCACTACCACCACCTCCTTCCTCAAACTCCGTATCACAGCTGAGAATTCTTTCCCCCCCCCATTTTTGTCCCTGAGCACTCCAAAATGTGTCACAAACACAATTACCCCGAACTGGGGCTGACAGCAGGGGGATGGCTTGCAGCTATGGGCAGTGAAATCATCACCAGGAGAATAAACAGGACAAAGGAAACAAATTTACCCCACGTGGCGCTCCCGTAGGTGGCTCAGTGGCTGCCGATCAGATTTGGCAGGGTCACCTAAGAGGAAACCAAGCAGAAAAGGTCTGGTCAGCTTTTGCCGTGTTTGATGTTAGTTTTTCCATGATGAGAGCTCCCTCTGCTCTCCCTTCTGCTGGAGTTTAAAGCTGAGTGTAACCAGCAAACCACAGAGATGAGGGGCTGTGCTCATGGGGATGGGTTGGGACACCACTGGGTGACACAGGGACCTGTGAATCCTTAATGGCAGGATTAAAACCCACCAAAAAAAAAGAAAAAAAGAAGAAAGAAGGTCTCATTGTGCCTGAAGAGGTAGCAGGGCCCCAGTCTGTCAGTGCCTGCTCTGACACTGCTGCTGCCCCCGTTTTTGAGCTGCAAAATCAGTGCTGGGCTCTGCACCTTGAGTTGCTCAGGGCTCAGGTATCACTTACCCTGATATCCTTGGGTAGTGCTCATCCCTGCACCCTTGGGTTCATCCCACCTGCTCAGCTAGTGCTCATCCCCCCACCCTTAGGTGCCACAACACATCCCTGCACCCTCAGGTTCACTCCCCCATCCTTAGGTACCACTCATCCCCACATCCTCGGCTCCTGCTCATCCCTGCCATCCTCACGTTCCCTCTCCTGGGTGCCACACGTCCCTGTGTCCTTGGCTCCTGCTCATCCCTGCACCCTCACACTCACTCTCCTGGGTGCCACACGTCCCTGTGTCCTTGGCTCCTGCTCATCCCTGCATCCTCACACTCACTCTCCTGGGTGCCACACGTCCCTGTGTCCTCGGCTGGTTCCTCCCCTCCCCTGGGTGCCGCTGCCCGCCGTGTCCCCGCGCGGATTGTCCCCGGCAGGGCTCGGCGCTGAGTTTGGGACACGCTCAGCCGTGACTCGCTGCCGGGGCCATCCCGCCGCTGACCCCCGGGCTGAGGCCGCTGCTGGCCGCCTGCCCCGGCCCCATTAGGCTGCGAACGGCCGCCAAATGGCCCCATCAATATTTGATGCGGCTCAAACCCCGCCGGGCGCGGATAAAGCGCGGCGCTGCGGGCGCTGAGCAGCGCAGCCGGGGGATGGCGGGCGGCCGGGGCCCGGGGCCGTGCGGCCGGGACGGCTGCCTTGGACCGGGGGGTTTCGCTGCCGGTTCGGGGGCGGTGGCGGGTCCGCCGTGGGTACCGCGGGCTCGGTGGCTGGCTCGGAGGTTGGCGGCGCTGCTGGTGCTGCTGGCGCTGGTGGCCGCGGGCTGCGCGCTCCGCCGCCGCGCCTGCCCCGAGCCCCGCCGGCCGCGACCCCCGCCCCGCCGCGCCCCGCCCGCCGCTCCGGGCACCGGCAGCACCGCCGGCCCGCCGGCACCGCCGATGGGCGTGGAGCTGCCGCACCTGCCCAGCTACGAGGAGGTGAAACACCTGCCCAGCTACGAGGAGGCGCAGCGCTGCCCGCCCGCGGAACGGGGCGCGGCCGCGGGGATGCGGGGCTGAGCCCCCCGGGCCGCTGAGCACCCGAGGGCACCGCAGCCATGGACGCGGCGGGAATGGCATCGTCCCCATCCTCATCCTCCTCCTCCGGACCCTCGGGAGAGACAGCGGACAGCCCCAGGTGTGCCAGGAGGGATGCGACGCCAGGAAGCAGCAGCGTTCTGTGATGGGACAGTGAGGAGCCGCGGGAATGCTGCGCACCGTGGGGGGACCTGCGGGACACCCCGGCTCGGCAAAGGGACATCGGGGATTCCCGGGAATGATGCACACTGCAGGGTGATGTGCGGGACACCCGGCTCTGCAAAGGGACATTGGGGATTCCTGGGAATGCTGCGCACTGCAGGGTGACCCGGCTCTGCAAAGGGACATTGGGGATTCCCGGGAATGATGCACACTGCAGGGTGACCTGCGGGACACCCCGCTCTGCAAAGGGACCCGCCAGGGGATTCCTGAGGACCGCGGAGGGATGGGACACGCTGCCTGGGCTCACCGGGACAGCCTCGCAGGGAAGGAGTTCCACGAGGAAGGCGACTTGGGGACATCACCTCCCGTGATGGAGTGATGGGAAGAGCCGGCTGCAGCATTCCCCTCCCCTGGCCTCGGGTTCCTCGGGAAGTTTGGGATGGCTCGGCTGTGGGACTTTGCCGTGTGGACACGAGTGGGTGATCCTCACCCCCCACGGCTGCCAGAGGGGAGGTTTTGGGACAGCCAGAGCAGGCTGTGTCCCCTGGCCTGGGCAGCAGGGGAAGGAGGGAACCTCTCCAAAGCCTGCAAATAAATAAATGATCAGGACCTGGGACCTCCTGCTCGAAGGGAAATAAATCTCCCAGCTGGGAAATTCTCCATGGACAGGACAAACCCCAAACCCCAGGGAACGGCAGAAACCTCCACCCTCAGTGCCACCACCCCTCCTGAAGGAGCTGGGAGTGCCTCCTCTCCTCCTGAATCCTTCCTGCAGCATCACCCGAGCTCTGCCCAGCTCTCCTGACAATGGAACTGCTCGGTGCCCAAAGCTTTCATTAAAAAATACCTTTTTGTGTTTTTTTTTTTCCTTTCCTAGCTGGACTTCAGCCCTCGGAGGTGAGGATGTGGTCAGTGCAGGAGCAGCAGCCACGAGCACTTTTCCTTTCTCTCTTTTGGAGGTGTCTCTAATGGGCAAAGAAAACCTGCAGGTTTATTTGAAATACAGATTAGAGCTTTGCAAAAGTGCAGGCCTCCATCTATCCCAGGCATTTCTTTATATAAATTAAAATTTAATTCCTGCAGACCCTTCATGAAAAACACAGAAATAATGGAATGTTTTGGGTTTTGTACAACCAAGCTCTGTGCAGACCCCACCCCTCTTTCCCTGAAGGTACCAGACCATCCTATTTCTCCAAACTTTTACAGGAGGGCAAAGGCACCTGAATTAAAATTAAAAGCTTAAATTCCAGTATTGGAAATTTTGTATTTCCAATTGGGATCAAGAAAAATGAACTCTGGAAATGGAGATTCTTACATGTGATCAATTCATAAAAAGCTTTTTTTCTCCCTGGCTCTTCCCCATCCCCTGCAGAGTAAAATCTCATCTGTGTTATCATGAAAATAAAGAAATGGGGGTCTTAAAATGTCTATGTTTAATTAAAAACATGTAAACCCCAATATTAAAAAAATCTAAGATATAAAAAATAATAGATTGCTTCTCTCCAACTCCCCTCCATCTGTAGGTGATACAAACTTTATATTTCTAGAAATATCTATTAAAATTTCAGAATGGAATTTTAGAAAGCTTCAGGCTTTTGCATTATTGCTCTTTTATAATTTTGACTAATTCTGAAATGAATAAGGCAACAACCACCGCCGTTGTTCTGCAGGAAATGGTTCCACATAATCTGTAAAATCAAATTTTTGTGTCAGATGATTCAAACCTTCCTCCTGCTCCAGTCCCAAAGGGTAAAATCCCACAGACAAATCCAGATCTCGAAGTTTTATTGCCTTAAAAGCCAGAAAACAAAAGGCATTTTTAATTTCTCCTCTGAGCTATTACAAATATGCAGTCGGTTTTTTAAACACCCACCTGAGCTTTTAATTTTATTTCACTTGAGGACTTCATTTTTCACCAAAAAGATGAATTTTTCAACCTCTCTTTTTCTAATCTGAGAGGATTTACTGTGGCCAAGGTTAAATGAAGTGAATGAACTCAACTGCCACCCTGCAATGGCAAAATTTGGGTTGTTTTTGGTTATTGATCCGTAACAGCAGCACCTAAACAACTGAATTTTAATCATGTTAATTAATTTCTTTCTTAAATTGGTTTCTGATGGTTTAAATCAAGCAGTCAGTAATTAAATAAGAGCTATTTCTTTTTAAAAGAGGGTTTTAAGATAATTTATTCTTCTGGACAATAACGTAACCAAAATGTACCTGGAACATCTGGACCCTTCTGCTGTTTATTTTTACTTAATACTGAAAATAACTGAGAAGAGTTACAACACAAAACTTTGGAAACCTCAGAAAAAACCAGCTCAAAATTTCCCTTGGCAGGGATGGATGGCACTTCCCTTGGAACTACAATCCCTAAAATCCCTGCCCCAGTGCCAGAAAAGCCACATAGCAACGTTTTCTCCTGAGAACATCCTGAAATTTAGATTTAATACCCAGGGTCATAACTGCATTTAGAACCTGGTGAGAACGAGGAATAAAAGTGCTTTTCCCCAATATTTTGCTTTGTTTTCTATTTAACACCAGGATGCTCAGGATATGTGTGTGATAAAAAAAATGGAATTTAGCACCTCACCCATCCCCTCCAAATGTATATAAAACATCCCAAATATTCTTTTTTTTTAGCACTCAGTGGAGATCCCCACATGCAGCAGCTCTCAGATCCATTTAAAACCTCCACTTTTATTTGGTTTTATTCAGAAATTTATCAACTCTGCAAGGAAGGATCACACAATGATTTACAGATGTGCTGTATGTACAGATATTTAACATTCTGCTGGTAACATTTGAAAGATACAAAATAAACCTTGTCAGTGAAGTGATGAACAAGCTGGTAATACATTTATAAGGTGAAGAGAATGCAGCCACTTTGGGGTGTGAAACAAAAGAGAAGTGTATCTTGATGAAATAACATAAACTAAAAAAAAATTATTTACAAATCAAGTGCTTAGGGCAGAAAAAAATACATGAAATATCCTCTTATTTTAAATATTCTTGTTAATTTTACACGTCAGATGCTACAAATGCTGTTTGTGGCTTCCAACAACCCTGAAAGCACATTCCAAGGTATTAAAAAAAAATCCTTTTACTGCTGAGTGTTTTGCTCAGTGACAAATCTGAGTTGCTGAAATTAAGAACCCTCTGGTACATCCTAACAAATATGTATTCTCACAACTGGGAGGGAAATATTTGTACTTTAGAGGCCCAAGTTCCTTTTTTTTGTTGCATTTTCAGCACTTTCAGTTTGTTAAATTTGTTTTCAGGCAATTTAAAGAAGTCTGGAGAGGTCCCTGAGGTTGCAGAAATAACCAAACTGCTTAACTTGGGGCTTAAATTGTGATTTTAGTAGAGGCAACCCTGGTTAAAGAATATTAATGGCAATGAAAATTTAAAATCACTAAGAGAGGAATAGTTAATTCCCTTTTCTTTCTCATATATGTAACCATCACTGGCAGCAGAATATAAACCCAGCTAAAAATGAAAGGAAACAATGTTTAATAACTTCCAATTCATCCTGTGTGTCACCCAAGGATTCCAATCTACAGAAATTCTCCCTCCTCTGCCCCACAAAATGTTTGCTGTGTCTTGTTTTGTTTTTCTTTTTACCACAAACCAGTACCAAATATTGAAGCAGCACTCTGAAGGTGCCCAAAAAGTGAATTATTGCTGCACAGTGACACTGGTCCTCACTGCAGGACTGGCTGCTGCTCGTTCTCTTTCTTTAGCAATTTCCATCTCTATTTTGGCTTTGATTTTATTCCAATCCACTTCCAGCTGTAAGGAAGAGAAAAATGAAACACACAGAGCTCAACATCAGAGAGAGACAGGTCAGTTATTCAATTTAAAAATACAATTATCAAGTGTTGAGTACCCAAACTCATGAAAGATGTGAAGGCACAGCTGAGTTCTGACTGAGCTTCCACCTTTAAAATAAACCAAGCCAGAGATATTTTAATAGATCTCATTGTGTCTGGCAATAAACCACAAAAATAACCTGCTTCTAATTCAGTATCATGACATCAGTGTCCTGTTACTGAAAATTTAGCTCTGCATCATTAATTTAGGAGGGATGTCTCCTCCAAGGAAGCTGAGAGGATATTAAACCAGTTATCTGCTCCAACAGAAATCAGATTCCTGCTTGGAGCTGCCCTTCTACATCAATAACTGTTTTAGTTTTCACCTTGGCCTCTCTCCAGCTGCAGAGAATTGGCATTTTCTGGCTATGTTCTGTGTCACTGAAACCTCAGGCAATACACACAGCACAAACGTGGGTAGGAAAGTTGTTTATTCCCAAAAAAATGCTTGACAAGGGAGAAAAAAAAAAAAGGATCATGGTGCATTTGATGACCAGAAAGACACGTCCCAAAATGTCATTGTGCAGTTCAGTTTATTGCTTGGAGGATTTACACTGTCAAAGGTGGGATGGGAGAACAATTTCAAGGGCTGCACAGGGAATTTTCTGCTGTAATTAAGTAATGGAGTAACAAGGGAGATTCACTAAGAGGGGAAGTGAAATGAAATACCCAAATTCTTAGGTGAAAATAGAATAATAATACCTCAGTTCTAGAGGCATTGACCGGGTCCAGGATTCTCAGGATATGTGTAAGGTATTAAAAACCTGATATGTAAAATAAGCACAATTATAGATCCTGCCTGGCTGCAGAAAAGAGAGAAAAAACCTCCTTATTTAAGCCTGAAGAGGTTTTGGGTTGAGAGGGAAACTGAGACCCCTTTTTTATCCCTGAGAAGGAACAGCAGCACAAAATCTTGCTTTTCTTATCAATTTCTTTCTGATTTTGCTTTATGAGTCATGACAGCTTGCATGAAGAATTTAATTACAGTTGAAAATTCACATTTTGTGGATCCCTCCTACTCTCAGATCCAGCAAAGACCTCCAGCACCTGGATGTGGAAAAGGACTTTTATCCCTCCAAAAATCTCCTGAGACCCAAATTTCAAGGCTGAGTGAGCTGAAAAATCATCCTGCTCACATCTTGTCACTGCCAAGGTGGAATTCCTTAGGAATCATTATGGAATCTACAGCTTTCTCCAGGATTTTAAGAAAATCAGGATTATCTCCAATGTCCCTCAGGGAATTTACATGATTTTTGCTCTATAATGGGTTTGACAGAACACACACACTTCCTGCACAGCAGCTGGGAAAGCTGCAGGATAAAAATGCTTGGAATCCGTGCTTTATTTTTTTTTTTTTTAATATTTTCCAGGTAGATTACTGTGGAATGGTTCATTAAGGGCTGACCTTTGTTTAGGAAATGAGAACCCTTCAAAGTGCTAAAAGCTAATGCCTTCCATTAGAAATCCAGCTTTATTCCAAGTGTGCTGGGCAGTGTGCAATGCAAGGATGTGAATTCCCAGCTCAGGTGTTCCCTGATCCATCAGCTGCAGTGGAGAAAAGGATTTCACACCAAGGAAAAGTCTTTTTTGGTAATTTCTCCCTCAGAATGCTGAGGAATAAGGAGGGGGAAAGCAGGAAGGACTCAAGGGCTGCTCTTGTGCCTCTCCTGAGGGAAATGTGTGGAAATATTCCAGTGGAATCCAAGATCCAGTTTCTGAACTTTAGGATGTGCCCTCAGCCTTCAGGATCTGTGAAATGCTAATAAATGGATTTACTGATGATGCAGAGGGTTTCCAATAAATGTATCTTGAACTGGTATTTATCAGAATGGTTTGCAGTTCATAAATACCCATATTCCTTCAAAGTTTGTTACTGTTTCTATCCATAAAATGCCACAAGAATGCTGGAAATATTTGGGAGTCTCATTGAACCGTGGTGAAATTTTGCTCCCTGGTTACAGAAAACAACTGTGCCGTCACTTCTGTGATCTTTACCAGATATTAAATATATATATATAGTGAATCTTCAAACAAAACCCAAGATGCCCAGCTATTCCTGGCCAAGCAGCCCAATATTAACCCAAAAAACTGTAAAATTCCACATTTATTTTCACATTTGAACCCCAGAAGGAGAGCAGAGGTGCAAACCCATCCCTCCCTCCCAGATCTGCCACGGTGTGAAGCAGCAGGGACAACCCTGAGGGACACTTACACCTTGTGCATATTGCAAAAACCTTTGGTTGGTTTCTTTTTTCCCAAAATCTTCCAAGAATTTCTGTCTGTAAGCCAGGACCGTGTCCACGTGTGTCCTGTGCTTCACTGCCAGGTCCAGGGCTCTGGAATAAAGCAGGAGAAATGGGGAAATGCTCTGGCACCACCACAGTCACCAGGGTTTTGCAGAAACTCTGAGGGGTGAGGGCAGAGATCCCAAATCCAATTCCACATTAGGATCAGGAGGTTAAAAGCAGCCAGTGATGAAAAATACCCAACAATTATTCCCTCTGACAACCTCATCACATCATTAACTTGACCCCAGGAGGCTTTTTATTTCAAGGAAATGCAGAATATTTCAGAGTTTAGCATAAGAATAACAATGTTTAATAACTTTTTTCTGGTCAGAAATAGGTTCTGAACACCCATAATACACATTAATGATATATTCAATATAATATTTATACATATTTTATAGGTGGAAAAGATCAGACACTGGATTAATTTCATTCATTACTCACACTTGGTTTCTTCTCAATGGCTGAAGAACACAGATATTTGATATACAGAGAGTTTTTAGATGATAGAATAAAAGAATATTCTTTTCCATATATCCAGCTTAAACCTCCCCTGACACAGCTTCATAACAAAACAAAATTACAGATTTGTGGGGGAAAATCAACCTTTTGCCTGAATATATGAATATAACAGCAGAAAAAAAAACCGAGGAGTAAACAACTCGGAGGATTCTGTCAGAAAATGTGGGGGTTTTGTTTAAAGGAGAAATTCCTCTTTTGTTTTCTCAGCCTTAATTCACATTTTCTCCACCTACACAATGCTGGGAGTCTGAGTAGCCACAGTTTTATTTTTAGCAACAAGACATTTTAAAGCAGCCCAAATTCCCCAGCCAGTCTGGGGCATCACTGAGGGCTCCTCTGTGCTCTGCACTGATGAGAAAGCAAAATGTTATTTCAAAATGCTTCCAGGAATATTTCGGGACTTTTATCACCAAATATTTGTATTTTCTAAACACGACACCAAAATGCTGGGGTTTTTTTTTTTCTGCTTATTGTCAGGCTATGATTTAATTCGTTTACTTGAGGTTGTGGGTGATTAAAAGATAAAAAAAATGAGTCAGCAATAAAACAACTGATGGAAATAATTAGGAAATGGGAAATTTTAATGAGAAAAAAGAAATAACAATCCCTACCTTTCCCAGTTGTAAAGATTAATGTTGACTTGGATAGCTTGGTAAACCAGACCTGACTGAAGCAGGAGGGTTTCAGCCTCCTGGGTGTTGCCACTGAACAGCAGCATGTGAGCCAGCCTGGATTCCTTGGATGGCAGATCCTTGATGGAATTGATGTACTGCACTTTGTCAATCTGCTCAGGAGGAGGAGGAGGAGGAGGAGGGCAGCAGCAAGGAAATTCGTGAGTCAGCTTGGTTTTGCAACCATTCAATTGGGATTTAATTCCCTTTTCTAATTGCATTTGCTTACCTCGCCAATGGCTGCGTAGGCAATTTCTGCTGTGGTCATGTCCTTGTTGGCCACTGCCATGGCAGCCAAACAAGCCCAAAGGGTTTGATCCTGAAATTCAAAATAAAAACAACTTGTCAGCCTTCAGATGTTTGCTGCAAATGACTCCTCAAAGCAGCTACACAAGGCCTGACATTGATGTGTAATATTACATTTCTGTGTGTGTGTCGTTTATGGCACTGTGGTCTGTTATTAGGAAATTATTAATTATTTCTCAGAACTAGGAATTAGGAAAGATTAATGGTAATAATAATATTACATCTTTTTATTGTTATTTTTATTACTTTTATTGCTTCTTTGAGGGGTTTTTTTTTGGTGTATTTTGCACAAGCTTGAGGAAACCCCATGAACTCAGAATCTAGGAAGATCCTAAATGAGATTTTGATGGATTTTCAAGTGACAACATAATGACAAAGACACACTAATAAACCATATTTTAATAAAGCTTAAGCTACCACATCTAAAACTCTATTCAGACAAGAAAAATGTGATTTTGGACTTGCTAGTCCAGGAATTCAGGTGGTTTTAATGCTTTTGTTGAGTGTGTTCAACAACAAATCTGGAAATAAAGACTTTGCACTGTGAAGGTTTTTAGAAGGATCACTCTTGATTGAAATCAGAATTAACAGCTGCACTGAGGATGTTCTGAACACATCCCTGTATTTCCCAACTGACTTTTCCATCACTCAGGACAAACCCTCCTGCAGGAAGCCCAGAATTTGGGAGAATTCAGATGGTTCAGAGAATCAAATGCTCTGAAAAATCTTTGTCACATTCTCTCCCCACTTCCCTTTTATTTAGAAAATCAGGTGACAAAATGCTGAAAGCTCAGACTGAAATTATCCAGGAGATGAAATTTCCTGGAGCTGCTCCTTGATGGTTCCAAGTTGTTTCTTGCTGGTTTTTTTCCCCCTCAGAAATAGGACCCATTTTGTTATTCCTAGCTAGAAATACTTTTTACTCTCTACCTAGGCTGCCAAAATCAAAATATCCTGACTTGGATGCTTAAATCAGGTGATGTGGACACTGCAAATAAAGACTCTGTTACAATTAATTCTAATTATGCAACCCAAATTATCTGGATGTGCATTAATTTAATAATTGGTTACACAAATATCTGAAATACACACTTAAGATCATGACAAAAGCTCTAAACTTTTCTAGGAATAAATGGGAAGGAAGGTTTGAAGGGATTTTGTTGTTTTAAAAACTACTACACTCACCTCATCTGTTGCTGTTGTCTAAATAAATACAAAAGAAAGCAATGGAAAAGGGAAAAAAAATAAAAAGAAGTGAAATAAAATATGGAAATTACCAGGTACTTGTGGAAATGTCACTTTGAATTGGTTATATGTGAAATAAAATATGGAAATGAACAGGTACTTGTGGAAATGTCACTTTGAATTGGTTATATTAAGGCCCAGACCTGAAAATTTAAGTTTAGAACTGAATTCTGTGAGCCCTTGTGCTCAATCCAGCTGGATTCTGGTGTGACTAAAAGTGAGAATTATTATTTATCATGGAAGTTATGGAATTATTGTCTTATGGAATTAAGAAAACCACCTCATTTTCCAGAAGCAGCCAAAAAACCGAGTGACAAAGCAGGCCGGAAATGAAGAGTACCATTTGATATGGGGAGCTCCCCATTAAAGAACACTTAAAAACCATAAATATCCCACGGAATGGTATCTGAATATTCCCAAAAATCTGAATATTACCTTGACAAATCGACAGAGTCTGACCCCATCCTCCCACCTGGAGGTGCTGATGTAGTCGTGGAGGATTGCAGGGTAAGGGGAGGTGTGCAGCTGGACCAGGGACCCGTCTGCTCTCCTAATTGTGATCTCATTCCCCACAAAACTCACAATCTGGGGGGTTTTGCTGAATTCACTGCGTGGAGAAAAGAGAAAGAAGTCAATACTCATTTGTTTTTTTTTGCAGGGAAGAATTTAAGATCAGTTATTTGCCACCTGATATTTTTGTGACTTTGAATTTCCGATGTCATCGAAACGCATTTTTTCTGCTTGTTTTTCACAAAACCTGAGGTAATATTTTATGAGAAAGAATTCAAACTTTGTTTTTACCTGAAGATGCTGCTCTGCTTTCAAACCCTGCATCACCATTTCAACCCTAAACTTCATAATTTCCCTTATAAACTCCTTTTTCCTCATTTCCTAATCAAGGACTAGGAGAATTTTAGAAGTGGCAAGGCCAGCTTTTATTTCTCCTGACCACAATTTGTTAAGAAAGGAGGGAAATAATGAAAATAAATCACATTTGGATTAAAAAGGCTTTCTCACCTGGCATCTTTTTCATACAGGGTTTTTGGGAGAAGATCTTTATCCACATAGACTGTGTTGGGATAATACCAGACTGTGACCCTGGAATCCTGAATCCCACAGAGGATGTTGGAGGTGTCATTCCAGGCCAAACTTTGCACCATTGTCCCTTCATTTACAGGCAAGAAATAAAGATAATAAAGAAAGAAATAGATAAATGAATAAACGAGACATTTCCAGGAGAAACTTCAAAATGGAAGGAATTCTAACAGGGTGAAGGGTGGTTATTCAGTATTTTTTGTTGCTTTTCTAAGGTCTTAACCCCGAATTTTTAACATTTTAAAAGCAGCCTTGCATGGAACTGATAGAAGAATTATCAGAATTTAGATAGAATTTACTGAAATTGTTCCTACCTCTATCATATAAAAGCCACAGTTTTTGGTTTTTTTTTTTTAATTCAATTTCACTGTTAAGGAAGCAAAATGTTGTCTCTTGTATTAAATAAAAATTTATTCCACTCTCAGCATCTTCCCAAACATCAGTTTGAATTTTTCTCACCTATTTTGACAATTTTCTGCTCTTTCCCAAACCTTTTCACTGAGGTGATGAAAAGATCTCTGTTCTTATCAATAAAAGCAATTTTTCTTTCACTTGTCAGTCCCTTCTGGTCCAAAGCAATCTCCACAATCTCTGTCTGAAAAGATAAAAGAGAATCTCTGATTTTTATTTTGGGGATTTTATATTTGGACATCCAAATAGATTTTTTTTTTCCTAAAAACAAGGCACAAAATTCTCTGATCAACTGGGTTGGAAAGAAATTTTGTGTGTGATTTCTCTGTGGAAAAAACCATTCCATGGGGTTAGAATTAAGATTGTTTTAAAGTCCTTTCCAACCCAACCCATTCCATGATTCTGTGATTTTATAAACTGAATTTCATGAAGATTAAAACAATTCTGAAGACAACACAAAGCATTAAAAGTCAGCTGAAAAGCTCCTTTCTATTAAGATTTTAAAACCTTTAATGGGTTTTTGGTCCCATTATTGAGGAAAACCATTAGTGATTCTTAATTTCTGAGTGAAATAAAGACATTAAAGCCTTCACTTTACCTTGTGGGTCAGAGGTTTTCCATCACCCAGTGGCTTCCCAGATAAAGCTTCAAATATGTAGATAACTGCAGAAAAATAATTAGATGTTATATAATTTATATAAATTAATAATTTATATATAATATATAACAACACATATGACCATATATTATTTATTAATAATTATATATAATATAGCTTATTAATTAAAATAAGTTCTTCATGGATTTTTTCCAGTGATTCTATTATTTTCTGAGTGTAATTTAGTGCAAGTGGATAAGATATTCTGTGTGAGCTTTACCAGTGATTTTCACATGGTGATGAAAAAAAAATCTTGTGAAAAAACTGGATTTTCACTTCCTATCCTTATTTTTCATTTCCTGTCTCAAATGGGGCTTTACAGGAATGACAGCAAACTGTGATAAAAGTCTGCACAGAATTGGAATAAATCCACATTTCCAGTATCAGATTGACTCAACCCATAATTTAATGAATGGGAATGTTTAGAGAGAAAATAGAAAAATCCCATCAGGGAGTAAAACTCCAGTATTTTCTGTAAATATTCCATGGATGAACTGGAAATTCAGTGCCAAACCATTCTCTTGAAGTTTTAAAATTAATTTTAAGCAATAACTTGCATTCATTTAATAATAAATTTATTTATTATAATATATTATAAAATTTATAATATTATTTATAGTAAATACATGTATTTTCATCCTAAATAAAGCAGAATTTACCCTTCTCATCAGCTTTGTCCTTCACTGCCAGGGTGTCATTGCTCAGGGACACTGTCCTGGCATTTAAAATGTCTGTTCTCATGCCTGGATATTTTGGAGAGGAAATTAATCTGCCTTCATAGGAATATAAATAAAGTCCTCCACCATCCACAAGAAGAAAATGCCTAAAAAAAAAAAGAAAACAACAACAATGAAGAAGTAGATCAGTAAATAATATAAAAAAAGGTATTTTCAACAATGGGAAAGGCATTATTTGACATCTTGTAACTGTTCTTCCAGTTTCCAGCACTCCTAAGCACTAAATTTTCAAGGTATTCTGGAAGCTCTGGATGGAAAAGTTTGGTTTTAATGTATTATCTTTTTCCAGGAGAAATATTTATTCTGTGAAATACAATTTATCTTTTTATCTGGGTATTTTTTTGTTTATTTCTGATATTTCAATTTGAGCTTATTTTGTTCATTATAGATATGCACATAATAAATAAATTCATTATAAATACAACAAAAATACATTTATCTATTATAGAGATAATATTTTTATTTATTTATTTAGTAGTTATATATAAATGTTCGTACATGTTAATGTAATTATTTATTTATTATTAATTATTTATTTGGTAATTAATTATAAATGTTCCTAAATGAGCATTTTAAGAAGTCAGGTACCTTTCTGCTTGGAGAATCAAACTCACAGTTCCTTCCTTCAGGTCAAAAATCAATGGAGTGTTCCAGTTCTTTGTCCTGCAAATATTAAAAAAAAATCAGCATTAAGATCACTGATTTCCACATATTTCAAACACCAAGTTGGATTCAGAGAGCAAAACACAGATTTTTCATCATCAAATATTCCTAAAAGGGCGGTTTTCCAACTTCAAACAGCATTTAGGAAAGCAAGGAACTCTTAATAAACACAAAATATAATGGAATATCACTTTTGCCTTCATTGTTTCATCCCTTCCCTTCAGCAGCAGCTGCCCCAGGAGGCCTAAAAACCAGCAAAATTACATTTATATGGATTATTTAATTTTTAAAATATTTAAAAATATATTTGTGACTCTTTTATGGCGATCTGCACTAGCGTTCACTGAGCAGATATTCCATCAAATACTTCAATTGATTAAAAATACATTAATTATTGGGCTTCCAATCAAATCTCTGCCACTTTTCCCAAACCATCTGAGGAGGAGGAATTTGCTTTACTCACGAGAACACGTAGCACTGCAGGGAAGTGGAAACCACCAAATATCCATAATTCAGGGAGGCTTTAATGACCCTGTCCCGAAATTCCAACAAATCCTCGGCATCGTTGGTGACGTTGTGCACCTGAGCAAAGGGGAGTGGTCATGGAATTAAACAAAAGAGCTGAAATTAAACCAAATTAATGAAATAATACTGTTGAGAAAATAATTGGAGATGGAGGAGGCTCTGAAAATTCCCATCTTCAGGTTGTTCAGCTGTTGATTATTTGAATATTGGAAATAATATAATTGAATATTGAAATGTATTTGAAATAAACACGTCAGTGTTTATTGATTTTATTTATTGATTAATTTTATTGATTTATTTATTGATTAAATACATTTCAGTGTTATTTAAATAAACACTTCACCCAAACAATCCAGCAATATCCAGGATAGGGATGAAGATGTTGCAGAGCTTTGGAATTTGAATGATTCCACACTTGGAAGCACAGGAAATTCAGGAGGTGGGCTGGGTGAGAAGTTTGTGGTTTTGTTATTCTGCTCAAAATTTCCTCAAGAAAATCCGAATTTGCCTCAAATCAACACGGATTTTTCAGCTCAGAGATTTTAGGGATCTAAAAATCCAAGGGGGGACCTTAAACAAAAAAGTATCCTGGTTTTTTGTGGGGTTTTGGGGTTTTTTTTTGAAGATGTCACCATTCTGAGGGTGGTAACCTCCTTCTGATGTTCTCCATTATGCACCAATTGCAAAACAAGGACTGACCTCAATTATTCCAAGAGCCTAGAAACCATTACCAAGGATATGTTAATTGCTATGTCCACCCCAGCATCACCAATTAACTTTGCCATTGTAACATTCAGGAACAAAATCCATCTGCAAGTTTTTTGTAGGATTTTTGTAGGATTTTCCTATATAACATATAGGAACAAAATCACCGTAAAACGACGAAAACCTAAAATGAGTCAGGGTTAGCTACACCACCTCACTCTTTGCCTATTCAAAAAGAGAATTCAAAATCCCATGGAGACCATTCCCAAGTCCATCTGGTACGAGTCGATGTCTGGGAATGAGGGGAAAAAATTGGGAATTTTGAGCTGATTGGTGCTGTGTGTTCCCAGACACTGACTCACAACATCCCACCCACGGCCCCAAACCCAAATCCAGCCCTGCTGCTGCTGCTGCTCCAACTCTTCCCAATTCCAAACCCAACATGAAAAGAAAAAAAAAAAAAACCAAAAGAAACCCCAACCATTTAAGGCTCTAAGAAGAAATTTAGGAACTTGATGCTGAAAAGCCCAAATGTGTAATTTGGAAAATGTGGAAGGATGGAAATCTTTTATTATCCCAGAGAACCAACGCTGTGAGTCAATGTCTGGGAGCACAAATCCAATTCTAAATTCCCATTTCGTATTAAAACGAGCTCTGTGATCAGGCTGCCCAGCTCTGAGGTGATTTTACCTTCATGGTTCTTCTCTTAATTAAGGTAATTTCCAAGTTTTTCCACTCCCAGTGCTGTTCCACCACGTGGGCAAAGATGACCTGGCCATTCCCACAGGCTCCAGCCAGCTGGGTGCCATCGATGGACCAGGAAATGGCAAAAAGGCTGCCAGTGTTGGGCTTCTCCAGGGCATAAGACCACTGGAAAAAAAAAGAGAAAATAATCATTTAAGTTCTTCTGTACTTTTTAGAAGTCATTTATTGTCATCAGTAGGTTTGCAGGGTTGGGATTTTTCAAGGAGCGACAATAAATGAAGTTTTTGTTGCATTGGGATTGGATGTTGAAGTCAGACTCTGGGGAAAAAAAAAGGAAAAGCATCAGGTAAAGCAGAAATTAAAAAGTCACAATGCTTGAAGTACATCAGGCACCAGTTTTCTACTCATAATTTATTCCAAGTGTGTTCTCATTCATAAATCCAGGCAATCACTACATAAAATTAAGAAATAATTACATTTCCTCCATTCTATTACTGTCCAAGTGAAGGATTAATTAAAAATTTCCTCCAGCAAAGACCTTAATTCTTCATTCCCTCAGCCTTATCCATCAGATTCCTCTGAAGTTTTAGATCCTTACTAATAAATTCTTGTCAAAAATTAGCATTTTCAGACCAAGACACTTTTTTCAATTTCCTGCATATCAGAAACACAAATCATCCTGAATCCCCAAACAGATGTTTTCCTGAAAATGGATGACAAATAAAAATTAAATAACCTTTTTAGGGAATTTCAGGAAGATATTACAGCAGATTCTAAAACAAAGCAAATATCAATTATTTCCTCTTTATGTAATAGAATATTTTTTTAAAAAATGTAGTAATTGAAGAACTACCTGAACATTTAAATATATTTGAAGTCTTAAAGAGCAAATCAATAATAAAAATCATGTGATTGAAAAAAAAAAAAAAAGAGTAAACATTGGACTGACTTTTGGATAAATGAAATTATCCCAAAAGGGGCACAGCTGGAAGAAAATCCTCACCTGATGCTTCTAACACAT
The DNA here is from genome assembly GCA_016584745.2 of Phylloscopus trochilus trochilus. NCBI lineage: Eukaryota > Metazoa > Chordata > Aves > Passeriformes > Phylloscopidae > Phylloscopus > Phylloscopus trochilus. Next base: position 17,903,406 of record WQNJ02000041.1, on the reverse strand, counting down.
TTCATATTCTGATTTCTTTTGCAGAGCATAAAACCCTAAATATTAAGTCCTTCACACAGTCTTCATGTGATTTAGATGGAAAGAAATCCCAAAAATCCAAGTCTTTGTATGATTTAGGTGGATGAAAATCCCCCCAAATCAGTGTCTTTGGATGATTTAGGTGGAAGGAAATCACAAAAATTCCAGTAAAATAAAGGTGTTGGACTTAAAAGGTTCAAAGGGAAGGGAATCCAACCCCAGTGGTGCTCCTGGTTTGGGAATTCTGAGTGGAATTAAAGCTTTTCTTTACACCCCAGGGTGAGTAAAAGGTGATGAAAATCTCCATTTTCAAGCCCTGATTTTAGGGCTTCACCTTCCCCATCATCCCCTGCCTGTGCAAAGAAAGGAAATTCCAATTTTTGAACTCCAAGGAAGGAAATCCCCATTTTTGGTTTCCAAAAAAGGAAGGAAATCCCCATTTTTGACCAGTCCGTGTAACTGCTCCTCTGCCTGACCAGGATGAATTCAGCCCCAACCACTCTCCAATAATTAACCCCAATAATTAAAGCCTGACTGCAGCCCTGGAAGCTCCATCCCAGATGTTTGTCCCAGCTGGAATCTGTCTGGGAACACTTTGAAGGAGCTGTTTCAAGCTGAGCCCTGGGATCCTCCCAGCCAGACCCGGCTGTTTCCGAGGTCGTTTCCCTTGGATCAAGGATCCACCCAGAAGGAATCAAAGGACACCAAACCATAATTAAAAACCACTTTAAGGAGCTCCAGGAATTTATTTTTTTTTAGTTACTTTTCCATGGAAAGCAGAGCCACTGCAGCTCTGACCTGATCCATTCTCAAAATTCCTTTTTTTTTTTAAATAAACTTTATTTTTTTTTTCTTCAGGCTATTGAATATTCACTCAAATATTTCCAGATCATAACCTACATTAAAAAAAAAATCAACCCAGAAGAAGCCATTTCCAAGTTTTATTTTCCAGCTGTTTTGAAGGCTCTGTGTAACTCAGAGCACTCCAGTGATTCATGCTCCCTGCAGATGTCTGGGGCATTTATCATGGCCATAAAATGTTATCAGAAAAATCATTTTAGCTCTTCATTTTTAAATAGAAGCCATTTCAAAACTGGAATAGCTGCTGTGGAATTCCTAAATACACAATTTCTTTTTTTTTTTTTTTTTAGGAAAGGTCTGACTGTGACTCCAGGAATGAATGTTGGTCCAACATGAATGCAATATTTTGGGTTCTGCTTTTCCTGTGCCTGAATTAATTTTTCACTGAATTCTCTCAAGAACAAAGCCAGGACTTCTCAAAGTTTCATTTTATTAAATAAATCCAGAGAAACAGCAACTTGAGCTTCCCTTTTCTGATTGCACAATAGAGTAAAAGTTTGCAGAATGTCTTCCTCTATTTTCTAAAGATATCAGGCAATATTCCATATTCTAAATACAATTTCTAGTAAAATTTGATAGATTATAAGAATATAAGAGAATCAGTCAAATATGCAAACTGCCAGTGTAGTAAAATAGCCAAAATTCACTCTGTAATACAAGGAAATCTTTGAAAAATGTACAAAATAATTTAAAAAATTATGGATGAATGGAAATAATTGCTTTACTACACAGAATTTTCTCAGCAGAGTGTTGAAGACAGGGATAAAGCAAAGGGCAGGATTTAACAATCAAATAAACATCAATTTATAGATAAACATCACCAGAAATGAAATGTTCAACAAGAAGAGCACAAACAGTTTGGAAAATAAACACAAACATTAATTTAAGCTGGTCAATCCCATTCAGGGTTAAGTCAGTCATCAACAGAAGATGCATAAATATATTCAGCATTATTTAAAGATAAATTGGATGCCCCTATTTGTTATTTAAAATGATTAATTTGGCCAGTGTTTCACTTTTTATGTTTTTTATCACTGATCCCTCTACACTTCCAAGGCCCAGGGAACACAACCTGCCTGTAGGGCAGCTATAATAATTTATTTTACATATAAACACATCATTTCTTGTCATGATTTTTGAAGAAACACAATTTAAAACATTATCATTAAATTTGTAAGTTTGGTCTTTACCACGAAGCTGCTTGAACATGGCAGGGAGGTAGGAAATAAAAAAAAATGAGAAAAAAACCCCAGCATTGAGTGCAAGAATTGAATTTAATTATGCCCCAAAGTGAACACACATGCTGGAGAAGAGTTAATGATAAATATTTATTGTCCTGATGGCTCCCTAGGGAGCAATTTGCCAATGCAGCTCCATTCCATCAGACACAATAAAAGTGTCTGTGCTGAGCAGGAAAAGCCAGCTCTGGTTCTCTTCAAACTCCATCCCCTTGGTGGGATGGGAATCTTTCCCTCTTTTCCCTCAATTCCAGCCACTCTTTACTCTTCAGTCACATTTATTTCCACTATTGTCATTATTTACATTCAAAATCCTGAATTTGAAGAGACTAAAACCTGCTAAACACACAAAGCAGGTAAAATAATCTTAATTTTATACAAGAAATAAAGCTGTCTGCATTAAAACTCCCAATAACCTGTCCAGTATTAACATATTAGTTAATACATAACAGTATTAATGCTGATTAAAACGTTGCTTTTTGGCTTGCAGGAGTTTGACTTACAGTAAATTAAATTACAGATCTGTAGATATCAAAAGAAAACATTTTTAAATCAGCAAATTGACACTTTGCAGCAGAAAACTGCATTTGGGTGCTTCTCCTTCAAGATAATTGTAATTAAATTGTCCTTGAAATCTCATAATTAAATTCTATTTATAAAGTGTCAGTGAAAATCAGTGGAATCAGAATCACTACAGGAAGTGAAATATGAAAATTCAAATTTTATCCTTATGCCTCTTCTCAAATAATCTTTAAAGGTTCCTCTTCATGAATTTAAAATACTTGAAATACACACTCCAAACTCATGGTGAGGTGAACCATGATTGACTGAACACACCCAAAACACCACAGCAATTTTTTTTCACAAAAGAGCAATAAAATAGGACAATAAAAGCCCCCAAAAAATCAAGGTTTGCAGCAAAAAAATCTGAGCAAAAATGTGCAGAACCACAGGAAACCCATAGAGACAGTGAGGTCAATCTGTGCTAACTCAGAGCACCAATGAATGGAGGTGAAACTGCATTAATTTCTTTTTAATTGGAGATCAAGTTGCAAAAAAGCCCTTAAAAATAATGAGTCAGGAGTAAACCTTCAAGGGAAAAAAAAAAGATTAAATAATAAAACTGCAGGACGTGGTTCTTTCACTTCCTTTTCTATCAGGTTATTATTATATACTCCTCTTTATGGTTAAAAATTACAATTTATGGTAAGCCATGAACACAAGAGATGCTTGTGAACTCTGTGGTTTTCAGGTAAAGAATTTCATGTCCCAAAAGGCAAAATATTATTAAAAATAAAATATTCTGGTCAGCAAAAAATTGCTGGCAATCACAAGTAGTTTTTGCTAATAAAATACCCACTTGTACACTGATATCCTGAGGAATATTTGCTGTATTATCAATAAATTTGGAGTTTTACTCTGGCATTTTAGGTATTTTTTTTTTATTTTTACCATATTTTATAAAATTTTTATGTATATATAAAAGAGATTGGCAGAGTTTTACTCACCCCAGTTTTATCACAGAGACGTAAAGTGTTGAAAGATCCCACAGCAAATAATTCTCCATCCAGAGCCCAGGCAATGGAAGTGATGGGATACTCGTGGGGCTGGGAATTGTACAGGACACGGCCAAAACTGTCCCAAACCTGCAGCAAAATTCAAATTTTCCATCCATGGCAGCATCCTTTGGCTGCATTTTTATTATTAAAAAAAAAATAATTTCCCCTCATGTTTAAGTGTCATTTGAAAAATCACCTATATTGCAGTTCACTTACAGTTTATATATATATTTTGTATTTTTGTTACTCCAGGACGAATAATTTTCCCTCATGTTTTTAGTGTTACTTGAAAAATCACCTGTATTACAACACACTTTTTATATTTTTTGTATTTTTATTATTCCAGAAGAATAATTTCCCCTCATGTTTTAGTGTCATTTGAAAAAACACCTATATTGCAGTTCACTTTTGGTTTATAGATATATATATTTTGTATTTTTGTTACTCCAGAAGAATAATTTTCCCTCATGTTTTTAGTGTTACTTGAAAAATCACCTGTATTACAACACACTTTTTATATTTTTGGTATTTTTGTTATTCCAGAAGAATAATTTCCCCTCATGTTTTAGTGTCATTTGGAAAAACACCTATATTGCAGTTCACTTTTGGTTTATAGATATATATATTTTGTATTTTTGTTACTCCAGAAGAATAATTTTCCCTCATGTTTTTAGTGTTACCTGAAAAATCACCTGTATTACAACACATTTTTTAATTTTTTTTATTTTTGTTATTCCAGAAGAATAATTTCCCCTCATGTTTTAGTGTCATTTGGAAAAACACCTATATTGCAGTTCACTTTTGGTTTATAGATATATATATTTTGTATTTTTGTTGCTCCAGAAGAATAATTTTCCCTCATGTTTTCACTGTAATTTGAAAAATCACCCATATTATAATTCACTTTTTATATTTTTTGCATTTTTATTATTCCAGAAGAATAATTTCCCCTCACATTTTAGTGTCATTTGAAAAAAACACCTATATTACAGTTCACTTTTGGTTTATAGATATATTTTTTGTATTTTTGTTACTCCAGAAGTGTAATTTCCTCTCATGTTTTCAGTGCAACTTTAAGAATCACCTGTATTACATCTCACTTTTGTTTTATATATATTTTCTGTATTTTTACTATTCCACAAGTATAAATTTCCCTCATGTTTTCAGTGTAACATGAAAAATCACCTGTATTTTAGTTCATTTTTAGTTTATATATGCATATTTTGTATTTTTGTTACTCCAGAGAAATAATTTTCCCTCATGTTTTTAGTGTAACTTTAAAAATCACCTGTATTGTATCTCATTTCATTTTATATGTATTTATATTTATATTTTTACTATTCCACAAGTACAATTTTCCCTCATGTTTTCAGTGTAATTTGAAAAATCACCTGTATTACAGCTTTTTATATTTTTTTTTTAATTTTTATTATTCCAGAAGGACAATTTTTCTCATATTTTAGTGTAACTAGAAAAATCACCTATATTACAGTTCACTTCTGGTTTATATATATATTTTTTGTATTTTTATCATTTCAGAATTATCATTTTCCCTCACAATTAAGTGCAACTGGAAAAATCACCTATATTATACCTCACTTTTATTTTATATATACACTTGTTATACTTTTATTATTCCAGAAATATAATTTTCCCTCACGACATAGAAATAATTGCCCAGGTTAATTAAGTGTAACTCTAAATATATATGTATGTATGTATGTATACATGAATATATTATTATTTTGGTTTATTTAATGCAACAGACTTTGCTTTTTTGCCATGGCAAATGTCACTTAATTCTAGATAAAATATTCTGTATAATACATTTTGCACCCATTTTGAGTTTTATTTCCTGTAAATTACCCCAAGTCTATAAAATAACCACAAGGTTTATTCTGTTTGCACTCATGAGGCCCCTCTGCAAATTAAAAAAAAAAAAAAAGAGATTTTTTAATGGAAATTAGCAGAATACCAGGAAGCCAACCCACAAAACAATTTAATAATTTACTGGATTTTTTTAAAATTTCTTCATTGTCTATCTTCTACCACAGCCATTACACAATTAAATGACAGAACCAACACATGATACATTTAAAAATCGGTTTTTATTTAAGGGAAGATACACAAAATGTGCTTTGTATTTTGGGTGCAGATTATATATCTCCTGCATCCAAATATATATGAAATATATTTTAAAATTGACTACTAAAATATTGCTGTAGTAGAAAATTAGCAGCTTTATCTCCTCTAATTTGATATGCCAGCTTCTATTAATTCAAATAACCCCTTCTATATTTGTACATATTTTTCTTTTTGTTTCACTCCCATTTTACCAATTTTTTATCCCGCTGTATTTAAAAAAGATTTGTAATTTTATGTTACTACACGGAGTGAGGTGTATTTATAAATGATACAATTTTTTTCTTGAAAAGTGAAAGATTTCTCATTTCATTTTGGGCTTCCAGGGTAAAATACAAAAATTTTGGGATATGTAATAAATGTTTTGGTATTAAAATTGAACCAGAACTCACCTTATATCTACAATCTTCCCCTGCAGAAAGAATCAGATCATTCACTGAATTCCAGTCAGTTTTTAAAATCAGGCCATCATGGGCTTTCCACTGAAATAGGAAAAAAAAAATCAATTCAACAGATGCAACAATTCTGACAACTTCTATTTTTCACATTCATCACTCATTGGACTTGATGATCTTGAAGGTTTTTTACCAACCCTAATGATTTTAAGATTTAGCAGTAAAATAAATTAAATTAAAGCCTGAACGAGGCAGAATCAAAGCACGAAAATCTGCCTTAAAATCCTGTTTTCAACAACTACAAGAGAAAAGGGAAAGGCTTCTCTATCTTTAATTATGTAAATGCATCTTATTCATTAATCAGATTATTAATGGTACCTGCAAAACTTTAGCATTTGGCTGGAGGGGTTTAATAACCAGCTGCTTTCCTGAGGTGTAGAGAACTTTGTCAGAGTCAGGTGCCCAGGATACTGAGTACACTGGTGTTCCTGTGGGCATGGAAAAGGAGGAATAAAACATGGAAAAAAGCATGGAAAACATTCCTGGGGTTTGGCTGAAATAATAATAATAATAATAATAATAATAATAATAATAATAATAATAACAATAATAATAATAATAATTTGATTATAAGATACAATAGTGCATAAGGAATAAATGATATAATTATATATAATATATAGGAACACATATATTTAAGTACATAAAATACAATATGAATTACTGCATAAAATATATATTAGACTTAGATTACATAAATATCTATGCAGATAACACAGTATTATATAAATACACATTACACACTTCTCAAGCCTCTTTATCTATTGCAATTTACCACACCATCAATTTCTACAACTTTTACAAGTGAACAGTTTTAAGTCCAGAATAGTCCAGAAAAGAACAGGAAATAGCTGCATTTTGTATTTATATTCAGATTTTATCCACTGGCACAATTTTAGTCCCAACTGTCACTCCAGACCTACAGAAAATCAAAATAATACTCACCAAGAGACACCAGAAAAGAAATCTTTTCACCCCAAATTATGATGCTGAACACAAATGTGGGAGGAAAAAAATTTGTGTTGAACCTAAATTATTCTTTTGGAGATTTTTGGGCACTATAATTAACACAGATTTTTGTTTTGCTGCACAAACATCCCATTCACAAATAACTTCCAAAATAAATGACAATAAATAAAACTGGCCCACACACTTGACAGATTTTTTCCCAATTAACTGAAACTTTTCTTAGACTGAAACCCCCAGAATTTTGTATCTGGAAAAAAAAATCTGACTGTTCCATTTTAAAATCATGTTCCAGTTTTCAAATTAGATTTTTTGAAAACAGAATAAAGCAAAAATTAGATGGAAAAACATCCAAGGGAAAAAAAAAAGAATTTAAAAAAGTCAGACTTGCCAACTGTGCAAATATTTTCCATATTATTTGACAGGATTTCTCTCCTCTGAAGAAAAATCAAAGGATTTTGCTACTTGATTCCTTGAAATAAAACTAAAGGAAGTTAAGTGAAAAGCATCTCCAAGTATTAAACTGAGTAACTGAATTAAAATTCTTCAAATAAACAGTTTTAAATGTTACTTTATGGTAATAAAAACCCCCCAGAAGGCTTAAAAGTGCTCTTACAGGGTAAAATTCTCAGTGACACAATTTTGGCATCTTAAATTCTATTTCCAGAAATGATTCAGGAATATTTTTGTAGGGGAATATTTTGATGAGATTTAGATAATTAAGTGATTGAACTGCTACAAGTGCTCTAAAATCATCCAGGATCTCCCCACTTCCCTCTGTGCAAAAAAAGCTGATTTTATTGTGGTTAAACTCGATTTGAGCTCCCAAATATTCACCCTCTAAACTGAGACCTGGTGTCGTTGCTCCTGAAGATTTCTATATTTTACAGATTTTACTTTTAGGGAATTTTATTACTTAAAACTACAGAATTATGGCAGGTTTTTTTGTTTTTTTTTTTTAAACTTGTCAACCATCAGAGCAGACAAGTCCCAGAAACACAACATATATTAAAGAAATGTGGCTCTGGCTGTTTTCCTCCTGGCAATTCCTGGTGAAAATGCCATAAATTCTGTCACCAGCTGGAGCAGAAATTCTAAATAAACTCCTTTTTTTTTTTTTTTTTGGTCCTGTCCTAATGCTGATTCTAACAATCAGAAGAGTTTTCTATTTAAACCAAATGTTTCCCTTTTTTATGATGACTGAGGACTTAAACCACAATTTCCAGGGCTTAACAGCAGGAGCTGAGTTAACTCATTTCCTTCTGCACTTAACAAGGACTGGGTTGGGAAAATGCTGCCAACACCCTGGAAAACCCAGAGGAACAGCCACACTGCAGGGATAAACAGGAATATTCTGGGAGAAAAGAAGGGAAAAAAGGCAGAAAATTGGGATTTGAGGAAGGAAGATTTGGCTTATCCCACAGCAGATTTGGTAAATCCAAGAGTTTGTGTGAGTTGTGGATTGTCACAGGAGGAGGAACATAAATTTAAATAATTTTAGATCTTGTAAGGGTGTCTCCAAAATAATACAGATATCAGGAATAAATTCCTCCCTGGGAAGGCTGGGATGGAATTCCCAGAGAAGCTGTGGCTGTCCCTGGATCCCTGGAAATGTCCAAGGCCAGGTTTGGGATAGTGGGAGGTGTCCTTGGCATGGAAGGGATGAGCTTTAAGGTCCTTCCAACCTCAAACCATTCCAGGATTCCATGAGAATCTCAGAGGTTCCCAATCCATTATGTAAGAAATCCATGGAAAAAAAAAATCTCCTCATCAGAATGGATCAGTGAGAGCCCAAATACAACATCTCAGTGTAAGGAGAAGGAGGAACAAAAGGAAGAATTTGAAGGGAATCTAAGGAGAAATAAAGGCCAAAGACAGAACAGGCACGTGGATCATCATCCCAAAATATGAGCCTGAAAAATTGTTTCTAACACCAAGAGTGGAATGAGGCAAAAGAATGTTGGCAATGGGAATTTTTTTCAGTTCTTATTTTAATAAAGGAAGGGAAAAATTGGTTGAAGAATGATGAAACATCAACATTCCTGCAGAATCCTACCCTGCTCCCAGGCATGGCCACACTCACAACAGGGACTGTGGGATTCTGACTCTGAATTTAAAGGATTTCAGGGCCTCACAAGATTTTAAGTTGAAAACACAAATACAAGGTGACAGTTATTCCATGGGGACTCAGCTGGGCTTTTGTACTGCAGCAGAAACTTGCAGAAACCAGGAAAACATGAAAATACATATTTCCAACTACAGCACAGAATTTGTGTGCTTTTTCAAACCTCAAATAAGCAAAATAATGCATAAAAAAATTTAACAACATCAACTGAGAAACACTAAAGAACATGTGCTTCAATTTGAATATTTTTTTTTTTAAATTCTAGTTCAGTTGGTTTATCTTTTACCTGCCAAACATTGCACGAGCACGTGAACTTCCTTAAAAGCACTGAAATGCATTTTACATTCACTGCTGTGGTTAAAACGCTTTCCCCAGGTTGAAAAGAATTCAGATCATTTGTTTCAGACAGAGATAAGGGCCTGACATTTAACCCAAGCCCAGGTGTGTGTGGTTTCTTCAAAAATGTCAAAGGTCACATGGGCTCCATCTATGAAGTCTGAAAAACAAAATTTAGCTGAGGATCCTCACTGAAATGGCACCAAATCCTTGGGGTGGGACTGAGACTGCTGCCTAAAAATATTGCAACACTTTTAATTTGAAAAATGAAATTATTTTTTTTTTAAATCTTACTAAAATGCAACTCTGATTTGCATTTAATTTTAATTAAGGCCTTAACACTCCTGAACAAACCATCACTGCCATATTTAGGGTCTGTAATTTAAATATATTTCAGAATAATCCAAATGCACGAGTTCTGATGGAGCTTTGAGGAAATGAACTCACCTTGCTGAGCCAAAGTGGATCTCAGCATTCCACTTTTGGACCAGATTTTCACTTGGCCATCTTCCCCAACTGCAAAATGAGCACAGAAATCAGCAATTGCCATGCAGTAATCAGTCTGTACAAATGTATTTGTATTTACTCAGGAAACACTGGAGTTAAAATCAATCCAGCTTTTCTTACAGGTAAATTCCTTTTGTTTAGTCTTCCAACCATGCAATAGGAAATATATGAAGGAAAAATATTTAAGATTATTTTTTTGTTATGATTAAGGTGTTTTCCTTTCCTGAAAATCCCTGAATTCTTTCCTGAAGCTGCTCCTAGGAAGGGAAAATGCACTGTTACTTAAGTATCCCAAATTCTGTATTTTTGATTCCTTCAATGGCCCAAAAGCTGCTTCAAGGTGTCTGAGGAGCCCCAGGGGAGCAGGAGCAGATTTGATGGATTAAACTGGAGATTTCACAGCTGATAAATGGTGGAAGTGAAGATAATAACTCTGGATGGTTTCAATTTTCTACCATAACTGTGTGTTACCAACTAACTCAGTTTATTTACTGAAGAATGAATGGCTAAACACTACACAGCACAGTTAGGGCTGTTCTGACAGCACAGAATTCCTAATCTGGTGTAATTTTTAAAATGTTCTAGTCCTTCAATTTAGGCCTCCCAGATCTAATTAATGAGGAAAAAAGTGCACCTAGAAATTAATAGATTCTTCCATTCAAATATAATTTATTTACCACATTTCAGGTTTTTATATCTGGCCAATTTCGTTTCGAATGTTTAAAAAATTGTTTAAAAAAAAAAAAAGCCCCTCAAAATCAAAAATCTTAAAAAATTGTTTTAAAAAAAGAAAGACCCTTAAAATCAAAAATCTTATTTGATGCAGTCGAAATAAAACCATAAAAACATTCTAAGTGGTGCAGTAGCAATGATTTATTCACTCTTCCTCCAAGTACAGCTGTGGTACAAGAGGAGCTGATCTTAGAATAAACTGGAAGTGGTGATGAATTCCCACACTCCCAAAAAAGTGTCAGTGTCATGCAGTCTCATAAAAAAAAAAGGGGATTCAAAAGACAGTTTTGACTTTGTCTTTGGAGAAGTTCCTGAGGCAAAGCTGTCTTTAAAAGGAACAATATTTCCGTCCCTCTGGGATTTCAGAGGAACAGGCCAGACAGAGTTCCTTGAAGCAGCATTGCAGAGTCTGGAAATGAGCAGATCCAAAAAGATCTTCAGTTCTTGTGGCCTGAGCTGGAATTTGTCCAGAGGAATCAGCTGTGCTCCATCAGCAGGAGGCTGACACCACCAGAAACCCCAGCAAGGAGCCCAGCACGGGGAATTTCAGCAGCTCCCCTTAACACCGAGAGAGAATTTGGGACAAAAAAAATGCCAAAAGCAACTAATTAACGAGAGATTTAGGACAAAAAAAATGGTGTAGAAATGAAGAAATTGTGGGCTCACTCTCCTAGCATTAATATAAATGGGTTTTAGGTGATAATTACTGATAATAAGGGAATAAAGCACAGGAATATTCAAGATCAAGGAGTCTTTTTGGCTAAAAACCCCAAATGTGCAGGGATATCAATGTACCAACTTAGCAACTTGTAACAGATAAAAAAAAGAAGAAATCAAATATTCTCCTTTCTGAAGTTCAGAACAGCCACAAAACCATCTAAGCACTCTGATATTAAAATATTGACTTTCAAGTAGATTGGGTGACTTAAATGAAAAAAAGAGAAATATTTTTACTGGATCTATTAATTAAAATGGACAGCATTAAGCTAAAATAGCATTAATTGAATAGTGCAAAATACACTCCTAATAAACAAGGTGAGAACAACCTCTGTGTTAATTAAGACCAAACAAAAAAAGCAGATTATTATTTTAGTTTTCAAAGCACTTTATTAATATAGGAATGCTCACCTGTAACCAGGGCTGTTCCCTCATAATTCCACCTTCCTGCAAGGACAGCTCCACAATGTGCTTCTACACTTTTCTCTACTCTTCCTACCTTGGAAATCAAGTGGAATTTCCCTAAAAAAAAAAAAATTACACAGTTTATATAGTTCACATAATTACGTATAATTAATTATACAGTAAATTATTAATTCTATCACACTATTAATTACCTTATAGGTTATTACAGCAGTGGAAAACACACACACACAAACCAAGGAACCAACAATCCAAGGAAAACATCCAATTGTTTTTCACAGCTCAAATCAGAGCTGTTCCTGCTCCCATGTTGGGGCTGGGCTGGAATTCCACAGCAGCCAACCCCAAAGTTTGTAATGATTTCAACAGAAGGATCAGGAAGTTCTTCTTCCCAAATAAGGGATGCTGCTTAAATCCAGGAAGATCAGATTTTAACTGGAGCAAAGAGCAGACAATGGAGAGCTTGGTAAAAGGAGCAGTCCAGTGATTGAAATGAATTACTTTAAAATCAAATTATTTTTAGTATTATTTGATCTAAGCTGCCAGGCTGAACCACTGCAAGGAAGTTCCTGAGTGACCAGAACGTTTGGCACAAGCAAGAAAAAGACTTTTAAACTCATAAAAAGCTATGGTTTGGATAAATCAGTTTACTTGAACAGGTAATTTAAAATATCATGGAATCCCAGACTGGTCTGGGTTGGGAGGGACTTTAAATCCCAATGGGCAGGGACACCTTTCACCAAGCCCCCTCCAACACTTCCAATGTGTTCATTTAATGCATTCCATTAATTTATAACTACAAAACAGAATCTATCTCATTAATGTATCACTTATTGCAGAGAACATCTCTCAGGTCTGAGACTGTCAGGTTTCATGTGTAAGTAGTAACTGGATTTAGAGAAATTCAATGTTATTTTCTCCAATTCAATTGCCTTTTCTGCTTTTCTATTAAAAACAACTTTTATTTTCTGATAAATAAATATATTTTTTGGCCTTTTTTTCCATGCAGTGTCTTTGTTCCATCTGTATCCAAGACCTTTTTCATTGGAGAATCCTTAAACCCAATCTCCCAGGACCAGGAATATTCCCATCACCTACAGGACTCAGCATGAAGTGGCTGAGCTCTTCAGAGCCATCACTTTTTTTTTTTTTCAGGATATAAAGAATTCCATGGGATTTTAGACATTGAAACAGCTTCCACTGATCTAATCCAGAATCCCTGAATGTTTCTGTTAAGCAATTCCTTAACTCATAAGAGACAAATGAAATTCCAGTGGAAGCACAAGCAGCTGGGAAAGAACTGAAGTCAAAATATCAGGAAAATGGGCAATGTCAAAGTATCAGATAAAATCCTGTTATCCAGGGAAAACTCTACTACTTTCCCAATCATTTGCATCCTCTCCCACTCCACGAGCTCCTACTTCTCTCACAAGGCCCCTTCCAAAGAGGGAAACAGAGGAAATTGTAGCTGAGCAGGGAAGAACATGGTTACATGTAAAAGCAGGATCAGCTTTCCAGAATTCCTCTGGAAAAAATGTGATCATCACTTAAAACTGTATCATAATCCTGCTGAAGAACAGGGGAGATCAAGTTTTCAGGGATATCAGCTTTACTTCTGCAACTTATTTGCTTTTCCAACAGGGGAATTTACAATTGCTGACAGTCAAATGCTTTTTCCATGGCATTCCCACAGGGAGGTTTCTCCATTTTCATGGATTTCTGTTCTTCAACTGAGGGAACAGAGACTTTCAAATTACAACTTACTACACAAAAAAAAAAAAAAGGAGAGAATTTTAGCCAAATGTCTGCAGTAGATAGAAGTGATTCAACTTAATCTCTGGTCCTTAATTTTTATTAAGTTCTGAAGCCAGAACTGTTCTCAGCCTGAAAATGACTCCCCAGTTTTGAAGGAATTTCCAGTGAGAGATTCCCAGCCTATCCAAACACAGAATATAAAATATGTATGTTTTGTTCATTAACTTCCATGGACTCTTAAATGCTGACCTAATATAAAATTATCATTAAAAATGAAAAAAAGAAGGTCAAATCACTAACGATTTGTGCTTAATTTGAAGGTTAAAGCCAAACATATTCTTCACTTTTGTTAAAAAATAGCAACAAGACCAATGTCAGTAGGAAATAAAAGAACAATATCCCCCAAGAGATGCATTTCAGAAGAAAACCCAAGGGGACTAAATTTACATTTGCTCTGATTTCAAACATCTGCAGCTCAACTAGGAATTAATGCAACCCTGTGAAGACATTATGCTCCTTTTCCATTGGATTCAGCAAGTTTCCAGGAATCCTTATCACAGAGGGGTGTCTGCTGGTGCAGGAAAATTGCAGGAATAAGCTGGTGCAGGAAAATACATGCAGGAAGAAAAATCTGGCTGAGTGTAAAATCTTTTTGGAAAGAGGGAAAAAAAAAAACATCCCAAGCAATCCTCAAAGCTTCTTGCTCCCCAAAGAATGCCTTGTATTTGACTGACATGAGCACTAAAGTGTAAGAAACAAGAAATATTTTAAATTTACCTCAATATTTTAAATTGCCTTACCATCAGAACTGGTCAGAACAAAGCTCTCAGCCTGGGATTGCTTCTTGCCACCAATCCCTCTGGGAAACCAGTGCAGATCGATGGGATAAACATCATCTGGAAGCTTCACCACTCGAGTGGCCTCGTTGGTGACAGGGTTCCATTTCATGATCTGGTGGTCATCACTGCAGGAGTAGAGCTCGTCTGCTGTTGTCCATCCCACACAGCTCACCAAGTCCTTATGTTTCATTCAGTTAAGGAATCTGAGAAGCTGAGCTGTTACAAATAAGCAAATACCCCAAATACCCAAAAAAACCCCAATAGTTGCCTATTCAGAACTGAAGATTATTTTGATCCAATTGCGTGCAACGTTTTATGTTTTTTTAATCACTTTTTTTTCTCTTATGTGCCAAGAAGAGCTGGCAAAAATTCAGCCAAAAATAAAGCGAATTTTCGTGTAAAAATAAAATTCTTGTCCTGCTGTAAAGTTACTGAAACACAGCTAAAATGGGTTAATGAAGGTGCAAAATACAAGTGCAAAATGTCCAACTGTCATTCAAAAGCATTGGTTTATTAACACCACATCATATGTAAGTGTTCAACATCTCTCAAAACATTGTCCTGAGAGGCTGCACTCAATGACAAGGGGAACAAAGGAAAAACAGGAAAAAAAGCCATCTGCAATTTACTAATATTTTACTGTAACTTCAACAATTCAAAACTATTTTCTGGAAGAGTCTATTCAGAATGAACACGATGTTCCATGGTTGTTTTCTTTTTTTTTCTGTGACAAAGGATATGTTTTGGCTCCTTTAAAAGGGAAGTCTTCAGTCTCATCTCAGTTGTTCAGATGGAGCATTAAAACCATGTGTTGTAACTGTAATAAAAGAAAAAAAATACATAAATATGTATAATTAATAGAATATATAAACATACACAAGCAGCCAAAATTAAAAAGGAAGACACTAACACTAAAAGTTGTGAGGTAATATTACATCACTACCGGGGAAAAATAAGACAAGAAATATCTGAGTTTAAAGAGAAATCCTGTTTTCCCATTATCCAACTGAATATGGACAACTTGAAGAAAAAATGAACAGTGAATCCTTGAATAACTAAGGTTGGAAAAGACCTTTAAGATCAAGCCTGAAACATCAGGGGTTGGAGCACTGGAGATCCCTTGTGCTGACACACAGCCAAGAAGGGAAAGCCTGATATTTTCCTTTCAGAGCCCAGAACTTTATTATTATATTTTTTAATGCATTTTAATTGCTCTGTATGTGCCACTAAAGGGCTGAACGCTCACCCTGGGCCATCCACAGGTACATCCCTCACTACCAGCCCACGTATTCTCTACATCCCAAGGAATGCAGCAGCGGCTCCGCTGGAGTTTTAGGAGAGATGTGGCAATAACCAGGAATTAAAACCAGGAATTATCCCGGCTCGGAGAAGCCAAAGTGCCTCACGCCTCCTCCTTTTCCCATCCGGTGCTGCTGGCCTGGAGATGAGGATCAGGGACGGAGGAGGAGATGGAGCGGGATGGGGGCAGCGCAGGGAAGGAATGCCAGAGGGAAGGAGGGGGGAGCACCGGGAAGGAAAACTGGCGGGCGGGATAAGGAAGGCAGCGGGAAGGGATGGGGGCAGAGCAGGAAAGGGAAAAGAGCGCCAGGATGGGGGCAGAGGGAAGGAATGCCACAGCTGGATGGGGGCACCGGGGAGGAATGCCACAGCTGGATGGGGGCAGAGGGAAGGAATGCCACAGCTGGATGGGGGCACCGGGGAGGAATGCCACAGCTGGATGGGGGCAGAGGGAAGGAATGCCACAGCTGGATGGAGAGAATGCTGAAAAGGAAAAGCAAGCAGCGGAATGTGTGGCACGGAGAAGGAGATACTAAACCCTGGGGGCAGCCTCGGCCACCACCGCCCGCTCTCCGGCCGCGCCAACACCCGCTTTTCCCTCCGTTTCCAGCTTTCCAAGAAGCAGATTATCCAAGCCCTCTGGACGGCCGGGGCTCTCCGCCGTGCCCTCAGCTGTCCCCCGGAGCTCTCCCTCCCCATCATCCGTCCGTCCCACGCCGAGCCGGGGGTCACGGCTGCCGACCCTCTCGCCCACCGAGGCGGTGACTCAGCTGAGGGGAGGGGGACGGCGGCCGCCGCCTCCCCAGCGCGCCTTTACCTGCGCGGGCAGCGGAGGGAGCGCGCAGAGCGGCGGCCGGAGCCCGCTCCCGACGGAACCCGGGGCGATCCCGCCGCCAGCTCCCGGCGGATCCCGGGATGATCCCGCCTCCCTCTCCCGCTCCCGTCGCCTCAGCAGCGGCGGCTCCCGCTCCCCCCGCCGCCAAGCGCCGCCGTCTCTATGGCGACTTCTCGCGAGACCGCATCCTCTTCGTCCTCCTCCTCCGCCACCTCACGGGTCCCCCCCCCCTCCTCCGGCCCCCCCAAGGTGCCACGGCGCCGCCCGTTAATTAATTAAACCCGCTTCAAAATCGCCGCGCTGTCACCATTTTTTAATTTTTTTTTTTCACGTGTAAAATTTTTTAACTTTTTTTTTTATTATTTTTAAACCAGCGCGCGTCGCCCAGCAACCAAGCGCCGCCCACTGACCTACTTCTAAAAGTTAAATTAACCCCTTTCTCCGCCGCCCCGGCCGCGAGGCTGCGTTACCGCGTTGCCCTCACCCCCTAATGTCTGCCATCCCTCCGTCTCTCCCCAGAAAAAGCCGCTCCCGGCGGATTTCTGGGCGCTTTTCCCCTCCCTGCTGTAACGAACACAAGATGGCGGGCGGGGGCGGCGGTGCCGTTCAAACCCGCGGGCCCGGCCCCTCCCGTCCCAGCCTGCCCCGCGCTTTTCTAACGAATTTCGGTTCGAGTTCGCTGTTTCGGCGCCATTTTCGAGTGGAAGCGGCCGAGCTCTTACAGCAGCCGGAGCTGCCCGCGCTGCCGCCGCCTTGCCGGGGCACGGAGCCGCCGGGAAGAGCAGGTACGACATCGGCGGGACGAAGCGATGGTGGTTCGCCTCACGGCGGTGGGGTGGGGAAGGGGGATTTCGCGGCGGAGGTCGTGCCCTCAGGGGGCTGCCCCGGGCAGGGGGTGCTGAGGGGATGGTGGTGATGGGGATAAAAAGAGATGTTGGGAGAGTTGAGGGGAGACAAGGGATGCTGAAGTGGAGATAAGGACTTTTGAGGGGAAGGCGCTAAGAGGGAGGCAAGAGGTGTTGAAGGGAAGGTGCCGAGGGGAAAGGCTGGAGGTGTTGAGAGAAGACGAAGAGTGCTGAGGAGAAGGCGCAGAGGGGGAAGGCGCGGGGTGCTGAGGGGATGGCAGGGGCTGCTGAGGGAACGACGGGTTCTGCCCCGCGCTTTATCTCCTCACTTCCCTCCTCGGCCGGACGGAGCGAAAGCGGCGGCCGGGCGGCCCCGCTGAGGGTCCCCCCGAGGGCTCCGGGCACGGCGGCTCCGTCCCGGCTGCTGTCGGCACAGGGCTTTGAGGAGCGGGTCCCAGAGGGGCTGTGCAGCCCAAGGGCTCCCGCTGTGCCCTTACGGACCCCCGGGGACCGCGGCTTGAAGGACGGGGAAGTTCAGGGACGCGTTTGGGTAGCGGAGAGACCCGGTTTTAATCTGCTTAGAGCAGGGACCCTTCTAGCCCCGGCTCTGCCTGCTGCTTTGATGCTTGAAGGATGAGAGAAAAAGCCCTTAACGCTTGGCCATTCACTTAAAAGAGCTGGATTCGATGGTCCCCGTGGGTCCTGTCCAACTCGAAATATTCTGGGATTCTGTGACTTGGAAAGAGTGTGACAAGGGTGCAGCCTGGCTCCTTAGGCTTAAAAAATAAGCCCCAGATATGTCACTGACAGGGCTTGTTGCTATCAGATTTAATCGGCTGTTAATAAGGAAGCTTTTTCTGCCCGTCTCCGGCTCTTTTTTTTTCGCCATCCCCGTAAGGAAAACGGCGCTTGGCAGGAGAGATGCTTTTACCAAACACCTTCGAGCTGGCTCGGGGGAGGGGCTGGGCACGAATTTGTTAAATTTGTTAGAGGCTATGTGGCAGCTGATTTATCGCGATTTAAAAGCTGAGGTCAAGTAGTTCGCCTTGTTCATTCTGGTGAAGTGTCCGAGGCGGGGGGGGGAGAAGGGTTGGGAAGGTAAATAGGTCTACATTGCACAATTCTGTTGGGAGTGGAGCAGTTTTGGGGGAAAAAAAAAAATAAATGTGCTTTGAGAGGCTGTAATTGTCCGCGACAGCCATTGCGGAACAGTTCTGAACGGGGGCATAGACTCAAATTGCCTGAAAATGAGTTCTGTCTCTCGTTTCCCCCCTCCCCCATTGTCCCAAATGAAGGACTCTCATGAGAGTGTGGGTTGGGGGTAGGTCTGAAAACGTCAAATGATTGGCACCAATTGTAAGATGACTTTCTAACCACGTCAGTTTTTTTATCTTGTGAGAAGTAAACTTTCTCATGTCTGTTTTTCTGCGAGCTCACTTCGCCACTTGCTGCGATTTCAACTCTTGGGGGGAGAGTTTTGCTCCTCGCTCGCCTTTTCTTCTCATCGGGTGCTTTCTCTTCACCCGTTTGGGGAGCTGTGCTCAAGTGCCAGCTGATGGCTTTTGTAATGCTCGTCCTTGCTCGGATCACTTTAACATCCCAGCGAGATGAAGGTATTTCGTTTTTGCTTTCTCTCTGAAATGCTGAATGCTGGCAGGAGGTGTTGCCTTGTGTTTTGTGAGCAGACTGTGTTGATTTAGATTATTTAAGAGTCAAGTCCTTGCTGGAATCGCGCAGGGCTTTTGTTTCTCTATCTGTTTATCAATCTCTCTATATCCCCACAAATATTTAGCACGGATTATTGAAAGTAAAACGAGTGTCAGGTCTGAAATACTACAAGTTCTTCTAGGAGAGTAGAGACAAGTGGCTCCTGGGCTTGTTATTCAATGTGTCTTTAACTCTTTTGCCCCCAGCACCACGGTGGCTTTCAGGGAGCAAAGCCACTGCCCTGAACGTGTCCCCACGAGCTGGCAGCAGGTAGATCCATGCTGTTCATACAGATCAGGCTCAGCCTCTCCTTTTGGGGGGTGATGTATCTTAAAATATATCGTTATGAAGCTAACCTCGATATTTTGTTTCAAATTCGGATTTTTGTCTTCTAAATACCTCCAGTCTTAAGTTTCTAAATGAGTCAAGCATCTGGGCAGAGGTGTAGGTGAATTCCTCGCGGGGCTGTAGCTCGGTGCTGAGATCACGGGGTTCTCTTGTTTGTGTTAGCAAAGGAGATAGAGCCCTTCAGTTGTTTGATTGCTTGGAATGGAAGGGGAGCAGCCAAGAGGGACCGTGCCAGGCAAGAGCACCAAAACCTCCACTGCAGCCCGTGGGAAGGGCAGGGAGCCCTTGGAGGAGTCCTCCATGGACATGGAAGTGGAAAACGAAGGCACCAGGGAGCCTGACAAAGAACCTCCCCAAGGTAGGTCTGGGCTGGCTGTGGTGGTGCTGATTGAGCCTCCTTAGCAGCAACTTGAATTTCCCAACTCTTCCAGATGGGATTTGCTCTTTTCCCTTTCACAAAGCAACGCTGAAACCCCTGGCAATTTAAAACTGCTTTTAAAGTGGTCAAAAGAGCTTGCAAAGAGTTAAAGGGTTTGGCCCAGTACAAGTGCAAAAACAATTTGTAGACTTTCTCCTAATAAAGCTGATTTCGGAGCTCTGATCTGGAACATTGTACTTTAAATTGTGGTTCAACAGCAGGATTTTTCAAATTTATAGGCAGCCAATGGTATGGGATTTCTTGGAATGGAATAAATGTCAAGTTTATTTACTTAACTCTTAAAATGATTTGACTTTCTTTTTCATGAAGCAGTGTATTTTCTTGAGCTCCTTGAGTTGAGCTTTCATAGAAAAAAAATCTGCAAAACCAGCAGCTGTGTGACTTTTTAGGGAGCCAGATGTGCAGTTGTTCAAGGCAGGTATTTGACAAATAGATGAATACACTGAACTTGGTGACAAAAACTCTGCTGCCTGTTGGAAGAAGGAGTTGCTGGTGCCTGGGGAAAAGCTGCTCTGCTGATATCCAGGGGGCCAGTTTGTTTTCGTAACAAACTTCCTGTCTTTGCAGAGCAGCCGTGCTGTCACTGCAGCTTTCAGAGCCTCGTGCAGAGATCCCCAAATCTCGCACAGTGACTCTGAAATGTGGCTTTGCACTTACTCATTAGAAAGGCTTTGCCTGCTTCAGATTTGCAGATTTATTGTGATGGTTGGAGCTGTTGGAATTGCAGGGGGCCTGTTAAAAGTGTGTTGGAATAAGAGTTACATAATGAAAGAACAAACCCAGCGATGGGACATCTTAAGTAGCTCTTAAAAAACATTTTGTTTGTGGAAAGAGGAATTTTAATTCCACTGAGCTCATATTAATGATTACAGGCCGAAATGTAGTTTGGTTCAGACAGAAGTGATGTTTGTTTTCTCGGTTCAAGATTTTAAAAGGTGTCAAATCATTGAGAGCTTACAGTTGTTTTTTGGTTTTTCTTTTTTGGTGTGTTTTTTTTTTTTTTTTTAATCTTTTCGTTTGTTTGGATGGGTTTTAGCAGCCTCAGATGAGGTGGTGGATAATCGAAGTTTAGAAGAGATTTTGGGTAGCATCCCTCCTCCCCCACCTCCGGCAATGACCAGTGAACCTGGTGCTCCTCGGCTC
Organism: Phylloscopus trochilus trochilus; assembly: GCA_016584745.2. Taxonomy (NCBI): domain Eukaryota; kingdom Metazoa; phylum Chordata; class Aves; order Passeriformes; family Phylloscopidae; genus Phylloscopus; species Phylloscopus trochilus. Next base: position 17,882,117 of record WQNJ02000041.1, on the reverse strand, counting down.
ATGATCACTCACATTGTAAACCAGAACTTCAAATCCTATGCAGGGGAGCAAACTCTGGGACCTTTTCACAAGGTATCTTTCTTTTTTCCTTGAGTACTTTTGAGCTGAAGTGAAGGTAAAGCTTCACTGGGTGATATTATTCCTTCCTGCCTTTTCATCTAAGCTGACCTCAAAATAACTGCAAAAATATTTAAGGCTTAGAAATATTTTGATAGTAATATTCTAAATTAAGTAGAGAAAACAGTTAAGTGCAACTTTCCAATGCTGTGCAATTTTAATTTGTCAGCACAGCTTAGAAAAACTCTCTTTTCTCTTGATTTCGTTTGCTGGAGAACTTTAGGGCTGTGTTTGAAGAAAGAGAATATTTTTTAGTGCCCACAAGAGACTTACGTGGCTGAGCATGAAACTTTGCTTGTGAAGGCTGCGAAGTGCAGGGCTTTGGGTTAACCAGTGCAGCTGGGAAAGCTGAGCTGAGGTGTGGGGCTTTTATTCACTTCTACCTTTGGCAGCAAAAGCTCAGCTCTCAGAGCCTGCACGCAGGAGGAATAATTGTGCTTGAAATAGGTGATAGACACTGGGCAGGATTTCTTTTCTTTCCCTTTGAAGATCACTTCTTTCCCTTTCTCTGCGCAGCGTTTCTCATGTATTATCGGGCCCAATGGCAGTGGCAAATCCAATATCATTGATTCCCTGCTGTTTGTCTTTGGCTATCGAGCCCAAAAAATCCGCTCCAAAAAGCTCTCGGTGCTGATCCATAACTCTGACGAGCACAGGGACATCCAGAGCTGTTCTGTGGAAGTTCACTTCCAAAAGATCATTGACAAGGTAGGTATGATTCCAGTTTTTTTTTTTTTCTTTTAAGGAGCTGAAAAACTTTTTTAATATTTGCTTATTTTTGTTGGAGCTGGGGAAAAACTTCATAGCATGATTAGTTTACCTTTGGGATATAAACCATCAGCGTTAATTAACTTTAAAAATCCTCTGTTGAGTAGTGCAGCTCTGAAAATCTTAGTAAGGATTCTTTTACTTGCTGCAGGACTAATATGTGGTGCATTTCTGTTTGGAAACAATTTAGAAAATTTTAATCGTCATTTTAAGAAGAACTCGTTTTAATTTGTAATCTCATTTACCTCGAGTAAATTTATTTCTGCAATTAAAAGAATTTAATAAAAATGTATAAGTCTGTGTTTGGACATATTAGGTATTCTTAAATGTATAACACAAATCTATGTATTAAGCAATAAAATTTATTTAAGCAAAACTTTTCAAACCAGTTAGAAATTATTTTAGGTTATTTAAATTTAGAAAAATATATAATGAATCTGAAACTTTATTTACACTTTATGTACTGTAAACATGCCTGCAATTTTGTAACAAATTTTTCAGCAAAAATTCTGCACCCCACATTTTACCACTAAAATTTTTTGAAGCTGATATTTTGTTTGAATGAAATAGAAAGAGTTGGCAAATTAAAAAAAATGCCTTTTGCTTGCTGCTTTGTGTATTGATAAAAAACTTTAGCACTCTTAAAAAATTTATTTATTGCAATTGCAGTACAAAGAATTTATTTCTCTTAATTTAAATTTCTTTTTCGTGCTCACACCCAAACTTTTAAATTTAGGATCAACCAAAAAAGTGAGAAGTGTACATTGAAATTCCAAAAGTGGTGTGCATAAAGTGACAGCATTTACAGCCTTTTTTAGGAACTGTTTGAAAAGATATTTATTTTATTTTCTTTTTATATTTAAAGTAACCAGATTTAAAAATTCATCTATTTAATTTTTTTAAAAATTTTTGTTTTACTTTGTGTTAACATCCAGAAGCTGAGTTTGCTTTTAAACCAGTGAGCAATTTGAGAGCTCTTGGGGGTTAATCTGGATGAGTTTTAACTTCTTAAAGCCTGGCACCAGCTGTTTTTTGGCTGCTGCTCTGGAGGTAAATGGAAGCTCTCTTTTGAAGCTGCTGATGTCACATTTGTCACATCTTTAATGTTTGGCTTTTTTATCTTGTGCAGTTTCTCTTTGGAGCTCTGAGCTGAGAGCAGCTCTGGAGGAGCTGGAAATGCAGAGAGCTCTGCAGTCCCCAGGGCTTCCAGAGCCACTCCAGGCTGGGACAGCACAGCCCCTGCACCCTGGGCCATTGCAAAGGGAATTCATGCAGCATTTCTCACAGCTCTAGCTGATATTAGATGTGGCAAAGGCATCAGATGAAGACAATTCAGGGCATTTTTTTGTCCACTTCTCAAAGGATTTTTTTGCTGTTGTTTTTCTCTCTTTTTTTTTTTTTGAGAGATGCAATTTTAAGGCAGCTCCCACTTCAACAACTCAGAGTCCATGATAAAAACATCTCATGATGAAACTTATCTACTTAATTGTGAAATAGGAGGTAAATCCACAGCTACAGTAATTGTTTCTCTGGCTTTGTGTTTCCTCAAAGCAGGAAGGAGATGATTACGAAGTCATTCCTGACAGCAAATTCTGTGTCTCTAGAACTGCCTGTAGAGACAATTCCTCCAGCTACTACATCAATGGCAAGAAAAAGACATTCAGAGATGTTGGGATGCTTCTCCGAAGCCATGGGATTGATCTGGATCATAACAGGTTCTTAATTTTACAGGTTGGTGTGTGTGTGTGAATAAAACCCATTTGAAAGTTGTATTTCCAGTTCAAGCTCTCAAAGAAAGCAGGTTTGAAGTGGTGCCTTGGAGGCCTTGAAGTGCTGTAGCAGCACATCATGGTTTGCATGCTCTGCTCAAGGTGCGAATCATTATTTGCTGCTGTAGGAATTGAAGGCCCAGAAGCAGTTGGGGATCCTGCTGCCCCTTTTTCCAGGAAGGAATTGTGTTCCTGACTGCAGGATCTGTGCTCCTGTCCCTTTATCCAGGAAGGAATTTTGTTCCTGACTGCAGGATTTGCCCTCCTGCCCCTTTTCCAGGAGGGAGCTGTGCTCCTGCCCCTTTTTCCAGGAGGGAGCTGTGCTCCTGCCCCTTTTTCCAGGGGGGAGCTGTGCTCCTGACTGCAGGATTTGCCCTCCTGCCCCTTTTTCCAGGAGGGAGCTGTGTTCCTGACTGCAGGATTTGTGCTCCTGTCCCTTTTCCAGGAGGGAGCTGTGCTCCTGACTGCAGGATTTGTGCTCCTGCCCCTTTTTCCAGGAGGGAGCTGTGCTCCTGACTGCAGGATTTGTGCTCCTGCCCCTTTTTCCAGGAGGAAATTGTGCTCCTGACTGCAGGATTTGTGCTCCTGTCCCTTTTTCCAGGAGGGAGCTGTGCTCCTGACTGCAGGATTTGTGCTCCTGCCCCTTTTCCAGGAAGGAGCTGTGCTCCTGACTGCAGGATTTGTGCTCCTGTCCCTTTTTCCAGGAGGGAGCTGTGCTCCTGACTGCAGGATTTGTGCTCCTGCCCCTTTTCCAGGAAGGAGCTGTGCTCCTGACTGCAGGATTTGCCCTCCTGCCCCTTTTCCAGGAAGGAGCTGTGCTCCTGACTGCAGGATTTGCCCTCCTGCCCCTTTTTCCAGGAGGGAGCTGTGCTCCTGCCCCTTTTTCCAGGAGGGAGCTGTGCTCCTGCCCCTTTTTCCAGGGGGGAGCTGTGCTCCTGACTGCAGGATTTGCCCTCCTGCCCCTTTTCCAGGAGGGAGCTGTGCTCCTGACTGCAGGATTTGTGCTCCTGCCCCTTTTTCCAGGAGGGAGCTGTGCTCCTGACTGCAGGATTTGTGCTCCTGCCCCTTTTTCCAGGAGGGAGCTGTGTTCCTGACTGCAGGATCTGTGCTCCTGCCCCTTTTCCAGGAGGGAGCTGTGCTCCTGACTGCAGGATTTGCCCTCCCATCCCTTTTTCCAGGAAGGAATTGTGCTCCTGACTGCAGGATTTGTGCTCCTGTCCCTTTTTCCAGGAAGGAATTGTGCTCTGACTGCAGGATCTGTGCTCGTTCCGCCCTAGCAGCACGTAAATATTGGCGTGTAAAAGAATCCTTCAACCCCAATATTATTGTGCTGCTTCAGCGTGGCAGAGACTCAGCAACTGGGGGTGCTTTTATTATCTGAACTCCATCAATATTCATTGCAATTAGAATTGTTTAATTGTTTCATCTACTATTGTCTGCAGCTCTCATAGAGGCATGGTTTGACTGAGACACGAGTGTGGAAAAATGAAGTGTGCATCAAATAAGGGCAAGAAAAAAAAAATCCCCTGAATTGTGTTTGGTGTTTACCAGCTCCAGAAATAGCACATTTATAACCAATTACGGTTTACAGCCCATACTGTAAAAAATAATCACAATTTGTCAATATAATATCATTTTTGATCTTCAGAGTCTGAGGCTTGCTTGCATCTGTTTGCTGTTTTAAAGTCAGGCTGAAGGGAACAATGTTATTTTTTTTCCTAGTTTTTAAATAATGAGAATTTTGCTAAGTGCCAGCCAGTTAAAATGTAAATTAATCCACAATCATTTAAATATTAATTCCATTAAATAACTATTTCTGCCATTAGCTGTAATTACTAATAAGTCCCAAATCTACTCTGGCCTAGAAATCAGTGATCAGTGGGAGCTTCCCAAGGTCTGAAATGTTTTAATAGAGTTTATTTTAGGCCTGGTTCTGTCAAAAGAGCTTCCAGTTCCCCTCTAAAAAAACCAAAATATTTAAAAAACTTGTAGCTGGGTGGCTGTGCTTGCTTCACTTCCTCCGGGCTTTCTGTGCAGTCCTTTTTTACAGCTACACCCACAAAAAGAGGATATCTCTGTTTGCAAGTCTCCATGCCAATTAATTATTTCCTCCAACACTTTATTCCTGTGTTTTCTGCTTCAAGATGGAGCGAGAAGGACCTCCAAGAAAACAACTTGGAGTAAATACATCCCCTTTTTTTTTTGTGTGTTTTTTTTTTTTTTTTTAATACAGTTGTTCTGAAATCTCATTTTGCCAAAATTTCCAAAAGGGAGAAATGTAAAGTGAAAGATGAAGCAGGGTGGGAGTGCTGGGGCAGAGATACTCAAAGCTCAGAGTTACAGAACATTGGGAGCAGGGGAGGGGAACATTTGGGAAAAAATATTGATATCTTAATTTATTTTATATTTTTCCCCTCCAAATGGGATTTATTTTCTTCTACAAATTGTTTTAGTGAGGGAAATAAGGGGAAGTAGAGCAAATATTAACCATAAGCCAGAGCTTTCCCACCAGAATTTTTATATTATTTTATATTTCATCCCAGCAGGCTTTGTCTCAGAAACTGCACTGAGGTTTTCTGCCTTTTTAGTCTTTCTGAAAAGCAGGGCCTTTCTCTTTCCCTTTTTAAAGTGAAACCCACTGATCTGACTGTCCAAAATTGAGTATTTCCACTTGGGAAATGTAGCAATATTTTCCACAGAATGACAGCAGAACTTCAACCCCCAAATCCTAAAATTTATACCTAAAAGGAAATAAAACCATCTAAGGCTGTGGATTGTTACCACAAGGATTGCATTTTCCCCCCTTACCTAATGTTTTTCAAATTATTTCAAATTGAAGGCATAAGTAACAGGTTTATTTGGCTTTTAGTAATTTTTTTTTACAGCAAAACTAAGTTTAATTAAACTAGTATTTCTCATTTAAAATAAGTTACAAATCTCTGATTTTTGACTGTATCAATAGGGTGTAATTAAAATATTTCATTTGTACTCTAGATTTTGGGGAAAAATATTAATTAAGGATTGTCAACTGCTGGTTTGGGTGTGTGACAGAACATTTGCTGTCACTACTAAAGAAGATGTTGTAGGAGAACATGTCCTACATGTAGTAACAACACCTTTAGAGCTTTGATTTTATCTTGCTCACATAATTGCCATTACTCAATGGAAAGTATTTGCTTTTTAGAAGATTGCTTCAGGGTTTTTTTGCATGATTTTCCCTCTTTCACCCCCTATTTTGCAGTGGTTTTCTGCTGATTTTGGTGGTTTTTAGGGTAGAATTTGAAAGCTGAGTTTTGATCTCAGATATTTCTGCTGATGCCAAACTGAAAATAGTCAAATCAAACTGCTGCTGACTTCTGTGAATAACATCACAAAAAAAGCACCTGTGGGAAAACAGAAAATGTGAGAGTAATTGAGTAGTTATAGAAAAATTACAAATTCTGTGCCTGAACTGGCAAATTGAAATAAATCTGGTTTCAAGATTCTTCTGGTTGCAATGGGATTTTGCCAGCACAGAACAGGAGGAGTTTGTCACTTCTGGGATCCTTAACTCCAACACTCCATAGTGCATGTTTTTAATAAATTGCCCTGTGCTTTTAGTACTTCAGGGATAGACAATTATTTTGCATTATTATAATAATTATTATTTAAAAGTATCACAAATACTTGGCATTTTGAATCAGCTTGCCACAGCCTGAAACTGCAACAGGAAAAAGTGCATCTTGTCACTTAAAAAAAGGAGACTTTGGGGGGAAAATCTGGCACGTTGCTGCTACTTCTCTGTCTTCCACACCTTCCAGGAACTTGGAGAGGTGTAAAGAACAACAAATAAAATAATGTAGCTTTCACTGAAAGCCTTGGAACCCTGCTCTGCCCAGGCTGACAAACTCAGAGTAAGTATTTGTGCTGTTCTCTGCAGTGACTCCTCTGAAAGGTTAAAAAATCTCAGCCTCTGCCTCCTGCCTGCTTTCCTCTAAGGAAGGATGAAAGAAATGGGAGCACTGGAGGAATGTCAGGTTTGGAAGTGCAGAGGGGGGAATATTTGGGATTTGTGGCCAGCTCTGGGATGGGCAGGGTGAGAAGCAGTCACCAACAAGGGTGGAAAAGCCAAGTGGAGCTGCCCCAGGCAGCCCCTGTGCACATAAATATTGCAGAATTCATTCTGCTTTAATGGCAGCAAGCTTCTAAATTGATTTTAATTTATTTCAGAATCTTACCAACAAATTAAGACAGGTTTAAGTCAGTTTTGTCCTAATTGCAGTGGTATTTCACTTGAATATATTGCATAGACTTAAGTTAAATATTCTCCTGTAATCTTAGGTCTGGAGAAGTGCAGGGATTTTATTTGGTGTGTTTTGTAACTGATTGGAGCTCAGTTTGATCCTGCCAGGAAGGAAATTCTGTCAGGTTTTTCACCTGCTCCTGTGTGGAAACAACGTGGGAGTCACTTCCAGGGGAGTGGGGAGGAAATGAGGGAGAGATTTTCCTCTCCTTGGAGAGAAACCAGAAATTCCCAGTTGTTGAGGCCTGTGCTCCTGATGGGGCATTGGAGCTGAGGCTATAAATGGGATTATAAATGGAATTATAAAAAAATTCTGTGCTGCCAGCAGTGGGGGTGAAGAGAGGCTTGGTTCTATAGGAAATTCTGCAGAAAAACATGGAAAATGGGAGGAGAAAATGAGTGATAATTGAATATTTCTTTAGAAGACACCAATAACAAATCAAACATTGCAGGTTGGGTTTGCCAATTCCTGACAGATTCCAAAGTGATTCTGGATTTGCACTCACTTCATGCTCTTATATTAAACACAGGATTGTCCTTAAAACTTCTAAATTTATTTCCAGAACGCAGCATTGTAGTTTTGTGCAAACAACTGAATGTTGTATAAAGACTCAATCTGAGATTTTCCTCATCTCTGGCCAATGGTGACATTGTAGATTTTTATATGTACATTTATTTTTTATTGGACTTTATTTCCCACTGAGTTTTCCTGGAAAGGAGGAGTTATTGGTGCATTTTTTTCCCTTTCCTGTATATTTACCATGTGGTAAAATTGAGGAGTAAAAATGAGATAGGACTGCAAACATTAGATAATAGCAACAATAACATGGAATTACAAGAAAAAAATCTCAAAAGCTGTGTTACAGCAGGAGAATAATGAGGTTATGGGAATATTTGCTGTCTCCATGCATATTCCAGGATCCATGGATGTAGAATTGGAATTCATGAGCAAAGCTTTGTGAGGTGGGATAAAATAAAGAAATAAATTAAAGATACAGAAATTTAGAACTTGTTTTTGCCATTCTTTACTGTACTCCTGCTTAAACATGAGGGTACCATTGTGGTAAAGTGGGGAAAAAAAAAAACCCAAAGCCAAGTCTGGGCACATAAAAGAAAAGTTTAAAAATGGAAATCTGAGAGGGAAGGTGAAATTAGTAGAGAAAGGGAGACACTCATCTCATTTTGCTGCCTAAAGGCTTTTTGAAGAGAAAAAAGCACTTTTGGTGTCCTGTTATCAATAAATTGATGGCACAAAACAGCCAAGAAATAAAAAAAGTACTGAGAAAATTAAATTCCACAACATCCAGGCTACTTTTCCTCTAAATTTTCCTCCCCCTTGGCTCTTGCTGCAGTTTCAGGTTGTGTCAGACAGGTTTTGGGATTGGATCTGAATGAGCCCAAAAGCTGAACTCAGGAGCAGTGACTTCGTGGTAGTGCTGGTTCTGCTCTGGGTGCAGGAGTGGGGTAAAGAACAAAGCAAAAGTTTGGATTTTTCTCTTCAATCTCTAGAAAAAACAGCTTTACAATAAACATTCCAGATGTTTTCATGTGATTTTCCTTCAGGCAAATCCAGTGTCCCTGTGTCACTGGCTTTGCTCTTCTTGATGCTGAGGAGTTTTCAGCTCCTGGAGAAGCTCTTGTAAAATCTCTTCATTTCCATTTGCTTCAGTGTTTGAGAGAATTGAAACGTTGCTGTGCTCTGGAAAAAACAGAGTAAAATATAACTTGACTTTTATTAAGAGAAATTTGCCCTGTGCTGGGTCCCTTTTGTCTCCAGTTCTGTGGTAAAAAGTTAAGAAAATACATGAAATTGGGGTGTAATTTGAATTAAGATGAGATTTTTACATTTGGACAAACAAATAGCAGATTTTAGCTCTGGCTGCTCTAATCCTCCACAAAAGTGTGAGTTCAGGTGGTTTTTACAACTGCAAGCACTGCTTACATTAAATTTTAATTACCCATGCCTTTATAATACTATTTCATCACAAATACCCCTTAATCTTATGATGCTTGATAAATTAAATTGTCCTGATCACTGCATTCAGATATTGATTCCATTTCATTTATGTAATACCATAAAATTGCAAACTGATTTATGTAATCACTTGATTTAGAAAGCAAACTGTACACATTGTGAAGTTCCAATATTAATGGATTATTATTATTAAATATTAAGTTACAGAATGATTGGTTTTCTGTTGGAATGGTTGGATTACAGTAAAGTGTGGTGAGATTCAAAGGTTTTGGTCTCAATAAGAAAACTTCATTTCATGGGGGATTTAAAAACCCTTAAAAGCTTTTCTATTACAGAATATACTGCTGCTACAGTGAAACTGCTAAAATAGTATTCTGAATTTTAAAAAAATTGTCTTAAGATTACTAAATATTCTTAAAAATACCAAGTATCATAGTCACAGTTGTCATACATTAAGTTTTCTGGTGGTTTAATGGGATTTTGAAACAAATTTATGTATTTTAACCTGTCCCTAACCAGGGAGGGTTTTCCTGATCCATAGTGTTGCATTTTCCAGGAAATAAGCACAACTGTGATTTTTCACTTCAGTCAGATGTCACATTTCTCCACCTCTGATTAGTGGTGGAAGAAAAAAAACCCAAAACCTAAACCACCCTAACTGCACCACAAAATTCCCCTCAAAAACCACCCAAACTTCCCTGAGCTCCTGCCTAGAGCACGGTGCATTCCCAGTAGTGAATTCTCAGCTTTTTAAAGCTGAGCTTAAGACAGAAGAAATTGAGAATCCAAAATCCTGGAAAACTGTTTTTATCTCCTTGGTGCCATAGTTCTTCTGTGGGACGTTGCCAGAGAGCTCTGGGAGTGCTGCAGTGACAGTTTAGATAAAACTCAGGGTCTTCAAGGTGCTGCCTTCCCAAAGCTTTCTCCCAAATCATCAGGGATGAAAAGAGGAAACAACAATTAACAAACAGCATCTTAGGTTCTCCAGAAACAACAACAACTGCCACAGGGCAGGGCTGGATGGGATAGTGGGAGGGAATTCTTGGCTGTGAGGGTGGGGAGGGGCTGGGCTGGAATTCCCAGAGAAGCTGTGGCTGTCCCTGCATCCCTGGAAGTGTCCAAGACACCCTGGGATAGTGAAAAGTGTCCCTTAAAGCCTCTTCCAACCCCAAAAAGTGTTATTTGTTCTACATGGAGAGTTCTCAGGTTGCAGTCAGTAATTTTTCAATGCCAGACTCTTTTTGCCACGCCAGTCTCTTTCACAGCAGAAGTTTAGGATGGAATGTGGTGGCTGGATCCCCAAATGCCCCACAATCCCAGTTGCACTGCTGGGGCTGGATCCTGTCCCTGCTGGGATCAGCTCTTGGTGCCATTCACACTCAGTAGCTTTGGGAAACAAGGCCCAGAGGGAAAGAGGGAGGTTCTGGAAGACAGCACATGGGAGTTACCTCTGTGGGATCTTGTTTCTAGACCACAGTTGCAGGAAAAGCCTCAGGAGTAGGTCAGACTTTCCCTTTATCAGGCAGTTAGACAACCTTGTTTAAAATTCCAATCCATATGTGCCAGAAAGCATTGGATAAACTCAGGTTAGAGCTGTGCTGAGAGGATCAGCTGTTTTCCTGCTTTTAGAGAAAACAGTGGTTGTGGGCAAATTCAGAATTTTAAACCAGTTCTGCAACGTGCTGCTGGGGTTGCCAGTCCTGAAACTTCTTTTAAACTTTGCCTCTTTTCTTAGGTACAACAGAGAATTAAATTGAGGAAGTATCTTAAACTTATCACAGCTGTGCAAAGAAACACAGGTTCCAAATAGCAGGAATTTATTCCTCATGCTTTTCACCAAAGGAGCCACTTCCAGCTGAGAAGGGCTCTTCCCTTATTTTACAGCCTGGGCTCCAACAGGTTTGTCCTGATTTGCCCCAGGGCTCAGCTGATGATTCCCAGTGGTTGCTCCCTGAGGAGTTCTGTGCTGGAGTTGGCCACTTCCAGCTCGTGCTGTATCTGCATCCCCGTGGATCCACTTGGGTGTGGAAGGCTCCACAGGCTGCAGAAGCTGGAATTGGGTTTGTAATTCCATTTAGAGCTGAGTGTAGAACCTTCCTGAAGGGCTTGGTGGGTATGGAAATGTGGATTCCAGGATGGTCTGGGTGGGAAGGGAACTCAAAGCTCATCCAGCCCCACCCCTTTGCTATCCCAGGCTGCTCCCAGCCCCATCCAGCCTGGCCTTGGGCACTGCCAGGGATCCAGGGGCAGCCACAGCTGCTCTGGGCACCCTGTGCCAGCCCTGCCCACCCTCCCAGGGAACAATTCCTGCCCAAAATCCCATCCAACCCTGCCCTCTGGGGGGAAGCCATTCCCTGTGTGCTGTCCCTCCAGCCCTTGTAAAAACAGTCTCCATCTTTCCTGTAGCTCCTTCAGGCACTGGGAGCTCACAGTTCAGTCACCTGGAGCTTCTCCAGGACAGATCCAAGGCTGGTTTTTTCCAGGAATTCCTTCCCTTGTGTGGCCGTTTGGTTCCTTGTTGGCATCACCCATGGCTGGGTGTTGACATCCATTTTGATTGTCTGAGCAGAGCCTCCATTTCCTTTTTTTTATTTTACACATTGCTCCCTGTCCTGAATCCCTGAGCCACAGGAAGGCAGCTGAGGGAAGGAACTCCAGAATTCCAGGGCTGCTGGTGGCAGCCTTGGCAAAGCTGGGGGTGGCAGCTCAGAGGAGCTGCCCGAGCTCCTTCCCCTCATTGCTCAACAAATGTCTGCCTGCCCCGCCTTGGTTTCACTTTCACAATGTCGGGCTGTTCCAAAATTCATAAGGAGCAAAGAGATTTGGGGCTTTTCAATTCATCATTCAAAGAATGGATCAAGTAATGAGCACTGGTACTTAATTAGGAAACACTTAAATACAGCAATTGTAAAATCTGTTTGCTCTTGTTAATCATTGTCAAGAAAAACAGGTACAACCTTTTAGCTCTGCTTTATCAGTTAGAGGAAGCCTTTAATTTCTTTTCTGGTATAGTTTCTTTTAATTTTTTTTTTTGGAAACCTTTTTATTTCTTAAATGTGGCTGAACTAAACAGATTTCTTTATGTATTAATTCAATAAATAGTATAAATATTAAATAATACCTAATATTATTTAACTAATCATTTTTAAATATACTTATTTTTACCTTCAGTAAGAAAATAATTCAAGAACTCACATTAGTAAGCTACAGAAAAACCCCACAATTGCATCATCATCATCTTTCTTAGAGGTGGTTAATTCTATGTAGCCAAATAATAAAAATTGGATTCATTCCTTGCTTGTCCATAATTGCCATTTTCCCCTTTTAAACCCAAGGTGGGTTTGTGATTCACAGCACTGAACGTGAGGGCTGTAAAGCCAGTGTAGAAACCTCTCAGTCCTGCTCAGCATTGAGTTAAATCTTTCCTGTGATTGTTTTCTCGTGGATGTAAACAGAGGAAATGCTTTAATGCAAGGAGGAGAAATCCTTCTGACAAGCCCAGAATAACTGAGGAGGTTGCACAGTTTCCTCCCCCAAGAGCTGACAGGCAGTTTTGGGGACAGAACTCACACTTCTGTGGCAAGGGAGCAAATGGGTAATTGGGGTTTTATATAATCCAGCAGCAGTTATTCACAAACTGATTGTTTTGCTTTTTGAGATGTGCAGGAAATAAAAATAAAAATTAGGTTGGGGTTTTTTGTCTTGTCAGACCTGCAGCAGTAACACACACTGTCCTTGTCACTGGCTCTGTTTAATCCTTTCTAAATCTTATTTTTGAAAATTTAAATTATTTTTAATGCCACCTAAATCAGTTAAAATTAATGCAGTACATAAAGGGAAATTACACAAAGGAACCCTCATACCTAAAGAATCCTTTTCTTTCTCCACTAAGGAAGCCTCAATTAAATGAATTACAATTCCAGTTCATCCACCAGCCAGGATTTTATGGACTTTCTGTTTCTAAAGAGACCTTTCAGGGACTTCAATCCTGATTAAACTCTCTTTGCCAAGGGCCTGCTTTACTCTCTTCTGCTTTTTTTAGGTTGGGGAAACACATTTTGAATCCTTAAGAACGAAGGAATGGTCAGACCTGAAGGGTGGCTCCACATCACCTTGGAGAGGAAATTTCTCTTCATTCTGATCTCTGTTACCCCAAATAAATGTGAAGATCTTGGAGATCTTTTCCAGCCTTAACGATTCTCTGATATCCCAGTCGGAATAATTTTAATTTCTGCCGCCTTTTATTTTTCTATAATATCTCATTCCATAGATATCTTTTCAGAATACATTTCCCCATCCTAGAAAATTAAGAAAAGAACCACCCAACTTCTCTTTCCCAAGGGGGAGGTGGAGCAGATTGCCATGATGAAGCCCAAGGGGCAGACGGAGCACGACGAGGGGATGCTGGAATATTTGGAGGATCTGATCGGCTCGGCGCGGCTCAAGGAGCCCATCCAGGCGCTGTGCCGCCGCGTGGAGCTGCTCAACGAGCGCCGCGGAGAGACGGTGAGCCTGCAGCTCCTGGGCAGCATCCCAGGCACAGCCTGCTCCACACAGCCCTGGGGAGAGCTCAGAATTACTGCTGCCCAGCCCAGCCTGCCTTTGGAACCTTTTGTTGGTGCATTGAGAGCTGAAAAAGCTCGAAATACAAGCAAAGTTCCTTTTCCTTGGTGTGTCCGTGGTAAATCCGCTTGTTTTAAACATAAACACCTGCAGTTGTTGGAAGTAAATTAAAAATGGCCAGTCAGAAGGTGGAGATAAAGGAAGTCACCATAAAATTCCTTCAAAATTACTGCTGCACAGCCCAGCCTGCCTTTGGAACCTTTTGTTGGTGTATTGAGAGCTGAAAAAGCTCGAAATACAACCAAAGTTCCTTTTCCTTGGTGTATCCGTGGTAAATCCACTTGTTATAGACATAAACACCTGCAGTTGTTGGAATTAAATTAAAAGTGGCCAGTCAGAAGGTTGAGATAAAGGAAATCACCATAAAATTACTGCTGCCCAGCCCAGCCTGCCTTTGGAACCTTTTGTTGGTGCATTGAGTGCTGAAAAAGCTTGAAATACAACCAAAGTTCCTTTTCCTTGGTGTGTCCGTGGTAAATCCACTTGTTTTAAACATAAACACCTGCAGTTGTTGGAATTAGTCAGAAGGTGGAGATAAAGGAAATCACCATCAAATTACTGATGCCCACCCAGCCTGCCTTTGTAACGTTTTGTTGGTGCATTGAGAGCTGAAAAAGCTCGAAATACAGCCAAAGTTTGTTTTCCTTGGTGTGTCCGTGGTGGATCCTGTGGCACACTTGTTTTAAACATAAACAACACCTGCAGCTGTTGGAATTAAATTGAAAATGGCCAGTTAGAAGGTTGAGATAAAGTAAATCACCATAAAATTCCTTCAAAATTACTGCTGCCCAGCTCAGCCTGCCTTTGTAACATTTTGTTGGTGCATTGATTGCTGGAAGAACTGGAAAAGCTCAAAATACAACCAAAGTTCCTTTTCCTTGGTGTGTCCGTGGTAAATCCACTTGTTTTAGACATAAACACCTGTAGTTGTTGGAATTAAATTAAAAATGACCAGTCAGAAGGTTGAGATAAAGGAAATCACCATAAAATTTCTTCAAAGTTACTGATGCCCAGCCCAGCATGCCTTTGTAACGTTTTGTTGGTGGATTGAGTGCTGGAAGAGCTGAGAAAGCTCGAAATACAACCAAAGTTCCTTTTCCTTGATGTGTCCGTGGTAAATACTGTGGCACACTTGTTTTAAAGGTAAATTACGCCTGCAGTTGTTGGAATTAAATTAAAAATGGCCAGTCAGAAGGTTGAGATAAAGGAAATCACCATAAAATTACTGATGCCCAGCCCAGCCTGCCTTTGTAACCTTTTATTGGTGAATTGATTGCTGAAAGAGCTGAAAAAGCTCAAAACACACCTTTTCCTTGGTGTGTCTGTGGTAAATTCACTTGTTTTAAACATAAACACCTGCAGTTGTTGGAATTAAATTAAAAGTGGCCTGTTAGAATGTTGAGATAAAGGAAATCATCATAAAATTACTGATGCCCAGCCCAGCCTGCCTTTGTAACGTTTTGTTGGTGCATTGATTGCTGAAAGAACTGAAAAAGCTCAAAATACAACCAAAGTTCCTTTTCCTTGGTGTGTCCATGGTAAATCCACTTGTTTTAGACATAAACAACACCTGCAGTTGTTGGAATTAACTTAAAAATGGCCAGTCAGAAGGTGGAGATAAAGGAAATCACCCTAAAATTCCTTGCAGAGGTTAATTCCTGATACCATCTTTCCAGAGGATTCATGTCCTCTGGAATCCAGTCCAAAGGGTTTGGAATTTTCTCCTCATGGTTTTCTCCTGTAGTGCTGGCCCTGCCTCAGCTCTGCCCCTCTGTTTTCTCCAGTTAAATCGAGTTAAAATAGTGGAGAAAGAAAAGGATGCCTTGGAAGAGGACAAGAATAAAGCCATTGAGTTCCTTCGCTTGGAAAACCAAATATATAAGGAAAGGAATCAGATGTCTCAGTATTATATGTAAGTAATTCTCAAGCTTTGGCTTGGCTTTAATGTGGTGGGGCTGCTGTTAAACTTTGCTTCAGTATCTCTAATTAGAAGTATTTCCCATTTCTAACTCCAAATTATTGTTATTTTTGATGCTTTACATAATCCTGTTGTGACACTGAGAATTGGAAGTAGACACTCATTGTGAAGATGGAGAAAAGTGAGGATTTATTGTTGTTTTCTTTTCCTAGCCATGACCTAAAGAAACGAATAAAGGAGCTGGAAATGCAGAAGGAGAAAATTAATGAAGAAACTGAAAGTATTAATGAGAAAAGCAGTAAACTTGCAGAGGAGACAAAAACAAAGAATAAAGCTTTGAAAGAGCTTGAGAAGTGAGTACTTCAGGGATGTGTAGTACCATGTTTTATATGTTTCCCACCAAAAAAATTAAATTATCTGATGAGCAGAGTGACTTCTGGTATGTCTAAATACACAAACACTTAAATTAATGCACAAAAATAAATGCACAAAAATAAATGAAAGAAAATTCACATTGATTTGGTTCTGGGTAAGGTTCACAATTACAGTAAGAAAATGTCTAATCTTTTTAATGGATTTTAAATATTTCTTTATATTGACTGTACAAAAAAAGAATTAGTTAATGTTTTTTAGATTTACAACCCTAATGCCTAGGGACATGGGTTTGGGAATTTTTCCTTGGTTTCCTCATGAATCATTAGTGCATAAATTGTGTTTCTTAAAGTTGCTTTGCCTAGGTGCTGATCCCAAATCCAGCTGCAATACTGACCTGCTCATCCTCAGGGAATTACTGGGAAGAGATGGGAATTATCAATTCTGTCAAGAAAAAAAAAGAAAATTTCTGAAAATATGTTTAATATTGCTTGGGTAGTTGATCTTTTCCTGATGAAACATTATTTTCCCAGGGAAAATACTGGGAATCTAGTGAATATTGGATGTTGCTTATCACAAAACCTGAATAATACTAGTTTTAATTCTTCATGTTGACTTATTAAACCAAGCTTAATAAGCCTTATTTTTCTACTGTATGAAATTATTCTTTTTTTTTTCCTTTTTGTTTTTCCTTCAGGAAATACAATAAAATTACAAAGTTCATAGAGGAAAATAAAGAAAAATTCACTCAGCTGGATTTGCAGGATGTGAAAGTGAGGGAGAATCTCAAACATGCCAAGAGCAAGGCTAAAAAACTGGAGAAGCAGCTTCAAAAGGACAAGGAAAAGGTAGGGGGGATGGATCAGCTGGATTGGCTAGGAAAAGTGCAGTTAATTGTGGGAGAAAATGGGAAGGGCACAAAGAAAGTGGAAAAATGGAGTTTAAATTGCTTTAATCAGATATATTAAGTCAGAGGTTTTGTTTGCTGATCATTCACTGCAGTGATGACTCCATGAACAGAGTTAATTGATGGATTTGGGTCATCCACTTGGTCATTGAGAGCTGTTGGGATGCCTTTGGGAGGAGGAGGGATTCAGGAGTTCCTGTCCCAGTGGGAGAGGAGGCTCCAAGTCCTTTCCTGGTGCAGGTGGAGGAGCTGAAGAAGGTCCCCTCCAGCAGTGCCAAAGCCATCGAGGAGGCCACGGCCAAGAGGGAGCTGCTGGCAAAGGACAAGGACAAGGAGGAGGCCAAGCTCAGGCAGGTCCTGGCCAGCCTGCAGGAGGAGACCAAGGGAATTCAGAAGGAAAAAGAGGTTTGGACAGGCAGGAATTACCCACCTGCTGTAACTTCACTCTTCTCAAGGAAACCAGCAGCAGGCACTTGTAAAATGTCATTTTTTGACAATTCCACTGTTCCTTGTGGTAGTTTACAGGAGCCTCGGTGGGAAATTAAGCTGAAAATAATTCCAGCTAAACCATTGGCTGCTTTTCAAGTGCTCAAGCATCAAGTAGCTCATTCATAGATTTAATATCAATAATACACTCTGATTTTCTGCCACCAAAACATTTAAGCCAATGGTATTGCTTAAATAAATAATGATATTCTGGAATGATCTGTTCCCAGCCTTTCTCACACTGTGAATTAATGGACAACTACTTTAACATTTGGTTATTGGTGGTGGTGTTCAGTACCTGGAGGCTGGAAATGCATTCTGTAAATTTGCAGGGTGATTTTTATGTCCTTGAAAACGTGGATTCTCCATGGATTTGAGCTTCAATTTAGCTCAATGTGTAGGGCTCCTCCCACCTTTGAGAAAACAATACAAAACTTGTATGGAAATGCTCTGTGATAACTCCCTGAAGTTCTTTATAATTAGGAAAAACCTTGTTAAGCCATTAATATTAATTAATGAAGAAATGCTGCTTCTCACAGAGAGCAGAACTGTTTCCTGCTGCCAGGGCTGGAAAAGCACATCCCATTTCCTCCTCCCTTTGCCCAGCACATCCCATTTCCTCCTCCCTTTTGCCCAGCACATCCCATTTCCTCCTCCCTTTGCCCAGCACATCCCATTTCCTCCTCCCTTTTGCCCAGCACATCCCATTTCCTCCTCCCTTTTGCCCAGCACATCCCATTTCCTCTTCCCTTTTGCCCAGCACATCCCATTTCCTCCTCCCTTTGCCCAGCACATCCCATTTCCTCCTCCCTTTGCCCAGCTGAGGGCTGAGCTGTCCCTGGGTGTTTCTGCAGGGCAAGGAGAAGGAGCTGATGGAGTTCAGCAAGGAGGTGACCGAGACACGCTCCAACATGGAGATAGCGCAGTCGGAGCTGGAGCTGTACCTGAGCAGGTACAACTCTGCTGTGGCTCGGCTCAGCCAGGCTCAGGAGGCCCTGGGGAGCACCTCCAACACCCTGAAGGAAAGGAAAGCTGCCATCAGAGACATTGCTGGGAAGTTACCCCAGGCTGAGCAGCAGCTCAGGGAGGTGAGACTTGACTTTCCCATTTCATTTTGAGGCACACACAAACCAAAGGCCCACTCTTCTCTTTGGCAATCATGGTGGTGAAAATAAACCATGACCCATCTCCTCTAAAGCTGGTTTCTAATACTCACTTTGCTGGCTTTGTTAATCAATGTTGACTTAAATCCTACATGTCCCTGCAAGGGAATAAATTTAATTTCACACTGAGACTTGGCTGCGTTCCTGAGCCTTCCTCAGGGTGCTGAGGCCCTGGCACAGTTTCCCAGAACAGGATCCCTGGCAGTGCCCAAGGCCAGGCTGGACACTGGGGCTTGGAGCAGCCTGGGACAGTGAGAGGTGTCCCTGCCCATGGGGGAGCTTTATTGTCCCTCCAACCCAAACCATTCAAATTTCATTTCTTACTCCTCAATCATTCTCCAAAAAACAAAGCCATGCATTGAAGACTCCCTGAATCCAGTAGATTTTGGGAGGCTGAGCCAATGTCTTTGAACCCCCAGAAAGAGAATGCTCTGGAGAAGCTGGGAAGGGAAGAATCCGGGGTCAAGGATCTCATGCGAAACCTGCGCCAGAAAGTAGAAGAAGCCAAAAGTTCTTTCGCACAAAGTCGCAGCCGAGGAAAAGTGCTCGAGGCTCTGCTCCAGCAGAAGAAATGTGGGAATATTCCTGGGCTCTATGGAAGGCTGGTAAGTTTTAGGAGACTGTTGGAATTTTAGTGTTGAATTTCAGAGGAGCTCAGTGGTGTTCCTGTGATGAAGTGTGGGATGTCTCATTTCCCTGGAATGAATTCAGAGAGGGATTCCTCACTTCCCTGGCATTAGGAATTTGGAGAGGGATTCCTCACTTCCCTGCCATTAGGAATTTGGAGAGGGATTCCTCACTTCCCTGGCATTAGGAATTTGGAGAGGGATTCCTCATTTCCCTGGCATTAGGAATTTGGAGAGGGATTCCTCACTTCCCTGGCATTAGGAATTTGGAGAGGGATTCCTCATTTCCCTGGCATTAGGAATTTGGAGAGCAGAGCTGTAAATCCTGTGGGCTTGCTATAAAATCAAACATTTTTCAGTTCTTTCCGAGCAACATTGGTTTAAAGTTCCGAAAATTCAGAGCTGAGTTTTTCACTCCTGTTGCACATCAGCGTAATTGTAAAAGTGCTGGGTTTGTATTCTGCAGCTTTTTGTCCAAGAAGAATTATCTCTGCTTCAGAAAAATCAGTTTATTCAGCTTTTAAATCCATGCATTCATGGATTTACTGGGACAGAGCTCAAAGAGCAGCTCAGATGCCAACTAATCAGTGTTTGCCCCTCGTCCCTCAATCCTCAGGGAGACCTGGGAGCCATCGATGACAAGTATGATGTGGCCATTTCCTCCTCGTGTGGAGCCTTGGATCACATTGTTGTGGACACCATTGACACTGCCCAGGCCTGTGTGAACTTCCTGAAGGCTGGAGGGATTGGAGTTGCCACCTTTATAGCCCTGGACAAGGTGAGTCCCACCCTTGGGAAAAGAAATCATTTTACTGTTAATTGCAGTCTAATTAAATTGGTTTTAAAGCCTCAACATCCCACAGAATAAAGGAATGACCTCAAGGTTTATCCCAAAGACTCATTCCTTGATTTCCTGTGTGGTTGTAGATGGCTGTGTGGGAAAAGAAGATGCAGAAAATCCCAACTCCTGAGAACTCCCCGCGGCTCTTTGACCTGGTGAAGGTGGAGGACCCCAAGGTCCGCCTGGCCTTCTACTTCGCTCTCAGGGACACTCTGGTGGCCAAGAACCTGGAAGAAGCCACCAGAATAGCATTCCAAAAGGAGAAAAGGTGGAGGGTGGTAACCCTGCAAGGACAAATCATCGAGGTGTCAGGTACTGCAGCCCCAACTGCAGCTCCATTGGAAGCACCTTGTGGGTGATAGCAAAGCCCAGGGAGTTCTCTGACCTCTCCTCATCCCTTTTTCTGTAGGAACCATGACTGGTGGGGGGGGAAAAGTCATGAAGGGCAGAATGGGCTCCTCAGTCGTGATGGATGTTTCAGAAGAAGAGGTGAGTACATCGTGGAATTGGAATTCCAGCAGAATTCCTTCATTTGGGCAGTTCTGACACACATGTGCCTTTCAAAGCAGCGTGAGCAGGAGCAGTCTGGGATGGGAGATAATTACAAAGGGTTACAAAGCCAAAACTCCCAATGTTAGCAGAGGTTACAATGCTTTGAAGTGCATCAGGGATAAAAGGGTTGTCATAGGCAGGGGCTGCCCAGGGAGGTTGGGAGTCCCCATCCCTGGAGGTGGCACTCAGTGCTGTGGGCTGGGGACAAGGTGGTGACCAGGCACAGGCTGGGCTCTGTGGTCCTGGAGGGCTTTTCCAGCCTCAGGGATTTTGTGTTTGTTCACAGCCCAGCCCATTACTGAATTCACAGTGCTCCCTTGGATAGCATTTTTGGACACCTTTTTGGCAGAGCAGGATAGAGTTTGCTTTTGCTTCTGAATTCCATTCAGGTTTTAATCTGGAGCTGCTCCTCTTGTTTCTCACTGGCAGACCTGATGTTCCCAGCACTCAGACTCCCCAAGCTGAAGTTTTTACTCCACTTTCTCCTGTGTTTTAAGAGCTGTTGAGCACAGGGATGAGCCCTGGTTTGTTTTTGTCATGGTGGCACCAGTAAATAATCCTCTCATTCTGTGCAGATCAGCAAAATGGAAGCCCAGCTGCAGAGGGATTCCCAAAGAGCTGTGCAGTGTCAGGAGGAGAAATCCCAGCTTGAGGAAGCCATAAAGAAACTGCAGCAGGACATTCGGGAGATGAGGAACACCTCGGAGAAATACACAGCCAGTATCCAGGTGAGAATTCCTGAGCACTTCCCAGCCTCAGCCCCACACAGGCCTGGCTGATGTCAAGGAGTTTTCAAGGACAAGATTCCAGCCCAGTTTTGTGTCCTTTGCAGGGTTTTTCTGAACAAGAACTTGATCTCAAAAACCAAATCAAAGAACTGGAAGCCAACGTCGCTGCTGCTGCTCCAGACAAAACCAAACAGAAGGAATTGGAAAAAGTCCTTGATGGTTATAAAAAAGGTACATTTTGTGGAGAGGGGATTAGAGATAAAAGTTGTAGTAATTTCTTTATAAATTACTGTATAATTTTCTTTAATAGAGGAAGTAATGGGTTTGAGTTTGTGCTTCAGTTCCCTGTCTTGGTTTGGGACCTTGTTTTTCTAAGCTAAGGTGCTTCAAGAGATCAGAGAGTAAACCCCCTTTTCTTTGTGATTGCTCAAGTTCATGTTTCACTCAAGCTAAAGTAAACATGAATTTCAGTATTTTGTTTCTTTGCTTAGGTTTTTGTGGTTGTATCACACATTCATAGGGAAACTTAGTTTAATTAGGGGTAAGATTTGTTAATGAGGAGGTAATGATATAAAAGTCAAGTGAAGGTTTTTGCCAGGCTCTAACCAGGCTCTGCCATGAGTTTAAAATAAACTCCTGTATTCTTTGTGGGAACACAAAGAATCCTTTTTGTGCAGTGATGCTGTTCAGCAGGGGCAGGCACTACACAGTTACACCACCTCTTGGGAAATGCTGGTGACCAACTCTTAAAATTGAACTTTTGAGCATCTCCCTATTAATGAAATGCAAAGAACAAGCTTGGAGTAACTTCTAATGCAGCACCTCACTTATTTAAATACTCTGTGTGCATGAACTAATCCATGTGGAGTGTTCTTTATGGCAGGTAGAGCAGTGGCAGGATTTTGATGTTTGTCACAGTGAAACTCCTCATTTGTCACAGCACAGAGAATCTCTGCACTTCCCAGTGGAGGAAGAGAGCAGAGCTTGCCTGTGAAATCCCTGGGTGCCCTCAGAGCTGCTGTCCAGGAGCAGCCCCAGGGCTCAGGTGCCCTGAGCTCCCTTTCCCTGCACAGATTACGAGCGCGTGGCTCAGAGGGCTGGGAAGATGGAGGAGGAAGTGAAACGGCTGCACCAGCTCATCATGGACACCAACAACAAAAAACTGAAGGCTCAGCAGGACAAAATCGATCAGATTGACAAGGAAATAGATGAATGCTCCTCAGCCATCACCAAGGCCCAGGTGGCAGCCAAGACTGCAGACAGGTACAGCACGGGGAGATCCAGGCTGGAGCTGCACTCATTCTGTGTCTGTGCTAAGTGGGGCTCAGGGAGGGGAAAGGAAGTCAAATTTTGTAATTTCTAATAGTTTCAAAGTCACATTCAATCAGCATTTCTCTAGTATTTCCCTGAATTATTTCTCTAATACTGCCTAAACTGCAGCGTTCAGGATAAAGTCCAAAATAGCACTCGAGTGGATGTGCTGGAACAGTTCAAACCTGAAGGGACTGATTTTATTAGGAGGTCTGTCAGGAAATAAAATGAGATCTATTTTTTATGGGAGCTCACCAATCCATAGAGATTCCAACCTCTGAAAGAAGAAATGAAGCCATTTAGCGAGGTCTGGCTGCTGAGGAAGACAACTTTGTTTTCCTTGGATCCCTCTGGAGTGCAGGAGCTGGTGCCTAAACCAGCACTTCCTCCTTGTTGTCAGTGAGATTGTGCTCCTGGGTTATTTTCTGTGCTGTTTGCCTCGTGTGAGGTGCACAGAGATCCCTGTCCCTGGGCAGGAACCTGAAGAAATCCGAGGAGGCTCTGAAGCGCACGGAGAAGGAGATGGAAGAAAATGAGAAGGACATGAAGAACCTGACAGCAGAGCTGACAACGCTGGAGGACAAAGCCACCGAGGTGATGAACGAGTGCAAGGAGGCTGAGGTGAGTCCTGGGACCACTCTGAGCTCCAGGGACATCAGGGAGAGGAGTTCAGCCCTCCCTGGACCCCACTGACATCCCAATTCTCTCTGCAGAGCAACCAGGCCGTGGCAATGGTGTGGTTTTATTTTTTATACTCACCTGGAAGTTTATCCTGACCCAGTTTAGGAAAAAACACCAAGTCTCCCCAAAGAAATTGCTGGGTTTAAAAGTTGCTTAAACCTAAATTTTTTTCCAGTTATGTGGGATTTTGGTTTCCCATCTAGATTTCTGTGAGAGAGGGAAAACCAGGATGGCTGAAATGCTTTCAAATAAATCTAAGATTTGATGTCTTTCTGTATGTAATTAGCTAAAAATGAGTGTAGGGCCCATTTAATCCAGTTCTGGAATGAAAATACAAACTGCAGCATTTTCTCAGTCATTCCAGAATTCAGGGATCAATTATAAATACAAGAATATTTATTTGTTTCCATCAACAGCTGTGAGTAAATTAAGTGAAAACAGACTTTTCACCCAAAAAAGGGGCAACATTTTTGTAGGTGATGGATTAATGCCCTTTTTGGGGGCATTTGCCATTTTTCTATTCAGGAAGCTTTGCCAGCAGTGCAGGAGGAGCAGAAGAATTTACTCCAGGAGGTGAAAACTATTCGGGATGCTGAACATGCCCTTCAGAGTGAAGCTCTGAGCATCAAGCTGAAAATTGAACAAATTGACAGCCACATTTCCACCCACCAGGGGAAGATTAAACACTGGCAGAAAGAGGTAGGAAATGGTTTAGTTCCTAAAATTTAAATCAGGGAATTGTGGAATGGTTTGGCTTGGGAGGGACCTTAAAGCTCATGCAGATCCACCCTCAGGGACATCTTCCACTGTCCCAGGCTGCTCCAAACCCTGGCCTTGGGGACTTCCAGGGGATCCAGGGGCAGCCACAGCTTCTCTGTGGATCTCTCAGGATGAACTCATCCCCTTAGAAAACAGAGGATTTGGGAGAAAATTCCCCTTCAGATCACAGCTTACTGCTGTATGTGCAGGAACAGGATAACAGGATAAAGGGATATTTATTCTCTTTTTCACATTGGACTCATGGGAAGAATCTTGGGAGTGTTTGGAGATTGGAAGCTTCCCTGTACTAACCTGTTGTAAAAATCCACACTCCATGTAACCCAATGTTTTCCCTTTAACTTTGTTAAACAAAAAAGGGTGAGATGTTGTATCCCTCTGGCATTGCTCTCCCCTGTGAAACCCTACCTGCCCCTTGACTCTACCCTGAAATGGATAAACCCCCCATCCCTCCGAGTTCTCCCTCTTTGGCCCTGGATCCCTTCTTGGAATAAACCTTGGAACATATCTCAGGGTTAAGAGCCTCTTTTGGATTTACTTCCCTGACCCAAACCTCCCTAAATTCTGAGCTAGCTGCCGGCCTTGTGGGGGGAACAGAGGGAAGGGGAGAACACTTCACTAACCCAACAAAAGCTGAGATTTTAGCAACATCCCCAGGTGTTTGTTAGAGCTCTGCACCCTCTGTGCTTTGCATTGCAGATCTCCAAGTTATCCCTGCACCCCATCGAGGGCGAGGCCCCCGAGGAGCTGCGGGTGCTGAGCGAGGAGGAGCTGGAGGCGCTGCAGGGCCCCGACGTGCTCAGCAAGAGAATCGCGCTGCTGGAGGCGCAGCGCCACCAGCTCCGCCCCAACCTGGCCGCCATCGCCGAGTACAGGAGAAAGGTACAGCTGCTGCAGGCCTGCTGCCACCCCTGGGGGAACAGCACAGAGATCCCCTCTCCACAAAATGTACCCTTTTTGTTATAACCATCAAAGAGTTTTTCTGATTCCTTCTGTTCGGTTTTGTCTGGAGCAGCAGCAGCGACGTTGGCTTCTCCAGTTCTTTGATTTGGTTTTTGAGATCAAGTTCTTGTTCAGAAAAACCCTGCAAAGGACACAAAACTGGGCTGGAATCTTGTCCTTGAAAACTTCTTGACAACTCAGCCAGGCCTGTGTGGGGCTGAGGCTGGGAAGTGCTCAGGAATTCTCACCTGGATACTGGCTGTGTATTTCTCCGAGGTGTTCCTCATCTCCCCAATGTCCTGCTGCAGTTTCTTTATGGCTTCCTCAAGCTGGGATTTCTCCTCCTGACACTGCACAGCTCTTTGGGAATCCCTCTGCAGTTGGGCTTCCATTTTGCTGGCCAGGAAAACGGTGCCTGTTCCTCCTCCTTCCTTTTGGAAGCCTGGAATTGGCCTGTTCCTGTTGTTGCCAGCTCTTAGCCAAAGGGGAAAGTTGTTTCTAGGAGCTTCCATAGTGTCAGTGGCAGGTGACAACAAGTTTCTGGGTGCTCCTGAAGTTTTTTTGTTTTTTTTTAACTTAAATAATACCATGATTCTCCTGGGAATCTTTATTTAATAGAGGCAAGTGTTCACAGCCAAATACGGGGATTTTTCCCTCCTCACATCAGTAATAATGAGCCATTCAACAGATGAAATATTTTTTATTTTGACATGAGTTTGGTTTTTTGTTTTCCCTCAGCAGTAGAGATGGAAAAAGAGAGACAATTTGGGGGTTTTGTTTCAGGGCTCTTAGCCAAGCTGTTCAAATGGTAGGAAAAGTGGTTTATACACTAAATTGAGGAGGCAGCTGCTCTAAGGGCCCTTGGGTTTGGTTGTTTTCCCCTGCAGGAAGAGCTGTACCTGAAGCACGTGGGAGAACTGGACAACATCACCAGCGAGAGGGACAAGTTCAGAGAGGCCTTTGAAGAGCTCAGGAAACAGAGGCTGAATGAATTCATGGCAGGGTTTAATGTCATCACCAACAAGCTGAAGGAGAATTACCAGATGCTCACGCTGGGAGGGGATGCTGAGCTGGAGCTTGTGGACAGTCTGGATCCCTTCTCAGAGGGAATCATGTTCAGGTTTTTAAAACCACTTTGTATTCTATTAAGTTTTAATCATCACAGTCCTTTCTCCAACCTGTTTTTAAACTAAATGTTCATGATCATCAGTGAACCAAGTCAGGCTCAATGTGGGCAAACAGTGACAGGAACCACAACTTCTTAGCTCTCAGATTTATTTCTCCTGGACAATTCAGGAATTAAAGCAGTTGGAAAGCTTTGAACTCATTTCCCAGCACTTCTTAATTCCCAGGTCACTTCATTCTGCCTAGTGGGGGATGCTGGCAGTGTTGTCAGAACTGCTCCCAGGAGAAATTCATGGATGGGGGGAGTTGAGCTGGGAAGGGCAGTGTGCAGGGGGGTGAGGTGCTGCAGTCCCTGCAGGAACAGCCCCGTGTTACCTGAGCTCAGGCAAAGATCAGAATTCCTGACAGACCCAACTCTTGCTCTGTTCCAGTGTCCGGCCTCCCAAGAAAAGCTGGAAGAAAATCTTCAACCTGTCAGGAGGAGAGAAGACCCTGAGCTCCCTGGCCCTGGTGTTTGCCCTCCACCACTACAAACCCACCCCCCTGTATTTCATGGATGAGATCGACGCCGCCCTCGACTTCAAAAACGTCTCCATCGTGGCATTTTACATCTATGTGAGTTCTCCTGGCCTCATCCTCCTGAGATGGTCCCTCCTCCTGCACCAGGGGCAGGGTGGCCACACAACTACAGGCAGATGTAAATACATGTAAATGTAATGAAAAAAAAAGCTCTGGGATGCTGCAGTTTTACTGCTCCCTCTGGAACACCCAGAGACTCCCCCCAAACCATCAGCTATTGTCAGAATACACAACTTCAGCTGTTACTGATGTCTCCAAGGATCCAAGCTTATCATATCCTAAGGTTCCTTTGATTTCTACTTCCATGTCATTCCCATCAGTCTCTTTGATCTATGTCTTAATTAGTAGGAACTAATTTTTTTCATGCCTTTAAAACTTGTGCCCTCACCTTATTTAATCAAAGCAAACCACTTACATGGCTCAAGTTCAGGTAATTAAACTTGAATAAAATTGAATATTCAGAGTTCTTATTAACTGCTGTTTTGGTGGCAAAGATTAGGAGCAGCTACTTCAGATTGGGGAACCCCTTGGAAGTTCCCTGCCTGCAGCTGCAGTTTTAAACTTGGCTTTGTGTGCCACACCAGGACAGAGGGAATTTGGGGAATGCTAAGCACTAACACAAATCACTTCTGTTTCAGGAACAAACCAAAAACGCCCAGTTCATCATCATCTCCCTGCGGAACAACATGTTTGAGATTGCAGACAGATTAATTGGGATTTATAAAACCCAGAACACCACCAAAAGTGTGGCCACCAACCCCAAAATCCTGGCTGTGAAAGGACTGGAGGAACTTGGCCTCCCTGCGTGCAGTGTTGCCCAAAAATAGGAAGGAAGCAACTTCCATGGCTGCTGTTTATTTTTATCTGATCTCATTTTGTATTGTAAACTTGGTTTTGTTTTGTAAATTGTGAATAAATTTTGTAAAAATTTGATCTTGTTAATATAAGCCCAGCCTCAATAACTTGCACTTTTTGAATGTCACGGGAGAACTGAGGGAAGGGAGATGTGAACTGGTGAAAATAGAGAGTGCATCAGGTTTGCCAGGGGGCAGGGGCAGCACCAAAGACACAGACAGCAATTTAAGGAAGCAATGTGATTTACTGTAATGCAGAACTGCCCAGAGTTACAGCAGAAGCTCAGCAATGCACCTGATCCTTGGCAGAGAATTCCAGGAGGATGCTAAGGCCCAAATTCTGGAGTTGTGGATCAAGGCAAAACTCACCTCTCCCCACCTTAAGTGGATCAGAACTTTAGTGCAGAGGAGATCCATGCAATACAGAACAGGAAGGACATAGAAATAGAACAATTGTAGAGCTTTAAGCAGAAATTGAAATGAAAGCTGGATTGCTGCACTAGGTGTCTTCAATCTCATCCATCTCATCAAAGTAGTCAGGAAGAATTCTCCTGCACCACTCCAGGGGCAGGGCAGAATCATAACACAGCTGTACTGCTCTGCTCTGCAGGTAGTTGCAGCAATCCTGATAAACCCGCAGCAGGGATTTCCAGAGATGCACCAGAGGAGCTGGGACGGTGCCAGATGAGATTTCCTCGTGCCACAAGGACACCAGCGAGACCAGGATCAGCAGAAGAATGTTTGGTTCAGTCAAAGCAGCCCAGAGTGTAGCTGCTGCTGTTTGCTTTCCAGAGCGTTGGCTTTTGGGAGCCAGGTGTAGCTTTGGAGTGAGGATCTTGTGCACCTGCCCGATTTCAGTTTTAGACCACGTGTCCTGCAGCACCTTCTCCATCCTCGGATGGATCTCCACAGGCTCAGGCTCTGGGAGCTGCTTCTGTCTGAGAGCTTGGAGCCTCAGCTGCAGCCCGTCCAGCTTCTCCAGGAAAAGCAGCGGGGACTCCTCCTTCTGAACAGCTGAATGCAGCTCCTTCAGCTCGCTCTCTTCTAACTTCAGTTTCTCCACCTCCTCGATGAGGGGATCGTATTTCTCCGAAATGCGGCCGTCCAGTTCATCCAGAGCGCTCAGCAGAGCTTCCTTCTGCTGCTCCAGAGCATCACCAAGTTCCTTAAAATACCTCAGCACCGCTTCCCTGTCGCTCCGCAGGGCGTCCTGGCAGCGGGCCCTCTGCTGCTGCAGCCTCTGCGAGCAGGAGAACACCTCGGAGCGGGACCGATCCGTCAGCTCCTCCAGGAGCTGTCCCGACGCTTCCCTGGCTTTCCTGTAGGCGCTCTGCAAGTCATCGATGGGATGCCCGCGGTGCTTGCCGATGGTCAGGCACTGCCCGCACACCAGCCGCCGGTCCTGCAGGCAGTAAATGTTCAGCGGCTGCCGGGGGTGCGCCCTGCACATCCCCGCCTCGACCCCGGCCCCTGCAGCCGCCGCCTCCTCCTGCTGGCACTTCTCGATGACGGCTTTGAGGGCGAAATTGATGGGCAGCGCCTCTGGACCAGCGGCGGGCACGGCCACCAGAGCCCGGCAGCTGGGGCAGCTCAGGCGCCTCCCGGCCGGGGAGCCGTGCCAGGGCTGCAGCAGGCCCTGCAGGCACGGCCGGCAGAAGGTGTGCGAGCACGGCAGCACCCGCGGCTCCGAGAAGATCTCACAGCAGATGGCACAGGTCAGCTCCTCCTCCAGCCGCTCCATGGCCTGTCGGGACACACAGACACAAAAAAAACCACAAACCCGCGCTCGTCTCTGCTCGACAGCACCGCCCCGACATTTCCTGAGCCGGAATTCCCCACCTCGGCAAAAAAAAAAAAAAAAAAAAAAAAAAAAAAAAAAAAAAGAGAATGGAAGTGAGCAACGCCTCAAGGAGCTCAGCAAATTCACCCGGCCGTATCCATATCATTCATATCCAACCCTTAAAAACCCAGGAAAAGCAGCGATCTGCCACCGGTGGGAAAGAGAAGCAGAGTGGTAAAACCAGAACTAGAATTTCTAAATAACCTCAGAGCTGTGGGAATTTCCTCCCACCAGGAGTAACGTTTTCAATGTGAACGGAATTTTTTTCTCTCCCCCACTCGTTTCAAATGTTACTTCTGTCACATGAAATAGCCCTAAGTGCATTAAACAGTCACGTTTAGAAGCTCTCTCAAGGCTCTGGCACAGAAAGTCCAGCTCTGCAGCCCTCACAGACACCACCACACCAGCAATTACTCCTGGGTTGCTTTAAGCACGAAACTAAAAAATTCACTTTCACTTTCCATTCTCTGCAACGTTGCTTTGTTCTGTTTCCCGGCTGAGTGAAATCACACTGCCAAATCCCACTTAACAGTAACACTAAAGCCTGTTTTCCTCAAAAATTATAATCCCGGTTTTCTTTCTGCTAAAAAACTGGGGAAATTGGTACCGAATTTCCTTCTCTTCGTGCTACTCTTTCCTGCCCCCTCCATCAGTTCCAGCCAGCAAAGTGGACTTTGCTACACTGCAGAAAGGAACTGTCAGAGCATTTAAGATCAAAACCCATCAATTTAGGGCCTAACCCAAAATGTGGAGCTGGGCTCAGGCTGAGGAGAGGCAGGAGCTGAGCAGGCAGACCCTGTTCTTTGGGAGTTAAATCAGCTCTGAGCACAGCAGCAAAAATAAACCTGGCTTATCTCACTGGGCTTGCTCAGGGAGGGCAGCCTGGGCTGCTGACTCAGCCCCTGAAATTGAGATGAGGCCAAAGGATCCACTGTGATGTTTCATTTCTGGCAGCAGGAGTTCCAGCTTTGAAGGGGAGGGAGATGAGGAAGGAAAGAGAGGAAAAGCTCAGCATCAGCACCCAGAGCTCCCACAGGTATGGGAGGGATATTTCCTTCCCAAAGAACACACACCCAACTTACCTGAGCTACGGAAAGGGCGAGAGAAAACAAATCCAACTGCTAGGAGTGAGTTGTTTGCTACCAGAAAAGCAAAGGAAAACCTTTATAAAATGTCTCCTGGCTGTGTCAGGGATGCCCTCAGAGCTGCAGGAGGAACGTCCCTCCCCGCACACGGAGCTGCCCCGCTCCAGGGCTCCATAACCAGCCCGGGGAAATGACCCTGCCATTCCCCAGAGCACTCCCCTGTTCCCCAGGCAACTCCCAGCCGGAATTTCGGCCGGAGCCACTGCAGCAGTTTGGCTCTGAGCTCCGGGCAGGGGCCAAGGCTGAAAGGGGCACCGCGGGCACCTCCCGAGGGAACAGCAACACTGCCGCTGTTTATTTGTTTTTCGTGTCCCAACAAGATGTGCAATGCTCATGGGCACCCAGTGTTTTCTCACTCTGTTCCAGACAAAGAAAAAAAGGTGGAAATCTTGAAATTCAGTTTTATCTGACACTGGTAGCACGGAGAAAACATCCGTTTACTGATTTATTTCCACCCGCAGAGTGGATTGAACAGATTGGAAACAGACTGGGAACACAAGGGAGAGGGCAGAGAAGACACCACGGAGTTCAGCAATGAACAAAAAGTTTTCCAGGGAAGAAAAGAAAGGAAAAAAAAGAAAAGAAAAAAGAAAAAAAAAAAAAAAAGAAGAAGAAGAAGGCAGGAAGCTGGGAAATGCTGATTTTATCTGCCACAGCATGTACACTGCTGTGGAAAACAGCAGCCCTCAGTGTTTAGGCAGATAAAGAACAGCTCTATAGGGCAATCCCACCCCCGTTCTACTCGGAGGGAGTAAAAAGGCGAATTTGGCGTTGGGCTGTGCCAGCCCATTCCAAGGGCAAAGCCTCCCCAGGAACCAGAGCTGCCGGGCTCCTGCTGCTCTCTCCTGAAGGGTGGAACACTCCAAAGCCAGGCTCGGCCAGGGATGTTCTCTGCTGTTTAATGTCAGCAAGAATTCAGTGCCGGCCTTGGCTTGTAAGAAATCCACAGCAATTTTTACTCAACTTTCACACTCAGCCTCAATCTCAAGAGATTTTTCAAGACTGGGACAGGCATCACTTCAATTAAGATGTTTACAATACCAGCCAATGCTGGAAATTTTAAACACCAAACTTCAAGAGAGCAGTAGAACCCAGGGCCAGGGGTTTGGTGATCCTTGTGGGGTCCCTTCCCTCGGGGTATTTTATGATTCTTTATCCCCCTCTATCTTTCGATTCCATTGCCAAGACTAACCCTCCATCCCTCATGACTCTGCCAAAGCTTCTGGCCATGAGCATTTACCTGTTATTTACCGGCAGTGGGGCAGAGGGAGGAGCACACCTTCACCTGTCCCTGCAGCTCCCGGGGACCGACGGGCGCCGTCCCTGCACCAGCGGCTGGGAAAAGGGATCCGCACCTGGAACCTGCCCAGCCCCAGCGACAGGAACAAGCAGAAACACGGTAAGAGCAGCCCCGAACCCCGCGGAGTCACCGAGCCGCGCCCTCACGGACCCCTCAGGCTGCGGGGACCCTCAGCACCCGCCTGGGCCCGCCCGGGGAGCTCCGCTCGGCGATGGAGCCGCTCCGGGCCCTTCCCGTTGAGCTCCGCTCGGCGATGGAGCCGCTCCGAGTCCCTCCCGTGGAGCTCCGCTCGGCGATGGAGCCGCTCCGAGCCTCTCCCGTGGAGCTCCGCTCGGCGCTGGAGCCGCTCCGGGCCCCTCCCGTGGAGCTCCGCTCGGCGCTGGAGCCGCTCCGGGCCCCTCCCGTGGAGCTCCGCTCGGCGATGGAGCCGCTCCGAGCCCCTCCCGTGGAGCTCCGCTCGGCGATGGAGCCGCTCCGGGCCCCTCCCGTGGAGCTCCGCTCGGCGATGGAGCCGCTCCGAGCCCCTCCCGTGGAGCTCCGCTCGGCGATGGAGCCGCTCCGGGCCCCTCCCGTGGAGCTCCGCTCGGCGATGGAGCCGCTCCGAGCCCCTCCCGTGGAGCTCCGCTCGGCGATGGAGCCGCTCCGGGCCCCTCCCGTGGAGCTCCGCTCGGCGATGGAGCCGCCCTCGCCGCCCGGACCGGTAACGGCCCTCGAAGGCCAATGGCGGGAGCGGGAAGGGGCGGAGCTGAGGGCGGGAGGCGCTGAGGGCGCTGAGGGCGCTGAGGGCGCTGAGGGCGCTGAGGGAAGGGACGGGGGGCGGGCAGGGCCCGAGCCGAGACCCGCAGGGTCCCTCCCTCGGCCCGGAGCAGCCGCGTTTGTGGGGCTGCGGTGGCGGAGCCGCTGGAGAAGGAAGGAAAGGGAAGGAAGGAAGGAAAAGAAGCAAAGGAAGGAAGGAAGGAGAGGAAGGCAAGAAAGGCACGGAGCGGGAGCGGCGCCTTCATCCCCGCTCTGCATCCAGCGGCTCAGCCTCATTCCTCTCCGCAAGCAGAGGGAAAATTCACCCTGACGGTGGAGAACGGGAGGCACGGACCCTCCTCCCTGCCTGGGAGACACAGGAGAGCCAGCTTGTGCCAGCTGCTGACCGCGGAAATTAAATTATTTCGTCTTTTCTTTGAAGCTCCTTGATCTGCCTCGGCTGCCGAGAGGATTTTTGAGGACACCGGGAATGGCTCCCACTGCCAAGGGCAGGGTTGGGTGGGATTTTGGGAAGGAATTCCGCCCTGGGAAGGTGGGCAGGCCCAGAGAAGCACCCAGTGAAGGTTTTCCCCATATTCCACATTATTCTCTGTTCATTTACAGCTCGCTGAAGTCACTCTCAGCTGTTACAAAGTGAATTTGAAAGAGAGATGAAACTCATTTAATGTAAATGAGTTTGTGATGTAAATGGTGATGCACCATCATTCAAAACTTACCTACACGTGTCTTAAAACTACCGTGTAGAGAATATTATACAATTATCTGGGAAACAGCTAGAATTATGTTTTAAATAATAAACCCTCTCAAGCTCTAATCACAAATTACCCAACACATCAGGAAAATCCTGTGGGGAAAACCACAGGAGCAGAAAATAAGGGAGCTTTTGACAATAATTCACAATACTGAGAGTAAGAACATACATTGGTTTTCATCTGGTTTATGTACTTAAGAATTCAAGATGAAAGCAGCAGTTCAAGTGCAAACTGCCATTCCAGGAATGAAATCTGGGATTAAACCCATGATCTGTATGGCTGGCAGGACGTCTGACCCTCATCTGCCTTTCCATCAAATGACAAAACTTCTGGAACACATTTACCAATAGCTGGCATTTCCAGTTCCCCTAAATCAGTCCTTTTCTAATAAGAGCAGCCTTTTGTGCTTCATAGAAATTTAGAATTGAAAGTATTGACATTTTAATTACAGCTTAAGGAAAAGCCTTCCTCAGCTTTGGGGCAGCAGCACAAATACAGGATTTATAATGGACTGACTAGCAAAAAAAAAAAAAAAAAAGGGAATGATTAGATGGGAATGAAGCTCCCAGCCACTTTCCCTGTGGATAATGCAGCAATATTAATTTCTGTGTATCCCCCCCCGAGTTTCACTGGAGCAGTAGCTACAACTTACCCCGAGCGAGTTTGTAAACTTGACACGTTTGCAGCTACTAAGTTTCCTCTCACCAATATTCGATCCAGATGCAGAATTCCCCTAATTGCTTCCAGCCTCGGGAGCAGCTTTCCCACCAGGAATTTGGTGACACGCAGAGCTGAGGAAACATTTATAGTTAAAAGTGGCAAAAAGTCTCCCAGTTTTAGTCTGAAGACATCCTGAAGTTACGAAGTGGCTCCGCCAGGGTTTCAGTTTTCCTTGAGAGCCTTTTCAATTGTTTCTTATCTGACTGTTCTATGCAGAAATTCAGATTTTTACCAGCCTGTCCCACTCCCAAAGAGAAATCACAACTTACTGGGAATGGCTGGGAAGGAAGATGGGATGGGGCTCTGTGATCCAGGGATAATTCCACTTCCAACTTCTCTCAAGAGAAGTTTCCACTTCCCACTCAGCTTATTCTTCTTCCCAGATCCTAAAACTCCAGGGTAGCTATTTGATTTTTTTTTTTTTCCTTAAAAGAAACATTCCCACCCGGCACAGCTGATTTGTGGATTGATTTTTGTCCTTTTAGTATTTTAAATCTTTTTCTATTTGCTCCCCTAAATTCAGACAAAAAGGTAATTTTCTGCTCCAAAATACAGGATATTTTAATCTGTATAAAACATATAAATATGGATACAACATCCCAGCTCAGTGATCAGCATTCCCAGAGGCAGTTCCCTTTTTTTTTTTTTTTTCTGGTTTATATCCCAAAATTCCCCCCAAAAAAACCTCCCTTTCCCCAACAGTGTAACCAACGGCATCACCTCAAAAATGCAAATTTTGGGTAAAAAGGCTCTGGAGAACTCCAGTGGTGCCACCCTGTGGAGGCTGGAATATTTCACATTCCCACATTTTGGTGAAAAAACACTGACAGCATCTGCTGGGAAGCAGGGGAAGAGAATTTCCCTGTTAAAAACCCACCCCAAAACCCCAAACCCACCAAAAAAGGGGAAAAGCTGGAAGAGCAGCAGCTCAAGGGGATTTTCTGGAGTTACATTATACCCAGGAAGTGCCCAAAAAGGCATTTTTTAACCTTAAATACATGATTTTTTCACCATGAAATACAGAGTTTTGGTGGTATTTTGTTTTCAGAAAAATAGAAGTGGCCACAAATACCTGTTCTCCTCTTACCCCAGCAAGAAGGGTTTGTAAACCAGCGATTTTCCATGGAACATCCCTCACAAAGGTGCTTGAGGGTGAAAATTATAATTTACTGGTTAGAATTTTCCTTAGAACTTCCATAAAAAAAGATTTCATTTCCCTCCTCCATGGATGCCCCGGACCCATGAAAACAGCCCTGATTTACTGAGGGAATACACAGAGGTAATTAAGTCAAATGGAAGTTAAAAATTGTTATTTTTTTAACATTTATAGCAAAGTAACTCCACGCTTTCAACCTGCAACACACAAACATTTAACAGGTAAAAACCTCACCCCAGAGCCTTGAAAAATCACTTTTCTTCAAACCCCCTCTGTGTTTTGTGATGAGAAACGTGAATATTCTATAAAGAAACAGCCAGAGCAGCAGAGTTGCAAGTTTTAATGTTTATTTCCCCAAGACAGCCTAGCCTGCACTCTACTTGGATAAATTCACAAGCTAGTTTTTCTGCTGCTTCTAGTTTTAAACTTTTAACCATGTTTCTGATGACAAGGAATGCTGCAAAAATACTCTAGAGTCCAACAAAGAGTTATGATCACAAAATAATCTTTTATCCATTCTACAGTGTTTCAGAATTACCAGCTGATTTGAAAAAACACAAGGTAGATATAGATGCTAATGGTGGCTAACCTGGGATGTTTTATTATAGCAAACTGTTGTTCATGCAACACTTGTGCTCAAAGGGGAAGGCACAGCATTTCCTACAATGAGCCACCTTATCAAGAGTTCACTTTGTACAAATTTGTAACATCACCTTGGAATTTAGAGTGTGTGCACCACCTCAAAACTGAGGCATTCCTCCAATTATAAAAACACTTGCAGCCTTTTCGTGCAAGTTTTAAAAATACAAAGGTTTTTTGTGGTTTTTTTATTTTTATTTATTATTATTATTTTTCTCTCTAAAGTGGCTCAAAATAGATTGTTCATGGCTGCCTACATCTAAGATAAAAAGAGTCTAAAACAATTGGATTAGGCATATTAAAGGTGTTCAAACCATGACTTGATTTGTACATCTATTCACACCTCTTTTTTTTTTTTCCGCTCTTTATTCAGCAGTACATATGCACCAAATTTCCTTTTTAGACGTTTCCATATCATTTTCATAGAAAACAAAGTTTGAAAACAAGTAACATTGAAACACAGCACGGTATCCTACCACAACAGAAACATTTTGGTTACAGGACTCAACGAAATCTAAAAAATGAACTATGCTGGAGATTACCACATGCAAAGGTCTTCATGTTATCTTTGAAAATGAAAAGGATGAGGTTTTATTACCACATTTTACTGCTTTCTACTATTATGGCAACTTGTGTACTGCAACACAGTCTAGTTTGAAGGGAAATGGATGAAATTTTTTTTTTGTTTGTTTGGTTTTTTTTTTTTCCATGCAAAAATCTACAAATTAGTTTTGATGATATGGAAAAGCTTTTCATAACATCAAACATTCATCTGGTGCAAATGCACAGGGAAGCCTTCCTGAAATTCTGACTTTTACAAACAACTAAGAAGCTGTAACAGGAAAAAGAAATTGAAAAGAACTGAAAGGAAGGGAAAAAAAAAATAAAAGGAAATAAAATTGAAAAAATAAAAATAAAAAATAAAAAAAAAAAAAACACAGGCTGCAGGAGTAAACCAGAGTCTGCTGCTAAACCGGTCTCGGTGTGTCCAGTGTAAGTCAACACTCATGAACTCATTGGGTGATTTTTAGGTTTCTCAGCCCCTGGAGGCGACTCAAGCTCGCACGCTCACAGACACATCACAGGCACTCTCCGCACACGCCCGGCCCCGGGGCCCCCGCCCGCCGGGCACGCCCCGGCCTGGGCCGGCCCCGCCCCGGGGCAGCAGCGGGTGCACACTCACTCCACGCTGGCCATTCACACGGGGCTTCAGAGCAAGGCCTGGGCTCCTCTCCCTGCGCTGTGTGGGCATCCTGTTCTCTGATGCTTACGAGGCTGATGATGAGAGTACTGCGTTCCCCCCCCCGTTGCTCTAGGAGGTCGGTGTTCCTTCTCAGGCACTGAAGATCTGTGACCTGTAGCCCTTTTTTTTTTTTTCTTTGAACAATCTAAAGAAGCATTCAGTGTGAAGTTTTGTCGTTACATTTTGCCACTCATTCTCACTCGCACCCACTCGCCATCTTGACTTCATTTGGGCTTTTCCGTGACTCCAAATGAAATCTTCACATTTACTTCCCCGATTTAATGCAGCAGCGGATCCCATGAGCCAAGATTGATGGATCAAACCTTTTTTTTGTTTTTTTTTTATTCAGTGCTGCATTGGACCTAAACTTCCCAAAAAATACCACTCTAAAACTGGAACCCTTCTGCTGGTACGTTGGCGGAGGAATTGAAGCCGAAGGTTCCGCCTTGGATCGCTTCCGGAACCAGGCTCGGATCCTCATCAATCTGCAAAGCAACAGCAACGGTGTCAGCAGGGACACAACAGCACCTCCCTGCACGCAGCTGGGCAACCCCAAAAAGCAGCTCCCCCTTCCAGTCCTGCCATCCCTTCCCCTCATTTAGGCAGAGCACGAAAATGAAGTAATCTCAATTAAAATTTCTATTTTAGCTTGTATTTGTCAGGGGATGCTCCACGGCACCCCGAGCTCTCTTGCTTACACAATTTTCTCTCCAGGAAAACCTTCTGGCAGTCCCAGGAATTGTCTCAGTGCTTAGGAGAAGACCAGCACTGTTGCTGTGGGACACAATAAATGGAGGCAGGGAGTGCTTTAGAAAGGCTGTGTGGACTCTTTGCAGGAAGGAGCCACCGGTTTATTTTTCGGGCTACTTTTATGCTTTTACAGATGTGCCCACCTTCGAGGTGGGACCTTTGGGAACCATTGGTCAGTTCCAGAGACCACCACGTGAAATCCCTCCTCTGGGAAAATTGTGCAAAACAAGGTAGTTTACAATATGTGACTTTGTGTACCAAAAGAGTGCCTGGGAACAGAATTTCCCAAAACCAAAACATGGTAGGCACGAAGTGTGGCAACACAGCCCCACTAAGCCAAGGAAGGGCTGAGCCCAAACTGCTCCCCAAACTGACACTGCATTCAATTCCAAGTCCAGCTGTAAATGCCAAAGCTGAGCTGCTAAACAAGACTTGGATCTTTCCTGTTCACATCAAAGGGAACTCCAGCACAAAGAAGTGAAAGCAGGCCACGAATGCAGCTGAACTCCACCATTTCTGCAGCTCCCCAAGCCAGCAGGAAACCCTCCCTGCATGGCACAGGCTGCACTTCCCCTCTGCCATCAACTCCTGTGGCTGGAGGTGCACACAAATCAACCCTGCCTTGGATTTATGTGCCACCTTTGAAATGGAAACAACGTTCCTGATCAGCACATTCCACCCCTGGAATTATTCAAATATCCCAACTGCTTTGTTTCTTCAGCAGCAGCCTCAGCCCTGGAGTCAGCAGGGAGCTTATCAAATGGCAAATGCCAAGCTCAGGCAGGGGCTGAGAGTTAAAGGAACTATTCCCAGCCTGGGATTTTAATCCCTAGAAGAGATGAGGCTTAAATTAGGCATCAGATCTTCTTTAGATGCTTCCTCATGAGCAATGGCAGGAGATGCAATAGGTTCAAACAAGGGCTCACTCCTCCCTGAGCCCAGCAAGTGCCACAGAGCAGCCCTGGGGCTGCTGCCTTTGCCCTGAAGCAGATTGAGACATGAGAACCACGAGCAGAGTGCAGGCAACTGCACACTCACATCATCTGAAGAGAAGAACTGATCAATGATCTCATAAGCCAGTTTGTAGATGTCTTCATTTTCATGGTTTTGTAGCTGTTCAATTTTCTCCAGGCCTGCAACCAACACACAAAAGATCTCAAACATCCAGGCCAAACAACTTCCAACAAAGAAATTAAAAATCCATCTGGGAATCGAGTTATGAATGATCTGGTTGTGAATAAGATGCTCTTAAACCCACCTGGCATATTTAGATGTATTTTATACACAGGAACAGAGATGTTCAGCACACAGAAATCTTTCTGAAGCTCTGACAAGCAGAGTTTGGGCACAAACACCTCTTCTCTCCTCCCAGCCATCACTCATCGCTTGATCTTTCTGCCCTCCCTCAAGATTTGCTATTTTCAAGATTATTCTACTCCATGTTAACAGATCCCACAGTTTTTCACCTGTGCCCAAATTTAATATCACTGTTCTTTCATCCCTGAAAAGTTCCACTCAGCTTAAACCACAACCAACATGGAGAAAGTCTCAAAGCCATGAGGAAATTTAAGTTGTCACATTTTTACAACTTGTATGTAGAATTGTATGTAGAGTTATTTTTTCCAAGTTCACCTGGTCATGACTCGAGCATGTTTAAGGTGAGCACATCAACCCCACACTGACTTATTTAGTTTCTGTTAATTAGACTAATTTGTCTAATATGCAGACTGTTACAAAATTAGCACCTAACGAACTTTCCTGCCATTATCCTGCTCTTGCACATTTTATTTGATCATGAACTTAGGAAAAGCTGTGGATATTCACCTGAAAGGCATGAAAAGGGTGCTTTAAAAAAGGTTTGCTTAAAATATCTGTGCCAACAATGAACCCAACACAAGCAGGATGCCAAAGCAGCAATCCCTGGAAAAAGTCACTAAAATCTTGCTCTTCCTACCTCCACACTCTTCAATAAGGTTGGCTATGGTTTCTGCTTCCTCTTCAGCCATTTTTAATATATTACTTAGTCCATCCAGAACCACTTGCACAACTTGTGCATCTTTTACTGTCAGCAAATTGCAAAAGGGAGGGATTACATTTTGTTGAATTAAGTAAGCCACCTGAGGGGGAGGAAAGGCAACAGTTACAGCAGGAACGTGGCAGCAGCACAAAGCAAACACATCCCAGCAAGTCCAAGTACCCAAAGTCACCCACCCAGCTCAGAGCATTCTGCAGTGGCCACTTCAGGAATCCCTTCTTGGAGCACCCAAAGGTAACATTTGGGTATTAAACAATGAATAGATTTGAGATTTACAACAGCCAAGGGGTAAATGCTGTCAATTTTTCAGTGTCACAGGAGGAGTTTCAACCTCATCCCTGCAGGGTGACAGCACCACCCCAACCCTGCCACAAATCTCATCCTTTGGGCTTGCAAGAGATTTGTGTTCCCTACTCCTTGGTTACTGTCCTTTCAGCTATCACACCCTCGTGGTTTGGGAAAGGAGGTGAAAGGGAATGTGGAATGCTTCAGAACTGAAGTCACTCATCCCAACAGAGCTTCCAAGCAAACCCCAGGGATGCTCCTGATCTCAGGGCACTCCAGAAACAAGGGAAGGTCACTGAAATCCCATGTGGAGAAGGGAACAGTTACAGAACAGTGAAGGAACAGAGGCATTTGTAACCCCAGCACTTCCCCAGGCAGGAAATGGAAGTTTTCTCCAGGCTGGACTCACCTGGTCTTTTCTCCCACTGATTGTTAAGTTGCTTATTGCCCAAGCAGCTTCTTTCTGTGTCCCAAAATCCCCCTGAAAGCACAACCAGAGACAGGAACAGTCATCCCAGGGTTTCTGTCAGGCAGGATTCCCACAAAAGCTGCACTTGTTACAGTCCCCTCTGCATGGTGCCACTGTAGCAGTTTTCTGGGATTGTAACAAATCAATCCTGTCCTGCTGGAGTCTCTCTGTGCCCATCCCTTCCCTACAAGCAGGGTTTGCAATTGATCTTCCAGGGGAAGGGAGCTTTGTTTCCACCACAGGCCACAGGAGCTGCAGCACTGCCCTCTGCCAGTGTGAGCTGTGACAAACACTGCACACCCTGCAGCACCTGGAATTCCATGGAAAAATCTCCAATCTTTCCTCCCAGATCAATAAATTGCCAATTCAGGCCTGGAATTTAATGGAAAAGTCTCCCATCTTTCCTCCCAGATCAATAAATTGGCAATTCAGGCCTGGAATTTAATGGAAAAGTCTCCAATCTTTCTTCCCAGATCAATAAATTGCCAATTCACAGAGCTGTGTTATTTGTCTATTCCCTTAAATAATTCCCACATGCTTTTAGCTGGTCCTTCCTTCTGCCACAGCAGATCCTTGGGAGCTCAGAGTGCTTTGGGAAGTTCACTTTTTACAAGACACCAACACCCAACAGCTGGAAAGGAAGAGAGGATTTGAAGCCCCAGCAGCAATCCTTGGGATCTGACCTTATCTAGAAGATGGATTATCATTGGAACAAGGTTTGCATCTATTACTGCCTGAACTTGCTGCTGGTTTCCTGCAGTGATGTTAGATAGGAACCACACTGCTTCCTGCAAAATAAAATAATCAGGGATTACTTCACAGAAGGATTCTATATCATTTATGTCCACTTTTATTTTTACATCTGCAACTGGCCAACCTTAAACACAACCGAGCACTCAATCAGTTTGTGCAGAGCTGAATTCTTGCTGAGACAAACCAAAGGG
Organism: Phylloscopus trochilus trochilus; assembly: GCA_016584745.2. Lineage (NCBI taxonomy): Eukaryota > Metazoa > Chordata > Aves > Passeriformes > Phylloscopidae > Phylloscopus > Phylloscopus trochilus. The sequence goes on along the minus strand of WQNJ02000041.1, from coordinate 17,840,687 downwards.
ACAATCTCACCTGAGGAGGAGACTCCACACAACTCCTCAGTCTTTCACTGTTACCAGCTTCAACCAAATACTTCAGATTTTAAAAGGAAAAATTATTTGGAGACAGAAAATGCCAAATGAGCAGTGATTGCTTCCAGCACTGCCAATAAAAAGCAGGTTTGAGCTGCTGGCCAAAATGCCTGACACAATCCTTCACTCCACACATGACAGTGCAGGAGAGAGCTCTTTATCTCCTTCCTCATGTCTCTTCTTAGCTTCAGGAAAATGCAGCACAATTAATGAAACCCTTAATTTTTAACAATATTCTGAATTTTGTGACTCTTTATGCTCATTCTGTCCACCAGCCCAGGACTCTCCTGGGCAAGAGCAGATTTCTTACACAGCAACTGAATTCAATTCAGAACCCTCACCTCCCTTTTGGATTGGGAATCTAAGCTTTAATCAAGAAGTAACAGTTTTAAATGTAATTTGAAGTACATTCAGGGTATCAAACCTTTTAAACTCCTGCAGCTGACAGATTTCTCCATTCCTAGAAGGGAGATTCCAATTCCCTTCTCAACCTCCCTTGAAGGAGAACTTTTTAACTGGGAATGTCTCTCAAAATGAGCTTCAGCAATGTTCATCCTTTCCTCCCTGACTCTCTGAGATCAGATCACAGGATCACTGGTGACCCTGGGAGAGCTTTGGGCTCCTGGGGCTCTCCTGGTGGGCTTTTCTTGGGGCTTTAATCACTGGCAGTGTTGCAGAGGGGCCCCCAGAGGTGCCCAACACGCCTCAGATGCACTCCTGGCTCAGCACTGCCATCAGTGCCCCCAGGAGAGCCCCCTCACAGCCCCAGACACACAGAGCCCCCACCCCAGCTTGGGGAGAATCCCCCTGCTCACACACACACACACACTCCAGCCACACACACCCAATTATCTCCATCTCATCACTTCCAAGAGAGTCAGGTGAATTCAGGTGACATTTCACATCCTGAGAGCTGCCAACTTTTAACTCAACAGCCAGAACTATAAGAGCAAGCTTTGATTTCCTACAAACATTGACATTCCTGTCAAGCACAATTCTGCAGCTCCTAAGAGACTTCCCCCTATGGATATTGATCCCCAGGGGGAAAAAAAAAATAATCAGTATTTGCTGAAATTTGCCACAAACCGGTGGAAGGAGTCAATTATTCACATCTTTATGACACTGCCCAAGTCAAACACAAAATCCATCTGTCAGCTGCTGCTCACCTTATTAATTTTTTCTTTGGGATGTGTCAGAAGTGCTGGGAAGTGTGAGAGAGCTTCACAGTTGAGGACGACCTGTGTCTGCTCATCGGTGCCAGTGACGATGTTCCCCACGGCTCTCAGGGCAGCCGTCTGAAAACAAAACATTGCCTTGCAAAACAACTTGGGCTTTTTTTTTGTCCAGCCAAGCTGAGCACAACAGAGGTTTTATGCAAATGCTGCAGCAGGCAGGAAAAAAAAAAATCTAATTTTCAGTGTGAGCTATAAAAAGGAAGTATTTTCTGTAGTAATGTTATAATAATAATAATAATATTATAATAATAATAATATATATAATAAAAATAAATTTTTTTTCTGTAATTTTACTTGCTCCATCTGATCCAAGCTCACCTGGACTTTGACTTCCTGGTGGCTGAGGAGAGGAACCAAGTGAGGGACAATCCCAGAGTCTATCACCATCTGGATCTGCTCGTTGCCAGCATCCGTGAGATAGGAGAGTGCCCAGACTGTATCTACCAATATCTGACAGGAGAAAAAAAGAACAGCTCTGTCAACAGCACAGAAACAGCTCCAAAATAATGAATGTTTATGGATATATTCACAATTAATTTGAATTAATATGTGTGTGCATTCACAGGCAGGAAAGGCAGTTTCAACAGCAGGAAATGTGAGCGTTTCAACTGACAGCTTGCAAAAATATTGAGTGAGTGTTGTTTCAGCTGACAGCTCTTGACTGGCTCACCAATACAGGCACTTCAAAAATTGAAATAAATTTAATTTCACCTCCTTAGAGACAGAAATTAAATCACATAATTACTAAAGGAATAGGAAAGTTAATATAGATGTATTTTTTGCAGAGCATTGTTGCCATTAACTCAGCTACAACCTCTTAGGAAGCAAAGAATTAATCTTAAATTCTGATTTATGTTCGGACAAAAAGCTGATTCAATCCATCATTTCAATAAAGTTTTGCTAATTTACTTCACTTTTAAGTAACAATGCTCATATTTAACACCTCAGAAGTTACATCTAACCCTGACATTTGACAGTGCAACAGGCACTGATTTTTCTTTCATTCGCTCTGATTTTCATTACAAATTTAAGTGCTAGACAAAAAAAAAATCCCTCTATTTCTCTGTGACTGAATGCTCACAGAAATAAAAATAAAATGCAGTTTCAGCTGTAAGTGCAGGGAAAGCACATGCAAATAAACACTTGCAAAGACAGAAATACCAGGGGGAAAAAACCATCACTATTTAAAAAATAACATCAACATTTTCAAATAAGCTAAGATACCCAAAGAAGTTCATTCTACTTGAAGGGAACACCCCAGATCTTAATTTTATTTTCTATTTCAGCTATAAAAGTCCACAGGAGAAGCTGCCAAGTGGCTGGCAGAGGGGTCACTCACATTTACATCCGTGTGGTGAATCAGAACGCAGAGCGCTGGCAGGATCTGAGGGGGGACACAAACACCTGAGGGTTATTTTCTTTTCCCTCCCAGTTATATTCCAGCCTGTCCTAGGTTCCAATGTAAAATTGTGCCCAAGGGATGTATTCTATCCCCATGAACCAAGGTGGGGCAGTGTTTTCCTGATCTTCTGTTAATGAGCCCAACAATGCCTTTGGAGGAAGTTATCTCAGGTTAATGGGCCATCAAGGACCCACTGCATGACTGATAGGATGGAATCATCCCATTGTGAGATGCTCTGCCCAGGGGGAGGAGCCAAGCATTCCCACCTGGATAGAATCCAGGGGTTGAGACCTCACAAGCAGCTTTTTATCCACTGAACTCTCAGAGGAGACAAGAGCTACCAGACGGAATCACTGCTTTGATAAGAACATCTCATCTGGTTCCACTGGATTCCTGGAGGAAGACTGGACCCTTCTCCCCATCCCTGGACCCTTCTCCCCATCCCTGGACCCTTCTCCCCATCCCTGGAACCCTCCTCACCATCCCTGGAACCCTCCTCACCATCCCTGGACCCTTCTCTCTCAGGATCATCTCTACTCCAGCAGAACCACATCTGCCACTCCAGGAGGACTCACTTTTGGACTGCTTCAAACACCCTGACCAACAGGGTGTCAGGTTGTATTGTTCCATTTATTTTATTTTACCTCTTTTTCCTCTCTCTTCTCCTATTAAATTGTATCTCTGACTGGGAGTCTCACTGGTTTTGCTTTCAAACCAGCACACAGCCCAAGCCCCAGCTGGGATGCCAGCCCCCCCTGCAGAGCAATGCCATCACCTCCTGGATGGTCTCCATGGGTGGAGGGGGGTCTTTGTGGCGGCACAGGTTGACCATGACCCAGGTGACGTTCCTGAGGAAGGTGATGGGGATGGAGGGGCTGATGAAGGACAGCAGTGGCTTCACTACTCCAAGGCTAATGACATAATCTCTACACTGGGGGCCATCACCTGTGGGACACAAGCAGTGGTGTTTGAACAGGAAACAGCCCATTGTTTAAGAGATTTTACCAGAAAACACCCCATTGTTTAGAGATTTTACCAGAACTCAGCCCATTGTTTAGAGGTTTTACCAGAAAACAGCTCATCACTTAAGATATTTTAACAGAAAACAGCCCATCATTCCCAGATCTTCCCAGAACTCAGCCCATCATTCCCAGATCTTCCCAGAACTCAGCCCATCATTCCCAGATCTTCCCAGAACTCAGCCCATCATTCCCAGATCTTCCCAGAACTCAGCCCATCATTTAGAGATTTTAACAGAACTCAGCCCATCATTCCCAGAACTCAGCCCATCATTCCCAGATTTTCCCAGAACACAACCATTCTCAGATTTTCCCAGAACACAACCAATCATTCCCAGATTTTCCCAGAAAACAGCCCAATATTTCCAGATTTTACCAGAAAACAGCCCAATATTTCCAGATTTTCCCAGAAAACAGCCCATCATTTCCAGATTTTACCAGAAAACAGCCCAATATTTCCAGATTTTCCCAGAAAACAGCCCATCATTCCCAGATTTTCCCAGAACTCAGCCCATCATTTAGAGATTTAAACAGAACACAGCCCAATATTTCCAGATTTATGGTGGTGGGTAAGGGAAAGGGGTGGCAGACGACACCAGAGCACCAAGAACAGCGAGAGCCCAACATATTCCTCAAGATTCCTCGACAAAATTCCCAAACAATAATCCAACATCCCCAGAAGTTGGTGGTGCCAGGAGTAACAGTAACAATCCAACATCCCCAGAGGTTGGAGAAGGCAGGAGGAACACCCACCTATGATATTCCCTAAAGCCCACACTGCTTGCTCACAAACATTTTGATGAGGTGAATGCAGCAGTCTCAGGAAAAGCGGCACAGCATCTGAAAGGTACAGAAAGAACCCAGGGAAATGGTTAAAAAATGCACCTCAAAAGAGCAAATAATTCCCAGAATTAACTCCTCCTGTTAAGAACTGGTCAAGGCTGCACTAATTTCCCAGGTGATACTAAAAGAAAACGCTGCAATAATTCTTCCTTTGCTGCATATTCCCCCAGAGAATATTAAACCCCCGACATTTGTTTGCAAGTCTCAAGTTTACTGAAGCTTGTCAGGATCCAAATTTAGTTCCATTTATTGGATTCAGAAATTCTCTGCTAAGTTATGCACCAGACCCAAGAGCAAAGTAACAACAAAGACCAAACTCAGCCATTCAAATGAAGCAACTTGAGAATAAGCAGGAAGGGAGTGGGAATTAAGGAGTGGGAATGCAGGAGGAGGGTAGGAAAGGAATCTCCATTTACAGAATTGATCCTGTTTTATTCTCCCCCAGCACTTACATGATAGCTCAGTCTGGAAGGGACCCATTCACTTCATGTATTTCAAGAGGAATTTGAGATTTTTAGTTAGATTTTTTTCTTAATGTAAACCACGAGTTTACTAGAGAAACAACAAATCAGCAGGATTCTGATTTCCTGCTAAATGAAGGTATTTACAGTGTCTGCATGCAAGGAGAAAAAACACCTCCAGCAAGCAGATGAATAAATTGTTATGGAAAAATTACAAAAGAGCATCTGTTTAATTGAAATGAATCATCATTTCCTATGTCACAGCTATTAAATTGACTAACAGAGTGCTAAACAGACCAACAGAAATCACTGAAAAACTGCTCAATCTAAAATAAATTAGATTTAAATTGTTCTAGTTTGGGGTGGGATAGATTATCTAATAATTAGATTTCCCAAAGAAAACTCAGGTTGCAACTGGGAAAGGAAGAGGATGGAGAAAAAGGTGAAAGTGTTACTGAAAGTAGATCCTATAGGGGTGAAAACCAAATTATATCAAAGTTCACTGGCTCTTAACACTGAGTCTGCAAAAGTAAAAGCAACTGATCCTGCAGCCAACTTAACTTTCGTGTTGTTTTCCTCTTAAATTTTACGAAAAAACTCATTTCTGAGTATTTTTGATTCTTCAAGAAGCTCTGGTTTGTTCACTCAGTTAAAAACCCTGCCCAAAAAAGCTCTGCTTCAGGACATGCTTGAAGTTCACAACAAAGTTTGCTTTGCCTGGCAGCTCAGATTCCAACAACAATTCCTTCCCATGTTTCAGATGCCTTGAAATAGGCAGGACAGGTTTTTTAACTCAACTTGATTTTGGAAGAGTTCAGTGTCAGGCACCCTCTGGTCCATGAATATTCCTCCCTCTTCACAACAGAGAGCTTGTCAGAGGGGTTGTTTTGTTTTATTTCAAGTTTTTTGGTGGCTTCTGGTGGTGTTTAAGTTTGCAAACTGGAAAGCAGCAGAAATCAACTCTGCTAAGATATTCTGAGTTTCCAGCTGCTGCTCACCATTAGGAAACCCAAACGGGTTTAAACCCTGAGAAAATGAAGCCAAAACCAAGTGAACACCTGGCAGCAGCTCCTTGACTGACAACCTGATCCCAACCAAATCCCAGATGTGGATGGAAGCAAATCCACCCTGCAGGACTCACTGGATTGAACTACAGCCTGGGTTTGTTCCGAGGTTCCAGAGGCAATGTTTGTCAAAGCCCACGCAGCTTCAAACTGTAAGGAAGGACTGCAGGGAAAGAAAAACCACAGTGATGATTATCCAGATCAGGGGCACCTCAGCTGAACAGCAAGAACTGGAGCAGCATTCTGAGTTTTGGCAATACTCACTTGTCATCTCTTTCAAGACAGTGCACTAAGATAGGTAATATTCCTGATTTTATTAGGTCATCAATGGGTGGATTGCGGTCACTGGACAGCAGCTTCCTGTGCAGGGAAATGGGGAAAAAAAAACCAAATTACAGACAAATCCTGCCTGGAAAGGAGCAGGGAGTTGTTTAATCCAACTTTCCCCCCAAAAAGGGATTAGTGCTGACACTGGAGCAGGTCAGTAAAGCTTCCTGTGGTGGAGTTTGGGAATCTCCAGTGGAGCTCCAACAACCAAACTGCTCCTGCTGGGCTGGGAATTCCTTCCCAAGTGTTTCTCTCCTCTTCCCAAAGACCCACAGGATTTCTTTCCTCCTCTTTAAGTGAAAATAATCCCCCAAAGTGAAATTACTGAGCCACTGGAAAAGCAAAGCCATTACATCCATTGGCCATTTCATTCCCTGTTTTCTCCCCTTTGGAAGTTTATCACCAGTCAGGAAAAGAAAAGATCAGAGTAATTCAGTTCCAGCTCCTACAGCTTCTTCCTTCTCCACCCAGCAAAGGAGACACTCAGCTCTTTCTGCACTTCAAGCCAAAGATTTTACAGTCCTTGAAAGTGTATTTTACTCTGTGAAAAGCATCAAGTTTGCACCAAATAAATCCAGGTATTTACATGTACAGAAAACCCACACTACTTAAAAGGCCTGTGTAGTCTGATTGCTTTGAAGTTCTATTTTCCATTTAAAAATCAATTAATACAATTTCAGTTAAGCTAGACAACATTTACTGACTTTAAGAGCATGAGAGAATAAGAATAAAATCAGGATATTAGAGCAAAGTGTGTTCTTACCTTGCTGCCTGCACAGCACTTAACTGAATACCCTGGTTGTCACTTGAAGCATTCTAAAATAAGAAAAAATCAAAATTTTCACACATCTGTCACCATGCCATGAAGAATATTCCAACAACTTAATTGTTTTTACCTGTACTATTGCCTCCAGAGAAGTGTTTTGCTAGAAAACAGAGACAAAAAGCAATTAGAGATTCCAAATGTCTTTTAAGTGTGCAAAAAGAAGAAATTATTGTGAGTTAACTCTTACCACTCTAAAGTCCCCATCTATATCAGAATCTTCACAGATATCTTCATGGGGAACATTCCTTCTCTTTAGGAGATGCTCATCTCTTTTGTTCTTAAAGAGAAAAACGATGGAATACCTTTAAAACTTGGATTTAGTGGGGGTGGGGATGTTAAGAAGGGAAGAGAAGCTTCTGTTTCAAACAATCATAAATACAACATCACTGACACTTAAATTTGCCAAAAAAAAGTTGGAAAGGACTGCACAGAGAAGCATATTTTGGGAATTCTTCATAAAAATCCCGCATCCAACTTGTGCTGGAAGTTTGATGTGCAGAAATCCATCAATATTCCAGTTTAGTTGTCATCTTTTCTAACAGGACACAGCAAGTCCCAGAGGTTTTCTGTTCAGCTCAGAAGAAAAATAATTTGCAGTTGTGGTTCCTTTTTCCCAACAATTCCAGTTTTACCTTCACACTCTTCCACACTTACTTCTAAGGAAAGAACTTTCTGCCTGCAGAGGAGCAGGAAGAGCTGATTTTCAAAGGAAAACCCAAGTTTTATAAGTCTTTAAAAACCTCTGGAAGTGCAAGAATTATTTTCTTAATTAGGTTACAAATAAACTCCTGGTTTTCAGGGCAAAAGTTATGGAATTCCCATAGTTTCAGAACTTTTTGAGTCTTTAACAAAATCTCTTATATTTTACTGGAGTAACAGCAAAGTCAAATCCCACTTGGTAAGAATGATAATATAAAATAAAAGAATATTAGAAAATAAAAGAATAATAATGCTGGGTCATCTCACCTTTCTCAACTCCACAACAACTTCATTTCTTTGCCTTCTCATAGTCTGTAAAGAATCAAAATCAAAAAAACTTCATAAGCAGAACTCAGACCAATTTAAAAAAGTTCTTGTACAGCTATTTCAGTTCATGCACTTTAAACAAAACTTTTACACACAGGGTTTAATTTTCATTATAAAAGTAGAGATCCTACAGGAAATGGAAATACTACAATATTTCTGTTATTTCATAGTAAAGCATTCTCCTAAGTCTTCATGTTGAAGAAATAAAAGAATTGGGAATAAAACCATGTCTTTTAAAATAGAAAGGAGTTGTGAATAAAACAGCACCAAAAGTATTAAAAAGACCATGGCAAAGTAACAGTAAAATAACTTTATAAACAAGCTCAATTTAAGAGACCCTGCAAGCAAAGCTGAGTTCCAGAACTATTATTTATAAATTAAAACTTTTGACATTCTAAGAGCAATTTTTTTTGTTGTTTTCTCTACAGGTGCCATTGACAGTAGTGAGGAAAAAATCAATTGTAAATGTACAAAAATTGGTTTATTGCTGCTTGTGCTACTGCAATGAAAACAGAAATAAATCAGTCTGGAGTGATTTTTTTTTTCTACACTTTGAACTCCACAGTGAATGAGAACAGCAAAATTCCAAACAATTCTGTTTTTATTGTGACAAGCCCAGGGAAAGCTGGAAGTCCCTGAGCACAGGACAGAAGGAAAAGGAACCTCCTGAACAACAAGGAGACCTTGAAGCATTAAAAGCTCCCTTTCAATTCCCATCTATTCCAGTTCATCAGATCGAATTTCAGCTGAGCACCACACTGCAGCTCCTCGAAGGAAGGAGCCACAAGAAAAACGTTCAGGATAGGAAAAAAAAAAAAGTGGAAAAGAAGGGATGGTTCCCTGCTGCTCTGGAGGCAGAATTTGCTTGGTCTGAGGGGAAAATCCAACCTCCCCTCAAATTTCCTGCTCTGGAAAAGGCAGGAGCAGCTGCAGCAACCTGGGAGGAGGCAGAACAGAGGAGTTCACTCAAATTCCTGCCAGGGCAGAACCCACAGCCTGGCATGGCTTGGAATACCCAAAGCCCCCAGGACAATGGATGCAGCCCTGAAGAGCAGAGGGAAGGCAGGAATCACTCCATGGATATTTCACTGAGCTCCAGGAGAAGCTGCTCCACTGCTGGATCCCACCCAGCACTCCCAGGCTTTGGAAAGATGCTGCAGCTTTACACACTCCAGGCTCCTGCTCTCAAATGCTCAGTGGAGTTTCTCCAAACTCGACTCATCTGGCATGGCCAAGATGAAAATAATGGGAGGAAAGCCTCTGATAATGAGATTGCAGAACTGTACCACGCCCCTGATGATCTCACAGGACTTTTAACACCTTCCCAAAGCACAAGCCAACTAAATCAGCATTCCCACCCAAAAGCTGCCCTGGGAGAGGGATGGCTCTTCCCAGACTCCAGGGATGACACTGCTGGTCACAGCAAAGCCAGTGCTGATACAGGGACAGCTGAGTGGGACCAAAACAAACATTACAACAAAAAAAAAAGGCCTCAGATGTGTCATTTAGAAAACTGAAAACTCCTATCTGCAGTTGATCAGACTTTAAAACATCCTCTGCTGGGACAAGAAGAATGTTCCTGCCACAAGCTGACAGAATTCCTGCTTGCCTGAATTCCTGCCTGCACACCCTGGAATCACAAAAGCCTTCACATCAAAGAGAAGCCACCAGTGAAGTCACCCTTAAGCACAATTTACCAAAACCTGGCTGCACTAAAATCGCTCTCTGTGTAAACAGAGCCTGTTGACAGAAGAGTTACAGGTCAACCTGGCACTGCTCATCCTCTGAGCGAGAGGAAAAGCACAACAAATGAGAACTGAACTCAGCTCTGCCATGGGATTCCCCACTTTGGAGAAAGTAAAATGCCAAGCAGAGTCAAGATCAGCTTGTGCTGCTTTTGGGGAACAGCTCAAAGGGCAGAGATGATGGCTGGTGGTGTCTTGGCACGTGGGGAATTATTCCTTCTGTTCTGGGGGAGATCTGAGCTATCTGAATCAGCTCCCAGCTCACTGCAACACAGCTGTGAGCAGGAAACCACTCTCACCAGAGAGGGTTTTCAAGCAGAGTTCAGAATGGCCCTGGGAAGGACTCCAGTTGAAAAACATGCACACTCAGTCAGGAATTCACGTGGCTCTTTCAGTCCCTGGATCCTGTTTGTCATTTGCTACATCAAAAATCAAATGATCAGATCTATTTCTGTCGGCCTATGATGGCCACCCCTCCATCCTCCTTTTTTTCAATTATATTTAGCTTCAGATTTATCATAAGGGCTATTTCTGACCGTTAGTCATGACTGAGCCCTTCAGCTTATCATTAAAATCTCGTGTCAGTGATGCCTGCAGGATCCTGAGACATTCTGGGCGTTTTCACACCACCACCAGGAACATTCCAAGCAGCTGGGATCCACCAGCCCTTCCTAAATACACCTGGAATGGGATCCTGTGATCCCCTGAAGGGATCAGCAGCTCAGCCTGTGGTCACTCCTGGGTGGGGTGGGTTTGTTTTTGTTTTTTTTGCTGTTATGAAATCTTCTACTCCATTCATACACCTCCAACAGGAAGCTGTGACAGCACAGGAGTAACTGTAGAACCTTGGCTGCTCCTCTCATCCCAGGGAATGGTTTCCAAAGGCACATTGTTTCTGTTGGGGAACTGCAAAGCCAACAGTTACTGTAAATAAAAAATGAGTTGGTTGTGCCATCCTTCCTTCCTTCCCTCCCTCTCAGGAAGTTGCTACCAGCAGCAGTGTGGTCTGGGATTCCAAATAAAAACAAAAACCACCCCACAGGGTGTGAAAACAGACTGCTTTTCCTCAGTTATAGCCCATGATTCAGGCCCTCCTCCAGCCATCATTCCCCTCCTGTACAAATCCTACCTCAACTCCAAACTGGAGCAATGAAATCTGCTCTCAAGATCACTGACAAAAATGCTTTGGGATCATAAAGCCAACCCAAGATGCCTCCAGAAACCACATCTCAGCAACTCTTCCCCCCTTCAGAATGAAATGGGAGTCTGAGTTCCAGATAAAAAAATAAAAATCAATATGACATTACAAGTGCCACCAGCTCCATTTTTCCTGGAGAAGCTGTGCATGGCAGAGAAAATGCCTTAAACAAATATCTCAGTATCATTTCAAAGTGACAAGATGGATGAGCTTCACCACAGAACTCCAAGTCAGCTTAAAGGAACCTATTTTTATCTCACTGAGTGAAATTCCTGCTCTCCTTCAGTTCTTCCATATTTAATCCCAAGCAGACTATTTTGTGTGGCATACAGAAAGGGTTGGAAAGCTTCAAAGCACCTGCAATATTCAATATATTTCACACCACCACCACCTTTCCTTCTCTCCCCTGGAGCTTCCTTGGTGTTCCCAAACGTTTTGGTATTTTTAAAGTCCAGTGAATGATGCTGGCAACTCTTAAAATCCTGACATTAATGATCTTCAAGCATCTTGATGCAATGGCTGCTCCAAAATTAGTTTTGAAGTGCTCTGCATCAGAGAATTATCATCATTTCCCTTCATGCATCTCTCAATTGCAGAGCAGAAATCTCAGTTTAACACCTCTCCTGTGCTGGCACTGTTCAAGCAACCCTTCATCTCCTGCCCAACAACACAGGTGAATGCAGGGGAGAAAACATTCAGCAGAATCTTCCAGGATTTCCAGAGAAATAAAATGCAGGAAATATTTTTTATTTAATTAAAAAAAAATCCCTTAAATGTCAGTCAGATTGCAATGCTGCAGCAGGCAACAATCGCCAAGAGAAAACGAAATGTTGAATCACCAGGTGAAAGAAAATGAAGCAAATAAAACACCCCCAAACTCTGCAAAACCTTCCCAAATCAAGACCCCTCAATACAAAACTAAAAAGTTATTATTTAAATTCAAATTGTTCATAAAACTCTAGCACAGACACAATGAACAATTTGCACTTATCTGTCCTTTGTGTAGTAAAGATCTGGTATTTAATTCCAAGATCTCTGGCATTAAAAATGAAGGTTGGATGGGTGTCAGCACAGCCACAATGAACAGTAAAAAACTGCTCAACCTTTTTCATCCAAGGGGAAAAAAAAACCCCAAGGAAAACCTGTTCCTCACTGAAGACACAAGATGAAAAAAGCCACCTTACCCCTCTCCCTGATGGGTAAGTATTTGCATAATTTAATATCAGTGTCCAGATAAACCCTTCTTCACGTCAGACTTTGGGGTTGGAGGGTAAAGAGAAAAACCACGGCCACTGCTGCAGTTTTTAAGGCTCCTCTTTGTGCTGAACCAATTCTGGTTTTCCCCCACAGCACTAAAATCTTGGAAGACCCTAAAAAAAAATGTTGCAAGCACTGACCAGAAATCTTCAATTCCTCCCTGAGATGCTGCCTCAGCTCCGAATTACTGCTCTCCCAGCACCAACTCTCCCACTATTAAAAACTTTATTACACCTTTGAGCAGGAGCAGAAATCAGGGAAAGGACAAGGAATTATTGGAGGTTTCTGGTCCCAGTGAATCCCTCTATTCCCAGTGTCACCACCAATCTGTCATCTCCAAGCACATGGCAGCAATTATTTACAACGTGCCCGTGCAGGAAATGTTTACCCAAGACTTCAGCAGATGAAGGAATTTTGTTAAACACCTTATGTAAAACAGGTGCTTGTGTGGGGGGTTGCTTTCTTTTTTTTTTTTTTTTCCCCAGGCCAGAATTTGTATTTTTAAAAGCATATTGGGGAAAAAAAAAAAAATCAAAGTCCAACTTTAACCTGAGTATCCAAAAAGGTGAATGAATGTTTGGTACTTTAAGGGATAAAATGCAGGAAATTCCCTGATTTTGGTGAGAAATACAAGAGCTTCCTGTGAATATGTAAAACCTGGAAGGCAAGGACAATGTGACAGGAACTGCTGGCACTCTAACTGTCAATGGACTGATCTGAGCACATGGAATTAAGAGATAACATTTTTAGGAAGTTTGCAATTCACAACATGGCAACCTTTCATAAGCTCTAGAAACCTCTTCATTTGGTATTCACCAAAATTAGGGTGATTTCTTCTTTCTCTAGGGGGTGAATTGTCATGGAAAATTTAAAAAAAAAAAAGAAAAAGAAAAAGAAAAAGATGTTTTTTGTAAAAACAACCCAAGGCCAACCAGAATTTCAGCGGAGATAAAAAGGGGGAGGAGTGAAGGAGATAAGGATCGAATGTTGGCTTCCTCTGCGAAATAAACACACAACTTTCTGCCCAAACTGCCCTGCAAGTTGGATTTTGGAGGTGTCCTGCCCCAGGAGCTTGGCTGGGAGTGGGCACCAGCAATTCCTTCAGCCTGATGCCCCCGTGTGATGTGTAAGCAGTTAATGAGCAGCAAGGACAGCCAGAAGCCTGAGCTATTGTATGAAAAATAGCCCTGCTAGACCGTGGTTATTTTAGGGAGCAGGCGTATGCTCCAGGATTTGCTGGATAAATGTCACTCTCTAAAATTTAACACGGCCCAGCAGTGGGTTTGGAGGGTGGAAAAAAGGCGTTTCAGCGCCGCAGCAAATAAAACAAAATTACTGAAGAGCTTTCCCTGCCTTCTGACACACTCACACGTGGTGCTACCTGCCTGTGTCCATCTTGAACCTTCCCCACTTCGGCCCTTTCCCCTGAAAATCCTGCACCAAAGCACCTGAATTCCAACCTCTGTCTTCCCATGAATCCCGTTTTTCACTGCAATAGCACATTCTGTCTGCACTCCTAAAGATGCCTTCCTATCGTTGTCCCTTCAGTGGTAACAAAATTTAAATAGAAACAAATTAGTATCTAAGGCACGGGGTTACCAACCAACCTCACAACCCTGTTAGCAAACACAGCAACTCATTATTCCCACAGTAATTTTTTTGCCAAAAGTTTGGACATAACTGAATAATAAACTGTTTCATCAGTCTAACTGGACAGGTTAAAAATCCAGGTGTTACAGACTTCTGGGAAAGTTGGCTGGTGTTTTAATTAATACAGGGACATAGAGGAGTTTTCACTTTTGAAACATTGTAATGTCTTCATATAAAAGACTGGAATATTAAGGAAAACACAAAGGATACATCGAGGCTAATAAAAAACCTCCAGGAGAATGCCAAAATTCTTGTCCAGAACCCTGTACACACAACTAATTTTAAGCTCCAACCAGCACTCCTGGCCGAGTCTTTAAAGGTGAGGATTGATACTTAGTTTTAAAATCTGGCTATTTCCTAAGGAAACCCCAAATAAATTAGGTACCCTGCTGTGCTTAGGAAGCACCTTCACAGCTCAAATAACTGCACCACCAAAAAGTTCAGGGGCTCTGTGCTACAAGCCACAACTCCTTTTCAACTCTCTGAGCATGAAACAGAAATATAAAAAAAATTAAAAAGACAGAGAGAGAGAAAAGTGACTTCTTAAAAAACAATCTCGCTACGAAGATTAGGGCGTTCTTTATTTAATTAGATACCCTGGACACACGCAGCGGAACACCCAAACTGGGCCCTAATCCTGACTCAGGCTTTTAGGGGCTGCTCGGAGGGATTGTTCCTGCAGGAATTCCGGCCAACCCACCCCGAACCGGGGCCGCCAGGGCAGGGCCGGGCCGAGCCCCGGCGGGCGCAGCCGCCCCGGGAGGAGCCGCGGCCGCTGCCGGGCCCGAGGGGCCGCGGAGCCCCCGGAGCGGCGCCGGGCGGGCGCGGCCGCTGCCCCCTCGCTCGTCGCCCACAAGGCCCGGCCGCGCCCGGCCCTCAGCGCGGCCTCGGCGGCTCCTTCCTCCCTCCTTCCCCGGCCTGCCCTCCCTCCCCTGCCGGCAGCGCCGCTCCCGCCTCCCCGCGGCCCAGAGCGGGCGCCGCGGCCGGGCCCCGCCGCCGAGCTCACCTCCAGGTCGCGGCCTTTGTTCTTGAAGTTCTTGAGGCGCTGGTTGTCCAGCTTCTCGTTGTCGGCCATGGCGGGGGCGGCCAGGGAGGAGCGCGGCCCCTCCGCCTCCGCCCGGGCCCGAGCGCGCCGGGGGCCCGGCGGGCCCGCTCTCGGCCTCGGCGAGCCGGGAAGGGCCGGGACGAGGGGGCGCCGCTGCGGAGCTGGGTGGCGAGGCCCGGAGCAGGGCCGGGCGCGGTGAGGCGGGCGGCAGCGGGGCCCGGAGCGGGGCGGTTCGGAGCGGGCCCGGGCCGGTCCCGGCGGCCCGAACGCGCCGGTGCCACCGAGCGGGGGAAGGGACGGGGCGAGCGAGGGAGGGAGGGGGAAACAGGGGCAGCCTCGCTCTGGGCGCCGCCGCCCATTGGCTGCGCCGCGCGCGCCCCGCGGCCAATGGCGGCGGGGAGGGAGAGGGCGGGAGCGGTGACGCAGGGCGGGAAGGGAGAGGGAAGGAGGGGCCGCCTCAGCGCCGCCGCCATCTTGGGTGTTGGGGGGCTGAGGGGAGGCGGGCCGGGCGCTCCCCGCGCCTGCGCTGCTGCCGGCCCGGCCGCGAAGGGACGGTTTAATCCGTTCCGTGCTCGGCTTTGGAGGCGAAAGTTAACATTTTAATCCTTACCCCCACCAGACTTTCCCTTCGCTCCCCTTATGGAGCCGACAGTTAAACAGTTTAATCCTTCCGCTTGCTACGCTTGGCATTCGCTCCCGTCATGGAGCCGGAAGTTAACACTTTAATCACTCTCCCCGCTGCACTTCATATTCAGTCCCCTTATGGAGCCCAAAGGTAACAGTTTAATCCTTCTCCTCACTAAAGTTTGCATTAACTCCCATCGTGGAATCAAAAATTAAGTTTAATCCTTCCCCTCATTACGCTTTGCATTTATTTCCATCGTGGAGCCGAAAATTAACACTTTAATCTTTCCTCTCACTACACTTTGCATTCACTAAGAATAGTCCCCCTTCTTCCCAGTCTTCCGGAATTTTAGAGGGGAAAAAAAAAAAAGCTGCTACAGAAACTTTTAAATTTTTATTGAAGTAAGATAAACAGTATTGAAAGCAATTGAGAGATACACTTGCAGAACAGAGGGGACGGTAATATTGTTCCTACTTCTGAAATTTGACCTAGAAATTAATGCCTTTGTGCCATAACTAGAATTTTCTAGGGTGTGCATATTCATTTGTTTGTTTATACATACTGCCCCGATCCTGCATGTAGTCTCTACTCATTTTTAATGATTGGAAATGAACTCTGTAAAGTCTTCCAGGTTGATAGAGCTCATTACAATTTTCCATCATACTCGTTGAAGAAAAATCAAAGTTCTGACAGGAGATGCAGCTTCCCGAGTGTGAAAATGAAGTCACCAAGTCCCTCAGAGACTGAGGAGTATCAGGAAAGAGAACTTGGTTTAGCTCCTCGGGAAAACACAAAGACAATGATTTCTCAGACGATGAACAAAAAAAGAAGATGAGCAACTCTGCTTTATCTCTGGACACTTCCCAGAGGATGAGGCTTGGCTCTAGACAGTTCTCCAAAAAAACCCCAAAAGTGACAGCAGCTGAGTCACCACAGCCCCATCTGTTGCAAAAATGTAGCAGTGATGTCACCCTGATATGAAGAAGGTAAATTAGTGGGGGCTAATTAGTGCTGCTGGTATTCCATATCAGCATGGCTTATCTAACACTACGTAAAGCATTTTGTCCCAGCCTGCTGTAGGGACAGCAGCCCTTTCACATCCCAGTCTGCACGGACAAAAATGACATTTCCTTGATACAGCTATTTACTTTTTAAAATGTAATGCAGATTTTCCATGCAGTAGTGTTGTAGAAGATTACATAGGGATAAAATAAAGGAAAGATAGTATCTTTAGTTAGTGCTCTCTTTCATTTACAGGCTGAGAGAGTTAGGAGTGCTCAGCCTAGAGAAGAGGAGGCTCTGGGGAGACCTCAGAGCCCCTTCCAGTGCCTAAAGGGGCTCCAGGAGAGCTGGAGAGGGATTTTGGACAAGGGATGGAGGGACAGGACACAGGGAATGGCTTTAAACTGAAAAGGTGTAGGTTTAGATAAGATATTAGGCAGAAATTCTATGATGAATAATGAAATTGGACTCTGGTACTTTGTATTCCACCCCTACCCAGTGTCCAGAACTAGTCAGAGCATGATGGTAAAAAATGCCCAGTGTGTAAGACCCATCCTGGAATTTTATGGAAGGAAAGAAAACCTTTTTATTCCATCACTTCCCATTTCATCACCACTTTTTCCATGTCTTTGTCACCCCAGACATGCTCATCCCACCTCTACCACCTCCCAGTGTCACCTCCCTTAGCACCGAGTGACCCCTCGCTGTGGTCTGGGGAGGATGGAATTGGAAAGGCAGCACATCCTGGCCTGACTCAGCGCCCAAACCAGGGCCAGTGACCTCGCAGGGAAATCATCCCTCTGCTGCCCTTCCCTTTGTGCTCTTGGAAAAAGACTGACCTTATTCCTTTATGAGTAAGCACTTGAAAATAACTGAGAATCACCCTGGAGAATCTCCCTCCAAAGCCAGACCTGTCTGAAAATCACCTTGCTGCACCACTGGGTCCAACACCCCCTTTCCTTCCTGTGTAACTCCATATAATAATATCCAAAACATGCTTTGCTCTTGGTTCATTATGAAGGAAGACAATCCTCTGGTGGTCTTTTGAGCTGGTGTCATCCAAAGAATAATTTATATTGTGACTTCATTGTAGACATAAGCAGAGATGAATCAAGTGCATTTTGTGTAACTCTGATCTAATTAAGCTGCTTGGCTCTCAGAGGAGCAATTGCCACACTATTTTTGTTTGATTTTACCTCAGGTCCACAGTGCAAAAACACTCAGAAGACTAGTTTTGAAGGATAGACCAGTTCTCCTCTGAATCTTTGATCCAGTGTCATTGGGCTGTCTTTAAAAAAAAAAAAACCCAAACAATTGGATATTTTGATTCTGAATGATTTTTTTTTTTTTTTACTAAATGTAGGTGCCTACAACGTGATAAATTATGCATAAAACACAAATTCTCATGGTATGATGCTGTTCAGACTTCATGTAGTGCTGCAGAACAAAGCTCTGCTTCTTTGATATTTTTTGCATATTTTTTAGCTTGGGAAAGAATAATGCAAATATAAAGGTGGGAATTGGGCTCTGCTCACCTTCCTATCCTTCAAGCAACAGATAGATTTGTTTTACAAAGAGTTTTACCTTTTGTTTACAATTCACAATTTGTGAATTTTGCACCTCATTTATGCAATTAGAAAATGTTTCATTCTCATCTTATCTTAAACACCTCTTCTGAGTAATAACATGAACTGATCTGAATGCTTTTTCTAATATATGAGTAAAAGATATATAAAATACATAAAATATATTTGCTAAATGTACACTTAGGTGAAAGAAACTCCTGCTTTTCGTAGCCCTATCTCCCTCCTATAAGAAACAAAATGTTATGTAAAGCTGCAAAGATTTGTGTTGCACATAGAAAAACACCCATTAATCCCGGGGTTTATACAAATGGAATAGCTGGTATTAACAAAGAAGCAGCCCACTGCTGGGAAGGATATTTTATAATAATCTTTCAGCTGGTGTGCAAACCCAGACTTTTGCAAGAGACACTCAGGGGTTGCTCCCTTGTGAAGGGAACATTTTTGTTCAAAAGCTGTCCAGTTCCTGTGCATGTTTCCCCTTGGGTTTGTTAATTTAGAACCAGTGGCCATGCTGTATTTTGCTTTCGTTTCTATTTAGAAAAAAAAAAAAAAAAAGTAGTTACACTTCCAGAAAAATACTCTTCAGTGTGGGGTGGTCCTTAAAAACTCACTTTTTAAAATCAGTTTCTTAAAGTGATGGACTGCACAGGCTTGAACAGGCAAATCAGTGTCAAATGTTGCCAGTATGACAGGATTATTCACTGCCTTTCCATTTCTAACCCTTGACTCCCGTTTTGTGGGACCCTGGAACTCCTGGAGCTGCTCTGGCCCCTCTCAGGTGTTAAGGCAGCCAAGGGCCTGCTGATGGCAGTGATTTCATCTGGGATCTCTCCCTCATTCCCACTGTCCCTGGGCTCTGCTGTGTCCCTCACAGCCTGAACACCCCAGCTGCCTCAGGGATCTCCTCCCACAAGGCCTCTCTGAATGTGTAACACCCTCTGATGTGCACTTCTTTCCTAGTTAAAGGCCTCTAGATATTTTTTATTTTATTTTTCTGGAATCTATTGTGGGATTAGTTCTGCGATAACTCCCAATATTCTGTGTCTTCCAGAGGCACAGCTCCCAGAGGGTGCAGACTGGGGGGAGTTCCCCTGGCTCCAGTGGCCCTTGGCTGATTCACATCAGCCCAACATCTGCTCCTGTGATCAGGAAAATCAGCCCAGGGCTCCCACATGACACCGAGCAGGAGCCAGGCAGCTTCAAATGCAGGAGCAGAGCTCCAGAGCTGCCCCTGCGAGAGCACAGCCTGCTCTGACCTCAGCCACTCTGCTTTAAATCACTTTTTATTTTGTGCAGCATTCCATTGGGGGATTGCCTTTAATTTACATCGGGACATTTGCTACAGTTCCGCCTGCAAATGTCCAGTTTTTAATGCGCTAAATCAGAGCTTTTGCAGACAAATTTATAGGTCATGATGTGACCATTGGCAAAAATGTTCCTTGGTACCAGAGCTGGAGTAGATCCCAAAAATCCATCAGCTGCAAATAGCCCAAGAAGAAGAGGAATCAATCCTCAATCCCAGATTGTGGAGCTGCACTTCCCTGCTGGCGTCCCAGCTGCTTTGCCTTTCCAGCACAATTTCCTATTAAAGGGCAGGGAAAAAAATTCATTTGAGATAAAGTGAAGAAATGGTCACTGAAATGAGGCACATGGATGTGCCCTGGAAGATCCAAGGATCTGGTTTCTCCATGTTAAAACAAATCCTTGTGGCACCGCTGGTGGTGAGACAGTGACCAAAAATGCTTCTGTCTCTGCTGCTTTGGGGTGAGTTCAATGACATTTCTAAGAGGAAAGGAAAACTTCTCATCTGCTGGCAGGCCTGGGAACTCCAGTATTCTGCATCCTGTTCCCCTTGACTGCAGGAAGGGCAGTTGCTTTTCCGTCCTTAATTCCTCACGTTTCCAAAATGGAAGGCTGATCATTGGAGCTCTATTTGAAAAATCAACCTGCACAACGTGCTCAGGTAATGAAATGGTGTGAGGTGTGAGGTGATGTGTTTCATGTTGTACACAGAAACGCTGGTAGCATCGTGAAAACAGAGACATTTTGGGGAGCATCTCAGATTTGAACTCTTATTTCTGGCTGTTAACACTTACAGGGAGCAGAGTTTAGCTCATGAAACAGCACCAAACCCAAGATGCAACAAAAATGTAAATGTCCAGATGCAGATTGCTATTGTCAGTGCTGTGTCTCAGGCTCATTTTGAAAGGAAAACTCGAATACATGACTGAATAAGGAATTTTGAAAGGCTCAGGGCTTGGTATTGAGCAGAGAAATGAAAATACTCCAAGTTTGCATCTCTCTTTGTTCCGCTGTAATGGAGAAAATGAGGGCTCTGAGCAGCAGCACTAATGAGGCCCATTCTCCCAAGGCTCAGGACTGAGATTTCCTTGATTTTCTGATGTCTGATAAATGGTAATATTTCTGTTCAGCTTTTCTTTTGAGGGGGAATAACGGGCACATAATTTTCCTGAATTACACAGCATTTCAGCAGCTTCAGGGCTCTGTGGCTCTGTCAGATCACCCAGATCAACCCTTTCTTTGAATGCTCATTATTCCTCTTTATATTCAAATCTCACTTTAGTTACGAACTGGTGACCAGGGCTCTTCTAAATCACAACCAACTTCACGTGGAAAAAATGGGAATTCCACCGTAGGAATCTGCTTGTTGGGGCAGTTTGGACATCACTCACCATTAGGAATTTTCAGTGCCACAAAGTAAAACTTCATCCTAATGCACGATGAAAACGAACACGGGGGCTTTACCTAAAGGGCAACAATTTGTATTTATCAAATGGAAAATCATCTCTGAAAATAAGCCCATCAGTGCTGGAACGAGGCAGTTTTTTTGTTTAAAAGAAGCAATCTTTAGCTGTGTGGTTGAATCCTCTCAGAGAGTTCCCCACAGCTCCTCTGGTCTCCGTTTGAATTTGCAACCCGACAGTTTCGTTTTGGCGAGCTGCAGGAAGCCTCGCACACCACAAGATGTCTCAGCGAGGGAACACATTTTAGACGAGTATGTTTTAATAACGTTACTCGATTTTCTGGTGTTGGCCTCGGGTTTTCCCCAGTGCTTGACAGGGGTTTTTCAGCAGCACACGAGCAAGCAAAGCCTGCACAAATTTACCCGTTAGCGTGGGCAATAAACGGGTATTTTAAATAATCCATGATCCAAATGACTCAGTGGAAAACCTTAAGCTTCGAAAAGGAAAGGCTCAGTGTAGGTGACAGCTCAGAAGTTTTACATTTTCCTGTGTAGGTTAAATGGAAGAGTTATTTGAAGCTATAATTAATTTCCACAATGTTTGACTTTAATCTTTAATATGTTAAAGATTTTTAACTATTCACACTCGGGATTAATACTGTTTAGAGCTGCTATGAGGAGACAGTTCTTTGCAGAGTATTTTCTCCCAAGTTGCATCATCTTTGGGACCTGATATTATTTATCTATGAAATGTTGCCTTCAGTTGAACGTTCAGGGAGGGCACAGGGAAGTTCCCCTGTGAGAACCAGGGGAAATGTTGATTTTAAAAGAGCAGCCTCAGCTTTTGCACCAGAGTGCAACGTTAATGCCTGGGAAGAGTTCTTTTTTTTATTATTATTATTTTTTTAATTTTTTTTTCTTTCTATTCCTTTGTGTGTCTACAACACTCACTACTTTGACCTGAGAATTTTCTCACTTTTTTTTTTCTTTTCGCTTCCCTTTTTCATGGTATTGCTGTCGCTTATCTTCCCCCACTGCTCCTCCTGATCAACGCCTTAAATTCTTCTTCTGTAATTCTTTTGTATTCTTTTTCACTTTTTCAGAGAATTCAAGCTGTGTAAATACTGACGGGCACATAAGAATTGTGTGACCACCTATAGACGTTTTAGGTAAATGAAACCTTTATTATTAATCCTCAACAAAGGAAAATCCACGTGAAGTCAATCCAAAATTATTCCCTAGTGCTGGGAAAGGCATCCAGCCCCGAGCCACCCCATGAGGAGCCAGACATTAATTTATCATCTAGTAATTAAGCTGTTTGCAGAATGCTTTTATGTTTTTGCGTTACATCCAAAGCACACGAGGGATTTTGAAATAAAACTTCTCTGACTTCTTAAGGGAAGGTTGAGAGTCTCACATTCTTCAGTGATAAACGTGTGTGCTTTAGATAAAGTAACTGAAAACTATTGACCAGGGCACAGTTACCCTTTAACAGCCAAGCAGAATTTCACAGGAGATTGGCCTTTGTCTGGATCGATAAAATCGTTGCTGCTGTTCCCAACTGTAATTGCTGAAACCAAACAATATGCGTGGCTCAGGTTTCACAGCCAGGTGCTTTATTAAACACACAAAATTGCTTATTTTTGCAGATATTTTGCCAGAATCAGGGTAATACGAGGCCTAGGGAACTGCTCATTGGCCTGGCAAATAAAAAGGGTAAAACAAAGTAAAAATGAGTCAACAAAACGTTAAAAGAAAAGTAAAAAACCCAGAACAAGAAGATGATCTTTGCACCAATGAATGCATCTTGTGAAACGAAAAGGGAGCAGATGACAAATATGGGGAGGACAAGGAAATAATAAAAAAATATTCATCAAAAGCCACGGCTCATAAAGCATTGTCAGGAGGTTTGCCTACATTGTGGGAAAGGAGAGCTTTGAGGAAGGACCTGACAGAAAACAATGAAATGGGGCTGTAAATGTCTTTAGGTCATTCCAAGCCCAAGGAGTGGCTGAGAGCAAACCCAAAAAACCCAGGGGAAATCTGATAAGGACACCAGGGGAGCTGGCACTGCCATTGGGACTCCTGGGGAAGGACAAGGACACGGAGACAAGGAGAGCTCTGCTGGGCAAAGACAGGGAGGGGACATGGAGGTGGCAGGGCTGAGGGGAGGGGTCTCGGTCCAAGTGCCACAAACACATCGGGGATGAATCGAGGAACAGCGAGCACAGCTGTGGAACGCAACGCTGAGAAAACAAACACAAGGAGTGCTCAGCTCGCTAAAATCCCCTCCCCTCAGAATGTCTCTGCACTCCTTACTGTCCTCGAATTTCCATTTGCAAATGGGCCCTGCGGTGAGGTGTGTGCTCCACCCTCCAGAATTTACATCCCTGGCTAATCCAGGCTGTGGGGTGTGAGGAGATGGGTGTCCAGAATCCAGGCAGGAACCTGGAGCTAAGGAAAGTGGAGGAAGCCTGATTGGAGCAGCACAGAACTCAGCATGGCAAATTGACTTGGGGGAAAAAAAAAACCTGTTTAATGTGCACACAGCACTTCAAAGTGGTGCTGTGTCCTTCACAGCACTCGGAACTTGTTTGACACAGGAAAGTCTTTCCTTGTCCGAAATGAGAATGGCACAGAGGCTTTTTGAGTAACACCAGTTACCTGATATTGGAAAAGCCTTGTCCTGCATTCCTTAGGCACTGCACTTCTCCTGGATTCTAAATTATTGGATAGTTGTCTCCCAGGAAAAGCAGGAGGGAGTGCTGCTATCCAAACTTGCAATGGTTTCTTCTGCTGCTCCACGCCTTCCCTTAAAATGGCATTTCATCCCCATTTCACCTCACTGGACCCATGTTCAGTGAGCCCCATGGGTGATTCCTAAACTCAGAAACCTCAGTGTGACTTTAAACCACAGGGATCTTATCAAGGAATGGCCAACAGGACAGGTCCCCATCCTCTGTCTCTGTCAGCTTTTAAATGGTCCCTTCCAAACACATCTCCTTGAGAGGGCACAGGGTCCTGCAGGCCTTGGGGTTCAGATCCTTCTCTTTGTGTGTTCCGCTCGTTTTGCCATGTTGATTCTTCTGTCAGCACAAAGGAACAGGGACAGCAAACTCCTTCAGGAATATGAGCAGACACAGAAGGATTTGAGCCCTTTAGCTGCAAAACACCTGCAGTGCTTCTGCACAAGACTGCCAGGACGCAGCAATTAAAACATGCAAAACAGCAGGGTGAGCTGATGAAAAAAAATTCCCAGATATGAAGCAAACTAAACATCTGCCCCCAACAAACATCTGATCCCAACAAATATCTGCCCCCAACAAACATCTGCCCCCAACAAACATCTGCCCCCAACAAACATCTGATCCCAACAAACATCTGCCCCCAACAAACATCTGATCCCAACAAATATCTGCCCCCAACTCTTCAAGGCCTTTCAGCCCATGAAAAGCTTTCAGCTCCCAGACTTCTGCTCCATTGCCTCAGGGCTCTTCATATTCTGATTTCTCACCATCTCAAAGCATCCCAAAACCCTCAAAAAGACTGAACGTTTTTTAGTGAGTAATCCGTAAAAATTCTAAATAATAAAACAAGCCACACTTATCCAGGAACATGAGCACCAGCAGAATCCCTGAAACACCAAGACAATTCTGCTCACGGTGTTCAGCCAAGCAGTTCGAACTCTCCAAGCGGGATGGAGCTGGAAAACACCTTTGGAACTCCCTGGGTATTGATTTCACCGCGGAACACGTGATGGGATCAGATAGCCAACAATTCGCAGGCTTCCCCCGGGAGCACACAGCGCCCTGGGCTGAGCCTGTGCTCGGAGCTGAGCCACAATTCCCTTCCTCTGCGCCTTCCTGCCCAGGCAACTTCCCAAACGCCTTCCCAAAACTTGCTGAGTGTTCTTTGCTCCAGGTGGTTCGGAGCAGCGCATTCCATCTCTGTCTCATCCCCAGGAAGCTCCCCAGTGCTCTGCTGATCCAAGCACCATGGAAAAGCTCCAGCAGCTCCCAGAGCTCATTAAGCCCTGGCTCGGGATTGATGTCCCTTGTCGGCTGGATGGAACATTTATCTCCCTGGGGATCAGTCTTTTGTACTTTATCAGCCTTGCCTTTAAGGGGGCACCGGTGTGGTCACTTTTCTCTGTCTCGCTGAGTTTTTTTAATTAAACTTTTCAGGCGTCTAATTCCTCTGAGAATTCCTCCTGCGCCTCCAAGCCAGCTTGACTGATATTTATTTTTAAACTTTTAAAATGATTCCAAAAGGTTGGCGTCTCCTTGGGCAGATATAACAGGCCTGCCTTCACTTCTCTGGGAAATCAAGCTCTTAGAAAATGCAATTTTTAAATACTTGATATTCTAGAAAGTGAATGGAATTGAGTTTATTCCTTTCCTTTGAAGCATAATGTAAAACATTTCTTCAAGTTGATGTGAGTGTCATTTGGTGTAATTTGATAACCTGCAGAAGAGCCTGTGTGCCTGAGAGCTTATTCTCATTTTTAGCTGTATGAGCTGGTCTATTTTACAACTTTATTTCTCCCTTCAGAACTTGCTTCGTGGCTAATTAGACACCCTGGTGCACCCTCATTAAATCTCGCAGGAGTGTTTCTCCCTGAGGAAATCCTGAGGCCACAGAACTAAATTCTGCTTTATAACAGACCCGTGATTAGATTAAGAGAATTCACCCTACACCAGACCCGTGCAGACGTTTATAAATGTATTGATATCAAATATCACATTTTTAAACATTGAATTGTTTGCCTTGGAAAACCAACATTAATGACTTTTAAAGATCTTTTTTAGGGACAGAAGATGATATTTTCTATTGAGCCCAAATCACCAGAGCAGGCTGTGAGAAATCCAGACACTTGCTCTGCTTTTAGCAAGAGTCTCAGCATGAGTCAGGATCTAGCCCCTGGTAATTAATTGGTCTCAGTATTAATAACAGCTTCTATTGAGAAACTTCCCTTTGTTTACTATTCCAGCAAATCCATCTGATGGTTTTTTTGGTCTTTGAATAACCTCTGCATGAGACAACAGGGTATGTCTGGGTGATTTTATTGCTGCTTCACCCTTTTATAACTTGACATTCCTGTCTGTTTATTAGTAAGAACGAAATGTAAACTTCCTACTTCCCACCTGCTTCCTTAGTGAAATCCTGAAACAAAAAAAAACAACAACAAACCAGGAGCACAAGAGGACCCCTGCCACAACTTTTCCAGAGCCCAGGACTGGGAAGTCACCACAAAACCAGTGGGATTCAGCTCTTCCCTGACTGATCTCAGCCTCCTGTGAGGAGGGCAGTCCAGCGGTGCAGGAAGGAGGGAAGCAGCACGTGGATATCTGGGACAATGGGACGTCACAGCTGCACCTTGGAGACAGCACTGGAGCCAGGCTCTGTCTGGGGCTGGGTGAGGAGCTCATCCTGCTCGTCACAACCTCCCTGCAGGAATTGTTTCTAGGATGCAGGAACAGCCAAATTCTCTCATACATAACTAAGAGTTGAAGCCCTCAGCCCATTCTATTTTCCAATGAGAAACACATCCATGGAGCATTTGATCACTGCTGACCAAAGGACTTGGTTGGTTTACATCTTGAAAAAAACCGATTTGAACCTTCATTTGATTTAAAGCACTTAAACACTGCTCACCTACTTTATTTCCATGTGCTCAATTGCCCCTTTCTCATCATTCAACTTGAATGAGCCCAAGTAAATTAAAAAATAATAATAAAGTGCTACAGAGTCCTATCTCAGATATGAGATGTCCTATCAGGTATCTCAAGTATCTGCAGGTACAACAGTAGAATTTAATATTGTCAAAGTCCTTTATAAATATTTACGTATAAAAGTTCTTCAGGATCCAGTATTTCCAGATTTAATCTGTCCAACAAAATATCCTAAGAGTCACCAGAAGTGGATGATAGAAATCCTTGAAAGGATTTTATGTATGAAAGTTCTTCAGAATCCAGTATTTCCAGCTTTAATCTGTCCAACAAAATACGTCAAGAGTCGCCAGAAGTGGACGATAGAAATCCTGGAAAGGTATTGAGTTCCTTCAGGGTGGTGAAAGTCTCCTTTGACTTGCTGTACTGCTTGGAAAACGTGGTCACTCTGTGGAGAGCTTCTGCCAGCCCCTGCCCCGTGATGGCACAGCAGGGCTGCACGTACCAGTTCCTGTCACTGCAGTGCTTCTTCATCTTGAACCTCCTGGTGATCTCCTCGGCGTTCAGAGCTCCAGGCAAATCCTGCTTGTTCGCCAGCACGACCACCGGGATGTTCCTTATGGAGTCACTCTTTAGGATGAGCTCAAATTCCCTCCTGGATTCCTCCAGCCGGCGCTTGTCAGAGCTGTCCACCACGTACAGCAGCCCGTCGGTGTCTTCCAGGAAATTGCTCCAGAACTCTCTCATTTTCTTCTGTCCTCCGACATCCCAAAACGTCAGTGTGAAATCCTTCCCTGCCTCAACCATGTCCACATTGAAGCCAATCGTCGGCATTGTCAGGGAAGCGTCTTTGTACCTGAACCAGTAGAACAGCGTGGATTTCCCCGCAGAATCCAGCCCCAGCATCAGGATGTTGGCTCTCTTCACTGAGGAGAGCTTGCCGTTCTGGAGGCCCATTTATCCCGGGGACTTCTCTGTTCCAGGGATGTTCCCCAGGGTTGTGTCTCTGCCTTTCCCCCTCCTGAGGTGAGCAGTGAGGGAGAAGAGGCAGCTGCGAGCTCTGGAGCAGTCAAACCTCTGTGCAAACACACGCGGCTTTTATCGACGTGATAAGGAGCCGGGAGGCTTCGGAAGGTGCAGAGCTCCGTGCCAAGCCTGTGGGTGGGACTGGGATGAGTAACAACGGCCCCAGTGGCACAGGCACAAAGGTTACAGGCTGTTTGAACAGCCACGTTCCCAGCACCTGCAGCCTGATCCCTGATTCCCTGATCGTGGCCAGGTCCTGTCTCTGAGAGGAGCCCCCTGAGCATCTGCAGCCGAATGGGGAAAAAAAAAAGGAGGAATGAACACAAGCAGTGAGGAGGGGAGATTGAAGGTTTAAGGTTTGTCCATACTTAGCAAGGCACAAAAATGACCAGGTAGCTGATTTGTTGGAGCATCTCATCTCCCACAAGCTGATCTTAGGCGGTCTCTAATGTGAGTTCCAGCCCATGGACTCCATCAAGCCCTAAGAGAAGTCCACTAAAACTGGGCTCTGCTCTAAGCAGCTGCCTCAGGGACTCCTCCTGCCAGGGCTGTAAACTCAGGGAGTTTGTTTAGATTGTTTGTGAATGAGTTTAACTGCACCCTGCAAGGTGGAGACTAAATACAGACCTCATGGTCTGGTCCTCACTGAGATCCCACTGCCTCAAATTAAAAATTCCTGTTACCTTCATTTCTCTGTACTCCGTGGTTGCCCAATGAAGATTCCCTTCAGGAAAGGGTCAAGAAGTGAGGAAATAACCGTGTCTTGATCTTTTTTTTTTTTTTGGCCACCGTCCCAAGTAGTAGAATAAAACAAGAAGAGATAAAGAATTTAGTCATCTATTAATGAATTCCTATTGACTGCTCATTTTTCTGATAGTGGCCGCTCGCTGGGCCGCTCTGACACATCCTGAGCACTGCAGGAGTGGCCCTTACGCCCAGGAAACCATTCCTCTTCGCTTCAGAAAAGCCCAGAATCAGCAAAAAGATGCAAAGGTCCTGTGGTCAGACAAGCTGCTGACTGATAGAGCAATCATTTCGATAATTATGACATTGGTTGCGTAAAATCCGCCTCAGCCCTGACAGGCAAGTTATAATCTGGTTTCTCTTGAGGCTAAAAGGGTTAGAGCGGGACTAATTGGGGGCCACAAGAGATGACAGTGAGGCACTCACTGCTGCACGTTCTTCAGAGTTAATAGCAGGGATGGGTTATGTGTAGGGGTTTTTTTCAGGACCAGGTCGGTCTGTATTAAACCAGGGGAGAAAGTGTTTGCATTTCTTTATAAATGAATGGACAGGAATGAATTGGAGTGTTATAAATGCACATTTTGGAGTCGGCTTTTGGCAAATATTGAAAGGAATGTTATGCATATAGTGTAAGAAGGCTGTGCTGTGTTTTATTTGTGAAATTTAAAAATATTTAACAATAGAAAATTTAACAATTTTTTCAGATTGTAACAAAGTAGAGATGGGGTTGGTTTTTTTGTTTGTTTGTTTGTTTGTTTGTTTTTACTCCTCAACTAGACAGAAGACAGAAGGGACGTCTGGAATTCCTGAACTAAAGGTTTCTGATAAGGAACAATTAAGCCTTTGAGGGTCTAAATCTCCAGAAGACAGATTTACAACATACATCTAGACTTCGTGGAGTCTCACAGATAAACTCTGTGCTTAGGGGGGTCTTGAAACCAAAATGAATATTTTTATCATGCATGAGCTTATTTAAATACGTAACACCAAGACTTTTAAATACCAAAGAATTTAGAATGGGCAGTGTGTTGCTTTGCACCCTAGCTGAGAAGCTATCTTCTTCTGTCTCCTTATTGTCTATTTTTATTCTATTTTATTTTCTTTTCATTCAACTTATCAATTAATATAAAAAGGTGAAGCATCACTTTTCACAGGAGGATGGGGAAAGGCAGCAGTGCAAAACACAGGGTTAACACGTCAAATGTATCAGAACTCCCTGATGCAATTCCAATAAAATATGGATATCTTGGGCAAGGATGGATGGATGGTCTGTCCCCAGATGTGCTTTGAAGGACACTCAGAGTTCTCTCTGCTCTGAGTGTGCTCCACCTGTACCGGGTGTTTATGATCACAGCTGTTATTTCCTCCATCAGCTGCCACTTCAGAGTGGGGATCAAGCAGAGCCCGACTTTTTACGAGGTCATTCCTGTCAGCTTCTGCAGGTTTGTGACTCTGCCAGAGTCCAGAGCCAGATCTTGTGATCCAGAGCTGCTCCCAGTGAGGATTCCTGAGCTGATCCCAGTGAGGATTCCCAGAGCTGCTCCCTGTGAGGATTCCAGAGCTGCTCCCAGTGAGGATTCCCAGGCTGCTCCCAGTGAGGATTCCAGGGCTGATCCCAGTGAGGATTCCAGAGCTGCTCCCAGTGAGGATTCCCAGAGCTGCTCTCAGTGAGGATTCCAGAGCTGATCCCAGTGAGGATTCCAGAGCTGCTCCCAGTGAAGATTCCCAGGCTACTCCCAGTGAGGATCCCAGGCTGCTCCCAGTGAGGATTCCCGAGCTGCTCCCAGTGAGGATTCCAGAGCTGCTCCCAGTGAGGATTCCCAGAGCTGCTTCCTGTGAGGATTCCCGAGCAGCTCCCAGTGAGGATTCCCAGAGCTGCTCCCAGTGAGGATTCCCAGACTGGTCCCAGTGAGGATTCCAGAGCTGCACCCAGTGAGGATTCCCAGAGCTGCACCCAGTGAGGATTCCCGAGCTGCTCCCAGTGAGGATTCCAGAGCTGCACCCAGTGAGTTTTCCCAGACTGATCCCAGTGAGGATTCCCAGGCTGCTCCCAGTGAGGATTCCCGAGCTGCTCAGGTCCCACCGCGGGACAGAGCCCGCTGCTCACCCGCGGGGCGGTTCTGGCCGCTCTCTGCCCCTGGGGGAGACCCGGACGGAACCTCCCTCTCTCCGTGTCCCTGTGCCCAGTGCCGGCTGCACTGCCCCGTCTGTGCCCACTCTGCCTTCCAGCTCACCTGCAGAGCCGGAGCCACAAACCCTGCAGAGCTGATTTAGCACCGAGTGTGCAGCTCCAGCTCCGCACAGTGACCCTTCCCTAAAGTGAGCAGCGGAACGCGAGCCCTGCCCGCTGCCGGTCTGTCCGGGCAGGATATCCCCGGGAAAAGTCAGGAGGTGTGATGGATGTACTCAGAAGGCAGCGAATCCTCGCTGGGGGCACTTGCCGCGGCCGAGGCAGGAAGGGGAGGAGGTGCCCGGCCTTTGCTCTCCCTGGCAGCCGCAGGGAGGGAAGCCGAGGAGCCGCCGGGGAGGGCGGAGGAGCGGGGGCCGCTCGCTGCGGGCGCTCGGCGAGGCGGAAGAGGAGGCGGCTCCTTCCCGCTGCGGCCGGCCCGGGGACACGGTAATGGGAGCGGGGATGGGAACGGGAACGGGGACACGGGAATGGGAGCGGGGACACGGGAATGGGAGCGGGGATGGGAACGGGAACGGGACACGGGAACGGGAGCGGGGACACGGGAATGGGAGCGGGGATGGGAACGGGAACGGGGACACGGGAATGGGAGCGGGGACACGGGAATGGGAGCGGGGATGGGAACGGGAACGGGGACACGGGAATGGGAGCGGGGATACGGGAAAGAAAGTGGGGACACGGGAATGGGGATGGGGAACGGGAATGGAGATGGGGAACGGGAACGGGGACACGGGAATTGGAGCGGGGATGGGAATGGGAGCGGGGACACGGGAGCGGGGACACGGGAACGGGAGCGGGGATGGGAACGGGAGCGGGGACACGGGAATGGAGATGGGGAACGGGAGCAGGAACACGGGGATGGGAGCGGGGATACGGGAGCGGGGACACGGGAAAGGGAGCGGGGATGGGAATGGGAGCGGGGACACAGTAATGGGAGAGGGGATGGGAATGGGAGCGGGGACACGGAATGGGAATGGGGATGGGGATGCGGAATGGGAATGGGGATGGGGAATGGGGATGCGGAATGGGATGGGCACGGGAATGCAGAGCGGGGACGCGGGCGGGGCAGGCGCAGGGCGAGCGAGCCCCGGGCGCTGCCGGGCTGCGGGGCTGGAACAGGAACACGAGCAGTGGCTCTCGCAGTGGCTCTCGCAGCGGGTGCCTGGCTTCGGCAGAGGGCGGCACATCCCCGGCAGCCATCCATCCCTTCCTGGCTCGGCTGGCACCTGGCAGCTCATCCCTGCCACGGGAAAAGGGGCCTGGCACGCAGGGCAGGGATGGCTTGGGCAGGCTCGACTGAGAGCGCCTCGCCGGTAAAGGTCCTTTCGACAAAAAAAGCTGAAAGTTTTGTTGTGTTAGAGCATCGCAGCCCGGGATCTTGAAAAAATCGCCTCTAGTTTCGATTGGTTTTAAGGTTAAAAACGTCGAATCATTGGCTGGTTGGGGCTGGAAGAACATTAAGTATTATCTGGTGTGCAGGGACACCGCGCACAGTCAGGCTGCTCCAGGCTCTGTCCAAGCCGGCCTTAAAGCCAGCTTTAAATAATAGATTTCCCAATTATTTCTGCTGGTAGCTTTAAGAAGCATTTCTTTTCTTACACACCTATTATTACGGTATTTTAAAAATCATTACCTTGGACTGTTGGTTATTATAATTAGTAATCTTTAATGAAAATGAGAATTTCCCACGTTTATTCCTGCCAAGCACATCCACACTCCACAATCCCCTACCTGTGTGGGAGATGGATCTAAATCCCCGTGGAAGCATTCTGAGCCTGGTGTTGCCTCCCATTTATTTCAAAGTTCACCAGCTTTATCTGTTGGCACAATCTCAGCTCGGAGGAAAATGAAAGTAATGCCCTGGAAGGAGCTGCCGTGCACGACTGGGAGGGAAAATCTGCCAGCAAAAAGTCTGGAAGTGGAGGAGGAGCTGGAAGGGCTGCACCTGCACCGTGACTGAGCAGAAGTGCTCGGACCTCGCTGCCTCGGCTTCCTCACTTGGCTTCAAGCACTTGAAATAGGAGAAGGTGGGGATTTATTTCCCTGTGTGGCTGGGGTTTCCTGAAGGACCTGAACTGATGTTTGTTTTCCCACATTTTTCCTTACGTGGCAGGCCAGCACTTGTCTCCAGTCATATTGTTGGCAGTGCCATGAAGTCAGGCTTTTCTTCCTCTAAAGAATCAAAACATTTGTAATATTTTTTCCATTAGACATAGTTCTATTTTCCATAGTTAAGTTTTCACTGATATGCTCTAAAGCTGATCATCAAAATAAATGTTATTGACTTAAAATCAAACAATAAGCACTGATATATAACTTAGGTTATTTTCTTCCAGTATGTGTTTTCCTACTGTCCACTGAAAGTCAGGTTGGTGCATAAAAAGAGAAGATTCCTATGAGTTAATTACTGATTTTGAGAGGAATCAGTCCAAAATTCTTCTATTTAAATGCTTTATATAATTTTTTTTTAATCCATTTTAAGGCCATTGTTGGTGACATGTTCTCCAAATGCTTCCTTTAAAGGATGATTAATTTAAAATCAGATCCTACACAGAAACATGAGGCAGGTGGGCTCTGGAAAATCAAATTCCCCTGGATTCCAGAGTGCTATTCTGGGGGTTGGATTTATTTGTCAAATATAAAACATTTATGTGCCCTGTGGTGATATTTTTGAAGATAAAGAGTAATTAATTGTGCTGTAAAATCAAACCTTCAGTCATCCTGACTGTCTCTTTGTGTGTGCTTGTGCAGGATAAATATTATTACTGCAAACATCAGAAACCGTTTGGAATTCCCAGAGTTAGGCACTGGAATTATTTTGGCTTAAAGATGTTTAAAATACATGATAGAGCACCTGTGGTTTTAAGGAAATAGAGTGAAAGCAAACGTTGGAGGGCACAGGCCTGGGGGTCTGGTTTGAAACTGAGTTTGTGAAGATTTATCCATTGCAATCTCTAATGCTGACATTGGAGCAGAGGCTTCAGCACGGATTCCACAGGGGTTTGGAAGGACCTGCTGTGGACTTGTGTGCCTCAAATCCAAAAATTAACCTGGCTGATGGTAAAAGTGGTCATGATTTTGGTCAGAAACGCCTTCAGCACGTCACTTGATTGAAGGAAGTTGGTTTTTACCTTCCCTCCTCCCCCTCAGAATGAGCAGCTGCTCGAGCACTGAAGGAAGATGAAATATTTGCTTGTACTTCTGCTTTCTTGTCCCACGTGCTCCAGCAAATCAGACTTCCTGTCCTTACCAGAGACAAGAAAATTCTGAGGCCTCTCAGCATCCATTTCCTGGAGCATTGGTTGGGTTTTGTGCACAGTGCTCTGTGTCATGGTGCTGAGATCCCTGGGATCACAGCCCTTGGAGCAGGATCCTGGCTGGGGATCAGGTCTGTGCAGGGTGAAGGGCACAATCTCAGCTCGGAGGAAAATGAAAGTAATGCCCTGGAAGGAGCTGCCGTGCACGACTGGGAGGGAAAATCTGCCAGCAAAAAGTCTGGAAGTGGAGGAGGAGCTGGAAGTGCCAACCCTGCTGGGCAGCAGCTCCGTGTCCTGCTGCCATCCATGGCACCAGGGGCATCGGGAAGGCTTGGATTGGCACAGCTCCAGCTGGCACTTCAGCCAGCACAAGGAGAAGGTGACCTTTGACCAACACCACCCTGAATGCCACTTTTCCCTTTCTTTTCCAGCAAGGATGCTGCTCCAGGACTCGCGGAACCGATTCTGAGGGACGCCAGCAGATCCCCACCATGACACCGGTTCCGGTCAGCCCCTTGTACATGAGACCCTTGAAGTGGATTTTCCTGTTGCTGCTGGTGTTCTCCCTGGTCACCATGTGGTACATCACCTTCTCCTCCGACGCTGGCCTGGACAAGGTGAACCTGCTGTACTTCTACGAGTACGAGCCCGTGTACCGGCAGCCGCGGCCGTTCACGCTGCGCGAGCGCCGCGGCTGCGCCGACCTCGACCCCTTCCTGGTCATCCTGGTGGCTTCCAGCCCCGGGGACGTGAAAGCCAGGCAGGCCATCAGGATCACCTGGGGCTCCCGGGAGTCCTGGTGGGGCCAGCGCATCCTGACGCTGTTCCTGCTGGGGCGGGGCACGCAGAGGGAGGACGGGGCGGCGGCGCTGTCGGTGGAGGACGAGAGCATCCTCTACGGGGACATCATCCGCCAGGACTTCATGGACACCTACGACAACCTCACCCTGAAGACCATCATGGCCTTCCAGTGGCTCTCCGAGTTCTGCTCCAACGCCAGGTTCTTCATGAAGACCGACGTCGATGTCTTCATCAACACTCCCAACCTGGTGAAGCTGCTGCTGCAGCTGAACTCCTCGGAGAACGTTTTCACCGGCTATCCCCTCATCGACAACTTCGCCTACAGAGGCTTGGACAGGAAAAGGTTCATCTCCTATGAGGAATATCCCTTCAAGCTGTACCCTCCCTACTGCAGCGGCCTGGGGTACATTCTGGATGGAAAGCTGGCTCTGAGGACGTACGAGCTGATGGGCCACGTCAAACCTCTGAAATTTGAAGACGTTTATGTGGGGATTTGCTTAAACATACTCAAAGTCAACATCACCATTCCAGAAGATGCAGAACAGTTCTTTCTCTACAAAATCAACTTCGATGTCTGTAAGTACAGACATCTGATTGCAGTTCACGGCCTTACATCGAGTGAACTGGTCCAGTTCTGGCAGGATTTGTCATCTGACACTTCCAAAACTTGCCTTTGATTGTGGATTTATTTTAGAAGCTTCGGTTTGGTGTAAGAGTGGCCTCTGGAGATGACTCTTGACTGCTGGGGCAGCATTTCTCCAGGGCATCAATAAAACCAGGGATGCACAAAGCACTTTTCCAGGTGTGTATCCCACACCCAGAGGGTGCCTTGGAATGTTCTGTCCCGTCTGCCTCTGCTGCCTTTCCGTGTGCTCGGAGCAACCCTGGGATTTCCCCCTGGGAATCTTCTGGAATGTACAAAATGCCACCCAGGAAAGATGCTTCTGCCAAGAAAGCAGCTTCCCAAATTCCTGCCTGGGTTGTTTTTATTGTTTTATTGCCACTCTCCATTATTTGTTCTCTGCCCAGCACAAAATTTAACCCAACCCAACCTTTTATTCCTGTGGAACCCTCCTGAGAGTGTCACACTCTGGTATTTAAATGTGTCACCTGCACAACGCTTCCAGGAGTGTTCCCAGCCAGGGGATCCTGTGGGATCTGCAGGAGCTGGGGGGAAATGCTGGAGATGTGGTGCACTATTAAATGGAATGGCTTTGGTGTCTCTGCTGGTGTTCCCAGACCAGGGAGATGAAGTGGAGCTCAGGAGCAATCTGGACATCCCAAAAACACTGAGCTCATCAATCCCCCCATCCCTGTGTGTGTGTGTGTGTGTGATGCATCCCAGGAGTTTTGGAACCCCTGTGGGGAAGATGAGAAATCATTTCTGTAGCGATTTACATCTTGTTTCTAAATAAGTTGGGTTGTTTTTGTTCTGATTTCAAAATGCAAAAAGGAAGAAATTCCCCCCCTTTTTGATACTTTTGAAGAAGACCAACTCTGCCCTGTGTGTAAAGACCGGTTTTTAATCACTTTATTCATATCAGCAAGGCCCAGTTTTCAGTAGTTTACACTTCTAATGGACAACGATACAAGAGTTTGCAGTTGCATGAACAGAATTAACCTGGACACATCCACGACACGGGGGGGAGAGGCGGCGGAGACGTCCTGGCCACGCTCCCAGGGCCTCCCCTTGGGCTGGCACAACCCCAGGGCCCCTCTGCCTCTCAGGGACAGAGCCCAGGGGCTGCCCAGAGCCCCAGGAGCAGGGCTGAGGGCTCAGCAGTGCCCCCAGCACGCTGGGCTGCACGGGCAGGGCTGGGCTCTGCTCCGCTCCACGGGGCCGGGCTGGCATCTGAGGCTGGGCTGGTGTTTGTTAAGGGATAAAGAGGTCTTGGGGACAACACTCTCCAGGACAAGGATCTCAGATGTCAGTGTTGTGATGGCGAGGTCAAAGCTTTAAAAAAAAAAAAAAACAAAGGCTTTTTCTTGTCTTTTTTTTTTTTCTTGTCTTTTTTTTTTTTTTTTTTTTTGGCAAAATACAGTATTGCATAACCGAGGGAAGGATGCTCTTGTATTCCTAGATCCAGGTGAAATTCCAGCTGTGCCGTGGGTTTAGGAGCTGGGATTTGATTGTTCTCTGAGCAGGTCCTGGGAGAACTGCTTTGTTCTGGGATTGTTTTTACATCTTAAACCCCCCAAGCCACTCTGTTTTTCTCTAAGCCTGCCCCGTGAAATGCTAAGAAATAAATTATTTACCACAGGAACACTGATACTACAGCACAGCTTGTATTGCTTTTTCCAAAAAAAAAAAAAAAAAGGAATGATGACTCTGCTGCCTTCAGAAAATGGATAAAGCAGAGAGTGCTCGTCGTGAGGCAGGAATGAGAGTGCTGGGGAGGTGAGGATGGCCAGAAATTCTCCTGTCACCTGCAGGAATTTGGGGTTTTTGTGCCCCAAAGGCTGACACTGCTCACAGCTTCCAAGGCTTAGGTTTATGCACAGTGATCTCTTTGTGCCTCCTGAAATGAAATGAATTGTCATTTACAGTGCCAGCAGCATTGGACAAACATCCATCCTGCTCCTGGTTTCAAAAAAAAATAAAATAAAAAAACACACCTCATTTCCAAATCTGGCTTGTATTTGATTCTGACTTTATTATTGCTTAAAAGCCTCTGAAATTCCTAGCTGAGCTCCTGTTTCTGCTCAAAGCCATTCTTAGGGAAGTGGTGAAAGGCAAAAGGTGAAAAACCTTAAAAATATGAATTAATCTGAGCACTGAAGTAGGGGGGCCCCTGAATTTTATTCCATCTGCCTAGAATATTGTACTAAAAACGAAGTGTAAAACACAGGCTAAAGGTTTTCCAAATCCTAAGGTTGTTTCTTTTTTTCTCATGCAGTGTATTAAATCAGAATTCTAAATATTTGTGATTTTGACAGGAAAAACTGTGGGGTTTCCTGACCTGAAAAGCTTCATAATAATAAGAATAACAATAATAACAACAGCAATAATAATTCATTGGGCAAAGATGTTTGGAAGTTGCTGCTGGGTGGGGAGCAGAAGTGAAATTCCCAGTCTGGATGTTATTTCAGAGGAGTTAAAATGCTGCAAATGCTTTGTGTGCATCCTGGAACAAACAGACTCCCAATAAATCACACAGGAAGTGTAAGCAGCATTCCCTGTGGTCAGTGTGAGAGGATCTTTGGGATATTTCCCCAAATTTTGCCTCACATTTGTGGATGGTCGGTGTCAGAGCAGGCTGGAAGATGGAGAGGCTGCCTGATGCAACTCCACAGGCTTCAAAAAAATGCAGGATTGGCCATTAAAAAAAATTGCTTGGGGAAAAGTGCTTCAGTTCCCTATTGCTCAGGTAATTCCCAGAATTATCCCAGACTGGTTTGGGTTGGAAGGGACCTTAAAAACCACCTCGTTCCCACTTCCTTAGGGCTGAGCAGAGCAGACACAGGAGCTGCCCAAATCCATGAAATCCATTGATTTTTCCCTCAAGAACTGACCTCAAACCTCTGTTTGTGGTTCAGGAAAGGCTTCAGCTGCACCTCCCAAGGTTTTGCTTTCCAGAGCACCCAGATTATCCTCCAGAGCTGGAATTTTAAGTTACCTCAGGAAAATCCACATTTACCCACCTGCTCCCCTAAGCCTTGTCCAGTCAGCACTGTAAAAAATAGAAATAATGAAGCTTCAGCTCATTATCACCTGTACAGATCTTTTTCTCTGTGGGTTTTAGAAAGGCCATTTATGGATATATTGGGCACAAGGGGCAGCAGCTCTGGGCTCTGCAGTGGCCAAATTCCAGCAGAACATTCTCACTTGGAATTTTGTACAGAGGCCTAAAATCCTGCTCTGGGAGATGAAAGGCTGGTGAGGTGTTTTTTCTGCAGTATAATCACTGACTAAATGCTTCTCTGTGTAAAACAAGTACCAGCTACCTTAGCAGTAAATCCATATTATTTAAAGCAAGGCTGTCCTGTATCCTGAGACACAAAATTCCCTTTTTTTGTTGGTTTTTTTTTTTTTTTTTTTTGGCTGTGGCATTGGTGTTTCTGCAGCCAACACTGCTCAAGCTGATGCAGCACTTAAATTCTGACTTTTGGATTCTCAAATCTTCACAATGTATTTTCATTTCACCTCTGGAAATGGTTTAACCCTGCAACAGCAGCAGCAGTGGGAGTTTAAATCCTTGATGCCAGGGGCTGCTGTGGGATTTGTGGGAATGTCAGGGCAGGAGAAGGAGCCACGGTGCCACCACGAGCTGTCCCCAGAGGGACAGGCTGGGAAAGCCCCAGCCCTGCCAGGAATTCCAGGAACGATCTGAGTGCAGCCTGAGGGATGGATGGGCTCCGTGTGCTGAGGGAATCCTCAGAATATCCCAGCTGGGGGAGCTGGGGTTGCCCTGGGAACAGCCCCAGATCCCCAGCACTGCTCAGCCGAGGGCTCCCAGCCACACTTTGTCACTTTGTCACCTCGGGCCATCGGGAAGATGCTCTTTGGCAGCCACTCCACACTGACAGCGCTGTGCCCTGATGCTCCGCATGTCCCCGAGGGGGTGAAGCCCCCAAAGCTCCCGGGATGAGGAGAGGGAGAAGGAGAAGGAGAAGGAGAAGGAGAAGGAGAAGGAGAAGGAGAAGGAGAAGGAGAAGGAGAAGGAGAAGGAGAAGGAGAAGGAGGAGCTCCCAGCTGTGCCAAGGGCAGCTCCCTGCTTTTGGAGAGGAGAGGGAGAGGGAGAGGGAGAGGGAGAGGAGAGGAGAGCGGCCCTTCTGCCACAGCCAGCGGGATGTCCCTGCCCACAGCACCTGGCAGCCCTTCCCAGATGGAGGATGGAGTGTTAAGGCAGTGGGAGAACCCTGCATTGGTCAGCTTTTGCATAAGCAAAATATGTACAAGGAGTTGATCCTGGCAGCCTGCAGCTGCCTCACGCCGCAGTTTGGCACAAACCGGCACCGCTGGAAAAGTTTGGAAACGCCTCGACGGGGAGGAAAAACTTCCAGACCTTCCAGCTGGGAGCACAGGTAGGCACTGCACGGGGATGTGGGAGACCACACAAAGCCTCCCACCTCCCTCAGTCCTTCCTCTTTAAACCTGAAGCAGCCGAAGCTCCTTTTGTAAAGCAATCGAAGCAAAAATCCCCGGGCTAAGCAGAGATCGTGGATGGCTTTGGCCAGGGAGGGGGGAGAGGAGGCTGAAGGTGCTGAACCAGTCCCTGCTGCAGCTGCAGCCACTTGGAGGTTGTCATGAGGCTGATTGGGAGCTGCCTGGAGGGGCTGGAGTGACACTGGAGTGACAGGGAATGATCCAGGCAAACCTGCAAACCACTCTTGCTGCCTTTGCCAAAATCCTGTCAGCGTGGCTCGCTCCCAGCTGCTCTCCCAGTGCTCCCTCCTGGCTGGGAATTGCTGCCTGCTCGTTTTCCTGTCTGTCCCAGTGCTGGAGGGGCAGCCAGCTGTGCTCCAGAGGTCACGGATCCCTCAGGAATGCTCCCTGACCTTGGGATGCTTCGTGCAGGCAGCAGCTCCCATCCCAGTGCTGTTATCTATCCCGTTTTTCTGGGCAGGCCCATCATTCCAGCTTCTGCAGTGCCTGGGATGGGTCAGTGGGGATGTCCCTGGACACAAACATCCCTCTGCTTTTAGGGCTGGAATTCCCCTTTTCCCAGGGCAGCTGTGCCCTCCAAAGGAAAGGCACAACGGGAACACCTCCAGTGAAGGAGACAGGGAAGGCAAACCCCACAGACTGAGCTCTGCCTGGGGTTGCTCCAGCACTGCTGCTGTGCCATTCCCAGCCCAGGATCCAGCATTCCCATGGAATCAGCACCCAAGGGCTGCATTTCCCAGCACTCTGACCTCAGCTATTCACACTGGAATAACCGAAGCCATCGTTCCCATTTCCTGCCAGCTGAGCAGCCAGGCTGCACTTCAGTGCACTCTGCAGGGGATTCAGAACGTCAGGAACCTCCCACCCTCTGGGCAGTGCCTGCCTGCTGCTCCAGAGCCTGCTGGGCACTTCCCAGGGGCTCCCCCCTGAGTTCAGGATCAGCAGAGGGCTCCAGACACATTTTTGCACTGGAAATATCACCAAGAGCCAATTAAGGGCTGAGATTTTCCCCAAACCAGTTAAAGGAGGGAAGTTTGTCAGGGGAGAGGTGACCTAGGGACAAAACTGGAAAGGCAAAGATGGAGATTCCTTCTGGAGCAGAAATTTGATTTTTGCCTTGAGAGACCTCAACCCCCTCAGCACCTCCCCAGCCCAGCTCAGCCTCACCCCAAACCCCTGCAGCTGGGAAATGAGGAATATTGGACTCCCCAAGGAACAGGCAATGCCAGGTAACCCATCCCACCCCTGACCCACCTCCAGACCCAAACCCAGGCAGCCTCCAGCACCCTGAAGACTCGAGCAGATTGTCCAGGACCACGTTCTGGGGGAGATCCCAAGGACTTTTGTAAGGCAGGA
Source organism: Phylloscopus trochilus trochilus (assembly GCA_016584745.2). Lineage (NCBI taxonomy): Eukaryota > Metazoa > Chordata > Aves > Passeriformes > Phylloscopidae > Phylloscopus > Phylloscopus trochilus. The sequence goes on along the minus strand of WQNJ02000041.1, from coordinate 17,799,455 downwards.
AAAGGAGAAGGGAGCCATCCCAAACCCTGCCTGCCCTGTCCCTCTGCCATGACACAGCTGGTACCAGAGCTGCAGCAAACTCAAACTGGCCTCATTCCAACTTACAGCAGTCACAGATCCCAAAACACAATTAAATACCGAAAGTTAGATCTAAACAGACTTTTAAAACCTAGATTTAACACAACCTTTCATCTCTACAGTGCATTGACGCTGCCTGGCATCTGCATGCCATCCCAAAAGCCGGTTCCAGAGGGGTCTGCCTCGGGATTAACACCACAAATCCACCTGCAGTGGTCCAAGGGAAGTCTTCTCCAGGCTTGACTTCCAGCTAGGTAGCTCTGAGGAACGCCCTGCTTGCACCAGGTTCCCAACAGATGAAATTCCATCTCCTCTCACATCCCTCTCCAAGTCCATGCCACAGAAATAAGGTCGGGGTGATGCTCGCTGAAGGACAGACATTCTGCCATCACAGCTGAGCTCTGTTCCCATCCAGGAGGTTCAGAACTCCCAGGGTTTTGCTGAAGTCCACCATCAGTTGGTTTGGATAGGATATGGCCTAGAAGAACTGTTCTAGAGCAATGCACAGCCTGAACAGACGTGGTCATTCAGGAGCTCTACCTACTGACATGCTTGGCAGGGGTTTATTCCGGGCAGAGGTTAAACAAAGTGAGAGCCAGCAGTGGCAGCAGGCTGAGAGTTGGCTCCTCTTCCTCCTTCCATCACAAACCCTCCTCCCATCCACCCTCACGCAGAGATGAGGAACACCAGAGCAGCTTCTGAGCAGTGACACCCGTGAGGGAAAAGCAGCAGCCCGGCCCTGACCCCGCCGTGCCCCTGAGGCAGCCCTGGGCTGGACGGGGGAGGCATGAAACCCAAAAACCTGCACGGGATTCGTAAAGAAAAGTGAGAAATGAGAGGTTTCCAGTCGGTTCCTAAGGAGCAGCGAGGGCACAGGAGGCGGGGACATGGGGACAAAGTGGATTCTGCTCGCTCAGCATGGATTTTGTCATATTGCTCCTTCCCTCAAGCCAAGAGCGGAGCCCGGAGGGATCCGCGGCTCCCGGGAGAGCCCGCACGGCGTTTCTAGAGCTACAGATCGAATGTTCAGAGTCCTGAGCAGGCCCGGGGCAGGGGGCTCCCTCCCTCACTGCTGCTCCTCAGCTTTGCTGCTATTCCTGAACTTCACCACCATCACTGTGATGTTGTCGGGGCAGCCCCTGTAGAAGGACTGCAGCACGATGCTCTTGGCGCCGAAGTGCGGCTCGTCCAGGCGCTCCTTGATGAACCTCACGGCCTCCTCGTTGCTGAAGGCGTCCCACAGCCCGTCCGAGGCCAGGATCATGAACTCTGGCTGCAGTTTGTCCAGGTCAAAGCTCAGGATGTCGGGGTCAGGGATCACCACGTTCAGGTTCTTCAGGGGGTAATCGCCCAGCGAGCGCGACATGGCCAGGATGCCCTGCACGCGCCACGAGCCGTTGAAGCTGATGAATCCACCTGGGGAGAAACAGCAAAAAAGCAGCTCTTTGCAAGGTCCAAGGAGCTCTCTGCTTCCTGCCAGACCCCCCCAAGGACTCATCCTGAGGGGTTGCAGAGCTCAGAGTGCGGGAGGTGCCTCTGGGAGATCTCGGAGCTGGATTGCAGCAACAGCTGAACAAGGAGTGGCTCTGCCTTCCCCAGGAATGGCTCTGCCTTCCCCAGGAATGGCTCTGCTCTCCCCAGGAATGGCTCTGCTCTCCCCAGGAATGGCTCTGCTCTCTCCAGGAATGGCTCTGCCTTCCCCAAGAGTGGCTCTGCCTTCCCCAGGAATGGCTCTGCCTTCCTCAGGAGTGGCTCTGCTCTCCCCAGGAGTGGCTCTGCTCTCCCCAGGAGTGGCTCTGCTCTCCCCCAGGAGTGGCTCTGCCTTCCCCAGGAGTGGCTCTGCTCTCCCCCAGGAATGGCTCTGCTCTCCCCCAGGAGTGGCTCTGCCTTCCCCAGGAGTGGCTCTGCTCTCCCCAGGAATGGCTCTGCTCTCCCCCAGGAGTGGCTCTGCCTTCCCCAAGAGTGGCTCTGCTCTCCCCAGGAATGGCTCTGCTCTCCCCAGGAATGGCTCTGCTCTCTCCAGGAATGGCTCTGCCTTCCCCAGGAATGGCTCTGCTCTCCCCAGGAATGGCTCTGCCTTCCCCAGGAATGGCTCTGCCTTCCCCAGGAGTAGCTCTGCCTTCCCCAGGAATGGCTCTGCCTTCCCCAGGAATGACTCTGCCTTCCCCAGGAGTGGCTTTGCCTTCCCCAGGAGTGGCTCTGCTCTCCCCCAGAGAACCCCCAGCTTCTGGAACAGCACAGGATTTCCTGCTCCACACAGCTCCTCAGGAAAGCCCTGGGAATTTTGCAGCAGGAAACAGTGAGGGCACACCTTGCCATCCCTGTGTTTGTGAGCACAGGTGTTTATGCTGCTGGGAGCACACTGATAACCTGAGGGCTCTAAGATGTTTTATATTCATGGAAAAACTCGTTATTCCCATTTTGGAGGGGAGAGAGGCCCTGCATTGCTGGGGCAATGCTCAGTGGAGGGTTAACACAAACCAGAGGAACTTATTTTCTCCACCAAAGAATTTGCTGCTGCTGTGGGAGCCAAGCCAGGAATGGATTCCAAAAAGACTTTGACAAATCCAAGGAGAATTGGCTGTTAAACCTGATGATCCCAGTGTAACTTCCAGCCCAGGAGGTGGCTAAAGTGACAAGTGATGAAAACAAGGAAGATTTATTGTGGGAAGGTTTCTCTCCCTCTACTCCTGCCACAATTTCCGTGTTTGTGCTCCTTATATGGGAATAAAAACCAGCTTGGTTGAAGGAGATTCATGCTCTGCTGATTTTAGCACTAAACCTCCCTCAGGCTCAGACCAGGCCTCTCAAAGCCTGGCTTGGGGCAGGGTTGGGGCTGAAGCTCCTGGGATGCTCCTGGTTATCCATGTGGAGATCCCAAGGGATGGTCACTGGGCTGTTGAAGGCTGCTCTCCCTATCCCACGCAGCTGGGTAAGGGGTGGATCATCTGCTGCCACCTCTGCCCTGTGACACCCCACTGGGGTTTTGGGTGGAAAAAGAGATTTGATCTGCTGGTGCCTCAGCCCCATGATCCCGCCACAATTTTGGGTGGAAAATAGGAGATTTGATCTGCTGCCACCTCAGCCCTGTGACATCCCACTGGAATTTTGGGAGATCTGATCTGCTGCCACCTCAGCCCAGTGACATCCCACCGGAATTCTGGGAGATTTGATCTGCTGGTGCCTCAGCCCAGTGACATCCCACCAGAACTTTGGGTGGAAAACGAGCGATCCGATCTGCTGCCGCCTCATCCAGGCACTTCCCCCCCTTTCTCCCGTGGAGGAAACATCAACTTTAGTGCCAAACAGAAGGTGAACCTTGCAAGGACTCACCAGCTCTCTTGATCCTCTTCCTCTCCTTCAGCTGGTAGGGTTTGTGGTCGTGGGACAGGGGGATGGCGTTGCCGTCCTTGTCGCAGAGGACGCCGCGCGAGTCGCCCACGTTGGCCACGGTCAGCTCCTTGTCGGACAGCAGGGCGATCAGACACGTGGTGCCTGCAGGGGTGGGAGGCAGAAATAAACCCCACATGGGGGTGGGTAAAGAGGTGTTCCTGATCAGCAGGGAAAGGTTCTTCCTTTGTCCCAGAATCCCGGGGTTGTTGAGTTGGGACAGACTGCCAGGACTGGGGAGTCTGAACTGTGACCCTCCGAGCTCTGAGGCCACGTTAAGAGTGGCAGAGGGGTTGGAATGGGAGGAATATTCCCCATTTGTTGGAGAGGAGGAAGCAGGAGGACCCTGCAGAGATAGTTTATCAGTGAAAGATTCTAAGAGTCTGAAACCTACAGAAGAGATGGAATTGAAAGCGAAATTTGAACTGTAAGGTGCTGGGCAGGAAGAGAGCGATTAAACCAGCTGAAAAGACTGGGCTGGGTGATTCAGTGACACCCCTGCCAGGACAAAAGGATGAATAAGGGGTTGGACCTTCTCAGGTATCAGGGAAAAGGTGGTTTTTCAGGATTTTGGTATGTAGAGTAGTATTGTAATGTTGTAGTTCCCATAGGCTGTATGTAGATTCTGTAGGTTTTGTATCTTGAGGTGATTGGTTGATGCTCATTAGAATATTCACGACAGAAAGGGTTCAAATGGAATGTAACAGGTAACTCGGGCTCTTGCTCCCCTGGATCCCTGTCCCTTTAGACCTATGGACTCTTCCCCAGGCAGGCTGCCTTCCCACCACCAATAAACCACGACCAATAAACCACGACCAATAAACCACGACCAATAAACCACGTGTCCCAAAGAGCATCCTGGCCTTCAGATCATCTCTCTCATCGGACACCAACAGCGTTTCCAATACCCATTGCCCATCTCCTTTTCACCTCCCCTTCCTGCTCCCCTCACCCAAAACCAGCAGGACCCCAGCAAATATCAGCTAAAAAAAAAAAAAAAAATCCCATTCTGGGGCTGACACCTGGCTCTGGATGCAATCCCTAAATATCAATAAATAAATCTCTCCCAGGACTGCCTGACAGATGGGAAAAATGAATTCCATCTTTTTTTCTGTTGTGCAATAATGAAACTCAATTTCTCCAGGACTCCTGGGGAAGAAGGGCCATCCATTAAGGGAAAAAAACCATTTCCCACAGGACAAAACCACCTCCAGAACCTCCCAGCGGGCTGGAATTCCCTGGCACATGAGAATTAAATGCCAAAAACGCCTTTAAATAACCAAAATTTGCCACGGATCAGGCACTGACCACCTCAGATGTAAATCAAAGGAATGGGATTAGGAGCCAGCAAAGCTTTGTTGGGAGAAAATATTCTTGCAGAAAATTACCTCAGCCTTAGCTAGTCAAGAATGCCACTTTTTAAACTAAAGGATTTAGAGATTAGGAGAGGATTTGTCCCCATCTGTCACTTTTGGCCTCCTTTCATTTTTCAAAGCTTCCTTACTCAAACCTCACTAAAAATCTTGCCAGCATTTGGCTATTTCCAGACAAACTCATTTTTATTTGTAGCCCTGATGGATTGATCTCCTAAAGGGAAAGGTTCACAAAAAAGAGGGAAAGAGCTACACTGGGATGTGGAATCCATCAAGGCTGCACTTCATTCATGTTGGATGTTGCCAGAAAGGCCAAGTTAACACCCAGAATTGTGGTGTTAATTAAAATTTAACAAAATTAACACCCAGACCCCCAGAGCTTTTGAGCTTCGCTCTGGCAAATGGATGCACCCAAACTCGACCCACTTTGGGAAACATCCCTGGGGAGAAAGGAGCTACCTGGGGGTGCAAAATGGTCCTTCCAAGAGGGATGGGAAAGGTTTCCTGGCTGGAAAAGGGGTGGGAGTGCTTCCCTCTGCACCACACCCTGCCACAATCAGCGACTGAGCCCTTGGAGCCCCTCAAACATCTCCTTTCCCAGCTCCCCTGGCTGCCAGCTGCTGGAATTCCAGCTGCTCATCATTATTCCCGAGATGAAAGCCCTGGGTGATCCCTTCACACCATCCCCTGCCAGACAGAACTGTGTTTTCACCCCTTTCATCACCATCACTTCTATTTGCCAATCTCCTTCGTTTTTTTTGTGCCCCACCAGCAGCTTGAGTTCCCTCATTCTGCTGGGAGGGGAAAAAAAGAAAAAAGCCAAAAAAAAGGGGAAATGCCACCACCAAGGGCTGGAGTGGCTGGAGCAGCCAGGACCACCAGCAGCTGCTGTAATTGTATTTAACTGCCCATTTTCTGTGCTTTGCTCACAATCAGCTCTCCCTTCAAGGGCAGGTAGAGCCATTTCTGCCTTCCTCATAAATAAAGGGACACAATTTAGGAGGATGAGGGGGCTCCACTGCTGGGTTTTCATCTCTGGAGGTGGCTCCACCTGCTTGGGGAGCTGGAATGTTGGGGTTTCATTTGCAGCTGTGCTGCTGGCAATTTTCTAAACCGGTTATTACGGAGCTTCTCATTTCCACATGATTTCTGCTGGATGAGATAAATCCCCAAATATGTGTTTCAAGCAGTTTTAATCTTTATTTTCGCTGTACAAACACGGAGATTTCCATAAAGGAAAAAAAAAAAAAAAAAAAGCTTTCTTTTCCTTCTGCCAGGAATCAGTCATTTCCCTGCATTTTCTCCTCCCTAACAAACTCCTGTAAATGAAAAGAAATGGAGAGGAGCTGGAGTGACCAAAGGGGAAAAAATTATTACTGGATTCATCAGAGTGGGAAATTCTGTGTGAGAAAAGATCAACAGAGGTGACAGAAAGCAACAACTTCTGCAGCTTATTTTTTATGGATCATTAAAAGCAGGCCATGTGTGATGAAAGAAATACTCTGCACCCTCATTTTACCTCTGCTGGCCTTTGAGAACCCACCATCCAAGCTCCTTGTGTGAGGTGTATTTTGCAAAAGGATCTACAAGCTGCAAGGCATTTCTAACTGCTTGAAAAAAAACAAAATGCTAGAAAAAGTTAAGCAGATGAAAACTGTGAGTTTGCTGTCAAAAAGCCTCCAAAATGGCCTGGGTTTGGCTGCCCAGGGCCTGGTGTCACGTTTAAGGTCAGATTTTGTGCTTGCCCAGTCCACTCTCAGCTGGGAGAGCCCAAAAATCAGTTATTTGTGAAGGGGAAAAGAGCAAAGAGCTGGTGATGCCAGGGCTGATGCAGAGACAGGGAGATCAATGAACAGCAGTGCACAGAGCAAAGTGCTGGGAGGAGGAGGAGGAGGAGGAGAAGGAGGAGGAGAAGGAGGAGAAGAAGGAAAAAGGAGAAGGAGGAGAAGCAGGAGAAGGAGGAGAAGGAGGAGAAGCAGGAGAAGGAGGAGAAGCAGGAGAAGGAGGAGAAGGAGAAGGAGGAGAAGGAGAAGTTGGGACAATGAGAAGAAGAAGAAGGAGGAGAAGAAGGAGGAGAAAGAAGAAGAAAAGGAAAAAGAAGAAAGAAGAAAGAAGAAAGAAGAAAGAAGAAAGAAGAAAGAAGAAAGAAGAAAGAAGAAAGAAGAAAGAAGAAAGAAGAAAGAAGAAAGAAGAAAGGAAGAAGGAAGAAGAAGAAAAGCAGCAGAAGAAGTAGAAGTAGTAGCAGCAGCAGTAGTGTCCTCTCAGCTCCTTGGCATCCCATCACTCACGAGGAACATTCCCACACCAGCCTGACTTCAGGAGGAACAAACATTTCCCAACAAACGTCCAACCTGCACAAGGTGTTTGGGGCAAGGGTGCAAATGAGCCACGTCTGGGGGCAGGAAAATGTGAATTCCCAGGAGGACCATCCATACCTGCCTCATCATAGGACACGGTCAGCTTCTCCAGCATCTCCCTGTCGATGGACAGGATCTGCTGCTCCAGGATGCTCTGGTAGGACAGGACACTGTTCTCCTTGTCCTTCTCGTAGTCCTGCAGGTGCTGCTTCAGCACTTCAGGCAGCCGGGACTTCACGTACTCTGCTGCAGACTGTGGGGCAAAGAGCAGGACTGTAATTAATCCATTTGTGTTAATTGGGGTTGGGGCCAGCACAGTTTCACCAGAGCTGATGGCTTTTGAAAATACAACAATCAGATCTCTTGTCTTGATTCTACGTTTTAAAGCACCACGTGGCAAGGTGAAATCAAATTGAATGTGTTTATTCTAAATTTTCATTCTAAATTTTAAAGCACCATGTGTCAGAACAGAATCAAATTGAATGTGTTTATTCTAATTTTTTAATTCTAAATTTTAAAGCACCATGTGACACAGTGGAATCAAATTGAATGTGTTTGTTCTAAATTTTCATTCTAAATTTTAAAGCACCACGTGGCAAAGCAAAATCAAATTTGATGTCCTTATTCTAAAGCACGAAGTGTCAGAGTGAAATCAAATTTCATTCATCAAATTTATTCTAAATTTTTATTCTAAATTTTAAAGCACCACGTGGCAAGGTGAAATCAAATTGAAAGTCTTTATTCTAAATTTTAAAGCACCACGTGGCACAGTGGAATCAAATTTAAAGTCTTTATTCTAAATTTTAAAGCACCATGTGACACAGTGGAATCAAATTGAATGTGTTTATTCTAAATTTTCATTCCAAATTTTAAAGCACCACCCGGCAGAGCAGAATCGAATTTGATGTCTTTATTCTAAATTTTAAAGCACTAAAGTGGCAAGGTGAAATCAAATTGAATGTGTTTACTCTAAATTTTCATTCTAAATTCTAAAGCACCGTGTGGCAAAGCAAAATCAAATTTAACGTCTTTATTCTAAATTTTAAAGCACAAAGTGTTAGAGTGAAATCAAATTTCATGTCTTTATTCTAAATTTTTATTCTAAATTTTAAAGCACCACGTGGCAAGGTGAAATCACATTTAATGCGTTCATTCTAAATTATTATTCTAAATTTTAAACACAAAGTGGCAGAGCGGAACCAAACTCAATGTGTTCATTCCAAATTTTCCTTCCAAATTTTTAAAGCGCAAACTGGCAGAGCGGAATTAAATTTAATTTTTTATTGATTTATTTATTTATTACATTTTAAAGCACAGAGTGCAATCACTTCACCTGCCCTTGATACACGCCCAGGCCATAAATATTTATATACACACAAAGACACAGAAATTCCCTTTAATTCCTTCCTGCAGAGGGAATTAACACAAGGGGGCATGGTTGGGCTGATGCTGGAGCTGTGTGTAAAGCTGGAGTAACAGCGGAGTAACCACTGGCACCAACGCCTGCAGAGAGCCAAACCCAAATTCCTGATTTTCCAGACCCTCCCCTGGGATTGTCACCCTGCGACAGGGAATGGAAATTCCCTTTTTCTGCTTTAATTTGGGGTTTTTTTTCAGGTTTCCCTCTCTGACACAGCAGCAAAGGCTACGGGCTCCGGTTTCCCTGCCAATCTCAAGGCAAAAAAAATAAAAATAAAAATAAAGGATAATAATGTTGTTTTATTCCAGGCCTAGGAGTGACCAGAAGTCACCTCTGCTCTGCTCCAGGCTCCTCCTGGGGTTATATTTAGTTTTCCAAAATCGATCAGCGATTAAATTGCAATCTTAAAATATCCGCGAAGTTGTGCTCCATGTTCCTGCACCCTGCTCCTGTCTGGCACCATGGGAATCACTCCTGGAAAACCAAAGGAACTGCCCACATGAGCACGGAATAATTAATTAAATATGAATTAATTTCACATTTGAAGAGTTGCTTTCTCCACGGGGAAAAAGGCACATTGCACACGGATTTTTGTAGCCCAAGTTGAGGAACTTGTGTTTAATGTGAGAACAGATTTGTTCCCTTTGATCCCTTTGATTATTGTAGCCCAAACTGAGGAATTTGTGTTTAATGTGAGAACAGATTTGTTCTCTTTTATCCCTGGGGGGGATTTTTGTGCTCCTGGAGAACACCTGAGCTCAGGAATTTGATTTCTCAGCCTTCCTCCTCATCATCCCTATGGGAGAGCAATTCCATGGCCACTTCTCTAAAACTGAAACTCCAGCATCCCCCTGGGAATCTGCTCCCAGTCTGAAGCAAATTAAATAAAGGATTGACTTTAATACCTTAATTGACTTGAGGGTATTTCGTCCTACCATGGAAAATTAATATTTCATATAGAGAGAATGTATTTTAAAATATCTACAACAAAATGTACTTGCAGAGCTTATTCACCACAAAAATCCCATTTTTCTCTGTTCATAAAAATCCCATCAGGAATTGTTGAAATCTCTCATTCTTTCAGCAACCTGAACCCAAATTTGCTCACATTTTTTAATTGATTGGGGAAAAAAAAAATCCAAATCAAATTTTCTTTTTATATAAATGACGCTGAAATTTGCTCTCCGAAGCGGCTCCTTCTGGGAGCTGCTTTGGACACGGGGAAGGAAAAGGTCTGAAAATGTTCATTGTGGGTTTCTTTGGGAAGCTGCCTCAAAAATCAAGTGGTGCCTGGACAAAGCATCTCCTCACTGGCTGATTTGGGAAATTTGGGGAAAGTTTGGAACTTTCGGGAGAGTTTTGGTGGGTGGGAACCCAGCAGGGGCAGCTCCATCCTTCCCTGTCCTCACCACATCCCATAGCCTGACTTTGCCCACCCGCCAAACTTTTCAAATTCTTCTTCACCCCCCAAAAAAATTCTACATTTCTGACATTGAAGCACTCAAGTTTTAATGAATTAATTGTGTGATAAACGCTGCTCAGTGGAAATCCCTGTCCGAGAGGCAAAGCCTCGGCAATGCCGCTCACCCCACGCTGAGGAGGAGGGAGAGGGAGGGAGGGAGAATTTCCCAAATTCCGTGGTTTTCCCACACAAATGGAGCTCCCTGTGTGGGCACAAGGAGTGACCCGAGTGCTCCGTGACCAAACTCGTTAATTAAGAACGCCAAACTCATTAATTAAACAGCTCCACGGCCCTGTGAAAAGGCAGGGTGGGGAAACAAGAGCCACGGGAAGGTCAGGACGCGGCGGCCCGGGAAAGCTCTGAGGGATCCAATTAGCTGGGACAGACATAATTAATCAACATCGCCAATTTAACACACGCAGATTTTATTGCCCCGGCCCCACAAACGGCACCCAGTCCCCCATTTACAGGGAGAGGGGGAACACCACGGATTTATGATCTTCACGGCCTTGAGAGAATGAATTCTGCCTTCCCAGCTACTGCGGACATCCAGCGAGCAGGAAAACACGGAATGCAAGGGAAAAAAAAAAAACACGGGGAAATAAATTTTTCCAGGGAAAAGACAAAAAGGATTTAACCAGGGAAACAGAAAGGATTGTATATAAGGATAAATATAAGGATTTACCAGGGGAAAAATAATAAAAAAAAAGGATTTACCAGGGAAAATAAAAAAAGGATCCGTGGCAGAGTGTGGCGTTCCTGGTGCAGGATCTAAACCAGCAGGGACGGCAAGATCCTGCTGTCACACCCCGCTGTCCATCCCTTCCAAAAACATCTGGATCACCACAAGTTTCCCCCTTCAGAGGTGATGTCCCATCCATGGAAGGATTCAAATCCAGGTTGGAGCAAGCTGCGATGGTGGGAGGTGTCCCTGAGGTGCCCTCATGGAACCAGATCATTTTTAAAGTCAAAGGATGGACACGAAGATTTCTGAGCCTTGACAGCGTAAATCTGCCAAGTTAAAGAAGGTTTTGGGAGCAAACCTTAGGGAAATGTCAGTGCAAAGTGGTGCAGAAAAAAAAATCCCAGGATTAACCTGGTTAAACCCTGAGCTGCTGCAGCGATCTCAGACTGACACATCCGCACAGTCACAAGATGTCCAAAAAGAAAAGAATATAAACGCAGAAACAAACAGAAACGGAAGGATAACGCGACTTGGAGCAAAAGGCAGTGAGAAAAGGTTCCACAAATCCATTTGGAAGGAGGAAAAGGCAGGATTTACCAGGGGAAAAATAAAAAAAAAAGATTCACCAGGGAAAATAAAAAGTGGTGCTGCCCTGCTGAGCAGGGACAGGTGATGGCCTGAGAGCTCCAGGATTTAATGGCTCTGCCCTAAACTGCTCATTACCTTTCTCCGGAGTCACCACCTGTCCCCTGCAGCTAAATCCCAGGCAAAGAACCAAAATCTTTGGCAGAACAGGGCAGGAACAGGTTGGGAAGTGTTTGTAAAGATGAGAGATTTTTTTCCGGCTGGCTGGGGCAGCTGAAACCCACCCAGGAGAATGCAGGTAAATGGGCTGAAAAAAATCTCTTTAAGGACCTCTGTGTTTGAAAATTCCCAGGGGATGGGGAGATGCTGCTTGGGAAGGGCACTTTGGAAATAATCCAAAGGGCGAGAGGTGGAATTACAGAGCAGCCAATTTAACTGTGATGCCTAAAATCCGGGAGAGGGGATCAGATGGTTCCTACACGCAGGAAAAGCTGGGATTTGGAAGGCACAGGGATTCCTCAGGGGCTGGGGGAGCTGCTGATCTCATTCCTGTCCTCTGCAGCCTCAGGAGCAAATTCTGTGCTCATCCCAATAACCCCCTTGTGCTTAAACCCCTGAGTTCCATGGAAATCAGGATGCTGAATCCCAACAGATTTCAGAGAATCCTCAGGGATGCAGATCCATCTCCAGAGCCCCCTGGACCCAAAGGTGTTCCCAGGGTGGGGGTGACTGTCACTGTCACCATCCCACCCACACCATCCCAATCCTTCCTGAAAAAGATGGAAAGATCATGGGACAGATTCCAGCCAGAGCTGCTGGAAAACTGGATTGAAAATCCACGGATTTGAAATCCCACGAGGATCCCATTTGTATTTTCACAGTCCACATCTCAGACCAGCACTCCTTAGCAGAAATACTTTGAAATACAGGTTTTTGGACTTGCAGGTTCTTTTTTAAAAAAAGCCCCAAATCCACCCACACCATTCATTATTCTAAGGAAAGTGCACTTAACTTATTAAACAGCTCTCAGTGGGAAAGCAAAAAGCATGGAATAATAAGGCTGTGGACAAGGAATGTATTCCAGAAAGTCCATCTATTAATTTTTGTAGCAATTCTCTAAGGCTTTCCTGCTTCTTTTCCAAACAGGACAGCACAGAATTATCTAGTGATTGACATATACACATAAATTTAATATTCCTAGGTTAAAAAAAACCCCATCCCAGATTAAATAAAAGACCTGGAATCCACCTTTCCCCGAGCCCCTCGTTCTGGCAGAGATGTCCCAGCTTCCAGGGGACAACCAGGAAAACATCAGCAGCACCTTCCCCTGCTCAAACATGACATTTTAGTGCTATTCCAAGAGTTTTCTTGGCATCCTGACACTCTGGAAGTGGCTAAAGGATATTCCCTGGATTCCTGCCTCCCTGAGAGCCAAAGGATATTCCCTGGATTCCTGCCTCCTTGAGAGCCAAACTCACGGCAGACAAATCTCTTCACACAGGAAGGGCTGGGGTGGGGGATGGAATCAGATCCCAAATTTCTGCTCCAGGGAAATTCCTGCTCCCTTCCCATCCCAGCCCTGGTGTTCAGGATCAGCTCCTGTCCTTCACCAGCAGACACAGCTCCCCTGAAGCCAGTGAGATTTTCTGAGGCAATCCTCTTGGAATAAGGATGTGGAGCTCGGAATGGTCGTTCCAAGGGAAAACACAGCAGAGCAAAGCAGAATCTGCTCTCCCGGGATAACACGAGATCCACAAATGCCACCAGGACAAACAGCTCACCCTCTAAAGCAAGGAACTATTTAAGGACAAGCATGCCAAGAGAATTTTTCTTTTAATACCAATTTTTGGTGTGTTTAGCCAATTATTTCTATCTATTTTTTTTTCTCAGCAATAAACGATCAACATATATCCTAGGGGAGCCCAGCCCAGAATTAAAAATAAAGTTATGAGCAGAAAATGTGTGAGGAGCTCTGAAATTCTCTGCTGGGACTTTCAACAGCACTGGACACCAAAACCACCACTATTATTTTCCAGCCCATGCGCTGTGATTTCCATAGCAGACCAAATATTAGCTCAAAAACATCTTTACTTCATCAGACACCGTGGAAAAATGAGGAAATTAGCCTGATTCCAAGGAGATGGCTAAAGTTCAAATTAGTATTCACCCTGGATTGTCAGAGATTTATGAAATGCATAATTACAGTCACCCACAGCTGCTTCAGCTGGAGAAAATAATGGATTGCCCAGTGAAAACTGGGAGAGTGAGGTGGGAAGGAAAAAGCCACCTGGAATTTGGGCTTTGCTGGGAGCACACGGAGCTTGACCTCCTTTGGCACAGCCTGTGTGTGGATTTGTGGCTCCCAGCAAGGCAGAGAACCACGTCCCCACGTGGGTAAAAAAAAAAAATAAAGCCACCACCATGATTTGTGGCTCCAAATCACACATTTCAGTTCAGCCCTTAAAGCAGCCCCTGTCACTTGCTGCTTAAAGGGAATTATTGAAGTGTTGCTGTGTTTGAGCAGGGGAAGGTGCTGCTGACCTTGTGCTCCTGGTTGTCCCCTGGAAGCTGGGACATCTCTGCCAGAACGAGGGGCTCAGGGAAAGGTGGATTCCAGGTCTTTTATTTCATCTGGGATGGGATTTTTTTAACCTAGGAATGTTAATTTATGTGTGTATGTCAATCTATAGATATTTTTGTGCTGTTTTGTTTGAAAGGAGCAAGAAAGCTTTAAGAGAATTGCTACAAAAATTAATAGATGGACTTTCTGGAATACATTCCTTGTCCACAACCTTGTCCCAATGAGGAACAAGGAAGATGTGGGATGGAAAAAAGGGATTTATTCTGTTCTCCCTCCCCCAGCAGTCACTGCAGGGACACACACGTGTGGCTCTGCTGCAGCACAGGTGACAATCCACGAAATCCCCATCGCTTCCCATTTCCCACCGAGGGAAACACTTGGACAAGCCACGGTTTTGGTGGCTGCTTTTAATTAAGGAGTGAAAATGAACAAGCCCTGTGTGATGGAGCCAAGCTGCACACGAGGGAAGACAAAGCACAGACATGGATTCATCCCTGCTGAGCCACCAGGAATGTTCTGGAACCTGGAGGTCTCATTAAAACACTGATTTCATCAAGGAAAGGGGCAGCATTACCAAGATCTTTTCTGGCATCTCCACCCAGGACCACAGCACTTTCCCAGTCTCACTCACTCAATGAAGGAGTCATTTTTGGAAACACAGGAAAATATTCCCAGCCAGATCTGTCCCAGCACTTTCCCAGTCTCACTCACTCAATGAAGGAGTCATTTTTTGAAATACAGGAAAATATTCCCAGTCAGATCTGTCCCAGCACTTTCCCAGTCTCACTCACTCAATGAAGGAGTCATTTTTGGAAATACAGGAAAATATTCCCAGGCAGATCTGTCCCAGCACTTTCCAGTCTCACTCACTGAATGAAGGAGTCATTTTTTGAAATACAGGAAAATATTCCCAGCCAGATCTGTCCCAGCCCTTGGAATTTAATTATCTGTGCTGTGAGAGGGTGAATTCCCACTCCACAGGGAATGTTCCAGCCTGAACCCCGCGGTTTTTGGGGCTTTCAGTGGAATCTCTCTCACCTCCACTCCTCCCCTTTTCTCATGCAAATCCATGCAAATGCAGCCAATTATCCCGTCAGTGTCACTGATGAGCAGAGCGGGCTGGAATTCCTGAAATCAGCACCTGACACATTACCCTGGAATCCCACTCCTCTTCTCCAGCCCGAATCTTTAGGGGCAATCATCGCAGCAAGGAGGTGGAAGAAGATTCATTAACACCAAAAGGAGTAATTAACACCCCAACCATCACCTTATTTTCATAGATTTTATTAATAAATAGTATTTATCACTTTTTTATTTATTACTTTTTCTTTCTTATGTCAAGATATTAAATAATATCTAAAATATTATTTAATATTTTAATACTTTGGTGCTTCATTTCAATACTTTACTAATATTTATCAATATAAATACATATTAATAATTATTAATATGTATATTAATAATATATTAATATATTAATAATATATTAATTTATCACTTTTATTGATTACTTTTTATTTATTATGAAATTATTATTTAATATTTTAATGCTTGACTATTATTTATTTATATTTATTCATTTTATCAATAATATTTACAATTTTATTTATTTTTTTATTTATTACATTATTGCTATTTAATATTTTAATACTTTAGCACTTTTAAAAATACTTTATTGATATTTAATATTTATTACTTTTATTAATTATGTCCATCATGGGCTCACCATTGCCTTGGGAGCCCCTAAATTTTCCTTCAGGACCACACTGTGCAATATCAGATATCCAGAACCGTGCTTGGATTTATTAATTGCAAGTTATTGCAATTAATTGCAATTAATTGCAGCTGCTCCCCCAGGAAATTAGAGCAATTCCTCTGGATTTATCAATTACTTAGGGATAATTCCATTGAAGATGGGAAAAGTCACAGGACAATTTTCCAAGTGAACACACCAAATCAACAATTTCTGTTTACTGTTATCCTGAATGGGCACAGACTGAAATGAAGGAAATTCCACAGAAACTTAAATAAAAGATTTTTTTTGTTGTTGTTGTTCTGGTCAAACACAGGGTGCCTGGAGAGGCTCTGTGAAGCACCATCCATGGAAAAACCAAATCCCACCTGGGCTGGGTTATTTCCACCCTGAATATTTGTTCTGACCACCCCCCCCCAAAATTAACAACATCAGGAATAATGAGAGTAAAGGAATTATTCCTGCAGCAAAAAGAAAAGCATCAGCACTTGAACTGCACATACACAGCCTCGGAATCCTAATTAGTCAATCATTATCCATGCCTCTTTCAGGAGAAAAATTAGTGGGGAAATGAAAGTGAAAATGAGGCCCAAAGCAGTTGTTTGGTAACAAATTCCTGTCAGTTCTGACAAACGGGGAGCTGCTTTAAAGGGGATGGATTCCATAAATCCTGGAAGATGCACAGGCACAGAAGAGCAGCAATAATTCTCACAAACACCCACGTGGCCATAAGGAAAGCACGTTAATGTTTGACTAATATTTGAATTTACCAAAGGGCACGATTCAGTTAATGGCACAAAGCAAAATAGCTGTGATTGAAGTGCTAAAAAAAAAAAATTAAAAAAAAAGGGATGTCAAGATTTCACCTGATTTTCATGCTAATTGGGGTGGAACTATTAACAGAGATGAGCTGAATATGAAATGAAACCCTGTAAAAAAAAAGAAAAAAAGGGTTTTTAAATGCCTGAAAAGACTTGGCCATTACCAGGTAACAAGGCAGAAAAACCCAGGTCCCAAATGACAATTTATTTACTAAATGTGAAGGTGCACACAGCAGGGATTGCGTTTGAAGGCCAGCCAGGAGCACTTCATCCAGCCAGGATGAATTGAAACATTTCCTTCTATCCCTGTAATCAAACCTAAGCAAAAGGGATCATTTTTTACATTGGCATAAACAGGCAGAAGTGAAAAAAAGAGCAATAACCCTAAAAATAATGCTCAGAGTGTCATAAACCCTCTAAATTTACACAGGTGTTGAACTGCTCGTTTTCCAAGCCTCATTTTTTTTTTTTTGATACAGCAAAATGCTGCATTTTGGATTTTACTGAGCTCATCAGGTTCAACATTGCAGGTAAAAAAAAAAAAAAAAGAGATTTGCAAAATGACTCAACTTTAAATGCCATTTCCAACTCTGTGCCTGTAACCCTGCATCAACACAGCCCCTGAACTGAAAGCTTTTATTAGGAATTAAAATGCCTTAAAACTACTCCAGGGGATTTCCACAGGTGTCTCTGTGCAGAAGCTTTTCCAAAGAGCAGGGTTTTGTTTTTTTTTTTTTTTTTTCCTTTTTTTTAAGTGAAAAACCAGTTTTAGCAGAAGCCTTTCATTCTGCTCCTGTAGTTGAGGGAAAAAATGTATTTATAGCCTATTAGACTCAATTAAAGAGCAAGAAGCATTCATCTCTCTTTGCCATTGTTCTCTCCCTCCAAGCACTGAGGGAGAGGAGTGGAATATTTTAGCCTAAATGGTCTCTCCTGATTTAGAGACTTCACTTGGCGCCAAGCAGAAATCAAGAACTGGAAAGATTCAGCCTGGGTGAGTTACACAGGAGACAAGAAAAAAATTTTAAAAAATCTCTTATTTTCACCTGCATGGAATTTCACCAATGTTCAACCTGCTGGTCACAAACCTGCCTCCCACTCTTCCTCAGCACTTGTAAATGGAATGTTTCTGGAATTCCATCCAGTGCAGCTCCAAAGCTCAGCAAGTGGCAAACACACGGCAATTTTCAAATACATACAGAGTGTTAATGCAGAAAATATGATCATTTTGCCTTCCTCAGCCATAAATCCCCTGAGGGAGGCAGGAAAGCTCCTGGAGCAGGAGATGTTGTCCCTTGGAGCCAAGTCCTGCCCTGATAAGGCTTTTCCTACAGGAGATAAATCTAAAGCTGGAAACAATCCTTAAGCTTCCGTTTAAGTCTGACCTTAACAACTTCTCTATTAAGAAATCCCATGAATAATTAGCCTGGTGTTACAGCCAAAGCTTGAGGAGAAGGTGAGGAGATGGAGATAAAACCTTTCAGGGTGAGGAAGAGGAGCTGGGGAGCCTCAGGCTTCATCCCAGCAGCTTTTCCTGAGGGATCCAGGGATGCAGACACAGCTGAGACTTGGCCCAGCTGGATTTTCCTCTGTCCCTTCCAGGACTGGGACAAACCCTGCACACAAAGGGTTAATAGGGAAAAGGTGGAATCCCTTCATTCACTACAGGGGCCACTTTCTTTCAGAAATGAAAATTTCTGAAGGGGATAACTTGCAGGTTCAATGAGCTCTGGTTTAATGTAATTATGGTTTATTTTCTGAGATCCCCTCCTCCCTCTGGGTTTGAAAAATCCACTGGATTGACCCAAATAATGAGCTGGAGGCAGCCAGGAAAGGTCCCTGTAAAACTAATCTGGAATAAAGCAAACTTTTGTGTCCCCTCTGTGTGCTCCTGGAACACCAGGCTGCCAGGAAAAGAGATTTTTGTGATCATGTGGGTGATAAGCAGCTGAAACACGAGACTGTGGCACAACTCAGGGCTTAAAAAGGCTCCTGGAATCCTGAGATGTATAAATAGTGGGGTAATAATGATTGATTGGGGTAGGGTTATTAGGGAATTGTTCATGGAAAACCCTGTCTGGCTCGTTGTAGCCAGAATTTGAGAATTGAGAGGAGCTGAGGGTTTAAGAAAACAATAACAAAAAGGGAAAAATTACTTTTAAAAGGTCTTTTTTTTTTTTTCAAAGAAAAGGAAAATTTCCCTCTGAGTTAATGGGTCAGAGAGGTGAGGATGTGAAGGCTCTGAGGGAGGAGATGCTCTGCTTGTAGTGACACAGCTCCTTTTCCTAAAACCAGGAGGAATCAGAGCAAGTTTAGGGACATCAGTGACTGAGGAAAAAAAAGGATGGCACAGCAGGATCTCAGCCCACCCTGCTACAGAGTGACTGCCCTGGAATTCATCTGCAGGTTCCTCTCCTGAGCTGAAGGACCCAGAAACTCCCATTAAATAAAACACCTCCTGCAGGAAGAAAAGACAAACCTTCCAGAGTGGACAGAATTGATGTCAGAGAGTAATTATATAAAGCACTTAATTAAATGGCAGAGGCTCAAAGACAGGGACTTCATTAAACAGAAGAGCAGCCAATTCCAATCCATAAATAGTTTCCAAAGCTTGTTCATTTTCTGGAGGCATCTCACGACACAAAACACTGAGAGTTCTGCCCTTGAGAGCAGGAGAGGCATAAATCAGAGCCCAGTTCAGACAAACACCAATGCCTGGATGTAAAAATGCCCATGTGAAAGAACTGGAAAAAAAAGGATTTTTTCCTGCCTGTGGGGGTCAGAACATCTCTGGTTATTGAGCCCAAAGGCACCTGGGGAGCAGGGAATGCTTTGGAGGTGGTTTTTGTTCATATTCCTCAAGTTCATGAGCAGCTCATTCAAAAGGATGGGAAAACAAGGAGGAAGGAGACAGATGTAGGAAAAAGGGAGACAGGAACTCATGGAAGGAGAAGAGTGAGTGAAGTGGAACAGCCAGGAAAAGGAAAGATGACACCAGTGGTGTTCAAAGAACATCTGGAAGTGCTGACAAGGTGGGCACAGCTTGGACTCTGTGGTCTTGGGAATCTTTTCCAACCTCAGGAATTCACTGCCAAGTGGCCATTTCAAGGGCATTTTCCTGAACACACAGTTTAATTCAGTAAGATGGGCCACAGTCATTTTGTTTCTCCAGCTCGTTAGGACACGGGTTGTTAATTGCTAATTGTTAATTCTTATCAAGGCAGAAGGTCAAGGAGGTTTCCAGCTGTTTTCATCTCTGAATGGGTGGAGAATGGAGGGGCTGAGCAGGGAATTATCCAGCTGAGGGGGGAAAGTAACTTCACAGAGGGGAATAAACAGTGCCTGCCATGGGCTGAGCCCTCAGGAATGACACTCTGGGTGACATTAGAGTGTTGCAGCCACCATTTAGCAGATTTTATATCTTTGTTCATCACCAGGCTGCACTGCACCCAAGCAGGGCCACCCCAGCAGCACCACACTCCAAGTGACAGCCCTGACCAGGATTCCTCTCTCTCAAGTCAAGCTGATTAAATGTCCAAGCAGTTTCTTTCCCTTTACTGCTTCACTCTGCAATTTCCTCCTGTTTTTAAGAGCAGCCCCAGCACGGATTAAAGGTCCATGATAGCACACCATAAAAACTTCAAAGCAGCAACTGCAAGTGATTCTGCTTCTGCATTAGAAGCTCCTTGGAAAAAAAGCTCCTGCTCTGAAGAGATAACAGCACAGCTTTGATTTTAAGGCTTTTGTATTGCTTGGAGTGTTTGTATATTAAAGTGACACAGCCTGGAGTTTCCAGATTTCATGGCAAGCCTTGAGACAACAAAAAGCAAATACCTTTCATCGGCAGCGTGGAGCGAAGCAACTCAACGCAAGCACAGCTTAATATTTTGGCCATGTGCCCAAAAATATTCAACCTTTCAATCCCAGGAGTTCAGACAGAAATTTAAGCAAACCTGAGCTAACGTTTCAGAAGAAAAAGAGATTTGAAATCCAGAGAAACTCAAGATATCCCAGGGGCTGGTTGGGCTTTCATCCCGTGATGGTGAACAAATGCTGGCAGTGCCCTGGGAGCTGGAATGCTGCTCCAAGCCCCTGATCCCAGGCACTGGGACCCTTTTCCCTGTGAACCACATTTACTGGTGAAAACACCACTCACATCCAGCCTTTGCTTCCCTCTTGGGAATGAATCCCTCAGGTTTTCCTGAGCCAGGTCTCTGACAGCCTCTGAGCTGCAGGCTGGGGAGATGGAGTTTATTTCCCAGCCAAACAGGGCTTGTTGGCAAATCAGTGTTCTGCTGTCGCTCAGGCATTGATTTATTATTTCCCAAAATCATCAATATTTCTCCCCCAAAGTCTCTGGGCTCTTTGGTGCCGTGCTCTGTCCCTCACCCTGGTGCTGTTCCCTCCCTTCATCCCTCAGGGTGGGTGAACTCTGTGGGGATTTCTCCCCCTCTGCTCATTATTCCACCTGGATCATTTCCACAGGACTATTCCCCCTCCCCCAGATTTTTCATTTTTTTTTTTTTTCCAGAGAGTTTCTCCCTATTATTTTGCAGAGAGTTTCCCAACAGCTGTCCAAGGCAAGGATCAGGGCTGAGTCCCACTGCCAGGAATCAGCTGCTGACTTCCCAATCTCGAAACCCCTGGACTCCAATCCGAGCCAGGCAGCTCTGGGAATATCCCCAGATGAAACAATGGGAGCATCACTTAATCCTCTCTGCAAGCCCTCCTCTCATCCTCTTATCCCACAGAACTCCAGCATTATTCTCAGAACCATGTACCCAAGGTGTTATCTCTGCCTGAGCTCTGTTTACTACACCTGATCACTAAACCATGCCCAAACCTCCCAGCACCTCATCTCCAGGTGCTTTTAAATCCACCTACACAACCCCATTCCCTCCAGGCACTGCCTGATCCCAGCTGCTGGAATAAATAAATAAATTTCAATAATAAATCCAGATTTAATCCCGGCTTTTAACACTCGGAGCAGTCAACACTAAAAGGGATGAACTGTGGTGAAACCAAAAGGAGAAGAGCGAAACGGGGGGAAAAAAAAATAAAAATCATCTCAACCACTTCAAGTGTCTTGACAGATAGAGACAAAAAAAAATGTGAGAGAATAATTTTGGGCAGGAAATTGTGGAATCACAGCTTTCCACCCCAAAAAAAAAAAAAAAAGGTGGGTTTGTTTCCTGACGACCGACGGCGGGACACAGACAATGAGAAAACAACATCTGAAAGAATTGAAGGTTCAAGGAAATGCTGCCAACACTGGGCAAAAAAAAAAAAAAAAAAAAAAAAGCCCAAAAAAGGGTAAAAACCAGGGTTTGGGAATCTTGTGGGTGTGACAGAAACTCATCTAAATCGAGACAAATAAAATACCAGCAGGAAATGTTTGGGGGGGGGGTGGTGGGGAGGGGAAAACCTGGTGTGTTAGAAGAGTGAGAAACTTCTCTTGGAGCCAACAGGATGGTAGAGCCAAATAAATGAAATAAATGGCATTTCTGAGGGAGAAGGAAAGGGGAAGAAGGAAAAGGGACAAAAGGGAAGGCTGAGCACCAAGGAGCTTGGTAGAGGAATTTTGGGAGACACCTTGAAGGGTAAGCTGGGCTAAAGGAAAGGAGAGGTGCTCGAGGTGCTAAAGGTGAAAACCTTCAAAGCCTTCAAATCCATGCCCTGGTCTCCAGCTCCATAAAAATAAAAAAAAATTCCTAAGGAGAAGGAAACTCAGCTGAGAAGTTGCTGCTGATGCTGGAGCTGCTGGGAGGTTTCTGCTGGCCCTGGATGCCCTTACAGCAATTAAATCCCTGCACAGAGCCCTCCACTGGGGCCAAACCAGCTAAATCGTTTTGTTTGCATTTAACTCTGCAAATCTGAATTTTGCTTTGATTTTTTAAGAAAAATTCTTCTTTACATTCTTCTTTAAAAATGAGAAGGTGGGGGTTATTTTCTTTTTCGTGACTAACTGCAATTAAAAATTTAATGGGTTTCTACTTTGGGGTTTTTAAATTGTAACATGGTTTTTGGGGAAAAGCCTGTGGGGTTGGGATGAGTGTTGCTGTGAGCACTAAGCTGGACTCAGGAAGGGACTGGGAGTTCCAGGTGGCTTTTCCAGCTGCAAAGCCCAAAGAAAAGCCCATCCCTGCCCAGCCCAGCAGCTCAAAACCAGATGCCTTGCTTGGCCTTGGGATTCAGTCTTGGCTGTTTTTCCTTCCATCCCGTTCCAGGCAGGAGAAAAACCCCCTGCAAAATTAAAGCCTCACCTTAAGGAGCTGCTGATACTCCTGTATCAACCCAAAAAATATCCTGGGAGGAAATGAATGTGTTGCTCTGGGAGGCGAAAATGAGGCTTTAAAGGGAAAGTTTCATTTCATTTCCCACCTAAGAGAACAGAACCAGGGAGCAAAAAGCCCAGGGAAATGGGATCAGGGCCATTTCTGAACTCCTTATTCCCATTTTAGAGCCCATAATCTCCCTGTCCCCCACACGTGGCTGCAGCGTTTTCATAAAGTGGATTTTAGTGAAGTGGGAAATCAAATTTGCAAGAGCAAGGACTGCAGGAAATCACGATAAAATGCTTGATGTTTCCTGACACTTAAAATAATATTCTAATCTGGTTTTCAAAAGCTTTGCAATAAAAACTCTGCTGCCTGGAAATCAGGCAGAGATCGGGGGGGGTGAACCAATCCCAACACAAAATTATGCAATGAATGTTTTCACTGGGTACAATTAGGGGGAGATTATATTTTTAAAGACCTGCAGATTAAACTACCTGAAAAAAAAATGAAAATGTTTAACCCCAGCAATCAAACTGAGAAATAAAATTGGTTTGATCTCAGTTTTGTGGATAAAAGGCTGTTTCACAAGGAGATGTTTTCCTCACTGCCATCCACACAAGAGATTTTTTGGAGAGCTGCTGGGGAAACATCCTGGATTTCTTTTCCATGGAGGTTATTTTGGTCACTCTTCCAGTTTCACATGCACACGAGGAGCTACAGGCTATTTTCTGGTACCAGAATGATCTTTATCCTGCTATTTTTACTTCTCATTTTGCCCTTGGCCTCTCTGCACAGCTTTCCCACTCCCATTCCTCCCCCAACCCCAGTTCTTTGCACCCTTTCCTCCAGAATCTCATTTTATTCTCCTTTAACTCCTTAAAAACTTTGAATTTAAGGTCTCAGCTTTCCAGCAGAGCCCAAACACTGCTACCCCATCCCTTGTTCTCACTGAGCTATTTTTTGCATCATCAGTTTTGAACATTCAAGTGCATTTTTGTAGAATTTGGGGCTTTATGAGCTGCTAAATATTATTGAGCTTCGAAAGATCTTAAAGGTCTTTTCCAACCTAAATGGTTCTGTGCCTCTTTAATATCTTAAATAAGCAGAGAATAAATAAAACAGTGAAGCTCAGCTGGGCCTAAAAACCAAACTCCACCTTTAGGGAGTATGGCTGAGGTGGAATAAAACTCCTTAAAATCTTTTTAAATTATACTTTATATGCATCAGGAGGATGTGCTTGAAAGGAAAAAAAATGCATTTTCCTGCTGATTCCTGTGGTTTTCTATTTGGCCTTTCTCAGTGCTGACAGGAATTACGTAAAATAAAATACATGACTACAGGGTCAAGCAAAAAAAGCTGTTAAAATGTTTTCATGGGTAGGTGGCCAAGAAATAATCTGATTTTCTCTTAGAAACCGAGCTGGAAACCCACTCAAACAACATCTCTTGGTGATTTAGCGTCGTAGTTTTTTTTTAAAGTGAAATCAATTACGAGAAAAATCTGTTTCTCTCTCACCAAATATTGCCAAAATAACCTGCAGCTCGTTCCTTTCTGCGAGGACTGACACGTCTGTAGCTTTGAAAGGCATCTAATGAAGTCATTTCCATGCAATTTCTTGGAGTGTTCATGGAGAAAATGCCACGAGCTGGAAATCCCACAGGGATTTCAGGAAAAAAATCCTACAGGGAATTTGGGATAAATCCCACAGGGATTTCAGGAAAAAAATCCTACAGGGAATTCAGGAAAAATCCCACAGGGATTTCAGGAAAAATCCTACAGGGAATTCAGAATAAATCCTACAGGGAATTTGGGATAAATCCTACAGGGAATTCAGGAAAAATCCCACAGGAATTTCAGGAAAAAAATCCTACAGGGAATTCGAGATAAATCCCACAGGGAATTCAGGATAAATCCCACAGGGATCTCAGGAAAAATCCTACAGGGAATTCAGGAAAAATCCCACAGGGAATTTGGGATAAATCCCACAGGGATTTCAGGAAAAAATCCCACAGGGATTTCAGGAAAAAAATCCCACAGGGATTTCAGGAAAAATCCTACAGGGAATTCGGGATAAATCCCACAGGGAATTGGGGATAAATTCCAGTTCAAGGTGTTTTGCATAAAAAGAGATGTCAGATTTGGAGTTTTTAATCAAACAGCAAATGGTGTAACCAAAAAGAAGGGAAGCAAAAGCTTTCCCTCGATATTTCCATCACTTTTTTTGGAACATTCTCCTATTTTTTGGTGGTGAACAACTGCATCAATCCCAGGGGGAAAACCAGGGAATGCAAATCCTGAAGTTTCTGCTTTGTGGGGCACTGGGAGAGGGAAGGAGTGAGGATTTTCCCCCCCAGTTTCCACCACTGGAATATAAAAAATACACCTTTAAAAACATATAAAATATATTTAAAATATGTTATAATATATAATGTTTAGTATATAAAATATATAACGAACATGTAATGCATTGTACAATATATTATAGGTAATATATTAAATATATCATAGTGTATATACTCTAGAAGATATATTCTATATATTCTATATAATCTAATATATATATATGTAATAGACATAATATATAATATATATTGTACATATAAAATCAAGAAATCCACCAGATGTGCTGACAGCTGGAAACCTGACCAGCTGAAATCTGCATTAATACCCAGAATAATTCACCCCAGTGGGAGCTTTGTGGCACCAATTATTCCTTTGCAAGAATCCAAGGAAGAAACTAAAAAACCCTTTAGCCAAGGAATGGTTAAGCAGGGAAAAAAAAATAAAAAATCAAAGTATTCCCATTTCCAGGCCTAAATCTCTGCAAGGCACAATCTCTGCGTGTCTCTGAGCAAAAACCTCGATTTTGTACCTCTGGCATAAATAAAATTCAGCTTGTGCTGATCCCAGTGTCTTTTCTGGCTGGAATAAATACTTCAAAGCATTATTTTGGGTTTAAAAATAGAATTATTTTGGCCTGCTTGCAGTCTGGGTGGCACCACTGGATGTGGCAGGGCAAAACTTGGGAGTTTTACTGCTGGTTTGCCTCGTTGTGCAGGATTAAAGAGCTCAGTCAGGTCACAGAAAGACAAAACCATGGACATGAAGCATTTAAATCAGTTTGCATGGAGGTTTCCTGGGAAAAAAATGGAGTGGCCATGATGAAAAAATTCCTTAGAAGTGAAGGAAAATTGAAGGAAGCTCCAGAACAGGATATCTGACATATTCCTAAACCTCAATAAATAGAGGGAAGAAAAAAAAATCTCATTTTCCTGTACAGAACATGACATGTTAGGGATGTAATTTATATATATAATTAATATATCATTTCTAAATAAAGCTCTTGGAACATCCCATTCCAGGGAACAGTGCAATCATCATGGGCAGCATAATTTAATTAATTTTTCACCACTGCCTGTACACAGCTGTAGAAGTGAAGGAAAAGCCAGCCTACCTTAACCATAACTCATCAATCCAATTAAAACCCACATCACTGACACCACGGAGGGAGAAGATGCTTTATAAATAAAAAACAAACCTTGAAGTTCACAGATCCTTTCTCAGGGAAGCAACACAAAGTATTAATAACATTATTAATTCCAACATCCTAGCCAGGGCTTTGTTTGCAGGTTTATTTTGGGGGGGAAATTTTGACAAGGTCCCTCTTTGATGTGGTCCCTTTCAGGATTATTTTTGGGAGGCGTTTTTGGAAGCCACCAGCACACGAGTGGACAGGATGTTTGTGAGTTCTTGCCTTTGAGAATGGAATTACCGTGTCCTGATGTGGAAGCTGCCAGGGTAAAAGCTGGAATAACACTCCAGGCACGGAAATTCCTGCTCCAGGATCCACCCTGGGGTAGGTTTGCACATCCCACTCACTTCAACATCCACCAAACCCCCGGAGACAGGGATGGGACCTTGGGAGACAGAACCTGGACACATCACATCAAGGAATGTTGGTGGGAGATTGGAAGAATGAGTGGTAAATTATTAAAAACCCACCAACTGTTCAAATGCAGGTGGTTTGGGAGAAGAAGTGACACAGAAAACCAGGAATGTGACCTGATACAACACCAAGGAAAGCCCCGTGGCTGCACTTTTGTCCCAAAAATGCTCCTTGGCCACGCTGGTTTTCCCACCCAGATGCAAGGCAAACTTGATTTAACACCAATTATCCTCCACAGGGACAGGCCTGCTCCTTCCCACCACGTTCCCATGGCACTGACATTACCCCCACAAAAAAAAAAGTGGCCAAAGATTGCCCCTGGATGGGCTAAATTCCACATTAATAATCCCACAGTGTCACCTCTGCTGCTCCTCATCCAGCACCTCCCTGAGCAGCCCATGAAGGATTTTTTTTTTTCCAGCTTCGTTTCTTTTGCCACTAAATCCAAACAATCTCCTCCTTTTCTAGGCAGAGCCTTGCCAGAGCTTTTAGGAAGAGCCCTCCTAATTCTGTATTTAGCCACCAGCAAATTTGTGGCATTAAAAGCTTTTCATCACCAGTGCTTGGTGCGCTGCTGTCCAAGAACATTTCCAAAGGATGTTGTTGGCTGGGCTGGAACACAGGATTGCTCCTTGGTCCTGGTTCAAGATGCTCATTTGAGTCAATCCCCAAATCCAGAGCTCTGTTGTGGGTTTTAATGAACTCTGCTCTTTCTTAATTGCGTTTCCAACGTGCAGCATGAGGTGAAAGGGACGGAAAGGAAAATCAAATTCAGAATGGTATTTACGAATTTCCTTTCTTTTCCTTTCAGTGCAACCACGAGGGTTTGGAAGGGGATGTGAAAAAAGACAGAACAGTGAGGTTGCCCAAAGCACCTGACTGAGGAGGAGTGCAGCTTCGTGCTGTGAGGCTGAGGAAATATTCTTTAGGGAGAGAAAAGAACAAACCACACAGAATTCTTTCACGGAATTCAGTGGGAAAATAGGAGAGCTGGGGAGAGAGAGTTGCCCACCTCTGCTCTGCTCAGAACATCCCTCTGGATAAATGTTTTTTTTAATCTTACTTCACCACCCTGGTCTCTCCTTCATGAGTAACAGGAACTGCAAAATCCAAATATAAAGCAAAACTCCTGAAGGCCACAATGACACAAGCATTGCTGAGTTTCTCCTAAATAAAGAACCTGAGATGAGAGATCTTGAGCAGTGGAGATAAATCTGTGTAGAGAGATACCTCAGGAAGAGATCAGCAGGTGATAAGGAAGTTCTGTCCCCACCTGGCAGCATTTCAGGGGGAGTGACATTGGCACTCTTTTAAGTAAGTGCTGACAGCTGGAAAATAAAGCCCTGCACTTGGCAAAAAAAAAAAAAAAAAAGAGAAGAGGGGGAAAAAAAGAAATAACCCTGATGAAAGAATAGGAAGTGATTTATGAGTAACAGAAGAAAAGGCATCTGGTGCAGTTGTGAAGGTCAGAAGCTGGGAGAGCAGAGGAAAGGCACTGCCAGGAGCTCCCAGCAAAGGGAGCAGGAGATGTGAGAACAGCCTGGCTCAGCAAAGGGAGCAGGAAGAGCTCAGGGACAGCAGCAGGAGGACAGCAGGGAGGTAAAACCAGGCTGGCCTCAGCCAGAGGGGAAAGGAAGGTGAAAACAAATGGTTTGCCCAAAAACTCGGGCTTCTGCAGGTCTGGAGATCTGGTGGAAGACAAGGGGGAGCGGAGCCGTGGAATCACAAAGGGCTGTGGGGTCAAGGACCTGAAATCCCATCCCATTCCATGGGCAGGGACCCTTCCACCCTCCCAGGAGGCTCCAAGCCCTGTCCAAGCTGGCCTTGGATCCAGCAGCCCCTCTTGCAGTGCTCTCCTGTCCATGGCTCTTCCCTCTGCTCTTCCCTGAATGACATCCAGGGCCTCCCCACCCTCACAGGGAGGGGGATTTTTTTTTTTCTGAATCCAAACCTTTCCTTTTTCACTCTAAAACCATCTCCCCTCATCCTGCCAGATATGGAGCTTCCTTCACACCAGGGCAACCTGGGACCCCTCCCAGAGTTTAAGAGGCTGGAGCAGGAATTTATCCAGTAACACACCAGGAAATGAGCAGGATGGGTCAAATTAATTAGAGAATCCTTAAATTTGGGAAAGATCTTTAAGGCCCTTGAGTGCAGCTCAGCACCACCACCACGGTCAGCACTAAACCACACCCTCCAAGTGTCACATCCACACCTTTTTTAAACTCCACCATTAATTAAAGCACTTTATTGCCAGGCTCTCCATGCTCTCACAGCTCCCTGGAAAGGTTTGTTCCCCATTTCTGTTCTACTGCTCAGGTGAGCAGCTCTAACTCCTACCTGGTGATGTGACACCACTGCAGATAATTCAGGTTCACAGAAAGAAATTTCCCTCCCAATAACACACAGCTCACACCCCCTGGAGTGTTTGGGGACAAGCCACAACATTTTTAATAATGAAGGCTGAAAATAAAAGAGGTTCAGGAAACTCCCTCTTTAAAAATAAATGAATGAGTGTAAGTAACTACCTCCACGCTTCTGAATTGTTATTCCCCTCATGAGCAGCTTTTCACAGCTTATTCAAATTCACATATTGTCCCTGCACTAGATGCAGCATTAGAAAAATAATTACAGAAGATGACAAATGGAGTAAATTGCACCCAAACTGTGGCTATAAACCAAAAAAAGCTGTCTGCTCTGTTGTCAGGTGTTTTGAATTATTCTCAAGCAAGTCCAGAGGTTAATTTAATAAATATTATGGTGTTTGCCAGCCTTAGAACCTGTGCAACATCACCCTTCAACACTCCACAGCCCAAACACCTCCAGAGAGGAGCCATTTATCCCAGCACAGGGAAAATCCTGCTCCAAGCCCTTCTGGGAAAGACTGCAGAAGTTAAAATTTAATGAGCAGGCTGCAGAAAATGGGTAAATTTATCCTTAAACCAAACAGCTGCTTCATTCTGAGCGCTCGGGCTCTGCTTAGGAGATGAAAACCTTGAGGAGGAGGAGGTGAAGTTTGGGGCTGAGGAGGCTCCTCACATTTGGTGGTGGTGATGATGG
The DNA here is from genome assembly GCA_016584745.2 of Phylloscopus trochilus trochilus. NCBI lineage: Eukaryota > Metazoa > Chordata > Aves > Passeriformes > Phylloscopidae > Phylloscopus > Phylloscopus trochilus. Next base: position 17,769,666 of record WQNJ02000041.1, on the reverse strand, counting down.
TGATGATGATGGTGATGATGGTGATGGTGATGATGATGATTTTGCTCAGCTCACTAAGATCCCAGCTCCTGGCCAGTCCCAGGAATGCTGCACCAATGCACTCAAGAGCCATCCCAGCTTCTGGTGCTCATGGAGCAGTTGGTATTTATGAATTCTCCTCCATTTCATTAAAGATGGGTGATCAGCAAAGGGGAACAGCAGCAGTGGAACTGGTTTTTACATGGAGGCCAGTTTGAGTTTTATGGAGCAGAGGGAACAGGAATTAAATCACTGGAATTAAGAGGAAAGCCAAACACAAAACTGCTTGGCTGAAGTTATTTGTGACTGCAGGCAAAGCTTGGTGCTGCTGCTGACTTTTCCTGGCACAGCTGAAGGCTGAATCCCAGGGAAAACAGGGAAATAAATTGTGATTTGGGAATGTCCAAGCAGAGATTCCCTCTCAGGGGCACAGCTCTGTCCCCTCCCTGTCCTCAGCCCCCCTTCCCAGCTCAGGAACTTCATCCTGAGCACGGAGTGAAGATGAAATCACGACCATGCATTTTAATTCCATCAGCTGGAAGGATTTTTTTTTTCCTTCTGTTAATGCAAAATTAGCATCTTTAAAAAGAAAAAAAAAACCCTACAAATTAAATCTAATAGTGTGAACAGCACAGAATGAGTGTGGGGGAAGTGTGGGACACACTGCAAAGAGCAGAAACTTAACTCCATTTTTAAACTTAGGGGATTGCAGCCTGAAGAATGTCAACTCTGCTTTTCTAATTCTTCAAACATTTAAAGCAAAATAGTAAATTAAAGGGCATTTTCCTACTCTCACTCTAATTGTGAGTGCCTTCACCTCTGCAGTTGCAGAGTTTCTTGAGCACATAACAGGCAATGCTTAAAGATCATTAATCAGGGGGGTTTATTCCTCACAAAAGTGCCCAAATTGCTGCTGACATGGGACTCACACGTCAGGATTTTCTCCCTGAATTTATTATGGCACAAACATTTCAGAAATAGATTCCAGAACCCAAATGAAAACCTTAGCAGGGAACTGAGGACGCTGTAATGGAGTAAGGTTTGGATTTCAGATACAATTTTTGCTTCAGATGTGAATATGAATCCAGAATGGAGCTTTTGGCATATATGAGGAACATTCCTAAATGTTAATAATAAATTAATAAACTACAAAGCCCTGGGTTTCCTGGGTTAAGGAATAACCTCAGATTTATTCATTTCAGGAAGACAAGAACAACTTGCACCTTCTGCTGGCAGAACCTGCTGCTTCTCCAGTGTTGTTGCCTTTGCAATGCAACATTTAAAAATCAAGAGATGGAATTTTCCCCTCTCTAAAAATCCCTCTGGAGACGGGGGAAAAGCAGGAGGAGAAGTCTGGGTGTGGTTCCAGGCATGGCTCCAGTAACCCCTCTTGTACCCCACTCCTGTCCATGGCCCTTCCCTCTGCACCCTGAAATTGCTGCTGCTCCAGGAGTGACAAAACCAGCACAGGTCAAGCTGTTGGTTTGGGATTTTCCTGCCCCCCAAAAAGTGGGATTTCTCCATCTCTCCATGCCCAAGCACCCACAGCAGCATTTGGGGACACGGTGGGTTCAGGAGTGACCAGTTAAAGATCCCAGTTAAAGCTGATGACGCTCCAAGGATCCCTGACCACATTAATCCCATCAAAAAAAAATTTCATTAAAGCTGCTTGTACCACTTACATCCCACTGAGGGCAGCCACACTTGGAATATTGCAGGAATTACCTCTCCCTCTGAACAGCACAAGCTCTAATAAACACATTCACTGTCTATCTGTATTATACCACCTGTATAAATAATAAATTCAGCCTCTCTAGTGCCAGGCAAGTACTACACAAACACCCTCTTGCTTTACACACACTGCAACAAAATTCCTCTCCCCAAAGCTGTCGTCTCTTTGAACTCCAAAGCCAACTCAGAGCAAAGCAAAACTGTTTAAAGATAAATGATGTGCAGCCCTTGCCAGAAAAGCTGGGAGGGAAATGCAGGAAAATGCTCTCCTTCCTCCTGGCTGCTGACAGCCCCAGCCTGCTTTGTTGTTTCTGACACAGCAGTGGAGTGGAAAAGGAGATGATTTGGTTGGGGAGCAGGAGTCGTGGAGTATTTTGGGGACTCGATGTTCTGTAGCCCTTGGTGCCAATCTGAAGAGGCACAGAGAGGCCAGGGTTTGTTATCCCAGGAACAACATTTATTCCTAATGCTGCCAGCATCTCTTTGGAGAAGAACAATTTGCAGCATTTTGCCCATTTTTTTTTTTTGGGAGGTGACGCAGGAGCTGGCAGGATTTATGGCTGTGATGGGACCCAGAGAAACAGTGATGGGCTTTCATCTACACCAGGACATTGCTATTTTTATTTAGATTTCCAAACCCAAAATAATGGGCTTAAACACAGTTGCTGGAGTTGGGACAGGATCTAGAAGTGACAAACCCTGTGTTCACCAGGTAAATCTGCAATAACATGATCTGTTTTCATAAATTCTTTATCAGGGCCAGCCTGGCACTGGGGTTGATGATGCTGCTGTTCAAAATATGCACACAAATTAATTCAGCTTCAGAATCCTGGAGCTTGGCTTTACACTGAGTGCTGATGTGGGTCCACCACAAAAAGCCAAGTCCAGTAACTGAGGGGAAAATGCAACAATAAATTGCAATAAAAGGCAAACTGTTCACCAGCCAGGCTTTCCATCATCCCTGAGCAGCTTCTACCACCCCAAACCGAAGGGGGAACTCAAAACTCAGCCCCCAAGGTGAGCTGCTTCCACCTTCACCCTCTCAGAGAAGACAAAGGAACACCTGGGAGCCCATTCAGCAAACAATTCCTGCACAAACAAGTCCTCACCTGGAGAAACCAGGCTGAGAGAAAGAAATGCTGGGATGTACCTGACCCAATCCAGGTGCACTCGTGCAGGGGCAGGGAAAAGGTGTGCACAGAACTTGGGGGCTGCTCCCTGGACAGCCCAAAACACCCAGGAGCTGGGGCCAAGGAGAATTCCCTGGAATGAGCATCTGCCCAAAGCAGAGGCACAGCCCTGAGCTCCAGGCTTTGCCCTGCAGGTTGTGCAGCCTGAAGTGCAGCACAGAGCTCTGATCTCATCCCAATCCCACTCTGGCTTTGGGAAAAGCAGCATTGCACTGCCAGGGACAACCCCCACCATGGAGCTGATGGTCTGCTGAGAGCAAAGGGAAAAAAAAAAAAACCAAACAAACAAACCCCCCCAAAAAAACCACCACAAAAAGGCACTTTTTGCAAACTGAACCCCTCCATCATTTCCTCCTGCTCTGGGATCTGAGGCACTTGGAGCAGCAGCTCCTGTTCCAGGGGGAAGCTGTCCTTCCAGGAGGCTGATTAACAGGAATAGAAAATGACATTATTAATACAAGCCAAGGGCAGGTTCTTGCTGAACAGGAACTGTCAGAGCTGCTCTGCTGAATCCCAGCCTGCAAACTGCCAGGAACTCCAGCAGGAAAGGGATGCTCCACTCCCACTGCCAGGGAGAAATGCTGAGGCAGGCAGGGGATGAGGGGAAGAGGAAAGGAGAGAAGCAGGAGAAAGAAAAGCTCCCATTCTGGGAAAAAAAAAAAGAAAAAAAAAAAGAAAAAAGAAAAAAAAAAAAAAAAAAAGGGAATAAGAGCTGTCCTCCCTCACAGGGACACCACAGGAAGGGATGGTTCAAGGGAAAGGGGAATTCTGCCAACATAAAATTCATGTATTATATCCAAATTTCATATATCCAGGCAGCCCATGATCCAAAAGTTGGTATTTCTGTCACATAGGGTCAAACCCCAACATACATACACACACATATTTATATATTTAATTATAAAAATGTATATATTTTTACATATATATATTTAATATATTTAATTATATATTTAATTATAAAAATGTAGTTTAATTATATATTTAATTATATATATTTAGTTATAAAATATTTAATTATAACAATCAATTTAATATTTATATATTTAATTATAAAAATGTAAAAAATAGATTGAATAGATTAAATAGATTAAGATACATATTTTCTATATAAATATATAAACCATAAATATATATAAAATATATAATATTTAACATATAAAATATATATAATGTATAAATATATCCAATTATAACAACATAAAAATTATATATATAAATTTTATAGATATAGATATAGATATACACACATGTGTACTACAGCAGTCTCTGCAGCCACTCATGAAGAATGAACAAGAAAAATAATTAACAGGCCACAATAATTGTAGTGAAGCCTGGAGAGTTTGAAACACTTCTGTGATTTTTAATTCTTGGTAGTTACTCTGCTGCCTGTGGTTTTGCAGCTGCTCTGCAGGAACACAACTGCAAGGATTCCTGTATATCAATATATTCAGTTTAGTGCAATAATCTCATCCAGCACAAGCTGATAAGACAGATTTTCCTGCAAAACATGAAAGATAAGGGACAGATATTCCTCAATCTGGTTTTGGGTGCATCTCCTCAAAGCACCTTTAATAAATTACTTTTTTTGGGGCTTCACCAGGGAGTTACAACTCAGTTGTGAATGCAAGATTTTATATTTATGATCTGTGACAGAATTCGAGTGAAAATAGGAACTGGAAATAGTAATCCCCCCCCCAAAAAAAAACCCCAAAACCACAGAGCAGGGCACCCTCTTTATTTCAAGGTCATCACTGGGCACTATTTCATGATTTTGTCAGGCTGTTGCAGCCAGGGAAAAGGAATTCCTGCTTCATTTTGGGAACCAGTTGTGGTCAGTGCAAAGGAGAAGAGTTGGCTCTTTCCAGATCCTCAAAGAAACAGCTCCAGCTGCAAATTCCCTGTGAAGAACAGTCTAGAAACCAACTCTGAGCTATCTCCAGAGCCAAATCCTTCTCCAAACTCAACTCAGGGTTGGATTTGTGATATCCTGGGTCTCAGACACAACTCAGGATGTGCATCTGGGGCTGGGGAGAAGCTTCCAGCTCCTGTTTTCCCTCCCCAGGCCTGCCTGGGAAGGGTCATTAGGCTGAGCAGGTGCCAGCTTTGACCCAGGCAAAGCCATGAGCACAAATGCTTCCCTCAGGAGCCCCCCAAAAACAGGAACATTTTTCTGTTATTGCCAGAGATGCATCTTGCAGGGTCAGTGAACACCTTGGTGTGCTCCCCTGCAGCCTAATGGAGCGACACCAAAGCATTTCCCTTTCTGCCTTCTCAGCTCCTCCAAGATAAATATTAATGGCCAAGCACGGAGGGAACACTCCAGTGACTCCTCTGCAGCTATTTCACACTAAATAAGCCCTTTAAAGTGGTTTTTTTTTTTCTTTTTTTTTTCCTCCCCACCAGAACTTCTCCTCTGAATATTTTCTAGGCTGTGCTTGGCTTTCTCCATTTATTTGTACAAAGCTGGGGTTGGTGCAGAGCTGCCTCGTGTGGGCAGAGCAGCTCTGTGGCAGCAAAATGCAGATTTTCCTGAAACCTGGTAAGAAAAACCCCCCCTCTGAGGGGTGGTTTCACAAGGTGGTTTCCATCTCTGAGCTCACACAGCACCACCAGCAAGCCCCTGCTCTGAGAAAAGGATGCTCATAGCCCCCCCAAAAAAAATCTTTTGACAGTAGCCATTTATCCTGTGTGAAAACACAGAGAAAACACAAGTAACACACCCAAGGCCCAATTCTGTTAAAGATCTCCTTGCAAATATTACATTTCTGCTTTTGCCACGGGATAAAGGCAGCGTGGATTTGTCTGAGCCTGGCCTGAGCATCCACTGGCAATGCCTCCTGTGGAGCTGGTGCTCTCTTTCTTTCCTGTAATGAGTAGAAAATTAATTAAGGAGACCAAAGCCCTTCCACAATGCACACACCACCCCTGAAAGGCCAGTTTTTCCTCCTTCCCTCTGAGAGCTCAGGGTGTTTTCACAGAGAGCTCCTTCCGTGCTCCCCAGGATGGAACAGGAGTTGAAATCCCCAAGTAAATATAAAATGAATAATCTCGAGGCTGCACATCCTAAAAATAGCTCTCATGTACGTTCTGCTATGAATAATTCCTCAGTTTAGGGAAACTGAAGAGCCTTTTAAAGCTGAGACCACAGAGCCTGCACTTTGGACACAGAGAGAGAGAGCTGGGGGCACTTTTGCCCAAAAAAGCCAGGCCTGGATAATTTTTCCTGGATTGTTCTGATGCCAGAGCTTGTTTTTCAGGATCATTTTCTTCCACTGGTCCACCACTTCACACATCTGCATTCCTGGAGATCCCAAGGGGGGTTTTCCATTGGTAACTCACAGAGATCTTTAAATCTGCCAATTCTTAAGACTCTAAATCAACTGGAGAGTGGGATAATCCTGGATGCAGGAGGGATGGGGGGATAATCCTGGATGCAGGAGGGATGGGGGGATAATCCTGGATCCAGGAGGGATGGGGGGGATTGAGCTGCCCAGGGCAGCTGAGACCTGAGCAGTGAAGGAGGAGCTGCCAGCAGCACATCCAGAATGGGTCTGTATCCCAAAATCCAGCAGGGATAAAAACAGTTATTTCAAGAAACTTCAATCAAACCAACCAGGAAAATACAAATTCCAGATGCAGAGCTTATTCCTTTGCAGATGTACAAACACTGAAGAATTGTTTTGGGTCAAGACAGACAAAACAGCTTTGAAAAAAAACCCCCTGATTTGAACAGGATAGAAATAAACCTGGGCACCTATTTGATTCAGCAAGTTAATTAAAGGAGGAACTTGTTTTCCTTGCATATGGATCACAGCAATTTCTGAGGCTGAGGCTGGAGTGATGGTTTAAAAACGTGCCAGGCAGTGCCACCACCACTGATTTCATCTTCCTTTGGAAACAAAAGCCTTTTTAGACTGGAACTCTGCTGAATTTCTCATCTGATCCACTCAACTCACAGAAAAGTCAGGGTTTAAATCACAGCTAATTGCCCAAAAGCTCCTTCCTTCCTTTCCTGTGAAGCCAGGCAGGGAAAAGAGAAAAATCCCGAAATGATATCTTTTACAGCAGAACTTTCTGGCTCACAGAACACTCCATAAATGCAAATTTTTGTGCACTGCTGTGTCACCCAACAGGCTCCAGGCAAAGCCACCTGGCTTGGGGACATCATTCCCTGCCACACTTCAGACAGCCAAAAAATCCCAACCCAGGAATTCCCAGGGAATGTTCATCTTGAGGGGTGGCAAAAAAATAAACCCAAATTCAGTGAGGATTTTATTTAAGGGAGCAATACCCAAGTGCCACCTCTTCAGCACTACTGAGCCTTCAAGCATGAATAAATCAGATTATTCGACTTGCTTTGAGTTAAAGTGAATGTTTATATAACATTCCAAGATAATGCTTATATTAGATATAATGTGACACCATTATATTAATATATTATGCCATTATATTAATATATTATATTATGTATTAATATAATATGTAATATGTAATATATAATATATAATATAATATAATATAATAATATAATATAAAAGATAATATATAGAATATAATATATAATATATAACATTACATATAACATATAACATATAATATATAATGTATAATATATAATGTATAATATATAATATAGAATATAGAATATAGAATATAATATATAATATAGAATATATAATATGTAACATATAATATGTAATATATAATATATGATAGATTATATTGTATTAATATAAAATAATTATTTATATTAATTATTCTATATTAATATAAAATATAGCTTAATTAATTATATTAATAGACATGAATATAAAATGATATTAATATAATGTTATAACAGATGCACCTATAGATTAATGGATTTGGTGCTGCTTGCCACAGCCTTTCCACAGGAACAGGCTCAAAAAGCCATTCTCTCCTCACTTCTTCTTTTCTGCTGAAAGCCACAATTATTCCACCAACTCCACAGGCTCTGCCCTGGCAATTTGTAAATGAAAAGCTGAGATGCTGTTCATTAAGGCTGGCTAATTAAAAGTGACTGTATTTATCAGGGTAACTGCATGTTTTGCTTCCTGAGCATCACTGGAACAGGCTCAGAGCTGTAAACTCTGGCTGCTTCTGGAAGTTATCCACAGCAGCTCCTGTCAGATAACTTTTTAGCCTTTAAAAAAAAAATCTTAAGTTCCTCAACAGCCATAAAAAAATCTACCAAAAAAAAAATCCCTAAACAGCCAAAAAAACCAAAAAAAACCCCCACAAAACAACCCCACACAAAACCAAACAAAACCACCAAAAAATGAACAAAAACCCAAACAAACAAAAAACCAAACAAAAAAATGCTCCAAACAGAACAAACCCCATAAACTTAAGACTGCCTACCAAAAATTGTGCTGAAATTTCACACTGGGTTAGAGGTGTGGCCTGAAATGAAGAAATAAATTTCTCTCCATTGCAGGCCCCAGAAATAAAGCAGTATCCAGCTAATTGGGACAATCCCTGGATAAATCAAGGGAAAGAAGGGAGCCCATGATGCCAAGCTGGATTTGGGATTCTCCAGGAAAAACAGGAGCTGCAGCTCCTCAAACCACCCTGACAATTAATTCCTGGTGGTGATGGTGGAAGAGAAATCACCTCATTGTCTTTTCTCTCATCCTATAATCACCCACTTCAGTATCACTTTGGAGCAGCTCATAAAAGCAGACAAATTCAAAGGCAGGGATTACAGACAGATCCAACATTAATCCAGAGCCCCTGTCCTCGCTGCACATTCGGGATCAGAATTTATCTTGCACATTTTGCTGGGGTTTTGTTTTACAGGAGGGTTTTGCAGGGCATGCAGCTGCTCAGGGCTGGGGAGAACGAGGAGTTATTTAGTGGCTGAAACCTCAGACAAGAGGATCCAGCCTGGATAATTTTGTCACAGCGTTCAAAAAAATGGGCTTTGTAATATTTAAAATCTGCTGGTTGAGTTTCTGCTGATCTGAATCTATTCAGGACTCAGCCACAATCAAATTTTAAAGCAGCACCAGGGCTTGTCTCCTCCTATCCAAATCTACCTGAGAAGTTAAACTGCATTTAAGGTGGATTGAAATTCCTTTAGGTGACACAGTAGATTTAAAATTAAAGTACCTCTTAACCTGAAACTGGATATTTTTTTTTTTTTTAATTTTATTTTTTATTTTTTTTGGTCAAAGTGTCTGGGAAAAAAAAAAAGCAGCAGCAATTACCAACTCCCTGCAAACCCTGGGAAACCTATTCTCTTTTTCTGAAAGATGAGGAGATTACAGACACCTCTTGCATTCAAACCTGCCCCATAAATCTGATTTTTCTTCTCACTATTGCACATGAAGATCACTCAGGAGCAGACAGTAAAGCAGCAATAAACCAAAACATGTGCCAAAATGTGTCTGAGCAAATCTGCTGCTGGTGTCCTAGGTTCCAATGTAAAATTGTGCCCAAGGTCTGTATTCTATCCCCATGAGCCGTTGGAGCCAAGGTGGGGCAGTGTTTTCCTTATCTTCTGTTAATGAGCCCAACAATGCCTTCCCGAGGAAGTTATCTCTGGTTAATGGGCCATCAAGGACCCACTGCATGACTCACAGGATGAAATAATCCCATTGTGAGATGCTCTGCCCAGGGGGAGGAGCCAAGCATTCCCACCTGGATATAATCCAGGGCTTGAGACATCACGAGCAGCTTTAATCCACTGAACTCTCAGAGGAGACAAGAGCTACCAGATGGAATCACTGCTTGGACAAGAACATCTCATCTGGATTCCTGGAGGAAGACTGGACCCTTCTCACCATCCCTGGACCCTTCTCACCATCACTGGACCCTTCTCTCTCAGGATCATCTCTGCTCCAGCGGAACCACATCTGCCACTCCAGGAGGATTTCTGGACTGCTTCAAACACCCTGACTAACAGGGTGTTAGGTTGTATCATTCCATTTATTTCACCTTTTTTCCTCTCTTCTCCTATTAAATTGTATCTCTGACTGGGAGTCTCACTGGTTTTGCTTTCAAACCAGCACAGCCAGGAACCCCAAACCATCTTTAATCACAGAATCAGCCAGCCCCCAAGTACCATGAACCAGGCAATTCCCAGCTCCCAGAAGAGCCAGGATGGAGCAGGAGATGCCAGCAGGGGCAATGCTGACACAGGATTTGCTGCAGGAAATGAAGGACAAAGCACCTGGGGCACCAGGGAGGGTTCTTCTCTTGGATTCATGGATAGGGAAATGGAACACATGGAAATTAAATCAGTGCCCAGGGTGGCACAGGAGTTCTGCAGCCAGGGCTGATCCAGTTACTCAGCCAGGATCCAGGAGAGGCACGAGGAGCAGGATTGTGGAGTTCATGTAAGGATTGCCAGAAGAATGGAATGGTTTGGGTTGGAAAGGACCTTAAACCCATCCCATTGCAGCCCTGTCATGGCAGGGACACCTCCCACCATCCCAGGCTGCTCCAAGCCCAATCCAGCCTGGCCTTGGGATCCAGGCTCTGGGAATTCCAGCCCAGCCAAGAATTCCTTCCCAAGATCCCATCTAAACCTTCCCCCCTTCAGCCTAAAGCCATTCCCTCTTGTCCTAGCCAGAGCCTTCAATTCCCTCTCCAGCCTCCTCATAACCCCCAGCAGGTGCCAGTTTGGGGGAAAACACTTTAAATAACATGATCTTAGACGAGAGGGTTTTTTAATAAACAACCTAATTCTTCATTCTGAAAAAAAAATAATAAAATTAAAATATGTCTTAAATACAACACAGCCGTGACCTGTGCTGTCATTAAATGGTGCTGAACAAACACAAACGTTGCTGGGTAGTGATCACAGAAATGTTTTCAATCAAGGCAAACAGAAAGGAACAAAAAGGCCAAGAGGAGCTGCAGGCTCTGTTTGCTCACCTGTGTGAGCTCAGCTCCCGAGGAGGGCCCTGGAAGCTTCCCTGCCTTCCCACTCCAGCTGGTTTCAGGTTCCTGCAGAGAGGAGCTGGCACTCCCAGGAACGTTTTTAAACTTTAAACAGATCCAAGAGGGTGAAATACTAAACCTTTAAAATCAGTGGCAAGGCAGGTAATGACAAGAGGCAGCTCTTTAGGCAGAGCTTTTCGAGCCTGATTGAAGATTTACTCCTCACATGCAAACTTCCTGCTTAATACAGGAGTTTTATACATTTATATGACACGATTTATTTTTTAACTTGTTACCAACTGAAAGTTATCCTCCTGGGACTGCAGAGCTGAGAGCTTTTAAGACAAGGATTTTTTCCAGAATGCCTCTTTCTGTAAATTCTCTCATATTCTCCTGCAGAATTTATCAAAAGGCAAAGCCATGGAGGGAGAAGGGTTGATGTCATTTGTTTGTAAGATTACAAAAAGGACAAACAAACTTTTGATAATACATAAAATGGGATTAATCAAATAATTCTATTTATTTAATATTAATGTTAGCTGGGAATATTTATCCCCAGCCAGTTAATTCCTTCAGTTTTGGAGTGGAACAAGCTGATCTGTAAATACAAACCCAACAGAACAATTCAGCAGGAAATGTGGATTTTCCTTCATCCACAGGACACAGCAGAGCCTGATCCCACCTCCCTAATTCACATGGACACCCTCTGGAAGCATCCAGCTGTGACTCCAGGAGTTACCCACAAAGTGTTGGTGCTCACAGCACAAGGAAAGGGGAGAGAAGGGGAAAGGGAAGCTGGGACTGAAACAACAAGATTCTGTGATTATTTATTCCCAATTCCTGGAGGATCCCAGGGAACTCCTATCCCAGGCAAAGGATTTTACACTCACCAAGCAAAAAGGAGCCACATCCAAGTGGAAAGCCATGGATTGCTTCATTCCCAGGCTGGGGATGAAGTCCTGTACTTGTGCTGGAGCTTTATTTGCCCCCAGAAGCCTAGGAGTGTTTGCCTTCCACATCCTGAAGCCACTCACATTCCAGTTCAATGGCACTGGGTGGTTTTTTTTTATTCCTTGTGCTTCCCTGCCTATGGAAGAGCTCATTTTTGGCATTTTGTGTCATTAAACATTTAGCTCGATACTTACCCAGCCCTCAGCCCTGTGATAGCTAATTTGTGCCCATCTGTCTTGAAATGATTAGGGCCTCATCTAGTGCATTCATTGGGCTGCTATTAAACTCTTCCTGAATTATAATGATCCAACAGCAGAAAGTCCTGGAAGATGCTGGATGTTATTTTGGAGACGCTGATCTCCACAATAATGGAGCTGATGGGAGAAGGAGCAGCAGGCCTGGCTCAGGCTAGTGGGGGGATTCACTGCAGGTATGTGGCCCTGGCTGAATATTTAAATTTTTCTCCTCATTTAGTTCTGTCACTGGAAGTCACCTCCTCTCCAAGCTCATTAGACACCTCAGGTGTAATTAAAACACCACTGGACCGAGTCACTCCGCAAGCAAGTGACACCAAGATGAATTCACTCCTGTCCTCCCCAAATACCTGGGGGAAAAGCAGCTTTCAAGGAAGGTCTGTAAAGGAGCACAGCCCATTTCTCAGTGCTGATAATCAAATAATCAGAAGCTCTTCTGTCAGCACAGCCAGGCCTGCAGGGGGATGACTGGGATGACATTCCAGCAGCAGGCAAAGAGGGAAACCTCTGCAAGAACAATTCCCTTCTATGAGCACACCATGCCAGGCAGGCAGAGTGGGGTTTTTTTTCAGTATTTTGTTGTCCTGCACACACAAGGCATTGTTCTTTCCTTTTCCTCCCATCACAAGTGCTGGGGAAGTGCCTGGGGATCTGGGTTTGTCCAGAATTCCAGCAGAGTGCTTCTCTCATGAGAGATCCACCAGGAGCCACAGCCCTGCAGGACAATCCCTCACTCTGCTCCCCTGTGAGGACAAAGCTGGATGCAAGGAAATCACAGATTGTGCAGGAAATTCTACAAACCCAGGGAGAGATGAGATGAGGTTTGAACTCAAAATCAATTCAGGTCAGAGGATCAAACCACAAGGATCAGGGGGGTGAAGATTTTGGAAGAAAGATGCTGGCGTGGATGTTATAATTTGCTAATTTTACATGAAAACACGCCTATCAAGAATGAATCCAGGATTTCTCTATAAAAACTACAGTGCTGAAAGCAGGGCACAGGGCAAGGCAACAGTGATGAAGAAAAATGAAATAAAATCTGATTTATTTTTTCTCTTAGTGTCCCCATATTTAAAGTACAGAGTTTGTGGGGACAACCCCACTCACCGTAAATCAGAACACCATAAATACCAACTTTGGGGTGACTGCTGGGCAGGAATGAGATCCCTGGAAGTTGATTTAAAACCTTAGCTGAATGTTTTTGAGACACAGAGGTCAACTGGTTCTCTAAAAACATCCCTTGCTCTCCAAACTCCTTATAAAACTACATGCCTAAAATATAATATATTTTATTATAGAAATATTATCTATAAAATATATTAAATATATTATAAATATTATATATTATATATTTATTATTTATATATAAAATATTCCTTATAAACTGCACACCTGATAATCACAATCCTTACTGACAAGCAACCTGTTAATATAATTTTTTGGGGGCTAAAAAATAATGATTTCTTTAGGTTTTGCAAGAGGGAAATTTCTAAAGCTACATTAATAAATCCACACTATTATTTCTACGCTGGTGAAGTATAATTGATTTTGCAGGGAATCAATTATAAAATTAGAGATTTGTTACCTTAACCTCTCCAAAATGTGTGGCTCCTATCAGGTTGAATGAATTCTTAAAGAATGGAAATTCTGATTTAAAAATCTCTCTTTGAGCCTTTATAGCTGTAAAGTATTTGTAGTTTTCACCCCTCAAATTTGCCATCCCAAGCCATTTTGGGGTCTGCAGGGACTCCTATCAAGTTGTTTTCCTATTTCTCCCTCACTGACAGCTTGACTGCCTCGTGCCACACGTGGATTTAAGAGGAAAAACAACACTTTGGGGGCTGGTCCTCACCAAAGTGAAGCATAAAAGTCACTTTTATTGTGTTCTCTGCTATTTCCAGCAAATACTCCAAATTGAAGAGTGCCAAAATGACACTCCTGTGCTGCTGGGGATTTTAAAGGAAAAGAGCCTGCCACCTGGATTTTTACAAACATAATAAATAACATTTCCCCCTCCTTTTTCCAAGTTACAGCAACACTTATTTGTGGGCTGGCAGTGATTTGTGCTGGGCCCAGCACCCTCACTGAGCTCAATATTCACAATATAGATAAAACAGCACGAGAAAAAAAAACAACAAAAACTTTCCCCTCCAAAATTTGCTACGTGAACATCATCCCTGATTTAAAACCCAATGCCAGCACTGCCCTAAAGAGATTTTTTTGTGGGGGCAGATGAGGCAGATGAACAAATCCTCCTCCCCTTTTGCCACGTCTGGCGGGATGAGCAGCACATTTCTCTGAAATGTGTGCAGGGAAGAGCTCAGATGATGCCATTTCTGTCACTTATTCTGATTTTTTTTTTTTTTTTTCGGGTGAACTTGTGGGATGTGAAGCTTTCCTTTCCCCTGGGTGACTCCTGGCACTTTGACAAAGATCTCAGTCTGACCCAAACACGGTTGCCCTGGGAGCCTGAGTGTTTCCAACAACACAGCTCCAGGAATTCCCTCCTGTGGGATGAGCTCTGGATGCAGGCAGGGAATGAACATCTCACACCACAGCAAAGAGCAGTTGAAAAGCCCTTGGAAAACTTGGTTCCTCCTCAGGACCTGGATTCTTTTTCATTTCCTTTGATGCATGTGAATGAAGCACAAATTAAGATTTTCTCCGTGGAAGTTATTTACAAATGGAATCTTCTTAATTGCATTGTCTCTTAAAAAAAATCAATATTTTTCAAAAATTGTCATTATTTCCCTTTTGTTGCGTTCTGCCTGATTTTAGTCATAAGTTTAATCAGAGCTATCAGGAGTCTTTAGTATCATTAAATAAATACCATTGACCAGACTGATTCCACTGCAGACAGACACACTTAAATAGACAAAAAAATTCACCTTAAAACACCCAGCCTAGACAATTACTTTAAAAATAAAGAGACCCCAATCCAAGAATTGATTAGGTTTAGCCCCTTGAGTCCCAAACTCATCAGATCAGAGCTGATTTCCACCTGTACCCAGTTCCCTTCACCAGAGAGAGCAGAACTAATTAACACATCTTTATATCTACAAGAAAAATGTGCTGGTTAGGGCCTT
Organism: Phylloscopus trochilus trochilus; assembly: GCA_016584745.2. Lineage (NCBI taxonomy): Eukaryota > Metazoa > Chordata > Aves > Passeriformes > Phylloscopidae > Phylloscopus > Phylloscopus trochilus. Next base: position 17,754,528 of record WQNJ02000041.1, on the reverse strand, counting down.
ATTTAGCAATAAGCAAAAACTTCCAGCTATTATTAGATAATCTCTGACTTTTCACGCAGCAAACATCAAATGGGATGGCTGCTTTGGCATTAGAGCAATTATAAATCCAGAAATCTGGCTGAGATGATGCCAGGAAGCACGAACAGCCTGTCTGGAATCACACACATTTTCCATTAAAAAATGAAAATAGATGGGATGTTGACAAGATGTGAAGTGCAAGCCGTTGAGGCCAAGAGAAGCAAAGTTTGCTAAACAATTGTAACCAAGTGGCATTGCAGTAGGGTGGAAATTATTGATGTATTCAGTATTGGCTTAATGAAGGCAGCAGCTCAGCTCCAGCTCCACCCCCCACCAACTTAATTTATAGTGGTATCACTGTCAAATAAACAAAAAAGAGTATTTTGCAACTGGATCACATAAAAATGATGGAATAACATGGCACAGGTTGGATTTATTGCTTATTTGGGAGTTTATCACCATCCCCTCACTTCAGAGCCCAGCCAGGTGTAGAGACCTGGCACAGAAACGCCATCCCAGCTCCCTCATGAAGCTCTTTGTCCTCAGGAATTTCCTTTCCAGCTCCTCTTTTTCACTGGCACTTTTTCCAGCACCAAAGTGCTCTACCTCAGCCAGCCTGTCTGCAAGAGATGCCTCTCACTTCAAGAGTCACCACAAATAACATAAAGAATAAAAACACTTCACCTTTACAACCGCCCAGACCCAAAGCTGCACAAGCAGAGTTTGGTTTTAGGCTGACAGGGGTTAAAGCAGGCGTTCCAATACAGAAGATTTATTTGGAACACAGCAGCCACACACACTCTGAGGGAGGTATTTTATCAAGGAGACCTCTCCAAGTGGCTTTTGAGGGAGCCAGAAGTGCCAGGTTGGGGCACTTTAGAGCCCAGCCAGGTGTAGAGACCCTGGCACAGAAATGCCATCCCAGCTCCCTCCTGGAGGAGCTCTTTATCCCCAGGAATTCCCATTCCAGCACTTCTTTCTCACTGGCACTTTTTCCAGCACTAAAGTGCTCTATCTCAGCCAGCCTGTCTCCAAGAGATGCCTCTCACTTCAAGAGTCACCACACACAAAATAAAGAATAAAACACTTTTAACTCTACGAAGACCACCCAGACCCAAAGCTGCACAAGCAGAGTTTGGTTTTAGGCTGACAGGGGTTAAAGCAGGGGTTCCAATACAGAAGATTTATTTTGAACACAGCAGCCACACACACTCTGAGGGAGGTGTTTCATCAAGGAGACTTCTCCAAGTGGCTTTTGAGGGAGCCAGAAGTGCCAGGTTGTGGCACATCCCTGGATGTGTGACAGAGCCTGGAGCCCGTGCCAAGGGGCCCATTCCTCTCTTCCCAGTGAATTTATGGAGCTGCAAATAGAAAGCCTTTGCAATGCTGTATTTCACTTGCCTTGTCATGGCTGGAAGGAGAGGAGTGCTGCTCCTCCTGCTGCCAAAATTCCTTCGGCTCCCAAAACTGCAGCCGGTGCTTTTAGATCAGAGAGGCCTCAGCTTCCAACTCCCCCCCCCGCAAAAAATCCCCCCCTCCCTGTTCTGTTTGGGAGCTTTGGAATGCTGTTAACTCTGGGATGAATATTAATCCAGCCTTTGGGGAGGCCTGCTAAGCCTGGCCTGTTCCAGGGAGCTTTTCAATCAATCTGCAGTAAGAGTTTATTGTGTCAGAGACAAGCCAGGCAGTGTGACCCTGCCCAAAGAGGCACAGGCAGCCCCCCTCAGTGCTCAGACACCCCCTCAGTCACCTCTCCTGCCTCCTTCCCACCAAACTCAGCCCTTCCCAGGATATTAGGGAAGAATTCTGCTGTTTGAAAACCTCTCCACCCCACTGGGGTTGCTGAAGGTTCTCCCACAGCTTCCCAGAACTCAAACCCACCACGAGAACTTTGATGTCCAAACCCCATCCAAAGCCAACAAAATAAATACAGAAAAAGGGTCAGATTTTATACAGAAAAGGACCTGGGAAATATATAGAATACAGAACAGAGAAAAAAAAACCGCTGGAAAACCAAGGCTGAAGAAGCTCAGCTAATCCTTGGAGGCAGTGAAAGGGTTGGAAAGGAAAATGAAAAACATTTCAGAGTGCACACACCACCTCAGTGACCTGTCCTGCCTCCTTCCCACCAAACTCAGCCCTTCCCAGGATATTGTGGAAGAATTCTGCTGTTTGAAAACCTCTCCACCCCTCTGGAGTTGCTGAAGGTTCTCCCACAGCTTCCCAGAACTCAAACCCACCACGAGCACTTTGATGTCCAAACCCCATCCAAAGCCAACAAAATAAATACAGAAAAAGGGTCAGATTTTATACAGAAAATGACCTGGAAAATATATAGAATACAGAATAGAGAAAAAAAAAAAAAAAAACACCTGGAAAACCAAGGCTGAAGAAGCTCAGCTAATCCTTGGAGGCAGTGAAAGGGTTGGAAAGGAAAAGGAAAAACATTTCAGAGTGCACACACCACCTCAGTGACCTGTCCTGCCTCCTTCCCACCAAACTGAGCCTTTCCCAGGATATTATGGAAGAATTCTGCTGTTTGAAAACCTCTCCACCTCTCTGGAATTGCTGAAGGATCCACTGGTTCTCCCACAGCTTCCCAGAACTCAAACCCAGCAGCGATGTCCAAAACCTCATCCAGAGCCACCAAAATAAACACAGAAAAAGGTCAGCAGGGAACACCCGGAACACCAGGGCTGAAGGAGCTCAGCTAATCCTTGGAGGCAGTGAAAGGTGAAAAGGAAGAATATTTCTGATGAGACACAGATGTAAAAAACACTTGGCAACAACTGAAAGTCACAGAAATACCTGAAGATTGAGCTTCACCTGAGGGCTTGTGAGGAAAATCAGGTTTTTTGTTGTGTTAGTTCTGAAGAACAAGTGCCTGAAACCCCCGTGTCTGTGCAGCTGATCCCTGCAAAGTCCCTCTCCTCCCTGGCTCCTGCCTGGGGGTACCAGGAGTAAAAAAAAATAGAAAAAAATTTCCCATTTTCTGCCAATTCAGCTTCCCAGAGCTGCTCTTGATGGGCAGAGCAGGGCCAGGGCAGGAGGAAAACAAGGCTGGAGCAGCAGCAAGAGGAAATTGTGTTTTTTAGATCAGCTTCACACCCCAAACCCACATCCTTGAGCAGATGAGCAGTGACACGGCCACCTTAGGGAGAAGGAAAAAAAAACATTTTTATCGGTTCAGTCATGTCTCTGGAATAAATTAATTCACATATTTTTATCTGAAAGCCACACAGGAGCACAGCTGGGGGCTGAGGCTCAGAAGTTGGAATTGGAGGAGCCCCAGTAAGGAGCTCTCTTGAAGAACCTGGGTTTTACTGGGACAGAGCTCTGAACTGACTCCTGGATTTAGCTCATTTCAGTGGACATACTTTACTTTTTTCCCCATTTTTCCCCTTTACTTTTGTATTTTTTTACACTCTACTCCAGCAAATTTCACACAATTTGTGGAGAATTTTGAGGAGAAGCTCCAGGGATTTTCTCTGGTTTGCTTCCCCTGACAAAGCAACCCACCAACAAGAGCAAAACCCCCCAAACCACCAAATTTTTGACTTGGAGAGGCAGTGCCAACCCACCTGCACAAACCCAACCTCATTTCAAGTCTGCCCTGCTGAGTTTTTATTAGGACAGCACCCAGGAGAACTGTGGAATTAGGAATGCCATCTCCTTATTTTTTTTTTTTTTTTAGGTACAGTGGAGGAAGCAAAATCCACGGAGAATTAACCTAACAGAGAGAGAAAAGTTTAGCTGAAGTGGCCAGAAAAAAATAGGAGAAGGAGCAGGGCAGGCAGAAAAAGGGCAGGGATGGGGTGAATCCCTACACGAGAAGATTTTTAAGAGCTGTGTGTTGATGCAAAGTAATTTAGTGCAGGTAAAATGAAATGTCAATCCAGGGGAACCTCTGCAATCCAGGCTACTGAAAATACAGAGTGGTTGGAGCTGTTTTTGATGAGCTAGGGAAGAAATTACTCCCTGAGTGTAAATCCCAAGCAGGAGGCTGTAAATGTGGCAAATTTCCTGGTGATACCTGGAAGAAGCTGAGCTGGTGTCACTCACTGCACTCAGGGGTTTTACACTTGTACTGAAACGCTTCTCCATCCTTTTTCTTCTTTTTAAAAGAACAGTACAAGTTTAAAGTACAACACACTCTTCCAAAAGAGCCAGCAAAATCCATGTATTTACCATACTGAAGTCTTCCTAACTATTTCAAATGTTTTAACTCCAAAATTCAGACATATTATCAATTTTTTTTTTTTTTTACTAATATCCAAGCATTCCTGCTGCAGGTTTTCTCCACAGCAAAGAAAGCAAGGACCCATTTCTTGGAAAGCATTTGTTTCCACATATTTATTAATATATTTACTACCCTGCCTTGGGAGAAATATCTGTTTAATTTCATGCATATTTAAGAATACCAAGAGGATTTGATGCACCATAAAGAAGATTTTCTCCCTGGCAAGGCAGCCCAAGAGAAGGGTTATTTGTGACCATCACTGGGATGTGTTGTCACACACTCAGGACACTGGAGGTGTTCCCAGAATATGGAAATTTTCTCCCTGTTATCATCAGAGGATAAGGGCTGCACACAACCATGAAGTTTTTAATGTAGGAGAAAGCAAAAAGAAGATGGGGAATAACATCCCATTAATTCTGCCAGGAAAAACAAGGAGCAAGAGCTCACCCCAAAGAGATCCTGCTGCAGACACCTCCTGGGACAGCACTTCTGGTATTTTATTCACACTGGACTGCTGTGGGCTGAAGGAAACTGCTTGTCCAGTCAAAATATTATCAAATTACAGAGGGCTTTTGTTTCAATTCGTTTTCATTTCTATATACAAAAAAAAATTAATTCTCAGGCAGAGTTGCTCTGATAGGAAGTTCCTCCAGTTTGAATCACAGCTGTGATGGTCATTCCCAAAAAGTGTTATTTCCGTGGGGCTTGGAGTGAGATGTTTGCTTGCAACACAGCTGCTCAGTTGATTAAAGAAAAAATTAAATTAAAAATTAAACATTAAAATTTAAAAATTTAAAGTTTCCATCTGCATGATTTCTACAGATACTTATTCTGAGTGGTTCAGAAACTTAAAACAGTAATAACAACATGGTTTTGGTACTGTAAGAATTACAGAGGTTAACAGTCTCTGTACTTCAGCAGAATTTTCTCTTCTACCTTCCTTCAGTGTGGAAATAATTGCAAGTTTTTCAAAGGGCAACTTTTCAAAAAGGAAATGTGCACTGAGCTCTGCAATCAGCATTTGCCACAGGATGGTCAGTACCTCAAAACAACACTAAAACATTACAGGAAAACCCAGTTATTTACTGGGTATTTATTACTCTGATCAAATAATCAGAGTATGACAATAAATGAGTATGAAATGAGTATGAAATGATCACATCCACGTTCTAAAAATCAAACTGTGTTATTTCTCTGAAGAGAATTCGTATCTTAGGAGGAGATTAATTCCAGATGGGGGCTAATAAATCCAGCAATACCCAAATGACTTTAAAGGCTCGTGTTTACAACAGCTCCTCAAAATATTTGGCCAGCAAGCTGTGGTTTCCAGCAGAAAGGATCAGTGAGGGGAGGCTTTGGGATCACCAGCCCGTTTTGATGGCAGGAACATTACCCAGGGGCAAAAGCTTCAGCCTCTCAGGTGCCAATCCCATTTTTCACTTGGAACCACTTAAAACAACAAATCTTCCAGACCCTTTTGACCAATAGACCTAGACACTCAGAATGCCCACAGATTTTTCATCTCCTACGTGGTTTTGACTTAAACTCCTGATGTTTGGCTCTGATAACTTCTGTGGATGGGCAGCTTCAAAAGGCAAATTTTCAGTGGCATCTCCTGTTCTCCTCCTCTTCCCCCTGTAGCTGGGGAAACATCACAACGTTTCCTTCGAGCATTTTTAATTTTTTTGCTACAGAAATCTCCACCTTTTCTTCCATAAGGCACCAACCTTTGTTCAGCTGGGTTTTCCCCTCATATTTTCCCCGTGTTTTCGTTGTGCTGGATTGCCACCCCTGAGTTCAGCAGCCTCTGAGCAGGTTCCAGGGCGTTCCCTGACATCAGGAATTGTTGTCATTCCACTCAGCTTCTGTCAGCCAAGCAAGGGCTGAAAACACCAGCTGGGAGAACCAGAAGAGGACAGGCAACAGTGCTGGACATCCCAAAAAAAAAAAAAAAATCAAGAATGAACTGAATCCAGCTGCAGCCACAGCCTCTTTTTGCCCTTTCTCATCTCTCCTTGTATCCTGGCTAAATCTTGGGTTTTTTTTTTTTTTTTTTTTTTTTTTTTTTTTTTTTTTTTTTTGTTTTTTTTTTTTTGTTTTTGTTTTTGTTTTTGTTTTTTTTTTTTGGTCTCCAAGTTCTGTTTCCATTTCATCCAGATCAATGCCCTGCAATGAAAGCAGCCTGGAGAACTTGGAGCTGCAGTGGGAAAAGCTGCAGTGCATCAGGATTACATCCAGGGAGCCATGAATTATTCAGCCAAGATAAATCTACACTTTTTTTTTTATTATTTTTTCCCTGTATGGGCTATTTGAAAAATTGATGATTTTCACTTTTAGGGCAAGTTTCAAGCAACCTTTACAAAACGGGAGCACAAAGTTACTCCGAGAAGCTCTCCCACCTCCAGCTGCCTTAGCACAGCAAGGATTGGTGGATAAGCATCCATTCCAGTGGATTTGGATACCTATAAACAATAAATAAATTTTAAAAAAAAATCACAGATCCTACAACAGTTGGGGTTAGGAAGGATCCTAAAGATCATCTCACTCCCACCTTCCACTAGCCAAGGTTGCTCAGGTTATTTCTTAAACAATCCAGATGTAAGAGCTGTTTTCACTTTAAAGGTGACCCCTCTCAGCTGTTAATAAACCTCTATTAAATGGATTTTCAGGGTAAAAAAAAAACCAAGCTGATCTTACAGCAGAACAGGAGCGTTTTGGAGCCCGAGCTGCTGCTGTTCACACCCACAAATGTGACCCACAAATGCTTCTCCCCACGCCTGATTCATGAAAGGAATTTCTATGCAAATTCCTTGTCCAGAAAGATGCCTTACTAACTCAGATGAAATCCAGAGATAGGGCTCTGCAAACTTCCCCTTCATGCTTCGAAACCATCGAAATCCAGATTGTTAAATTCCATTTAGAATTGGAGACACAAGGATTTTAAAAGCTGCATATAAAAATAAGAAAAACCTACTACCCACAGAATGAGTAATTAGTACTAAAATCTCTCACACAGAGCAGAATTTAACCCAGATATTCTTATCTTTACCAGAATTCAATTAACAAACGAATTGCTTTTGGTTTTCCCTGCAAAGGAAAGGAAAAGAATTCACTTGTTTCGCTGTTGTTTCTTTAAACTTTCCCTCAAGCCTCCCTTTGGACTGCTGAGATTTTGTCTTTATTTTTTAATAAATGAAGAAGTCAAGCTCGTTTTGTGCTATCCCCCAATGCCATAAATTCTGCAAGTGAGGGGAAGGCAGGGATGAGAAAGCTCCAATTCCAGGTGGATCCCCCTGACAGGTATCCAAGGAATGCACCTGGCACTTCCACATCCAGCCTGACTTTGGTCCCTTTGGAATCCAGCTGCCCTTTACAACACTCTGCTCTTATCAAGTTGCTGCAAATAAGATTAATTAAAATGTTGACCAACTCCAAGAGGTTCAAATGGCCTCGGATATTGAAAACCACCACACGTGAAAGAGAGAAGTCAACACTGGCCCTGTAGCTGGTGCTGAAGTGCAGGAGCAGGGATAATTCCACATTATCAGATGAAAATTGCTGCTCCCAAGGAACAGGGAGGGGAGCTGTGTCCACCTGCAGAGACACCACAGCAAAAAAGAAAAAAGAAAAAAGAAAAAAAAAAAAAAAAAAAGCTTTGCTGGAGTGTTTTGATGCATTTCCCTCCTCTAAACACACGTTCCTGGCAGGCTCTTGAACCCTGACATTTCAATAATGCCATTCCTGGGCAGAACAGCTTAATGAGTGCAGGAGAAAAGGCACCACTGATGTGTTTTCAAACTGTTTACTGGGGAATCGAGATCCTCTGGCAGCTCGGGGGCTGGGGTTGAGCTCATTCCTACCACTAATTACTTCTCCCTACAAAATATTTACATATTTGCTGCTTTTGACCACTTATTATCTCTCTCTCTTTTTTTTTTTTTGCCTAACATGTCACCAATTCTTACCGCACAAAAATAACGCCTGAAGGTTCTTTCCTGTGGTGTGGAGTTGTCTAAGCTTTGGGCAATAATAAAATCCTGTTCAAATGAGCTTTCCTCATTTGATTTCCTCTCCTCTGTGGCTGTACAGAGGCAGGATAAAACACAGGCAAGCTCACTCTCAATGTAATTAATTTAATTTCTTTTTATTGTTCCCAACTCATCCCTGGTCACCTTGAAACGCCCCTCACTGCTAAGAGTGGTTTTCTTGCAATACACAACTTTAATTCAAGACAGATCAGGAGGCCTTAAATGTTTTTTTTTTAAGGTAACTTTGAAAGTGAAAACCAAAAAACCACTTAACTCGATCTTCTGGGGCGTTTTCATCAGAAGAATAAACCCTGCTAAGTTCCCTAATTTAACTTTTTTTTTTTTTTTTTTCCTTATTTAAATCAGAGCACACTGCCCATGCCCACATCCCCGTTCTCTGAGGAGTTGGGCTCTTGGATCAAAAGCTTCCAGGAGATTTTTAGTTTTTCCAGGGCATGTTTTTAAGTCTCAACAGCGGAAAATGAGAGAGAAGAAAGAGTGCAGCCCCAGGAACCCGTCCTGCAGCACCTGCAGCCCTTCAGCTGAAGGCAACACTTTCATTTCTTGCAGATTCTCTCCTTTGTGCTGCTCCAGAGAGGGCAAATTATACCAAATTTTCAGATCTTGCCTGCCTGGAAAGGCTCCTGCTGGCAAAGAGAGAGAACACCAAGCCCTTTTCCTGAGGAACAGCTGAGCACAGGGATGATGTTCTCAAAGAGAAGGGCTGGAAGTTCTGGGGTTAAAATTCACTTATGAGGGTCCTGAAACCACCACACCTCATCTGGCACCCCTGCCTGGCTATTTAGATCACTTTTTGGACCAAAAATTCTGCTCCAAACCAAAATGCACCTAAAACACGACCAACAGCTCAAGGTTTGGCCCAGGTTCAAATCAGGGTTTCTCAGGAGCTTATTTTGGTGTGAAAAAACCACCCAGATCCACGATCTGGAATAGGAATTGGTGCTGCCAGGTCTTAGGTGCCATTAATTTCTTAATAATCACATTAAACAAAAGAACCTGGGGCCTGCAAAGGCCAGCAGGAAGGTGCTGGTGTCACATTTAAGAACAGAAGGCACACAGGGGGTGTCTGACCCAAAAAAAAAGGAGCAGTTGCACCTGGGAGAAAGCAAGACAGGGGCTACAAATTTCTATTTTCAGTTGTGTGAGAGCAGCCAAGAGACATAAGCAGAAATTGGAGCCTGTAAAATGAGCTGGAAACACCTGTTCACAGAGGTATAATATGTTTTTGTGACCCACTTTGGAGAGACTTTGGATCAGAGGTCCAGTGAAGTCAGTTGAAGCCACTGCGACAGAAAAACCACCAAGTTTTCAATTTGTGTATTGAAAAAAAAAAAAAAAGGATCTCAATTGAATGGTGTTTGCCACTGGAATTGTATTTAGCTTTCCTGTCAATTGGAGGTGCTGGGAAACTCAGCAACAAAACATTCCAGTAAAAAATAATCTCTTTTCTCTAATAGGTCTGAGGTTACAGCCTCTCCTATTATTCACCCACACCACCTTCCCTCCCCGGCAGGTTTTTTCCTTAATAAGCTGGACACCACCATGCCAAAAAAGCTTTTAAAACCTGCACTTGACACGACTCATTCCAATTTGCAGCTGGAAACTCTTTCTTTGGCTCTTCTGCCGTGGCATCTGAGGCTGTTTGGAGCTCAGCTCTCTCAGCTGAATGTTTACACGGGCACTTCAGAATGCACAAACTCCAGCCCAGGCAGCTTAAAAGCCTGGAGTGCTCCAAGATATCCCAAGAGAGCCCCTAAATTTACTTGGAGTATTTTTTTACTCATCACATGCAGTGCTGCAGCCTGACCCAGTGAGCAGCTACTGCCTGGAGCTGTGATACAACACAAAAAGGCAAAAAGGTGGCTTTTCTTTTTTTTTTTTTCCCCTAAGAAAAAATTGTTTAAAAATAAAGCTCTGAAGGAAATTTATTTCTCAAAGCCTGAGAATATACTCTATCACCCTAACGTGATAATTAATTAAAAGAATAGATGTAAACAGCACGTATTTGCCTCTGAAGTTTGAAGAAAAATAGAGTTAATGAAGTGGCAACCAGCTCCTACCAGGAGTTTCTCCTAAAGGCAGGAAAAAAAAGTGTGTTTTTTTTAAAAATAATTGACAATTTCACCTGAATGACTATATCATTCTCTTTGAACATGTGGTTATACCTTGAGCAGAATTACCTCCAATTCTTGTCTTGTTTCTTGTTTCTAATTCCAGTTATAAATGGAGTCTGAGGAGAAGGTTCCTGATCTCATCACATTATTTGGCTTCTTAATTAGCTTTTCATTCTGCTTTTATTTACAGCAATGATATCCACAAAAAAGAAAAAAAAAAAAACAAAACACAGGGAAACAACCCCAACCTCACACAACTAAACATTGGTAGTAAATACCACTCTGCCTCACTGCAAAATAAAAATAATATGAAGCAATATATCAGGCTACGTAACAGCTAAAAAAAGAATTCAGGTTGATGATTTAAATGTTTGTCAATTTAAACCATCACAGAAAGTGCTTATTTAAAGCACTGATTGAAATAATTCTATCCCGGAGGCAGGAGATTGCTCCTGCCCTCAAAGTTAAAAATAATATCCCCATTAACCTCGGCAACAATTTCCTAATTGCCAAGGATTACAAATCTTCCTTGCAACGTTCATCCTCCGAGAATTCCCTCATTACTTCACCTCCCAAACCACTCCTGGGACTGCAGTCCTAAGGCTTTTCAAAAGAGTCAAACTTCAGGGATGTTTTTAATATGAGGGCATCAAACATTTGTGAAAAACGAGGGAGTGTCATCTCCAATTCTCTGTAAATCAAGCAGCTCCTGACATTAATATTGATGGTGGGGCTGCCTGGGGCTCTCCTCTGCTGTGGTGATGCCAAAATTATTTTAAACTGGTATTGCAATAAGGTAGCTGAGATTGCGTTATCTCCACGCAGGAAAAGCCAATTCTGTATTTTCACAACTCATTTTATCCAGTTTTTACAGACCTTGTGTGCAGCTTTAATTGGTTAATTGCTTTCTTGCCAATGACTCTGTTGGTTAGTCAAAGGTGTTCTGCTTGTCCATCAAATCTCTCTATTCTTGGGTTGGTTCCCTATTTTCTTTCCTGATTCTCATGGGACAAATCCATTGTTATTGCAGGTGCATTTGTTTTTAACTCAGGAATAGGTTGTTGTGCTAACGAGTTTTCATACCAAGATTGTTTTCGTATGGGAACTTGCAAATTCCTTAGAAGAAGTGACAGGTTAACTTCGGCAATTCAGCAGAGCAGCCCTGATTTTATGAGGCCTTTCTTTAATAATTCTTTCCCCTGTCACGACAAAGCAGCACCATGGAGCAGGCAGCTGCTCCCACACTTGGTTCCCTCTGTCCTGAGCAACAGTGCCTGGAATTTGTGCCAGCGAACCAGGGGCGTGGGCAGGAACAAAGAGGGCAAAGTTACAACCCTGGAATACATTTAATATAAAAACACTGGAAGTGCTTTTTGGAGAGGAGAAAGGAGCGCTGCTAAAACCTGGTGCTGGTTGCTTCCCTCAGCCTGCTCTGAGGGAAAACTGGGATCATCCTGGGCATGGGAATCACCTCACACACAAATCCAATGTCAAGGGAAAACCAGGATCATTGTGACCACAGGAATCACCTCACACACAAATCCAATGTCAAGGGAAAACCGGGATCATCCTGACCACAGGAATCTCCTCACACACAAATCCAATGTCAAGGGAAAACCAGGATCATCCTGGGCATGGGAATCACCTCACACACAAATCCAATGTCAAGGGAAAACCAGGATCATCCTGGGCATGGGAATCACCTCACACACAAATCCAGCACCGAGGGAAAACCAGGATCATCCTGACACGGGAATCACCTCACACACAAATCCAGCACTGAGGGAAAACCAGGATCATCCTGGGCATGGGAATCACCTCACACACAAATCCAGCACTGAGGGAAAACTGGGATCATCCTGGGCATGGGAATCACCTCACACACAAATCCAGCACCGAGGGAAAACCAGGATCATCCTGGGCATGGGAATCACCTCACACACAAATCCAGCACTGAGGGAAAACCAGGATCATCCTGGGCATGGGAATCAGCTCACACACAAATCCAGCACCGAGGGAAAACCAGGATCATCCTGGGCGTGGGAATCACCTCACACACAAATCCAATGCCAAGGGAAAACCAGGATCATCCTGGGCATGGGAATCACCTCACACACAAATCCAGCACCAAGGGAAAACCGGGATCATCCTGGGCATGGGAATCACCTCACACACAAATCCAGCACCGAGGGAAAACCAGGATCATCCTGGGCATGGGAATCACCTCACACACAAATCCAGCACCAAGGGAAAACCAGGATCATCCTGGGCATGGGAATCACCTCACACACAAATCCAGCACCAAGGGAAAACCAGGATCATCCTGGGCATGGGAATCACCTCACACACAAATCCAGCCTCTCAGGCATTGGATGGATTCCATCACTTTGGAATCTCCCACCAAAGTGCTCATCCCTGAGTTAACTCCACTTTGGGAAAATGGGATTGTCTCCTTCCCAGGGTTGCTGCTTCTCTCTTCTTTGGGAACTAGAGACTGGTTTTTCCTACTTCTCCTGGTCTAATTCCCCTTTCCTTCCACACCAAAAGAGGGTCACACTATGACAATGAGCAAATTTGCAAGGGATAACATTTTGGTGCTGAAAGCAAATGCAAATCCAGATGTGATTTCCCTTTTCTCCACCAAACTTCAGCCATGATTTCCCTTTTCTTCCACACCAAATGAAGGGCCAGACTTCAGATAATTAGGAATAAATATCCAATGAAAAAACTACTTCTGTTTGGTAGGTTTATCCAGACTGTTGCCCAACTTCCCTGCTTCCCAGCAGAAATAAAACCACAGGAGCCACATCACATATATGCCACGTTAGAAAACAAAACCCATCATGGAAAGCACCTTCTACATCTTACATAATGTCCTAGACATCTCCAAAACAACCTGAGTAATAAAAAAAAGAAGCTAGAAAAATCAGAAAAACATCCATTCGCAGTGCAAAACAAGAAAGCAGCTGAAAGCTCGGGGGTATAAACATCAAGAACACTAAGGAGACAAGCATGTTTCCTTCTCCCCTTCCTCCTACTCCCACACTTCATTCCTGAAGCACACAGCCTTGGACAGAGATTTTATTTCATGCCAACCACAATCAGGTATTTCAATACCTCAGCGTTTGTTTGTTTGGAGCATACATTCCAGGGAAAATGCAGTCCATGCACACATTACCTGGAAATAAATCACATTCCCATTTAAAATCAAGTTTAAAGAAGTGGCACAGCACAGAGCAGTATTATGGGCCACACATCTCGCCTCAGAAGAAATGTTTCACACCCTCCAGCAGTTTTCTATTGGGAAGAGAATGAAAAAGTAAAGAGATTTATTACATTAAAAAGCATATTGATTGAAAGCGGTGCTGTATGACAGCTTCAGCTATTATAACAGAACTTAATAAAATCAAATGTTTACCCCTGAAGGGGATTTGAAGGGGGGAAAAAAAAAAGTAAAAAAGGCTTTATCAACACTTATGACAATGAGCAAATTTGCAAGGGATAACATTTTGGTGCTGAAAGCAAATGCAAATAAGTGCTCATTTCTCCGGGGGAGCTTTTGAGGTTTGCCCACATGAGGAGCCGTGGCTAATTACGATGTGGCTTAGCAGTGGAAACACATCCTTTGATTGTGTGGCTGGAGATGTCAGCTGCTCCCACAGCTGGGGAGCAGACAAGGTCGCAGATGATGAGAGCAGGCGATGTTTCAGCATCACAATCAGTTTGTAGGAGCAGCAGGACAGTCCTTTGTGCTGCCACGCTGTTCTTGGGGCTTGCTTACAGCCCTGACCCAAAGAACGATGCTCCTTCCTCCCTGCCCTTCTCCACTCTGCTCATCCTTCCTTTCCTCTGTCCCCTTTGCTCATCCCTCCTTCCCCTTTAGCTCATCCCTCCTTCCCCTTGTCCACTCTGCTCATCCCTCCCTTCCTTTGTCCACTCTGCTCATCCCTTTCCTTTGTCTACTCTGCTCATTCCCCCTTCCCTTTTAGCTCATCCCTTCTTCCCCTTGTCCACTCTGCTCATCCTTCCTTCCCCTTTAGCTCATCCCTCCTTCCCCTTGTCCACTCTGTCCACTCTGCTCATCCCTCCCCTCTTTTGTCCACTCTGCTCATTCCTCCTTCCCTCTGTCCCCTTTGCTCACCCCTCCTTCCCTTTGCCCACCTCACTCCTCACACAAACTCACTCACTCCTCACCCAGATCCCAAGATCCCAGCTCAGAGGATCCACCACCAGCTGCTTTTCTGGGATGCCTTTTCCACAGGAGCAGAAAGAAAGGTGGATTTCTCCTCCACCCACGTTATTTGATGGCAAATCACTCCAGACCTGAGAGCTTGCTCTTAACACCGACTTGCTGTTCTTTTTGGTTTTTAGTGGGACCAAAATATTTCCCTTGATCCTCCCTGGATCAGGCCTGATGTGGTCCAAGCTGTATTTGCCATACAAACATCAATTTCAGGGCATAGATGAGCAGCTATTTAAACCGAAATTTGCCATTCTCACCAGTCTTACTTACCCTGAGTATTTGTCAGCATTCTGGCGCCTGCAAACCTTTTTTCTCTCCTAAACTGTAATGAAATTTGCATTTTTTCAAAGCTATGCTGCTTTCAAATGAAACCTACTTTTGGCACGAGCTTTAAACTGCTTTAATAAAACTACCAGCTGAAGTGTTAAACACCAGCTAAAAAACAAGAGTAAAAGCACATAAAACAGCCCAAAAAGAAAAACAAAAAAAAATCTGCAACTCCTTACAACTTGTGATTTTACACACAAATTATAACAGCCTGGAGATCCAGGTTTTTGTCAGGATGAAGATTTCTTTTTGGGATTGCCTTATCTGCAGCCTTTGCTGTTTCGTGACCTCCTGGGTGAAGTGAAACCCTACAGGCTCATAAAGAAAAAGGGTCATTAAATGTTGATGACCTTCTCCTACATGGGAGAACTCCTGGGCTGGGATTGAGCCAGAGGAACTGGTCTGGCCAGCTGGGCTGGGATCTTCTGACAGAGCCACTGCTGGTGAACCTGAGCAGGAAGAGGAGCAGCCAAAGGCAACCTGGAGTTCCAAACTCTGTTTTAAAGCACCCAGTCCGTCCCAGGAGAGCACAGCTCCTTGGGACACAGCATTCCCTGAGGGTTTGTGGGATGGGGGACAAAAGTGTGGCCACAGGACCTGCAGGGATGAGGAATGAGGGTGAGGAGCCTGTGTGGGGCACAGAGCAGGGGGTGCAGCAGGGCCCAGAGGGTGGTGAGTTCACTTACACTTCTGAGAATTTACAAAATATTGCTGTGAAAAATGGGAGCAAGAGACGTGTGACTTTCTGTGCATAATTAGAGCAGCTGCTGCCCTTAAATTAGGTTTGGGAAGTCTCCTTGCAAGGGCAGAGATTCAAAGCAGGAGGAGCACACGAGCATTTTGTTCCTGTTCCCAGATCTGTCAGTGTTTCTATGCTGTGCTCTGAGGGAAGAGCAAAACCTGAACCTCAAGACCTAAGAAAAATTAGTGCCAGGGACCTCTAGATTGCTTTTCCTAGAATGGTTTGGGGTGGAAGGGACCAAAACCCATCTCATCCCATCATGGGCAGGGACACCTCCCACTAGACCAGGATGCTCCAAACCCTCTCCAGCCTGGCTTTGGACACTTCCAGGGAGAGAAGTCCCAAAACCTGGTTGATCTCACAGCACGATCCCACACATTTCTGAGCAGATCAAAAGGCTCCTGGGGCTGAGGAAAGGTGGAATTTCACTCCAGCTCAGGCAATACCCATGTGCTGAGGAAGACACAAAACCCCAGAGGAAGAGAGGCAGGGCTGAAAAGTCCTGAGAAGAAGAAGAGAAAAATTTAGAAGTGCCAGATCCAGCACACGGGAATCCTGCCACGAGCATGGGACATCCCCAGAAGTGCCAAAACTGCTGCAGGAAACTGCAGCCACCAGCAAAAACCAGACAGCAGCAAAACACAGCAACCACGTGCCAAGAGATTGTTTCAAAAGTGAAACTGCCAGAAGCCAAATTGCGGTTTTAAGGCACAATTTCCACCGTAAATATTTGGGTTTCTAGCAAAAAGGGAGGGAGGAGAAATCCTACTCTGCTCCAAAAGAGCTGCTGGAAACACGACATTGGAGGCAGAGCAATCTGCTGGTTTAATTAACCCACACGACAGAGGACATGAATTTTTTTTTTTTTTCCTCTCACACTGTTACACACAAAAATATCCAAACTCCTGAGCTATGGAACAGAAATGATGAATATCCCACTGCTCTGAGATTGTTTCCTCCCCATCCACAGCAATTCCCAACAGGAACGTGTCCCGTGGAGGAGTCTTGAGCTCCTGAAGTTCACGGGGAAAACTTCAATGACTTTCATCATCTGAAAGCATCTCATCATCGAAATTGATTTCATTAAACCAGTGGCAATCTGTCGGCAGCCTGAGAGCCCAGACAGGGAAACACCGATTAAAACAAAGCTGGCAAAACACATTAAAAATTAATTGACTTCTTGATTTTTATCAAAATTGAAAAAAGGCTCAATCCTACACCCAACGATACAGCCCCTGAATGGCTGCAATTAAAGTTCCTCCTTCCAATTACAGCTTTTTACAGCATTTTAATCAGTTTTTATACAGCAAATGAGCGTAGAGTTTAACCCTAAATCGAATCAGCATGGTGTTCTAGGGTGGAAATCATAATCCTGGAGCATGACATGCAAGAATAAAACTTAGATAAATTAAACCAAATGACAGGAATGTTCCTATAGATCATTTCTGCCTTGTATTTTAGGCCACTGGAGGGGAATTCAAAAACAGATTTGGGAACTTGCCTATCAACATGACCCCACCTATGTAAATATTTATTCGAACTTTTGGGCACATTGCGGGGGATTCTAGATTAGAAACCAAAAGGAAATTACTATAAAAGGAAAACTGTGCCAGCAGCTTTTGTTTAAAAACTTCAAACCCTCAAAGACTTCACCTTACAACTGGGCTGTAACATCCAGAGACACTCCGAAGATGTTGTTTGATTTATTCCTACCTTTATAAAATCCCAAGCCATTAATCCTGACTTGACTCAAAAGCCTGATAGATAGATTTTCATTGCTGAGATTGCTTCAGCAGCTCAGTATCCCAGGGATGGGGGCAAGAATTAGAATTAGCAGATTAAAAAACCCCCGAAAATGAACTCAAATTGTAAAATTGCCAGCTTCTTTTTCTTTCAGCACAGCACAAACACCTTCTGCTGTTAGGATCAGAGAGCTGGATTTGAATGCACAGCAGGTTTATTTAAACACAGCTGGCACAGTGCTCTCTCCTCCAGACCTCACCTCAGCATTCCCGTTTCCAGAGCCTCACACCAAGCTCCTCGGGACTCTCCACCATTATCTTCTGACCTTTCCCTTTTCTTTGTGTGTCTTTCTAAGTTAATCAGTAACCAGAGACTTCTGCCAGCACTTGGTGCTGCTGATTTCAAGGTCCTGAGCCCCACGGAGCATCAGCCACTTCCACACTGCTCCTTCCTTCCCCAGCTCCAGCTCCCCAGCCTTTCCCTAGGCTGGGAATAAACAAATAAAAATAAAAAGGTGTATTTTACATCCTAAACCACTGGCTCAGCAGCTCCAGAACCCAATTATTCCATGCAAAAAAAAAAAGCTCTTACCCACAGCTACACATCACGAGGGACAAGTCTTGCCACGTCCCCGTGCAGGAGGTGGAGGGAAATAAAAAGAGACATTTTTTATGAGACAGTTACTGAGCTTTAATTTCCCACATCCGTTTATGACTGCAAACAAGCCCAGGCAGGGGAAGGTACTATCTATTACCATAATTATTTTTAAAACCTTCACCCCACAGGGTTAGGAAAAAAAACCAGTGATTTACAGCAGAGCCATAACTATAAAACTGCAGATGGGAGCTGAGCTACTTTGCCCTTGTCTAATGCTGAGATCTCATTAAACTGCGTGCTTAAACCTCAAATATTTGAGAGTAAATGGTAGTTAAAACAGGGAAATCATTTTCATTAAGCAGCCAGCCTTTCCTCTGCTCAGCTTCCCAGCTCATCATTTGTTATTTGGCCATTTGTGGAGTTTGACACTGCTCCATCTTCCAGCCTGGGCAGCCCCAAAATTCCTAAATAAAGGAAAAAGGGCAAGAAGAAAAAAAGAAACACCACTCAAGCAATTTTTAAACCTTAAAAAGAAGCTGATGGGAGAACAGAAGATTTTTTTTCTTTTATAAGATCAATCACCTTGAAGAGTGATCCTTTGGCCAAAGTCATTCCTTGAGACAACAGGCAGCAACTTTTCTTTATTCTGTCTAAATCTACTTCTTTGACCTCTGCCTGCTCTGCATGATTATTATTATTGTTATTATCATAACTATTGTATCTCCAAGAAACTAACTTTTAATAAAAGATTGCACTACACACCCCACATCCAATCTTCTCTCTGAAATATTCTTGCCTTTCAGAAGTCACTGCAGCAAACCAGAGCATTAATAATTATTTTTGCTTATTCCTTTCTCCCCAAGCCACCCAGAAAATCCAAAGCCATGGCTGCCAACCTATCCAGGCTAAAACTGGAAGCTGGAAGAGGAAATTGCATAAGAGAAGAGTAGAATTTATGCAAAATGTTGGCGATATGAAAGCAGAACTCAGAAATCTTCATAAATTAGCAGTGCACAGGAACTGAAGCTGCTTGAATCACGCTCCTCCATCCTTCCACTTCAATGGGATATGGCAGGAAGTAATTAATGGAGACAGGCTCCCTTGCATATAGCTGGAAATAATTAATCTGGCATCTCATTTCTGGTATTGGCTGTTTGGAAAAACAAAATTTTTCCCCATATAGAACACGTTTATTTCACACATAACCCCAGGGATCAGCTGTTCTTTATTCTTTAAATACACATAAATTTACTGGGAGCCCATATGGAGAATTTAACCTTCGCAACGGCTTCTCTGCCTGCATCGATAACGTGTTTCACTGAGTGTTTTATGTTTAAAAATAATTAACATAAATTAAGACATACAAAACCTCCATTCAAATAGAGACTTAACATACAGAATTATGTACTGGGGATTAAATAGGAGCGTAAATTTTTATTTCTTCTCCCTCGTCTTCTACTCAAAATTACAAAACCTGCTTAGAATATATCCTGTTCTTCATTATTTCTTTTTTTTTTTGCTTTAAGCACAGCACACAGTTCATGTTCTTCTTAACAGTTTTACCTGAAATTTAGAACTTGAAACTAATTAGGCCCTCAACTTATTTTCGTAGGAGTAAAGGCCATGAAGAACACTTAGGATTCCATTACCAGTAACAGATGCGAGACGGATACATTTATAAAACACTAAATTTAGAAAGATTGGCGGAGAGTTCTGCTGAACCTTTCAAAATTAAAAACCTCCCTGCACTTTGCCACCGAATCCATCAGAGCGAGTCCTGAGGAAGCAGAACACAAAAGGCCAGCGAGTTTTCCACCGGCCCCAACATTAATGCATCCCATGGATGGAATTTCAGGATGCACAACAAAGCAGGCAATATCTGCGGGGCACATTAGCTAAAAGCCAACATTCCCTCTGTTGGCTGGGGGGTTATTTAATACCCTCGCCTTGCAGTCTCGTGCAGGGCAAGCTACAAAATTAATGAAAGAAATCAGATCCCCCTTCCACAACCTCGGAATACTCTTGTTTAAAAACACCGCTCAGATCCTTCCCCAATTGTTTGGGCTGCTTGGTGTTCCCACAAGGAAAACTCAGTTTACACAAAGGCAGAGCCCCAGCACTTTCCCTCCTGCCCACAAAAGAGCCAGATGTCCCCAGCAAAGTGCTCAGGGCTCCCATCCCTCCGGGAAAAGCTGGGAACCACTCTGGGACACACCAACATCTCCACCCGCGTTCCTCGAATGCCCAGGGACGCCGAACTGGCCCGAGAATGCCAGGAGGAGCTGGCACAGCTCGGCCCCAACTGAAATCAGATTTTAAAACCCCAAATCGGGGCTCAGGCACCGGCAGCACTTTTTTTGCGAGGCCGACAATCCTCAATATCCAAAGAGTTGGCGTTGATTTAAAGGGGGCAGAGCAGCCGGCGCTGTGAGGGGAGCCCGAGTCCCTCC
Source organism: Phylloscopus trochilus trochilus (assembly GCA_016584745.2). Lineage (NCBI taxonomy): Eukaryota > Metazoa > Chordata > Aves > Passeriformes > Phylloscopidae > Phylloscopus > Phylloscopus trochilus. The sequence goes on along the minus strand of WQNJ02000041.1, from coordinate 17,734,005 downwards.
CCAGCCCTGGCTGCGGTTTCCCGACCCAGAGCCCAGGGCCTGGATTTTCCAAGCGGCCTTTCCAGGTTTAGCAGGGCAGCAGCTGCCACCCCTTTGCCCCGTCAATGTCCGGGCACTGCCAGAGCTTTTTCTAGGAAGGATTTTGACTCTTGGATCTTGGGGGGAGCAGCTGGAGGGACAGCCAGGCTCTCCCTCTCTCATCACACGGCAAATTCCCAATTCCCTCCATCATCCCGCCAGGTTCTCTCCCTCAGAGCCAGCACGGAGCCTGCTGGAGCCGATCTGCCACACAAGGACAAACTCCTCGTCCTCTGCCACCAGTTACGAAACGCGTGCCTTGTGCCACACACCCCACAAAGCTGCGTGGCAGCACCACATCCTAAAGGCAGAGGAAGCTGCAGCTCGCACAATTTATCGTTCTGCAACCCAGGGAATATCCCAGGCGAGCTGGCATGGTCACCCAGCACAGCCGGCAGGAGATCACCCTGCCCGAAAAAGAGGTGAAACAGCACCGAGTGCCACAAAGCCACTTCTGCCGCCTTCCCAGCAGGGAAGGGACAGCGCCGCTGTAATGACATAAACTCCACACAATTCCCAGACACGATGCTCAGGGCTCGGCTCGCTCGCCGGAGAGGGGGGAATTGCCCAAAGCACATTTTACAGGCTTTTTAGGGATCCTTCAGCACCGCTGGTGGTTAACCTTCTGCCCATGATGTGCCGGGAGGAGAAGCCAGCCCGGTGCCAAAATCACATCACAGCACACTCGGCTGTAACAAAAGATGACTCCGGGGAGTTTGTGCTCATCATCGTTATTCCACGCACGTCAGAGCCACCTCCAACAGCTTTTCCTTCAATTAAACCTTTACTACCGCGAAGGGCAAAGGGGGTACGGGCACATCGATGCCGTGCTGGGGCGAGGAGGGGGTAACGAGGCATAAAGGGAAGGGAGGATTACACAGCCCTTTTTTAGAGACATCCACCCCCTCCGAAAAGCAAGGAAATCCCCCTCCCCTCAACGTACAAGACAACCACACAAACCTGGTGGGTGAGGACACATCCACGCCTTGCCCTGGACCATCCTCCCTCCCGCATCCCCCCCACCCCCCCTTTTTTTTTTTTTTTTTTTTTTTTGGGGGGGGGGGGTGTTGTTGTATTTTTTTTTTCCCAGCTGAGCACTTGCCTCTCCTCCGTGCCCATCAAATATCCCGAAGATGGAAGGGTGAGTCTTGTTCACCAGGTCGGTGATTACTTCGAACCTGTCCTCCATGTGATCCCTCCGGCCTTGGATGGAATAGACAGCCACGTTGTGGCTCTTGAACTCCCAGGTCTTGGAGAACTCAGCGTCCAGCACGTCTAAACCCCCGAGCCTGTCATTCTGCATGATCTCGGCCACCTTGCCCTTCACCATCTTCACCGCATCCCTGCTGGACTTAACAATGGTTTTCACCTCATCCGTGTGGAAGAAATAACTCCACAGGGCCAGGCTGATGCACAGCAAGAACAGGGTCTCCGGTCTGAGCAAGAAGTAACGCATGATCCGACCCAGCAGAGACAGCAAAGTCATTGTATCCTCTATCATTTATTATCGCGACCGTGTCTCCCCACACCATGCAGCGGGGCGGCTCCGAGCCCGGGGCCGCTCGCTCAGTGCATGCTCGGCCGGCCGGGCAGCTCCGAGCCCCGCGCTCCGCTCCGCTCCGTTCCGCTCCGCTCCGCCGAGCTCCGTTCCGCTCCCCGCGGCTCCGCTCCCGCTGCTCCCGGGCGGCCCCTCCGCCTCGCCCCGTCCGTGCCGCGGGGGCGCGGGCCCGCCGATGGCCGCGCCGAGCCCTCCTGTACCGCCGGATGCCTCTTGAACGCCGCTGGGCTCCGCGGCTCGGCCCGGGAGGTGGCTGGCAGGGCCGCCCGCGGTACCTGCGTCCCGTGTCCCCCGCGCCCGGCGCCGGCCCGCCCTCCTTCCACCCGGGCGGAGCGTCCCGGCCGCCGCCCCCGCCCCGCAGCGAAACTACAAATCCCGGCAGCCCCCGCGGAAGCGCGGCGGTGCGGGGGGAGTGCGGGGCATGCTGGGGGTTGTAGGCTGGGAGCGGCCGGGGAAAGGAAAGAATTCCCTTCCCTTCCCTTCCCTTCCCTTCCCTTCCCTTCCCTTCCCTTCCCTTCCCTTCCCTTCCCTTCCCTTCCCTTCCCTTCCCTTCCCTTCCCTTCCCTTCCCTTCCCTTCCCTTCCCTTCCCTTCCCTTCCCTTCCCTTCCCTTCCCTTCCCTTCCCTTCCCTTCCCCATCCCTGGAAGTGTCCGAAGCCCGGTTGGACGCGGTTTGGAGCAACCTGAGATAATGGAAAGTGTCCGTGTCCATAGGATGAGATGCTCCTTAAAGTCCCCTTCCAACACAAACCGTTCTAATAATTCTAATATTATTGTTAATATCACTACCTCTGTTATGGCTTTTGAAATTCTATTAATTTTATACTTAAAGAAAGATAAAATAAATGTAAAAAAGGAGGATGCTGCTCACTCCCACCAACCAATTCGTTATTTATTTGTCATTTTACTTCAATGTAATTGTGTAACAGTCTGTTAGCTACAAACTGTGTAGCTAATAATTCTAATAATAATAATAATAATATTGCTGTATTATGGCTTTTAAATTTCTAATAATGTTATTATTTATTTCTTTATTTTTCATGAAAGTAAATGTAAAGGCAGAAGGATGCTGCTCACTCCCACCACCCAATTTGTTATTTGTCGTTTTACTTCAATATAAATGCATCATTGTCTATTAACTACAAACCGTGTAGCTAATAATTCTAATAACATTATTAGTATCACTGTCTCTATTATGGCTTTTTAAATTCTATTAATTTTATTAGTTAGTTAGTTATTTTACGTTAAAATAAATGCAAAATAAGGTGGATGCTGCTCACTCCCACCAACCAATTTGTTATTTGTCATTTTACTGCACTATAAATGTGCCAGGCTGTATTAGCTCCAAACTGTGTAGCTAATAATTCTAATAATAATAATAATAATAATAATAATAATATCAGTGCATTATGGCTTTTTAAATTCTATTAATTTTATTATTATTTATTTTACGTTAAAATAAATGTAAAACAGGGAGGATGCTGCTCACTCCCACCGGCCAATCCATTCTTTATTTGCCCTTTTACTGCAGTATAAACGTGGAACTGTGACTCCCGTGGAAGTTGTCTCTCACTGTTGGCAATTTGGCTCCAGAGCCTGGAATTGTGAAGGGAAATGAGCTTTTCCCAGGCCACAGAGCCCAAAAAAATCCTTCCCAGCCCCTCCTTCAGCTGCCAGGCTCTGCTCTCCCCCAGTTTCCCCCCAAACCCAGGCTCCTCCCTGTGCTGAACGAAGAGCAGAGGATGCTCCGCGTGGATCAGTTCATTTGCCATGAAATTCCAGGAGTTTTATCCCGCAGGAGAGGCTCCAGCAGCTCCTGGCCTCTGAGTGTGGGGGCTGACATTGCAGAGGGGCTGGGATTTCCCTTCTGGAGGGGATGGAAAAGCAGGAAAAGCCTCGTCCTGCCAGGGAACTGGGATGGGGAAGGCACTGGGAACATCCAGCCCTTGGAGTGGAGCTGCCTGCACCACGAAATGTGAATTTAAATGTGAATTTAAACGTGAATCCAGAACAATTCTGCACCGCTCAAGTGCAAAACTCAGGAATTATCCCCAGCCAAAAAAAATCCAATCCCAGGGCTCGTTCTGCACTCCAGCAGCTCTTCCCAGAGGAGGAGCAGAACTTCAGCATCCGCGGGTTCCTCTGAACGCTGGAAATCAGCAATAAAACCCCAATATTCGGGCTGTCGGCTCGTTTGGTTCATTTTGGTTTTGCTGGCGGGGCGACTTCAGGCTTTTGGTCACTTGTGCAAGGAACGAAAAGCGATTTCTGCGCCAGGTTTGGGAATAAAGCGGGTGATTTTTATCCGCTTGGAAAAGTGGGGAAAAGAATTCCTTGCTCAACAGCTCCTCCTCCTGCTCGGCCGTAGCATGGAACCATCAGGGCATCAATTGTTTTTTTTTTATATATATTTTGGCTTCAGAAACAAATAATCTGATGCTGCAAACGTGAATTCGTTGTCTATTCGGCCCTCTAATCCACAGGAATTGTGGGTTGTAAACAGAATAAACTTGGGAATTGTTTTGGCTCCGAGAAAAAAAACCAAAAAAACAAAAAAAAAAAAAAAAAAAAAAAAAAAAAACCAAAAAAAAAAAAAAAAAAAAAAACCAAAAAAAAACCACAAAAAAAAAAAAAAAAAACCAAAAAACAACAAAACAAAACAAAAAAAACAACAAAAAAAAAGCAGAATTCGGCTTTTCTAGGTGTTTTTTGAGGCATCCAGAATTAGAATAGAGAGTGAGATATTGGAGAAACTCTCACTATTTGCTGATCTGGATAATACCAGCATTTTTATCATGGTCGTTTCTTGCTTGTATTAAAGAAAAATCAATAGTTCTGATTGGGAAAAGCCTCATTTTGTGAATGGACTTACAAGGGTGACTTAAATAAAAATAACAAGTGAAAACCTCTTTGATTTCCTGTAGTTGCAAACTGAATTTGCCATTCTTTCGCTCTGGGGTTGAGCAGTGAGGACACAGCACTGATGGGTCACCAGCTTTACTGGACAAAATCATTGCAAGAAAGTTTTAATTTGAAGGAAATTCCCTCGTAAAAAATACTCCCCAAATCTGTAGGAAATCTGTTCTGTGATATTCTCTGGGATGCTAAAATTTGGAGGATGCTTCTGTTGCTGCTGGCTGAGTTCTGCTGCCCAGTTCAAAGGTTTTCCTCAGGAATTTCAGGTTCAAAAAACTTTTATTGGCATGAATCAGATGTGCACAGCAGTGTGACTCGTTGAAGATTACTCCTGGAAAATCCTAAAGCAAAATATTCCCCCAAATCCCGTGGATTCCCCTCCCTTTTCTTCTGCTGAGCTATAAAATCAGAATAGAAAAAAAAAAACCAGTCCCAATAATAACAACTGTAAAAGTGGAGTTTTTCATGTCAGGACTGCAATGCAGCAAAACAATCCTGTGCTTTTCTTTCCAGATTTTTTTTTTAATTGATTTTAGGATATTCAGGGTGACACAGGCCCAGCTCTCCAGAGGAGTAACTCGGTGCCAATATCAGAACCTGGTTTGTGCATTAGGTTGGATACCCAGTAAATAAGGTTGGGTTGTCCTGACACTGTTTCCACCTCAGCTGATACAAACGACATTTCCTGATGGCATTGCCAGGGTTTTATCTCGCCAAGAGAGAAAAAAAATGCCAAGAACTGCAGGGAAATTCTGCCTCCCCCCTGCTATAAACCCCTGAGAAATCTCATCACAGCAGTTCTGGTTTGCATCTCCCCTGGAGAGGAACGTTTGCAGATGTGAAATGCAAACAGCAATTTGCCACACAAGTTGCTCCTTTCTCTTTCCCAGGATTCTCAATCCCAGGGCACCTTGGTGTGTAAAAATCTGATTTTCGTTTATTTCCTGGTGCCATCCAGTGACCTCGGTGGGAGGGAGAGGCACAGGGAGATTTCTGGCTGATGCTTTGACATCTTTCACTGAGCACACAGAACTCTGCTGTGGAGTGGTGTGCAGCAAAGCACAGCAGGGGAATTAGCAGAGATAAATTGTAAATGCGAGGACATCCTGGTTAAATATACCTGCAGGTGCCTGGGGTGGAAATCCCACACCTGCCTCACTCAGGGAGTAAAATTCCTGATTGTAAACCTAGAATTTGGTGTGAATTATACCTGAAATGAACATTATTTTAAGAAAACAAAAAAATCTATCTCATTTCCCAAGTAAAGGGTGGGATGTTGTTTATTAACCTTTCCATCTTCTGACTCCCTTTGAATATCAGAGCCAAACTACAGAGCACAGGGAGATTTCTGGCTGATGTTTTAGCATGTTTCACTGAGCACACAGAACTCTGCTGTGGAGTGGTGTGCAGCAAAGCACAGCAGGGGAATTATCAGAGATAAATTGTAAATGTGAGGATGTCCTGGTTAAACACCTGCAGGTGTCTGGGGTCACACCTGCCTCACTCAGGGAATAGAATTCTTGATTGTAAAACTTGAATTTGATGTGAATTATACCTGAAATGAACATTATTTTAAGAAAACAAGAAATCTATGTCGTTTTTCAAGTAAAGGATGGGATGTTGTTTATTAACCTTTCCATCTTCTGACTCCCTTTGAATATCAGAGCCAAACTACCTGAATATCAGAGCCAAACTACAGAGCACAGGGAGATTTCTGGCTGATGTTTTAGCATGTTTCACTGAACACACAGAACTCTGCTGTGGAGTGGTGTGCAGCAAAGCACAGCAGGGGAATTATCAGAGATAAATTGTAAATATGAGGATGTCCTGGTTAAACACCTGCAGGTGTCTGGGGTGGAAATCCCACACCTGCCTCACTCAGGGAAGAGAATTCCTGACTGTAAACCTAGAATTTGGTGTGAATTATACCTGAAATGAACATTATTTTAAGAAAACAAGAAGTCTATCTCATTTCCCAAGTAAAGGGTGGGATGTTGTTTATTAACCTTTCCATCTTCTGACTCCTTTTGAATATCAGAGCCAAACTACCTGGTGAGACATGGAGGGAAGATGCCAATATTAATTCCACGGAAAAGTTTAACCAGGGATCAATTTCAGAAGAAAATCCTGGGGTTTATCAGCTTACAGAGCCTTGAATTACCACAGTTCTGGAATTGCCACTGGAAAATTTGGCCGCTGAAGTCATGAGGAATCTTTGCTTGGTGGCAGCACAAGCCCCAAAATATTGATTTGGAGTCCACCTCTCCAGGCCATGATGTATTTTGGGAAGACAGAGATTATTCCAAACGAATTTTTCCTCTCATTTTCCAGAAATGAATTCACTGGGAATTGGAAAATGATTGAGATACCACCAGGACACCCAGGAGATAAAGCTGAAAATGCTCCTGATGGCCAGAGCTGCTCTCTGACCTTTGATTTATGTTTGTAATAATATTTTTTTTTATTATTATTATTTCTGGTGTTGGTGGTGAATGGATGCCTCACAAACTCCCCACTTTTCCAGAGAACTCCAGGACATGCAAGGAAAATAGAAATAGAAGCTCAGCACTCCAGAATTGCTTTGCAAACTGGCAGCGTTCTCAGGAAACCTTCCTCAGATCTGGGCACAAATTGATAAAAAAGCAGCAACAAAGCAATCTTCATTTTCTTCTTCATTAATTTTTACTCTGTTTAGCAGCTGCTTCGTGTCTGTGGTGCAGACTTGTTTAATTTGCATTGAGGCAAGAGGCTGCAAAATTGATTTATACATTTGAATGCCTCACATTTTCACTCTGAGGCACTTTTGGATGCAGAACATGACAGGCTTAAATTCAGGATTAAATCCTTAGGCCAGGCTTGTCCCAAAGCTGAGGTGAGAGGGGAGCTGAGGTTACAGGTGCCTTTTTTGGTGACTTCTCTGAGACTAAAATTAGCTGTGCCCTCAGCTGACTGCAGAGTGTAAAATCCAGATTTCACTCGCTGCCTTGGCTATTCCAGAGGTTCCTGACGCCTTCCCTTGACCAAATCCTTAATCAAACCCCCAAAGTGAAGCCTTCTGAGGCAGGACTCAGCTCTGGGCTAATTTAGATTTTCTTGGGCAGGGCAGATGAATGGGTTTTGTCACTCTCTGAGTGGCACAGAGCTGCCTTTGTCTCTGGGAACATGGGATGGATTCTCCCACTGCTGCATTTCCACAGGACAACGCTGCCATCACTCAGCTCCAAGGGCTCCCTTCCTTAGCACCAGCTTTTGGTGATGGAGATAAAGAGATATTTGAATTGTAGGGCAGTGAAAGGATTTTTCTTGGGCAGGATTTGTGAAGAATTGCCCCATTTTTAAAAGTAGTGGTGTTTGTATTGAAATTGGCTCCAATAGGCACTGTCAATAAGTAATAAATAATTAAAGATGAAGCATTCCCGCCTCTAGGGCTGGAATGGGAGATGTTTTTTTGGAAGTGATGGGGAAAGGAAGAGACTTTAATGAGCTGACAGCTCAGAAAACTGAAGGGGCCTCACACAGCCAGAATCTTCTTCAAAAATACAAAGAACACAAAAGCACAGATACAAATACAAAAGGAAATTAGAAAAAAAAATAATCAGGAGTCAACAGTTTGGGACACTCAGAGAAGTTTTAACCCATCCAGTGTCAGGGGGCAGGGATGAGCTGCTCAGAGGTTCCTGAGGTCCTGAGTTCCTGAATCCTACTCAAGGTTTGGGTTCATCAGCAGGATGATGCCTTCAGTTTGAGCTTTGATGTATTTCAGGTTCTGTGCTGCCCAGGGGTGCAGCTCTCAGCCTCACATTCAGGGTCACTCAGCTCTGCACAGAGCAGGGACACAAAACAAATCCTGGTCCTGCTGCACACCAAGGACAACTTTCAGCCCAGCAGCACAAACAAGGGTGGCTGGAGGGAGGGACAAGAAGGATGGGACCTCACAACCTGGAGCTGGAATTGGACAATTCAACCCCAAAATGGAAATGGACCAAAACTGATCCAAGTGTGAGACCTGGTGACCGTTTGTCCATTTTGGGTCCATTTTGTTGCCATTTTGGGTCCATTTTGTTGCCATTTTGGGTCCATTTTGTGTCCATTTTGTGACCATTTTGGGTCCATTTTGTTGCCATATTGGGTCCATTTTGTGACCATTTTGGGTCCATTTTGGGTCCATTTTGTGACCATTTTGGGTCCATTTTGTTGCCATATTGGGTCCATTTTGTGACCATTTTGGGTCCGTTTTGTGTCCATTTTGTGACCATTTTGGGTCCACCTTAGATGTGGCCTCGATTAAGCCCTGTCCTGCCCAAGGTGCACCCTAAAGACCCTTTCAATAAATCCCTACTTTATTCTCCAGCTGTGCCCAGCCTCTATTCCAGCTCAGCCTCCCCAGGGGATGCAGCAGGGAGAGGAGAATCCCCGTTTGCAGCTCCCAGCCCGGGGTGGCTGCAGTGACAAACCCTCCTCTCTCTCTCTGTTTGCTCTCCGCCTTCTCCTGGGCAATCTGTTGGCTGTGATGGGGATGGCGTTGGTTTGGCCCAAAAATAGCTGCTGGGGCTGCAGCCTTCAGCTGTCAGGAGTGTCTCTCCTCCTCCCCACTGGGTGAGAGCTCCATCCACGGCACCATCTGCTCCCTCAGGAGGCAGATTTTGCCGCATTGGAGCCGCCTTGGAGCGGGGGAAGTCGTCTGGCTGCGGTTTAATTTTACGGCTTTGGCTTTAATTTTCCAATTCCCACGCTGCTCCTCGGTCTCCCCAGGCATCAAAAGCTGCTGCCAAATGTGGGGGGGATGAGTTTCAAACATCTGGGGGCTTTCCCTGCTGCTGCTTCCAGCTCCTTTTTGCACGTGGCTGTGGGAGAAGCTGGGTGGGAGCAGGATGATCCGAAATCCTCCCTGCCAGCCTCGGTGCTCGCAGCATCCCCAGCTCCCCAAAGGTGCCACAGCCCCAGCTTCTCTTTGGGGACTGGCAGCCGCCTTCTGCTGCTGGGAGAGGAGCAGGAGAAGGAGGAGCAGGCACGTGGAAGGGCTGGGATGCAATTCCACGGATCCCTCTGCTGTTTATCTGCTGGATGAAGGGATTTATTTATAGCTCGTGGCTCCTCCAAAAACGTTCTTCTCTGCTGACCTTCCTGCTCAAATTGGAAGTCAGGAGAGCAGCTCTGCCAAGTGAATGAAACAGCTTTAAAATACAGGGGGAAAGCTCCTTGTTGTGCCGTGAGTTCACTGTCAATGCTGTGCCTCAGGATTTTTTGCCTTTTTGCCAGCTCTGGTCACTGTGGAGAGCTGGGATTCTCCAGGACAGCCAGGAGACCTGGGGTGTGGGGAGAAAACCACCCCAAGTTCACTTAAAAAGGGAAGTGAGGACACAGAAGCAGCAACCTGATCAGCTGCTGACAGCAGCAGCTCCTGATGCCGGGGCTCTGGCTCCCAGCAGCCCATTCCCAATCCCTTAGTAATGCCCCACAAATAAGGAGCAGGGGGGATTTGCACTTTTCCTGGCTGCCATCATGAGTCACTGATGGTGAAGTGGCTAAAAAGCCACGGGAAGCAGGATCCAGGCTCTTTGTGCTCTCTGCTGAGTGTCAAACCCAGGCCCAGCTCTGGGCTTGGCTTAGAGCAAGGAGGGGTTTTGCACCAGAGGGGATCCTGCCCTGGCTTGGACCCCATCCCTGCCCTCCCAAACACCTCCCAGCAGCTGGCATGAGCAGGTTGGGCAGTGGGGACAAGGCTGAGCTGTCCCAGGGTCTGGTTAATGCCCCTGACTCTCTGGGGCTGGAGTTCTGTGGTACAAGAGCAGCACTTTGGGACCAGGACACCTCAGGGATCCAGGTGTGTCCCACCCCATCCCCTCTCCCAAAGCTGAGCAGACACTGGAGATGCTTAGGGGTCTCCTGTCACCACAAAGAGCTCCCTCCCAGCCAGTTTGGAGGCAAAAGTCAGGAAGATGTGAGGAAGTTCAAGTGTCCTTGTCCAGGGAGTTTGATGGCAGCTGAGAAAGGCCTCTGATCCCAATAAAATGGGTCCTCAAATGTCTCAGAAGTCTCACAGGGACAAATATCAAGGCAGGAGGGGCAATAAAAAAACCCCAACAGTCAGTCAGACAGAACCTCTGTGAAGGAGCAAGAAAGCCTCACTTGAAATGCAAATTGATTTTAAACTTTGGCTGAGTTATACTGGGGTGAGATAATGCAGATTGGAAAAATTTGCCATTTCTCAAGCTGCTCCATGACTTCCTCGAGGTTCACTGGTTCCTCTCTGGTACCAAGAGACATTTCATGAAGTGCTGGGGCTTCAGATGGCTTTCTCCAAATAGCCAAGTCCTGCTGAACCATCTGAAATGGAAAAAGTTCTTCACTGGGACCTTGCTCTGGAAATATTTCAGCACAGAAATAGTCCCAGTGACCTTCAGCCTGTGTCCTCCTCCACACAATTCTGAGTTCTTGGGAATGTGGGGCTGGAATTTGTACAGCCCAGTGCATTAAAAAAAAAATGGGAAAATCCCATTTTTTATGATTCTTTCCACACTCTTGCACTGCTGTTCATCACTAGCTCTGCTCACTGAATGTATTTTGACAGTCGTTTGCTCAATTATTTAACCACATTAATAGCTGTGTGTGTCAAGGATAAACACTGTATTTTCCCCCCTGAGCTGTGTTTTGGTGTGTGTTTAACTCCAGAAAAGTTCTAACAGAACATGGTGTAGAGGTGTAAATATCTTGGATTTTTCCTCAGTGCCAGAATTTCAGAGGCTGCAGTTCTCTGCTTTCTCTCTGTTCCCACATAACTCCTTAACCCCACTCTGCCTCCTGACAGCCTCAAGATTTAGTTTTAAAATAGGCCTGGGATTGTTCTTTAATTTAGATCTTTGGGACTATTTTAAGAGGGAGTTGAAGATTCAAAGTTGCTATAAATATCTGCTTCAGGAATCACTTACATTGGTTTTAGGGTTTTCATAAAAACTGAATCTTTCACTGAAACACTTGAAAATGATAACACATTTTGTTGTTGTTGTTGGTTTGTTGGTTTGTTTTTTTTTTTTTTTGGTGGAAAACTGTTTCTTGGCCATCTTTGAAATAAAAATCGTTTGCAAGAACACCAAGATCATTTAATCACATTTAAATCTTCACCTAATACATGAATCTGTGGCAGAATTTTGGCCAAAAGGACGATTTTGTGTGCTCAGAGCTCTCCCTTTCTCCAGTAAATTAAGATTATTTTGATAAATATCCTTCATTTGAAGTCGGACTCTGCATATGAAGACAGAGGAGCATTTCCACATTTAAGTAGCAGTGAGACAAACTGGATGATTTTTGGATAATTTTGCCCTTTTTTTATCAAAATGAGCTTTGTTTCCTCTCCCCAACAAATGATATTTCACAGGGGGTCGTCCAGGGTCGCACCTTGCACGAGGAAAACGTGGCTGAAAGGGTTGAAATCATCCTGAAAATAAGATCCAGTAGGTCATTCTGACAGGAGAACAAGCCAGGGAGGAATGTTGGATATAAAAATTTATGGAACAAGAAATGAGCTTGAGCAGCAACTCTGCAAAGTCCTGGAAGAATCAATCCCTGTGGAGGGGCAGAGCCCATTTTTATGGGGCTTTGATGGCCATAAAAGTGTTGTGTGTGTGTGAGGGAAGAATTAGAAATGGAATTGATCCTGGTTCATTAATCCCTGAGCACCCAACAGCTCTGCCCTGGGTAGGAATTCCTGCTGGGAAAGCTTTCCCTGGGAGAGTTCCCTTGGAGAGGTTGGCAGTAAATAAAATAAATAAATAGAAGCTGGCACTTGCAGATCTCTGTCCTGAGGTGGGATTTACCTCTGAGCTGAAGTTATCCATCACTGGGTCATTAGGCCTGAATTTTCCAGGAAATCTCCACCTCTCCTGGCTGATTTAATGAGTCTGGGAGCTCAAATTTAGATTTAGAGGAGTGGCAACACCTCATTTTTTTTAAAATTTTTTTTTCCAGGAGTGACAATGTCCTGGTTTGAGATGGGATGAGGAGATGGGATGAAAGCCTTTTATAATTCTGAAAGGAATCGCTCTTTTTAGGCCAGTCTGTTATTAATCATAAAGATGGATATGCACAAAAGAAGATATTTTTACATCTACACTAAAATTCTGAAAAAAAAAAAAAAATTCCACGGTGACAAATGGCTCTTAACAAGAGGAGGATATAAAGGGGGAGAAAGAAAAGAGAAATGTTAAAAATGAGGCCTTGTGGCAGCTCTGAGGAGGCCGAGGCAGAACAAAGATTTAAACTCCAGAATTCCAGTTTTTATTAATTCATTTGCCAAATAACTGCATCATGTTTAACGAAGAATCCACTTTTCAGGTGTGTGGAGAGAAATTACTCCCCCTTGGGAGTGCTTGAGTCCACTGAAAATAAATCTGCACAGCAGAAACCTCTGTTTTGCAAAGTGTGAAGGAGCCTCCAGAAGACAGCAGTAAAACCTGGGAAGCTTCACACCAAGCAGCATTTTATGGGAACAAATAACTGACCAGGAAAAATTTCCCCACACAAGGAACATCCACTATTACACTGAGAAGAAATTCCTGTTTCTTACAGGAAAAGAGAAAGAAATTCCTGTTCCTTTCTCTGGACCACAGTCCCAGAAAAAACTAGGACACGTGTAAAAGAAATATCTAAATAAAGAGGATTCATATGCAAGGAAAGGTCTGAACCTCTGTCAAAATAATATGAATAAAGCAGCAGCAGCACTGATTACGTTGGCAGGGCAGAAATGCAGAAGATTTGCTTTCCATGAGAAAATGCATCAAGATTAAGAAAAAAATCTGCCTCCAAGTCTCATTCTCAATTAATGGATTTCCTCACTCCAGAAATAAAATAGATGGTGGATCCACTTTTCTATTTTTTTCTTTTCTTTTTGCCACCAAGTTGAAAAAAGCTGAAGGCTCCAAATTTGTGGGGCCTGGAGAACAAGAAACATAAAATACTTTAGCCAAAGATGTGCATTTTAGCCTCCCCCATGGCTAAGAGAAGAGAAGAAGAGAAACTTCTGGCAACCTCCCCATTGTTATCCATCATCTACACCCCATTCTCCTTCTGGAGCTCCCTGGGATTTTCTTCTTCCTCCGAGTTACAAAGCACCAGGGGTCGAAACAGAATTTTCAAAGCGTGGAGATACGAGATAATTTAGTTTAAATAAACTTTAAATAACCTTAGGAGTGGTTTCACTCTGATGCCATTGATAAATGCTCTTGTGAAGCAAGCTTGAGATAAACACAGGCAGAGTGATGGGGTTTTAGGAAATCAGCATAATTGATAAAAAGCACTAATTAGGAGGACAAGTGGGGGTGCAATTCTTTCTCGGGTCAGGCCCCTTCTCTGGAGCTTCCTCCTCAGCACTGGCTGGGCTTTGTCCATGAAAATGTTTTTTTTTTTGAAGAGTTTGTTCTCAACCTTGGCAGCCTGGAAGAACCAAGATACCACCGGGGGGCCTTGCAGCCCTGGAGCTTGGAGCTCTGGAATCTTTCTCTTTCTGCCTAGGGAAAGGCCATGGAAAATTTCTGGGGAAACAGCCACTAACACAACTACAGAGCTCCAAAGGGATGTGTGAGGGATACAGAGAACAGAGGAAAAAAAATGCAAAAACCAACTGGGCACCACAGGAACACACAGCTTCCCTGAGCCCTTCCATTCCCAAAATTCAGGGGAGGAGCTGGAATTCTGCCCCAGGCACGGGGGAGCTCTGGGTTTCACTGCTGCCATCACTCACTGGCCAGCTTTTGTGGGACACTTCCAGTGTCACCTTCCCTGGAGCTGAAATGGGCTGTGTCCCCTCTCCTCTGGGCCAATTCCTTGCATATTCCATGCACATTCCTGGTGCTTTTGCACATCCCAGTTTTCTCTGGGATAATGACCTGCCTTGATGCAGGTTGAGGAAGCTCCTGGACTGGTCTGGCAGCTGTGGGGAGCTGTGGGAAGTGGGGTGACTCTGGCAGGCAACAATGCCCTAATTAAACTTTGGGATTTGCATTCCAAACAGCAGCCAGTCAGCCCCGGCAGTGGAGCCCAGAGAAATTCCTTATGGAGCCCCAGAAATTCCTTATTCTCCACTCTCTGTGGGGAGTCCTGCAGCTCCATTGCAGTGGGAATCCCTCCAGACAAACCTGGGCTTGAACAGAACTTCTCCAAGGACTGGGCAGTTGTTCCCCTTTCCCAGGATAGGAGTGGATGTTCTGTGGGTTCCTTGTTTTTCCAGTCCTCAGCAGGAGCAGGAACAGGGAAGGATTTCATTTCAATTTCGACTTCTTGCAGTGTACAGGTGTGAGGCAGGGATGTTTCAGGCATTTTTAGCTCGGAAACAAAGCTCTATGGAAACAAAAGCTGATTTTCATTCATTACCCCTCTCTCTCTTTACATCCCACGCTTTTCAGCCCCTCGACCGATTTCAGGGAAGTTGAGAAAAGAAATACTGATCTCAAAAGGCAAATTTTGTCAGAAGAGATGATGAGGAGGAGAAAAGCAGCTTTATTGCACAATCCTCACTGGACAGCAGAGAATCCCCACAAAACACAACCACTCTGCCTCTTATTCAACATCAGATAATCCAATTATAAGCCATGAAATAATAGGGGAAAAAAAATCATTATTTCTACATGTGGAGCTAATCAATTAAATTCTGTATAAACCCAAAGTTCTCCATATTAAAAACTTGATACTGAAAAGGGGAGGTTGGTGACTTCCTTTGTGATTTGAATATTTCTGCTTTGTTTTGTTAATTTTCCCTCGCTAAGAACAATTGCTGTGCCCCGGTGTCACTTTTACCTTGTTGGGTTTGAATTTGTTTGGCAGGAGAAACGATAAAAAGAGATTTTGAAATCCAATTGTGTGGGGAGCGTGATCAAGAGATCTAAAACAAGGGACAAAGTGCTACTGGGAGAATCTCAGTCCTGCTCTTCAGGCTAAGATCTTTGCAAAAAATTTGCTTTTTTAATGCACTTCCAGCCACCCACCAAAGGTAGAACAAGGTTTTGTCTGGGAATTTTTTGTCGTTGTTGCTTTGTAGAATTTTGAAATATTTCATAGGTTATTTTTTTTTCTCTGTGCTTGAAACAAAGTATCTTAGAGCACACAAGATAAAATTGCTTTAAAAAGTAGGGGTTTCAGGCAAATCCTGTGTTCTGAGTGAAGCTGTCCTCACCTCACTTGGCAGTGTGAGCGTTATTAATGATTCCTTATCTCCCCTGGTGGGAGACCAGCTGGAAAAAGCAGCAGCAGCAGCTCAGGAAGCAGGAACAGAGGGTGCCTGGGGGTTTTCCACTCCTCCATCCAAGCCCTGCTTGGGAATGGATCCTGCTCATCCCACCTGCAGCCCTTTCCCAATGGATCAGGGAAAACTTTGGCAACGCGATGCAAACCCACACAAGGCGTTGTCTCAGCTCAGGGAATTCGTTGTTAAGAGTGGAGATTTAATGAAAAGACTGAAAATCTCTGTGTGGCTTCGTGCTTGGGAGCGATGGAAGAATCTCCTGAGTATTCCTGGCTTTTCTGTGGATGGTTTTAGAGAGGATTCAGGGAGCCTGGAGGTGCCAGCCCTGCCTTCAGCTGCCCTGGGTTTGGTGCTGAAGGATTCCCAAGAGCCTGCTCCACCTGGCAGGGAAGCTGAGGAACCTGGAACAGGGATGTTGTCCCAGTGTGGGAATCAAACACCAATTTTCACCTAAAAAACCACCTTATCCCACCCCAGCCCTCCAGGCTCCATGGCTGAGGCAGTCTGGTTGGAAGCAGGAACTCCTGAGGGACAAAGCTTGGACACGGAGCATTTGGCTGTAAGGTTGAAAATGGAGCATTTTGACAGCTGCTGCCTGGGGCAATCCTTTACCAGCTCTGGATTTTCTGGGGAAAAGGGACAGCTCTTAAAGAGAAAACTTGATTTTGTTGGAAAACACGAGGGGGAGAAGCAAAAGGCTGAGGGAGTAGGGCAGGGTTTGCTGGCAGGTGAGCTCAGGCTGTGCTTGGTGAGGAAGGGAGGAAAGGTGAGGCTCAGACGTTGCTTGTGGCACATTATCCCCATGATTCATATTTGGAAATGATTTGGCTGCAGGCAGATAGTTTAGAACACCATCTATTATGCAGATTCATCATATTTGAATTTACTCATTTACTTGCCCAATTAGAACATTAAAATGCCTCCAGCGTTTGCGGCCTGCTCTGATTTCGCAGCTTTTCCGAGGAAAACTTGCCCTCTTTTCCTTACACCCCCCCCAAATTCCCTCCACCCTGGGGATCCTGGACGAGATTTGGGAGATGCAGAGATTGGGAGCCGCTCGAAAAACGATTCTAATCAGAGCTTGCAAAAGAAGGTGGCGGCTCCACTGCCGACTTCCCTGCGCCGCATTTTTGTGGCTGCTTCACTCTGCCCCCATAATTAATTCAGTGTAGACATTAAATTGCCCCTTGCAGGAGCTCGGAGCCCCAGAGGGGCCAGAGGTGTTTGGGAAGGGTTGGAAATTAGGGAAGGTTGGAATTAGGGAAGCTGTAAATATTTTGTGCTGCCTGCTGTTGTCCCTCCCTGCAGCGTCCTTGAGCTCGGGCTCAGCTCCAAGAGCCGGGTGCCGGTGTCCTGAGCGTGGTGCCAGACAGAGCAGGAATTGTTGCATAAACCAGAGTCCTGTGGCCACAGGAGATTTCAGCGAGCCAGGAGAGGAGGGCGGGGAGTGCAGGACACGCTCTGTAATTGAGCATCAAAGCTCCTGGGTTCTGCCTCTCCATCCACACAGCAGCTGCTCCCTGCAGAGCTCTGCAGCATCCCCGGCTCGGGGCACCTGGACAGGTGAGTTCTGCTTTTTTTACAGCCTCGGTTTTTCACAGGAAAAGTCTTTCCTCAAAGTGATGCCTTTGATGGGAAGAGGCTCAGGTGTCACCTGGTTTAGGAAAAACTGGCTGTAATGGGCAGAAATGGGGTGGTGAATGAGGATATATTGCTACAAGGAATTGTTGATATTTCCAACTCCAGAGGCACCTGTTGAGCTCACCTGGCAGGAAGAGAAGGGGGGGGGAAGATATGGAAGCAAAATGTCTCTAAAATCTCTGGGAAGTGGCTTTTTTAGGATAAAACCCCACTCCATTTGGATCTGTGGAGTTAAATGTATGTAATTCCTGAGGGATACATTTCTTTCCACAGATTTTGACACCACCAGGAGTTCTTTACTTCCCAATTAAAAAGTGGGAAATCAGAGTTTTTGGTTTGTTTCCTCTTATTTACCAAAGGATAGATGTCAATGACTGAAATAGTCCTTCTTCTCCAGTTCTGTGTCCTGCTGATGACATAATGCAGCACTCAGTAACTATTAGTATTGATTTATTCCTCCTTGAAAAGAAATCGGTGTTTCTTATAATATAATATAATATAATATAATATAATATAATATAATATAATATATAGAGTATATATTATATAATATAGAATATATATTGATATATAATATAGAATATAGAATATATAATATATATTATATAATATATAATATATAATATATAATATATAATATATAATAATAAATTATTATTATTATTATTATTATTATTATTATTATTATTATTATTATTATTATTTCATTCTGGCAGCAGATCAATTCAATCCCTGCTGCAGAAAAAGCTGGATAACCTGGATATAGTTTCCTTCTCTTGGAATTCTGTACGTGTGGAGTTCTCCACGCTCTCAGTTTGCACCTGGGTCTCCCAGCAGCCACTGAGCAGGAGACATAAAATCCAGCCTGCAGTGATAGGAAGCAGCCTGGCAGCAAATTTCTGTGTAGAAATCCACAGGTGGGAAGGGGAAGGAGAAAGGAGAGAGGGTTTTAAAGGGATTTTTAATTAAGCTGCTCCACCAGAGTCTTGAGTAACCCAGTGCAGGGTGAAATTCTGGCAGAGTTCAGCCTGGGGCATGGAATTGCCACAAGTCTTGGATGAACGAGCTCTCATGGAGCCTCCTTGGTGAGGAGGGTGCAGTGAGAGGTTCCCATTTCCACGATTCCCCATCCTTCATCCCACAGGAAGCTCTGGGCAGCGGGGATGGATGTGAAGAGCACCCCGAGGTACCTGTACTGGCTCTTCTGCCAGTTCGAGCTGATCACCTGCAGTTACCTGATGGAGCCCTGGGAGAAGGTGCTCTTCTACTCCTTCAACCTGGCCATGCTGGGGCTGCTGCTCTACACCACCTATGTCTGTGTGGCTTTCCACGCCAGCTCAGCCTTCCAGCTCCTCTGCAGCTTCCTGGGAAACCCACGAGAAAACGCTCTTTCTGTGGTGAAATAAAACCTCCACCCAACTTTGGGATCAAAGTGGTTCCTTATCCCGTTTTTGTCCAGGAGCAATGAACTCTGCTCTGTTCTCTCTTCGTGTTTTGCTCTGGCAGCGAATTATTTCTGCTCAAATCAACCCCTGATTTTACTATTTGCTTCTTCTTCAAGAGCTTTCAATTTTAACGACCCACTGGAATTACAGAGCTGGGATTGGGACAGGAACAACCCCCCTGAAGATTTTGGTGTTCCAGGGGAAAGGAACAACCCCCCCTGAAGATGTTGTTGTTCCAGGGAAAGCTGCTTGGGTATGGAAAGTTTTCATCTGGAGAGATGACACAGAAATGATGAATTTGTTCTTGGCTGCCAGAAGAGATGTGCACACAAAGGTCTCGGACGAGTGGGAGCTGCTTCCCTGAGCTTGCTGTGCTTTTATGGAATGGTTTCAGGATTTATTCAGTCTCCTTGATTGTTTCATACAATGAATTACTCGACTGGTTCGTTATCTTGATGTGAACAATGCCGCTGATCAATTAAAAATTGTGAGGACATGCTGCTGTGAAAATTTACGATGAAATTCTCAGATTCTTGGGCTTTATAAAACCAGATAATTTGGGGTTTACTTTAGAAGATGAGTAAATCATGTGCATCACATAGAGATTGTAACACCACAGATTCACTTGTGCTAGGGTTTCAGTTGAAAATAAACCCCCTAAAAATGTAAAAAAATATAATGTCTCCTTTCTTCCTAACCCTTTACTCCCTACCTTACACTTTCCCCGTTGAGCAGAGTCTGAAACACGAACTCCTGAGCAGTAAATAAAGTGCTGGATTTGGCTGGGACTGCTTTTGCTCCAAATTCCATGTTCCAAATTCTGTTTTAGCCTTCGAACCACCGGATTCCTGCGCTGCCAGCTTCCTGCAGCAGCCAGGAGCTGCACTGGGATGAGCTTGGGAATGAGAGCTGGGGTTTGGAATCCTCAGGAGATGAAGGGAGTGGAGCAGCACACACAGGGTGACACAAATCCACATTTTCCACCCACACTGAGGTGACTTTTGGGACTTTTTCCAAGCTCCTGGAATGTCCTCTCCTTCCAGAGGATGGGCTGTTGCTGTTGGTGGCAATCCAGGGACTTAGGGAATGAGGCTTGGTCCCGGGAGGCAACAAAACAAAGTGAAGACATTCATTATGTCATTTGTCACCTCAGCTGCTTTCCCAGTTGATAATTACGGGGAAATAAGGTAGGAGATGAAAATAATTTCTCTGGGAAAATGAGGGCAGCTGTGCTCGAACTCACAAGTCTCTTAACAATGCCCAAGTATCTCTGAGTTTGTAAAAAAAATCTATTCCACACTTTCAAATTTGGATTCAAATGGATGTTTTATTAAAGTAATGTAATTGAAGTGGTAATTAGTGTAGATTTGCTTTCATGCTTCATCTGTATTTTATTTACTGATATTTATCAATATAATTTGTATTTACTGATGTTTAGGGACAGGAGGGAGCACAGAGTATTTTAATTATATCAATCAGTAGCCTATTTATGGAGAGAGTGATTTTTTTCTTTCCCAGCCTGCCAGTCTCTAATGCAGAGAAATACAGGCAGGACTTTGCATGACAGGTGCAAAATGTGTATTTCTCAAGACTATGCAAAATAATTCTTGCTCAAGATGTACCTGGGAGTGAGCCCAGGGCAGGAGCAGGTCACCCTCAGTCCCAGCAGAGGACTCCCCACGGACATCCCGAGCATTCTGGACATTCAGGAATCCCACAGCAGGCTGGAGGAGCAGGATCTTGGCCCTGGTTGTTATTGCTGCCCTTTCCCACGTGGTGTCTGTGGGTTCCTCCAGTGCCTGGTGCCTCTTGTGCAATAACTGGGGCAGGATTGGGATGGGGCTCTGCTCCCATCCCCAGATCCCAGCTGGGCTGGAGGAGCAGGACAGAGCCAGGAAAGCACCAAAATCCAGCAGAGGAAAGAAGGGGCCAGGCAGCAGCTGGAGCTCCCCAGAGTTCCTGATTCACTTTCCTCATCACCCCCTTTTCCCTGCCTGTACCAAGACTCCAGGATTTAAAGGATTTCATCCCCACTCCAGTTGCCATTTCAGTTCCCAGCTCTGCCTGGGCAGGTTCCTGCTGGAAGCACCACGAGCCCAAGGGGCTCCAGATTTGTCAGGCTCAGCTGGGAATGGGATCAGGATCAGGTTTAGGAGGTTTAGGGTGGAGATCAGGGAAAGGTTCTTCCCCAGAGGGTGCTGGCACTGCCCAGGCCCCCCAGGGAACAGGCACAGCCCTGAGGCTGCCAGAGCTCCAGGGGAGTTTGGACACCCAGGGATGCCCAGGCTGGGATTTTCCACAGGCTCTTTCCCACATTTCCCCAGATTTTTCCAACCAGCTGCACGGGCTGCTCCGAGTGCCCACAATATTCAGTTTTTCCACACCTGATGCTAAATGTTCCGGACCTGAATGTAGCAGGAAGTGTTTCAAGAGGAATGGGAAATGGAATATTCCCTGCACACCCTTCCCTGAGGGTCGGCTCTGTCTGCCCGGGGGGAGTTTCTGTCCTGGGGTACTTAGAAAGGAATGTAAGGATAACATTCAGCACCGTTCAGATCCCTGCCGCGTGAAAAGGAAACATTTTAATTGTACAACTTAACCCAGGCTGGTTCAGCAAGAGTGGAAACTAAAGAACAAAATAGGACCCAGCTGCTAAAACAGCACCAGAAAGCCTTTTATATTTCCAGGCAGAACATCCTGGTGGGTTCCCAGCATCCTCACCAGCAGGGATTTTTCTTGGAGGACTTTCACACCTTACCTCCCATTAAACTTGAATCTGGGTTTTATTGATCCGAAGAGTTTACACTTCCTAAAGG
Source organism: Phylloscopus trochilus trochilus (assembly GCA_016584745.2). NCBI lineage: Eukaryota > Metazoa > Chordata > Aves > Passeriformes > Phylloscopidae > Phylloscopus > Phylloscopus trochilus. The sequence continues at coordinate 17,712,319 of WQNJ02000041.1, read as the reverse complement.
CTCCAAAGATGATTCTGTTCCTGTGGGATTTTACCCCCTCTGCTGCTGATGGCTTTGGTTCTTAGAAGCTGAAGATAATTTCTCACTCCTTGTTGTTGCCGTCATTGTTTTGCACTACAACGGCTGCACTTTGCTTTATTTACAGCCACGTGTAATTGCAGTTCTTATCTCTGTTGTTCATTACCAGGCCTGAAAATCCTGCTGGTGAAACGAAGCTGTCAGCGCTTCCTGGCCTCTGCATCCCACAGGACATTTCCATCTCCTCGCAGGGGTTTGCTCAGAGCAGGGGGCAGTTGCCAGCAGATCTGTTTGCTTTTCCTGGGCTGACCTGAAATTCCTCCGTCCTGCTTGGCTGAAAGTTTCTGCTTCACTTCCCTGCTCAGCTGAAACTGCTTCATGCAACAGTTGAGTTCCAGTCTCCCTGAGACAGGGAATTCCTCCTTCCTCCACTGCTGACATCTCCAGTACAGAGCAGAGATGTTACATGATTTACTTGGATATTTTTCCAGGTTTTTTTTTTTTTTTTAACCTGGAAATCAAGGTGTGAATCACCATCCTTAGAGCACACAGCCTCAGCAGGGTGTGCAAACAACAGCAAATATTTCACAGCTTCAGGAGTTTCCTTCCATCTCACAAATCTCACTGACCAGAGGTGAGTTTAAATCTGGCTTTCAAGGCTTTTCAGTCCTTGTGTCATCCAAAAGGGTTTCATTTTAGGGAGCTGAATATTTAAATTGCACAAAATCCCTTCAGTTTCTTGCTTTACCATCAGGCTTTGGTTTTATCGTGGAACCGAAACCCTGCCAGGTTTTAAAATTCATTTCCTCTTTCTGACTTGGCTTAACCAGGCTCCCATCTTGTATTTAGGAGGAAATACAGACTCTGACAGCAACGAGATTCTTTATTCCATGACTTCAGGAAACATTCCCAAATCCCTCTGCATTTCCAACTCCCACCACTCCTTTCACCTGCTCTGAGAGGTGCAGCTGAAATAAATGGCCCTGAGGTGAGATAAACCTGCAGAAGCAGCAGTTTGCTGACATTAAATCCTTCAACACCAAGCTCAAGGCAGTTTTTGTCTTATTTTTCTTTAGCTTGGTGTTATTTTCAATTTAAATGGTAAGAACTGCACGGGCACAAAGAGTTTTTTCTGAGTTTTTTTGCCACCTCTTGCTTGGAGCAGGGAACAGCTCTCGGGGCCATGCAGGAATAGTGACATCAGGTGGACTCTGATGTTCAGCACAGGCACATCCTGATTTTTCTATGGATGCTCCTGCAAGGAGAATGGGGAAGGGATGGGGCTGGATCCATCTCTGACTCTTCCCAGTGGCATCCAATGAAATGATTCCAAATCCCAAAAATCCAACAGAAGGAATCTGTACCCTGGTCGAACTTTTAAAGGAAAACTTCCTGACACAATATTCCTCTGGAATTCCCTGGTTTAAGCTACTTCCAAGAGTAAGAGACTGAAATAACACTGATTTTGTTGGGAGGCCCCACCAGATCAGTGTCTTGATTCCTCAGCTTGGAGGGTCCCAAAACTGGCCCAGGAGCTCCCAAAATTGGCTCCCAAATTTGGCCCTGGAGTGCAGGCAAGCTCAGGCACCTGGCCTGAGGTTAAAAGTGTTTTCCCAGAAATATTTCACCTCAGCAATTTCCACCTGACCAATATTTGGGACTCCTGGAGTTACATCAGGCCATCCTCTAACAGAATTTTAAAGCAGTTAAAGGTGAAATCATCACCTTAAACTTTTCATCATCAACACACAAGACTCTTATCTAGGGGGGAAAAATCAAAAATGAGTGTGTGCACATCCCAATCCCCTTTTTCTGTTCATTTTTCCCCCTCAGTTATGCAGTTTTTGTGCTGCAAGGTCTGACTTTTACAACACATTTTTTTTTCACCGTTTTCTCTGAGCAAAACTTAATTCCAAAGTTCTGCACAGCTCCTCCCATGACTTCCAACTCAAAATTCATCAACAGCTGGGTGGGAATGCATCACTGAGCAGTTCTGACTTGAAATTCTGAACAATTTCTGTTGTATGAAAGGAGCTTTTTGTGGTTTAACTCAGAGATTTTCAGGAAGAGCTGCAGGGTAAGTGGCAGCTTTCATCCATGAGAATTAAAGCCTTTGTTAACTCCAGTGGCAGTGAAAATATTGGCAAATATTTCATTTGTTGGACACTCCCTAAACCTCTCTGAGCTCCCAAAGGGGCACTGGAAACTTGAGACCCTACAGAGAGACCCAACTTTGGTTCTGGGCAGCTGCTCCAGCCAAACAAATCCCAAAAATCCAATGCTTGGATCCATGGCTTCAGCAGCACAGGATCTTCCCAGACAAACCTCCTGCTGAAAGATCCAGGAAAGCTTTTCCAGGCTGGCAGCACAGCAAGGAAGGGGAGAAAGGAAGAGGGAGATCTCCAGGGATAAATAAAGAGGATGAGACAACACAGCAAATATCCAACATTCCTGGGAGACTCCAGGAAGGAAATCAGAGAGGAGGAGAAGCATTGATGAAAAAACCCAGCTTTTATTACCTGCCATCACCAGGGAGTTTATTTTTCTGTCCTCTTTGGGCTTGCAGAGCGCAGCTGGATTTTTAAAATGAACTAAGAAATGATCAGTCAAAATACCTCTGGAGGTTTTTAATCCTTTATAGCTGATTTATTAATGAATTGCTGTGCATGTTGCTTTTAACCCACTGATTCAGACATGGGATATAGTTCAATATTCATCACACTCACAAGATTTTCCAGTCTTTCTGATCAAGGGCTTTCCAGGGAAATTCTCTTTGTGTGAGGGAACAGAAATTACAGTCTTGAGCTTCCCCAAAATATGGATATATGGAATAATCTACCAGTATCATAAAAGGCTTCAAACCACAGTGCCAAAAAAATGGGGAAAACCTTCCCCACGTGAGAAATTAAAGCTGTAACAGTAGGTAGGGACTCTACCTAAAATCCAGGAAACTGGAATAAAACCTTTCCCTCTGGACATCCTTCCTGATTTTCTCCACTGCAGAAATTGCATGGGAAGATCCCTCAGGGATGGGAGGAACTTGTGGAATTTATATTGCAATGCTTCCAGCAGAAATTGCACTCGAATTGCTGATTCTCTGGAATTTCATCCATAAAATATCAACTCCAGGCCATTCTTTCTGGGGTGCAGTGGGAGTTTTGTCACTGCTCCCAGCCTTGTGGTGGTTAATTATGGTCTGGGGAGTTTAAATATTCCCCAAGGGAATATTTATGGCATGGAAGGCTCTGCCCTTACTCTGTCAGCATTTCTGCTCCCTCCCCTCCAGTGGCATCCTCGGAAATGTGTAGATCTTCCAGCATTTCAGCCAGGCTGATCCGTGGAGCTCCATCATCATCTGTGTCACTCTCCACTGGAATATCTGCATCTAAAAACACACAGAAAACCCCCCAAAAAAACAGCTAAGTAAAGAGAAAACAAACCCCAAAACAACAGAGCAACCCCAAGGGAAAATGGGGAGAAAAATCAAACTAACAATGCCAAAACACCCAACAAACCAGAAAATCAACAAACAAAAAATTCCTCCTAAAAACTCAACAGTCCCCTCCTGGAAAAAAAAAAAAAAAAAAAAAAATTCTGTATCAAATCCTTCACCCAGCAGAGATTTTGGGTGCAGGAGGAAAGTTCTTTTTGATGTTAAAGGCAAGGAAAGAAAACCCATCAGGTGGAACACATCTGTGAAACACTTGACAGCATTTCTCCAGGCATGAAGAGTTTGGAGAATGCAAATAGAGAATTTCAGTACAATTATTTTGCCTCAAACACGATTTAAACATGATTAATTACACCCAATGAAGGAGTTAAGAAGGCCTTACTTCTGTAAATGTTGACATTCTTCCTTATGGTCTCGTCCTCTTCCAGATCTTCCAGGAAGTCCTGGTATTGCCTGTAAAAGATGTGGGATGTATTTACTCACTTTTCCTTTGGATAGATGGAAATTCATGCAACAAAGGAAAATCTCAGAAGCAAAACCCCTTCAGACCTGAGAGCGCTCCCACATTTCCAACTCGTTCCTGCCGCTGTTTCACCCTCACCTATTAATTCCCAACTCATTAATCTCTTAATTTTCTCCCTTTTTTTTTTTTTTTTCACTCAGCTGGAGGTGATTTAGAAGCTGCTGCTGCTGGAGCAGCTTTGTCACTGGACAAGGAGAGCAGATACTGAACCTTTCATCATCTGTGTCCGTGGCTTCCCTGTCCCTTTCCAGCTCCTTCAGCTTCCAGTTCCTGCGGCGCTGCCGCTTGGAGCGGTCGTAGCTCTTCTTGATCAGCACCTGCAGGGAAAAGCAGCCCCTTTTGCCATCTCCCGAAAATCCCAAACCAGCACCCAAATCCACATTTGGGCAGCTAGAACCAGCTGGACTGGCACTCAGCAGTTATATATATATATATGTGTGTATATTCTATATAACTCAGTGTTATATTCAGTTTATTACAGGGAATTTGTTGGGTTCAAATGTTTCCAAGCAGTTGGAAAATGGTCCTGGAGAGACAGGCACACACTGGAGTTATGGAAGAGTTTTCAGTGATTGGTAATAGGAACAAAACCAACAATTAATGAATTATCTATACCATGGTAATTGGGAAAAAAAATTGTACAATTTAACCATCACTCAAATATTTCAGGAAATAATCCTTCAAAATCAGATGATGCTCAAATTTCCCTGTTAATATCCTCTCTTCCTTCAGGCACTGCTCATTATAAAATCACACTCCCTCCTAGCTTTGGGTCATGGAGAGAACTTTGTACAGGGCAAGGGATTTTCTTACCACATCAGGAATGTGCTGGGGGTTCATCTTGTTGGCAAATTCATCGTTTAAGTTGCAGTTGGCCAAGTCGAAGCTGAAAGACAAAGAGGGGTTTTTATTCTGCTTTACACAAAGCCCTGAGCTCAGTGTACCATGCTTGGGTTAAAGGGCAGCACAGTGCAAGGTGCAGCTCCTAAGGGAGAGAAATATTTCCAGATGAAGGCAAACAAATGAAAATCCACGTTCATGTGCAGCTTTCACAAGTCTGAGCAGCTGCTGTTCCCAAATCCTGTTCTGTTGGCACTTCCCAACCTCTGGAATCCAAACTGCAACATTCACTGAGGTTTTGCTGGGCTCACAACATTCATGTTTAAAACTTTTTAAGCATCAGCTAATTTTCCTAGTCTTACAAAAATTTCTCATTTGTTTTCCCTCTATATGATATTCATTAGCAAACAAATAATTAAGTGGTGTTTTAAAAATCCTTCCCATCTATTTGTGGTTTGATTGTGATGCCAAGCTGCACCCTGAAGGCAATCAGCTCTCTTATTTCTAACATTTTTTACATGAAAACTCCTGCTAGAAAAGAGATTTCCTGGGTTAGGGCCAGGATGATCCCACCCTTTTTGCTGCTTTCACTTGGGAATTTGAACAGTTCAACACTTCCTTGGTAACACATGAATTCAGTCATTAAATAATCATTTCATAAAAGTTTCAGAAAAGAAGAACAGACCCCAAGACCAGGTCCCCAGGATTCAGGATGTGCCCCAGGTGAGTACAGCAGAAATACTGATGATCCGTGTCCAGCTCCGAGGTTTTCCTGACCCAGGCTTCAGCCAGAGTGTGCTTTGGGAAAGGAAAATAAAACATTCCTTAGCCAAACCCAGCTTAACCCCAACATCTGCACTGATTTCAACTCCACTTGTCATTAAACTCATGCTCCTGCATCAAATATCCAATGTATCCCTTGCTACTCCTCATTTCTCATTAAATAAAAGTAAGGAAATGGCCATGGCAACTCCCAGGAATTCCCAAAGGCTGTTTCTATAAACAGACACCTATTTTAGCTTTTAACTGAGAAGATTCATTAATTCTGATTAAAAACAATGCTTCAACAAAAGCAATTCAGTCATTAGAGCTGCAAAGTGAATACTGCACTACCCAGTAACAAGCAGAGTTTAAACTCTTCAAGAGGAACTCCTGGAAGTGGAATTCTCATTGTGCCTGTGCCATTTCCCATCCAAATGCTCCCAAGAAAAGCTTTTGCCAGTGGCAAGATGCAGAACAGCCCAGTCTTGACCGTGCCAGACAGATCCAGATCATGAATTCAGCTGAGCAGAGGGCCCAAAACACCAATTCAAGAGAGAAATTCTCACCTTGTTTGATCGAGCCCCTGCCCCAGCAACCTTTTTCTTCTCATGGACCCTGTTGATGTCCATGATGATGAACTCCTCCAGCTGCTTGGGGTGGAAGAGGCTGTTGAAGGGGTGACGCCAGTAGGTGTTTCCATCGATTTCAGCAACTGGAAAACGATCAGGGAGAGAATTTCTGGTGAGAAAAGAACCAGGAACCAAACTGAAGGGCAACTGCCAGACACGTTTTGCTCATCACTGTAACACAGTTATTTAGGACATGACCCATATCGCTGCAGGAGCTGTGACAGACTTCACTCAAAGGATTTATTCCTTGGATATATCCTTTTAGAGGGATTCTGCAGCCCAAGCTCACCAACACAGCACAGGATTTCTGGTACTGAAGTGGCTAAAAATTGAATCCAGACACCATTTAATTGCAGAGGAAAAAACCTGACACAGATAAATACTCAGAACATCCAGAATCTCAAACTGAGCCTGCATTCTGCCCAGGATCCTATGGGATCCTATGGGAATCAAGCTTGGAGAACTCGAAGTTCACTAGGAAATTTCTGCTGTACAGACAAATTCCACAACATTAAAGTCCAAACCTCCGAGATTTTGTGGAAACAAACCAACCATCATCGTGCCAGCAGAGCAATCAGGTGCTGAGGAAAGCCCCAGACTTACTCTGCAGAGTTCTGGGGTCGATCAGGTGGATGGCGCTGGTCACTCTGATGCACACGCAGATCTGGCTCATGTTCCCCAGGCTCTGGGCCAGCTTGGGGGACAGACACACAACGTTGTCCTGCAAACCAACACAAACAATTGCCATTCCCACTGCCTCCGTTTTTTTAACCAAAAACTTCTGAAATACAATTTTAAACTGCGTGGTTTTATTTTTCCAGCCACCCCCCAAACCTCCATCTCCAAATCCCAACTCTTCCCATTCCCTCCTCTTTTCTTTTGGGAACAGAACACCCTGAAGATGAAGCAGAGGGAATCTACCTTGCATATGGGAACAATTTCCACAGAGAAAGTGCTTTTGTAGTTGTAGACATTACTGTGAATGTCGTGGGAGATCAAACGCTGGGATGATTTGGATCTGCAAATGAAAACAGGAGTTTTCAGCAAACAAGAGGGAGATCACCTGGAACACAAGATCCTTGGAACAAAGTGCCTGTGTCACAAAGGAAAATATTAAGGAAACAGAGGTAAATTTTACTGTGGCTAAGTGGAAAGCATGGGACTTTTGTAGAAGGAATTTTGTCTGTTTTGATTAAAATACAGATTCCTTACACTTGCACTTACAAAACTATTTAAAAATGAAGGATTTCAGACAGTTCCCCAAAGTTCTGAGTACTCAGGGCAATGAACAGGACTGCTGTACCTGGATGGGACTGTGCCCTGAAGGAAGTCCACCATCTTCTGGGCATGTTGCTTGGAAGAGTAATAAAAATCCAGGCCATCTGAAAAGAAAGGAAAATAATCTATTTCTATTATCTTTTATCAGATATAATTCATAAGCTTTTCTCTACACAGCTCCCAGCACACACAGGTGAAAACATCCATCATAAATCCAGGTTTTTCTGCCTCCAGACCCACTCACCGTGGATTTCTTTGATCCTTAGTGTGTTTTGATGGAGCCTGTGCTTCAAAATCAGCTGCTCCAAATAGAAAAAAGTCTTCTTGTGCACAGTCTAAAACCAAGCAAACACAAAAGCATCATGGTTATTGAAGAAGCACCAAGTACAAAGCAGGATCTCTGAAGAATAAACATTTATAGGAAGAGATCACCTAGAGAAGGAACACCCAAGTAACCAAAAAGATTTCTGAGTGCTCTACTTCTACCAAATTATTTAAAGCTTCAATTTCTCATTTTTGTGTAACTGGTTGCTAGAGAGAACTATTTCCTTTAAAGAAGATTTAAATATTTGTCCCACTGTTTCCAAACTACCTTAAAATACAGGAGGGTATTTAGCTATCCACACAAGATCCTCCTGCCAGCATCATTTTCAGGAACGTTAATACTGGACAGCAGAAAGTTTTTCCAAACTGAGTAAGAAAAAATTCAACAGCCACGAACACAAAACATATCCCTGTGGCTAAGTGTGAGTACATTTCTGCCTGAGAAATCCAGAAAATCACTCAATTCTTTGCCTGATTGTTCTGCCACCATCCAATAAAAATTCAGTTTGCCTCTACCTTTTGCCTGACTTGCACCACAGCTTTCCAGAAATCCTTGGCCTCAATCCTGTGACAGTCTTCACACATCTGAGACTGAACAGTGTACTCCACCACAAACACCTGCTGCAGAACTGCCCCATTTATCACCTGCAAAGCAAAAGTGCTCAAGGTTTAAGCTCTGTTTGGGTCACAAATAACAGCAGCATTTTCCCATCTTTACTGGAGCAGACAATCACTTTCTTTATTCTGATGAATGGCACTTTTAAGTGACAAAATTTAGGCGGGATGAAAGCTAATAATTAGAAAATAATAATAACCATTACAAAATCCTGTTGTTTGCCATAAAAGCTTTTTTTTAAGCCACAAGGGAGAAGGCTGTGCTCCAGTTACCTCTTTCTGAACAGTCAGCTTGAGCTTCAGCCTCTTGGAATGTGGCTCTGTCCAAATGAATCCTGCATCAATCAGCCGGACCTGCCCGTGGGGAAGGACAAGAGCTCAGTGAAACCAAGACTAATTCCACAAAAACAAGCAGTCCATAATGAAGAAGTGGATAATCTTAATTAAAAGTAAATATATTACCATCCCAGGTACAATTAACAGTTGCTTAGTTAGAACATGGAGGTTGACAGAGGTAAAATAAAGGTGCTCAGTCTTGGGTCCTTCCCTCTAAAAATGCTCTGAATCTAAGGGATGCTTTATTCAACTCAAACATGTGAATTGGAGTTCATCTATATACAGGCCTCTGCAACCCTTTTTTATATCATCATAATCCGAGGGCAAATATTGCATAAATCATTTCTGAAATGTGCAGAAAACCCTGACATTGAGGCTCATTTAAACCACAATCAGTTCATTCTGCTCAGCTCCCATCTCTACAGTAACAATTGTGAGCAGGCTGTGAAATCCCAGCAGGATCAGCTCCTCACCTTGCTCAGGGAAGCTTTGATTTTCTTCAGACACAGAGCCAGGAGCTCTCTGGATTCCAAGGCACATTGGATCCAAGTTCCTGGAGGCTGGAGGTACCTGGGATACAGGGAGCATTTTACAGCACATGAAAGCTGCCTGCAGCTATTCCCAAAGCTTTCAGTTTAGTAACAACCATGCAGCTATGACTTTTAGAATCACAGAAAATCATGGGAAAGTGCTTAAAGTGAGTTCATTCCCCCAGCACAGCCAAGGTCACCACTAAACCACATCCCCACCTGCCACATCCACACGGCTTTTAAATCCCTCCAGGGATGGGGATTTCACCAGTGCCCTGGAAGCTGTGCCAGGCTGGACAACCCTTTCCATGAAGGATTTTTCCCAAAATCCAAATTAACCCTTCCTTGGCTGTCAGGAAGCGTGCAGAACCCAGGTTCCCCCTGAGCCTCCTTTTCCCCAGGCTGAGGCCCCCAGCTCCTCCCCACCTAACTTGTGCGTTTTTGCCTCCCTAAACCCCGAGACCAATGCATTCCGAGTGCATTCCAAAGGCATTTTGCTGCCATCCCCAGCGATTTCGCGGCTCCTCACCTCTCGCACTGCTTGCAGAAGTGCACCGTGCCCTGCTTGGGGATGCCCTCGGTGATGTCCACCTGGGCCCGCAGGCAGCCCACGCACATGTTGGCCGGGTTGGGCGGGATGGGGACGCCGCACTGGCAGCACAGGCTGGGACAAAGGGACAGAGAGAAGCACAGTCAGTCACAGCCACAGCCACCCCCGGCCCGGGCAGCCCGGTCCCCCCGCCACCGCTCACATGTGTCCCTGCGCCGGGGCCGCCGGGGCCGGCAGGTACTCCATGGCTGCGGAACACGCGGCGCTTTCCGGCCGGCGGAGGAAGAGGAGGAGACGGCGGGGCCGAGTCCAGCCCGGCCCTCAGGAGGGTGGAGCGAGGGGACACGGAGCGGCTGGGGAGAACCGCGAGCGGGCTGTGGGGGAGCCGTAAGGGGAGCCGGAAAGGGCTGTGAGGGGCTGTGGGGAGGCGGCGTGAGTGGTGAGGGGATCGTGGCAGAACTGTGAGGGAACGTGGAAAGGGCTGCTTTAGGGGGCCGTGGAGAGGCGAGTGGGGGAGCCATAGAGAGGAACCGTGAGGGAGCGATGGGGGAACCGTGAGGGGGCCGTCATGGAGCCGCCGTGGAGAAACGGGCGGGAACCGTGAGGGAACCGTGAGGGGGTCGTGATGGAGCCGCCATGGAGAAGCGGGCAGGAACCGTGAGGGGACCGTAATGGAGCCGCCGTGGAGAAACGGGCGGGAACCGTGAGGGAACCATGGGGGAACCGTGAGGGGGACGTGACGGAGCCGCCATGGAGAAGCGGGCGGGAACCGTGAGGGAGCCACGGAGGAGCCCTGAGGGAACGCGGAAAGGGCCGTGAGGGTGGCATGGAGAGGCGGGCGGGAACCGTGAGGGATGTACGCCGTTACAATTCATTAATTAAGAATTAAATGATACTTTCGTTTACAAGGAGGGGCCGGTACAGTCCGCTCGATTTATATTGCATTTGTGATGTACCATGAGCACCCTTTGAAAAAGGAACCGCCGTGGCAGTGGGTCAGAATTAAATGATCTTTAAGATCCTTTCAAACCCAAAGCATTCTGTCATTTGATTATTTTGTGATACGAAGGTTTGTGGATCAGCATTTGTTTCATGCAGGTTATGCTGGAGAAAAATAAAGCTGAATTGCATCAACACGTTGTGTGGGATTTATTTAGTGCGGTAACATCCTGATGGAGACGAAGAGTTCTTTCACTCGAGGACTGAATCTCACAGCCTTTTGAGCTGTCTGCCGTGTTTTTAATTCTTTGACACATTTTTCTTTGGTGTGCTGCTTGTGTTCACACAGTTAACTCACTTCTGCTCCTTTGAAATTAAGTTTCTTTGCAGACCTCTCTGGAGAGACTCACTGTGGACCATATTATTAAAAACAATGAAAGGAAAAACAGAAAAAGGAAATGTTTCCCTGCTCTGAAGTTTTGTTTCAGTACCTCTGCTACACAGTGGGTGTGACATAGTTTTTTTACTTTGAAGCCCTGATGAATCACTCAATCTTTGATTTAGGAAATAAAACACTTCCAGGTTGGCATTTGGAGAGGGGTAGGACAAAGCCTGTCCTTTGTGGAAGCCACATCTTTAAAGTCACTGAGAGGAGAATTGGATCCTGATAATGCTGGGAAGGTTTCCGTTGCAGATTTGTTTTTAACTGCAGATTTATTTTCTCCACCTAGTTTTGGTGCTAATGTCCCAAATCCCACCTCAGCTCAAGGCACAGCCTCAGTGAATATCAGAACTGGGTTTTATCGAGGTACTTTGTGTGGCCTCTGCAAGCTCTGGTTGTCCTCTGGCTGCCGTGGAAAATTTGTGTGTTTTAAACTGTGTCACGACCACTTCTGAAGGATTTTATATTTTTTGCACAAAATGAGGTAAAAAGCAAAGCATCCTGAATCTCACCTGTAGTGAAAGCCATACCAGTTTGTACTGATTTCTTTTGTGTTTTTCAGTGAGTATTAAATGTTAAATTGATTTTATATAGGACTTTTCTGCCTCTACTGCCATATTCTTTCACAGCATTTGAAGGATCTGTGCGATAGGCAAGGACAGCAAGCACGTCATTTAAATTTATGTTAAATTAAAAAACTTAACACTATTTAAAAACGATGTAGATTTGCTCTCAGGCTTATTTGCAGGTGGCTGGGCCCTCAAGGAAGTCCGAGTAGGTGTTTTTGGGAAAACTCAAGAGCCGAGGCCAGAAAAACGCGGAGATTGTTTGTGCCAGTGACAACAGCTCCCAGCAGCTTCATTTTCAGTAGGAAACAATGGAATGGTGAATTCATGGGAAGTATCCCTGTGATTAATTTAGCAGACACCTGAGGTCACTATTCCCTCACATAAACTGGGTCCAGGAAAGGAGGTGCCCGAGGAGCTCCTGGGACCGCTCCTCCTGTTGGAGCTGCTCTGACCTTCCCACAGGGGCTTTGTCCTGGGCTGCTGTTTTCATTGCCTATGCTCATTTCAGTATAGAACTCCCAGGAATTTAAGGACAGAACCAAACAGTGTTTTACACTTATTTTTCGCTATTCACTCTCATATAAACTGATTCAGAGCAGTATGCACAGCACCTCCACGTCACAAACAGTGAAAATATCCTCACTTAACTGTAGGGTTTTAGTAAGAGCATCCAGATGGAAGCATGGGGAGGGCTCTGCAATAACAACAAACCATCTCTCTGCTCTTTGCTGGTGCCCAGTTCAGTTTTGAGGAGGAGCCTGGTGACACCCAGTCTGTATTTGTAGCTGTTGAGGTGCTCGGCGTTCACACATTCCCCACAATTGTGCTCCTCCTATTGCATGAAGTCACGATTCAGAGGAGCAGAGCGGTTTCCATTCTGACAGCAGAGGAGTCGCCAGGATTCAGAGAGGGGAATTAAAGGCAGGGCTTGTTCCGGGAGCTGTTTCAGGATCCAAGGTGGAGGCAGCAGCTCCCAGTGCCACCGGAGACATTCTTGGGCAGGAACAGCTTGTGCCTGGCCTGTGTGTGTGGTGGCAACTCCCAGGTTTATTCCAAGCCAGGATCCAGCTCCCGGTTTGTAAACAGACATCTCCAAGCTGTCTATTCCCTTGGAAAGCAGGGCTCTCCTTACTTTTCATGGATTGCAGCTGGGAAGTTGCAAACTGATAATTTCAGCAGGGGCTGCTGCTTCAGCTTATCCTCTGTGGTCTGAACGGGAGGAATAACATTCCCTGACTCTACTGGGACACGGCACTTCCAGGGGCTGCTCGCCGTGCCTTCACCTGCACTACGGGGTTAATGCTCCAATTATTTTCCAGCTCTTGCCTATTTCTTCAGTTCTTGGGAGGAATCCAATTAGCAATCCAATTTCTAGTGCGAGCCACGAGCATTATCACTGCTGAACTTCGGCGGCAGCAACAAAAGGAGCCAGAAGAACTGCTTTAAAATAGCTCTGTGACAGGGATCGGGGTATTGTGACATTCCGCTCTCAGCTGGTGGAGGTGAAACTCTGTTGCATCACCGGCTTTAATGAGCGTCGTCACAGCACAAATACCCGAGGGTTGGCTTCCTTTTCATGTGTGTGTGAAACCTGCACGTCAGACCTTGGATGTGGTGCAGGGATACCTCTGGAAGTGCTGCCCTGTGTCAGCAGGAGGGGATCACTCCCAGCCCTGCTGAGGCAGCTGGGAAGAGCTGGATGCTCAATGTGCCAGGGGCAGAGCTGCTGGGTTTGTGCAGTCAGGGGAACAAACAGCATCCTCTGCTTCCTGAATCCCCTTTAAAAACTTCTCCTGTGCCTGTCATGGGCTTACAAACACCTTCTTGGTAGCCTTTATAAACCAAAATAACACAAACCATATTGAGCTGCTCAAACAAGGAGACATCCCAGATTAATGAAAGTAGATTTGGATTAGATTTGAGGGAGAAATTGTTCCCTGTGAGGCCCTGGCACAGGGTGCCCAGAGCTGTGGCTGCCCCTGGATCCCTGGGAGTGCCCAAGGCCAGGTTGGACAGGGCTTGGAGCAGCCCGGGATAAGGGAAAGTGTCCTTGCCATGGCCTGGGGTGGGATGGGATTTAATTTCCCTTCCAACTCAAACCACTCTGGGATTCAGTGATTCTGTGAAATTGTGATAACTCAAACATCACAGCTTATCCTTCCTCAATAACCACGGACAGCCATGGCAAAGGTTTCCCTTTAAGGCAGAGCATGGACAGGAGCCAGTTGGAGTTGCTTTAGTCCTGGTGTGTTCGTTACCAGGCTGCCCTTGGCCTGAACCTCAGACTAAGAAATAATTGTTTTAAAAAGGTAAATATTTGCTCATCAGAACACGAGAGGGATCTGAGGATGATTGTACAGGAGCTGTTTGCTTTCCACTTGCCTTCGGTAATCTTCCGTGTCCCAGCTAAAACATCTCATCCCATTAAAGGAATTCTGGTGAGAGGTGGGGTGAGCTGAGAGCTGCTGGGGAGAGGACAAGTGCGGACATCAGGAGAGGTTCAGGTTGGATATCAGGAAGAATTCCTTTGCTGAAGGAGTGGTTAAGCACTGGGATGGACTGCCCAGGGTAGTGGTGGAGTCACATCCCTGGAAGTGTTCAAAGAACACTGGCCGTGGCACTTTGGGATATGGTTTAGTGGTTGAAGGTTCAGCTTGATTATTGTGGAGATCTTTTCCAACCTCAATGATTCTGTAGTTCTATGATCAGCAAAGTGAGTGTCTTTTTCACTCTGAGTTCTCTGATGAGAGAGCATGAGAAGAGGGATACGCAGGTAAAAATATTTTGCACGTTATTCCTGTTCAAAAGCTGCAGATAAAAATGATGGGTAGAGTTGACATTTCCAGACTTCACTTGCCTGACTTCCCTTGCCTCACTCTCTCTGGCTGGAGAGAAATCCAGGGAAAATGCCAAAAACACAGTTCAGTGAATGAAGATTGCTTAAACAGCCAGAGAAGGAGAACATGGAAAAAGGAGGAGGACAGGGACATTGTCCACCCCAAGCTTCACCAGACCACTGGGACATTTTAGCATTAAGCATCTTCCCAGGGGCAACCTAAGATGTGCTGGAATAAATGGGATTTGCTAAATGAAGCGCCAATTAACTCCTTAACTATCCATTATTTCTTTTTTTGCTTGCTCCAGTGCTCTCCGATGGCATTTGCAATTATTCAGCGAGATAAACTCCCGGGGGGGCGGTGTCGCAATTGTCGTGGGATGGATCTTTTCCCACCTCTCCCACCTCGCTGGCACAGGCACGACACTGGAGGAGCGCTGACACATCCCTGGGAAAAGGTGTTTGTGCACGTCCTGCTCAGCCAGAACATTGCAAAACCAGGGCTCACTGCACGGCCAAGGGAGTGGAAACTTCCCCAGCTGATCCCGGTGCTGCAGCTCATTATTTATTTAGGAGTATCTGCATTTATATGAAAGATGATCCCAGTGACGCTCGTTTGGCCATTGAAGATTTCTCGGGGAAAAGAGGCCACGGAGCCAAGGGCTGCTGCAAGGGGCTGTTTTAGTGCCCAGGTCCTGGGATGGATGGAGGGGGTTGGAGAGGAATGGTTTGGGTTGGAAGGGACCTTAAAGCCCATCCAGGGCCACCCTTGCCATGGGGACACCTTTCACTATCCCAGGCTGCTCCAAGCCCTGTCCATCCTGGCCTTGGACACTTCCAGGGATGGATCAGCCAGAGCTTCTCTGGGCACCCCAGGCCACGGTCTCCCCACCCTCACAGGAGAGGATTTCTCCCCAATATCCAGTTCTGATGCTGAAACAGGTGTGGGGCTCTGAGGTGTTTTGGTGCTACTAAAATACAGCTGTGATAAGGAAGAGCTTTTGGATATCAAAATTAGCCAAAATTTAGATAGCAGTTACCTCAGATCATTGGATAACATGTGAGGCACCTGTAGCCAGCTGTGGAAGGTTTGAGCACAGGAAGCACCTGGAATTTTTTGATGTGTCTCCACACCAAACCTGAGGCAGCATGGGGTGGGTACTCACACCTCAGTACCAGCGTGATTCCACTTGATTTCACCTTTAATTCTCATGTGGGGAGAAATATTGGAAAGGGAAATAAAAAACGTGTGGAGAAAACTTTTTGGGATGTATTATTTAGCTGAAGTGAAATACCAGATGTGTCCCAAACGTCCCCTGAGCAAGGCACCATTGTGCCCACAGCTGGATTTGTCAAATTAGTTTGCAGCATCTTTTTTTGAGCCGTTCCCTCATAAATCACTCGATCTCTGTGCATTTGGCAGATAATTACTGCCTCAGTGAGGCTTCTCTCTTGTGCAATTTGTGGCTGTGGGAAATGCAAGGAGCTGCTGGAGGCCCTTTCCTCTGCCAGCCTGATGGGCGAGGCTGTTGCTCCCCATCTTTAATTACGGTGCTGCAATCCCATCCCAGCCCTTTCCATGCCGGGCTGCTTTATCTTGAGCCTGGCCTCACTTGTTTCGTGTCAAATTCCCCATGATGAACATTTTACATGCATTTCCCCCTCTCTGTTCTTTTTCTTTTTTTTTAAAGCACCTAAAACTCCTAAAAATTCACAGAGTGTAACTCATCCTCGGGTATGACCTTGAAATGGAAGAGATATTTCTGATTTATTCCATGATTACAAAGCAAAGATAAGAGCTGCCAGAAGAAATAACGGGAACAGCACCCTGGCTGCCAATGGATCTATTCCTGACCCTGCCACAATTCACCTTCATTTCCTCCCTCTTTGCTCAGTCATTGTAAGAAAAGCAGAATCTTTTTCTTTTTTTAAAAATATGGATTTGTCAGATCTACCCTATTTTTCACCCTGTGGATATGTCCCCTTTCCTCTTTGTCCTGATTCCTGACTTTTTCCCTCTTTCCTGAGCATATTCCAGCACTGAGATTCTTATTTTGATGCAGAGGGTGCATGATTTTAATGTCACCTTTAAACCCAAACTAATGTGTGTCGGTAATTGAGCAGGACTACAACTCACATTAAGCCACATAAAAAAATTTCCACAGCCTCTTTTGAGCCTAAACCTCCTTATTCCAATGAAAAGGAGGCCTTGACTATCCTGGCTGTACTGAAACCCCAGGATCAGCAGGGTTTATCAGCTCTTACCTGTCCTGATGGAGCAACTGCTGAAATAAGGGTGGAGCAGGCAGGGATGATGACAAGTGGGAATTCTCGGAGGTAATTCTGACCTCCACCCGTGAATCAGAGCCTTCCAGCCAGGGAGTTCCCATGGAAGTTGCCTGGAGAGATTGTCAGGATTTGGGCTCCTCAAATTCTGACAGAAGAATTGCTTATTGGAAGGAATATGAGGGACAAAGTTGATGCTGCTTTGAACGGAGGGGCTGTGTTTAGTGCAGGCTGAGTGTCCCTCGCTGTGTGTGAGGACAGAGTGAGGAGGAGCCCATTTCCTTTCATCTTTTCCTGGTGGAGTCGTGGGACAAGCTCAGATCCAGCCTTTGGAGCACCTCAGGAGGCATCAGGCCTCCCTTTTCAGCTCACAAACACTGAATTTTCAGTTTCCAGGGATTATTTCCCCCGAACATTTCATTTATTTCAGCTCCTTGATTCCCTTGACTACAATAAGTTTGCAGCAGGGCTGCTTTGGCTGGTTTGATGTTGGATCTGAGAATCTGCACTTTTAAGAGTCCAGCTTTGCTCCTGACTTCCCAGTTTTTTGTGGTAGGATTTCAGGGTATAGCTGTTGTTTGGTGTTTGAGGGAAAAATAATTGAAATTATTTGGCTAGGAGTGAGAGGACAGGGCTGCTTTTGCTGCAGGAATATTGATCATTCTGTGTGATTAAGAGAAAGTGAATTATTTCACGTTCTCTAATATTTCATTTGCAAATCTGCCTGTTCTGCTTTCATTTCAGTGCTCAGCCTGGCACGTGGCCACTTGTCCACGTCTGTGCCCTGGGGTGCAGCAATTCATCTGGGAGAATTGTCCCAATTTTGGCTCTCACTGGTGCTGCACAAGTGTAATTTGCTGTATGTCTGCTTCTGCTGAGCCTTCTACACCTGCTGGGCTTCTTTTACCACAGCTTAAGCAGTTGTGTGGTTTTTTTTACCTAACTTCCAAATAATTGGGGAATTAAATTTAGAGATGGAGCATCCAAAGTAAGAATTTTAGATTATGGCTGAATCACAACGATGAGAAAACGTAAAAAAAAAAAGAAAGGAAAGGAAAGGAAAGGAAAGGAAAGGAAAGGAAAGGAAAGGAAAGGAAAGGAAAGGAAAGGAAAGGAAAGGAAAGGAAAGGAAAGGAAAGGAAAGGAAAGGAAAGGAAAGGAAAGGAAAGGAAAGAAGAGAAAAGAAGAGAAAAGAGAAAAGAAGAGAAAAGAAGAGAAAAAAAAAAAAGGACCTTGTTTAATATTTCAAAATTTCATAAGCACAGGATTTTTTTTTTCCCTGGAATTCTGAGTAAATTGGACACTCAGATGTGCAGGGGCCACGGGTGGTGATCCAGGTCCCTGTGTTCCCTGGGGAGCAGCACTAAGGAAAAGGTCCTTGGGAAGCTGTTTTTAATAGTTTTGGGTAAAAGCTGCCCAGAGGGTCCTTGGGAAAGCTGTTTTTAATAGTTTTGGGTAAAAGCTGCCCTCAGGGGCCTTGGGAGGAAAGTTCTGGAGGTTCATGGTCTGGGCACGTTGATGTGTTGTGGCCCTCAGTAATGGATTTGGGAGGTGATCCATGAAATTGGCCAGGAAACCTTAATGGCAGGATAAATGGGAGCTCTGATGAGATGAAATTAAGAAAATGAGTTTTAAACAAGAGGTGTATGGTGCTGGCCAGCTGAGCCCCAACATTTCTCATCCCTTAAATTAATGGGCATTTGTACTTTCAGGGTCAATGCAGCTGGAATTGGATCATCTCCTGTTCTGCTTTTGTTCCCTTTTTCACTGCTGGATTATTGGTTCTGTTTGCTCTTTTTATTTGGCTTATTTTTGGTGTGAACACTTCCAGCTGCTGTGCTACAATTAGCCCAGTGGAGCAATCAACTACAATTAACATGGAGCTATAATGAAGCAGGAGAAAAGAGTCTTTTCTAAAGAGCCTGACGTCATAACCCTCACAAGGATGCTGTCACACACCTACTGGGCATACTGGTGTTACTGGGAGCTCCAAAATTCCACTCTCCCACCTTAGTGTGCAGCTGTGATCCCATGGAAACCTCTTCCCATTGTCCAGGAATGTTTTATTTTTTTTTCCCAAGGAAAAAGGATTTCAGGGCTGGAACAGTTTCCTAAGCTGTGGTGTGGTCTCAAGCTGTCAAAAGTGTTATCTCACCTCCTCTGTCTTTTAGCTGGGAAAAAAAAATGCTTCTGTTCCCTGCTGAGTGCCAAAAATCCTTTGGAGTCTCCTGCTGGAACCCAGTGATTTGGAATATTAAGTAGAGAGAGTTATTCCAGAAGTTCTGGATGCAAGGAGGAGCGAAAAGGGCTGGGGGAATCTCAAAAGGTTTTTAACAGAGATTGTTTTCAGCAACTTCTTTCCTTCCCAGTAAACACCTATTGCCTAAACCCTTTAAAATTTAGTAAAAAAGGTGAAGAATTCCCACAAAAAATGAGTTTTCACTTGGTTAAAACTGCAGGGACCCTCCCAAAAAGCACCTGCTGCTGTTTCCCTGCCACTTCCTGCACCTCCCAAAGCCAAAGGGAACGGGCACAATAAGGAAGAAAAGTGCTTTGCATGGATCCCACCGTGGGAGGGCAATGGGAATCCTGAACAAAGCCCTCTCCACCTTCTGTTTGCCAAGTGAAGTGTTTGAAGAGCAATATTCCATCGGGCGTGTGCTCCTGGAGATAGGAGCTCCAACCTTTGCATTCCTGTAAAAAAACTTTTCCTTGTGCTCTGAAAGTTGAGTTTGGGGAAGAAACTCATTCTTCATGGGGGAGAGATCCACCTTTTAAGGAATTAAAAATAAATGGGAACAGGACTGCTGAGGAGCTGCCCTGGCACTCACACCATCATATTATCTAGATGAGCAGAATCTTTGGAGATCAAATTTAAACCCACTTGGAGATAGAATTTATACCAATTTGCTAAGTAAATATTCTCCGTTTTTCACCTCCAACGTTGGGATTATAACTTTTAGTCTCTTTTACAGACACTTGCAAGAGGAATTGTCACAGGTTTTGCCATTTTTCATCTCCCCCAGTGCTGCGTTCATTACTCGAAGTGTGATTACAGCTTGGCACCTCGTATTTGCAGGTCACCAACCGTGATAAACTGTCAGGACAGCTCCTGTTGGAGCCCAAACCTCTCAGCTGAGCCCTCAGCACTCTCAGGTATTTGTTAATGCCTTAATTTGAAGCAGATCAGAGGGGTTTTTCTCCCCTCCAGCAACAGGAGAGGTCTCGGGCTGGAGTTCACCCCAGATCCGTTTAAAGGTTTCTCAAACCTTGCCCCAAAACATTCACCACAAAATAATCCATCTGCCACAGTGCCAGCCTGGCCCACACACATCCAGCACATTTATGAATGAGTGGAAAACACAGAAGAGCTGAGTCACACAGCCAGAGGTCGTTTCTGAAGAATAAAACTTTATTTATTTTTTTGGCTGAAAAAACTGCATACACATGTTCAGATCTGGGCAACCTTCACCACATGTCTTCGTTTCCAAACCAACTTGTGCTTTGAAGCATGCAGGAGCCCACTGCAGCTTGAGAAAGAAGTGAAGAGGTTTTGGGTTTTTTTTTTAATCTAGAACTGTGCAAACATCATTGGAAAGCTATTTACATTTTGCACCTCTCACTTCTACTAACAGGAGCATCAGCTGGTAGAGATGTGCAGTGTGCAGCTGTAATTTATGATTTGGCATCCACGTGTGATTTGTGTAGAGTGAGAACCAAACAAACCTCCCATTGTTCCAAAACCTCCCCACAGGCAATGGTAATAAATCTAATTTCTTCTTTGCAAAGGAGCTCTCTTTAAGCCTTCCCTGCAGGTATTAAAATATTGTTTCCACTCTGGATCCTCTTCCCCCGGTGCTGATTTGCACCCTGCTGCCTTGGTGAGTGGGAGCAGCAAGAAAAGATTTTGATTTTCATCAGAGGAGGCAGGAGGGCACTGAGACAGAGCAGGGCTGCTTCTTCCTGTCAGCCTCACAAAACTGCAAGATGAGGTGGAGAACTTTTTTCGCAAGGAAAATATTTGAGACCAGCCGAACTCAGATGCAGGAACTTAGACGTGAAGAAAGCTGGATTTCAGTTCCTCCTCCTGTCGCTTTCTCTTCCAAGTTCCTCTCCCATCCATTAAAGCCTAGAAGTCAATAACCAGCCAGACACGAGCGCTGCAATCCTGCTGGAGATACCCTCAATTCTTTATCTCCTCTCACCTGGCCACTGGGCTGTGCTGGCAGAACTTTGGGTGCAGCGAGCCACCAAAACAGCCCGTGCCCAGAGCAGGTTGGATGAGGCTGCTGGAAGAGGGAGCTGCTTGGATGCTGTGAAATTCCAGGGGCTGCATCCCATTCCCAGAGTGTTTATGGAGGAGGAGCTGTGCTCAGTGCTCTGCTCTCCAGCCCTGGAGGTGAAGCAAGCAGGGTTTTCCTAAGAGCCAAACTTCAGCGCGAACGCCACTTTGCGAAGCTGCGGGAGCTGCTGGGCCCTGCCGGCGCCCGGCTCAGTTCAGCACCGCGCTCTCCGGCCGGGACCCGAAAATCTGGGAGAAGAATTCCAAGGCCAGGCGGACGTGGATGGGCACGAAGACGTAGGCTGTGTACACCACCATGGCCAGCACGGTGACGGTGATGGTGTGGAACATGGACTGCTCCCAAGGCTCCAGCACGTAGCTGCACGTCACCAGCTGGTACTGGTAGTACAGCCAGTACAGGTAGTCCTTCACCCTCTTCACGTCCATCTTCAGCTCCAGAGGGTTTGGAGAAGGCCTGGAATGACAGGGAAATTGGGATTATGGCCGGGGTGTCCCATGGAACCGCCACACCAAATAGTTTTCCAAGGTATGGGTGCCACCAGCTCCCCCGGACCAAAGGACACCGCTGAGTCCTGCAGCTGCTGCTCAGTTATTGGAGCTGTATTATCAGCTGGGCATTCCCACTTCCCAGAAAAGCTGTGGCTGCTCCACCCCTGCAAGTGTCCAAGGCCAGGTTGGAGCAAGCTGGGATAGTGGAAGGTGTCCCTGCCCATGGCAGGTGTGGAACTGGATGATTGAACTTCCTTCCAATCCAAACCTTCCTGTGATTCTATCAATTCCCACATTCCAAGTGTGTTTTCTTATTCATTCCCTGGGCAAATCAGGGAAACAGGCATTTAAAAAGAAAGGCTTTGGGCCAGCTTCCGTAAATATTCCATAAATTCTATGTATGTCCTGGAATAAAGAGGAGATTTAAAACAACTGCTCTGTAAAAACCCCCCTGCTTACTTTGGGTAATCATTTTTATTGTTCTGCAATTGTTGGGAATAAAGAAAAGCCAAGTTATGAAAGAGAAAGGGAGAAAAAAGTAATCTCCCATTGCAGAAGGATTTTTTTGCAGCTCATTCCAAAGAAATGAAAAACGTTACAGATTAAAAGAGTATTTAATGGAAATTACAAGTCTAGGAAAGATTTTCCTCTTGGGTAATACCTTTATGCATTCATTGTTCCCAGCTTCACTTGGAAAGGAGAATGGCTGAGCAAGAATGAAATAGGAAATAGGGTTTGCTTCCACTCTTCATTGTTAAATGTGCTTTTTGGCATTTGAAACAATCTTTAAATGCAGGCTAAAAGCATCTGTTTAGAGAAAACAGAATGATCGTAAAGTGCACAAGGCTTTACAGAGGGATTCTGTTATTTTGGGGTTTAAGGACATTCCAGCAGATCAGTCCATAGGGAATTCAGCAGCTTTCCCTGCTGGAAAACCTCCCAATGTCCCATTTTCTTCTACACTTGTGCTGCCTAAAATGCCAGAACAAAGAGGCTTGGACACATCACATCCCTCCAGGCTGGTGTGCACAGTGAGTTTGGGGCAACAGAACTTTGCTGTCCCTCAAAGCAGCAAATCCCAAAGTGGCACTGGGAAATCCACAGCCTGGGATTAAAATAATGATGGGCCACTGATACAGATCAAAAATATTCCAATATTCACTGGTTTCCTGCTCTGTCCTGGGGAGATGTGGGATTTACCAAAGGGAAGTTTTCCCCCCTAATTCTCCCAAAGCCATCTTCCCATTTTTCCAAGAAATCTTCCCATATTTCCTAGACCAAGAAAATTCCTACAACGCTTTTGGGGGACAGATCAATATTTGAAATTTAGCAGTGGCTGTCTCTGTGATCAGCTTTTCTTGCAGGGGTTCAGGCTGGGGAGAAAGGCACCGCTGCTCTCTGGCCAGGCATGAATGGAAGCTGATTCCTTTCAGATCATTTATTTGAGGGCACAACTCCAGAGAGAGGCCTTAAAGCCTTGGAAATACTGCAAAGCCTTCAATAAAAGTGGCCCAGCTGGCAAAGTGGGACTCCCTGGGAGCCAAAAAGTGTCTCTGTTTAGACTTTCTGCAAAAAGAGCAGCGTTTTCCACTGAGGGGGTGAAGCCCTTTCAGCGAGGAGAAGGAGAAGGAGAAGGAGAAGGAGAAGGAGAAGGAGAAGGAGAAGGAGAAGGAGAAGGAGAAGGAGAAGGAGAAGGAGAAGGAGAAGGAGAAGGAGAAGGAGAAGGAGAAGGAGAAGGAGAAGGAGGGCCCTCTCACACTCTCCAGGATTATGGGGTTTACACTGGGGTAAGGGCTCTGCTGGTTAAACTCATCCCTCCCGTGGGTAAATCCCTGCTAATCCCAACCCCTGCCTGGAGAAGCTGCAAGGCTGGAGCACTGCTGGGGGTGTTGGAGGCTCTGAGTGACCAGAGGTGCACAAACTCTTGTGCATCTCCATTCAGAGCTGGTTAAGGACAGCCAAAGGCAGGAAAAAGCATCCCCAAGGCTGATTTTACTGATATCCCAGGCTGCAGCCTCACCATCATGGCTTGGAGAGCCACATGAATTAAGGATGAGGCAGTTAAGGTGATGAGCAGCCCTTTGGATTTAACTGAAGCCCTTGGCACCCTTTTCCCAGCCTGGGGATTGCATTTCCCTGCAGCTCCAGCACAGCCTGGCTTTCTTGGGTTCTCCCAGCTCCCAGTGCAAGGGAGTAATTCCATCCCCAGGCACTCAGAGGTTCTGGAATTCCAGGAGGAACACGAGCTGCCTTCGTGCTCTGTGGTCTCCTAATGAATGATGGAGGTTGGGATAAGTAAAAGGCAAAAGCAAATTACAGTCTGTGCCCTCACCACTGACACACTTCCCCTGCATTCCATCCAGCCTGAGACTGCCTCCTTGGCAGGGAGCTGTGCAGGGAGAACACAACTCCAGCTGCATAATTTATAAAGGAAAACACAGGAGGGGAAGGGGAAAAAAAGCCATTTGAAAGCAGCAGCTGAGGCAGTGAGAGGCAAGGCTCCCCCCTGGCACTGTCACACAGATCCCTCGGGGAAGGGACAATTTGCATCCCTTTTGGGCCCATTATGAGGAATAAGGAGTGGCCCCAAACCCCACACCTCCAGAGGTCTGTGGCAGCTTTACCACCCAAATTAATTGTAGCAGCAATCAAAGGGAATAGCAGATTACTTAGGAGAACTTTGGAGGCTAAAAATCTGTATTTTAAACAGGATTCCTCCTAGAGAGGCTCCACTTCCATGACTGTGTTTTATTCTGTTTCTGCTGGCACTCCCACTTAAAAGGGCCCTGAGTTATTCACTCATCAGTTCCCACTATTCCAGAGCAGGAGATAATTTGTTCTTATGCAATTTTAACTCAACATTCATTTGTCTACAAATTTGGATTTAAACATTCAGTGGTGTTGGGGAAATGCCTTCCTGTTTAGAGGCCACGGGACTGTTACAGCCAGCTATGAGTGAAATGAAGGGAATTCAGCTCCTGTTAAGCAATATTCAGATGATTTTCAGCAATTGCACCTCCAAGAGAGAGAGGAAAAAAAATGCAAGAAGAGAAACCTGTAAAGCAGCTTTTAGTGTTTTAAGTGGCTGCCTGATTTTCTTGCTTGTTGACACACGTCTCTGATTAGGGCAGCTGAAAAGATAAACCACCATCATCCAAATATCAAGGTTTCATTTCAGAGCATGCCTAATCTCCCAAATTTCTTTACTAATGACCTGATTTTCCGGAGTCAGAGCTAGTTGGGAGTTTGAAGATGCCAGTGTTAGGTCCTTTAATAGGTAATTTCTGCTCTGAGCACCTGGGATTTGGGGAATTTTGGTCACATTTTCAATCTGCAACTCCGACCCGTGGCCGGACAGCTCCTGCTGGGAAATTCCTGTGAAAAGAAACATTCTTGCAGGGGGAGAGACTGGTTTCCAAAGAATGTTTGAAAACCACTTTATGCCCACAGCAGGAGGGGTTGGTCAAGTTACACACGGAGCAAAAAAGGCTTTCCAACATATATTCAGGAAAAGTTCATCTGGAGTGGAGAAAAACAAAGCCTGGAGCTGGAAATGGCCTCATGGTCATTCAACAGGTGCTCTCTGCTGCTTTAAAGGGAAAGTGGGGAGGAGGTGAGAAATAAAAGCAGCAAACAATCAATCAATCAATCCATCCATCCCCAAAAGACAACCATTTAATTGGCTAAAAATGGCCATTTGCTGAATAATTGCTGGGATAGCCCAGCAGCGAGAGTGGATGGGGTTTGCAGCATCCTGAGGGAATCCTCTCATGCTGGAGGATTAAATAAAATCCTTCCACGAGGGGGTTCCAGTCCCACCAGCCCTCAGCACCCACATGTAGGCAGGTGCAACCAGGCAAAGTGCCAGAATGAATTGAAAGTTGTCTGATCTGTAAAATAATTTGGGATATTACAAGCCAAATGGGCATTCACGTCCTTGGGATTGAAATAGGAATAATCCCATCTGCAAGTTCCTGACGTGGAACTGTTCCTGTTTGTAACTTCACTGTGTTAAACGGGTTTGTTCTGCTGAATATCCTGATTTATCCAAGGCACCAGTTTTGTCCCTCTTAAGGCTGACATAATTCTGGGATGAGCCCAGTGATTTTATGCAGGCTGACACTTCCAAGTGCAAACGGAACCAGGAAGGGGTTCCCATTCCCATTCCCATTCCCATTCCCAGCCCATCAGGCATTTTCTTTCATGTTTCATTCAGTGAGCACCAACCACAGTGCACAAGGAATGAAAGGATCAGCAGCTGGGCAGAAATTGAGATGAGGCAGCAGATTCCAGGGAATCCACATCCCAGCATTTCCTGGGAACACCACCTCAGCCTGCTCCAAGAAATCCAAATCCCAGCATTTCCAGCCTGCTCCAGGGTACTCTCAGCCTGGAGAGCTGCCTTCCCCTCCTGGCAAGCAGAGCCCTCAGGTTCCTGCAGCACTTCCACATGGATCTTTAAATTTAACCTCCAGCTTGTTCTTCCAGGGAGGAAATTCCAGATGGAGTAGGACTGAGAAGAGCAGCGACAATCCCAGCACAGCTCCCACTGTGGACAAGAATGCACCTCAGAAACCACCTTGACTTGCAGATTTTAATGAATAACCCTCCCTGAAAATCTGGAGTGCACAGCAGAGCCTGTGGGGTTTGCTGGAAAAAAACCCAAAAAACTTCCAGGAGTGGAAGGGATAAGGCTGAAAGACGAGGATACACCTCAGAAACCACCTTGCCGTGCAGATTTTAATAAATAACCCTCCCTGGAATTCTGGAGTGCACAGCAGAGTGAAGCAATCCTGGTTTGTCTCCCTCAGCACCCTTGGCCACCCATTACAGAGCTGCAGGAAATGTGAATCCCTTCCATGTGTCCCGTGGAACACCAGGATGAGGGTCTGAGCTGGGGAGATCTCAGTGCTGCACGTGACTCAGCCATTCCGCATGTGGGTGAACGTGGTTTGACCGAGCCTGTGGAAAAAAACCAAAACCTTCCAGGAGTGGAAGGAGTAAGGCAGAAAGAGCAATGGTGTTTTCAGCCCTGTTTCTGTTTTACCTCGCTCAGGAGAATGAATTGCAGCACCTTCCTAATCTTTAACCCCAACTTCCTTCCTGCTGCCCTCAGTGGGAGCACACAGGTGCTATTTGGGTTCTTTGAAATGTTGCATAATGCACACCAGGCCCAGGACCTTCCCCTGTCCAGGAAGACTTCCTGTTACCTCTGAGAACTTCAAACCCTTCCTCGAGTGGCAGGGCCACACCTGCACAAAGTCTGACCCAACTTCTTCATGTCCACCTGAACCCTGAGCTGTGCGTCTGCTGCTCCTCCTGCAGCAATTCTGGGCTCCCAGACTGGGGTTTGGTGCTGGAATTCAGCTGCATCTCTGCCTGGAGCACAGGGGATCCTGGAGCACAGGGATTCTGGAGCACAGGGAATTCTGGAGCATGGGGATTCTGGAGCACAGGGAATTCTGGAGCATGGGGATTCTGGAGCACAGGGAATTCTGGAGCACAGGGAATTCTGGAGCACAGGGATTTTGGAGCACAGGGAATTCTGGAGCATGGGGATTCTGGAGCACAGGGAATTCTGGAGCACAAGGGGATTCTGGAGCACAGGGATTTTGGAGCACAGGGAATTCTGGAGTACAGAGGATTCTGGAGCACAGGGATTTTGGACCACAAGGATTCTGGAGCACAGGGGATTCTGGAGCACAGGGGATTCTGGAGAATGAGGGTTCTGGAGCACAGGGAATTCTGGAGAATGAGGGTTCTGGAGCACAGGGGATTCCTGTCAGCCTGCCTCACCAGCTGCATGGGACAACAGCCAGAGGGTGGCTGAATTGTCTCCTTCAGTTGAGTTAAGTGCACAGATGGAGTCTACAATGACCCACAGCCATGTGGATCACTCCTTTCCAATGAGATCCACACGTTTTTGACCCTCAGGAAAGCAGAGCTTGATCTGCAGCACCCACAGGGATCTCATTTGGAGAGAGGCTTCTCACCATTCAGTACCAGCACAGCAGTTGAAAGCAGCTGAAGCTTGGACTGATTTCATGCCTTGGCTGCCCCCTGACAGCTCCCAGCAAAGCCACAGCTCTAAAGAGCTCAGCTGTCCCTAACTTTGCAGCCTGGCTGATTTTTCAGTGCCCAATCCCATCCTTAGGCACAGGGAAAAGAGAAGATGCAGCTTCTCTGTAGCAACAACATTCCTGGTGCAGCTCTGTCCCATTTTCTTCCAAGGCCAAATTAATTTTTCAACAATTTTCCTGTTCTTCCCTCCCCTGAAGTTTCCTCAGTTGTTTCCTTACATAACCAGCTGCTCCTTGCAGTTTAGGTACAGATCCCCTCCTTTCCAGCTTTCCTGGGCTGAGCATGGGTTGGGCTCTGGATGCTCCCCCTGTGCCAGGATTTGTGCCTTGGAGCAGAACAGGTGAGCAGCTCTTCCTCAGAAGATGGGGAAAATGGCAAATTGATCCCAGGGAAAGGGAAACCTTTCCCTCTGTTTTGAGTGGAAGTGTAATTTAGGAACATGGTTTAGAACTATTTCCAACCAGAACCTCAAATCTGGGACTAGGGACCAGCACCAGTTTTAAATTGCAGACACTTTAAAATTGAGAGTTCTCAAAGAACTGCTCCAGGAATATCTCAGAGGGGTTTTCATTTGCTGCCAGTGACAAACCTCACTTCCTTGTGAGATTTGGGACATCATCTACATCCTTTGAAGGCTTCTGAGTTCAGGAGGTTGTGTAAACACATCAATCTATCAACAAAATAACCCAGATGTCTGGGCCCTAAAATAACATTTACTTTCAGTGGCAGCCCTTATTTTATTCAGACTTCTTTGCTTTGCTCTGAGTCGTGTCTGAGGCAGCTGAAAGTAAGAGCTTGGCTTGAGTGCAACGTGAGGAGGTGAATATTGTCCCAGCTATGACAGGTATTAGTGGGAAATGGGACCAAACTCTTGTGCAAGTGCATCTCCCCTGAGATCTCATCAACGGAAGCAGAGTTGCACCACTCCAGTCACTGCTCCCTCCGAGAGGGGAAAAGCAAAAATGGAATGAGATTCTTGCACTAGATAAGAAATAAAAAGAGAGATGCACTTTTCCCCCCCCCCCCACAGATTTAACCCCATCTATGCAGCAGGGAACAGCTGCATTTGCAGGCCATTTCCTCGCTGTGAGCAAACAGCCCTGGGCACACAAAGCTGTTGATATCCATAAAACAAATGAAAAGCTCCATAAAATGTGGCTTGGCAGGGCCCAGAGCAGAGCTGGAGCTCTGTGTCCTGGTGCTGTGCGTTTTTTGGGCACGGAGGGGTGGGACAAGCATTGCCCTGGGCCCAAGCTGCTCCCCAGGCAGCCTTTGCAGCATCTCCCATTCCAGCTGGAATGCTGGAACAATGTCCACGCTCCATGCACAGCTTCCCTGCTTCTCTCCACTAAACCTGCACCAGAAATCTCTCCAAGCACCCATGGAATTGCTCTCAAGACACAGTTATTTGTACCATACTCGTGATACTCGTGAGAGAAAGCAAGCCAAGCATCCCAATTCCTAAAACATTAAAATCCACATTTAAATCCCTCAAAGCGCCTTGTGCTGAGGAAGGAGAGCCTAAGCATTTACTGCAGGGATTCTCCTCCGTGTGATCCAAGGTTTATCCAACAGGGAAGGCACCTACTTCCCACTGAAGGCAGCCACCAGCAACTCTGAGAGAAGCGAGGAGCAGAAACCCGGCAGCGATCAGCGTTCCCAGCACACCGGCGCGAGTTGCCTCCTCCATCACCCCCCATCCCTGGCAGCCTTTTCACTCCCGGCTCTTCCACCGGTTTTTAGGGAATCCCTCAGGCAAACCATCCCTCCTGCCACCTGGAAATCCCAGGCTGCAGGGCTGCAGCAACAAGTCACAGAACCTCGGAATGGGGTCTGGCTTTTGGAAGGGACCTTGGAGCTCACTCATCTCCTTCCAGGGGCGCCTTAAACCGCCAGAGCCCTCGCTGGAGGCTGCAGGTGCGGCTGGAGCGCCAGCGGCTCCCTCGGGGGAAGGCGCAGCGCAGCAACCCCCGCAGGTTCTGCGGCTGCCAGCCCCGCTCCCGGGCCTCCCCCCTCCCCGCTCCTTACCGAGCCAACCGGGACTCGCCGTGGCAGCGGCCGAGCTCGCCAAGGTCACCGGCCGCCGGCTGCGGGATGCTCCGGGACGCGCCTCCGCCGCGATGCCCTTGGGCGAGCCGAGCTGAGCGGGGAATGAGCGCCGGCAGCGGGAGCACCGGAATGCGGGAATGCCGGGGCTCGGCGGCACGGGCGCACCGGGATGCGAGAACACCGGGATGAACGAACACCGGGATGCGGGAACACCGGGATGCGCGAACACCGGGATGCAGCACACCGGGATGCACGAACACCGGGATGCAGCACACCGGGATGCACCGCACCAGGATGCAGGAACACCGGGATGCAGCACACCGCACCGGGATGCAGCGCACCGCGGCCCCGCGCCTCCCTCACCTCCGCTCCGCGCACCGCAGCTGCCCAGCCCGGCGCTGCCCGCGCTTAAATCCCCACCTTTCCCCCTCCCTCCCTTCCTCCCTCCCTCCCTCCTCCTTCCCTCCTCCCCCGTTCCTCACCTCCGCCCGCTCGCTCCTGTGGCCGCAGCCCCGGGCCGGTCCCTCCGCCCCGCCCGCTGCCGCAGCCGCTGCGCTCGGGCTTGCGGCGCCGGGGAGCGGGGGAGGAGGAGCGGCGGAGCCCGGGCTCGGGGAAACCCGTGGGATGGAGCTGGCTGGCACCTCCGGGACGCCAGCTGTTTCCCTGGAGCGCCGTGTTTCCCTGGCTTTTCCCGGCGCTGGCGTCATGCGCTGGGCGGCCGCGCTGCGGGATGCGCCAGAGCTGCCCCGCACGGAGCGGCTGCTTATCGCAGCCTTCTGTCGCGACAGACACCCTGCACATCGCACCCCTCCACTGCGACAGACACCCTTCACCTCACCCCCTCCATCGCGATAGACACCCTTCACGTCACACCCTTCTATCGCGACAGACAGCCTGCAGTGTGGTTATCCTGCCAAGGGTGCCGGCAGGTGCCTGCGAGCATCCCGGCTCCAAGGGAACGAGCGGGCAGGAGCTGCAGCTGCTGCTCCGGCGGGAGGAGAGGGGATTTGGGATGATTTTGGGATGATTTCTCCTTTCTCAGGTACCCGCAGGTATCCGGTGAGGGGTTTCCAGAGCGGAGAGAGAGGGATGGACAAGGATTTACAAGATCTGGAATCCCGTGGAATCCAGCATGACCCTGCCAGCCACGAGGCCCAGGTTTCTGTCATTTATTCCACCCCAGAGATAAAAAAGCTGAATTTTATGTTCTGCTCGCTACCAAACATCTACTTTAGGACAGAACTTTGCGGTTTAAGTGGGAAATAACAGGGTCAGAAATACTTTTTTCCCTCTTTTCCCCCGGAGCAGCGGGATTCCAGGCACGATATCCCTCACTAACCAAAGCGTCCGTGCTGGCACCCACCGCCGCCCTCCGACCACAAAGGAATGCGAACCATTTTGAGGGCCAGGTGGAACGGCGGGTGTTCAAGCGGCTCCTTTCCTGTTTGAACGCGTTTTAACGATGCTTTTAAACCTCTCTCCCCTTGGCCAACACCTTTTCAAAGGCGCTTGCACAAACAGAGCCGCGCAGGTGACAGAGGGGCCACCAGGATGTGACATTCCCGACCCAGCAGTGCCTCTCTCCGCCGCTGCTGTTTTTATGGATGTTGACCGTGGAAACGATGCTTGCTTAGCCTTTGATATTAAAATGTTCACGTGCAAAGGCTTTGCAGATCCTCGTGTCCCTTTTTCCTGTCCTGGAGCTCTGGGCTGTGTCCGGGCACAACTCGGGGGGGTGAAATCCCTGAGTGGGCAGAGGTTGAAAAGGCAGAGGTTGAAAAGGCCAGAGTGGCTTTGGCAGCGATCAGCGGTGGGTGGGTGTCACCCAATCCCCTAAAAAACCCTGGCAAAAAGCATTTTGGGTTGTAGGGGCACTTGCTCCACACATCAGTTTAATTTATAGGGAGTTTATTCCCGTGGCTGCTCTTTACAGAGAGGAGTTCACAAAAAACTGTCCCACGGCCTCATGAGCACCCTGATGAATGCTGCTGCCTGAATCCCTGAACCTTGGAACCATTTAGGTCGGACAAGATCTCCGAGATCACTGAGCCCAAGTATTCCCAAAGCCACCACTCAAGCCTGTCCCCAAATGCCACATCCCCACAGCTTTCAAATCCCTCCCAGGCATGGGGACTCCACAGGGCTGGGCAGCCTTTTCCAGGGAGAATTTGTTCTCAAAACCCAAACTGAACCTCCCCTGAGGCTGTTCCCTCATCCCTGGGAGCAGAGCCCGACCCCCCCGGCTGTCCCCTCCTGGCAGGAGCTGTGCAGAGCCACAAGGGCCCCCTGATCCCCTTTTTCTCCAGGCTGAGCCCCTTCCCCAGCTCCCTCAGCCTCTCCTGGGGCTCCAGCCCCTTCCCCAGCTCCCTCAGTCCTTCCTGGAGCTCCTTCCCCAGCTCCCTCAGCCCATCCTGGAGCTCCTTCCACAGCTCCCTCAGCCTCTCCTGGTGCTCCAGTCCCATCCTCAGCTCCCTCAGCCTCTCCTGGTGCTCCAACCCCTTCCCAGCTCCCTCAGCCCCTCCTGGTGCTCCAGTCCCTTCCCAGCTCCCTCAGCCCCTCCTGGGGCTCCAGCTCCTTCACCCTCCAGGTGAACTCAGCAGTTGCTGTAGAGGAAGGTTCAGTGTTGTATAAAAACCTCACGTTTTGCCTTTGACACACTCTGGCTCGTCAAATGGAGGGAGATTTGCCTCACAATGAATTTCAGATTTGCTGATAACCGAGTCTTGTTTGCCTTGAGACAAGACAGGGCTGCAAGGGCCCCCCCGCTGGTGTTTCCAGAGGGAAGAACCTCCCCCGAGTCAGAACTGATTGAATTCAGGATTTAACAGCTCTTTTCTGAGAAGTAGGGCAGGGTTGAATGGAAAGGAGGCTGTGGTTTGATTTATCAGGCCCTGCTGCTGAGGGAGGCAAGGCTCTGCTTCCTCCTGAGCCTCCTGCTGCTTCCTCCCCTGACTCAGGAGAAGCCTCTGGCTTGTCCCTTGCAAGGAATGCAAAACAAATTGATGGAACAGGAACAAAAAATGAATAAAAACCCCCAACAACAGCAAAAAAACCCAACAAAACACCCCCCAAAAAACAAACCACCAAAAAAACCCAACAAAAAACCAACAAAGCCAAACAAACAAACAAACAAACAAACAAAAAACCCAACCCAACCCCCCCCCCAAACCCCACAAACAAACAAAAAACCCAACCCCCCCAATAAAATAAAAAGAAAAAAAAAGAGAAATTAAGAATTAACTAACCTTTGAACTAACTTTTCTATTAGAGCAGGGTTTGAAAAGGAGAGGCTTCGTGTCGTGGTTAAATAAATTTATTTGTAAACCTAACCCATGCACTTACCAGCTGCAGGATCACCCTCCTGCCCTGAGCAAAGGAGCCCCCCAAACCTCCCAATGCCTCAAAACCAGGCCTATAAAATAAAACACGAGGAGCACAACCCCTTTTAATCGCCAACTTCCTCAGGGTTTCCACCCTCCTGCTCCAGACCTGCTTGAACCTCAGCCTTCCCTGAAAGCCCTGTGCTTGTCATGGTAAAAATCAGACTAAATTACCTGTGTAAAAGAGATAAAAATATGGGAGTTTGTTTCCTTGTCTCCCCAGGGGCTGCTGCTCTGCAGTATCTGCTCCCTTCCTGCTTTGACCCCTGGGGATTTGTGTTAATTATTGCTGGGGATTCCAGCCTGCCTTTGGCTCCTGCAGGAAACGTCCAGCTCAGCCCCTGAAGACAGAAATAAAACCCCTGTCCTGCCAGAAGGGCCAAGCCTGCGAACATTTCCTGGGACTTTGGGCTCTGTCACAGCCCCACAGGGATATTTTACAGCAGGCCAGGCTCTTCCCAGCCTGAATCACCGGAGGATTTGCCAGAAGATCCAATTTTGTAGAATCCCAGAATTGGTTTGGGTTGGAAAGGACCTTAAAATCACCCAGTGCCACCTCTTGCCAAGGGGCAGGGACATCTCCCACTGTCCCAGGTGCTCCAAACCCCATCCAGCCTGGCCTGGGGCACTGCCAGGGATCCAGGGGCAGCCACAGCCCCTCTGGGCACCCTCCCCACCTTCACAGGAAGGAATTTCTCCCTACAATTTCTCCCTACAACCTGATCTAAACCTGAGCAGACTTGAGGATGTTCCTGCAAACCCAACAAAGCAATGGCCTGAACTCTTCATTTTCCAGCAATGAGAGATTTGGATGTGGGGTTTTTGGTTTTTTTTTTTCAGATCTTGTCTGGCTGGTGAGGCTGCCTTGGTTGATGGAAAAGGAACTTCCTGGGTCAACACGGAATTTGGCAGAGTTTGCAGAATATTCTGAGCAGAGGTGATGCTCTGGCTAAACCGGAGCTGATTGCGTTGCTAATTGTGTTCCCAGCTAATTTGGTGTGTGGTGATCCTGTCACAGTCACCCTCTCCTGAGCCTGACAAATTAGAGAACAAGGCTTTTATCTAATTACAGGGCAGGCTGGAGAAAGCCAGCAGCTCTGTGGGCTGTGGGTGACAACCCTTTGTGGGTGCTTCAGGTGCCACCTCAGCTCCTGTTTTGGGGGTTGGTGGCGCTGCAGTGAGGCAGGAGAGGGCAGCAGGGACCCGGCCTGATCCTTCCTTGTGCTGGGATTTCCTTTGGAATTTTGTGCCAAAGAAGTTCTGTGTTCCTCTCTGAGAAATTCTGTTTTTATGGGAATCTGTTTATGTTTGGCATTCTGTAGATTTGGGATTATTTATCAGCAGCCTTGTCCTCCTGAATAAGAATAAGAATAAGGATAATGATAAGAATAAGAATTAAGAATAAGAATTAAGAATTAGAATTAAGAAAAAAGAATTAAGAATAAGAAAAAGAATCAAGAAAAAGAAAAAAAATTCAGAAAAAGAATTAAGAAAAAAGAAAAATAAAAAGAATAAGCAAAAGAATAAAAACAATAAGGATAAGAATAAGAATAATAAAAAGAATAAGCAAAAGCAAAAGAATTAAGAAAAAGAAAAAGAAAAATAATAAGAATTAAGAATTAAGAATTAGAATTAAGAAAAAGAATTAAGAATAAGAAAAAGAATTAAGAAAAAGAAAAAAATTAAGAAAAAGAAAAAGAACTAAGAGTAAAGAATAAGAAAAAAAATTAAGAAAAAAGAAAAAGAAAAAGAAAAAGAAAAAGAAAAAGAAAAAGAAAAAGACTAAGCAAAAGACTAAGCAGAAGAATAAAAATAAAAATAATAAGAAAAATAAAAAGAATAAGCAAAAGCAAAAGAATAAGATTATTAATATTAATATCAATATCAATATCAATATCAATATCAATGAGTGTTCTGGGTTAACTGGCCTGCACCCAGCTGGGGGAGAGGCTGAGTGGAATTCCGGGATCAGGAACAAGTAATTAGAAGGTAAAGGATTAATCAGCTGGGAGAACAAGGGCTGGGCAGGATCTCCAGTCCCGGGTGAGTCACATTTTCACATCTCTGCTTCCTGCTGTGTCCCTTGGCCAACATTAAATTGCTCCAGCCAGGCTGGGCTCTGCATCTCCTGGGATCACTGGGATCAATTTGTTCTTGACCTGGAGATCCCAGCGTGTCCATATTCCATGTCAGCTGGGAATCCCCAGCCCACGCCTGGGAATGCCTGGCTTGCTCCCATCACTGCTTCCGAAGTGTTCCAGAGGAAAATCCAATTGCTTTGGGAAGTTCCAGTTTCCCTCTGGAGAGTTTGGGATGCTCTGGGAGGAATCACCCATTGCACAGGTCCCAGCCTGTTGCTGGGGAAGATTCTCACCTGGAGAAAGGCCAGCTTTGAGATCAATCCTACTCACTGTCAGACCAGCTCTCCATGGGAAATTTCCTTAAAATGAGGAATTCTTCCTATATCTGGGTTTATTTTTTTAATTTTCCCCTATTTAGGTTACATTAGGTTCCCAATGCGAACAGGTTTCAACAGTGTGGGTCTCTCAGAAATCGTTTTTTGTGTTAAAAAAATTCCATTTTAGGAAGTTATCCCAGGAAAATGTTTGGTTTCGAGCGTTGTGCTTGTCCTGGATGGATCTGGATGGCTCGGAGTCTGTGGGGTCATTCATTCCTAGGGCTGGGATGTTTGCACAGGTTGGGGTTGGTGGCGTGTCCTGTCCAGGAATTGGACTGGATGATCCCTGTGGGACCATTCCAACCGGGATATTCCCTGATTTTTGTGCTTCAGCTGCAAACCCGTCCCTGGCCGAGCTGTTGGGAGCTCCTGGAGCTCCCTCTTGTGCTGAGCCTCACCTGGAGCAGCAATTTCCCTGTTCCCTCAAACCTCCCGTGCTTTCCTTCTCCATCCCACTCCTGCCTTCCCATCCCTGTTCCTCCCCAGCTCCACCCGCCAGCCTGAAACCCCGTTTGTTGTCCCCCATTCCAGCAGGAGGTGACATCTGGCACAGCTGCCACCGCAGCTGGAGGCTCTGTCACCTCCGTGGGACCCGGGGGGATCCTTCCCACCTCGGCACATCCCTTCCCAAGGGAAAAAGGAAGAGATGGGAATGAGAGAGAAGAGACAGGGATGAAGAGGAAGAGATGGGAATGAAAAAGAGGAGATGGGAGTGAAAGAGAGGAGATGGGAATGAAAAGGAAGAGATGGAAATGGAAATGAAAATGAAGAGATGGGAATGAAAATTAAGAGATGAGAATGAAAAAGAAGAGACAGGAATGAAGAAGAAGAGATGGGAATGAAAAAAGAGGAGATGGGAATGAAAAAGAAACGATGGGAATGAAAAGGAAGAGATGGGAATGAAAAGGAAGAGATGGGAATGAAAAGGAAGAGATGGAAATGGAAATGAAAATGAAGAGATGGGAATGAAAATGAAGAGATGGGAATGAAAAAGAGATGGGAATGAAAAAGAAGAAATGGGAATGAAGTCACTCTGCTCCTGCCCTAACCCTGGTGGGATGTCCTGTGCAGAGCCAGCAGCTGGATTTCAGTGATCTGTTCCAACTCAGGATATTCCATGATCTGAGTCAGGAGATCTAAAAAATACAAGGTATTTACAATTATTTACAATTTATTGCTGTTGTACATCCCTCTGTTCATTTTTTTGGAGATATTTTGCTGCCTCTGCTGCTTCTGGGTGAGTCACAGAGGAGGGGGGGATGTTTTAGGCATCTCTTCCAAAGAAATCCGTGGGAACCTGCCCTCTGATTTTAGTGAGGATCCAAAGCCCTTGCAGCGAGTTTGTACATCTGAAAAAAAAATAAAATTCTCACTCTCCTTTGCTTTTTAATTCCCAGGACACCACAAACTCCCCAAGTTCTTTGAGTCCAGCACCCACAGACTGTTTTATTCCCAGATCTTTGCTTCCTGCTGTGATATGAAGGTGCTGCAGCACCCTGACCTGTGCCGGAACCCTGAATTTTATTACACAGCCCGGATTTGCCAGAGCCGAGAAGAATTTGGGTGAAAGGAAACCAGAGCTTTCCATTTCCTTATTTCCAAGGAATGTTGCAACACCTGCCGAGCTGAAATCACCTGCAAAGGAGCTCTGTGCCACAGGAACGGGGCAGGATCTTCTCCTGAATTAAACCTCCAAGCCCTTTGTCTCATTAAATGGTGAACATGGGGAGCTGGGTGCTGAATGGATTTGCCAGGGTTTGATGATGATTCCCGGGGCTTTCCTGGGGGGGATGACTGCCCTGCCCCAAAGGAATTAACTCTCCATTCCAGCCTGGAATTCCAGCCCTGCTCAGGCACTCACTTCCCCTGAAACCTGGCAGATCCAATTCTGGATTTCAGTGTCCCCTTTGCTCCTTGCAGGGGACTTTGCCAATCCCAGGGTTTGATTTCCTGGGATTTCAGTGTCCCCTTGTTTGATTTCCTGGGATTTCAGTGTCCCTGTGCTCCTTGCAGGGGACTTTGCCAATCCCAGGCTTTGATTTCCTGGGATTTCAATGTCCCCTTGTTTGATTTCTTGGGATTTCAGTGTCCCCTTGTTTGATTTTCTGGGATTTCACTGTCCCTTTGCTCCTTGCAGGGGACTTTGCCCATCCCAGGGTTTGATTTCCTGGGATTTCAGTGTTTTTCTTGCTCTTTGCAGGGGACTTTGCCCATCCCAGGGTTTGATTTCCTGGGATTTCAGTGTTTTTCTTGCTCTTTGCAGGGGACTTTGCCCATCCCAGGGTTTGATTTCCTGGGATTTCAGTGTTTTTCTTGCTCTTTGCAGGGGACTTTGCCAATCCCCCCTCGTCTCCCCTGCAGGCTCTCATTGGCCACAGCAGCAGCTGGGACAAAATAAAACTGATTCTCTCTCCCCCCCCAAAAAAGAGATTTTCTTTTTTCCAGGTGCCATGGAGTGGGGGGTCCTCCTAGGAGCAGGAACGTTTATAAAGTAGGAGGGAATCGTAGAATTTAATACAATAGGATTTGTCTCCAGAAAAAATTTTAAAAAAGGGTGGGGGGGGAGGGGAACATTCCAAAAAAGCAAAGCCAGGGCTCTTGGGGACGGCTTCGTTTCCCCAACACACAAGGAAAACAACATTCCCCAGGAGAAAAAAAAATAAAAAACCCAAAAAAAAAAAGGTGTCCATGACATCCCGGGGCCGCCTCACAAAGGGAGACCCCGGTGCAAAAGGGGAGCCAGGTAATTTTATCCCTTTTCCCCTTCGGCTGCCTCGAGTTTCCAGAGGAGACAATGGATGCGTTTCTTAGCCCAGAGCTCCCCACAAAGGAAATCCTGGAGCGAGGTTTGGGATAACACCCTGGGGAATATGTTTGACATCCCAAAAAGGCTTTAAAAGCCAGCCCCGGTGTGGGAGTTGAGCCCAGAATAATTCCTGAGCTGTAATTCTGGTGTCTCCCATCAATAACTGCTTGTTCCTGGTATTTTAAATCTGCAGCTCGGCACTCTCAGAGGGATCCACTCCAGAGACTGGAATAGGCACCGGGAAGTTCTCAAATAACTCCCCAAATGGTTATTTTTTGGGGGAAATGGAAGCTTTTGGATCTCCTAGCCAGTAAATTTAAAGGGCAATAAATCCCTATTGAGGTGCATTTCCTGCAGATTTAGGGGGTTTGGACCCACATTTGCTACAGGGGCAGTGGGATTCACTGGCACTGCAGGTTTTCCCCATCTCATCTTCCCCCTGATCTCTGAATTTTGGTAACACCAAATGCAATGAGACTGGATTTACAGGGAGATCATTTTATCTCTGCGAATCCAGAGGAAATCCCTATTGAATGTATTCTCTCTGGTCGAGCACTTAAAATCTTACACGACCCGTTGCTCTTTTTCTCTGTAAGTGAAATAATTTTTACCCCACGCAGTGTTTAAAGATCTCATCACAAATTAATGCCCTCTACCCCCAAATTTAAGTTGAAAACGGTACAACTATAAAGGCAAACCCCAAATATTATTTTCTCTTTCATTTTCAGGTTTTATTTCTCTCAAGCATTTAATTCACAGTTTGATCACTTGGGGGAAAAATGCAAATTACCATTCAAATTTGCTCTTAGTAAAGGAGTTGCTCTCATGATCCTACAGAGATTTTTATTTTTCTTTTACCCCTTTCCACACTCCCAGCTCAGGGAGGGGATTGTGATGCCAAATCTGCCTTTCAAATACAGAGGGGAAACCTGGACCTTGCAGAAATAAATGGACAAATTCCTTCTCCTTTGGGTCCTCACCATCCAGACAAATTCACCCTGAATCTGGTTAACACAAGAGAATCCCTAAATCCCCAAAAACTGCTGCTGGGGGAGAGCCAAAACACCCAAGCAGCATCCCAGGTTTGAGGGAAGGGTTTGATTTCCTGGGATTTCAGTGTTCCTTTGGTTTGATTTCCTGGGATTTCAGTGTCCTTTTGCTCTTTGCAGGGGATTTTGCCAATCCAAGAGTTTGATTTTCTGGAATTTCAGTGTCCTTTTGCTCTTTGCAGGGGATTTTGCCAATCCAAGAGTTTGATTTTCTGGGATTTCAGTGTCCTTATGCTCCTTGCAGGGGATTTTGCCCACCCCAGGGGTTGATTTCCTGGGATTTCAGTGTCCCCTTGCACCTTGCAGGGGACTTTGCCAACCCCAGGGTTTGATTTCCTGGGATTTCAGTGTTTTTCTTGCTCCTTGCAGGGGACTTTGCCAATCCCCCCTCGTCTCCCCTGCAGGCTCTCATTGGCCACAGCAGCAGCTGGGACAAAATAAAACTGATTCTCTCCCCCAAATAAAAAAAAAGAAAAAGATTTCCTTTTTTCCAGGTGCCATGGAGGGGGGGTCCTCCTGGGAGCAGGAGCGTTTGTAAGGTAGGAGGGAATCAGAGAATTTAAGATAATAGGATTTGTCTCCAGAAAATATCCTGTCTATAATCAATGTATAGCTGTGTGAGGATTAGGGTTTTTCTTTCCTCACACATCTAAGAACCAGAAATAATTAAGAAAGATAAAGTGCTGTCATCTCTCTGATATTTAAAGGTGATGGGTTGGGGTTAAATTCTTGTTGTGAACTGGAATATCTGGAATTTTAGCGAGTACACAAAAACCCCAAGTGAACTATTACGATCTGATTATGGGAAATATGTTAATGATTAGTTGATACTTAGATCCAATTAAATGTAGATTAATTTGATGAATTACATAGGACTGCAGCAAAGTTCAATTCTTCCTATTTCGTGTCCACTGTGAATTATAATTTTAGTGGGGGGATTCCAATGAATGATTTTATATTCAGTGGTGGTGAATTAATGTAGTGAAAAAGTCCAAAATTTCAGTTTTAAGTGCATTTATTTATAAAAATATATATAATACATATTTTTATATAATCACAGACTGGTTTGGGTTGGAAGAAACCTTAAAGATCATCTTGTTCCAACCCCCTGGCATGTAAAAAAACCCCTAAAATAACAATTTAAGAATAATTAATAGAGTAACAGTCTTGCCCATTAAAATGAAAATTTGTTTAGTGATTTCATTGCTCTGAGGATTTAATTTTTCCAGGCTGGTGAGGTATAATTTGGTCATTAATTATGTTTTTCCAGTGTCTGACAGCAATCCATCAGTCTGGCTGCAGAACGGGAGGGTGGCTGGGTTTTTGGGGTTTGTGATCTGTGACAGGAAATCTTAGGAATGGCTTGGATTTGGGAACTGATTTAGAATTTCCCCATAAAGTTATGAAATCCCTAAAATCTCTGGGAGTTTTTGTGTAGAAATGATGGCTTTGTTCACTTATCTTCAGCATCTTACAGGATGCTCCTGTGTGAGGATATTGTTCAAGAGGAGAATTTGGGGTTTTTTTCTCCCTTCCCAGGCAGCAGATTATCCTTTTTCTCCTTTTTCTCTTTTTTCTCCTTTTTCCCCTTTTTTCTCCTTTTTCCCCTTTTTTCTCCTTTTTCTCCTTTTTCCCCCTTTTTCACCTTTTTGTCCTTTTTGTCCTTTTTTCCTTTTTCTCCTATTTTTCTTTTTCTCCTTTTTGTGCTTTTTGTCCTTTTTGTCCTTTTTCTCCTTTTTCTCCTTTTTTTCCTTTTTGTGCTTTTTGTCCTTTTTGTCGTTTTTCTCTTTTTTCTCCTTTTTCTCCTTTTTTTCATTTTTTCTCCTTTTTTTGTCTCTTTTCTTCTTTTTCTCCTTTTTTTTGGTGCTTTTTGTCCTTTTTCTCCTTTTTCTCATTTTTTTTCCTTTTTCTCCTTTTTCTCTGTGGCTGCAGCTGCAGGCTCTGGCTGCTCCCTGGTGCTGAGCATCTCCCTCCACATCAATTCCCGGGAAAACTCTTCATGGTAAGGCTGGCAGAGGAAAAAAAAAATAAAAAAATCCCAACCTTGGACAAAAATCCAGGCATGGAATCCCCTTCTAATTAAAGACACTGATGAAGAAGGGGTAATTAATTTATCCTTCTGGATTGGATGGTCCCAGTGAGCAGCAGTGACCACGGGGGGTTTTATGTGGGGGAATCCATTTCCCATTCGGTGATTTCATTTTGTTTGAAAACGGTGAGGAAAAAAAATTAAAAATAAATCACTTTTTCCTCTAAAATGGAATTGTTAAAGATGGAAAGGTTCCAATCCAGCCCCCAGATGGTTGGTTTGGTGTTGGATCTCCTTTTGCACTCTGGATGACAGGGATGGGGGGCGTCTCTCCTGGAGGTTTTCCCGTGCTGTGGCTCCTGAGGAAGGTTTGGTTTCAGCTCCAGCAAGAAAGGGGCTCTGTTCCATTTGCATTTACAGGTGGGGACCCTGCTTTAAAAAAAGGAACAAAGGTGCTTTTTGTCACCAGTCACCTGAGAGGTATCACCTGGCCCACAGGAAAAACCAGGGCCTTCTGCCTTTGTCCTTTTTTTTCCTGGGTCAGCTCAATCAACACTTGAAAAATAAAAAAGAGCAGATGTGAAAGTTTGCATTAAAAAAAAAAATCCACAAAATCAGGTAGAAACGAAGGAGAAAAATCAAGATAAAAAATTTGATGTACTTGATACTTTGATTCCAAAGTACCTGAGTTTGGAAAACTCGGTGTTTCATTTTGTTCCCATTTATTCTTTTAGAGAAAAGCTTTTTATTGTGTGTAGTTGAGTTGGACTCTGAAATCGTTATGGAATTCTCTCCACATCCTTCCAGGAACAAAGGGGGGGGTTACAAGAGAGCTGGAGAGAAACTTTCTCCCAAGGGCGTGCAGAGACAGGATAATGGGAATGGCCTGGAGTTGAGGAAGGGCAGGGCTGGATGGGATTTGGGGAAGGAAAATCCTGGGAGGATGGTGAGGGGCTGGGATGGGATTCCCAGAGCAGCTGTGGCTGCCCCTGGATCCCTGGCAGTGTCCAAGGCCAGGTTGGACACTGGGGCTTGGAGCAGCCTGGGACAGTGGGAGGTGTCCCAGGGATGGAATGAAATGGGATTTGAGATCCCTTCAACCCAACCTGAACATTTCCTGGGATGGGGCAGCCACAACTCTGGGAAAGCAGAGCCAGGGCCTCACCATGATAAATTCTGTGTGGTGCCAGTGTGGTGTGAGCCCCACAAAGATGTATCAAGCTCTGAGGGTGCCCAGCACCCTCCCAGAAATGGCTTAAAAATAATTAATGAGAGGGCTGATTAGAGGTGCTTTGAAAAAACGAAAAGGTTTAATTAAAGAGAAAATAACAAACTACACAGAGCAAAAGAATAAAAGCCCTGCACCTGCCAAGACACCCTGAAAAAGCCCTGAGAATCTCTGTGCTCTTAAGTATTCAGGGATCTAGGAG
Source organism: Phylloscopus trochilus trochilus (assembly GCA_016584745.2). Classification (NCBI taxonomy): domain Eukaryota; kingdom Metazoa; phylum Chordata; class Aves; order Passeriformes; family Phylloscopidae; genus Phylloscopus; species Phylloscopus trochilus. Next base: position 17,669,317 of record WQNJ02000041.1, on the reverse strand, counting down.
GAGTTTTTGGCATGCTGCCCAATAGAAAATAGCTAAATTTCTTGAGGACCAGCTCAAGGGTCCAAGAGGTTCCTTTGTGCTGGCACTGGGCTGATTATGGTGAGAGAAGCACAGAAGTTTCTGGTTCTTCTTCCTTAAGAGTTCAGGGGCGAAACTGAAACTGGAAACACCTGCTCAGGTGTGGCGGTGCAGCACAACATCACCACCCTCACACCCCGGGGCTTCTCCTGGCTTTAGGGCAGAGCCAAAGGATGATGTGCAGGGATTTATTGTCTCTCTGTGCTCTCCCACAGCTGCTGCCATGTGGATCTCCCCGGGGCCCGTCCCGCTGCTCCTGGTGCTGGCGGTTGTCCCCGCGCGCGCGGCGCTGAAGGTGACCCCGGCCGTGCTCTACACCAAACCCAAACCTCCCCAGCTGGCGGCCTCTCCCCAGCCTGGCCCGGGGAAAATCCCATTCCCAGCAGCGCCGGGCAGAGCCGAGTCCCCCACGCTCTTCCCCCTGGAGAATTCCACGCTGGACTCGGCCGAGTTCTTCTTCAACTGCTGCGACTGCTGCCCGCCGGTGGCGGGGCCTCGCGGCTGGCCAGGGCCGCAGGGACCCCCAGGTGTGCTGAGCCCCTCCTTGCTGGGCTGGAAACACCAAATCCAGGCCCTTTTCCTTCAGGAGATCACTGGGCAGGATTTTTTTGTGCAGCTCATGGCTGGGAGATCTCAGCGATCTGCAGCTCTGCCCGTGGGGCAGCTGCGGTCGCTGCTCCCTGAGATAGGAGGAAGGGAATGGCTGGAGCTGTGCTAGGGGAGGTTGAGGTTGGGTGGTGGGGTTTTAGGGGAAGGTTCTTCTTCCCCCCAGAGGGTGCTGGGCACTGTCTGGGCTCCCCAGGGAATGGGCACAGCCCTGAGGCTGCCAGAGCTCCAGGGAAGTTTGGACAGCGCTCCCAGGGATGCCCAGGGTGGGATTGTTGGGGGGTCTGTGCAGGGCCAGGAGCTGGATTGATGATCCTGGTGGGTCCCCTCCAGCTCAGGAGATTCTGTGGTTCTATAATTCTCTGAAATGTGGGATGTGATTCTGATCTGTGGAAATCCAGAGCAGAAAAGTGCGTGTCAGCCACATCCTGGAAGTTACAAACCATCAGTGTGAGTGGGAATTCCTTGGGACTACACGGGTCCCAAATCCCTGCTGGCAGGAGGCCACACTCCTCAGTTCTCTGTCCCTGCCCTCAGCCCCTTGGATTCACAGCTTTAATTCCACATTCACTTCAACTTTGGGGGTCTTTATGACCCCCAAAACTATCTCCAAGCAGTTTTGCATCTTTACTGAAGGTTTCTTTATTTTTCATTTTTTCATTTTTTTTTCCCCCATTGCAAAAGAGGAAATTTAAAAGAAAAAAATTGGGTTCAATTTTAAAAATAAATAAATGAAACACAAGAAGCAGCTCTCTATGAAGGACCTAAATATTTAATAAAATACACTTTGTGTCTTCTTTCTACTGCTCAAACACACATCCATAGAGCACCAAATTCTGCTCCTGCTCTAATGAATAGTGCATTAGTCTGCAAAACAGCACTAATTGGGGATAGGAACTATTCTTCTGAGGAAAGGTGGGAAAATCATGAAATAGTTCTCCTTTTATCCAATGCACTCCAGGGATTTTCACTTCCCATGGTTTGGGAACAGTTGTCTCATGGGAATCGTGGTGGCTCTAAAGGGAGTTTGATCTCTCACCTCTTGATGGAAAAGTCCTTGTGGTGATTGAAGGTGCCATAATCTGCTCCCAGACAGGCCCTGGGAATCTCTGAATTCCCAAGGGGATGGAAAAGGGGGATTATTTCAATCCCTCCTTTCTGCAGCGTGGAGCTCTCAGCCAGGTTCCCCTTTTATATTTGCAGAATTAATTCTCCTTAAGGAAAGGGATAATTCCAACGCTGTGGCAGCTCCTTGGATGTGCTCAGATATAAAAGACAGATTAATTTCTGATGTTTTATGGACCTCTGAGCTCCTGTGGCTCTGAGGCAGCTCAAAGTTGGTTTTAAGAAGTCTTTAACTAGGGCCCAGAGTGAAATGCAAAGCTGTGAGATTTGATGATGTCAAATAAAACAAGCAGCTCTTCCCAAGGTGATGGAATCACCTCAAATACACTCCTCAATGCCACACTGCTTAGGTATTGATGAAAATGTGATTTAGAAGTTAAACCTTGGAGTTACTGAGATAATTTTATTGGTTTTACAGGTCCCAAGGGGGAGAAGGGAGATGCTGGGCCACCAGGGTTGCCAGGAACTCCTGGTCCTCAAGGTCCAAAAGGCTCTAAAGGAGACAGAGGTAAACCAGACTAATGGAAAATGCTGTTGTCCTCACAAAATGCCACAAAATTATTAAAAAGCCATATTTTTCAAAGCAAAAGAAGATTGCTGCTAGGGATTGAGCCCTGGAGAGGTTTAGCTGGCATCAGTGCAGGGACAGGAGCTCAGGTGGTGGCAGTGTTTGTTCGGGTGGAATAGCAGCAGCTGCTCACAAAGATCTCACTCGAAAATCCTTGTTCTGAACAGGAGTTCAAAATCTGCGTTCAGTTTGCTTTGGATTAAGGACAGAAGTAGGAAAAATTGTGTGCAGGTGTAAAATCTGCATTTCAATTTCAATATCTCGTGTAAAAGGAGTTCAGTTAAGATGCTGAGCAATCATTATCCTGAAAGTGTTGCTGAGAGGGAACCCAGCCCTTCATTTGGGGCTTGGAGCAGCTTTATCCTGACAGGATCCTGCTGCTGCCTCTGGAGAATCTCCCAGATTCTCACTCCCAGCAGCAGAGTGTGCTGCTGCTCAGTCTCTGCAGCCCCTTAGGCAGTGATTCACTCCTGGAAGAAGGGAACGAGGACTGCAGAGCTGTCACCTTCTCCATCTTCCATGAAAGAGCAGCAGCTGGCTGGCAGAGGGGCAGGAATCAGGGTGAGGTGGTGCTCGGGGTTCTGGGATCCAGCTGAGGTTCCTAAAAGTGTTTCCTTAAAACCCACATTGCCCACGTCTGTTTCATTAATGAAGGGAGGGACACACACCCATGGTCCCAGCTGGGTGTGGTGTTTGCTGTGCTGCACCCACCAGCATCAGTCCATTAATTCATTCGTGCTGGAATGTCCTAGGAGGAAAAGGGGAGCAAGGGGAGCGAGGAGCGAGTGGGAGCCCCGGTTACCCAGGGAAACCTGGGCTGCAAGGTAGGTGTGGAAAACCCAGGATTGCTCCGACCTTTCCCTCTGCTCTGGGTTTTGCAACAGCTCGGAAGGACCAAGCCCTTTGGAGGGTCCTTCCATCCCCAGAGCAATCCATTTTTATTGCTTTTCATCTTCTTTTTTTCCCCCCCCCCCAGGTGAAGCTGGAGCCAAAGGCAATAAGGGCAACTACGGCTTCCCTGGACTGAAGGGACAAAAGGGAGCTAAAGGGGACACCTGTGACAACGGCACCAAAGGAGACAAAGGGGACAGGGGGGATCCTGGAGAGCCGGGGGCGGGCGGAGAACAGGGGGACAAGGGAGAAAAGGGGGACACGGGCGAGAAGGGATACTGTGGGGAGCCGGGGGGCAGAGGGGCCAAGGGCGACCGAGGGGAAGGGGGCACCAAGGGGGAGAAGGGCAGCAAAGGGGAGACGGGCGCCGAGGGCATGCGGGGGGCGGCCGGCAGGCAGGGAGAGAAGGGCGAGCAGGGCCGCAAGGGTGACAAAGGGGACCTGGGCCCCGCGGGCCTGGCGGGCCCCGGCGGGCCCAAGGGCGACCCTGGCACCAAGGGCGGCCGGGGCGCCCCGGGCAGGAAAGGCTCCCGTGGGGCCAAAGGTTCCCCTGGGGACGTCCCCAAGGCCCCACGCTCGGCCTTCAGCGCCGGGCTGTCCAGGCCTTTCCCTCCTCCCAACGTGCCCATCAGGTTTGACCGCGTGTGGTACAACGAGCGCCGCGATTACGACCCCGCCACCGGCAAGTTCAACTGCAGCGTGCCCGGCGCCTACGTCTTCTCCTACCACGTCACCGTGCGCGGCCGGCCCGCCCGCCTCAGCCTCGTGGCCAGCAGCAGGAGGGTGGCCAAGGCCAGGGACACCCTCTACGGCCAAGACATCGACCAGGCCTCCTTCCTGACCATCCTCAAGCTCAGGGTGGGTGACCAAGTGTGGCTGGAGGTTGGGAAGGACTGGAATGGGCTCTACGCCGGCGCCGAGGACGACAGCGTCTTCACGGGGTTCCTGCTGTACCCGGATGGTTTTGAGGTCCTTCTGTGAGTTTGTAGTGGGGAGGTGACCTTGGGGAACGTCTTTTCCCTCTGGGTGTGCGAGGAGAAAAGGGCAGCACCTTGGTTTAGTTGTTGTTCTCGTGATGTTTTAACAAAAATGTTTATATTTCTAAGGTGTGGGTTAGTTTGAGGAAGCCACGCTTCCTTTGTTGTCCAAACACCAACGGGACCAGCATGGGGAGGGCATTTCCCAGCACAGTTCGTAATTAGAATATTCAAATCGTGGAATGTACTCCTTGCATGGTCCAAACTCCCTCTAGGAATCAGTTCTGATCACCTCTGATTTTGATAAAAATGCCAGGGTTTGATTTATAGAGCTCAGCCAGATGGGAACATGAGCAGTAGGTTCCTTGAAATCACCTGAAAAGATTTAAAGTTCTTTTTTCCTTGAAATCAGTATTATTTAGTGCTTTAGCCTTGGTCATGAATTATAGAAAAAATTGTCTAAAAGAATATTAGATCAGTGTAAAAAACCTCTCCTAACTCTTGTTCTGAAACAAAAATAAATCTGAAACTTTCAAAAGTAGCTGAGAGATGAATATTTTATTTTATTGCTCCACTCAGACCGCCAGGTTCTGAGCCTCTGATGTTCTGCAGGAAGAACTTCCCTACTTTACTCCTTCTTTAGGAAATCTCTTACTTCAATAAGATAAAACTGTGGATGGACTGAAAATGCACTGGCTTTGTTTTAGCTTATCTTTCTCAGTTTAATCTTTGGTTTGCAGCCTCGAAACCAATCTGGTTTTAGTCTGAGCCTCTCCAGACTTTGCCTCATTTAGAAAGGGGGAAAAAGGGGAATAAGCCATCCTAAAACTCAGATATCTCTTGATTTCTTTTTTTAATTCGTGGTTTAAGTGTTTGATGGGAGATGGATCATTTGAAAAGAGGGTTTTTTTTTTATTTTCATTGTGAAGGAATTGTGGGATCTGCTTGAGCCTCTCTCTGAGGGAGCCAGGTAAATGTCTGGGAGAGGAGAGAAAGAAAAAGCAGCTCTGGGTGGTTCTTTTCTGTGGTTTTTTTTTTTTTTGGTAAAAGATCAGCAAAAATGGGGCTTTTCTAGACAATAAAACACTGGTTTGGAAGCAGCCATAGGGCAGTGGGGGAGTTTCTGGCGCACTTTTCTCCTTGCCAGAGGAACCATATGTATTATTTTAAATTCCTAAATTCTCTGGAGTTGCCCACCTTTCTCGCTGTACTTTCTATCCCTTAAACTTCAGGCTGTGTCTGCTTAATAAAAAAACCACGAAGGAAATGCTCATTAAGGAAAAAAAAAATCCATCTGTGGAGTGCTGAGGGCTGGGAAAACTGAGAGGATCAAGTCCAAGCACACAGACACTGGGGCTTTGTTGGAGGAGAGGGGGATTCCAAGGAGTGAAACTCTCTTTTATAGGCCCTGGGTAATATTATCCTCACACTTCTCGTTATCCAAGGGAACTTTTACTGCTCCACAACCATTTATCAAGCTCTAGGATATTCCTAAAGATGTGTTTCATACGCTGCTGCATCAGCTTGGGGTTGAAAGGGCACCAACCCAGTCAATAAAATCACCTGGCTCCGTGTCTTTCCTTTGGCAGAGTGGATAAAATGCCAGGATAATCCCATGGTTTTATGGGAGCTGAACTGTGATTTTTTTTTCACTTTGACTCCTGCCCTTTTTCTTTTGATATTCAGCTGGGAACTAAATTGGCTTTAAAGAGAGATTGGGGTTAGGGAGGAAAGCTTTATAAACACCAATGATTTGGATTCAAAGCCTTTGTGGTGCTGCTGAACAGCTCTTGCTGGATAAAGCTGTTATCAGAATGTTTTTAGTCAGGAAAGCAGTTTGGAGCTGTGGAAAATAGGGATGAAACTACAGGAGGTCTTGGGAATGGGAAGAAAGAGGAGAAAGCTTCACGTGTTTCCTTCTGAGCCCTTCAAAGGCTTTTTGATATCAAATAAAAGTTCTGGTTAAATCTAACAGGACATCTTAATGATTTCTGCATCTCTGTCTTGTTAGTCACAGCTCTTGAACATCAGTGTTGGGAAAATTTAGATAATGGTGAAAATTCCCAGGGGAAAAAAATTTTCCCCCTCCCATAAAAATGTAAATTGGAGGAGGAAATGGCCCAGGCTGGGGGGTTCCTGGCTCTGCTCTCCTGGGAGAAAGAAATTTTTCCCCATCTCCCTGATGCTGAAAGAATTGGCTGGTGTTTAATTAGTTCTGCTTCTCCTGGATAATAAATGGGGAGAAGGAATGGGGTGTTTCCTTTCCCCTGTGACAGTGACTGCAGGGGAAGGGGGGAACCATGAATTCCCAATTTTTGCCATGGCTGGTGCAGCTGTAACTGGAGAATAAAGATGGGATTTCTGCTGCTGCAGCCCCCAGCAGGGCACTGGGAGGGGATAAATGGAGCAGGATGGAATATCAGGATCTCTCTGTGAGTTCAGGGCAGGAGTGTGGGATTCCCTTACCTGTGCAGCCTCTGCTTTCTATTGCTCAAACATCTAAACTCCTTGGGAAGCCAGACCTGCAGGGTTGAAGAGAAAAACCCAAGAATTTTTGGAAATACTGGAGGTATTTTGAGAGAATATTTGGAGATATTTTTCTCTGTATTAATGGAGAAAGGCTGTGGGTTGTATTTATTTGAATTTTAAAAAATGTATTGTGAGTAATATTTTCTTTGAGTCATTGACTATTGAGGATGTGTTTATTGAAACAAACAATAATATTATTAATATATGTTATTATAATAATATATTAATATAAACATCAGCACATTAATAGTTACAATCGAATATATTACATGTTAATAATATAATATATATAATGCTACTAATAATAATTGCAATCTCAGCTTCCAGCTGGAAATACCTGAAGATAAAACCTTCAGATCTTTGCTTCTTTAAGGATTCTGGGGCAGATTTTGGGATGGGCAGGTGGGAAGCAGTGGGATCAGGAGATGGCCCTGCTGTGCCCAGGCTGTTCCTGTTCTGTGTCACCTGGAATGGTCCCCAAAAGTCCCCAAAGAGGGGGGATGAGCTCACCCATGCCATCCTTGCCTTGGCAGGCCTGCTCCCTCTGGAATTTTTCTGAGGAATTACCTCAGGAAAGCTCTTTGTTGCCTCAGAGATCTTGCTCTGTGAGCTCCCACCCACAATCATTTCAATCCTAGATCCTGAACTGGAATAGATCCTGAATATCCCATCCCAGGCAGCTGCTGGCAGCTTGGCAGCCTCAGTTTCCCTCAGCAGCAATTGGAGCCAGGAAAGATGAAAACATTGGGGAAAACACAAATACATGGCCCAGGATGTTACAGAGACAAATCCACTCGCTGCTTTTAAGATCAGACTTTATTTCCTTGTGTTATAAATGCAGCCTCACAAATAAAAAAAAAAGAGCATTTAGCAGAGTCGTGGTTCTTTTCTCCTTGTATTCACTTTATTTCTCCCCTCTGCAAACTCGCTGCCTTTATTTTTCTTAAGGTTTTATTTTAGCTCCATCTCTATCCAGATTTTTCATCTCCCCGGGGCATATCTATTTGTTTGGATGACTAACTTGCTCTTCCTGGAGAAATCTGAATTTCTAAGTTGCTGATCCAAGTCTCTCCAATGAGAAGTCATTGTCCATCTGTTTGCTCCCTCCTGAGCAGTGCTGGGAGCTGCAGAGAGGATTAATGTGTGTGCAGCAGGCTGCAAGTTAGGCCTGGATTAGCAAGGACAGCCTCATGCCTGTCAGGATTCCTGGCTGCTGAGGAAAGAATCCTCTTGGTCAGATGGATATTTTTTTTTTTTTTTACACTTCTCATGCCCAGGGAGCTTTGTGGAAAAAAAATATTCTCCTAAAAATCTCACCATCATTAAGGCCCAGGTTCCAGCTGGCTTCATCCCACATTAAACCTGCATTTGATGGGTTTTCCTGCAGGTTTTTCAGGAAAAACTGTGCAGGGCCACGGGCTGTGGAGGATGTTTTGCAGAGGGAGGTGGCTGGGCAGGTTGCAGGGTTTCAGCAGAAGGGTGAATCTGCTGCAGAGAACTCGCTGTAGCACCCCAGGAGCCAGCTACAAACTCGTGTTGGGTGTGTGGCTGATGAAACAAGAGGTGATGAGCTGATTTATTGTGCAGGGACTGAACTGCTGGAGTAGGAAAAGCTGATTAATCCTGGTCTGATGGGCCAGGATTAATTCCTGGGTTGTGACTCTGTGTCCTCGTGGGGTGAGGATTTGGGAGAGGGGGGCTACAGGGGCTTCTCTGCCAGAATCTCCCCTGTGTCCCATGGAGCCAATGCCCCTGGATCCAGGATGGAGCTGTTGGTGGATGAGGCTGAGTGTCTGGGATCCAGGCTGTAGGAATTTGGGGGGAAAACAACGGAGCTGCAGGGAGGAGTGCAGGTTTGTGGGAGCAGCAGTCCCCGAAACTGGGGCAGGAGCTGAGATCCCCTTTGGAATCCAATCCAGGAGGAGCACAAAGCCTTCTGCAGCCCAGGGAAAACCCCACAGCAGGGCAGGATGGAGGCTGTGATCCTGTGGGAATGAGTTGTTTTTAACTCAGGCTGGATCAGCTCTGTGTGATCCCATGGGAAGTCAGGCCCAGGCTGGATCAGCTCTGTGTGATCCCATGGGAAGAGGGGCCCAGGCTGGATGAGCTCTGTGTGATCCCATTGATCAGCTCAGTGTGATCCCATGGGATGTCCCCACTGGGTCAGCTCTCTGTGATCCCATGGGATATCCCCACTGGATCAGCTCTGTGTGATCCCATGGATGAGCTCTGTGTGATCCCATGGGATGTCCCCACTGGATCAGCTCTCTGTGATCCCATGGGAAGAGGGGCCCAGGCTGGATGAGCTCTGTGTGATCCCATTGATCAGCTCAGTGTGATCCCATGGGATGTCCCCACTGGATGAAGTCTCTGTGATCCCATGGGATGTCCCCACTGGGTCAGCTCTCTGTGATCTCATGGGAAGAGGGCTCCAGGCTGGAGCAGGGCAGAGTGAGGAACCCTCTCCCTGAGGAGGGATGAGCTGACTGCAGCCCCCATTCCCTGTTCCCTCTGTTGGGAGTGATGCTGAGACCAGGAAGAAGGGAGGAACGGTGTGAAGATGCTTTTAAGATTTATTTCCTATTTTTATTTATTTTTTAATTTCCCCCTGTGGACTCTGCTCTGCCTACGACCCCTCCCTGCTCTTCCCTCACCCCAAACCATTCCTGGGATTTCTCTCCCTGCCCAGCTGAGCAGGGAGTGATGCAGCAGCTCTGGTGACCGGGGTGACCCCAGCTCACCTCTTCATTTAAACCTTCAATTTTCGTGAATTTAAACCTTCTAACCCATTTCAGCGGCGGCTCGGGGAGCTGTTGGAATTGCGAGAAGCAGCTCACCGTGGCTGGGATTTGCTCCCGGCGGATTTTGGGGATGCTGCGGGACAGGCAGGGACAGCAGATGGCAATGTGGCGCTGCGAACCGACCGCATCCCGGGGAAACTCGGGATGGGCCACGAAATTCCTCGGAAAATCAAGAGGAGCGCTGCCGTGAGGGGCTGTGCGATGGGTTTTCCATAGGATGCGATGGATGGATTGTGAACTATTGCAATAAATTAGCCGAGACTCCATTATCTTCATGCAGGAAAAGCCAATTTTGTATTTTCACAACTCATTTTATGCAGTTTTCACAGATCTCGTGTGCAGCTTTAATTGGTTCATTGTTCAACAAAGATATTCTACTTGTCCATTAAATCTCTGTATTCTTGGGTTGGTTACCTATTTTCTTTACTGATTCTCATGGGACAAATCCATTGTTATTGCAGGTACATTTGTTTTTAACTCGGGAATAGGTTGTTGTGCCAACGAGTTTTCATACCAAGATTGTTTTTGCATGGGAACTTGCAAATTCCTTAGAAGTGACAGGCTAACTTTGGCAATTCAGCAGAGCAGGCCTGATTTTATGAGGCCTTTTACAATATTCTTTTAATTCTTTTACAATTCTTTATCTGTCACGACAGTGAACCTGCTCAGGAGTCACTTTATCCCTGTCCTCTTTGTGTCCCCCTGGGGCTGGGCTCATGTATTTGGGATGGGGGGGACACTCCCAGCCTGTCCCTTCCACTTAGGGAAGGTCCATTTAGGATTTTATACCTTAGAAAGGCCAAGCTTGGGCCCACAGTGGGGTGGCTCATGTTTATTGGGGGCTCTCTGTGTGTTTATTTGGATTTAAATGTTATTTTATCACTGAGGATCCCTGTCCACAGTGAGGGCTCTGAGGAGTGGATGAACCAGGAATCCCTCCTGTGCCTGAACTGATGGTAAGGATCAGATTTGGAATTTAGGCTTCCAAAATCCACTGGAAATTTGGCCAAACAGGCTGGGCAATGAGTGGTGAGGTGGGGTGGGTGGTTTGTTTTTTTTTTCCCCGGGAGAATCTGCTGTGCATTTCCATCCTGGTGTGGCTGTGTCTCCAGAGAGGTTTTCAGTGGGAATTTTGGCAGTGGGATGAGGGCAGGAGGCCTGGGCAGCTCCTTGGGAGGGAGCAGGTGACACCCTGGGAGGGTTTGAGGTGACACCCTGGGGATCAGGCTGGGACCCTGTGTTTGTCCTGCAGCTTCTCCTCTCTTCCTGGTGGGATTTATCCCTCTGCCTCCAGAGGAGCTTTCCCTGCCCTAAATCCAGATTTTTCCAAGCTCAGGGAGGAGGAGTTTGCCTCTGGACCCAGCCCAGTGCTGTAGGCACCTCTGAAATCCCTTTGGGATCACCAGTTCCAACTCTCATCCCTGAATTTGGCTTCAGAGGTGGGACTGAGCACAACTTGCAGCTGAATAACAATAATGGGGAAGAACTCCAGGCTCTTGGAGCAGCAATCAGAGTTATAAACAGCCACACCACAGCTTTTTCCAAATTTATCTTCCCATTCCTCCATCACTGTTGTTTTCCCTGTTTTCCTCCAGTTGAAATCTTTCCACTCAATTGGTTCTAATTGACTCAGTCACTTGAAGGAAAATAACTTGGGGGAGAAAAGGGGCCTAAATATATATATTTTTTTCCCTCATAAAACCTTCCTAAAACCAAAAGAAAAAGATAAATCCAAATTACGAGCTGCTGTTCCCAACAGAGACCAAATTCATCTGCGACATAATTGGAATTACAGCATCTCTTGGCAGCCCAAAAGAGTAATCAAGGAGAAAAACTAAAAACCCAGTCCAGGCCCTGGAAAGTTATTTTAAAACTAAAATGAAGCACTTGAGCAGAAAAGTGACAGAAAATAAAACGGGTTTTAGTGAGTTTATCCTGAGTAAACAAGATCTAATTGAAAATACAGGGATATCAACAACTGCAGGACTGAGGTGACCCCACAGACAGCAGTATCTGGAACCGTATGAATTCAGCAGAGAAAACATTTGGATTTCAGCTCCATGTGCCCATTTTACTCTGTAATAGACACAGGAACATTGGGTAAGGAAATGTCCTGCTCTGGTCTGTTTCCATGGAAAAATAATGATTTTTTTTTTTGACTGCTTTTTAGAGAAAAGCTGAATATGCATCAGGCAAAATGTGATGTGAAATTCTCTGAATATTCAGGAGGATCTGCTGGGTGCTGGGGCAGGGTGGAATCCTGGAATTAGGTTGGAAAAGCCCTCTAAAGGAACTGAATTCCCCCAGCACAGCCAAAGCCGTCCTCAATCCATATCCCCAGTGCCAAGGAAAACAAAAACCCTGGAGTGCAGATGATTTCTCTGCTGGGGCTGCCTGGGAGAGCAGGATTGATGTCTTGGGAAGGCTGAGCTGGAACAGAGACTGGGCAGAGCTGGAGAATAAAGCAGATATTTATTGAAAGGCCTTTATGGTGCACCTTGGGCAGGACAAGAGCCTGGCCAGGGCTACACCCAAGGTGGACCCAAAATGGTCACAAAATGGACAAATGGTCACCAGGTCTCACACTTTGATCAGTTTTAGTCCATTTGCATTTTGGGGTTGAATTGTCCAATTCCAGCTCCAGGCTGTGAGGTCCCATCCTTCTTGTCCCTCCCTCCAGCCACCCTTGTTTGTGCTGCTGGGCTGAAAGTTGTCCTTGGTGTGCAGCAGGACCAGGATTTGTTTTGTGTCCCTGCTCTGTGCAGAGCTGAGTGACCCTGAATGTGAGGCTGAGAGCTGCACCCCTGGGCAGCACAGAACCTGGAAAATATCAAAGCTCAAACTGAAGGCATCAGGATGAGTTTTCTGGGAGCACAGAACCACAGGAATTTTCTCCCATGGCACTCCTTTAAGCAGGCAGGCTCCTCAGGGCACTTTCTCATTCCCACTTCCTCCTTTTAGCTTTCTTTTTTAGCTAAGGTGGTTTTGGTTTGTTTTTTTTTTCCTGTGTCCGTGTTGCTCCCGTTTGCATCTCCCAATCCAAGCCCTTCTTTCTGCCCTGTGTGCCTGGGAATGTTTTCTGGGAATGCCCTCTGATCCTGCCCTGCTCCCTGGCTCTCCATGCTCTGCTCCCACATCCCAGTGAGGTGGGGTCACCCCTGGAGATGCCAGATTGCTGGAATGCTTTCCTAAAGCTCTTTTACAGTGTGGGGTTTGCCCAAAATGAGCTGTGTGTGGACAGTGCTTGAGGACTTGAGTGTCTGTGGCCTGACTTAGAAAATCATGGAATTGCTGAGGTTGGAAAAGCCTCTGGAATCATCAAGTGCAACCATCCCCCAGCACTTTCCCAAGTGCTGTGAAATCCCTCCTGTGACCCCATCCCTGCCCTGGGCAGCTGTGCCGGGCTGGACAGCCCTTTCCTTGGTGAAATTTTCCCAACATCCCACATCTTTTAGCAGTGATTTAGTTCAAGGGCAGGCTGAGGAAGCGTTGCCAAGGGATTTCAGGTGCCCTTCTGCTGTGCAATATTGTGTCCTATTTTCCCAGCCCTCGGAGCTCGCAGACACCTCGGATTCAACAACCGCTGAATATTTTAATTTGTTTTTCTGCTGTAATTTATTTGTGGCCAAGAAGACATGGCTGGGTTATTAATATTCTCCTAATTGCTCTGTTTCCTGGGAGTAACTTGCCTTTTGTGGCCGAGCAGGGGGTGACAGCGACAGCCAGGCTGTGACCTGGAATGATGATCTGACTGCTTTGATCCCGACCTTAAAACCAGGGCAGGAGGCCTTCATTCATATGAGTACTTCTTCCTGCCAAAGCAGCTCTAATTTTAGAAGAAAATGTACTTATTTATAAGTTCTGATGATGCATTTTTACGGCACAGGGGTTGGGCAAGGTCTTGGCTCTGCAGCTGTAGCTGATGGATTACAGGGAGCAGGGCCTGGGGGTCACCCCTGAGGTCAGGAGGGGCCTGGGCTTTGGTGTTTTGGCCTTTGGAGACAAAACCCATGGAGCATCCTCATAAAAGGTCTAAATTTGCAGTCTAAATATGGAACAAGTCGACATTTAATAGGGAAAGACAACAAAAGAGAATTGGAATCTGGGGAATGCTGCAGATCTTGATTTGGGGCCTTCAGTTCTCGTGTTCCTGTCGCAATCCGACACAAATGAACGACCCTCACACTCTGAGATGTCCAAGGCAAAAAGGGGCAGTTTATTTACAGACCTCGACATTTATAGAATTCCATCAGTGACCATGGATTGGAGGAAGAAAATTGTCCTCTCCAACCACACTGGTCAACCCAACAGTCCATCAATTCTCTCCTCCTCCAGAAAGGAATGCAAGTCAATCATTATTGACATGAAAAGCACGTGAGAAACTCCACCACAAGAATTAAAACATCAGAAGGCTGAAAGAACTTTAGAAAAACTTCAGAAGAACAGGGTGACACGTCCCCTCTGTGCTTATGCCCAACCTCAAACAGAAACCACTGAAAACTGAGGGGGTTTTGCCTTTTTTCCCCCCCCCTCCACCATAATTTCCCCCTCTTTCCTACTCCCCCCTCAGTTCTTGCCATGCACACACATTGATTTCCACACTATTCCTGGCCAGCAGGAGTTCTTGATATGAATGGGCTCAAATATAATAAATTTGGCTTGAAAAAGTGATGATGATGAGGCCCTTACAGAGTCAATATTTCAGAACAGCTGCAAGAGGGGAGAATTGAGAGGGTACAACATCCAGAGTGATTTTTTAAAAATCCTTTATCTTTAATTTGGGTCAATCATTGTGGAATAATCTTGTTACCCATAACAACCTGGCTGGGCAGGATGACATTCCCTCATTTTGTGGCTCTAACTCATCTCCATCCTGGTCTATGTCCCTGGATGTGGAGAGATAACATGCAAGACGTGGCATATTTTTAGATATCCTTTAGTAAAAGCCATGAATTCCCAGTTAATGGAGCTCGAGTGTCAGGGAGAGTCATTTCAATTCCACTTCTGACAAAAATAATACTTCAGAACACGCAGAGAGCTGGGAGGAATAATTGTACTTTCCTTATTTATGTGGCAACTAATAATGGAAAACAGTTTTTTCTCTCATAACATGATTTAGTCTCATGAAACAGTGATTTGCTTCATTTTTTTGCTGTGGAGAGTTATTCTGGCTGCTGCTCTCTTGAGATGGGAACAAGGGATTTTTTTTTTTCCCCTGGGTATCAATTGCTTCCAGAGCCACCTGAACTCAGGGATGTGGCTTTTATTTTAGCCACTTTCGCAGTATTTTGTTCAGAAAGATGCTGCTTGGTAGACAACGGATCATTTACAGCAAGAATTACTAAAAATATGGAATAAAAATACTGCTTTTGAGCCACGTTCTGGTGGCAGGGATTGGATGTCTTGGACTGGAGAATCTGGTGCTGGTCCCAGTTGTTGCTGCCTTCATCCCAGCAGATAAAAGGGGAAGAGGATTCCCTTTAAAACCTTTTATTTTTATGGCCAGAGTAGAGTGAAAATTCTGCTGAACACAAAGCTTTTCTGGCTCTGTTGAGAATATTCCTGCAGCTCATCACTGGGGATAAACTGGGAGCTGGTTGCGCCTCGTCCATGAAAATCCTCTTGTGAAGTTTGATGCTTCATCAAAACCTTCATGGGAGGAAAGACTGGTTTTCTCTTTTCTTTTTTAATGCTGGCACTGAAAAGATGAACTCTGTGAGGAGCTCTGAAGTTGAGATTTATTTGTGGTGCTTCAGGTGTAGAAAAAAAAAATTAGCACTTGAATAAACTTCCTTTGTGTCTCAACTGTAGCTTGTCAGTGGCTCCTGCTGGAGAACTTGCCTGGTGAGGAATAAATAAATAGAAAATAAAAGAACAAATGAAAAGATATTTTTTTTTATTGTAAGATGTTTTAATGAAGCCCCAGAACACCTGGTTGTGATACCCAGAAATGCTTTATACAAATTGCCCTCTGAGGCTGGTGAGGGCCTGGCTCAGGTTGCCCAGAGAAGCTGAGAAATTGGAACAGCAGAGCCCATTTTGTTTCATATTAATTGAGAGTTTGGGGATATTTTTGGAATGAATTGAGGCACAGACTTCATGTGTAAATCACAAAGATGTTGTGTGAACTATTTTGGAGTTTTTAAGCAATCAGTTTTTTCCCAGCCGGCCAAAAGGGCCCCTCCCTTGCACAGCTGCACTGGTGCTTTTATATAAATTAAACCATAAACCCAAGAACAATAAATGCATTTTTCTGCTGCCAGAATTTTGCCTGGATCTGATCTCTCCTCACCTGCCCTAACAACCTAGCAACCCTGGGTTGCCCAAACAATGATTTATCCCATTTTTTCTGTCATTCATCCCAATATTCCCTTCCTTGCCAGCTCCCCCAACCCCCATGAAAATTTCCAAAACTCTCCTTTTGGGATCCTTTGGATCTTTATTTTCCTCGAACTCACTTCCACAACATTCCAGCTGTTGCTGCAGTATCTCTTTCCCAGCTTTCCTGAAGCTTAAAAGAGCAGCAGAGCTCAGCTTTCCATCTTGCTGGATGCTTTAGAAGCGATTTAGGTGCTTAAATGAATCTATTTTCAGGAAAACACTGAATTTTCATGGGTGAATAAAACCTAATCCTGCCTGACGAGGACATGGCTATAAATAAGAGCTGATGCCATTGCATTAAGAAGCAGCAATTAGAATTAGTGGGCAGAAGATTCTATTTCTGGGCAGATTTCTTGTCCGCAGGGTCACGGATGTTTTTATTTATCCGGTTGCTCTTTAACTTGCAAATTGTCCAAGTGGATACACATCGGGGTTGTATTTTATTAAAAGCAGGAGCTGAATGCTCTGGCTGGAGTTGGCCAAGTTTGGAATAACTTAATTGCTGAAAATGCATATTTTTTTTTCCCCAGGAAAAATCTCAGTGGATGAGCTCTGGCACAGCCAGCTTGGCTCTTTTAATTTTTTTCCCCCAAGCATGGGAATTTATTTATTTTTGTCTCTGTGGCTGTTTTGATGCGTCAGATTTTCTCTCACAGGTGCTGCATTTTTCCAAGATGAAAAGGACTTACACGAAGTTCTTCTTGAGGTTTCCCCTCTGCCAGCTTTCTCTGGCATTTAATTCTTTTTTAATGCTGTTTTATGCTTGATTTCTCCTCAGTTCTCCCAGGTCTCCTTTCCCCTTTTCTTCCCCTGACACTGTAACGTGTTCCCTTCGATGTTTTTGGAGATCAAAGCTTTCTCTTCCACCTTTCTTCTCCCTGCCTTGAAAACAAGGATTTCAATTAACGTGGAGGCAGCTGGAAAGGAAAAAAAAAATGAGTCAAGAGAACTCAGGAGTTTAATTTGGGCATCTCTGAGTTTCCCCCACTTAATTTCTTGTTAACGTGCCTAAATTTCTGTGTCGGGTTTTATTTCCATGGAAATCTCTGGGAATTCCAAGTAGGCCAAAGAAAGGAGAAGAGTTGAGAGAGGTCTTGTCTGCTTGGACGCAGCTTTTGGGGAGGAAATGGTGTGGGAGCTGAAAAAGCAGAGGATTTCCACAGCCTTGCAATGAGCTTACATAGGCAGAGGTTTGAAACAGAGCTGAATTTTGGGCCTTGAAATATTTGGAGCATAGAAAAGTTTCTGAGCTGCAAAAAAAAAAAATACAGAACAAGCAGCAACTGGATGCTGTAAGGTGTGCGTGCAGGGTTTAGTTGTTGGAGCCCTGGGCACTGAGGAGTTCAGGCTTTCTGTGCTGCCAGGCACTGACCCCCAAGCAAACCCTGCATTCCACCTGAGGCTCCCAAAATTGAGTGACAGCACTGGGATTGTGGGTGTGGGGTTTGGACAGAAGTGTGTGACAGCACAGGGTGCAAAACTCAGAGTTTAAGGGTTTAAAATACAGTAATGTATAGAGAGCAAGGTGGAGGTTTTAGGGCAGAGGCTGAGTCCTTCTTTTTCACCTTCTTCTCCATGGTCTGGGTGGTGTTTTGTAATTGGGTAGGAAAGTGCACATTGCAGGCCAGGGATGGTTGGTTATTGGGTTAAAAGTAAAAATAATTTAGGTGTCATCTCTTAATTGGACAGTTTATCCTTAAAAGGCCTTGTAAAGAGATAGAGACAGCTCCATTTTTAGTTTGTTAGCTGGAAGTGCTGTAGAACTCACAGTTTGTGAGAAACTGTAACATAGATAAGAATTCATAAACATCTGAGCCCAAACAAGAAATATGGGTCTGGCACATTTAATCCCCACTCTGGCAAGAAAAAAAAAAAAAAAAAAGCAACATTTAGTGATTGGCTTAAGCAGATGCTTGTAAGCTTTTAGCATCAGCCTATTGGCCAAAAAACTTTTAAAAGGCCTTGTAACAAAGAGAGCTTTGGCTTCTGTTGGTGTGGAGGGAGTTTTACCATCTTTTATGTCTCTGCCTTCACTGAGACTGACAATGGAATGAAAAACTCGTGGAACACCTCTCAGTCACCCCATCCCGTTATTGGTAATTAAATCCAACAGAAATGGATCTTTAATTGGGCACCAGCTCTCTGGGAATGCTGCTCCAAGGCCAAGGGCATCCCTTGGGATCATTTCAGGGGAAGCCAGGGAATTCTTGATCCTTCAGAACCAGCTGAGCTCCTTTCACTCCATCCCAACGACTGTCGAGGGGTTTTTGGTGTTCTCCCTCTTCATTGCAGGATTTCCTCAGGCAGATCCCTGGAAATGCAGAATTCCAGCTGGAGCTGGAACCTCTGGCTCTTTCTTTGGCTGTTTTCCCACCCAGGTGCTGCTGGAACATCAGGAGGCAAAGTAAGGATGGCTGTGGGTGATTTTTCTGTAGTATCAGAGGATTTGGAGGATGCTCATTCCTTTTGGGAAGCCTCCACTTCTGAGGAAGCAGCAGCTCTGCTCAGGCAGCTTTTTCATTTATTTTTTTTTTTTTTTTGCCAGCTAAAGAAAAGATTTGGCAGCTGGATTCCTTGGGAATAAATGTGGGTTTTTTTTCCCCCTGGCATTGGGAAAAAAAAAGGTTTTTCTGCTCCTGGCTGGGCAGGAGGATTTGGGGCAGCAGGTGCAGGCAGGTTTTGGGTGCTTGTGCCTAGAATTCCCTTGTCTGGATCATTAATAAAGATATTAAACAGAATATAAAATGAAAAATCAGGGAAAAAATCCTAAAGTTAAGGCCAAGTGTTTAGGCTGCTGCAAAACCCCAGCTGAGACTTGAATGCCATTGTAGCAAGGATTTTATTTTGGGGAAAAATGACCGAAAGAGGAAAATCTTGACTAGTCCTGGTACTTGGCATTAAGAGACACTCAGACTTGAGGAACTAAATAAAAAAAATCCCATCTTAAGCATCATATTATCTGAAAATTAGGTGCATTTGCATAGATCTGAATAAATACTAAATACTGAATGCTTATTTTCAGAATTCAGTCATAACAACTGCTTGTTGTTACACAGATAAAAGAATTAGTTATAAAAATTAAATCAGATTTTTTTTTTGTTGCCAGCTCATTCTCCTTAATAACCTGAGGTGAATCAGCCTGCTTAGAACTGCTTAATGCCAAAAATAGGCTGCAGAAATAGGACAATACCTGAGCACACATTTAGGATATTTGCATTGGCCTTCAAAGGAAGCTGATGTTGCAAAAAAACCCCAACAACAACAACAACAACAAACCACAAACAAACTAACAAAAAACCCAAATTAACAATCAATCAAACAAACAAAACCACCAAACCAAACCAAACCAAACCAAACCACAAAAAAATGAAACAAAACCACACAGAACAAAAAAACTCAACAAACAAACAAAAAACCCAAAAAACCCAAACACCCCCCCAAACAAACAAATAAACAAACAAACAAAACTCCACCAACCAACCAAAAAACCCCAAAAACCCCAAAAAACCACCAAAAAACCCCAAAACCCCACAACATCTGGGGGGAAGTGCATGACACAGAAAAATCATCTTTTCCTGGAATGAAATTCTTTGGAATTCTAAATCAATGCATCTCCACCCTTAGATTCTGTGTGATCAGCTAAGGAAGGATTTGGGGCAGAAAAGAGCAAGGCTCAGACTCTGCTCTTCCAGTTTCCAGCAGCTCAAAGCCAAATCAGCCTGAATTTTGTGTCCTCAGAGGCAAAAACGTCAGGAACTTTCTCAGCCCCTCCCTGGATTTGTGCCAGGAATCTTTTGGGGCCACTTGGATGAGGAACACGAGTGAGGTGTTGATGGAAAACCTTCAAAATCAATTTTTCCTCATTCTGGGTTCGCCGGTGTTGGGAGTCCTTTCAGATATTCCCAGGTACTTTGAGATATTTTAGTTCCAAGGGTCACTCCATTCACCCTAAAAATGGATATTTGAAAAACTAAGAGCTAACAAAGGCTTGAGGTGTTTTTCTGGTGAGTCAGAAGTTTTATGTTGTTTCAGTCAGATTCATGAAGAAGTTCTTGATTTTTTCCAATTTTTTTTTTTTCCCCTAAAAATTTCCTCCTGCTCCTCTCTCCCCTTCCCAGCAGCTGCTGTGGGCAACATTTCCATCCAGGTTTTCCTGTGCAAATTCCTGATGTGGAAAAGGCTCGACTTCTGCAGTTAAGTTTTTATTTAAACTCAGGTGGGGATGATGTGCTCTGTACCCAGACACTTCGGCAAGGCCAGTTAGTTTTCTTGTAAGCAGTAGATTATTTGTTTTAATTTTTTTTTAATGAAGTACTGGCTTCTAAAAGACCTAAAATGCTTTAAAAAAAGACTTCACGACCCTCTTAACATCTCCTATATGTCCTTTCCTTCTTTGACTTTGTCACTTGTGTTGAATTCACTCAAAAAATTTGAAATTTCTCTGGTTTTTGTTTTTTTTTTTTTTAACTTCTATGTCTTGTTTGTCTCTGCTTCACCTCCTTCCTATGGGTTAATTATGGAAACCTTCACTTCCCATCTCCCTACAACTGCTTAAAGGCATCACTCTGTTTTTTTTTTTTTATTTTTTTAATTTGTGTCTCCTGATCCAACCTAATGCTCCATAAGGCCAGGGCTTTAAATTATTTAAAGTACGCTGGAGCTCTCCACGCTGCGTCGGTGCGAGTTGTAACCAAGATAGATTTTAAAATATATTTTTCATGAGGCAATAAAATAACCTCATAATTCTGTTTGTCAGGCTTGAAGGGTGTGAATAAATATGGCAGGCAGTGGATATATGGGCTTAATACTTTCAGCTATTGGATATTGCTCTGTGTATATATATATATTTGTTTTTTTTTTCTCTGTGTATGTTCAAGCTGATGAGGAGCAGGAGTGAAATAAATTCTTTATTAATTATGGAGGAGTTTGGTTTGGAGAGGACCTCTAAAAATCATCTTGCTCAGCCCCCCTACAATGAGTAGGGATTCTGAAAGAACCCAAACAGCCTGACCTTGATTCTGACCTTAATCAAGGCTGTAATAAATGAATTTAATTAAACTTTATAGTGCTTGGTTTGCAGGGCAGGACTTGGCTGCAGTTGTGGGGGGTCACAGCCTTGATAGGTTTGAAATTCCACTGGGGCAGCAGCAGAGCTCTGCTGAATTCCGAGAGTTTTGGAGGCAGTGGTTGTGTGCCCAATACCATAAAAATAAAAATAAAAATAAAAATAAAAATAAAAATAAAAATAAAAATAAAAATAAAAATAAAAATAAAAATAAAAATAAAAATAAAAATAATAATAATAATAATAAAAATAAATAAATAAAATATATACAAAATATATATAAAAATATAAAAATAAAATTAAAATTAAACTTAAAAATGAAAATAAAATAAAAATGAAAATAAAATAAAAATAAAAATAAAAATAAAAATAAAAATAAATAAAAATAATAATAATAAAAATTTTCTTTTTCAACTTCTATTTTCTCTTCTAACCCTGTTCCTGTTTGTTTTGGATCCATGTCAGGAACAGGAATTCTGTTTCTCTGACCTGGTGCAACAGCTTGTGGCTGGGCAAAGGAGAGGACAGGGAGTGAAAGAGTTTGTGATCAGGGAAATGATGATAAATAAAATAATTTTGGGATTTATCAGCAGTTGCTGCTGCAGCTGAGTTAATATGCTGAGTGAAATGCAGGGTGGGATTTTTACCTGACCAATATTTACAGGAAATAATCTGCCTTTTATCTTCCACATGGCTCTGGGTAGATGCAATTACGCTCTTTTTGACCTTATTCTAAAAACAAAACACAAAAAAAATTCAGCCAATGAGATAAAAATACCTCTAAAATCCTGATTAAATATCTGGCCCGTGCATAACAAATCCTTTGCTGGGGGAAGTCCACGCCAGAAGATGTCACTCAAAGCTGCTGCAGATTTAGGCTTTGCCATAATAATATAGATTTTTTCCCCTGCTTAATATTGAAGGGAGCCTTTCCTCCCATCCATAGGGATGCTATTACTCAATCCATGTGTGCTGCCTAATTTTCCCCAGTGCAGAATTAAGCAAAGCAAATCTCCAGGCTTCAATTTATCCTGCTTTTATAGTTCCACTTTCATTTAGGCACAATAGAACCCCCTTCACCTTCTATCTCCACAGGCAAATTCCTGCCCAGAGTATTTGAATTATTTTCCAAACTCTGCAGGAGGAGTTGGAAGAGGGCAGCAGGGATTTGTTGGGGAGTAGATTGGACATAAATTAATTTTTTTTTGTTCAGTGCAAAGTTGTAATATAAACCACAGAACGCCTCAAACCCTTGTGCTTTTGGGTTTTGCTTGTTTGAGTTTGTTTTTAGTGGGGCTCTTCCTTTGAGGACCTGAGGGGGTTTGGTGGCTGCTGAGGGGTTTTGTGCTGTCACTTCCTTGAGGACATTCCCAAATCCTATCCCACCTCCTGCAAAATGTTTCACTCCCCTGAGGAAGGAAGGAAGGAAGGAAGGAAGGAAGGAAGGAAGGAAGGAAGGAAGGAAGGAAGGGAGGAAGGAAAGGGAAAGGCTTTTCTCCAGGAGAATCAGGAGATTCTGGCTATTCTGGATTCGAGATGTTCTGGATTTTCTATATTTAGGATGTTCTGGATATTCTGGCTTATCTGGGTATTCTGGCTATTCTGGACTCAGGATATTCTGTATTTAGGATGTTCTGGATGTTCTGGATGTTCTGGATGTTCTGGATATTCTGGATTTAGGATGTTCTGGCTATTCTGGCTATTCTGGTTATTCTGGATATTCTGGATTCCAGATATTCTGGATATTCTGGATATTCTGGATATTCTGGATATTCGTGATATTCTGGATTCAGGATATTCTGGATATTCTGGATTCAAGATATTCCAGATATTCTGGATAGTTTGGATTTAGGATGTTCTGGCTATTCTGGCTATTCTGGTTATTCTGGATATTCTGGATTCCAGATATTCTGGACATTCTGGACATTCTGGATATTCTGGATATTTGTGATATTCTGGATATTTGTGATATTCTGGATATTTGTGATATTCTGGATTCAGGATATTCTGGATATTCTGGATTCAAGATCTTCCAGATATTCTGGATAGTTTGGATTTAGGATGTTCTGGGTATTCTGGGTATTCTGGCTATTCTGGATTCAGGATGTTCTGGAGCAGAATTCCAGCCCGTTATCCATGGAGGATCAGAAGGGGGCAGCCAGTTTCTGCTGCTTGCTCGGGATGTTCCAGCTCCTCCTCGTTTGGGAAGAACAAACCCCAAAGTGAGCTCTAAAGGTAATTTTCAGATTACCTGTCAGCCCCAAACACGTTTTTATCCATCAGCACGGTGACTTCTCAGCGTTTTATGCTTAATTTGCATAACCCCCAGCACCCAGATTTTCTGAGCAACTTTTCCACATTAAAATCATATTCCACATGATTTATTTCCACAGAGAACTCACAGGAAAGATGTTCCACACAGTTTAAACAAAGGCTAAAAATTTACTGTTGTTGACTCAGGGTCTGAACTCCTCATGGTGCTGCTGCACAATTCGGGGACAGCTTTCCATTAAAAATGAAAGTGAAGGCCATAAAATAAAAGTTCTCCTCAAATAAACCACCCTGCTATTGTTTTAGAGCTGGGATTGGGCTAATAAATATTTGGCAGCAGGGTTTTGAGAGGATTTGGTGGCCTGGTGTTTGATGTCTGCTTAAATCAGAGTTTTATCTTTGCCAGATAAGGGTGCCTGGATTTATCACACATTGTCCTGCTGCTTGTCCAGATCACAGGAAGAAAAAAAATAATGTTTAACTCCCCAGACTTGTAAATTTGGTTTATTTGGTGCTAAAGGAACTTGGATGTGTTTTACCTTATGAAAAACTCCCAATAAATCTTCTAAAAGGAAGTGCCACAGGAAAAAAAGTATAAATTGTTTATTGAAATTTATTTCTTTACTACACGTTCTAATAATATCAATGCAGTGACAAAGAGGGTAAAATGTTGATTATCAGAGGGTAAAATCTCAATTATCTTGGGGGTTTTTTTGGGGGAAAAAAGGGATTAAGAATTATAGCTTTTATTTAGATTTGAGTGGGATGCGCTGGCAAAACCAGGATGGGAAAGCAGGAAAGGTCAGTCCAGAAGGAATAAGCTGCAGGAAAAGTGAAGTAAAAATGCAAATGGAAGTTTAAAAATGAGAAATAAAAGGTAAGAACGGGCCACTAAAGGAGGAGCAGAGTGGGGGTGTGCTCAGTTAATCCCAGAAGAAAAGGCGTTGTGTTCCTCCCTGCCCTGTCCTATTGGGAGGAGAAAAATGAGTTAATCCTCAAGGGATTTGGTGGCCTGGTGTTTTATTTCCAAAGGGAAATCTCTGGGGCTGATTTGTGCCAGCAGAGCCAAAAAATAATTTATTTTCCTGTTAATTTTATGTACAAAGGGGCAATTAACAAAGAGAGTCAAACTGGACTGGGATGGTTGATCTGGGACAATCAGGAGTGTTACCAAAGCACTGCTGTTACATTTTGGAGTTTCTGCAGCACAGAAAATGAGTAATTTTCAGGAGAAAAAAAAGTGGTTTGTCTTCCAGATAACAAAAACAAAAACAAAAACAAAAACAAAAACAAACACAAACAAACAAACAAAAGCAAAACAAAAAAAACCCCAAAAAACCATTAGAAATAATAATCGCTGGAAAACCGAGCTGGGTATATTTATTTTGCAGACAAGAATAAGGTTTGCTGCTTGTTCATTGGGTGCCAAGACCCAATTATTTGCTGAAAAAATTGAATTTCAGTATTGGGTCAGTATTGATTTTTAGTGTTGAGTCTCTGGAACGATCTCTTGAATTATTCTGATTAATCACCCTTTTCTTTTTCCTCTTAAATTACCTCATGGTTACTTAAAAAACCAAAAAAACCCAAAAAACCATCAGTGATTTCAGACTTTTCCTTCCTTTAAAAGCAGTTTGGCATTTTTGTGGATCTCACAGGAATTTCTCACCTTTTCAAGGTGGAGGTGCTAAAATCTTTTGGAGAACTTGGAGCATTTGGAGTTTTCCTTCAAGAGTTGCTTCAGTGCAAAGACCTTTCCCTTATTTCAGGGAATAGCCAGGGACAGGAAAAGATTTGCTGCAATAATTTGCTTGGTTTTAGAGAATTAGTTGGAACAAAACCTGAAATTTTCTTGGTTAATGATTGGACTTGAGGAATTTAAGGATCTTTCCCAGTCTTAAAGATTCTCTGATTCTATGCTTGTGACTTAGTTTTATGAGGGTCCTGCTGCATTTTGAATTTTACTCTGTATTGGGTCATAAATTGTGATGTTCTGTAGGGTTTTAAGTGAATATTCCATTGAATATTTTAAGGAAATATCCCACTTGATTATTATTGAAATTCGGTGCTAAAATCTGAATTTTGTCTTTATCCCAACTCTTGTAAATTTTGCTTTTCCTCTTGGACATGAACCTGTTAATACCTATTTACTTCCTTCCTTTTCAGGGCATTTTTCTTTTGTGCAGGAACTCCTCCTGAAGAGTTTAATTAAATTTAGAGGCAGAAAGTTTTTCTTCTCTTTTTCTTTTTGAGGGCCAGGTGGGGAATAAAAACCTGATCTTCTGGGATCTTACTCCCAAAAATACTCCAATAATGGGTAAAAATGGATTAATTTCTGTTTCACATCTTCAGACCCTTTGAACTGAACTGTTGGTGTGAGATCCCAATTAGAATCACTCAGGACAAAGTCTAAAATCTCCTTTCTGTGAGAAATTAAGCAAAATACAACTTAAAAGCATTTTGGAATTGGGGTTTTTAGTGTATTCAGAAGCAAATGGTGAATATCACATTAGAGATGGGATTTTCACTCTTTTAAAGACTTTTTGAGTGTTTTTACGTTCTCAGGAAATAAATAGATTTAAATGAAAGTCCAAATGTTGCAATTTTTTCCAAGCAGAAGCACAGCTTATCCCCTGCAGAGAAAGGAGAAAAAAACTCCTGGAAATTGAGGTCTTAAGGGAAAAAAACCCAAAATCCACCTCCAGAATTCTGCACTTTTTCCTCGCAGTGATTTTTTTTTTCCAGCCATCAGTTCCTGCCTGCTCCATGATGAAATGAGGGCCGTGATGACAAATCCCAAGGCTCAGCCCAAATAAATCAGTTTATCTGCACTGTGTAATTGGGAAGTGTCTCCCTTCTGAAGGATGGCAGGCAGTGATTGAGGCACTGATCATAAATAAACCTGGCACACTGCATTTTCTTCTTCTTCTGGCCTCCTGAATGCCCAAGGAACAGCATCCAGGCTTGGACACTTCCATCTGGATTGAGGGCTGCCTCTCATTCCAGCTGCACTCAGTGATGATTTTCCCTATTCCTGAATTTATTTTGGGGTATCATCCGTGCCCTGCTTGCCT
Organism: Phylloscopus trochilus trochilus; assembly: GCA_016584745.2. NCBI lineage: Eukaryota > Metazoa > Chordata > Aves > Passeriformes > Phylloscopidae > Phylloscopus > Phylloscopus trochilus. The sequence goes on along the minus strand of WQNJ02000041.1, from coordinate 17,642,951 downwards.
AGGAAATATTTAGGAAAGAGAAATAAAGGATGGTTGACTGCTGCACAGTGTTGGAGCTGTCTGAAAAGGGATTTCCCTTGCTTTAAAAGTTGGATTCCTCCAAAAACCTCTGGAAAAGGAAGGCCACATAATCCTCTCTCTACACTGGGGGAAATGCAAAGTTTAAATTTGCTGCAACATAAACCCACTTTCATTCCTACAGATTTGGTTACAAATAAATACCTAAAACACTTATTTTCCCTTCACTGAGGGAGCAGCACTGTGATATCCTGCATTAATTTGCCATGAAATACGAGCTGAAGGTGCTTGTGTAATTTCCTTGGAAAAAAAATAAATAGCATTTTCTAGTGCCAACAGCAGAGCTGCCCTGGGTAATCCATTTCTTTGTTATTTTTGTCTCAAATTTTATGGGCAGGAGATAAAATTGAATTAATTTTTGTTAAAAGATGACCTTTGGAATAGGCTCCCCGCTGAGTATTTTAATTATTGGAGCAGGTATTCACGGCTTGAGGCCTAGGAAAGATTGATTTGCTTGGAGTGCCTCAAAGAGAGGGGGGCAAATTAATCCCTGGTGTTGCCTCAGTGAAGTCAGAGCCACTTCTGGAGAAGGAAATCCTGAAAATATCCATTTGGGAATGCCTATTTTGCCCAGGGGGCTCTGCTGGAAAACGTCTCATAATCGTATTTTAGTAGTGGGAATGGCGTTGATTTTTTGGGGTTTTTTGGTTGGTCTTTTTTTTAAAGAGGCTGTTGATTCCTTTAAATAAAATGGATTTAGAAGATTTAGATGGGATATTGGGATCCCAGAGTAGGAGATCCACACCTTCCCTGGGCAGCCCGTCATGAAAACTTTGGAAATTCATCTTTACTTTGGGATCCTTTCCGTTGGGATCCAACATAAACAGAGAGGGACAGGCAGGAACTCCACATCCACTCCTCCTGCCCATGCTGGGTGTTGAAGGAGTCACTTGGAGCACCTGGGCTCCCAAATCCCTCAGAAAATGAATTTTTGGGCTGCTCTGGCAGGATCAGCAGTGAGTGTAACCCCTCAATAACCAGGCAAGTGCGGATTTCCCTGCTGGGGAGGCATTTCCTGAGGAAAACCCGCCAGCCTTGGCCTTTCCCAAACAAACCCAATCCCAACCCTGTTTTGCTGGAGTATGACGTGATTAGTTGATTATTTCAGTGTAATTACGTTCCAGAAGGAGTTTTGGCTCTGCTCTTCCAAGCAGGTATTATTTGCTTTATGTAATTTTCAGGCTTTGGTTGCTGTGGTGATGGGACGGGTGTTTTGTTTTTTTTGTTTTTTTTTTTTTTTTTTTTTTTTTAATTTAGAAACTAATTTGTTTTCTGTCACTTTGCTCTTTGCTGTTGAGGACACGAGCTGTTTGCTATTAAATACAATTTCAAAAGAAAGAGAGATTCAACGTGGATAAAAATACAACGTAGAAAATATCGCGCAGCATTCACTTGGAGATGAAGGAGAAAGTGCTGGCAAGGCCAGGAGGGAAATTCCTGAATTTTTTGGGAATTAAGAACAAGTTTTTGTGCTGCTGAGCAGGATATTTTGTGTGGGGATGGGAATAAATCCAATGGGGCTGCTGCAAAGGAGAGGAGGCCTGGAATCCCAAATTCCCGAGTGTATAATTCCATTTTTTTTGTTCTCTACGGCAGTGGGGTCACTTGGCCTCTTTAATTTTTGGCTAAAATAACGACAATATGCAAATGATTTGAGCAAGCTGTGGAGTTAAGCAGTTGGAAAATCTCAAAGTGATTTTTTTCCCCCTTTTCCCAACAACTGATGGATTTCCTGGTGTTTGTCTAACCTGTCCTAAAACCTCTCCTGATGGAGATCCCTGAATCATCTCTTCTTCTCATCAGCTCTACTCAGATATAGGGGGAAAAAAAATTCCAATTTCCTGGTTAAACCTCCTCTGCTTCTCTTTAAGCCCATTTTTCTTGTACTATTCCAAATGGATTTGTCCTTTCTCCTTTTTGCAGGAATTTTATCTGTCTTGAGGCCTTTCTTGGGCCCCTTGAGGATGTGTGGGGTGCAGGAAACACCAAAATTTATGGATAAATGAAAAGCAGAGGAACAGAATTCTTTGGCTATAGCAGGGGCACCAGCCAGGTGTCTAAAGCACCCTATTTTAGAAAAAAAAATATTTTTAGAAAAAAAAAAATTTGACCTGTGAGGGAGTCAAATGCCTTCTTGAGCCTAAATACAAACACAAGGATTTCACAATTCTAATTTTATTCATTATAAATTAGATATGAAGGAGGTGGGGTAATTTTGTTGGATGACTTAGACTGTTGAATTATTAAAAGAGAAGAAAAATAAAAAAGGAAAAAGGAAGCACTCCAAAGTATTTGTCAGTGTTACTGAGCAGCATCTCTGGTGATGAAGTCTGTTTTTGTGATATTTCTGTTATTATATTTTGTATTAGCATGTTTTATATTATAAACTGATTGAGATGAAATTGCAAAATCAGAGTGAAAAGCTCCGTGCTCAGAATTTCCCAGTGATGTCAGCAGAGGATTCCTCAGGAAATTCCCGAGGTGGGAATCACCTCTCAGTGCCTGGGTGAGCCAGAAACCTTTTCCCATCTCCATGAAAAGTTCAGGAATCCTGAATTTACCCCAGCAGACCCTTGGGGTGGCTTTTGTCTCACTGGCTGTGCCTGAGCTCTGCTCAGATTTCCTGGGAAAATCACAGAAATGCAAAATATGAAGGAACATTTTCGGTGCTCAGCAGCCGCCACGAGGATTTTTAGGCTTTGCTGCCTAGAAAAACATAATAATAATAAAAAAAAAAAACCCACCAAAATTAGGAAGCTGACATTATTCCCAAGAAATGGGTCAGTCTCCTAAGGGATAATAAAGGGAGGAAAAAGGAGGTGGAATAAAAAGTGCTGCTGGCAGAGATGGATTGCTGGGCTGAGCTGCTTTTAGTGGCTCTTTATTCAGCCACTTCTAATGGATCTGTGGTGACAATCCAGGGCACTCCTAAACATCCCCTGGCACCCAAATACACCGTGGAAATAAAATAATGATTTTCCCCATCCTTCTGGGAATGCTTTGTGGCAAAACAAATTTTTTTTTGTTTTGTTTTGTTTTGGTTTTTTTTTTTTGTGGTTTTTTTTGGGTTTTTCGTTATTGTTTTTGGGGTTTTTTTGGTGGTTTTTTTTTGTTGGTTTGGTTTGGTTTGGGTTTTTTTATTTGTTTTGGGGGTTTTTTTTGTTTCTTTGGGTTTTTTTCGTTTTTTTTTTTGTGTGTATGTTTTTGTTTTTTAAGGAATTGCGGGAATTTCCTTTATTTTCATGCTCTGTCCATGGTGGGTTTTGTTGGAGCTTTAATTCTCAGGTTCTTTCTGGAGCTCAGGATTAAGCTGGGATGTTCCCTTGGAGACAAAAGGTGGTGTTTTAGATTACATAATACAGGCTGGGTACTTTTCTTTTAAACAGCATCTAAATCAGCCTGGGATCCTTCCAGCAAAAAGGGAGAATATAAAATATTGATGTTCCTGCTGGAAAAGTAGGTCTTTGAGATTAATTTTTGTTCATAAAATAGAAAGCCAAGGATTTTTAAACGACTGGAAGAGCCAGGCTGGTGAATTTAGCCAAGGAGCTGCAGGTTTGTAGTGAAGATGATTTTTTTTTTCCCCCTCACATTGGTGGCCTCAACTTGAGCTGGTGGAAACTGAAATTCAAAAAATTGAAACTTTCCATGGAATCATGGAATGGTTTGGGTTGGGAGGGACCTTAAAGCTCATCCAGTGCCACCCCTGCTGTGGGTGAGGACACCTTCCACGTTCCCAGGCCTGGCCTTTGTTGGGGAGGATGAAGTAGCTAGGCCCTGCAGAGATAATTTAATAGTAAAAGATTCTAAAAGTATGAAACCCACAAGAGGAATAGAATTAAAAGCAAAGTTTGAACTGTAAGCATGGACAGGAAGAAGGTGATTAAGCAGCTGAAAGGGCTTGGCTGGGTGAGTAAGTGACAGCCCTGCCAAGACAAAAGGATGAATAAAAGGTTGGACCTTCTCAGGTATCAGGGATAAGGTGGGTTTCACAGGTTTTGGTGTGTAGAGTAGTATTGTAATGTTGTAGTTCTCATAGGCTGTATGTAGATTCTGTAGGTTTTGTATCTAGAGGTGATTGGTTGATGCTCATTAGAATATTCACAATAGAAAGGGTTCAAATGGAATGTAACAAGGAGCTCGCTCTCTTTGCGTGCCTTCCCTTGGACCCTCTTGGACTCTGTACTGGATCCCTGGACCCTTCCCCAGTTAGGCTGCCTCCCCACGACCAATAAAGCACGTGTTCCAAAGAGTATCCTGATCTTCAGATCATCTCTCTCGTCGGACAACCAGCGTGTTTTCTAATAGGCCTTGAAGACTCTTGGAATTATTTTTAACTTCATTTATTCCTAGAGAGGAATCCATGTGGATAAAACGGAGTCTCCAGGTTTGGGTGTGAGTTTTCCCAAAGCACTGCAGGAGGTTAAGCTGAGCTTTAGGGTTTGGGGCAGGACTGGCCATGGGGTGGCAGATGTAGTTTGGTGATGCTCTGTGGCCCTAATTAATCCCTTAAACAATATCCCAGTTATCCCTCAGGCCTGGATTTCCATGGAGACAGCAGCACCTGGGGTGGAGAAGAGGAGTTTGGAGGTTTCAGTTCTGTGCTTCAGCTCAGATTAATTTTATATTAAAAATCTAAGCTGAGCTCCACACATTTATGCTGCTCTTTGGGTAGGAAAGAGTCAAATTATGCAGTTTCATCACAAAATTCCCAAGTTTTCGGAGCTGGTTTTGGCTGTGGAGCTGCCCTGCCAATCTCCTCTGTTAAATCCACATATTCAGTAGGAGGGTGACCTCAAAAATGGATCAGATGTCCTAACATTTAAAGCAAAACCAGACTAAGTGAATTTAATTTATAAAAATTTGGAATTTGTAAGAATTTAGATTGAATTTATAAAGATTTTGATTTAATTTATAAGAATTTTGATTGAATTTATAGGCATTTTAATTTATTAAGAATTCAATTTAATGTGTAAACCTTTTAAACTATTTTATAGAAACTTTAATGTATAAAAATTTATTTTCACTTACAAACATTTTAATTTATTTAATAGAAACTTTAATTAAAAATAATTTTTAAATTTTTTAATATTTTAATTTATGGAAATTTCAATTTATTAAAAAATTCCTTCATTTTCCTCAGAATAGTAATAAAAATTAAAACCCGACTTATCCTCCAGGATGGCTTTATTTGCTCTGGGCACTGAAGTTCTGCCTAAATAATTCTTAAAGTGATGAACAGCTCTGATTAAAGATTCACACAGCTAAAAAGCACATTTGTACAGCTTTTATATTGTACTCGAATTAAAAAAAAATTATAAAAAGTAAAGGGAGGCTGCACATAATTTTAAAAAGAGGTGGGTGTGAGTTTTGTAGTCGCTTTGAGAAAGGAATTTGAAAAGCAGCAGCGCTTCTGTTTGTTTTTAGGATAAACCTGTGGAATTGTGTTCAGCCAGAGGAAACAGCCACTTACAAATAACTCCTTTCTTTTTAGTGGAGTGGAATAATGAGATGCACCACTCCAAGTGGAGTTTGGGTCTTATAAAATAATCTTTTTCTTTCGCTTTCTACACAAGGAAACAGTGCAGAAGATTTATAGGAAGTAAGTGACTGGTTTTATCTGAGCTCAAGAGTTTGCTTTTTTCCTGTTGTTATTCCTTGGTTCCAACCAAAAACCAGGGACTGAGTTGCTGTTTCCTGGAGCTGGTTGAGGAGAGCTTCAGGAGGAGTGGAACTATTAAACCAAACACGAATCTAATAGGATAAATCCACAAAAAAATATGTGTACTGAAAGGCCCAATGTCTCCTGGAGATGGAATTACGGCTGTTTGGAGAAAACCAGCTCAAGATTTAAAGATTTATTCATTGCTTGTTGCAATTTTGGGGGTGGTGGCCACCAAAAAATGATCTCAGGAGCTTGGGAAGGGTGCGTGGGGGTATTTTCTGAGGGGGTGAGGTGCAGCAGCCTCTCCTGGGCATCGGGATGCTCATCCCCATCCTTGTTTTTAACACACCCAGAACTTCTCTCACCCTTTTCTCCGGCGTTTGCACTGCTGAGAGTTTGAATTGGGACTTCAACCTGAGCTCTCCTTTATATATTGTCTCCTTTATATAAATACAAATAGTAATATAAAAACATAAAAGTAAAAAGGTATTAAAAATATAAAAGTATAAAATACAAAGATATATAAATATAAATTATATAAATATAAATATATTTATATTATATATTTATAACATATAACATATATTTATAACATATAACATATAACATATAACATATAACATATAACATATAATATACAATATAAATATACAATATACAATATACAATATACAATATACAATTAATTATAATTATAATTATATAATACCGGTAATTATTAAAATATAATATCTAATATCGAATATCATCTAATATAGAATAGAATAGAATATATTATAATTATATAATTGTAATTATTATACTGTATACTATATATTACATACCATATAATAATATTTATTATGTATTAGTATACTTATATTTATACTAAATATATAAATACGTGTTTATATTTAAACATATTTAAATATATTTAAATATATAAAATATAATATAAATATACATATTCTCCTTTGAATATTTTATTTTCCCCTTTGGGTGATGAGAGAAGTGCAGAATCCCATGGAATTCCCTGGATTCCCCTGCTGCAGTTTGCTGGGACAGCGATGTAATGATCTGGGTTCTGCAGGAGCCCGAGGGGCCTGGTGGCAGCGTGGATCTGTTTTATGGAATTGCCACTGGAATATATTTTTCTTGGGAAACTCCTGGGCACGGAGTCACGCAGTGTTTGTCAGCACTTTGTTAGGAGAGCTCTGAGCAGCTCCAGATGTTTTTCTGGGAGGAATCAGCAAAAGGCACTGACAGCTTTATTGGCTGCTGACGTGAACTTGGATCCGTCCCTGGAACGGGTCTGGAAGGATGATGGAATTGCAGCAACACACAGCCCTGAGCTTAAAATCAAATTCAGGGAGCCTTTGCTACATCTTGGATGAGCATTTTTAGCCAGATCTTCCCAGTGCTTCTCCCTGTTTGGCCATCCCAACGATCCGCTCTGCTGCGAGGAACGCCGAGCCCGAACGGAAAATATTGGAAGTACACTCGGAAACACAATTTGCAGGGCAGATTGATGCCTGTGACGCACAGCCTGACAGCATTTCTGCAGTGCTGGCCTTTAGCTTTATGCCCACTCAGTTTTCCTTCTCAGCTCCGTGCCAGTGCTTAGCACATCATCCTCTCTTTCACTGCTCACTGGCCCCGAGCCTGCTCGATTTGCTTCAGCTGCCAATGGCTCCTCTCCCTTTCTTAAAACATGGGGCCTTTCCAATTTCCAGGAATGTTTGCAGTCTCCTCCTAATTTGGAGCAGGTGTTCGAGCCTCTCTCCTCTGCTGTGCAGCAGAAGGTTCATATATTTTTCATTACAGATGGAGATAAATCCTGGTGCTTGGGATGACCATCTGTCAATGGGTTCGTTCTCCTGGACTATAAATAAAATGGTTTGGGGTTTGTTTTGATTTATTTGATTGTGAACCTCCTGGTGTTGAGGAGGCATCCCACTTCCCACATGGAGTTTTGTGGTTGGTCATTACCAACCTGCTTCATTCCTGGGTGGGACTTTTTGTGTTGGGATAATTCTGGTAAAAATCAGTGTTGTGGGAGTGTGAGCCAAAAATTCTTTTTTATGTCCCTGTTTCAAACTGATGGAGCTCTCCTATGATTCAGGATCACTCTCGTGGGATGTGACCCAGAATTTCTGAGACAATAAATAAATAATAATAAAACCTTGGAAGAGGCTGTCCAAGGAAGTGATGGAATCACTGTCCTTGGAAGTGTTAAAAAATGTGCAGATGTGGCACCTGGGGACGTGGTTTGGGGGTGGCCTTGGCAGTGCTGGGGTTGGAGTTGATGATCTTGGAGGACTTTTCCAACCTTGGTGATTCTGTGACAATGGGAGATCTTGGAAAGGGCTGCTCCAGTCCTGCTGGAGTTTTTGCATTTTTCCAGGGATAACATTAAATATTCTTGGTGTCCCTTGGTGCTGTCTGAGCTCATTATCCCACCTTGCATCTCATCCCCTTCCTTGGAGAGAATAAAATTCCCAAACTCATCTGTCCAGCTCGTGGCATCCCCCATGGTGTTCTCTCCACTGCTTTTTGGGTAATCCTTTGGTTTTTTCCAGCCTCTTCATCACCTTTCATGACTATTTTCAGGGCAGGGCGTGGATTCTGCACTGAGCAGGACTGAAGATGTTGTGGGATTTGGTTGTGAAACCAAATGCTGGTGGGACCTTCTTGATGGGCTCCCTCCAAAAAAACCAAAACCAAAACCAAAACCAAAACCAAAAAAAAAAAAAAAAAACCAAACCCAAAACCAAAACCAAAACCAAAAAAAAACCCCAAAAAAACAAAACCCAAAACAAAACAAAACAAAACAAAACAAAACAAAACAAAAAACCAAAAAAACAACAACAACAAAAAAAAACAACAACAACAAAAAAAAAAAAAAAAAAAAAAAAAACCCACAAAAAAAAAAGAGTTCCTGATGGAAATCAGGCTGAGGGAGAGGTTCAGAGATGGTGCCACCAGCCAGCAGAAAGCTGAGATTCTGAAGGGAGTCTGAAACCCAAGTGATTTTGGCACAGTTTGCTCTTTCTTTGAAGCTGTGTAACAATGGAGTGTCATTAATGTGCCTCTGAGCACGTGAACACAGCTCTTGTGTTTTTGGGAGGGAGCAGATCTTGCATCCCTGCCTGAAGAAATCTTATGGGAGATTTTCCAAGGGCTCATTAACAGCAGAGCCTGAGTATCCCTTCCAGTCCAAGAACGAGCACTCTGGGCTCTGTTTAATTGTTCTGGCAATTATTTTGATACAAGAGCACTTCCAAATGCGCAGGTGGGTGAATGTGAGGCTGCATCAGCCTCCAGCCCCTTTCTGCCCTCATTCCCACCCAAAATTATCCATGCAAACCCTCTGGAGAAGGGCATGGATCCTGCAGGACAGGTCCTGTTGAGCTGGAATGAAACCTTTCCCATGGCCACGCATTTGAGGGGATATTTAGGATGGTTCTCTGTAGCTTGGAGGTAGAGAAAGCTCTTCCCTAAATCCTGGGTCATCACAGAGACTCTCCTGCCTTTCCATAGTTTATATATGGACAATTACTTACCTTTGGAATTATAGCTGGTGCTTTTTATGGCTCCTTTTCCCCAGAAAAATAGCACTGAGAAAGGGTAGAGAAAGGTGTGGTTTGGTTTTCAGGGAGCATCCCACTCCTTGCACCAGGATTTGACCAGTGAAGGGTCTGGCCAGGTGCAACTCTGTCCTTGCCCTCCATTTTTTTTTTTTTTTCAGGAACAGAAGAAAATGGTTCTTTAAATGTAATTTAAGAGATTTTTCAGAGCTTGTCTTACAGCTCAGTGCAAAGTAGGATTTGGGAAATGTGTGCTGGAATGAAGGGATCTGGGCATGTGGAGCTCTTGTGGAGATTTGAGCATCTCAGCTGCAGAAGGAAAGAAAATTCATCTCATCCATCTCATCTCATCCTTGGTCTCATTAACTTGGGGACTCAGGAACTGGAGTTGGGCTCTTTATTCCCCAGCATGTCTAATTCTGGTCCTGTGGAAATAAAATAATTGTTATTAGTTCCCATAACTCCAGTGTATTTCAGCCAAGTGAAAGAGAACAAGCAACCCTTTTGACTGGTTTGACTGATGGATGCTAGGAAAAAAAAATAAAACTTCTGCAAGGGAAGGATAAAAATAAATAATAGGGCTGTTGTTCCTCATAGATTTCTGGGGTAGTTCAGAATAAATCAGCTTGGAGAAGTTTGGCACAGAAAATCTCAAGAGCAGACATCCTTTTTCTGAGGTTTTACTGCAGGCTAATAAAATAATCTGATAATTAAGCTTTTTTTGCTTTTGCATTTTGTGATGAGGTGGCCACTACTGGTCTAAAAAATAATCTGATAATCAAACTTTTTTTGCTTTTGCATTTTGTGGTGAGGTGGCCACTACTGGTCTAAAAATTGAAATAAAATGACTCCTACAAGAGACACTTTTGAGGCATTCAGAGCCAGGAGAAAGTTGTCTGAGGGATTTTTGTAGTGTGGCTTCTTACTCCATGAGGACTTTGTTCTATTTTCTTCTCTCCAGATGCAAAACCTCCTTAGGACACTAAAAACCTGATATGTTTTTTTTTTTTACATGCTCAGCCCTTTCCTTCCCTTGACATGGTGCCACCATCACCAATGGAGCAGAAGCTCTTCAGATCCCTCAGTGTGAAGTAACTCTGCAGTTTCTGCTGATTTTATATCCAAGGGTGACAATGCCCTGACTGCTTCTGCTTCCTGGCGTGCCCAGAATTTGTGTGTTTTGCAAGAAATGACAGAGTTATCTCAGCCTGCAGCTGAGAGCATCTCGCTAATATTAAGCTCTAATTTGGGAGGGTGTCCCAAAACAACAACAACAACAACAACAACAACAACAACAACAACAAAACACCCAAAAAAACCCCCACAAAAAACCCCCACAAAAAAAACCAAACAAAAACAAACAACAAAAAACCAACACACACCCCCCCCCCAAAAAAACAAAAACAAAAACAAAAACAAACAAAACAAAACAAAACAAAAAAACATCACAAAACAAACAAACCAAAAACCAAAAAACGAGGGATAATGGACGGAACTGAGTTCTGCAAAGAGAGAAAATTTGGTAGGAATGGAGTCAAACACATCAGAGGAATGGGATATTTAACCTCTTCTACTGTGATCCATGTTGAAGTCTGTAATTGTTTGAGTGCATTTAAACGTTTTTTCTTCAGGGTTTTATTCTCTATCTAAACACATCAGAAAACAAGAAATGAGCTACCTGCTCTTCAAGTGGCCAAGGGGGCAACTGGAGATAAATTACATGTACAGTTAAAAATGTAAACAGAATCTGTGTCTCCTCCATGCCCCCTTGACCAGAAACGTGGATTAATTGGCAGAACTTTGGGAATTCATGTCTCCACTGCCTTTCCTGCCCTTCTACCTTAATTGTGAAGTTCTGGAGAAGAGGAATGTCCTCCTGGAGCTGCCCACTCCCCTGGGATACCACTGGAATTTGTTATCCCCATGTCCTGACTGATTTCAGGGGAGCACGAGGAGCAGGTTCCTACTGCCAGGATGACAAAGGTCAGGGGCTGCAGAGCAGCTCAGAAATGTAGGATGAAGGTTGTAAATCTTGGATCTGGCACTCCTGGGTCTTTTCTTTGTGCTGTGTTAATTGGGGTGCTCACCTCTGCAGCAGGAGCGTTGCAATTGTGGTGCTGGAGCGTGTCCAGGGAAGGGATGGGAGCTGGGAAAGGGGCTGGAGCCCCAGGAGAGGCTGAGGGAGCTGGGAAGGGGCTGGAGCACCAGGAGAGGCTGAGGGAGCTGGGAAGGGGCTGGAGCACCAGGAGAGGCTGAGGGAGCTGGGGAAGGGGCTCAGCCTGGAGAAAAGGAGGCTCAGGGGGGACCTTGTGGCTCTGCACAGCTCCTGCCAGGAGGGGACAGCTGGGGGGGTCGGGCTCTGCTCCCAGGGAACAGGGACAGGAGGAGAGGGAACGGCCTCAGGCTGGGCCAGGGGAGGCTCAGCTTGGACAGCAGCAGGAATTTCTCCATGGAAAGGGTTAAACTTTGGAAGGGGCTGCTCAGGGTTTGGAGTTCCCATCCCTGGAGGTGTCCAGGGAAGGGCTGGATGTGGCACTCAGAGCTCTGGGCTGGGGATAAGGTGGGGACCTGGCACAGCTTGGACTCGATCCTTGAGGGCTTTTCCATCCTCAATGATCCTGGGATTGTTCACCCAGCTGAGCGTTCCCTGCCCTCCCTCACCCCAGGGTCCCATCCACCCTATCCCAGTGCTGTGCCAGTATTATTTCTAATTTATTATTTATAACCCTGTTCATAATTTATTGTAACAGCAGATGCAAAATTTCCTTCCTGAGGTGTTAACATGAAAGAGCAGCAGGACAAACACCTCCCACTCTGCAGGGAACATCCCCAGCAGGGAGGGGGGTTGGAGGTCAGGCCTCTGGGAGGTAAATCCGTGTGTTTTCCTGCTGCAGGAGCAGCCCAGCTCTGTAATAAACACAGCTCCAGTGATTTGGAACCTCCCACTTTACCTAAGCCCTCATATCTTGTTTTCCTTAGCACTTTCTTAACCTTCAAAGAGGAATGGATTAACTTTTTAAGAAGGAATGTGCTGGCAACTCTCAGGACTTGTGTTTACCATCCCCCCCCCAAAAAAAAGCTTGTCAGGAGAATAACTTTAGAAGAGGAGGGAATGATTCCTTGCCTAATTATACATTTAAAAAGGGTAAATTTATTCCTGCAGATTATTTCAAACGAATTATTCAGCCACCCTTAGGGAGCACTGTGAAACGGGGAACGCTTGAGCTCCTCTGCTGGAACAGAATCCTCCTCCCCTGGGTTATGGGGTGAGAGTTTGCACTGGGATCACACCAGGAAAGCTGGGAATAGGTGAGGAGCAAAGGATCACATCAGCTCTTAATTATCACAGAGCTGTTAAGAGAGACATCCCCTGCAGTGAGTTTGCTGCTCCTGTGCTTATCTCACATCAACCCAGGCAGGTTTCCCCCTGCCTTAAGCTTTGTGTGACAGTAGAAGCCACCAAAGTGCCACCATCTGTTGTGGGGGAGAGCAGAGTGGGAATAAAACACCTTCTGGGCAAAGTTTAGGAATGATCCCAATGCTGTTTGTGACCTGACAGTAAATCACAGTTGTTTTGTGCACCTGGAGATTCACCTCCTGCGCTGGTGTGTCCTCTGCCTTGAAATTGGGAAAATTGGGGACGTGGTGCAAGGCTGGGAATCCTCATGGATGCTTCCAACAGCTCCATGGCCAACGTGGGTTTTTCTCTGCTTGTATTTCACGAAGTTAAAACCCCCTCGGGGCTGGAGCACTTGGGCACATTGGCCACACCCTGCAGAGGACCTTGACGAGGAGGAATTGCTTAAAATTTTGCTTAAAAACTTGGGAATTTCTTACAATCAGAGTTTCTATTTCTCACTTCTTTTATTTCGTGTTTGGTTATTTTATTTCGTGTTTGGTTATTATTTTATTTTATTTTATTTTATTTTATTTTTTATCCATTTGCTGTACTTCAAAACTTCAAACTGGCACAACTCAACATTTTCCTCAAGTTTTTTTACCGACCACGGCCACGAAGATTTGAAAATGTCACCTGACCTAGAGGCAGAATTATTTCACTCTTGACTATTTTGGTGTTGGCATCCAACAATTCAGTGAGTAGGACAAAAATCCTGCCAGCTCCTCTTTAGGAAAGCCTGGGAGTGAGTGTTCCAGTCTGAGGTTAACTGGAGAAGCTTTTCTCTCTTTCCTGATTTTAATCAATGCCTCAGGGCATTGCATTCGGCTCAATCAAGCAGCAGACAAAATGCAATGCACTGCTAACCTCCCAAGTCTGTGCACAAAGTTTCTTCATAAAATATGCATGCAGAACACAGAGCTGTAATGATAATGATCCTCTCTAGGTTATTCCATAAAAAATTCAGCATTTTAGGGTCTGCAAGCTTTGATTTTGAGGTTTGTGGTTTTTTTCCGGTGAGGAGTTCCAAGGATTTTCCTTTTGTATTTGTTTATTTTTAATGAACTTTCCATTAGCATATGAAAGTCATATTAACATCCACTGTGCTGAGCACTCACTTTAGGTTTGTTTCTACTGCTGGGACTTATTTAGCTGGGAAAAATGTGTAATAAAGGCCTGCAGATGGCATTCTTGGTCAGCCTTTAAACCCAGCCCTGGCTGCACAAGCAGCCTCCCTTTTTGTGCTGATGGGGGAGATAAACTGGAATTTGGGATGCTGCCTTTCCCCGTGCATGTGCTGCATATGCTGGGTGGAATCCATTTGGGGCCCTGGCGTTTCTGCTGAGCCTGAGGATGATAAGAAGTGCAGGGAGCTCTCCTGATAACTCCTGAAATCATTCCTGCTGCTGCCTGTGTCTGACACCGACATAATCTGCAGTTAAATATGCTCTCCCTGCCACTGCCTGAGGCACCGAGGTGCTGCTCCACTTCCTTTTTTTTTCTTTTTTTCCTGGAGAATGTTTCTATTATATTTTTTTTTTCAGGTAGCAGAAGGGTTGTTTAGAGGAATACATGGCTGTTTTCTGTTTGCACTCCCAGATTTGCAGTACAGTTCCTGAACAGACTGAGGATGGGCAAACCCTTCCAGAACAGGATCGTGCAGGGGAGCTGGGAATGCAGCGGCCGTAGGATCACAGAGACATTTGGGTTGGAAAAGTCCTCCAAGAGAAGTCCAACCTTTGAGCAAATACTACAATTCCCACCAAATCATATCACAAAGTGCCCCTGTGAGAGCCAATTCCACAGGGTTTTCCCCAAAATGCTCAATCCATGGACAGTGCTCTGTGGGATTGGTGCTTTGGGAGGATTTAAGGGAACAAACTGGGAAGTCAGTGGTTTTCCCAAACATTTGAAACTTCTTTCTGGCAAAAAAAGAGAAGATATTGTAGCCTGACACTTGCCACAGTTCAACAGCTTTCCCTCAAATGTTTATTTTCCAGTGAGGGAAATATTTTCCATGGACTCCGTTTCTCTTCCCAAACTCTCAATTAGTGGATCCAGCTCTATAACTAAAACCAAATTCCCAGTTGTCCATAAATTAATTTCTGTGTGGCAGGAACAATTTGTGTGTGCATTTTGGGGGCTGGCTCCTAATTCCCTTGAATATCCCGTTAGCAGGGCTCTGTCCTGCTCTTTGAGCCACTTTTCCTCTGCAGTTTTTGCTTCTCAAACCCAAGTTAAACCCTTTTTACCAAACCTGGGTCTTTTCTACGTTTTTACATGAAAGAACTGGGAGCTGATTGTCAACCAGGATCTTACCTTTGGATAGAGAGTTGAAAAATCACATCAATTAACACATTCTTGGCCTGGAGAGAGCAAATGGGACCAGGGATTGAATCATGGAATTATAGAATGATTTGGGTTGGAAGGGATTTTAAGGATCAGCCAGTCCCATGGGCAGGGACACCTCCCACTGTCCCAGGCTGCTCCAAGCCCTGTCCAACCTGGCCTTGGGCACTGCCAGGGATCCAGGGGCAGCCACAGCTGCTCTGGAATTCCAATCCAGTCCCTCCCCACCATCACAGGGAGGAATTCCTTCCCAAGATCCCATCCATCCCTGCCCTCTGTCCATGTGAAGCCATTCCCCCTGTCCTGGCACTCCATCCCTGCCTCTCTCCATCTTTCCTGTGACTCCTTCAGGAAGGCCACAATTGGATCACCCCAAATTTTCTCATCTCCAGGCTGACTTATGGTGCCCAAGCAGGAGATGCAGTGCAGAGCTTCTGCTCCCCACATCCCAACCCTGCCCCTTCCTGGAGGTTTCCTTTGCAAGCAGCCTCTGAAAGTGTAATTTTCATATAAAACACTGAAAATTCTGGCTGGGCCAGCTGGTGCCAGGTCAACAGCCAACCCCATGTGTGGAAATAAAACCCCCTTAACACGACTACAGAGATAACCCTGAGCAGGAGAGAAGAGATAAGAAATATTCCTTTATTAGCTGAAGTCACAGGCAGAGTGAAATGTCCTTAATGGACAGACACAGCAGGATAAGATTGGGTGAGGATGAGCTACAGTCTGAGTAATTTTATTGGATGTGATTGACTTTCTTTGAGGGTTTCTTTCATGGCTTCTCTTCAGGAGCCCTTGTTTTAATTGTCAGATGAGCTGAGCAGCAGTGGCGAGGTGCTGATGCAAGGTCACCGTGGGCTGTGCTGGAAGACAAAGGAGGAAAAGCCACAAAATGGAGCCAGGTTTTGTCATTGTTGAGACAGACACCACACACAGAGTGACATGGTAAAAGTTTTTCAGAAGGCTCCCTTTATTATGGCCCCATGCTGTCTTTTACACAGTTTTTACAGACCTTGTGTGCAGCTTTAATTGGTTCATGGCTTTCTTGCCAATTATTCTATTGGTTAGTAAAAGGTATTCTACTTGTCCATCAAATCTCTCTATTCTTGGGTTGGTTACCTATTTTCTTTACTGGTTCTCATGGGACAAATCCATTGTTATTGCAGGTGAATTTGTTTTTCACCCTCAGAATAGGTTGTTGTGTTTAAAAAATTATGAATATTTTTTATATAATATATATAATAGAAATTATATTTTTATAGTAAATATATTAAAATATATTAATTATAAATTATAAAAATATAGTTATAATATTTACATTATAAATAATATATTACACAATTTATAAATAAATATAAATTGTGTGATATATTATAAATATTTTTATATATAAATAAAAATATAAAAATATGTTAACTAGACTGTTGTGTTCTCAAAACAGCTTCTATAGGAACTTGCAAATTGCTTGTTAGCTGCACTTAGAAGAAATGACAGGCCAGCTTTGGCCCCATCCACAGTTTTAGTCTTGGCCTGTGTCTGACATTGAGCTCTGGGACAAAACCTCCAGGAGGAGAAAAGAGAAGAGAAGAGAAGAGAAGAGAAGAGAAGAGAAGAGAAGAGAAGAGAAGAGAAGAGAAGAGAAGAGAAGAGAAGAGAAGAGAAGAGAAGAGAAGAGAAGAGAAGAGAAGAGAAGAGAAGAGAAGAGAAGAGAAGAGTGAGGATGAGTCTGGAAGGACCTTAAATCTCATCCCATCCCACTCCTGCCGTGACAGGGACACCTTCCATGGTCCCAGGCTGCTCCAAGCCCTGTCCAACCTGGCCTTGGACACTGCCAGGGATCCAGGGGCAGCCACAGCTTCTCTGGGAATGTGTGCCAGGGCCTCCCCAGCCTCCCAGTACATTCAAATCAATATAGGGACATGATTTTTTTACTCTTAGGTTGTTCTGTGGATGTTCCATCAGGTTTATAGAAGAACGTGGCTTCTGTGCTCTTGGGGTTGGGTGTCCTGAGAAAGTGATGGAGCTGGGGTGGAGGGAGGTGGAGTTTTCTGTTCAAATGTGATGATTTTGGGAGCCCAAGGCAAAGAGATTTCTCTGGGTGTAGAAGGCATTGAAGGCATCCTCAGGGATGAGCTGCTGCACTCCCCTAAGAGGAAAGGAGAGGATAAGAAAGAAGAAAAGATATCTATTCCCAAATTTATCTAAATTACATCTTGTAATATCTAAAGGAGCATATTTTTTAACCAGCCCTGGAAGAACTAAGCTGAGACCATTTTCCCACATTTTCCCAGCCTTTTCTGGCTTGTGATCTGCATTCTGGGAATATCAGAGCCACGCAGCCGAGATCACAAGATGGAATGTTCGGGATATCAGGGCAGGAATGATAATGCAATGCCTTTTTACTCTTGATTTTCATCTTGGATCCAGTTCTGTGTCACATGAAAGAGGGACTCCTGTGCTCTGATAGCTGTGCTGGGACATTGCTGTCCTTCCCAAGGTTACAGACCAGCGCTGGGAGACAAAGAGAAGCGAAATTGTTTAACAAGAGGGAAGAAGTTTCACTTTCCTTGCGCTTGTTTTCCACGCAGTCCTGTCACTGGTTCATCAGGAACAAAATATATTCCAAACACATGCTGGAACAAACAGCACCCAGGGCTCAGCTCTGACGGGTGCTCAATACGGAGCTGTCGGAGCTGGACGAGTTTACACTTTATTTATTTATATTTTGGCTATTCAAATGCAAAGACCAAGAGTCAGGGACGTCATGGAGACTTGTGACATTCAGTGGCAGACTTAATGAATTGAATTAAAAAAAAAAAAAAACCACACCACAAAAACAAACCCACCCCAAACTGTGCTGCTTTCATTCATGCAGTGACTCCTGCAGTCATTCCTTACCTCTGGCAGATTTAATATTCTGGGCAGACAAACTGTAATAAATATTCTGATAGTTAATAATCATTTTGGGGCAAAAGCCATGTTCGGCTCATATTGAATCTTATCAAATGGCTCTTGTTGACTCGGTGGCAGCACTGAGACCTTAGTAACTGCTCAGACTAATCCAATCTGATTATTAATTCTTTGGAGAATGACGATTTAATTTTTTTTATCAGCCCTGATTGAGTAAAAGCTCCTTCTGGAATGAGGAGAAAGGGGCTGGGAGTCTCTGGAAAAATCGTGTTCTGTGGCACAGGGCAAGGGGTGGGACTGGCTGGGTTTTAAGGTCCCACACCAGTCTGGGATTCAGGGCTGCCTTTGCCCTGAAGTTTTTTAATTCAGAGTTTTCATCCTGCTGGGACAGAGCTCTGTGATCTCTCTGCTGTTGTGGCTGAATCGTTTTGGGAGAACAATTTTCAGGCAGCTGTTGCAGGCCTGTGGGGTTTCTGGGATCCATGGAGGGAAATGAGGGTGGCTCCAGAACACGGCCCTGGGGACACAAGGTCGAGAAATCCATTAAGGAGAGAACTCTGGGCTGTGCTGGATAAACAGTGAATGAGTAAAGCAGTGAAACGCTGTCTGTGCTGATCTGCGGTTTGTGCAGCTAAAGGGAATCCCCTGGAGCCATTCCTGTATTTCAAAAAGGTGTGAAAACCACTTTTCCTGCTGTTAACATGGGTGTAGTCATTCCTGTGAGCAGTTCCTGTCTGTGCAAACAGCACATTCCACACAGGAGAGCATTCTTCCTTACATAACATTTTCAACTCACTTTAGGTAATTACTCTGAACTCTACACTGTAAGAAATATAAAATAATTTACTAAACAAGCCTGGTATTCCACGTGTTAATGGAATATTTTCATGGAAGCCCTTGGTAAGGAATGAGGGGCTGTATTAAATGCAGTTTAAATAAAACATGAGCTCGAAAGAGGGTGTGGAAATTCTGGAAAAATACCTGTGGGATGCTGACCAGCCAACACATTTCAGAGAGTTTCACGCCCCAGACAGTGCTGGACATATAAAACCCCATCAAGGAAGAAAAAAGGTGATGAATTTTAAAAAGTCTGGGTACCAAGTCTCATATTATTATCAACTTAATTGTATAACTAAAAGGAAGGAGCAAATTCGGGTCAAAACTTACAGGCATCGTTTAAGCTGATAGGTATATAAAATTTTTAAAGAGCTCTGGGATCAGGAGAACAAAGATGATAAAAGGAATTTCTGGGTTATTTCTCAGCGTTGAAACCTTCCTGAGGTCAGCAAGAGTTTTGTCCAAGCTTTCAGCTGCAAAGGAAGGGGCTCCAAACTGTAGTGCCTCAATGCATCTGAACACAGATCATTTGAGGTTTGCTGTTTGTTCCCAGGCCTTTGGATGGTGTTGGGAACAGACAAGACCAAACTTCTCATGGACAGGGCTCCAACTAATGAGAATTGATTTTCTAATATCTCTGGAAGTCTTTTTTTTTTTTTTTCCCTCTGGAAATCTCCATCTGTTGAGAGAGGTGTTTGCAACCAAGGACTGAAGTCACTCCAGAGCCTTGGAGTGCCCATGGAGAACACAAACCTGGGGGGATTCATGAGCTCTGAGGGAATCATAAAAACCTTGGATTAAAAGGGACATTAAAGCCCATCCAGTGCCACCCCTACCACGGGCAGGGACACCTTCCACCGTCCCAGGGTTCTCCAAGTTCTGTCCAGCCTGACCTGGAACACTTCCAGGGATACAGCATCCTCAGCTTTCTGAGCAATCTCTACCAGAGCCTCTCTCCCCTCTGAGTGAAGAAAGTAGAACTCCTTTAATTACAGAGAACAGAGGAATTTTATGGTGTTTTCCTCCCCTTTGAAAAAAAAAAAAACCAAACAAACCCCCCCCCCCAAAACAAAACAAAACAAAACAAAACAACCCCCCCCAAAACAAAACAAAACAAAACAAACAAACAAACAAAAAACACCAAAAACAAAACCAGCAAGATGTGAGGAATTGCAGAAAAGACCTTTCTCCAGGATCGTGTGGTTATCCCAAAGGTACATTTCTGAGATGACAAAATTTTAGTACAAGCCTTAAAAATAATTAAGGAAGAACAATTTCATAACCAAAGTATTGCTAAAGAATCCCCTAAGTCCTCCTAGAAGAGCACCTCTTTTGAGTGATCTGCTCCTGAGGACATGCTGAAGGATTTCTGGCTGCAGGATCTGCTGAACAAGAAAAACTCCTTGATTTCTGAATTTTTCTGGATCTCACCCTGACACATTTGAAATGTGTGGGTTCTGTGCTGGCTCCTGTGCTTCAAAGAGACTTTCTGGACTTTCCTTCCCTTTCCCTTGAATTTGGCACCTCGTGTTAGTAATTAGTGATATTGGATACCACAGGAAATCACTTTGTAGGATATAATCCCACATCATTCCTGTGCTTGTATGAAGTCTGAATTCTCTTCCCACCTGAGACTGAGATTAATTTACAATTTTTAATGCTTGACAGAGCAGGTAAGAAACGTAACTCTGCGTTGAATTGAAGTGCATGTGCTGCTTCTCTCAGACCTCGTGTCCTGTCTAACATTCCGCACCTTCCTGTGCAAAATCCCAGTTTTCTGGTGCTGTCACACCCTTATTTTTGTCACTGTGCAGCCCCAAGATGCTCCTGTTAATGGCACTGGACGTTTTTGGCAACCTGAGGCTTCCTGGGCCCATGAGGTCAGTTTACAGCATTGCTACCAGCAGAGTAAAACCAGAATTATTTTACTATTTCCACCCAAGATAGGGTGGGTGAAACCTATCCCAATTTTTTCCGGGATGGCAGCACCAAGGCCAAAAGCAGAGGATCCAGGATTTTCTAACCAGGCCACAACACCACCTCTCCCTGAGGCCCTTCTGCTGCTTTTTCCCCCCTAAAAAATTGCACAGCAAACTCCAAATTCTGCCTTAAAGCCAGTGATGTGTAAAACAAGCTGTGGAGATTTATCATTCTGCTGCTGCTTGTTGACCTTAGCTCCTTTTCCCTTATCTTTAATAGAAGAGTGATTTTGTATTCCCGGGGTTGTTTCCGCCGCTGTTGACTCTAGGCCGCGAGGAGGCCGCGGCGAACAAAACAAGCTGTGCACCGGGAGTATTTTAAATATTTTCCTCTCTTTTCAGGTGGCATTTTGAGTTGCCAGGGTGGATAATGGCAGCCTGTGACACGTGTCAGCCCTGGGTGACAGGCAGCATGAGGGATAGATTTGGGATGGAGAGGAAATAAATGCGGGAATCGATGGCTTCTGCCAGCTGCAGTGAACTGTGCAGGCCCCTGCGCCTCGACAATTTCATGTTTTATGCAAAAGTGCAAACTCTCCTGGAATGTGTTAAGGAGTCTGTGCTCAAAAGCATTTACAGAAAGAGGGGAAGGAAATGTGGAGAGAGCAGAGCGGTGAGCAAAGCCCAGGTGGCTGCTTTGAGTAGCTGCTCACAACTTTGCCAGCTGTTTGCTTCCTAAAGACTGCAGCTCAAGATTTTAGCGCTAAAAACATCATTTCATGGGGTTTTGGAGTGATTACATTATCCCTCTTTAAGGGCATTTAAAGGTTGTGATATTGTTCCATTAACAGTCAGTAAAAAGGTTTTTTTTTCCTTAATTTTTTTCTTAGTGACATGAAGAAAATGTGGTAAAAATGGCCTTTCTTAGTTGGTCTCATCCCGCAGTGTAATTTATGTATTTATGTGATTGCCTCTCTTGCAGACCACTCTGGTCCTACTGAGTGCTTGGACCCTGCTTCTCTCCCTGGCTTTCAAAAGCCATTTTTGTCAGCCTGCATTTCAGTTCTTGCCATGAAGATCTGAAATGCGATATTCTTTTCAAGGTCTCTAACAATGCAAAGAGAGCCCCAGTTTTACAGTTGCAAATACCTGGGTGCAAATTTGCTGAATTGTTGTATTACTTTGAAATGTTTGATATCTGAAAATCAGGGAGTTAAATGCCTGTAACGTACTTATGGATTTATTGAGCATTAGAGGCTGAATTGAGTTAATTTTTATATTTTATTTTATTTTATTTTATTTTATTTTAAGTAAGGTTGGGCCAGGGTTAGCTTGATTATCTGAATCATCTGTCTTTGTCTACAAACATACAACTTTAAAAAAATTATGAATAATTCCTCAAGTCATGAGCTAGAAGGGTGAGATGATTAAAATTCATGTGGAGTCCACCCTTCTTGCCCTTTTGTGTTTTGGCCCTCTGAGTTCTTCTCTATTACTGCCAAAGATAAGAATAAAACTTTCTCAGGTCAAAGTGAAATTAATTTTGAAATTTCTTCAGTTGGATAAATTAAAACCCCATGAATCTGCAGGAGCTGCTGACACCGTGTAAAGAAAAATACCTGCATGATACAAAGGAGTTCTGAGAACTGGTACTGAATCTTGGATTTAAAAAAAGGCCTTTTATTGATTAAATCTGCAGTTTATATAAAGAAAAATAATTATCTCAGCTCTGACTTGGTACTCAATGTGAAGATGCCAAAATATCTGCCCACTAAAGTAAATTATTTCCTATATTTTTTGCCAATGCATTTCAGGGTATGAAACTGCAAAGGAATTTTGTTGGTTTTTTTTTTTTTTTCCCCTTGAGATATTTGTATTCAGGTAACCATCCATTAACGTGGATTTAATTCTAACATATGCAAAACAGGAGTGCAAAGAGTTTGGGTTTTATGCATGAACATTTTTGTTCTGAAAGTTTTTAGGCGTTTGCTCAGGAATTAGCCCTGCCTGGCATGAAAATGAGTCTCATTCCTGTTAGAAAAGGAGAAAAATCTGTCTGTGCTTCAAGGATTTCATAATGAAAACAGAAGGAGAAGGTCAGAACCTGATGTTGCAGTGTTTTTGTGGTTTTTTTTGTCCTACTCATATTTCACAGATTTCTAAATAATCACCAGCATCAGCAGCTGACCAATAATTAACTTCTCCAGGTAAAGGTGAATTAAGCAGCTGAAAGATTTGTTTCAAAACCTGCCAGTGGCAGAAATGACTTTTTTCTTTTCTTCCTTTTTTTTTTTTTTCCTAGTGGAATCATATTTTATTTAGATTTGGGATTTTTTTTACTTTAAAATGAAGCAATAAAACCTTTAAATGTTTTCTCCTGCATCCCTGTTTCTCCTGTGCTGCTGCTCTGAGTGATGGAGCCAAACCCGAGCCTCACACTTTGAATAATGCATTAATTTCTCTGCAAGATGTGCAAGGCTGGAGACTCATTTTTGTCAGGATTCTGCTTCTGGTTACTTTGAACAGAAACTTTTTTGTTCCAGCTGAATGTTGAGGGGGAAATTCTTGGATGTTCCTGTGCAATGCCCAATTTATCCAGTGGAAAGCGTGCTCCACTGGAGCTTCCCACCTGGAATTTATGGCTTAGGCTTGTTATTGTTGGGATTTCTCATTTTTCTGCAATTGTTCATCCCTCAGACTGGCAAAATGCTCTGTGAGCGGTGAAATTGAGGGAAGTGACAACAAAGCCTCTCCTTTGCTGTTTGTTCCTTTTAAATTCAATGAAAATGTCCCTTAAAAAGGGGCTAAATGGCAAAAGCAAAGGGCCAGCACTTCAAAATGGATTTCAAAAGGATTTCTCCAGCTTGTATATGAAGTTTTTCTGCAGTTGAAAAGCTGAAGCGGCCCCATCTCCCTGAAATGAGATATTGGCCATGCTTCATGGGAAGGAAAATTGAAGTCCCCAAAGGTCTTGGGACGCTCAGGTCCCTTGGAAAGGCTCTCACAGAAGTGTCTCGGACAGAGAATAAATTCCAGCTTAAATCTTTATTAGAAAAGTGAGGTTTTGGGCAAGGGTTAAATATTTTGTCTCTTGGGTCAAACATGCATTTGATAAATCCTCCAACCCTGAAAGGGGAGAAGCGCAGGGCAAATTAACAAACGCCACTGCTGGCTCTAATTTGAGCACTGTCACTGCTTTGACAGATTCATTTTCTTTCCCCCACTGTGATTGAGAAGTGTCCCTGCCTGGGGCTGGGGGAGCTGCAGGAAGGGCAGTGCTGAAGGTCAGCTGGCTCTCAGGAATTTTATTTCCCTGCCACTTCTGCCTGCTTAGGGTCAAGGCTCTTCTCCTTGCTCCTGGAAAATGTAGGAAGCAATTAAGATTGATTCATGCCATGAGCTATTTGACTTATTTTGGGGTTGATTGTCTGGGCTCTTTCTAGCAGGAGGAAGAAAAAAACCAAATATTCTCCTGCCCAACCTCATCACTTGGTCTGGAAAAACTTCCAACACACTGGGCAAGTCTTTAGAAGAGTTGATTTTTTTTCTTTCTGTTAAGAATTTGAGGGGATTATTAATCATAACGCCAAGTCTCTTCACCAATTAATGGGTTTATCACCTGTTATTAATCAAGCGTTGTTTACTGCACTCTTTCTAAATGCCATTTTATATTTTTACCTGTTCTTCACACCCAGCTTGTTGTACCCCCAATTGTTTTTATATTTCATGAAAAACCAAAAGAGATTCACAAGCAAAATAACCTCTGGATTTTTTATTTTTTTTTTAATACAAGTGCTATTTCTTTAAATGGAAAATTCTTACAGGTGTTAATGGGGATTTAATGAATATGCAGCATTTTGAGACAAAAAAAAGCTGAAACTTTGCTCACAGTTTCCATGGAACTGCAGAGCAAACGTGGCGAAATGAGGAGATTTGAAGCACAACCCAAGGTGTTTTACAGCCTCACCCTATCTCAAGGCACAGCATCTTTCCCTGGTCCCTTGGGAATGGCACCACCAACATCCCACCTTCCCCACTCTGCCTCCCACTGGGGCAAATCTAGATCCCAGGGAAGGACCAAGGAGCTGAGAAAGCAGCACCTGCTCTGAACTCGAACTCCTCGGCTCATTGCATTCCTAAGAATATTCTTAAAGCACCTTCTGCTTTTCCTCACCCATGAAATTACTTCTGCATAACCAGCTCTGACTGCCCTGTCCAGTATCCATCTCTTCTCCAATGGCTCCAGTGCATCCTCGGAATGCCAACGACCTTTTATTGCTGCTGTGTCAGCCCACAGCAGAGAAATGCATCCTCTGTCTGCACAGGGAAGATCTTTTTCTGGGGACGTGGAGAGCCACCTGTGCATATTAAACAGCTCAATATTGGTTATTAAATCGCAGGGGGAAATGAGATTTGGTTGAAAGGAGGCTTTGCCTTCCCCCTCTCCCAGTTTGGCAGGTGAGATGTGGCCCTGGACACCTCAAGGAGACCGTGCTGAGCGTGTCACAAAGTTCTGAAGCTTTTGCATTTGCTGTGATCACTGATAAATTAATTAAGCTCCTTTTAAAGGCGATGGGAGCGGCCTATTTATAGCTGAGAGCGTATTTACCAGCCTCAGAGGGAAACTGCAATTACATTTTCAGTTTAAAGATGTCATTGTCTGCGCTGACCTTTCCTTGCTTTCTCCTGCCCTTCAAAGCAGAGTGAATTCCTGGGAAGCGCCAGGCTGGAAACTCGAGGAGTTTGTTGTCAGGTTGGAGGGCAGAGGCTGTGCCAGCACTGAGACAGCTCTCCCAGAGAGCTCTGAGAATGCTGCTTTTCCTTCCAAACCCATCCCTGCAGGACTTGGGAAGCATCCCACCATCCAGGCTGGGATGGAGAAGCTGGAGGAGCCTCCCAGGGCCAGCCAGGATGGGGAGAAGGTGCAGAGCTCACCCAGCCCTGGCACTCTGCCCCAAAATCCTGTGGGAGTCCTCTTCATCTCGGTGTGCTGTGGGGTGAGGTGGGAATTTGTGGAATTTCTGGCTGTGAAAGCCTCTCCTGCTGGAGAGGGAAGTGCCACCCTGCAAGCAACAGATTCCAGAGGCAACCACAGAATCCTAGAGTTGGATGAGACCTTGAAGATCTCATTCCAGGGACACCTCCCACTGTCCCAGGCTGCTCCAAGCCCCAATGTCCATCCTGGCCTTGGACATTTCCAGGGATCCAGGGGCAGCCACAGCTGCTCTGGGCACCCTGTGCCTCTGGATGAGCCATAACATCTTTAATTCCTTAATGAAGGGATATTTTTCTTATCCCACGTGCTCCAATTCCATTTTACTCATCCCCCACTGTCCTGTGCAGCCCCCAGAGCTGATACACTTTTATTTTTAAAGCTGGATATTGTTTTCTTTCTTACAAGGAGAAGGAATTACAGGTTATTCCCTTTTTAATGAAAGATCCTTTGTATTTTATTTTTTTTTCCACAAAAACACCTTTGATTTTTTTTTCTTTTTAACTAAGATTCCCCCAACTTCCTGCTGCCCGTTCATATTTCAGAAGACAAGCCATGCAGATTTTTTGAGTCTGGAACAACAAACGCCGTTCCAAAGCAGCTTAAAAATCCTCTTGAGGAAAAGCATCTCCCAGTTCCAGATGGCTCCTGAATTTATTGTCATTACAGTGGCGTTTGCTACAGGAGAATGAGTTTCCTCTGGGGGAACAGAACCCCACACTGTGACACCGGGACAGATGCTTGGAGCTCCGTGTCCAGGACATTTATCCACTGGACAGAAGCTCCATGTGATGCCTTCAGTTTGAGCTTTGATGTTTTTCAGGTTCTGTGCTGCCCAGGGGTGCAGCTCTCAGCCTCACACTCAGGGTCACTCAGCTCTGCACAGAGCAGGGACACAAAACAAATCCTGTTCCTGCTGCACACCAAGGACAACTTTCAGCCCAACAGCACAAACAAGGGTGGCTGGAGGGAGGGACAAGAAGGATGGGACCTCACAGCCTGGAGCTGGAATTGGGCAATTCAACCCCAAAATGGAAATGGACCAAAACTGATCCAAGTGTGAGACCTGGTGACCATTTGTCCATTTTGTGACCATTTTGTGACCATTTTGTGTCCATTTGAGGTCCATTTTGTGACCATTTTGGGTCCACTTTGTGACCATTTTGTGTCCATTTGAGGTCCATTTTTTGACCATTTTGGGTCTACTTTGTGACCATTTTGTGTCCATTTGAGGTCCATTTTTTGACCATTTTGGGTCCACTTTGTGACCATTTTGTGTCCATTTGAGGTCCATTTTGTGACCATTTTGTGTCCATTTTGTGACCATTTTGTG
The DNA here is from genome assembly GCA_016584745.2 of Phylloscopus trochilus trochilus. Lineage (NCBI taxonomy): Eukaryota > Metazoa > Chordata > Aves > Passeriformes > Phylloscopidae > Phylloscopus > Phylloscopus trochilus. The sequence continues at coordinate 17,615,904 of WQNJ02000041.1, read as the reverse complement.
ACCATTTTGTGTCCATTTTGGGTCCACCTTGATTGCAGCCCTGGCCACGCTCTTGTCCTGCCCAAGGTGCACCCTAAAGGCCTTTCAATAAATCTGTATTTTATTCTCCGGCTCTGCCCAGTCTCTGCTCCAGCTCAGCCCTCCCAAGGCATCGTGTGGAGCCTGAGGACAAGGAATGATTGACATTCCTGCCCAGACCTTGTGCTTCCCCAAGAACCCGTGGTGACACGTGGGAAGGGATGTGCCTGGAACATCAGCAGGCAGGTGATGTCTGCTCTAAACAAGGAGCCAAACCGCATCCAGCCTCTCCTTGCCGTGGAAATAAAAACAACAGCCATCCTCAAGGAGGGATTTAAATGACAATCAACAATATTTAAATTTTAAGCCGTGCCTTATCGAGGTTTGTGTGAGGGGAGGCAGAAGGAGCAGCGCCTGGCCTGACAAGGCGCTGCCACCTCCGAGCTGGTGCCACTTCAGATGTCAAATTCCAGGGCAGAGGAAGGAAAATTGGACACGATGAAAGGTGAAAGACAGCGACTGCCGTGCAGTTCTCTGCTTCCTCCTTTCCCTCCTGTGCCTGTGCTGTGCTGTGCTCTGCTGCATTCCCACCACTCCCCAGACAGAAATGGGATTTTGTGGAGTTATTTTATTTCTTTATTTTGTTTGTCCAAATAAAGCTGCCTTTGTCTTTTCAAACTCTGAACTTCAAGGAGAAAACGCGTGGCTTGGTGGATGTTTTGAGAATGAATTTAGATCTCTTTTCTTTTTTTTTTTTTTAAGAGTAAGATTTAATTTTCCCAATTCTGTTTATTTCAGAATTCAGTCACCTTTTGGAGGTTCTTGCTTCTCCAAGGTTATTAATCCGCCTGACTTCTCCAGGCTTTGCCACATCTTTTGTAGGCTTTAATTGAATGTAGCACTTTAATGTCACCTGTGGTAATCCATTTAATGACCCTGCAAGGAACAGCTTAGAGGGGGAAGATTTTCTTCCAACGTTCAAATCTTGTTTTTGAGGTATTTTAGGTTCCGAAATGACATCAGAGAATCCACTCCTCTCTCAGCTGATGGGTTGGGTAGAAATCTGCACCTCTTCATTTCACTGCATCTCCCAAATGTGACACAGAATCCCTGCAGTTGTGTCATCACTTGGAGCTGATAAACTTTTCCTCCATAAAAATTTTCTATTTCTAGTCATGGAAGATGCTGCTGAGTGTGTTCTAAGCCCCTCAACTTTCCAAATTCTTCTGTTTGGGATGTAGCTGGACAATGAGCACTTCTCTCTCCATGTACTCTTGATTTTCTTGAGCAATCCTGATCTGGTCTCTCTCCTGTGCAGTGATGATTACAAAATGTTCTGATGGAGTTTGACACCAAAAAAAGAGACTTTTTAAAGTCTGCTAGAAAGGCTTGATGGTTACAGAAAGGTGACTGTTAAAAATTCAATTGTAGCCTGGCAAAAAAAGGGGTTTCGTAGAGGGAGTAGAAAATAAATAGCAAAGGAAATTCCACCAGTGTGGAGAAATAAGAAATCTGCTTGATTATTTTAAATGTTGTGCCCTGTGTGCATCCACTGTCCATCAACACAACTTTCAGTCTGCCTTCACCCTTTTTTACATACTCCCAGCATCCAGATGCTTCTTTGGAAGTTATGATTTGGCCACTTTTAATGAGAAAAATATTAACTACTGAATTTATGTCAACAGAAATGTGCTGTGCTAATATTTGAGTTAACACTGAATTGAAAATCTCAGTGGGTTTTACTTTACTGAAGCCTTTTGGATTAGGAATTATTATTTATTTCTTCAAGTGTTTTTTATTTTTTTCTTTGAATTTTGTCCACTAGGTAATTAATACTTACCAGAAGTTTGGTGGAATTATATATTTAATAGCTGGATTTCATTAAACAGAGCAATAAAAGGAGCTGTTCCTTATGAAGGCATTGTGATGAGCCTTGTGGTAAGTTGGAGGTTTCATTTCTTCAAGAGCCTTTCCTGAGGGGAAAAAAATTCCCAAATTAATCCTGTTGACTTGCAATAATCTAAATACTAGCCAGGCACAGCCAGATTGCTCTACATTTCTCCCAGTGCTAATGAGAAAAATCAGATTTTTGTCTAAATAAACACAAAATCAGAGCTGCGTGTAAGCAGGTTCTGAGTGCTGAGACACCTTTCCAGCTGAAACAGCTCTGGAATTCTGCATCTTTTTTGTGCTGCTTGAGGAGATTTTGCAAAACCAAATTTATGAACATATGGCCAAGGTTTGAAGTGCTTTTGCAGCACAATTTTGTAGCTAATGTCACTTTTCCAGTGACAACGGGGACAGTTATTCTGATGGCTGCATCTCTACTAAAAGTTGGAAATTTGGGAGAGAGGGTGTTGGCAATGAGCATCTCTGCCTGCTCCAAATGGGAATGTTGGAGCTGTTTCCAAGGGAAGGAAAACAGGGATTCAGGGAAAAAGAAATCCAGGGACAAAGCAAAAATTCAGCAGCAAAAGAAATGATTCTTCTCAGAGGCTCAGTTGGGTTTCTCCTGCTCTTAAATTGTGGCTAAAGGTAAAATTTACTCTTCTGTCAATAAAAGATGAATTTCTGAACCCACATTCTGTGATCAGGCACCACAATGTATCAGATAAATCCTTTTTGTTTAGGTTAGAGGAAACCCAGGTTTTGCAGACACTGGCATTGTGTTTTCAGAATGGGGGTGGATTGCCAGTCACATCTGGCAATATCTTTTGTGTTGCTTCTTCCAGGGATTCCTCTGAGGGACCAGAAAATGGGAATGTGCCTTCAGGATAGAAGGAGGATGAGAAGACTCGTCTTTAATCCATAAAGTGTGGTCAGTTCCTTCCAGATGTGGGCTGAAATTCCAGATGTGTCCTTAGAATCCAGGAGTTAGTACTGGGATGACTGATAGCCACACCTCCAGCAAGGAATAATCCAGCAAAATGTTTGAGGGATCGTGGACTGGTTTGGTTTGGAAGGGACCCTAAAGCTCATCCAGTTCCACCTCCACCATCCCAGGCTGCTCCAAGCCCCTTCCAACCTGGCCTTGGACACTTCCAGCGGTCCAGGGACAAGCCACATCTTCTCTGGATAATGATGGGGACAGATTGATAAACAGAATTTTTAAAGGGATTGTATCAGGGAAAGATCCCAAAGGAAGTGCTGGTTTTATTTTGGTTGACTTAAAAATACTTTGGTGTGAGACCTCACCTCCTCCTTGAAGAAAGGAGCTGATTGGGTTCTCCTTTGTGGTGGTTGAATGTTAAATTCCACCTTTCTTTCACAGGCATTATGCTAAAAGGATAAACAGAGAGATTTTATTGAATGTACGCGAGCAAACAGAATTTTTCAAAACAATTTCTGAATGAGGCCTGACATCCAAAGTGGCTCCTGTAAAATATTTCATATTATTTTGGTGTTCTGACTGAAATTCTTGCGAAGCAACTGCTCTTTCTGAACAGTAACTAATTATGCTGAAAGGATTACTGCTGTCATTTTAAGAGCAGCAAAATGATAAAGCACAAAAATGGGCAGAGAGTTCGTGATTTGCAGTCTCAGAAGAGCAAATGGAATTAACTGGAAATAACTCCTTACGTTGCTGCAGTCAGAAATGGGCAGGGTGTGCTATTTCCACTGAAGCTGCAGAACTTCATTTGGTTTGTTGCTTTGATTTGCTCTCACTCTGATTAAATTTGAATGTGACCGTGCCTCTTGCAGGAGTAAATATTGCTCAGCAGAAGACCCACAGATGGTGGTCCCTTGTTAAAGGCTGAAAGGTGTCACTGTGTGGGTCTCAGGAAGATTTCTAAGGGAAATAAAGGGGGATTTTTAAGGGATTCAAGGTGTTTTTCCTGCTCAGTTTGAATTACAGGGTCCTTTGTCAGCTCTTTGCACGTGGGAGCCTCGTCTGTGTGATTTGAATGCTCTGCAGGGCCAAGTCCTTTGTGGGCCTGGGCTATTCCCAGTCTTTGCTGTTGTGTTCTTCACTCTTTCCTGAGGAAAATCAGTGTGGTGCTTTTGGACTTGGGGCCTGCCCTGGTGTGGTTCTGATGATGATTTTTGGTGGGGCAGGAATTAGAGATTCCTTCCATGGCAGTGACCAGATGGATTTGGGATTGAGGCTTCTCTTCATTTGACACCCTTGAGTTGTGGCCCTCAGCCTTCTCAAGAGGTGGATGTTTGCTGTGGCCAGGAAAGAGGGATTTTGTCTTCCAAAAACCTCCACAATTAAAGTTAGGGCAATTCTCCAGCTGTGCTGGACTTGTGCATCTGATGGATTTGGGGGTCTGCTGGCTGCAGATGGATTTGGGAGTCTGATAGCTGCATATGGATTTGAGGGTTTGCTGGCTGCAGATGGATTTGGATGCAGCCTCAGAAATGAATTTGAGGGTTATTCCAGCAGCTCCAGCAGGTGTGGCAATGTGCATCCTGCTTACCTGGAAGCTTTTGATTTTAATTCACACCTTCCTGAACGAAACTGAGCTCAAAGAAGTGAGCAGATCCCATCAGCTTTTGAAGAAAGACCTTGAGAGCTTGTGAGGAGAATTAGGAGAAGATGAAAGAGGCAGCGTGGGGGGTGTTGAGATGGAGATGAACTGCAGGGCACTTCTCTAATTAGTTTAAGGATTTATTATCTTTTCGTATTTATGAACTTTTGATATAAATCTGTGGCAACATCTGAGGGTCTTCATGGAATTTTCAGCTTCCTCCTCAACCTCTTTATATTTTTTTTAGGTCAAAAGGGCACTTCTGCTCTGTTTGGAACAATGGCTTGGTATTAGAATAAAAAGGGACAATCATAATAATAAATAACTTGCTTAAAACTTGCTCAGAGAGATCCTTCCCAGCATTTTCTCAGGACTTCAGAGCTTGAGTTGCCAACTCTCCTCTGGAGTATTGTTCCATGGTCAAATGTACCCCCAAGGACAATGAATTTTTCATTGGGTTCTAAATGTTGGGTTTTTCTCTCGTTTAAAACCATGCCTGATCCCCAAACTGTGCATCTTGTTGGACTGATTCATGCATAAAAATGCATTTTTAGCTGCATTTGCTTCACTAAATGCATTTCCTTCCTCTCTTGCCAAAAGCTGATGCAGACCTGTGCTGGATGTTTTTTTCCAGGCAATAGAAACGGTGTGATTATGCATAATAGTGATTAAAAACCATTATGTTAATATAATGGGTGTAAAGCCACCGGTTTGATTTGAGGAACCTGAGGGGGAAAAATCCATTTTGGAGAATTGTGGCAGCCCTTGTTTGTGTGCAAGGACCTCATCAAAAACATTGCAGCTAATTACACCCTGGTTTGTGAGACTTGTACACTGGAATTGTTAAACTGTACCCTGGGCTGCACTGGGGTGGTTTTGTCACATCCATGGAGAAATTGTGCATTTTGGTGGTTTTTTTTTTTTTCAAATGGATCAGATTGTCCCTGTTAAGATAATGCCAATGGGATGGGACTTTGTCATGGGATGATGGCCTTGCTCTGGATGCTGTGGAGGGAAAGCTGGGACATTTATCAGAAATAAGCATCCAGGTGAAGTGGAGATGTTTATTTCCAAAGCCAGGAGGCTTTTATCCTGTCCAAACTGTCTATAGGATGTGTTTTTTTCTGTATTTTCCCCCCTTTTATCTGCATCTACACCAAGTGAGTGATGGGCAGGATTCTGACATTTTGCTTTAATGGTGCTGCAGGTTTTTGTGTTGCTGAAAAACTGTGCCCTGGGTGGATCTAAGATTAGAGTCACGTTTTAGGAATGGAAGATGCAATCATTTCTTGAGAAATCTGGGAATCACAGCAAGATTCCTGCATGTGAGCAGGGGGTATTCAGTTTTCCATGCAGGGGGAGCGGGTTCCCATGGTGAGAGGGCAGGGTTGGATGGGATATTGGGATGAAATTCCTCCTTGTGAGGGTGGGAGGGACTGGGATGGAATTCCCAGAGAAGCTGTTGCTGCCCCTGGATCCCTGGAAGTGTCCAAGACCAGGCTGGACAGGGCTTGGAGCACCCTGGGATGAAGCTGCCCCTGCCCATGGCAAATCTTCCAAGATTAATTCCACTTGTGATGGAAAAGGGCAGCCCTGAGAGTGGACCCAAAAAACCCAGCAATGAGAGACACCTGAACATGAAATCTGAGCAAGCTGAGCTCCAGCAGAGCTTTTGCTGTTCCAGGGGTGCCAGCAGCCCTGGATGGAAGGGGCACCTCAAGGCCTGGCACTGCTCCTTGTCAAAGTGATTCCCAGGGAGCTGCTGAGGGCACCCAGGGTTGAGCTGATGCTGGGATGCCCAACAGGAGCCTGTTAAAGTCAGCTCGAGGATCACAGCTTGCTCCAGAGGGGGTTGGATCAGGCCCCAGCAGCTGAGAGGTTTTTGTTCTCTCTGTTTGATATGCATCTGCCAAGACTGGTGCAATAATGGGAAAAGGCTCCTTGACCCCAAACTCTGCCGCTGGCGGCATCCTCGGGAGGAGAGGGGTGAAAAATTTGCATTTACATGAGGTTTCCTATTCATGAATACATTACCCAGCAATTCTGGGTGGATAAGTGCTGGTGAGTGTTTATCTGGCCAGTGTCCACGGCCAGAAGTTACAGATCTTGCTGCTGGAAGGAAAAATAAGCGTAGGAAAAACGCAGGAATTGGGGATGTGTGAGCAGTGGGAATAACTCTCAGCTCATCTACTGCCCAGTTGCCTGAGGTGTGGTGAGCACTGCAGCTCAGAGCTCTGCCCCAAACCCACTCCCGTTTCTCCACGTGGGAAAAAAGTGAATCCAGGGATTAACGTGGGTGGGGTGGCACTGAGGTGACCTCACCTGGAACCTTGTGAGCAGTTTTGGGCACTGCAGTAGAAGAAAGAGATTGAACTATTAGAGAGAGTGCAGAGGAGGTCAGTGAAGATGGTGAAGGGTCTGGAGGGGAAGCAGGATGAGGGCACTTGGAATGTTCAGCTGGAGAAGAGTTGACTGAGGGGAAACTCTTTGGGATCTGCAGCTTCCTCATGAGGAGAAGAGCAGGGACAGACACTGATTTCTCCTCTGGAACAACTGGAGCTGTGCCAGGGAGGTTTAGGTTGGAAATCAGGGAAAGATTCTTCCCCCTGGGGGTGTTCAGGCACTGGAACAGGGAAGGAAAAGATAAATAATTGATTATTGATTGCTCCCACCTCAGAGCAGCGTGGGTGCAGGATCACAGCACACAAAACCTGCTTTGTGCTCTTCCAAGCCTGCACCAAGCTGGAGAAATAGATTTTGTTTTCTCGTCAATGAAATATTAATTGCGTGTTTGTATTTTGGTGTGGCCTAAAGTGAATATTAAAGTGCCCATAAATAAAACATTGCCAACTTTAATACAGGATGGGGTTTTCTCACATTTGTCTTAAATGAGCTCATTACAGTGGAGAAGGCAATAAATATTTGATTTCAGGGCATGTTAATGAGGTGCTTGCTCGTGAATTCAAAGTGTTTAGCAGAGTTTTCTCTCCCCTTCAAACATGTTATATAGTGCAAACATTTTGAATTATTTAATCAGGAGGATCTTTAAGCACTCCGCTGCTGTGTTTAAAAACCTAAACCCACAAAGCCACAGAAGCAATTAATGGCTGCAGCTTCCCAAACAGACGATAATTTGGTGAATAATATTGTTTGTTTTCAGTTCAGGGTTTCCATGGAGGGCTTCCCTGCCTTTGGAGCTCTCCCTGCACACAGTGTGGTGCAGCAGTGGTGTTCAGCCCATGTGGGCACGCTTTTAACAGGTTTTATTGGCATTTTAACCCAACTGGGTTGTGCCATCAAGGCTGTTCTAACCCAGATGCAAACTGTGGGGTTTAAGTTTTGCTGTTAAATCCAGATTTCTCACCGGTCACCCCCACATTCTGATGGAAGTGCTGCAGCTGTTGGAGAGCAGAGGTGGAGATGGGAGGGCCCAGCCTGGTGGAATTTGGTTTCTTTCCCTTGCAGCTCTTCTTCTCCTCTTTGCCTGGCCTGGTATGAAATTTATATATTGTTACACTCTGTGGTGGACTGGGTTGGTCTAGGTTGTTGTAATTGCACATATAATTATGATTATACCTCTATTATGGAGGGAATTCCTCCCTGTGAGGGTGAGGAGGGACAAGGAAATTGCCAGCCCAGGCCCAGCAGGCAGAAATGGAATTTGTCCTAAAAAGTGGTAAAACCACATTGAGGTTCATCTCCTTTCCCAAAAAACAAAGGCACTTTTCTCAAATGCTACTCCAAAATTTCTGCACTGGGTTCCGTGTTTTCCTCCTCGTGGTTTCCTGGAGGAGGGAAGATGACCCAAATGATTCAGGATATATTATATTTTATAGTCAGGATATGTTATATATATTTTCAACAAGGTATCCCAGTGCTATTTCACCAGGCTTAATCTCAGTTTTAAACCTGTTTTCCCCTCAGGAAATGGCTGCTGAAGCATTTTGTGCAACGCAGACTCGGCTTTTAAACGGCATGAAAGTTAAAATGCAAACCTAAATTCAATTAAATATTAAATTTAAAGCCATTTATGCTGAAAACACTGAATTGTGAGGAAGCAAAACCAGCTCTGGAAATTGAGGAGCTGAGGTCTGGGTCAAGATTCCTGAGTCTTTTCATCCAGGAGCTGGAATCAGCCCTGATTTAGGAAACATTCAGGGTTCGTCCCAGGAAAACAAGGCCTTGACTTGCTAAAAATTAAATATACTAAGCTTAGTCTGGAATGTTTATCAGAAAAATAACCAAATAAAAAACCCCAAACCCAACTAAACCCAAAAGATATTGCAGTGATGAATGGTTTTAATTAGAAGTAGGTAAAGACCACATTAAAAAAGATGATAATTTCAAGCAGTTTCTGTACTTTAGTGCTCCTGGAAGGCAAAGAGTGTTAATTCCTGGAGCAAGAATTGGAGAAGTAATTTGGCTTGGCTTTAATTTAGTAATGATACAATCTAGCTATAATTAAATGGGAGCAAAAAAAAAAACAAAAAACCCGGGGAACAAAATTTAGTTAATTTAGGCCCAAACTTGGTTTGTTCCTCTGTAGTTAATTTGCTCTTTAAATTGAGAAGCATCACCATCCTCAGGTAAATAGAAGTGCAATCAACAACCCATAAATTCCACAATCTTACTTAAGTAGTGTGTGAGGGGGAAAAAAGTGGTAGGAAAATCCTTAAATTAAGATTGTCCTGGATCATAAACTCCTCTCTAGTTGAGAGGCCTAATTGTGACAAAAACTGAACCACTGTGATTGATGTTTTTGGCTTAGAGATTTGAATCTGTTCTTTTTTTAATCAGTGTTGCTAGATTTTCATAAATTTGACTTTTTTTTTTGATTTCCCAGCCCATGAAGATTGCTGATAGATTCAGAAACACAAGATCAAATTTCAAAATAATTTGCTAAATCTTCCACAAGATCCTTGAAAATAAAATTTTGAAAATAAAAATCGAAGCCGCGTTCAAATTCTTTTCTTTAGTGAGTTAGAAACACATGCCCATCCACAGCAGACATTTGCTAATGAGGAATTATATTTATATATGAATAATAATTAATATAATGTAATTTAATATAAATACATAATATAATATAGTATATAGTATATAGTATATAGTATATAGTATATAGTATATAGTATATAGTATATAGTACATGATAATGATATATGATATACGATATACGATATACGATATAATATATAATATATAATATATAATTATATAATATTATATAATATATAATATATTATATGTTATATGTTATATATTATATATTATATATTATGTATTTTATGGTATATTGTAATGTTGTATGTTATATATTATATATTATATGTTATATAGATATATAATATATATTACATATACTATATTATATATAGTATATTATATATTATATAAAATTATAATTATAATTACATTTATAAAGTTTTAAAATTTATCTCCAGGAGCAGCAGATGACTCTCTGCATGCATCTGGATAATCTGACTCTGTCAATAGTGATCCCTGCTTTCTGCAGCTGCTGTCCATCCCTCTGGGAAATGGATTCTGTCTGTAATATTCCCTGTGCAGGTGTTGGTTGTTGATTCTGCAGTTTTATTCCTGCTACTTTCCTTTTCCTGAGAAGGAGGAGAAACTTCCTTAATCCCAGGCAGAGATAGAAATATAAATGACAGCTAAAACAAAAATAAATAATAAAATATTGGAATTTCCTGCCCTTCTGCAGCTCTGGGAATACTCCTGGTGCTGAGGAGGGAGGATAAGCATGACTGCCTGTGTCTCTTTGAAGTGCTTTATCAGTGCTCTTCAAAAATATCAAAGGAGAAACTTATTCCATGTAAAAAATTCTGATTGCACCCTCTTGGGCTGGGTCTGACACAGCTCCCATGCATCCATGAGGTGACTTCCTGAATATTTGGTGAAAAAACGGCATTTTCAGGGATGAAATTTTTTTCTGAGGCCACTTTTCACTTCTGCCACCATTTTTCAGGTTTGTTTTGATTTTGTTCCGAGGGCCACGGGCTCCTCCTTTGCTCCTGGGCTGCACCGCAGTGTTAAACCCCAGTTTCAGCAGTTTAAAATCTACAAATTTTCATGGAACAAAGCTTCATTTTGAGGTGGCTGTGAGTGCCTGGAGTTCCAGGGTTTTGAGGCCATACCTCACAAATTGGCAGCTTTTTGTTTGGTGAAATATTCAGCCCTGCTCCTCCTCCTCTGACTCACTGACTGTTACCTCCTTGGTTGAATTTGCTGCTTCTGGATGTCCTCTGGCATTCTCTCTTTTGTTTGAAATGAGGGAAGAGCAGGATCCTATTTCACCTGAACAGGTTTCTTAATTACTGAGGAAAAGGAACTTATGCATTTGTATTTTCAGATCCCTCCTCCTGGTCATTTTTAAATGACTTTACAGTTAGTGTAGAAATACATTTTCAACAACTTCTGTAACGAAATCCTCTTTTGTGTCCCTCTTAATTACTGGCTTATCTCTTATTTTTATTTTACTGCTCTTCCTATTTCATTCCCAATCCTCCATCCATCAAAAAAAATCTTTCTAAATAGCTAAATAAAAAGTGCAATTTTTTTTTTCCTCCTGTTTAATGCGAGCCCAGGCTGTGATGGCTGTGACATCTCTTACTAAGGGAGAACAAAGAAACCACTCAACTCCAAATAATCCAAGTCTGCCTTGTCAGAGTTGGGGTATGGGGCCTATTAAAGCTTTATTGCAAAAGCAGTGGTGCTTAAACAAACTTACAGACCTTTATGGGCCTGGCTCTGCAGTGGCAGAAATAAAAAAAAAGAGAAAATCTTATGTAAAAAAATCTTTATACTTTTACATAATGTTTCAGTGCAGCCTCTGAGCTGCTATGGAATCATTCTGCAGCAGTTACCTGTGATCATTTTAGGGAAATCCAGGATTAATTTAGGGCAAACTGACAGATTTGATCTTGTTAAAATCAAATTTCATTCAAAGGTAGCAGAACTATCTCAAAATTCTAATATGGCATTAAATCAGTGAGATGTGATTTTTTTTTTCAACTTAGAAATGTTTTATTCCATGTTCTGGGGTTTGTTTCTGGGAAGAGGCTGAGGAGAGCATGGTCCAGGTGGATAAACCCTGATGGGAGGACAGAGGACAGAGCTGTCCCAGGGCAGGAGAGATGTTTGCAGCTGAGTTCCACCTGGAGAGGGAAATTCAGGGGGAGAAATCCAGGAGTTTTCCTTCTGCCGTTGGTTAGAAATGGGAGCTCATGGCTTTTGTGGGCAGATAGGGGAAGTTTTTGGTAGAAAATCTAAATTTTTTCGAATTCTGAAGGATTTTACAGCGGGGCTTTGCTTATGAACAACTTTGCCACCCCACCCTTCTCTTTCCTCAGCCAGGGGCTTTTCCTTCCCTTTGACAGCTGCTCAGGGAAGTGATTCCAGGAGCTCTTGACTGGTTTTTTTGGGATCCTGAGCCGAGCCTACACAACACCATCAACATCTTAGGGTGCTCTTAAAATGCCAGGGAAGGACCCACAGAGATTTGCAAAAAAAAAAGTGGTTTATTTTGCATATCCAAATGGGAATTTGGGAATGGGAACATGGAAGCTGGCACCTCGGACCATTAACCATCAGGTCTGCAGCGAGGTTTTGTTCCTGACATTTCAGTGCAGATCTGATTTATGGGGTTTATTACTCCTCTTTAAGGGATGATGTGTCTGCATCCAAACCCAGGAGGTGCTCTGGGAGCTTAAAAAGAGGAAAGGGAAAATTCTTCCTTTTGGGAAGCCCAATTAGGGGGATAAATGGCACAGGTGACTTCACTAATTTATGTTGCCTGTGATTGCTGGGATGAAACACGAGCCACAGGCTGTTCCTCTGCTCCTCGGGGCTTTGGGTAGTTTACTGTTTGTGGCTGTAAAAACACAACAGGGAATACCTGAACATATGCTGGAGCTCAAGGGGAGCTGGGAAACATCAAATGCCTCTTCCTGAAGTGTTTGTGTGCAGAAAAAGGAGCTCTGACGCTGTGATTTCCAAACCCTGTTGGAACACGCTCTTGGAAAACGCTTCACCAAAGGTGCTGCCTCTTAAATACCTAAATGATCCTGAAAATTATCCTGAAAAACCTCTTCTTGTTCATTAAAACAGCTTCCCCCTTGATGGGTTCATCTGTCAGGGCAGGGCTCCACTGCCCACAGGGTTCCTTGGTTATTTAGCATTTCCCTCAATATTCAAGGAGGAAAATGACAAAAAATGGGATGTGATTCCACAGCTCTTGCAGCTCTCATCTAATAAAATGTTATCCTGTAAAATATTAAAGTGTCAGCCCTCAGGGAGCTCTGGATGGGGATCCAGCTGAACACCTGAAGTGGTTCCTGCTGGGATGAGCTGATCCAGCCCCAAATCCAACCTCCCTGGTATCTGCTCCTCAGGAATTCTCTGAGACCCTCTGAACAAAATGCAATTTAAAATATGATCCTAACAGGGAATCCACACAGTGGTGGCTCCTGTGCTGAGCTGTAGTAAAATCCTAAAACATTTTGGTTAAAAGGAGGCAGGTTCTGAAATTTATGGGAAATGCTGGGTTCCTTTGGGGTTTTGGTCAGGTGAGAAAGGGAAGCTTGCCTGAAATGACTGAAATTCTTTTTCCTTTTGCCAAAAGGTGGAAATCTCAGAATTAATCTGATTCACAGAGAATTTCTGGAGTGAATTTTTGGTTTACTTGTCCAAGACATTTGGGGTAAGCTTTAGATTCATTTTGCAATGATATCTGGATTAAATACTTTGAAGTTTATCCATCTTCCTGGCTCTGCTGTTTCCTTTCCATTTAAGTGGACTTAACGATAAGAAACCTTTAAAAAATTATCTCAAGGTGTCTTTTAAGGACTCATTAATTAATTTCTTTGGCTTTTGAGATATGACAGCCCTATTTTTGTGTTTTCCTTGCTGCTGTGGCATTCTAGGAGTGCTAAAACTAAATTACATCTCACTTTGCTGGGTTGACATTGGCTCAATTGCTTTTATCAGCCAGCAGATGACACTTACAGGTCATTTGTCCTCATTGGGATTCTGAAGTGGCTGAGTCATTTTTTATTCATTCTGAAAGTATTTATTTTAATGATATTTTTTGCCTGTTTTACGGTGGTTTTCAGTAAAGGGCCAGGTAGGTATTAAAACTAACAGACTGTTCCCTAGCTAGTGACCAGTGTAATATTTATGGAACCATCTGTGCCACTGAAGTTTCTCATTTGGGGGATGCAAAGTTTCTTCCATCGGTAGAATCCATCAAGATTCTGATGGAAAATATCAAGTTTTTCAATCCAGCTGCAACTTCAGGGGTAGAATTAACATATCTTGGCAGTAGTCGTGCTCTGAAGAATTCCTGTTTATCTTATGAACGAGATAATGAGTTTCCATGGAATCCCAGGCTGGTTTGGGTGGGAAGGGAGCTTAAAGATTTCATTCCAAGCCCCTTCCAGGCTGGCAGCTGGTGGATCTGGGAGCAAGGAATGTTGGCTCAATCCAATTCCAACCATGGAATCACAGAAGAGTTTGAGCTGGAAGAGACCTCTGGAGATCCTCTGCTCCAACCCCCCTGCATCCAGAGCATCCTACACAGGAGCGCATCCAGGTGGGATTGAAATGACTCCAGAGAGGGAATTTCCAACAAAAAAAAAACATGGAGATCAAACAGCAAAACCTCATCATCACCAAACTCCTCCTGTACGTGGCCATAATGTTGCTGTAACAAAGTTCTGTTGGAGAGGTTGGGCAAAACCTGATTTTTATTTCTATTTTTTCTTTCCCAGGTATTTATTTTGGAAGCCCTTCCCAGCCTGCAAATAGGAGCACTTCCCAAAACTCTAGGAATGAGGCAGTCACTTCAATTTTCCTGGGAGACAGAAAGGGATGAATTTTGACTTTGAAGCTGCGGGAGGAAAAGCAAAAGAACTCTTGTCAGACACCTGTAGTTCAAACCCACTTCACATGCCCCGACTCTGCCTAAATCATCCTCATTTGCAATTCAGCACTCGGGGATGAGGAGTTTCCTTCCATTTAGGCTCCACAGGGGGTTCTCGGGAAAGGCTGAAGTCAGCTCAGAGAATCACTCGAGTTAATGCAGAAATGAGGCCAAGGTGCTAATGGAGCTACAGGACGCGGCTTTTGAGATGGAAAGGCAGGAGCCCAAAATCAGATTTCAAGGATATTTGTTGGGAGGAATCGGGCCTTTGTTAAAGACCTGCATTTCCAGATCACAGAGTGATCGGTGCTTTGTGAAGGGGCGTTGAACAATGGAGATTAGAGAGATCTGGGGATTTTTTTGGGGTGGGTTTTTTGCATGTTAAAAGGATCACCGCAATCACAGAATGATTTTGGGCAGGAAGGGACCTTCAAGCACATCCCATTCCATGGGCAGGGACACCTCCTGCTGTCCCAGGCTGCTCCAAGCCCCATCCAGCCTGGCCTTGGATACTTCCAGGGATCCAGGGACAGCCACAGCTCCTCTGGGAATCCCATCCCAGCCCCTCCCCACCCTCCCAGAGAGGAATTTCATCCCAACATCCACCACAAATCTACTCAGATTTTAGAGCCCTTCATGTGACCACGGTGGGATCTCCACTGCCAGCTGCTCCAGAGGCAGCTGCAGTGGCCCAGGTGAAGTTTCCCACTGGGCATTTCCAGCAGTTTTCTGGATAATGGGGCAGCACGGGAGAAATAACAACAGAAATGTCAGCACAGGATGTCCTGGCAAATGACACAAAACCTGGCTGCAGAGCAGACCTCAGAGAGGATGAGGAACCTCAGAGGGATGAGGAACCCCAGAGAGGTTGAGGAACCCCAAAGAGGTTGAGGAACCCCAGAGAGGTTGAGGAAACTCAAAGAGGTTGAGGAACCCCAAAGAGGTTGAGGAACCTCAGAGAGGTTGAGGAAACTCAAAGAAGTTGAGGAACCCCAAAGAGGTTGAGGAACCCCAAAGAGGTTGAGGAACGCCAAAGAGATTGAGGAACAGCACTCATGGAATTGTTTGGGTTGGAAAAGCCCTCTGAGATTGAGTCCAACCATTAACCCAGCCAAGGCCACCACTGATCCATGTCCCCTGGGAGCAGGAGAGCATAGGGGGACACCAGGCTCTGGATCCTCACCCTGCTGCTTCTCCTCCCCACACACCACGCTCAGCTTGGAGTTTCCCCAGCAATGACGTGCCCATGTCCCACTCCTGGAGGGCAGAAGTGGTGCAGGGATTGCCTTCATCATTTGCAGCCCCATTTTTGGGCTGAAACCCGAAAAACTTTGCTTAAACCCCTGCAAATTCTTTGTGAAATAGTTTGGAGCTCTGTCTTTGCACTGGAGCTCGGCCTCCTGCACTCACGGGAGTCTTTAAGGTACCAGGGCATTAAAAGAGGCTTGGGTTGTCAAGGGGAAATAATAACCTGCAATTGCTCAGCTTCCTGATTAAAAAACCCACAGCAGTGGCTGAGTGAGAGCAATGTTTTCTCAAGCATTAGTGATACTTTAATTCAACACTGCAACAACAACAACAACAAAAAAAGGATTTTATTGCACTCCATTTTATGGATCATGAATTTAACTGAGCTAAATAGTCAAAGTCCAGGTGAATAATGCTGCTTTAGTGAGCTGCTGACCACAGTTCCTCCTGCATTTCACTGTTTATTTTTTTTCCTGCTTACTCAGCTTTTCACATTTGGAACTCCAAAGAACAGCAAAGAAACCGAGGCTGTGTTGGCCTTGCAAGGTTTTGTGCTCCTTCTCTGGTAGGTTTTGTTTCTCTTCTGAATGGATTTCAGTTAAACTTCGAAGAGTATTTGTTTTTAGAGCCCAGTTTGCAGCTCTGTCAAATGAATTTGTGTATGATGGCCCTTCCTTCCTCCCTTCCCTTCCCTTCCCTTCCCTTCCCTTCCCTTCCCTTCCCTTCCCTTCCCTTCCCTTCCCTTCCCTTCCCTTCCCTTCCCTTCCCTTCCCTTCCCTTCCCTTCCCTTCCCTTCCCTTCCCTTCCCTTCCCTTCCCTTCCCTTCCCTTCCCTTCCCTTCCCTTCCCTTCCCTTCCCTTCCCTTCCCCCTTTTTGGCAGCTCTGGATCCCAAGATTTTGCCTTTTTGGGGGCACAGCGTAGACAGCAAAAGGTCTTAAATGGTTTCAGGTTAGGAAAAGGTGTGCTTTCTTCGATGAGACGTCACCTCTGTTTCCCACCCCTAAATTTAATAAATAACAAACCATGAAAATGTAATAAATGTAAAGCCAGTGCGTGATGGAGTTTTTGGAATTTGGCTGCTTTTCCATCCCTACTGTCCCTGCTCTGGAGCTGGGATGTTTTAGTGGGTGATTGATGGCTCCATTACTGCCTTTATTCCTTTAAGAGCACCTGGAGGGCCAATGTTTCAACATTACCCTAAAGAGCTGAGCTGCTTTTTTTTGTATAGTTCCAAATCTTCCAGTTAATTCCACTTTAATTTAAACGTTTCCCGTTAACTTTCTGCATTATTTTCTTCGGCTTAAAAGAAGTTATTTTGTTGTTTGTTTTTTTTTGTTTTTTTACCCTCTAAACTTCACCGAGGGAATGTGAAATTGGGTCAAACTCCAGTTTTATTTTGTTCTGCTGCCACGTTGTATTCCTGATATGAAATGATTTCGTTTCTAGGAGTTGCCAGTGGTAAATTCAGCTTGATGCTTCAGCTGGAAAAGGTGGCACATTCCTGGCGTGCAAAACGTCCTGCTCCCACTTTTCCTGAGCAGTTCCCCGGAGGTGGAAACCTCCTGAGGGGGTGGTGAAAATAATGAAGGCAATTTTTGTCTTGGACTAAAGTATTTTAGTTTGGAGGGATCAGCTCCTTTAACGACATTTGGGGTAAATATCCCAAAAACCCTCAAGTTCTGATTTATTTTTTTTTGCTGAGTCCTACAAGGAGGTTTTGGGGTTTTCTGGGAAGGGAAGTGTGGTGGGATGAGGTTGGTGGTTGTGTGTATGCAGCTCACTGCTCAGTTATTTTACATCTCCCAAAATATTTTGGGGATGTCAAACCTTGGAGGGGCAGACAATTGGATTAACTGCTCCCAGCTCTATTGTGTGCCTGGCTCCACTGAGATAAAAAACCATTCACCCCCAATCTTTGGGAAATGGATCTGTTATTGCTAAAAATTTAAAAGGTGTTCAGCGGTGTGGGAGGTTCCAATAGGAGCCCTTATAAAATGGGGGGCAAAGCCATGAAAAATCTTCATCATTTTCTAATTAACACGAAGGATATGAAGCAAATGTAACCTTTTAAAGCTGGTGTTTCGTGGAAGAGCAGGAGAAAAAAATTTCCTACAGAATGGCAACTGATGATTTCAATTTTCAAATGTTTGATTTTGAGCGCTTTGGGAAACCTTCTGCACGTTTATGTGCTCAAACCATTTCTGGATTTTCACCGTAAATTTTGGGCTGCTCTGGGAGGAAAGGGAAGAGGGAAGGGTGTGAGAACCCTGAAGGGAGTGGCTGTGGGTGCAGCAGAACATCCTTTGAAGCCCTCAGGACACCTCCAGGGGGATCCCTCCAGGGAGCAAACAAACCCCGTGGGATCCTTGTCCATGGAATATTTGACGTTTCCCAGGAGTTTTCCTCCCATCCTGGGTGCTCCTGTATCAGTCACAGCCAGGATTGCTCCGGGCCAGGGGATGAAGCTTGAGCTGCAAGGAGCAAATACAGAAAATGTGTGGAAAATCCCAGTGCCAGGGGTTTGTTCCTGGCTGGATTGAGATAAAGAGGAGCAGCAGCACTGACCAGACAGCCCTGGGGACATTTTTTGTTTTTTTTTTTTTTTTTTCCATTTCTTGAACTCTCTTTTCTTCACCATCATTATTTTTTTTTCATGAGGGATTAATGGCGTTTAAAAATATTTTAAATCAAGAAATGCAAGAATCCTTGTAGGAGAGACAAAAAAGAGGTAAAATGAGTTGATAAAACTTCAAAAAAAAGTGAATATTTGTAATGATTTTGCTGATATTGCTGTTGCATTACTGGATGCACCGACTGGAGTAATTAGCACAAGCTGCAAACTGGCGTAAAATAATAATGCTAAAGGATTGTTTTAATTGCTTTCATCTTCCACAAAAAGGATTTTCCCAGCATAATCTCTGATTTCCCCCTGATAAAAACTGAATACATTTTTTTTAGCTCCCTTGTAAACCTGAATGAACAGAAACTGCAGTTCACAGAATGCCAGGATGGTTTGGGTTGGGAGGGGTTTAAAGATTTTTGTTCCCCTGGGCAGACAGGATTTTCCCAATGTTTCCTGCAGGTTGGGAATGTTAAAGGGATGGGAAGGTCCATTGAATAATGTAACTTAAAAAAGAAAAGTTAAATAATTAATTCCTATTTTGTGGGACACTCTTTCCTCTTGCTCTTTCATAAAACCTTAGCTTTAAAAGATTAAATTTGTTTAATATCCTGCATGTTAATTAGAAAATTATAAAGATTGTCTAGGCACAAACATAAATTTTAAAAGTGGGGCTGAAGTCCTGCCCACAGATAATAAACTCCAGTTATATCACCAATAATTGTGTTATTAAAATTGATACTTCCAATGGCTAATAAAGCAATAAATTTGGCACTGGGGCTGAAATAAGAACAACACTTCCCTCTTCTTTTTTGGTTTCCGAGGAGTTTAATGGAATATTTGCACGGTGAGCTTTAGGTGCAATAATCCCATAAATCAGGTGGGGATTAGGGGAGTAGAGGACAGATTTGCTTGAGAATTCCCAGATACTTCACTCAACCAGGAATTATGAGTTTTTATTACATTTCCATGGCTTCCTTCCCTGGAAGGCGAGGACCAAGGAGTTGAATCTGCACCCCACAGCCTGCGGGAATTATTTATCCTCTGGAATTTGGTCAGAATTCTGCAGCCATTCCCGTGCTTTTGCCTTAAAGATTCTATAATTACCCTGAATTAATATCACCCCATTTAGCCACTAATGGCGTTAAGCAGCAGATGAAGTACAACCATTAATGGTAAACAAGCAAGTGGGGGGAAAAAATGGGATTTATTCAATGCCCAGCATCCCAGTTTATCCATTCCTGGATAATTCCCTGCTTCCAGGGCCAGCAGAATGGAAAGAATCATTTGACTCATTAATTTAATGAAGATCAATGGGATCTGTGAGCTCGGGGTTGAGGGAACAACATCATTACCCCTCATTTGTTGATGCAGGGAGCAGAGTGGTTGCAATCAGTGCCTTCAGTTGGGGAGGAGAAACCTGGAGCTCTGCTTGGAGCTGGAATTTGTTCGGTGGGATTCTTTGGTGGGATTCTTTCCCTCCTCGAATGATTCTTTTTGTGGGATTCTTCTCCCCCTTTAACGGGTAATGACGATGTGTCAGTGGTTGTGTTGAGCTTAACCAGGAAAACAGAGGAAAAATTTACAGTGGGAACATTTGGATCACCCCAGACACATCAACTTTTAATTTTTCTTTTTTCCTGGATCCCTTCAGGAGAAAGTTCTGGGCTTTTGAAGGGAGGAAAAAAAACATCAACAGAGGAAAAATTTACAGTGGGAACATTTGGATCCCCCCAAACACATCAGCTTTTAATTTTTCTTTTTGTCTTGAATTCCTTCAGGAGAAAGTTCTGGGCTTTCGAAAGGGGGAAAAAAACCCAGCAGTGGCCTGGTCTTGAGCTGAAGGTGCCAAAAAGCAACATTTTGACAGCAGAAACCTCATCAATTTCTTCTTTTCTCTGGCCAAAGTGTCCTGTCCCTGCTGGTTATCCAGGGAATGGCTGAGCCAGGCAGGTGGGACTCTGGATCTGCCACATTTCCAACCTCTCTCTTCTTTTATTGTGGAGTGCTCAGCTCCTGGGAGGACAGAACTTGGAGCAGACAGTCAGGAAAGAAACTTCCATTGTTTCCTGCGGGTCTTTATTTGCCTTTCAATGATTCTGTTGATAAAAATGAGCTCCCACCTCTCTTCCCCAGCAATAACTGGTGCTTTTGGGGTTTTCCATTAGGTTTGACATCCACACTTGCCCAGTTCCATGCCCATTTTTAACCAGGATGTTTTCCTAATTAAAAGTACTCTCCTGAGGATGGCAGATTCCCCAACCTCAGCCCTTTAGGATATCTGAAAAATTCTGAATTTTTGCATTTCGGGGAGGCTGCCTCAGCCTGTACTGTTTATCATGGAGACTGCCTGGAGGTGCTTTGATTTCCTTTCATGGTTTATTTCCTTTCCTTGTTTCCCTTTGCAGGAACCAGGAAATTCCAGGTGGAAGAAGCAGCTGAAGTGGAAGAGCAGCTCTGACTCATTCGAACTGCTCAGGACAGGGTAGGATACAACATCTTCCCAAGTGTGGTTATTTAGCAGCTCCCCTTCCAGGATTTCTTAAGAAATAGGAAGATTTAGCACTTCTTTGGCAATGAAAAAACAGGATTGAAGCTCTTCCAGGCTTTTGTATCCCCAAATCCCCCAGCCTGTGAGTATTGGTTACATTTCTAAACGTGTCTGTCTCTGAGATTTTTCTCCCCAGAAGATGGGAGCACTCCGGATTTGTTTTTTTTTTTTTTTTTCCCCAACAATTCTCCGATGTGTTTTCAGCTACTGAGGTTTGCATTTCCTCAGGGGGTTTTGCAGGTGTGGGGATGAGCACTGAGCCCTGACCTCGCTGCTCCCACCCACTGCAAATCTCTGCATTTACACAAAATTAATGCTGTTGGTTTTTTATAACCCTGCCTTCCTCTAAATGCTGTTAATTACCCTGATTATCTTGTCTTTTGCTGCTTAATTGTTGGTAACTGAAAGGCCACCTCATCCTCTCTCAAGCTTTCCTAACTCAGCCTCAGCGGCTGCAGAGAAGTTTTGAATTATTTTGGGGCAATCTGGGCGATTTTTTTGGTCAGAGCTTCACGTTGGAGTAGTTTAGAGTTCCTCGGATGGGAAGGAAAACGCGAGGGAGATGGAGAGGAACTGGAGAGACTGGACAAGGGTGCAGACTGACAGAAAGGAAATTTTGGTTAAATATGGAAGAAATTCTTCTCTGGGAGGGTGGGGAGGAGCAGGGATGGAATTTCCAGAGCAGCTGTGGCTGCCCCTGGATCCCTGGAAGTGCCCAAGGCCAGGCTGGACAGGGCTGGGAGCACCTGGGACAGTGGGAGGTGTCATTGCCCATGGATGTAGATGGAATGAAATAATTTTTTTAAGGTCTTTTCCAACCCAAATATGATGCCATGATCCTTTTAACATACAAAAAACCCACCCCCAAAAAAATCCCAAACCCCTCTAACCTTCATTGTTCAATACCCCTTTAGAAAGCACTGATCACTCTTTGATAAAGGCCCTCAATCCAAAAATAATTCATGATGAACTTCCTTCTGGCAGAACATTCCTACAACACACAGAGCAATAATTTTCCTTAATCCCACATTGGAAGGGCTTCCTGCCCGTGGGATTTCTCCTGTGGGACAACAACACTCTTCCTCTTGAAAAAACCCCCATTTTGTTGAATTTCATTTTTTTTTTTCCGTAGCCTGATCAAAACAACTTTCCGATGTTTTCTTGCTGCATTAACAGGCTGAAATTGCTACTAGAAGTATCAGCCAATTAGCAACTCTTTAATCTCCTGCATTGTTTGTCACCACGGTGTGACAAAGTGACAGCCTGCCACGCTAATTAGCTGCCTTCTGCGAGGAGGGGAAAATTGCTCTTGTTTGACAAATAATTCAAGTTAAGGAAGGACGAGGAAGTCTGAAAACAAAGTTATTCATGCAAAGACACATCAGAGAGCACCCGGGGGCGCAGGTAATTGGTGAGGGGAGGGAGGACCTCTCACCTTTCTGTAATAAATCAGAAAATTATTGAGTGGAAGGGATGAGGTGATTTTTTAACAGCTCGAAATGAGCGAAGGGTTCAAAGTGTTGTTTCAGGAACTTCACTCGGCGCTGGGGAAAGTTGGGTTTCTCGAGGTTGTTGGTGTTTATTCAGCTTGAAAAGCATCTAAGCTGCTCCTGACCTGCCTTGTGAGCCTTTTCCAGGTGACTTTTCACCTCAAAATTCAGTGTTCCCATGGAAAACTCCAGGCCTGGAAAGAAGAAAGATTTGGGAGCATCAAAAAGACAGAGGGGAGCTCCAGAGCTTCCCTCCAAAAATGTTTTTTTAAAGCTTCAGTTGAGCCTAAATCAGTTTGTGTCCATGAGAAAACTGCTTTGGATCTGGTCACAGCCTGAATGAGGAGCTCTTGGAGCATTTGTTTTGGTGAAAGGAGAAGTTCAAGGAGCTGAGCAAAAATATTCACCAGGAATCAGGAAGCAAATCATGATTTTTGTTGTTTGTATGGCCATCCAATTGCTTTTGTCATTTTTTTTTTTTTATTTTTGAGATAAAATGCAGCCAGTTCAATGAAGTTTGGTGTTTCCAGCTTTTTTTTCAAGCCTGAACTCCCTGAGAAAAAAAAATTAGAAATTAATTGTGAAGAAAATAAATCCCTGAACATCTGCAAAGCTGACTTTCAGACTTCAGGTGCTGAAATTTGAGCTAAAAAAGTGGCAAATAAGATAACTCTGAATTTGGACACTTGGTAAAAGAGGAGGAGTTTGTTTTTCTGGGTTGAGCTCCTGTGGGAGTGCAGGTGAAACTCTGCATTTGCAGCTGAGCACTCCACTCTGGGCAGATTTGGGAAAAGCAGGAAGGCATTCCCAGAAGAGCAACAGAAATGATGAGAGGGACAAAAGAGATTGATGACTTGATGGGTGAAGATTGATGAAGGGAGATAAATCTGAATTGCTTGCCCATGTAAATGATGGATCCCAAACATTCCAGGAGCTTTCCAGGAGTCAGTGATGGATTGGGTGGAACGAAGGGAGAGGATGAAAAGAATGATGATCTGCTGGGGGAGCAGGAACAGCGATTTTGGATTAGATCAGCAGGATGGGAGCAGCAGCAGCTCCTCTCTGGCAGCTGATGCTCACAAAAAAAATAACAAAAACAAAACAAAACAGGGCAGGGAAATCTCTGTTGGATAATTATGGATTTATCTGTCCGAGGAGAGGAGTTTGGAGGTTTAAGTCTGTGGATGGGAAAGGTGGAAAGTGATGAGGACAAAAGTAACTTTTATAAAAGGTCTGATGGTTTGTGTGGCCGCAGAATCCTTGGGTAATTCACCAGATCTAACTGGGAATTTGAGGAATTTGGTGTCCAGATCTGACAGATTCGGGATAGCAGCTGCTGGAAATTTGCTGTTGAACATTCCAATAGGCACAGTGAAACCACAGCCTCTTTGGGATTTGCACCAGAATGGATTTTGAGGGGCCAAAATTTCGGTTCCTCTGCAGGCTGTCTCTGGATTGTGATGTTTGGATCTGTAGAACTCAACATCAGAACTCCCAGGGGCACCACTGAGGGCTGTATTCCCTGGAAAATAATGGGAATGAAGTGGAAACTGAGTAGAAACCCAGGAAGGAGCTCAAGGATTTTTCCCTGCCAGCTGTGAGAATTTGACCGAAGGTGTTTGGCACAAGTGTCCTTGAGCTCAGAGAGAAAAGCCTCTGATGTATTTATGACTTTTTAATTATTTCATGAGTTCTGCTGCAGTCCTCACCCTCTTTTCTGATGAGCCCTGTAGGGTCAAGGCCTCCTGGTCCTGCTGGAGAAAACACCTGGAGGTGCTGGAATTCCATCCAGTGCCAAACCCAAATCCCGTTAATTGGGTTAATTACTGGAAGAATCCACAACCACCTCCAGTTTTAGCTGGAATTCAGCTAAACCCAAATCGTTTCCTTTCCTCTTTTCCTTTCCCTGCGGGCAATCTGCGAGTGCAAAAACGAGAAATACGAGCAGGAGCTGCTCCTCAGAGTTATTCAGGATTCTTTTCCAGCCTCTGCTCCCAATTTTCAGTCAATCACAGACCATAATAGGCTATTTGTCACCGCGGATATCTGTATACATAAAAGATAAGTAGGTGCTGAATATCTGCTCTTACCAACGTTGCCAGTGGTGTTTTATTTTCCCTTATCTCCTCTGTGTATCTCTGTAGCAGGGGAGTGTCACTGGGTGTATCCCAGTGAACCGGGATGGATTTTAATCAACTGCTGGGAAAATGAGATATTACACCGGGATGAGAATGGCTGCTTCATAAAAAACGCCTCTTTAAAAGTAAAAATTCCGCAGCGGGCCGGGGTTTGGCGCCCGTGTCAAAGCGTTGAATAAAAATGACATTAAAAAAAAAGAAAATAATAATCGAGCTTGAGGTATTTTTCTCAGGGTAGGAAAAAAGCAGGATCCATTCCAGGCAAAAAGAGGCTTCTTAGGACATCCAAGGTGAAAATAGGAATGAATTCTTTAAAAGTGCTCAAAGCTAAAACGGTGTAAAATGAGTGTGAGAAAAGCCTGTGTGCTGATGCTTAAGAAAATGATGTTTTACCAAAAAAAAAAAAGCTTTTTTAAAAGCTCTGTTTGAGGGAAATATTTTTGCTTCTGTTCTCCCTAAGGAATCTGCTCTGGAGCTGGAAGGCTTCCAGTGCTTTCTAGAAAAAAAAAAAAAAAAACAAAAAAACGACCCACAAATCTAAATAATGATGATTTGTTATTAGCAATTGGGGTTCAAAAGAAACGGGTGAATTCAGGAATGGAGCAGTTTTCAAGG
This sequence comes from Phylloscopus trochilus trochilus, assembly GCA_016584745.2. Lineage (NCBI taxonomy): Eukaryota > Metazoa > Chordata > Aves > Passeriformes > Phylloscopidae > Phylloscopus > Phylloscopus trochilus. Next base: position 17,590,811 of record WQNJ02000041.1, on the reverse strand, counting down.
TCTCTTTGCTGAACCCATGAAAGCCTCTTTCCTTCAGCCTTTTGCAGAAATCACTGGTGAAATCAGGCTATTCCTACCACAGGTAAAAAGCAAATTTTTTCTTCAGTGAATTTTTTTCTTCAGTGTTTTTGAGCATTCAGGAGGAGTGATGAGCATGCTCTGGGCTTAATTTGTGTTCTGAATTCACCCCCACACAAAGACAACTTCCCCAGCTGCAGAGAAAACAAGAGTTGATCCCTCCAGCTGGATCCGAGCTGGAGCTCTGCTCTTTGTTTCCCATTTTTGTGAGGGGAAGAGGTTTTTTGTTGGGCAAAGGAGCAGGGGAGAGGCTCAGGGAGGCCTCTCCTGGTGGAGTTTGGACACTTCCCTGGCACTGGAATTCTCCAGGAGAATCCACAGCTCCATTTTCCCCCCCTGGTGCAGTGAAAAGGACAAAAGCCCTGGGATACAATGTTGGATTTCCTTTACCTTTGTGAGAGGCTCCAGGTGGTTCTGCCTGCTCCTGATAAGTCTGGGCAGTTGGAGCTGGGTGAGCCCAAAATCTTGGCTTTGGATCCAGAGGGATGAGCTGTTTTTCTTAAGGATAATGCACGTTTTGCACACAGGGATGCTGAAAATGCTGTCTTGGAGGTGGGGATTCCAGCTGTGGAAGAGCCTCTGCAGCCCAAGTCAAATTCAAGGAAATGAGATTCTGCTTTGGGCCTATTTTAAAATTCAGCATTTGGTCTGCACAACTTGTTAAATTATGAAGATTTTTTTTTTTTTTCATACCCAGATGTTTTTAACACAATATCCCGGAGCTGTTTTGCTCTTCTTTCCAACTGTCCAGTAGTTTCCAGGAGCCTCCTGGCTGTAGGAGGAAACTTTTCCTTTTTAATTAAATCACTCAGATGGTAACTGAGGGCTACGAGCTCAGAAAGGATTTGTTTTCCTGGCAGTCGAGATCATGGCAAGTCTGACAAAAGCTAAAGCAGGTTTTTAGGGATGCAAGCCTTATTTTTGTCATGGCCAGGAAGCTGAGTGAGTTCTTTCTGGGAGGTGGATGCTCTCTGTGCCGTGGGTTTTTGGGTCTTTCCTCCATCCCGTGTGTGTTGAGGACACAAGGCTGTTCCTGCTTAGCTTGGAAAATTTACAGGCAAATCCATGGGTGGCTTGGGCAGATGTGGTGCCAACCTCAGTCAGTGGGGCCTGAGGGTTCATAACTGAGCTCAGCTCCAGTGAAACCAATTTATTGATGAAGGGTAGGGAATGAACTGTGAGGGGAAGCACCGTGTGCTCTGTGAGAGCCCTGGGCACTGAGGATTCCAGGCTTTCTGTGCTGCCAGGCACTGACCCCCAAGCAAACCCTGCATTCCACCTGAGGCCGTGGAGGAGGCTCCCAAAATTGAGTGACAGCACTGGGATTGTGGGTGTGGGGTTTGAATGGAAGTGTGTGACAGCACAGGGTGCAAAACTCAGAGTTTAAGGGTTTAAAATACAGTAATGTATAGAGAGCAAGGTGGAGGATTTAGGGCAGAGGCTGAGCCCTTCTTTTTCACCTTCTTCTCCATGGTCTGGGTGGTGTTTTGTAATTGGATAGGAAAGTCCACGTTGAGGGCCAGGGGTGGTTGGTTATTGGGTTAAAAGTAAAAATAATTTAGGTGTCATCTCTTAATTGGCCAGTTTATCCTTAAAAGGCCTAGTAAAGAGATAGAGACAGCTCCATTTTTAGTTTGTTAGCTGGAAGTGCTGTAGAACTCACAGCTTGTGAGAAACTGTAACGTAGATGAGAATTAATAAACATCTGAGTCTGAACAAGAAATACAAGTCTGGCACATTTAATCCCCACTCTGGCAAAAAGAAGATGAAGCAAAACACAGCAGTGGCCAGGTGACACCAAAGGAAACATCACTTTGAGCAAAACTCCAGCCCAGGCAGTGACTGCAGCCAGAAAAGTCCTGCCCAGGCCTGTGGGAGCCCAAACTCTCCAATGCTGAAGATGTGAAAACAGCAGCAGCCCTCATTTCACCCTTCACGGAGTTCATCATTCCAGCCCAGCCTTCCCTCAGCAGGACACAACAGCAGCCAAAAGGAAAAGAATTGTTTCTCCTTGTTCAGGAACAGTCTGAGAAAAGGGCCCCTGGGACTATTCCCAGCAAGCCCAATTTTTTCCAGCCATATCTAGGAAGGGTTTTACCATCTGCTTTTAGCTCATCATTTAAGGCAGAGACGCAGGAATAAAAACCTGCTGGGGAAAGGTGCCTCTTAAAGAGGATTGGTGACCCCACTGGTCCAATTTGGGCTGGAATTATTGCTTGGATATTGGAAATTCTCCGTGCAGGAGGCAAAGTAGAACGGCAACAGGAGCAGAAGTTGTTTTTCCCTCAGTTCTTGCTTTTTCCCCCCTTTATCTAAAAGACTTGGTGTTTAATAGAGAGCACAAATGACATATGTAAGTAAATGAAATTAAAGCTAGATTTTGTGACTTAGGATAGCAATATCATGGTTTTTATTATATTTTATATGTTTAAGGGTACTTTTGAAATAACAACTGACTTTATTTTGAAATGTACAAACACCTTAACAGACAGCAAAATGCAGGCTGCTGGGCAAAGAGACAGAAGTGTCACATTTAAATTGACTGGCTACAAAGATGAAGAGAAAAATGATCAGGAAAGTGAGAGGAGGCAGAGAAGGGATTTAGGCAGCACATGATTGGTGGAAAGTGTTTTGTCAGGGTCCAGCACATCTTGAATTAAGAAGGGTTTTTCCCATTCCTGTCACCTCTGGCATTCAAGGGAAAGGGGGCATGGAAAAGAAGAACGTGGTGGTCATGAGAGGTAAGATGAAACATCCAGTCAAAATAGTTCTAGATGATAAGGTTGGCATTTCCAGAGTTTCTTTGCCTCTTTCCTCCCCTTCCCATAAACAACACGAGCCTGAGTTCAGCATATTAAAAAGTGTCCACTCAGATAATTACCCTTAATTATTAATTCCTCCCCATGATCAGCTTGGGTGGCAATGGTGCAGAAAAAGCCAAGCTTTGGGTATTTGCAATCTGCTGCAGTTTGGCACCTTCTGTGTTTACCCAAGACTGAAAAAGAAAAAAAAAATGACAAAACAGCTGCTTTTGAAAAAATTGTTTATTTTCTTCCAACTTTTCCAGTCACTCCTTGTAATGCACACTCAGGCTTGAGATGCTCTGGAGTTGCCAGGCTCTCAACAGCCCACATGGGCTGATGCAGCTGAATTTTACTGAATTTTTTATTTTTATTTTTGAGGGTTTACCAGCCCAACAACTTTGGAACTTTCTGAAAACTCTCAGAAAGGAACTGCAGACTGGTCTTATAAACAAATGAGTCTCCTCTGCCTGGTGTAGAACAGCTCAGCAGCAGTGAATTTGCATTCAGATTATCATTAAGGTAATTGAAATGCTTGGGAGCAGATCTTTCCCTCAGATATAGGTGGGACTTGGTGCCTTCTCTTTACCAAAAGTCTGATATTTTTTTTTATCCTTTTGGGATTCTTTATCTTCAGAACTGCTCCTTGCTTGGCTTTGACACCAGAGTCAGCACCAGGTTGGCTGTTCAGGAGCTTCATTCCTTGCAAATTCCTGCAGGGACCTGGAGTGTGCTGTGGGAATTGTTGCTCTTAGGTAAAAAAAAAAAAAAAAAAGAATTTAAGTGAAGGTTTAGGAGGCTCCAGGCTCGGGGAGGAATAAAATATGAGCCTGGAAGAGCTGAGAATTTTCTCTGCGTGGCTGCAAATTCGAGCCTGTCAGTGCTGAGCAGCCTCGTAATTTTTGTGTGTTATCAAAGATGCTCATCCCAGCTTTTTGAAGTCACTTAAACTGATAAACTCTGCTTCTTACTCAGAGCACAAAACTGCCAACATCAATTTTGGGCACCAGGGGAAGGAGGGAGCTGGAGTTTCGCTGGGGAAAAAATATTCTCTGCTGCAGATATCTCACATGCCAAGTTCTGGCTTAAAGCAAAGGCTCAGGCCACTTGTGACCCTGTGGAAAATGTCCCTTAAAATGCTCTTTAAAGCAGCAGTGTTTACAAAGTGACTTTGAGAAGGACTCAGAAGAAGCCCTGGGAGTTTGACCACTGAAGGATTTAGGTCAGAGCCCATCTGGAGCCCAGTGGTTCCTGCATGGATTGAAAAAGTGGCTGCAATGGGGCTGTTTCTACAAGATCTTCAATAATATTGCAAGTATTTCACAGAAAACAAGCTCTGATTGAGAGGTCTTTTCTTAAAAAAAAAAGTGTTGTGGTTAATAAACAATTACCAGAAAAATCAAGAGGTTTGAAATTATTCAAAGCAATTTTTACTTGAGAGAAATTTCCATGTGAATGTTATAAAATAAATTATATCAATTCTGTGGCAGATAAACTGTGCTAACTTAGGGCAGAGCATTTTGTGATTCTTTAAGTACCATAAAAGCATCAGAAGTCCAAACAGGATTAGAATTTTCCCTGGATCATTCTTGATGTTTGGATAATCTAAGTGGGCTCAGCTCTGTAGGAGCAGCACACCCAGGGCACCAAGGGATTTCTGCTTTTTGTGCTTTTTCCAGGTTGTTTTGCTGGCTGAATAATGAAAATTGGTGATGTGAACACCGGTTATTCCTGTGCTTCCTGGCAGCTGGAATCTACACGGATCCCAGAGTGTCCCAGTGTGGAAGCAGAACTGAAATATCCCTGATGGGAGGGTGCTCAGGGAAGGAAAACTTCTGTGAACACAATTTTGCACTTCTCTCACGGAGGCAGCAAGATCCTGTACTGAAGGGACCTCCAAATCCGTGGCAAAAATAAGGAATTTAAGCTCAGTCTCCACATTTTGGAGGTGTTTATTTCCCCCCAAAGCCATGTTAAAAGCAGGAGAGTGATAACACAATGTTCCAGGCAGAATTGCCACAGAACATTTGGAATGCTAATTGCTGCAAAACTTATTTATATCCAGGTTTAACTTCCAAGGCTTGGTCTTTAACTCTGGAAAAAGTAGCTGGGTTTGCTGCTTGGACACATCTGAGTCCATCACTTGGAATTCCAGCAGGTGTTTTCTGCATTTAATAAATTAGAATTCCTCCAGATGAAGGAATTTTGCCTGGGAACTCTGGCACCTGAAGCTGCTCCTTAATTTTCTGTATCCCACCAACTGCAAGGATGAAAGGAAAATGGGGATCAATCAATCCATATTTTTTTTTTGCTTCATAAAATTTGTCAGTATTAATGCTTTTCCCAAGAGTTCTAAAAGAGATTTGGCCCAAACAGAACCCAAAATGTTTCACGTTTCTAAATGGCACCAGATGAGTTTGTCAGTGTCCCAAACCCCAGGAGAGGCTCTGTGGGATGTAAAATATCCCACAGATGTGTGGGAAAGCAGGAATCAGGAATATCATTGGGGCCAAATAAATCAATTTATTGATCACTCCACACAGAGCTGGAGTGAGCCTCCACAGGAGTTGTGAGGGGAAATGCAATGTCAGGGAAGAGAAGGAAGCAAACACCATTTTCCAGCTTCAAAGACACTGGAACTAATGTTGCAGGGACATTAATTACATGGAAAAAAAGAAATTTAAAAGGCTCAAAATGCACTTGACAGGATCCCCTTAAACTAATATAGAGCTGGAATCTGCTAATGGCTTCTGGCTCCGAGAAGTTTCCATGATTTTCTCTTTATTTAAGTCTTAAATCCCCAAATTAAATGCAATTGGAAAATCAGTTATCCTGCTTTGCTTTATGCTCTTGCTAACTCAGCATCGTGCCATGAGCTTGTTTTCCAGCCTCCCAAGTTTTCCCTCTCTGTCACTGCCACAAAGTTTTGTTAGGGCAGAGAGCTGGGAGAGTGATCCCTGAATTAAAGTGGGGTTTAATTTGAGAATAATCTCATTTTAAACTGCTGGGGCTGTTTTATCCTCAGCTCTGAACCCACATCTGGAGAGGAATCAAGAGGGATCCTGATGAGCGCTTGGAGAGATGTGGATAGACTGGAAAAATCTGCATTTCTGCTGCCAGGTGGAATTCCCAGGGATGGGAGAAGCCCCAGACCACGTGGCTGCCGCAGAGAGGAATTTGGGATGCAAAATATTTCTTTTCAGTTCCTATCTTTGCAAGTGCCAAAGTTTGTTGGGAGATTTTGCCCTCGTTTTGGAGTCTGAGAACAATTTTTGCTGAGCTCCAGCCAGAAGAGGTTACACTCAACCTGATCCCCTGAAGAAAAGCCACATTTAATTGGGATTCTCTCCTCCTGGGAGAGGATTTGGTTTGGATTCTCTCCTCCTGGGAGCTCTCCCTCAGCAGGGGAGGGGAGATCTCTCTGCCTTTGCAGATATTTTTGCATCAAAGCTGGCACCACACAGGGCAGAGGAGCATGGGAGAGCTCAGGGGGAATTCCTGGGAAAGCCCTGCCTGGAGGAGGGATGCTGGAAGGAAGCAGGGATGTGCTCTGTGTAATTAAAGCAGTTTTTTCTCTCTATCTCATGGGATGAGGAACAATATTCCCATAAAAGCTGTGGGGAAAAGCAGAGCTGCCTTGGGGGTGGTTTTTTTGAGCTTTACAGGTGATCTTTGGGGATCCTTTCCCCTTTTCCAGAGGAAGCTGTGCAGCCCAGTGCAGCAGCCTGGAATTGTTGGGGATTTTACCTGAAAGGTTTGCTGGGTGAAGGGCTCTGAGTGCTGCTCCTTGGGAATTGTCCTCATGGATGGCTCAGGTCCTCTGACACCTCTTGTGGCTGCCCCTGCACCCCTGGGTGTGTCCAAGGCCAGCTTGGACAGGACTTGGAGCAGCCTGGGGTAGTGGAAAGTGTCCCCAAAGCTAGGGGTGGCACTGGGCGATCCCTAAAGTCCCTCCCTACCCCAACCAGCCTGGAATTCCATGGTGGTGTCCCTGTGGCAAACGAGGCCATGGGCAGCTGCCACCAGCTGTCCCCAGCAGGGGAAAAGCCACAGGAACTTTAAAATGCTGCTGGTTTTTGTGGGCATTTCATCTGGAAGGAGAACTGGGGAAGGAAGGAGTGGCTGGAATGAAGTGAAATATCGTTTTTGGGGCGAGAGCGGTTAAGGAGAAGTTACAGCTCTTCCTAAGGAGGGAAAAAAGCAATTTCTTAGGCCTGAACTTTGCAATAATGAAATGGGAAAGTCTGGGTCAGAATCATTCCTGTAGCCAAGGGCCATCTGCTGCTGCTGCTGCTGCACCAGAACAGCCTCAGGAATCTCCAGAGGAATTCACGGGAAGGCTGAGAATGGTTTTGCACTTTTAGAGGCCGTGGAACATCTCGGAGTTACTCGGAATGAGCTGCAACACCTCCAGCCATAAACCCATTTTTATTTGCAGGGGAAATAGAAATGCTCTAACTCAGAAAAAGTAGAGGCCAAAAAAACCCAAAAAACCCCAAACCACAACAAAACAAAACAAACCAACCAACCAACCAAACAAACAAACCACACAAAACCCCAAAAAACCACAAAAAAAAGAACAAAACCAAACCCCAAAAAACCAAGCTAAAGTCAAATTAAATTTTATATTTGTGGGAGCGACATCATGGAATGTGTAGGCCTGGCTCCGAAAAACATCACAGCTTTGAAAAAAAGAGCTTGGCAGAGCAGCATCTGGAAAACATGGATTAAAATAAGAGTATCACCATTCCCAAATATCCTTTTTTTTTACATCAGGCTCGAGAGCACTTAAGGCTGTTTCTTGTGTATTCACTCTAATGGGGCTTCTAAGGAGGATGGAGCAGAATAATTAGAGATAAGGCACTTTTCAATTAACTGCTACCTGCTGCTACCCAACAGTGGACATCAATTCCTGGCAGATAATTTTATCCTCGTGTTCCTTGAGAACCTTTGGACATTGTGTGCTTGACCTAAATTTTTAATGACATTATGAAGCCCCAGTTAAATATAAAAATAATGGCTTTGGAGCACAGCTCTTTATTCAAGTTCCTTGGGCTGTGTTTTTCCTGCCTGCAGCTCAGCATGGGAATGTTTTTGTGTCCTGCTTTGGCTACAGAATTTCACTTTTAAACTCAGGCACGGGCTGGCTGATGTAACCCATTGGAAGCTGCTTTGGAGAATGGGATGTAACCCAATTTTCTGTGTTTTTTTGACAGAAATTAGCAAGGATAACACATCCACAGGGATGAATTCTGGAGTGTGATGGAGGACAGGGCTGCTTTGGAGCAGAATCCTTGGGAAACACCTCCCACAGCCTCTCCAAAGCCACATTTCCACCACTGCAAACAAAGGATTCGCACCAGATGGATGGAAGAGCAGGAAAAAAAATGAAAATGATGGAGAGCTGGCCCGAACTTTTCAATCTCCCCTCCTCTTCTTGAAGTTTTAAGACCTTTTATGTGAATTATTTTTTTGCTGTGTGAGGTCAAGCAGGCCCCAGGCGAGTCTGAGGTGCAGGAGCAGCACTCGCCGACCTTGGCAGGAGCACAAAGGTCGAGCCTCACTTTTCATCCAGGAGAGGCTGAGCAAGGACTGCGATGTATGAGGAATAACAAGGATGTTCCTTGCCACCTCTTGTGAGGATTTCTTCTTTTCAGCCCTTTTTTTCCCCTCAGAGAGAATATGCTGATTTCCCAGGGAGCAGGTTCCCTCCACTAGGCCGCTGATTCCTGGGCACCCCTCAGGGAGCAGCAGCCGATGGCTGGAGTTCAAATGTGAATTTTGTGGAAAAAAGACACAAAAACCCCCAACTGATAACGGGGTAATGTGCTGTTAAATGCTCCTGTCACAATATCCTGAACCTCTGCCTGCATCCTAACCTCCAGGCATGGGAATCTCTGCTGGACATTGGCACTTTCGGGCTGTTCCTGCAGGGACATGGAATGGCTGGGGCTTCATTAGCCCTGAGAGGATTAGGACTGTGCAGGAACAACTGTAATTCGGTTTTCTCTTATTTTCAAGTAGGAGGTTTTGTTATCTGCTGCCTTCCCCCTTTTATTTGCAGCGCAAACAGCGTTGTTTATTGCTTCTGATAATAACTGAGCTGATAAACTGATCTGCTTGGTTCAGCACCCTGGGATAAAGCTCTGCAGGGAGGAAAGCCGGATGATATTCAAGGATTAGCTCCTCCAAGCTCAGGAGCAGTAAATCCCAACAGGGATTCAGCCAGAGAGGGTCCCAGAGAGACTTTTGGACAAGGGATGGGGTGACAGCACAAAGGGAAAGGCTTCAAACTGGCTGAGGACAGGGCTGGAATAGAAAAAGGAATGAATTCCTCCCTGTGAGGAGAATTCCCTTCCCAGAGAAGCTGTGGCTGCCCCTGGATCCCTGGCAGTGTCCAAGGCCAGGTTGGACAGTGGGAAGTGTCCCTGGCCATGGCAGGGGTGGGGTGGGATGGGCTTTAAGGTCCCTTCCAATCCAACCCCACAATGTTTCTCTGAGCTCATGGAAGGAGTTATTACCTTTCAATCAGCATTTTCTGCATGCAAACAAACACTGAAATGAAGTGGCAGTAGGTGCTAAGCCACAGCTTTGTTCTGAAGTGGCTAATTTTTTTATTTTTTTTTTAAAAACCCACATTTTAACCTGCAGGAGAGTGTAGGGTTTAGATTGCTGAGCACAATAAACTCCCAACCTCACAATAAACCCCAAACCTCACTACAAACCACAAACCTCAGTACAAACCACAGTTTGGTAGCTCTCTCAGCTTGTGCTTGGAATTTGAGCAGGCATTATCCCAATGATTATTCCTCAGTGCCTTGCATGCTCAATGAAGCCTGGGAGAAAACAATTTACAGTTTTTATCTTCATTTCTATTGTAAATCTTCCCTTGGTTTCAGTCTGATTTCACTCAGGTGAAGGGAAATGGGAGAGCTCTCCATTAATCCTGTGGCGTCGTGAGTGGGATGTGACTGCCCAGACCTCCTGGAAACCACTGGGAAAATGGAAAAAAATGGGAATTTGACTGCCCAGATGTCCAGGAAACCACTGGGAAAATGGAAAAAAATGGGATTTTGAACATTCCTGCTGGTTCTTGCCTCACTGATGGGACAGAGTTTAGGAAGTCTCTTAGTTATGGAAAGATAAAATTAGGGATACAATCTTTCAATACAGGCAAAATGAGAGAAAGCAGAGTATAGAGAAGGGAGAAACAGCAGAGAAATTCCAGCTGAGCAGAGCACAACCTGCATGGATTATTTTCAGAGTTTTGAGTTTCAAATTCAATTGAATTCTTTTATTTCTGGCAAATTATTTGTTATAAACCCGTTAGTGCTCATCCTGGGACAGAATTTTGCAGAACCGCAGCACGCCTGTGGTGGATTGTTTTCAATTGGGGTTGAATTAGTCAGTCAAATTGGATTAATTGGATTGATTTTTTTTTTTTTAAATCTTGATCCCCCTCCATGGAGGCTGTGGTAAATTGAGAGGTGATTTTGCATCAACAGCTGAATGCCAGGCCCTGGGGCACATCCTGACTCCCAGATATTCCATGTGGTCCCAACTTTGATTTAGTTTTCTATTTATTTCCTTCTAAAATGTAGCTCCATTATTAAATATCAAAACTTTTACCTTAAACCTTTATAAATATCTCAAGATGACCCCTTCAGCTTTTCCACCTTTTTTTTTTTTTTTTTTTTTTTTTTTCACATTGATCTCAGCTGTGCCTTTCCAGGAAATCCAAATTTAATTCCTGAGCAGTCTGGTGTTAAAACCCTATAATTTTTCTGCAAACTTACAATTCCCAACTCCTGATTTCTGTTGTTAAAACAATAAAATAAAATGAAATAAAATGAAATAAAATAAAATAAAAATTTCGAGCAACTCTAATTCCCCCGAAGTTCATCCTGGTGGGAGAGGGATGAGGAGGGTGATGGCCCAGCCAGACCTGCATCCCACTGGAGGTGGATTTTACCTCAAACCCCAAGAATTCATTGTGCAAACAGCTCGTATTTATAAACCTTCAGCTTTATTTATTACGAAATGGCTTTGCTGGTGTTTCAATTTGCCGATCATTGGGCGTTGAATGGTGCAAACACCTTTCCCAGCATTTCCCCGCGGTTTTTTAGGAATTTGTGAGGGGAAAAATTCCTGAAATGCAGAGTGTGAACACAAGATGGCACTTGGATCCCAAGGACCGACTTGTGTGCTGCTTTAAATATTTAATCCCAAAGGATTCAATTCTTTCCCCAAATTTACAGGCCAATTCAAAATATCTCACTTTTATGCTGTTTTAAATATTGAATCCCAAGGGATCCAATTTCCTCCCCAAATTTATAGTTGAACTTTAAACCTCAGCTTTTTGCTGCTTTAAATATTTAATCCCAAAGGACTCAATTCTTCCCCCAAATTTACAAGCCAGTTCAAAATCTCACTCTTCTGCTGCTGTAGATATTCAATCCCAAAATATCCAATTCTTCCCCCAAATTTACAGGCTAATTTTAAACCTCACTTTTGTGCTGTTGTAGAAATTCAATCCCAAAGGATTTAATTTTTCCCCAAATTTACAGGCCAGTTTAAAATCTCACTCTTCTGCCGCTGTGGATATTCAATCCCAAAATATCCAATTTCCCCCCCAAATTTACAAGCTAATTTTAAACTTGACTTTTGTGCTGTTTTAAATATTTAATCCCAAAAGATCCAATTCTTCCCCCAAATCTACAGGCTAACTTTAATCCTCATTTTGTGCTGCTGTAGATATTCAGTCCCCAGGAGATGGGCAGGTGTGGCAGCAGGAATCCACTCACAGGTGAGCAGGGTTTGTTTTCAAGGGAAGAGATTGAGGGATGCCACAGGAAATTATCAGTGTGGGATTTTCCTATCAGCAATGATAAGCCAAGATTGTTTTTCTCACTGTTTGAAAAACAAGTATTATTCCAGAGGTGAAGGGAAAAAAAAAAAAATTGTGTTAACAGCTCCAGCTCTCCAGCAGGTTTGATTTTTATGCTGCCTTGCAAGAATTTAATCAGATTAATTCCAGTCTCCCAGGACAAAACCTTCAGCCAGCACAGCTCCAAAGTGTTGGTGAGGTAAAGGGAGGCTTTGCTTACTGGAATTCCTGACAGAATTAAAATTTTAGAGTTCACAGATCCATTGATAGAATCTTCTTTTTCCCCTATAAAATCCGTGGGCAAAACCAGCTGATGGTTGTGTGAACCAGCACAGGTAAATCCAGCAAATCTCACTCTCCTTTGGGGAATTTTATTCGCCAAGGAAAATTTCATTTTCATAAACCAGAACCCTGATCTGCTCTAAAATATTGCATCAGCCTCTCTGTCCATCATTCCAGCCATCAACTCATCTAGTCCCCATTCCAGGATCGGTTCTGGAAATTTTGTATGGATTATTCTCAGCTTGGAGGTGTTTCCAGATTATGATCTCATTTCCATCAATTTTCCTTTTTTTAATTATTTTTTTAATTCCCTTGGGATTTGTACACACTGCAGCTGCTGACACAGAGAGAGGGAAACCCAGGAGCTGCCATAATTTCCCTCTCCAGCTTTTTATCCTCTTTTCCTCACCAACTTTGTGCTCATTGGGATGTGTCATTATCCTATGGAATCATGGAATATTTTGGGTTGGAAAGGACCTTAAAAAATTCCACTTCCACGGGCAGGAACCTTCCACTATCCCAGGACCATAAATCAGATTGAAACACCACCTGGGGGCTCCAGGAAAACCTGGAGCACTCACATGGCTTTGAAACTCTTGGGGAAAGATAGGAAGATAATGGGCTGGGTTGATAATCTCATCCAGCTGCTGGGTTTCCATTCTGGGATCTTTGGCAGCACCAACACGGAGGAGATGATAAGAGAAATGTTCAACCTGGATTTCCTGGACAAACACCCTCCAGAAATTGAAAAAAAAAAAAAAAAAAAAAGTCATTTTAGAATAGATTTTTAATCAGAAAATCAGCGAAAAACCTTTTGTTGGAGGCCTTTTTGCACTTTGAGATGGTGTTTAAGGTGATGGAATTTCTGTCCATGACTTATCCCAACTTCCTGAGCTCCAGAGGGATTTTTTTGTCCCAAAATTCTCCTGGATGTTTCCAGCCCATTCCATGTGTCAGGTGAAGGCTCCTGCTGTTATTTGGAGCCCTGAAGACATTTTTTTTAGAGAATATTTCTGATTTTTTTTTGTGTAATCCAGCAGAAAAGGCAGAAATAGGAACAGACAGAGCCAGCCTCACCTGAACCTTTCCTTCTCCAATCCCCCTTTGTTCCAGAAATCCCTGGGAGTGAGGCCTGGGCAGGAGGAATCTTGAATCTTTAACCAAAATGTTGAAGGAAGATGGGGAAAAAGCTGCTGGGAGTCAGCCCAGCTGAGTGCTTGAAGTGTTTGGTTAAAGAGCTGGGTGTTAGAGTGTTCAAAAGGAGGGAAAAAAAGGGGAGGGAAGGGAAAAATGGGGGAAAAAAAGAGGTGGGGAAAGGAAGAAAATTAAAAAAAGGGAGAAAAGGGAAAAAAGGGGAAAAGAAAGGGAAAAAGATGGAAAAAAGACAATAAAAAGTGGAAAAGAAAGGGGGAAAGATGGAAAATATATATAAAAAGAAAAAGATTATAAAAAGAAAAAAAAAGAGGGGAAAGGGAAGAAAAAAGAGACAAAAAGGGAAGAGAAAGGGGGAAAAGGGAATAAAGGGGAAATAAGGGGATAAAAGGGGAAAAGGGAGGGCAAAATTGGGGGAAGGGGAAAAAGGGAAGGGAAAATAGGAATGAAAAAAGGAAAAAAAGGGGAGAAAGGGGGAAGAGGGGGAAAGAGGAAAAAGGGAAAAAAGGGAGAAAAAGAAGTAAAAAAGGGGGAAAAGGGAAAGAAAAAAAGAAAAAAAGGGGGGAAGGGGGAAAAGGGAAGGGAAGAAGAGGAAAAGAGGGTAAAAAAGTAGAAAGGAATAGTCTACTACAAAAGCTGTTCTTGTCAGGGTAAAAATCTGATGTGAAATTACAATTGTTATATAATTATATTATGCAATATACTCTATATATGTAGACTTATATATATCTCATGTAATATGTTATTACATTATGCAATGTATTCTATATATCTCTTTTTATTATATAATATATTTTATATATATATAAAATTGTATTCCATCATCAGCACCCCCACAAAAATTCAAATCCCAGGTCTATTAATTCCTTCCCAAAATTGTTACAAGTCTCTGCATGCATTTTATAATTCCAAGGTGGCAAAATTAAAATGAATGAGAAGTAAAAAATAGGCAAAGGGGATTGAGATTTTTTTTTTCCTCTGGAGGCAAAATGTTGACCATAAATCCCATTAATTCTGCATTAAATCCCACCTTGATATTCAGTGTAAGACCTAAACATTCATTTAGAGTGAGAAAATTTAGGGAATTGGGGAAAAGGGGAAGAAAAATTTCCTTTCCTTTCCTTTCCTTTCCTTTCCTTTCCTTTCCTTTCCTTTCCTTTCCTTTCCTTTCCTTTCCTTTCCTTTCCTTTCCTTTCCTTTCCTTTCCTTTCCTTTCCTTTCCTTTCCTTTCCTTTCCTTTCCTTTCCTTTCCTTTCCTTTCCTTTCCTTTCCTTTCCTTTCCTTTCCTTTCCTTTCCTTTCCTTTCCTTTCCTCCTTCTCTCTTTCTTATTCAAAAAGGAAGAAAATCCCATTTTTTTTAATGGGCCCCTGAATTGAAACCCAAAAATTTGGCTTTAATAAAAGTGGTGTTTTGAAAGAGAATGACTCAAAACAATAAAATAAAGGCTCGTGGAACGACTTTTTTATAGAATATGGAATTTTTAAAGTCTTAGGATGACTTAAGGAAAAAGAAGACAAATCCTGGGGGAATCAGGGAGTTATTTTTTTTAATGGGTTTTCTTGTTCCCTCCATTCCCAGAGGATAATTGAATCCTGTTCTCATCTGCAGCTTCCAAGGAAATCCCATCCCAGCCTGGGAAGGGGGAACAAACACCAAATGCACCTCTGCCTGTGTGACACGGGGATAAGGATGATAAATCACCACTTGGTGCTTCCTGGGGAGAGCTGGAGCAGCAGGGAGGACACATCCTCCACCTGGGGATGATTTCCACGAGGAGAGGGAGCTCTGGCTGCTTGATTAAACACAACATTTGTATGGATTATTCTCAGCTCGGAGATGTTTCCAGATTATGATCTCATTTCCATCAATTTTCCTTTTTTTAATTTTTTTTTTTTAATTCCCTTGGGATTTGTACACACTGCAGCTGCTGACACAGAGAGAGGGAAACCCAGGAGCTGCCATAATTTCCCTCTCCAGCTTTTTATCCTCTTTTCCTCACCAACTTTGTGCTCATTAGGATGTGTCATTATCCTATGGAATCACGGAATATTTTGGGTTGGAAAGGACCTTAAAAAATTCCACTTCCACGGGCAGGAACCTTCCACTATCCCAGGTTGCTCCAAGCCCTTCCAACCTGGCCTTGGACACTTCAATAATAATATTATTATATTATATTACCCCAAATAATAAAAATTCTGGCCCAAACTGAGCTCCCAGATCACCTCCCTTGGGTGTTTCCATGGAGCTGCAGGTGATGGAGGTTGGGAAGCCTGGGATAAAGTTGGGATATCTGCAGAGATTCCCAGGAACAGGGCAGGTTGTGCCCCACAGGAGAGGGGAAGGATGGAGAGCCTGGGACTGTGCTGGGTTATTTCTGGCCCTGTTCAGAATCCCTTTTGTTGGAGGCAGGCAAAGCTCCTGCTGGAGACAATGGGAATTCCTGGCAGCAGGGAATGCTGAGAGGGGCAAACTGCAGCTCTTTTATTCCAGCCCCGAGCTGGATGCCATCAGGAACACAAAGGGGCTGTTCTTCCAATCACAGGCTCGATGTAAAAACCCCCAAATTTAGCTGGAATATCAGCACTTTCCCCTCTCACTGGCAGATTGGGAATCCCAAGGGGGGCTGGATCCCTATCCCTTCTCCCCAGGCCTGCTGAAGTCATTGCTGGGAGCAGCCTCGTGGAGATTTGCTGCCAAACCTTTCCAGTCTGATCCTCGATGATCCAAACCCGGTCAAGAGCCCTCTTCACATGAAATATTTGCTGCTCCAGATGGCAAAGCCTGAGCCTGAGCCAACTGCAGGGTAAAAAAAATACATTTATTTCCATGTCCAGCCCTCAGCCAGCCCGGCTCCCTCCGTTTGTCATGGACAAGAGGCTTCCTCCACAATGCTCCAAATTCACGAGGGGAGCACGTGGATAAAAATGTCCTGATTTATTCCACTGTCCCAGTCAGGCAGCACAATCCATGCTGGAGTTCAGGGAATGGGGGCCAAGCTGGGGCTGCCTCTGTTGGTTTCATCTGTTGCTCTCCATCCTCAGGTGTTGTGGTAATTCAGTATCTTTTTATAACTTCCCTTCCTCCGGCTGAAAAATTCCAGATTTGGATTAATTCCAAGTTTGATTTAGAAAATGATCATTCCCTTTGTGCTGCTGCTCCTTCCCAGGAAGGTGAAGGAGTCTGGGGGTGTGGGGACCAAGGGTAGAGCTCCTGCCCAGTGCCACCTTCCCTGGCCACAAAACAACCTGGAATTTCCTCTGCAGGCTCTGGGACAGCAGGATCCCAGCAGAATCCCAACCTCTGGGGAGCAAAAAGGAACAATTAGAGCTGGAAACTGACTTTTAACAGAATGAAGGCAGTGATGAGGAAGCATTTTTGCATAATTAGGAGAACACAAGCGAATTTTCTTCCTGACACCACGTTTTCCATCACTCCAGTTGTTGGGATGAGCAGGAGCTTTTTCTGCTCAGCAAATACCTTCTGTGGAATAAACATTTTCTGTGTGAGAGGAGGGAAAATGGATTCTCCTCACAGAGAGAAATTTTGCAGGACTTTTCTTGTGCTTCCTCCATTATCCCTCCTGCTGGAATTACAGATGAGGAGTAAGGAGCCCCTATTTGTACCAGGAAAATACAGCCCTGCAGTCAGTCCAGGCTTCTCTTTCTAACTTTACCATTCTACCCTCAAATCTCTAATGTAAATAAAAAGAATATTTCACTTCATCTGTGTGGATTGCAGGGATGTCCCTTAAAAATTGCAAATCCAGGTGGGAGAGGGATGCTGTGCCAGGGTATCTGCTGTTACAGTTTAAATGGGATCAGAGCAAGGAAATTTTAAGGATTGTGGAATCCCAGAAGGGTTGGGATTGGAAGGGACCTCAAAGCTCCTCCAGATCCATGGGCAGGGACACCTTCCACTATCCCAGGTTGCTCCAAACCATCCAACCTGACCATGGACACTTCCAGGGATGTTGAAATCCTTGAGTTTACCTGAAGCTGGAGGGTGGTGGGGATGGAATTCCTCCTTCAATGGTTCCACACAGACTCTTGTTGCAGTATGGGCGTGTTTTTGCTGACTGGGACATTTTCTCTGGCACATGATGTGCCTGGGAAGCTGCAGAGCTCCCAGTCCCTGCTTTTAGGTCATTCTCAATTATCTTGCAAAACTGCAGCCTTTGAATTTGAAATTTTTCCCAACCCCCCTGCCCGGACAAAGATTGAATTTCCCAACACCTCATCCCATGGCCACGCCCTTACAATTCCCCTATGCTGCTTTGTCAAAACCCCTTTCAATTCCAGAATAAACCACCTGATAACCACAGTTATCAAAATATTCTCCAGGTTTGCTTTCTTTTTTTTTTTTCCTTTTTCCCCTTAAAAATGTTATTTCCACTGTCTATCCCTATTTAATGAAAAAGTAGCAAGCAGCTGTTGGAAGGTAATAACATCCCAAACCACTGCTTTCATGCATCAGTGTGTGCAGGCATAGGGAGAGCTTTAATGGAATCAAAAATATTCCTAGGAAATGGACTCTCAGGCTCCAGTTATGAGAAAATTTTAAATTGCATCTGCATTTTAACAAGAAAAAATAACTTTTTTTTCCTCTTCTCATCTTTGTGATTCCTGTGTCCTTAATGCCACGGGAAGCTGTACTTCATTTTGTTCCAAGAAGTAGTTTGGGTCAGGAGCCATCCATGTGCTCACACGAATCAAAATAATAATCAGATTTCTTATTATGTTGGTTTCTACAAGGGCAGGTTCATACTTTCTCCAATATTTCCACATTTTATGGAATGGGTTGGGTTGGAAGGGAGATGAAATCCCATCCAGTGCCACCCCTGCCATGGGTAGGGACACCTTCCGCTATCCCAGGCTGCTCCCAGCCCCATCCAGCCTGGCCTTGGGCACTGCCAGGGATCCAGAGGCAGCCACAGCTGCTCTGAGAATTCCAGCCCAGCCCCTCCTCACCCTCACAGCCAGGAATTCCTTCCCAAGATCCAATTTAAATCTGGTTTTGAACCATCTCCCATTGGAAAGATGGGAGATTTCCTCCAAGCTGCAATATTTTTCTTTGGAAGTTTAACACTTGCAAAGAAGCAAACGAAAAAGAAAAGCAGCTTCTCAAATGATCAGGACAAGTTCTCTGATTAACCTCATCATGCTTATCTCCCCTGAATATTTAATAAATGATTTTTTTCTGAGCTTGGTTTAAATTCGTCATCAGAAATGAGATCATTTCCCTGAAACAGGAAAACAACTCAGATTTCTGGGGAAGTTTGAGCCCCTTTAATTTGCCCTGTGTTTCCCAGGTGCTGAGGAAGCCCCTGAGTGGAGGCACTTCACATCCCAGGAAAAAGAGCAAGATTCCCAGACAAACCCAGGGAAATTGTGCTGCTCTCCTGAGGTCACCACCCTGTAATGGGAAGCAGAATTTGCCCCCAAATTAGCTGTAATTAATCTGGTGCTAATGTCCCTGGGCTGATTTAGCCAATAAATGCAACTGCTCAGTGATCACTCACCATTAATGCAACAAAACTGGGATTTAATGCAAGGCAAGAAAGGCTCTGCATTTTCAGCTGCCTGCAGTCGTGGCCCAATTAATTGTCTTTAATGCAGCCAGGAATTAAAAGGAAGCCTCATTAGTGGCTTTTGAGGTGAGGTGGGGTTTGAGGTAAAGGCAAGAGGGGTTTTGTGCTTCCTGCCCCAACTCTCAGCTGCTGTTTTAGGGTTAAGAGGTGGCAAAGGGGTGAAAGGTGGAGGGATTATTTCACTTGGAGAAATGCCAGCTTCTGGCCTGATCCAGGAGGGTGAGTTGTGATGATTTCCCAGCACTTCTGGAATATTCCATGATGAGCTTGCTTAATATCTATGTTTTATTAGCACTTCTCCGAGTGGTGCTGTTGTGTTGCTGCAGCAGTTGAGTGCTGATTTCAGCATCTTGTTTTTACTTCAACTCTTACTTAAATGTGCCATTTTAAAATGCTGTGGTTCTACAGCCCATCCCACGTGAAACACAACGTGAATTTGGGATTTTCTATCCCAAATCTGGTGCCTTATTAACACAGGAGTTCTGCTCTGAGGGATAATGGCCTTTGTGGAAAGGACATAAAATTGGGGTTTTACTCTGGACCTCACTTAGAAAGGAATCTGGAACCTTTTCTAAAAACATACCAAGCTCACTGATTTTTCATGAGTGAGGATTTCCTTGGAACCACAAATTGTGATTGACTACATTTAATCACCTGTAAGGTGCTTTCCTTAACGAAAATACAATTGTAAACAGATTTTGCATGCTCATTTTCAGCTTGGAGCTCAGTTATTGACCTGAACCACAGTAACCAATGTGGGAAACCAAGCAGGAAATGTTCCTTTGATTTCCTGGTTACTGGAAATGCCCTGCATAATTACCATGGAAAATGGGGTGTTTCATTATTTTTTATCATAAAGCAGAAGACCCAAAATTTAAATAATAATCATGAGGCTCAATAAAGCTAAAAAAAATGGGGGTATTGCCCTCTCAATACACAATTTAAGTTTATTTGGGGTTCTGACTCATCTCCTGCATTATCTGCTTAATATTTTGGGTTTTTGAGTGCAGTCCTTCCATATTTCCTCCTCACATCTGACCTTTTACATTTTTATTGTATTTTAATAACACCTGGATGGTTGCAGTAGAAACTTTAATAAGAGGAAATTATTTTCCTCTCCTCTTTCTCATTCTGTTTCATTTCCTTAATACTATAAAGGGGAAAGTCTTAAAAAACACTGTAATTTATTATTGAGTTAGTAATGAGCTGTTTCATTGAGGGCTTGAGGAGATGGTGTGGTTGGGATGAACTCTGCAAGCTCTGAGATTCCTTCTCCACAATAATTTTAAGGAGTTGTGTGTAATTTCTGGAGGGATTCGTGGCAGATCCAAAATACCCCAAGCATTCAGTGACCTTTTTCTTTAGGAAGTTGTGGATCTTTAAAAGATCAATTAAAGAAAAATACAATGGATATTTTTCAGGGAAACAGAGGAGTCTCCCTGGAAGCACCTGGAAAACTTTGGGTTGGTCAGGGTGCTGATTTCCTGCTGGTTTTAAGTCTCAATTCTCAAATTTTGGTAAAAAGGCTAGAAAAGGTGTGGAAATACCAGATTCTTTGCTGGACAGAGAGAAGGGAATGGGAGGAGAGCAGCCAAGTCCATGCCTTGGAGAGGGTTAAAAGCTGTTGATCCTGTTTTTCCACTCATCCCAGCAAATCTTTGCTCAGGAACAAACTCAGTGACAAACAGAGAATTGCCTGGGTAATCCCCATTAATATCTGAAATGAGCACTGCAGGATTTCATAGAAATCACCAAGAAACACATAGAAATTATTCCCCTTATCCCTAAAGGAGAGCCCAGCTCTATAGAATATTCACTCCCAAGACACCTCAAGCCAGCTAAAATGATATTACTGTTAATCATCATTATTTACAATTATTTTGAATTAATTCTGTGGCTTCCTGGGGCAATTTTTGAGGGAGAGAAGAAAAAAGAAAAAGTCAAGTTGGAGACAACAAAACTTTCCCGATGTGTCCCCAGCCAGCAAGAGGCTCTCCAGGTATGGCATAATGAGATACCTGAATCTTTTGGAATTAATAAATGCTCCTGGAGCAGCCCTTCTGTGAGGACAGAGATGGCTCTCCAGATATCCAGGAGGGAAGATTGATGGGCTATGCAGATGCTTGTGCCATTAAAAAGACCTTCAGAAAGAAACAAGCGGGATGGCTCAAAGTGTTGTTTTAAATTAATGCCTGACTTTGAAAACAAATTGATGCCCCCCTGAGATAATTGGAAAAGTTAGAAAACAATCAGGGAAGAACAAATTGAGACTTTGGGATGGACAAAAACCCCAGATAAAGGAAGCCTCTAAATTCTGCTTCCAGAGCGTGAAAGACATTTTCCTATCTGAGGGTGTGCTTTGTTTTTTTTTTTCTTTGATTTCCTTAATTTATTTTTTCTCCTTCAGGAGACAAGTCTTGCCTTTGGCATGGGTGGGACAGAAAGGAAGGGTCTGGATGAGGCTTAAAAAGTGAGGTGGGGTAGGACCTTTCCCAGGTACCCACAGCAGGAAATTTGTTCATTATAAACACGTGGTCAAGGGCAGGGAAGTGTTGGCAGTGAGGGAAGTTGGGAATGCTGTGTCTCAGGAATAAGGGGGAATTGCTTGAAGAGTGACCAACTGCAACATGGTTTCCATGAGGAAATGGAACTTTTTGGAGTTTTTCATGGAAATGTTTGAAGAACGAGTGCAGAGGAGGCAACAGGATGAGCAGAGGGATGGAGCAGCTCTGCTGGGAGGAAAGGCTGGAGAGCTGGGATTGTTCACCTGGAGAGGAGAAGCTTTGGGGTGAGCTCAGAGTGGCCTGGAGGAGATGCAGGGAAGGTGGAGAGAGACTTTGGAGAAGGGTTGGAGGGACAGGACCCTGGGAATGGCTTCAAATGGACAGAGAGAAGGTTTAGATGGGATGTTGGGAAGGAATTCCTGGCTGGGAGGGTGGAGAAGGGCTGGGATGGAATTCCCAGAGCAGCTGTGGCTGCCCCTGGATCCCTGGCAGTGCCCAAGGCCAGGCTGGATGGGGCTTGGAGCCCCTGGGACAGTGGGAGGTGTCCCTGCCATGGCAGGGGGTTGGGATTGATGCTTTTTGGGGCTACCTAAAACCAGAGGGAAAATTAAGGGAATAAAAAGCAGTTCTGTTTATGGAAGGGCCTCCAGGTACATTCAGGGCAGACAAAGCCCCCCAGGGCCTGCACCCAAAATGGGCCCCGGGTCAGGGGTTTCACCCTTGGGTCACTTTGGGCCATTTGCACATTGGGGGTTCAGCTCCCAATTACAGCTCCAGCTGATGAAGTCGTTCACCCCAAGTTTGCTGCCCCCAACTCCCTTTTGTTCCCATCTCTGGGGGCCTGAGGCAGTGAGGTGTCCTTGATTCCCAGGCCTGGGGAGGAATTGTTGTGTCTGAGCAAGGTGGGGAAGCAGCAGCTGAGGCTGTGTGTGGGGTTTGGAGTCACACACTAAAGAACTGCAGGAGTGCAAATGTATGGAAAATGTAAAAGCTCAAATCCTAAAGCATCAGGATGGGATTTAAGGTCCTTCCAACCAACTCAAATCCTCCTGGGATTGTGGCTTTGGGATGTGGGGCCTGCTCTGGGGTCACATTCCAGCTGTTCCCAGCTCCTTCCCGCCCTCCTGGCTGTCAGAGCCCCATTTTCCTTTAAACCAGGCCCAAATCTGATTCCTGTGGTGCTGCCTAAACGGGTAAACCACCCCATCAAGCAACTTCTTCAATATTTAGGGCCACTTTCTGTGCACACCGTGCTTTCAGGGCTCTCCCATCAGTACACAACGTCAGCCTGATGATATTGTCTCTTCAGGTTCTATAATTAATGATTAATGATTAATGACTGATATTCTCCTCTTCATAAAGCTGAGTTTTCCCAGTTAACTGTTAAATATTGCAACTGAGGGTGCACTGTTGAGATAGGCTTTGCTCTATAATCTAATATCCAAATGATATGGAAAAAAAAAAACCCAACCCAACCCTGCTCCACGGCCTTGTAATTTTGCAATATTTTGATAAATCTCTCTCTGCCACTGACAGAGGCTATGATTAGCTTAATCCTGATATTTTTATGACAATAAAATTCCCATTTAATTTTTCTGTGTCAATACAAGCTCTTCATCACCACCAAAATTTTGCTTCTGGGCAAATCCTTTCATGCAATAAATAAACTCACGGGGTGAACTCGTGAGCTGTTTTATCATGACTGCCAATAATCATTATGGAATCAAATATTTACGTGGCAGGCTGGCATTTAAATAAATGCAGCACGCCTAAAATGTCAGTTTTATTCCAGCAGGAAGGGAAGTATTATAAACTTTCCACAGGAATTGTGAGTTCTTGTCACTCCTCAAATTCCCATTTTTTGTCACTTTTGTGGGATGAAAATATTTGGGGCGTTCCCAGTATCCCACGGGCTCTGCAGGTGCCAGAATCCTTTCCTGACTCCAAGTTTAACATTTTCCAGGTTTTATTTCTTTGCAAAAGGAAATGTTTGTCTCAGCTCAGGCTGAGATTTGAGAGCATCAGCACTTTTAAAAAAAGTCTAAGGGTTACCTGAGGCAAGGCCCGATGGAAAGGGAATATCTTCATTTATACCCTACAATAACAGCAAATTTCATTTCTGTGCTGATTTAAAACCCCCCCAAAAAGGAGGGAGCACACCCTTTAACCTGGCCTTCAGTGCTTGGAAAGCCCTGGTGTGTTTTTTAGGGATTTACAACGGGAGAAAACCAATTTTCCAGGCTGAGGACACCCTTGGAAGGGGGAGCTGGGGGCATGCTGGAGGCATTAAGGCAGCTTAAACTCAGGATGCTCCAGGAAATATCCTAAAAAAACCCCATGTCAGGGAACTGCTAAGGAGATGTGCTGAGTAATCCTCACCAAAGCAGCATGAACTACTTGTGTATTATTTCTAAATGCATTTCTTGCCTCCACCCCACCACCTCAGGGGGGGGAATAGCTTAATTTCCTATTTCATTTCAGGCATTGCCAGTGCCTGAAGGGCGTTGTGAATTATGGATAGGGCTGAAAGTGATGGTTTCTGTTCTGTGCTGGGCGTGGGTTTGGCTGAGTGGAGCGGGCTGGAAATGCACAGCACAGCAGGGCAGGGGCTGGGGCTGCCCTGGCTCTGGGAGCTGGGGAGGGTTTTTGTGTCTCCCTGCGGCGTCACCTCCTGTGTGAAACAGCTCCTGGGGAACCCCTGCTTGTCTGGGGGGGATTCAAACTGAATTGAGGCTCAAAGTTCTAGCTCGGGTGATGTTTTCAGGAGTTTGCTGAAAATAAATATAATATATTTTATACATTATATATATATAAAATAAATTATATATAAATTATATTATCTATTTATATTATATATTCTATATATAATATATTATATTTATACATTATATTATATTTATATAATTATATACTTATATTTATAATTATATTATAAATTATATATAAATTATATATAAATATACTTTATACATAACGTATAAAATATATATTATATATAATTAATATATTTATTAATATTCGATATATTAATATAGAATTTATTTATATTCCATTTATTAGTATATAAATATATAATATAAATATATAATATTAATATATAGATATTAATAAATTATATAATATTATACTTATATATATAGTTAGAATATTAATACTAGTACTAGTATATTCTAATTATAGAGGATATATTCCATATTCTGTGCTTATATTCTAATTATAACCCCAAATTCTGAACCTCCCGACTTCAGAAATACAATATATTGCATTATACACGATAATTCCACTATCTTTTGATGAATTTGGGGTAACTGTACTTTTTACTGCAGTCTTGACTTTGTGTCAAGACATTGAAACTGGATTTGTCCCTCTTCAAGGTTCTTTTTCCTTTTTTTTTTTTTTTTTTGTATATGATGTAAGGAGAATGAAATCAGGGTGGGTTTCTCATGTGGGAATGAAAACACGAGCTAAAACCTGGATAAGCTGAGCTTAGAAATCCCAGTGAAGCTGCTATGTGAGTACACCTTTCAATGGCTTAAAAAGTTCTGGCTGTCTGTTTTTCTGAAAGAAAATACCATTTCTGAATATCTGAAATGCAATATTGGAGGGTTTTCTTAGCTCTTTATGAATGGAGCAGCACAAAACTCCTTTTTTTTCCTTTTTGCATTCCCCTGGTATGAAATGTTAGATGAGTTCAGTGACAAAATAAGAGGGAGCTGCTTTTGCAAAAGAAAAAAAAAAAAAATCAGCTTGAAATATTTTCTTCAGCCAAGAAGGCAAAATAAATGAGAACATCCTGATGCCTCCATTAGACAAAATCTGATTTTTGTCACTGCCAGCACAGGTTCCTGACTCTCTTAAACACCTTGGTCAGTGGAGAATCTCTCTGGGGTCAAGAAAAGCTTTTTCTTCCACATTTTATTGTGGCAGCCCTGTGCTCCTGAGGGCTCCAGCACAGTGGGGAATGGAGATGTTGGGAGCAAATGCTGGAGCAGAAACCCTCTGGAAACAGAAGTGGCTGCTCTGACACCTCTTCTGAAGGCACGAGGCAGCCACGAGCATTTTTAAAGTTGCAAAAATCCATATCTAGGAGCCAGGGGAGAGCTGGGAGATCCAACTTCTCTGGATAAATCCTTAATAGCACGAGATGGGATCTTCCTTGGGCCTTGTCAAGGCTGGAAACAGCATTCCCTGACCCACGGTGTGCCCCAAACTGACAATTTGATTGTGTGCTCTGGATTAATGAGTCCTCTCAGGCCGTTTAAATAAACAGATGGTGTCTGCTGGGATGGCCAAGAGCATTTGTTGGTGATAAATGATTTAAAAGCCATCCTTCCCATGGAATAGTTCCTTGGAATGTGCTCCTGGGCTGAAAATATCCGTGGCAATAAGGACCAGCAAGAGGAGCAGCTCGGATGGAAGGGGAAGGAAAGGAAATATAATTAGTGTTTAATGATTTGTTAATGGTTTATAAATACCTAAACAAGATTGTTAGGCTTGTATCAGCAGTTGGAGGCTGTTAAAGGAGCCAGGATTTTGGATTTGGATTTATCCTGGGAGTTCCTGCCTTGGAGTGCTGGGAGCTGCTTCCAGTATCCCAGGGGATCACAGGGCTGGGATTGGGGAAAAAAAACCCTACTCCAGAAGTGACTCACAGTGTGGTGTGTCCTACAGTCTCAGGAGCCACAGAATTGTGGAATTTCAGGTTGGAAAATTCTTCTAGGACTGGGCCCAACCACTGACCCAGCTCTGGCATCCTCACCACTAAATCCTGTCCCCAAGTACAGCATCTCCGTGGCCTTTACAACCCTCCAGGCATGGGGACTCCAGCCCTTTCCAGGCAGATTTTTCCAATATAAGGTCATGAGAACACGAAACTATTTCACAGAAGCTCCTGCAGATGATCAAGGTGTCTTCATTAAGGGAAGAGCAGCTTAGGCGGCTGCCTGCCCCTTGGGGATTGGCTTCCTAAAATAGCAATCCCACTTTTCCTGTTGTTCCTCCTTTGGATAATTCCACAGCACTGGAAATTCCTCCCAGGCCGACTAAACAGTCAGAAAAGTAACTTGGAGTTAATTAAATCTCTCAATGATGTCTGACTCCCCCGGAAATGTGCAGCAAAAGTGGCCCTGGAACGTTCGTTTCTGGAGCACGGAATGACTTTGGGTTTTTTTTTAGATGCTTTGCAGAGCATTGGGTGACCCAGAGAGGCTGAGGCACAGAATAAAACATGACCCATTAGGGGGTGTGGGTGGCTTAATGAAGTGAAGTTTCCAGTTTAACTGAGGTGGTTCCTGCAGGCCCCATCAGCAGCAGGGCTGACTCAGAGCCTGAGTCACTGGGTGATGTTTGACCCATCAAACGAGGCAGTGAAACCTCCAGGATTCACTGTCCAGTGCTTTCCAGCAGATCATCCCAACTCTCTTTGCCTCCTGGTCAAGCTGCCCTTAAATACTTCACTCCTCCATTGATAGAGTGGGGACCATTTCCATAAAATCTGAATGGTTTGGATTGACACAGACCTTTAAAACTCATCAAATCCCACCCCTTCCACTATCCCAGGTTGCTCCAGCCTGACCTTGGACACTTCCAGGGTTCCAGGGGCAGCCACAGCTTCTCTGGGCACCCTGTGCCAGGGCCTCACCTCCCTCACAGGGAAGGATTCCTTCCCAATGTTTAATCTAAATCTCCCACCAAATGGTCGCTGTTTAATTTTAATTTACTGGCAGGGATAAGCTTGGTACGTGGTGCTCCACCTGCTGAGTGCAGGGTTTTTATTATATTTATTTTATTAGTCATTATTATGGACTTTTTAATATTTATTATTTTTGCCTAATAACCAATGCGATCAGTGTAAATTAAATTAATCAGACATAAAGAGGCCAGAGACTGGAAGGGCTGTGAAGACAGTGGATGAACCACCGGAGTGTTGTGAGTAGCTCTGGACTCGAACAAAACTTGGATTCCATAGGATTTTCCAGGGAAAATGTGGTTTTCCTGAGCTTGGTGACTGCAGTGAAGAGCAACCCCACCCCAGTTTCTAACTCCCACTCCCACCTCAGTAACCAGTGCAGGGTCAGGAGTTGGACTCTATGATCCACGTGGATCCCTTCAAATTCAGGATATTCTGTAATTCCAGGTGCCCTTTTCGGAGCAGTTTTCTCCCTCAGCATGAGCCAGAGCTGCAGATGAACCCAAAGGTCATTGTTCCCCTGTACTGGGGCACTGGTGAGGCTGCACCTCGAGTGCTGTGTCCAGCTCTGGCCCCTCAGCTCAGGATGGACATTGAGTGCAGTGTCCAGCTCTGGGTGTCCCAGGATGGACATTGAGTGCTGTGTCCAGCTCTGGGTGTCTCAATTCAGGATGGACATTGAGTGCAGTGTCCAGCTCTGGCCCCTCAGTTCAGGATGGACATTGAGTGCAGTGTCCAGCTCTGGCCCCTCAGTTCAGGATGGACACTGAGATGCTCGATCATGTCCAGGGGAGGCAGCGAGGCTGGTGAGGGGCTTGGAGCACAAACCCTGTGAGGAACGACTGAGGGAGCTGGGGGTGTTCAGCCTGGAGAAAAGGAGACTCAGAGGTGACCTTATCACTCTCTACAACTCCCTGAAAGGTGGTTGTGGTCAGGTGGGGTTGGTCTCTTTCTCCAGGCAGCAGCTGACAGGAGGAGAGGACACAGGCTGCACCAAGGGAAATATAGGTTGGATATCAGGAAAAAGGATTTCAGGGAAAGAATAATAAAGTGCTGGAATGGCCTGCCCAGGGAGGTGGTGGAGTCACCATCCCTGGATGTGCTTAAGGAAAGCCTGGATGTGGCACTGGGTGCCATGGTTTGGTTGAGGTGTTGGGGCTGGGTTGGACTCGATGATCTTGGAGGTCTCTTCCAACCTGGTGATTCTGTGAAATCCCTCGGGATTCAGCTCCCTGAGACAGGCACCACCTCGAGCATGCAAAGAGAAAGGAATGCAGGCAGCAGGGACACAATTTGGTTGGGGGTTAATGGGTGGGATCATCCTGGGATCATCCTAGGAGCATCTTCCTGTGTCACTTCCCTGGATTTTGACTGCATGCTCTCCAACCGGAGCTGCATCCTGCAAGGAAGTTTGACTTCAACATTTTATTGCTGTCATAAATTTGAGCAACTAAGAGCTGAGTGAGTCAGCAGCTGCTGTTGGGGAAGGAAAAAAAAAAAAAGAAAACCACCCTCTGAGAGAATTCCCTTTGAACAGTGGCTTGCATCATGATTTTTTAAAAAAATATATCAGAATTAATTCTGGTCATTTTTTTCCATATAGAATAAATTTAAAGCCTAAAGCATGAGGCAATTTTTGGTTTTATTTTGGCAAAACTCTTGATCTGTTCTGAGGAATGTGTGGAAAGAGTGGATATTTTTCTGCTGGATGCAAATCCAGCTGCTTGCACTGAGGAATTCTCCACTGATGCCAGCAGACAGTGGATATACCCCAGGGAATAAGGTCCTACAGCAGAATTTAGGGAATGATGAGCTGTGCACAACACAGGGTTTTAGGCACTCTTTGATGCTGCAGGTGTTCCAATGGGATGAATCCATGTAATTTCTCTGAAGGAATAAGCAGGGCTGGTTCAAACCTCGCTGACAAAATGGCCATTGAGGGTAAAATAATCCCATAATCTTTATCTCAGGGATAAGGGAAAAAATGATTTTTAAATACCTCCCGTGTGATCTGGAAAGATTGGCATTGGATAACTCATATTAAACATAAAAATGGGGAGGATAAATAAGAAACCCCTTTAGATCAATCACCCAGGCTCCATTTTTGGCCTGCTTTAAATCCCAGATGACTCCTTAGGAAAAATACAATTTTATGGAACTATAATAGATGAGTAAGGCTGGATTAAAAAACCCCTTCCTGCACCTTTTCTGGGCTGGGAGGCTGAAGAAAATTCAGCTCATTTTGGGTGTATTTCCATTTAAAAAATAGATGTGCCCTGAGGAGAGGCTGCCTGGATGTGTTGCTGTGGTTATCATGGGATGTGTCTGACAGAAATATTCCTGTATTTCTGCCTAATTGCTGGAGCTAACTTCTGATGGGAATCTGAGCTAAAGCTGCCATGAAATATCCACAGAAAATGCCTCAGAGGGCAAAAAAACGAAACAGAGCTTTTAGAAATTTGACTTGTTTGTTTGTTTGGAGTTTTTTGTTTGTTTGGTTTTTGGTTTTTTTTGGTTTTTTTTTTTTTTTTTTTGTTTTTGTTTTTGTGAGGAATCAACAATTTCTGAAGTTCTTCCATTTTTATAATTTGGTTTTCCAAAATTATGAAGGAATGAGGAGGAAAGCCATGCTCTCTCCAGCTCTAATATCATAAATAAGGCTGTAAACCACAACTATTTTTGAAGCAAACTCTTCATTTTTTTTTTTTCTTTTTTTGTACGGAGCAGGTTGGTTTTGAGCACAGCAACAGCTTGATCCTCTCATCAGCAAAACTGTTGTCAAAACACTCGAGGCAGGCAGGCAAAGCTGGCACTGCTCATTTCCAGCCAGCCCTGAAAGGTCAAGGGCTGAATCTACAGCTAAAAAAAAAAAAAAAAAAAAAAAAAAAAAAAAAAAAAAAAAAAAAAAAAAGAGATAAATAGCAAATATTTTTTGTGTGTCTCTCACAGGGAGCGTGAGACGAGCTGGTGGCTGGATGGAGGCGGCTCTCTTGGTGTCAGATCAGGTTTGCCCATCAGGCTGTGTTGTGTCACATCCCATAATGTGACACGACAGCCCCGCTTCACGTGTCACAGCGCGGTGACGCTCCCGCGGCGCGGGAGAACCTCGTGTTTGGGCAAAGTTTGGGCAGCACCCCCCTGGAGAGGGGCAGGGAGGGAGCGAGGAAACCAAAGAAAAGGTTGTTTGACTCAAGTTTTTTAATTGCAGGGTGCAGAGGTGAAGTTTTAAATTGTTTCCGTGGCTTAAATTGGGTTGGGGTTTCCTGACTTAGACTTGAGATCTGAAGGTGGGTCATGAAAGGAGATGAAGGTAGCAACCCTTGGCAAATGGAAGGAAAAGTTTGGAAAGGTTCTTTGCTAGTCTGGAATGGGTTTGTGGTAGGAGTAAAGAATGGAAACTTCCAGAGTCTCATGGGATGTGTCTGACAGAAATATTCCTGTATTTCTGCCTAATTGCTGGAGCTAACTTCTGATGGGAATCTGAGCTAAAGCTGCCATGAAATATCCACAGAAAATGCCTCAGAGGGCAAAAAAACGAAACAGAGCTTTTAGAAATTTGACTTGTTTGTCAAGAGTCTCAGCTTGAATTGTTGGGGTTTTCACCCTTTTTGCATCACTCTGGGAGCTTTCATTTCTCCTCTACTGAGCCTCCAACGCATCACTTGGACTCCAGTGTTGAGCAACATGTCCCAAATGCTTCTGATCACGTAAAATTACAACAAATACAGGGATGGAGCTGGAAGTTTGATTTTCTCTTTCTGTTTCTTTGGATTTTATAACTCATTAAACTCCAGGCCAACGTCCTTCACTTACATCAATTTTACTGCGGTCTTTACTGAGCTTGCCTTTATTGATTCCAGTGGATTTCAACAGACATAAAAAATGAAACTAAAAGGAGAATCAATTCCACATTAATTAGCCAGCATGCATGATTTTATGCTGCTTAATGACTCTTGTAATCATCTACAACTGTACCAAAGCGAGCAGCAGTCGGAGCCAGGCAGGGCTGGACAGGAACAAAACCCTCCAGCAGTGAATTCCCACAATTTGGACCCTTTGGAGAGTGCAGTCTTTCCATAAAACCAGATCTAGATTGGAAATTGTGACAGGGAAGGAGAGATTAGGAACTAGATGAGGTCAGACTGTTGGTTTTTATTTTTTTTCCCCAGTAAAAACATCGTGTGGGAAAACCCACCCAGCCCCTTCCCCAGTTCCTCAGTTTGGGGAGGATTTGCAGGATAAAATTCTTGGCCCCTCACCTAAAGAAGAGGAAAGGGATAGATCATTTACAGCCCATTTTAGTGATCTCTTTGCTTGTTTATTTATTTATAGTTTTACTTCTCAAACCAGTGCAAGACTGTGGAAGGTTTTGCACTGCAGGAAGAGCCTCAGGGTTGTCACTCAGGAGCACCGAGGTGGGGTTGAAACTGTGGTGTCTAAAAACCTTTGGACCTGGGTGTGTAATCAAATCAGTGCCTCTGACACTAAAATTATGGCAGAGCAGAGGCTACTGCTTTTATCTTTTGGGTGGCATTTTCCCCACCCTGCTTATTTGTGCCCTGATGATTATTTTGAGGACTGGCCTTCAATATTTTCCTACTTTATCATTCTAAAATGACTCTTTGTATCAGTCACTCCTCATTCCCTTAGTGCTGCAGGACTCAACCCTGGGCTTGGCTTCTGGCTTAACAAATGGATAAGCAAATATCTCTCAAGGCTTTTCCCTGCCCTTGTGCTCAGAACACACCTGGAATCCACAGCTGAGGATGCTGTTCCACTGCGTTGGTCACACTCCCAGCTAAGGATTCCTGCTCTGGGATCTTTTAGTGGGAAATTATCCAGGATTATTGCCTGCAGGGTGTTCAATTTCTGCCTGCAGAGCAGGTGGGATTCAGTATTAAACAGAACTTGCCTTTGTAATCCATTCCCATGCCTGTAGACTTCAGCAGAAATACAGAGAGTGACTGGATTTTGTTCTAAAATGGACATTCCTGAATGCCTGTAAAACCACAATCCCTTTTCTGTTTAATATTTACCTCTCCTTTTATCCCGGGTACACAATGGAAGTGATTGCTTGGATACAGATGACATTATGGTCTGTCTTTGCTGTACTTTTTTTTCCCCCTTTAACTGTGCATTTACACATGAATGGGCCATTGGTTCTAAATGGTAAGGAGATCAGAGTGAATTATATTCACTTTAGTGATACAGTGTCAAATTCAATCTAGGAGAAAATTCCACATCCTTTCAAATGGAGGGAACCATTTTAATCTGGATCGTCAGCAGCTGAACTTTCCCTTTCAGATTTCCACTGGTGGCACAAGTGGATGGGAGCTCCAGACACTGAGCCTGAATCAGACTTCTCTGAGAGCCAGGGTTAGTCTGGGGACTTAAATAATAATAATATATAAAAAAAAAATCTGCTTTTCATTATCAAAAATTAAAATAGAAAGGAAACTGATGTGCTTGATTGCAGGAAAAAAAAAAAAAAAAAGAGAAAATTGCTGCCCAGAGAATTTATCAGCAGGACAAATTGAGAAAAATTGTTGCTGAAAGTATTTCTCCAGCAGCTCTGTGCTGGTTAAAAGCAATTGTCTCATCCCAGCACTGCCCTAGCTCTGATTATTTATGTGTGACTGAGCATCTCAAGGCATCAGGTACAGATAAATATCGTGTTCATGTGGGTGTAGCATTCCCTCTGAGCTCCTCTTTGTCCTGGAGGCTCTCACATCCCTTCTGCAAGCACTAAATATCTGATTATTCAACACCTGGGTGACCTCATGGAAAGGAATGGGCTCCTTTGTACTCAGGGGAAATTTAGTTATGGACTTTCCTGGAACAGGATTTTGAGCTGTGAGGTGGATAAGGATGAGAAATAAATGCAGGCCCAGTTGAAGCTTATTTTGTCGTGGCAGCAGCAGTTGGATGATGCTGTCAGGTGTGACCCTTGCTGGCTGCAGCCTGTGCCAGTCCTCATCATCCTCCCAGGCAGGAATTCCTTCCCAAAATACCCTCCCAGGTAGGAATTCCTTCCCAAAAATCCCATCTATCCCTGCCCTCTGGCAGCTTAAGGCCATTTCCCTCGTCCTGTCCCTCCAGACCCTTGTGGAGTGGAACTGTGAGGGAGAAGGGACTGACTGGGAAAAGACTTGGAGATGGGAGACATGGAGAGCCAGGAGAAGGAGCCCTGTGGCAATCAGAGCTATACAATAAGGAAATAAATGATTAAGTCAGAAGAAGGAATTTGCCCCCACTGCACAGTCCTTTGCTGCTCTGCTCAGTTCCAGAGGTGAAGTTTGAATTTTAAAATTCTTTCTGTGGTTTAAATTGGTTTAGAACTCCTCACCACAGGCCTCTGGTGCAGGTAATGAGCAGGTGTTATCCACAGGGATGGGAAGCAGGAGGATAAACCAGGCTGGGATAAAGATTTCCACGTCCCTTGGAGCAGCAGTTAAGCAGAGAGGCTTTTACCAACCTCTCACAGGGGGATGAACCACCCTGGGTGGAGGATGGGAGCATCCCACACTCCACCCCTCATCCCCTGGGCAGTGGGCTGAATGTCCTTCCTTACAACCCTTCAAGGTAAAATGAATCCCCACACTCTGATGGGCTCACACCCAGGTCTCCTCTCTTGTTCCTCCTTGACTCCACAGCCCTGCCAAAAGCAAGAGGAGGAGAAAACCCCACAGCTTTAAGTCAGGCTGTGGCCAATTCTGTCACTGCAATTCCCATTTTCCCCCGGTGGCTCCGGTGGTGTCGGGGATGTGTCACCCCAGTGGCTCCACACAGCAAGGAGCACGAACCTTTTCTGTGCCCCTGGATTGTTAGCAAGTGGTTTGTGGTGTGGAGAGCTGGGCTGGGGCACTGTTCCCAGCCTTCATCCCATTGATTTTGGCGAGGAGCTGGTTTCATTTTCATTCCCGTTTTTGGGAATTGATTTAACATCAGGCAGCAAAACCCCAACTTTATTTTATCTGGATTGCTGGTACTCTAAGAAGTAACTGCAGCACTCATTAAAAGTGTCCCAACCCCAAACACTCACACTTTCACTGCCCTAATTCTGATGTTTTTTCAATTTATCACATTTCTGTATTTTCAGAGTAACCTGCAGCCTAATGGCTGTGGGGTGAAGGAGAAAATCACTTCTCCATTTTAATAGAATTATTGATCTTCGTGCCGTTGCTGTAAATCCATTTATCCACAGCAACAACATATTCATAAAGACTTCTTAATTTTTTAGCCTCTTCTTTTTGCCTTCATTTAAATGTCACGACCAAGTGATTTATCAGGGAGGAATTTTAGCAGCAAAATTAGACTGTGGTACCACCTCAAGAAACAATACATCAAAGACAACCAGCACACTTTTTTTTTTTTTTTTCATCCCTACAACTTCATTATCTGTCAAAATCCATTAGGAGTTTGTTTTCTCCTTATAGTTAAGGACTAACCAGTAAGGACTGAGAGATTTTTGTCTTTTTCCACACTTGAGAACGTCTGTTTATCATTATCTTCGCAAAATTCTGGATAAGACATCTAAAAATGCCCCCTAATGTTTTCTGAGCTCATTGTTGGGAGGCATTAATGACATTTCACTAATAGGAAAAAATACCAGCAATTAACTGTGCTATTAGAAGACCATTACATTTCCTATGCATTAATAACTTTAAAAAAAAAAATCACTAAAAGGTATTTTTGTGCTCAAAACTTCAGCAAAATAAACGTCAGGTGAACTAAATACACCAGGAATGTCGGCATTGCCTGACTCAGTGGATGGGATATGATGATCCCCATGGGTAACAGGAAAATAGAGAGGAAATTGAGCAAATGAGAACGTTTTGGGAACCTCTGAACATGGTGTGGATACATGCACGCATTTCTGTGAGTCACCAAGGTGATTTCTCCCCAGATCTTCCATTTTTCTATGGTCTTGTAAACTTGCAATAGACTCAGTGTTCTTTATAACTGTAATTACCTGAATTTCTGCCTGAAAATTTAAATCCTCTGTGTGAGGGGATAATTCTACAGCACAGCATCGAATGATCTTGGAAAATTTCTGCTTTAGCCTCTGGCTGCTGTTTATTTTGTCCCTTGTTTTCCTTCACTGTGGTATCATCACTGTGGTGGGATCACTGCAATTTTAGGAAAGGCTTCTATTTCCCAACTTGGAGGGAAAAAAAAAAAAAAAAAAAAGGGAAAATGGGTTTTTACATTTGGATTTTGAGGACCTGGAAGGCTCTAGTAACCAATTTTGAATTTAGAAGAGATATTGTTGTGCTGGGTATAATTCAGCACTCTTAGGGGAGCCCTGATTTATCAGAATATGTGTTTAGGGTGGTCTAAGACTGCAGGAATCCTAAATAGTGATGGATTTGGGGTGTCATGGAATTTTCTACCAGGATTGGTCTCTAACTCTGAAGGCATCACAGGAAAAGGGATGGTTTAGGGACAGAGCTGTTGGGTTGGGCCCTTTTCAGCCCAGCAGACTCCTCTCCATGCTTCATTCCAGAAAATGAAACAAACATTTCTCATTTCTTCATTGCAGGGGATTAGATCAGCTTTGTGTTATTCAGTGAATCTTGATTTTGGCTTTTTTTGGGAGCCTAGACAGGAGGTTTTGTATACTTTAGGGCAGAGATTGAAATATCCTGTGATGGAAAACTCAGTTTAAGAGTCATTTGATCAAGGGTAAGGGGAATGGCTCCTAAGGAGAGCACTTTTGTCTTGTTGATAATTTGTGCTCCTGAAAGGCAGCAGGAAGAGAGAAGTTGAACGGAAACATTTTATTCTTAAAATTCTGATCCATGTCCTGGATGTGACCTTTCTCAGCAGGTTGGTTCAGAACGAACATAATCCATGGAAAGCAAATCTCTTCTGCTGAACACGGGTGTTTTTGGCAGCCAATTCTGTGTCTGTGCGGTCGGGACTTTTCCTGCCTAAATTCCCACACCATTCCCAACTGATGAACTAAAACCATTAAACTCATCAAAAAAAAAAAAAAAAAAAAAAGGCCCCAATTATGCAAGAAATCTCAATCAATTTTGCATGAGGATAAATATATTAAATGAAAGCACTTTGGATGAGCTGCGAGCCAGTTAAGGGTGTGTTTGGTGCCAGTGCTGGAGATCCACATCCATGGCAAACAATGCAATCTGCTACATTGGGAGTGGATGGATTTGCATTCCATTATCACTTCCTGTTGAAGAGTCAATCTCATTTTCTGCTGTTTGAGGAACTCCGGGGTGTGATGTGTAAACATGGGGAAATTTAATCAGATGGCATTAGGTTTGTGGAAGTAAACAAAGCTCGGCAATAATCACGGGATATTATGGATTTCTGATTATTCCCCTCATTTACATTTAGTCCGATGCTGTGGAGCTCGCTGCTGAAGAGGAATTGGTGATTTATCCCGTGAGAGGTTATCCAAGCTTGGGATAAATCCCTGGCCCATTCTAGAGAGGAGCTGGTGAGGAAATCAGGACAGACTGGACGTGTTCCTGGTAGGCACAAAGTGCAGGACTCGAGTACCCCTGGAATTCGTGCCAGCTTCCACAGAACACGGTGGATTGATTTGATCTGACACTCACACACCTTGCACTGCTCCTCTCCAAACACTGGCAGGAAATGGGGCTGTGAGAGAGCTTTTTTTCCCCTGCCCAAATTTATACTTGAGGTGTAATAACTCTCTTCTACAATTAGAGAATTTTTCCCAGCTCTGTCCAGTGTTTGTTCCTTGGGCAAATGTGGGTGGCCACTGAAGCTGAGGAGTAGGGAAGAAAAAAATGAATACAAACAGATGATTTTTTAATTTGCTGTTGAATTGCATATTCTGGCACAATATTAAGAATTTAGAAGTACCTGAAAGGGAATTTAAAGTTTATCCCAAGTGCAGTGAAGTGCAGGAAGGGGAGAGAGCTGGAGAGGGGCTGGGGACAAGGGCTGGAGGGACAGGACACAGGGAATGGCTCCCAGTGCCAGAGGGCAGGGCTGGCTGGGAGATTGGGAAGGAATTCCTGGCTGGGAGGGTGGTGAGGGGCTGGGATGGAATTCCCAGAGCAGCTGTGGCTGCCCCTGGATCCCTGGAAGTGCTCAAGACCAGGCTGGATGGGGCTGGGAGCAGCCTGGGACAGTGGAAGGTGTCCCTGCCCATGGCTGGGGTGGCACTGGATGAGCTTTAAGGTCCCTTCCCTCCCAAACCTTTCTGGGATTCCAGGAAGGGAAAAAAGCCCCTCAATGTCTCAATTCCATATCCTGGAGGTTTTTTGTTGTTGTTGGGGTTTTTTTTGTTTTGATTTTTTTTTTTGTTTTTGTTTTTTTTTACTGTGACATTCCACAGAGCAGAAGGGAGCTGCTTTCAGAGGAATATTTCAGTTTGTCTGCAACGAGGAACAGGGGAATGAGGATAAAATAAACAGCACTAGAACAGAAATGCATGGATTGATTTTCATTGTGGCACAGAAAAAAAAAAACCCAAATCTGAGTTACTGCAAAAACTTTGCAGCTTAAGGCACTGCAAGGGAACTGTTCTTGCTCCAGTTTAGCTGGTTTGTGTGTTTTAGCTGAAGTTGTGTGTGGTACTTTTGAGAAAGGAGCAGAGCTTGTGCCTCTGTAATGCAAAAGAGAAGTAGGCTGTTCATCATTATCCTCAGAAGAAATTTATTTTAATGCTAGGTTGATTTTTCTGCATGTTATATAAAATCCCTTTTTTTTTTTTTTATTTTCAAGAACTACCGATGTGAAAATATTCCATGAAGTGAGAGACTGAAATATTTAACCCATTTTTAGAGAACAAAGTAAAAATTGAAGAAAATCCATTAACTATTGGAAGAAAATTTGTTCATACCTCTGACTTAAAGGTATTTTAATGTAACCTTTAATTTTTGGAAATTGAAGCATGGAGGAGTTTTGAGTGATGAAATATTTGCTGTTAAGCACAATATGATTGTGTTTAACTGCTGAGTACTGCTGGAGCTACTACAGTACCTGTGAAGCACAGGGTTGTTTTCTGAAGTTCGGAGCAGGAACTTGAGCTGGAATTTAAATAATTTATCCAAACGGTCCCAGGAGGCTGCTGGGAGCCAAAGGAGCCAGGTTTCCCATGGGATCATTCCAGGGCACAGGGGATGTGGTGCTGCCCAGCAGCTGCATCTGTCCCCATGTGATGTCTTTTCATCAGAAGATGGCAGCAAAATCTTATTAACTGCAGCTCTGGCTGTCCTCACACGTTTCTGTCGTCAGGGATGCTGGGAAGGGTCTGCTGGAGCCAGTTCTGACCCTATTTCCTTCTCCAGCCACCCCAGACACAGCCTGATGAGGTAGATCAGATGCAGTGGGCTGGATCCTCTCCCTCCCTTCATTTCCCAGGGCAGCTGCTGGAAAGGTGCTTCCACATCCAAACTCTTTGTGCTGTCTGGGAAAAGCAGATCCCAAAAATGTCTTCAGCCTGGAGCCAGGCTCTGCTCTGTGGGGCCCAGCAGCAGGAGGAGAGGCAACGAGCAGAAATGGATGCACAGGGAATTCCACCAGAATGCCAGGAAAAACTTCTTTACTGTGGGGTGACTGGGATGGATTGACCAGAGAGGGTGTGGAGGGTCCCTCCCTGGGGGTATCCCAAACCCCTCTGGACACAATCCTGTCCCAGTGCTCTGGGATGGCCCTGCTGGAGCGGGGAGGTGGCACCAGGGACACACTGGTGGCCCTTGCAGCCTGACCCATCCTGGGATTGAGGGACCCTGTGGGAGCTCATCTCACTCAGCTGGGGGTGATGCCTTCAGTTTGAGCTTTGATGTTTTTCAGGTTCTATGCTGCCCAGGGGTGCAGCTCTCCGCCTCACATTCAGGGTCACTCAGCTCTGCACAGAGCAGGGACACAAAACAAATCCTGCTCCTGCTGCACACCAAGGACAACTTTCAGCCCAGCAGCACAAACAAGGGTGGCTGGAGGGAGGGACAAAAGGATGGGACCTCACAGCCTGGAGCTGGAATTGGACAATTCAACCCCAAAACTTACAGAAGTGTGAGACCTCATGACCAGTCAGCCATTTTGTGACCATTTTGTGACCATTTTGGGTCCATTTTGTGACCATTTTGTATCCATTTTGTGTCCATTTTGTGCTCATTTTGTGACCATTTTGGGTCCACTTTGGGTGCAGCCCTGACCAGGCTCTTGTCCTGCCCAAGGTGTACCCTAAAGTCCTTTCAATAAATCTCTACTTTATTCTCCAGCTCTGCCCAGTCTCTGTTCCAGCTCAGCCTTCCCAAGGCATCAGGGACACTGGTGCAGCTGAAGGGCTCCACTCTGCAGGCCCCAGCCATGGCCACACCTCTATGACACCTTGGGGTGATGTCCTTGGCCAAGGGGTGAAGGCCCAGCCCTGGTTTCTGTCCCTTGGCTGCATCAGATCTGTTTTTGGTGATCTCTCTTTGCTGGGATCACTCGGGGAGAACTTTCCTTGGCTGACCCATCCCATCCCAGCCCTGTGGCCGTGGGGTGACCGACCACCTTTGGGTTGTGGATGGTCCCCTGTCCCTGTCACTGGCACAACGAGCCCAGCTGAGCTCTGGGCTCCCTGCCAGGGGTTCTGGAGCCAAACCTCAGGTCTTCACCTCCACATGGCCTCTGCTTCTCAGCCACCAACCTTTGCTTTGCCCAAGCAGTGCTGTATTTTGCATTTTGGTGTCTGTCCCCTCAGTTTTTGGGTGCTGCAAAGGCCCTGCTGTGGAGCTGAGGTTCAGCTGGAGCCAGCACCAAGCATTTGCTGGTTGCTTTAATCTCTTCAATCTTCCCTTGGCTCCCAGTTGCTTTTTGGGAGCTGAGTGCTTCTGTTGGAGCTCAGGCTCTTCCTGGAGGGCTTTGGCTGCATGCTGATGTCTGTCTTTCTATAGAAAGAACATATCCAGAGGCCCCTCTCCTTTCTTTTCCCACAGAAAATGCCGACTGCATGGCTCTTCTGACTGCTGCTGCCACACAGAAGTGACATATGTTTTTAGATATTTTAATAGGAAGTAATATTTGTTTACAATAATGCCTAGCAGCATCTGAAATATAATCATGTGCAACTCATACAGGAGGCATGATTTGAGCTCAAAATATCTTCTTTATCTTATTTTTTTTTAACCAAAAAAAAAAAAAAAAAAAGGTCTTAGTTTAACTTCAAAACAGACATTGAATTTCTCTGTGGCATTCTGGGTATTTTCTTGCTGAAGAAGTGTCTGTAATTTCTGATCCGCAATTAGAACCCAATTTAATAATTACACGTCCTGCAAAGAAATGCTTCTTGAGTGGGGCTTTGTTCTTATGCAGCTGCTGGGAGCACAAAGATGGGGATTATAAGAAATAGTTCAGATGAAAATGAACTGGTGAGGGCAAAGTACCTTCAGAAGTGATCAGAGCTGCTGAAGGATGAGCGGAGTTGATGAAATTCACTTTTTATCATATATAGTGTGGAGATGTACATCTCATAAGCATGCACAGCATAAATCGCTCTGGATGCAGAAAGATTAATTTTTGTGAGTGCTAATGACAAATTTTTATATGAAATTTCGCAGATCAAAGGCGCCGTTTGAATGGCTTGTCTTTCCTCTGGGAAATTCCCTCACAAAAAAAAGCTGAACTAAAAATTCCACAAGAGTTTTCCTAGGGTTTCCTTCCACAAAAAACCTTTATCAAGCATATTATTAACTTAAGGCTAATTCAGAATCATTTTAGCCTTAAACATGAATAATTTCAGACTGACCTGATGACAGGTTCAAATTCTTTTCTAAACTATGAAGCTTAGGTAAAGGATCATATACTCATTTCATTAACTTCTTCTTCCAGGCAATATTGTACCTTGGAAATGACTTAATTAGTTGAAACTCATGGCAAAGGTATTTTGGAAAGCTGCCTGGACCAGGAGATGTGTGTAATACAGATCTGTATTTCTAGTTTGTGCTGGATGAATTGATCATATAAAAAGGTTTATTTCTAGGTAAGATCTTCAGGGAATGCTGAGAAGTTTAAAATCTATGGAAACGACCAATTTCCATAATTGTTGGAGACAATTGTAGAGCTGATTCTGGGTCTCCCTGCGAGCTTTGCTCTCCTGCTGTGCTGTAGTGTTGATAAAGGGGGATGGCTTTGGGCTCAGGTGATTGGGAAAGAGCAAATAATTTCCATTAAGAAATCCAGCTGGTTTAATGATTTAGCTTAATTATAGACTCTTTGAGGTTGGAAAAGCCTTCCAAGACCATTGAGTCCAAGCTGTGCCAATCCTCACCGTGTCCCCAGCCCAGAGCGGTGACACCTCCAGGGATGGGCACTCCAAACCTTCCTGGGCAGTCCCTGCCAAGGCCTGGGCACCCTTTCCATGGAGAAATTCCTCCTGATCTCCATCCTGAACCCCTCCTGGCACAGCTGGAGGCTCTGTCCCCTTGTGCTGTCAGATGGTCACTGGTTTCCTCCACAAAACATTCCTCAGTGTCTTTCACTGTCTGACTGGTGACAGGAGGTGTGCTCACAGCTGGCCCAGGCAGCTGGCAGAGCTGCAGGCAGATGTTTGCAGCTGTAGAGCACAGCTGGACACAGCCCCATGTCTGCCTTGGTAAGGAAGCAGTTTAGTAGAGGATTTCCAGGGACGCAGAGAAGTGTGTTGGAAACTCTCTTGAAGGACTTGTGCTTGAATGTGGTCTGAAATATTAATGCCACCTCCTTCTCAGGCCAGGGGACTTCCTCTAGCACATCCATATGTTGGAGTCCCTGGGGACACTGGGAGGCTCAGGCTGGGTCTGGATGAAGATGACAATATTGAGATGTTTGACCTCCAGCACTGAGGTGAGTCCAGGCTCTTCCATTTTCTTCCTTTGTCATTTCTTCCTCAGCTTTTCCAGAAGGAGATGTGAACAAGGACAGTCAGGTTTGGTTTTTTGTCTCCTATCACAGGCTGAGGAGTCAAACCCCACTGACTTTTTTTTTTCTAGGCTGCTGCTGTACCTGTTCCTAGTCTTTAAAAACTAAATTGAGCTCACTTGAAATGAAAAGCAACAGTCCAAGCTGATAAATCCAAGAGGATGTTCCCATGTCCTCCATTGTTAAAGGTGGATGTGCTCAGTCTGAATCTCCCTGGAATGGGAATGTGTTTTTGGGCTTCTGTTTGGACTTCCAGGGATTGTGGGCTCATGGCATGTTGCCAGGTCAGGTCTTCCTGCAGAGATTCCTTCATTTTCAGAGACAGACCCACCACCTCCAGCCCTTTTTGGGCTTTTCCTGGCGTTTTCCATGGCAAATGTCTGAGTGAGCCTGGTGTTCACTCCAGCAGTGTAGGGGATCACCTGCAGAGCTTGGGATCTTGGCTAAAAGGAGTGGCTGGTGTGACTTTATTGGGGTGTCTGTGGTGTCTTCTGCAGGTCTGGCCTTGGAGAACCCGCTGTGGCACTTTGGGGTTGCTCTTGGTATGGATTAAACCTCACCCAGCCGTTCCTTGTCTAAATAAATTGAGTTTAAAGCGCTTCAGATGTAGTTGGTCCCCTCCAGTGTGGTTTCTGAAACAGATTTGGTTTAGTTTGGAGCCACCTTGGGAAAATTCCAGCTTTTTCCCAACCCCAAAACGGGAGTTGCAGGTGGGTTGTGAGGACAAGAATTTGTCACATCCGGCACCTGCAACGCCAGCACGGGGTGACATTTTCATGGCACTGCAGGAAACTCCTGAGGGATTCAGAGGAGGAATCTCCTCCTCCCTGCTGGCAGCCAAATTGCAGGGTGCTGTGGCTAATTGCACACTCCAAGTGTCTCCAACGTTGCCATCCCATGTAAAAAAATTGCCATCCTTGCCCTGGGAACATGACAAAGCAGTGCTCAGCTGTCGAGGTATTTTTACACCTCTCACTGAACAGAAAGAGTTGCTTGTCCTCAAAAAGATGATGAATATGGAGTGCTACAACAGAGTGTTTTGGTCCTGTGAAAAGATTGATGGATTTGGGCAATGCTGGTTTTTGGTTTTTTTTTTTTTTCCTCCCTCTACAACCAAGTCCTATTCAAAACCCTCCCATTCAGCACCTCCCGAAAATTAATCGAGCTGCTTATCTGTGCCTTGGACTCATTTGCATATTTCAGCCTCCCCTTTCTAAAACCATTTAAAAACCCCAGTCACTCTGGGAATCACGACATCCAAAGGCTGGGAAACCACCAGGTAAACACTCCGGTGTTATTTCCATGGAAATATTTCATTTTATTGTAATTGAGCAAGAATTAGGATCATTTTTAATAGTGACATATGGCAATTACCACTGAAAACGTTTCTGAGAGACTTCTGAGTTGCTTATAGCATTGCTGGAAGTGTTGTAAAAACAATGTGAAACTCCTTGGGAGTTGGGCTGTTTGTTTCTATCCAGGGGATGATTTCCTGCAGCAGGAGTGAACTATTAAATTCATCACGCCATATTTAAAGGGCAGCATTTGCATTGGTCTGACCAATGAATCATAACCAACAACTCCCTTCTCGTAGCTGAAAGGAGAGGAGAGCACACAAAATATTAGGAAATGATCCATAAACAGCTCTCTCCTACAAATGACAGCTGTACATTTTCGGAAATTTTCATTTAGGAGAACGAAAAACCAAATCCCAGCTTGGTGAGGGCCCCCTGAAAAGTC
Organism: Phylloscopus trochilus trochilus; assembly: GCA_016584745.2. NCBI lineage: Eukaryota > Metazoa > Chordata > Aves > Passeriformes > Phylloscopidae > Phylloscopus > Phylloscopus trochilus. Next base: position 17,547,207 of record WQNJ02000041.1, on the reverse strand, counting down.
CTGGCCCTTGCTGCCTTTTGTGAGTAATTGCAGCTTATTAGGGATGGGAAGTGGCTGGTGTGGTGTCCCAAACTGTGGCTTGGGTCTTAGTGGGTTTTTCGTGGCATTTGGGTTGTTTTTAAGGAATTCAGCACTGGTGTCTTTTAGGGAAATCTGGTTATTTTAGCATGAGAAAGAATTGATTTGTGGAATTCTTTCCCAAGCATTCACATGAGAATGGCTGTGAACAACAACCACATCAATTACAGCTGAAGGATTCTCAGCCCAATGGGCTCAGACCACAAACTCCTTTAATTCTGCCCTAAATTCCGAGATTGCCGTGAAATCATTGCCCTTATTTCCATGAGCTGGTGTTGGCAGCAACACCAGAGATGTTCTGGTTCTCCCACTGACTCACTCCTGGCCTCAAGCAAAGCACTTGAAGAGTGTCCGTGGCTCACCTGAAAAAGGGACAGCAGCGCTTCTCTCCGAGGTGGAACTGGTGCCAGCCCTCCTGAATTACTTGTCTGAGAGGTGCCTGAAGTTCCCAAAATAAAAGGTGCCTTCAACAATTCAGCACTGCCAGGGAAAGTCACAGTTCCTTGCAGCTGATGCAAAAGGAGTTTGAGGTACTGCAGTCACCTTCTGTTAAACACAGAGAATTCCCAGGTTTCCTAAAAAATTGAAGGGCTAATTGATTATAATTTTTTTTCTTTTTTTTTTTAGAGTTAATGCTGGGATCAAAGGAAGCTGACAGCCTGGATTTGTTCTGTGAGAGACAGACTCCAGCTCTGAAGTCACTCAGTGTCACCTTTGGGAGGCTGGGAGAAGTGATGGCTTTTAGTGACCAATCTTTGCATGCTCCTGGTCACGGAAATGCTGCTTTTGGTGAGCACAGCTGCCCAGACCTTCTTCCCAAAGCCCCTGAGGCTTGCTTGTCCCCTCTGAAGGTGACAGTGGCTCTGGTGAAGGTCTCCAAGTGTTTCAAGGGAGTTTGGATGCAGCAGGAGGCAGGGAATTCCCACTGGGATGGAGGGAATGGTGCGGGGATGGTGCCAAGGAGGAGCTTGGCTGCACAGGGCCATCAATCCTCCTGCTCCTGCTTGATTCTTTTGGCAGAAAAGAGGAGTTTTGTTTGGGGCTCAGATAAATCAGATCTTGGCTGTCTCCTGGCTGGCTGCTTCCACAGGGATGTGGCATTGGAGAAGCTCCTCCCTCCACTCTCTCCAAAGGTGTCCAAGCCTTTTGTCCAAGTTTCCCAAATCAGTGCTGTGCTGTTTTGTACCAGCTCCTGAACAACATTTAGAATCCAGATTTCAATATTCTGCCTTTTGATTGTTTCTGGTTTATTTGGTTGTTTTTTGGTTTGCTTGGGTTTTTTTTAATTTTTTTTTTTTTGGTGTTTGTTTTGTTGTGTGCAGCTCCTGGGGAAGGTGAAGAGCGATCCTGGCACAACTGGATTGACGCTGATGGCACCACAAACCAGCTCGACTCTCAATTTTCCTGCTTAAAAAAATAATCTCAAGAATCAGGCTGAGATGTTCTGAGGGCAATCTCCAGCACCAGTTGAAGAACTGAATTCTTAAAAGCAGAACACAGGGAGAATCCTCTTCTTGTTAAGTGAGCGAGAAAAATAGAATTATTGAGTAGTTTGGGTTGGGAGAGACCATCTCATTCCAAACCTCTGGACACCTCCCACTGTCCCAGGTTGCTCCAAGCCTCATCCAGCCTGGCCTTGGACACCTCCAGGGATCCAGGGGCAGCCACAGCTGCTCTGGGCACCCTGTGCCAGGGCCTCCCCACCCTCCCAGGGAACAATCCCTGTCCAATATCCCACCCAGCCCTGCCCTCTGGCACTGGGAGCCATTCCCTGTGTCCTGTCCCTCCATCCCTTGTCCCCAGTCCCTCTCCAGCTCTCCTGGAGCCCCTTTAGGCCCTGGAGGGGCTCTGAGCTCTCCCTGGAGCCCTATCTCCTGCAGGATGAACAACCCCATCTCTCCATAGGTGAGGTGCTGTCAGTCATTGCTCATTCCCACCAGGGCACCAAGGTCTGTTCCTACCACAGGCACTGTCAGATGTTCATCCCAAATATTCTTCTCCATCTACAGGGGTTTTATAGTTAATAGTATGGTTTATCCTTCTAGAGTGGTTTTTTTTTTATAATCCTTTGAACAGGTACAGGAATATTGCACCTGTAATATGCAAGTGCATATTTTTTTCTGGAAAACAAAAACAGAAACAAAAACAAAACAAAAAAAACACCCTCAAACAAACAAACAACAACAAAAAAAAAACCAAAAAACCAAAAACAAAAACTATACCAAAAAACCCAAACAAGCAAAAAACAAAACAAAAAATCCAAACCCAAACAAACAAACAAAAAACAAAACAAAAAAAAAAAAAAAAAACCCAAACCAAAACAAAACAAAAACAAACAAATAAACCCCAAACCAAACCAACAAACAAAAAAACCCCAGAAAACCCGGGAAAGACCAAGAGATAAGGCCTAAAATGCACGGAGCAGCATTTCCAGAGGTGCTGCTTTCCATCCCAGTTTAGCTGAGAGAGCTTTTCCCAGCTCCAGGGCAAGCCAGAGATGCTCTCCCAGGCAGGAGAGCTGAGATTCCTCATTGGAAATTCCTGCTCAGCGTTAACCGAGCACCTAAAACTCTCCTTGTCTCTTCCAATGAAACATAAACCCCACCCCAGACTGTGTTAAATCCCTGCCTTGGGATGAGAACAGCCACCTGATTCCAACAACCCTTGCTCAGGATCATCCATGCCCACAGAGCGTTTGAGGAGGAAAATTGTATTATTGGTAAAATTAGAATTTTATAAAATTTGAATAATATAGAGCACTGCATTTGTATTTTTGAATTGTTTTGCTTTCATCCTCCTCACCTTTTCCCTCCAACTCTCTGAAATCCTTTTGGCTCTTTTAATTATGCTCCTAATCCTTCCAAATTGCATCAGCAAAAAAAAAAAAAAAAAAAAAAAAAAAAGTGGCCTTTGGAGTTTGCCTCTTGTGGAGCTGGGGAGAAGCCAGGTTCTGTCACTTGTGGAAGCAACACTTCTGGCAGAGCTTAAGACAGAATGCTGAAATATTGAATAATTGACATTCTTAGTTGCAAGTGGAGATTTTCCATCGATAGGAGGTGGCTGCTCTGTTTGATGATTGTGGAGTGTCTGGACAGGGAACAAATCCCTGTCTGGAGGAGCTGGAAGGTGGGATGCACACCTGAAAGGCATTTTGTTCAACAAAAAAAAAAAATAAAAAAAAAAAAAAGGGATTTTGTTCAACAAAGGGGGAAAGGGACAGCAAAATTTGGCTGAAATGGAAAATTAGAGCGTTGTTTAAATGTCTTCATAGATAGAAAATTGGTTTAATTGTTAAAAACATTATGGGAAGCAAAGCAAGGGGACAGTGAGAGCTGAAAGACAAGCACAGGGAGGCATTAAAAGGAATAAAGCAGCTGGTGGTGGGTGAATATTTGCAATAGAAATGGTTTAAATTTGGATTAATTACTTTCATTTGGGATAAAATATATCTCAGCCTGTTAAGCAAACATTGCTCACATAAAAATCTGAATGTCATTTGACTGGAAATGCTGATAAATTTCTCTGGCCCAACCCCATTTCTCTACAAAGAACTGATTTGGATTCTCAATCCATATTTTTTGCTGTTTAATTTCATATATCATAGGGAAAAAGCGTGTTCATTGCAGATGACCTCTTGGCATTTGGATTCTTTCAGTTTAAAAATATATTTTAATATTTCAGGTGTTGATCAAACACACCCACTCCTGAGCAGAAAAACAGAATTTAAAAGGAATTTTCAGGTGATTTTTGCCTACTTAGAGAATGCATGGAGCTATTTAACTGGGAGTCAAATAGATGGACTGAATAATTAATAAAGTCAGTTTTTCCTGGCCAACTTTCTTAAGAAACTGCCTGCAAAACTTTGCCTTTGAGGGCTGACTTTGTCTTTCAGAGAGAAGATGTTTATTGAGCCCTTTTCGGTGCCTTTGACACCAACGGGGCTGGATTGATCCAGCCTGGCCTTGGGTGCCCAGGGCTGCTCTAAATTCACCTGAAACCCCCCTGAATGAACAGAATATCCACCTTGTGACACCGAATTTCCACAGCTGGAATTGCCTCTGGATTTTGTCAGCCCCATAAAAAGGCATCATGAGTGGCTCCACCACTGCTGGCTGAAATTGTTGGCAGAGGTTTTGTGCAAAGCTTGCCTCACCCAAACACTTCAAATTACTTTGTTTTTTTAAAAAAATACGATTCTTAATTTATAATTTTTTGGTGATCCAAAACTATTGGAATTCATTCCTCCCCTTGCAGAGCAGACTGTTCCTCTGAGCATCCCTCCAAACCTCCCTCCCAGCATCCCTAAAATCCCCCAGACTGAGGATGGCAGGACACCGAGTATCCTGGAGTGGCTCGGTGTGATTGAAAAGCAAACATCAGCTGAAACAGCAGCTCTGAGCAAAAAAATTGATTTCCAAAGGGACAAAATTGATCTTTTTAATACAATCTCAGGCTCCTTGTTTGGTATTTAAACCCATTTTTCAGTAACTGAAAAATCAACTTGAGGGGATTCACTCTCATGTGCAGGGGAGGTTTCACACAGCCCAGCTGGCTTGGGCTCCTTCCTGGGCTCCAGATCTCACCCCAGCTGAGGAGGAGATCCTTCAAAACCCTTTCTGATTGTCAAAGTCCTGACAGAGTAGTTCAGGGAACATAACAGCAGCGCAGCTCAAACTGGGAGACAAGGCTGGAGAAGGAGCACAGGGACAGAGCAGAGTCTCTCACGAGAGCATAAACCAAAAATATTTAGTCTGTCCCACACTCCTGAAAGCTTAAAATGCTTTGGCAGGGAAACAGGAGCAGATTTAATCAAAAGTCTGAAAGGTGAAAAGTGGCAAAAGACAAAGTAGGAAATCACAGGGTGATTTTGGTTGGAAAAGCCCTCCAGGATCATCGAGTCCAACCTGTGCCCAATCCTCACCTTATCACTCTGCCCTGTGCAGTCACTCCTTGGACACCTCCAGGGATGGGAACTCCAAACCTCCCTAGGCTGTCCTTGAAGGGGAAAAAACACCCAATTAAAACAACTTAGAAAACAGCAAAACCCCTTGAACTGTGAAAGTGAGCAGATGGCATTGATTCCTTGTGTCCTGTCTTTTCTGCAAGGAGCCTTTTCCACCTGAGACCTCTTCACGGTGCCCTCACTTTTCTGTCACCTGTCCCCTCCAAATCTGCTGTAGGTGAGCAGTGGCCCCTCAGATTTTTTTTTTTTTTTTCTTATGTAGCAAAGTGAAAAGGCAGAGAAAAGGCTGAGGAAGCCCCAAATTGATCTGGAAATAGGTACAGAAACATTTCCAGAGGAGAGCTCACCTCCCAAACCCCGCGCTCTAATTCCCCCGCTCCTGCTTTTCCTCTTTAACTCGCAAACTGCGTTTCCCGTCAGTCACGATTCTCTCTGGGAAAAAGCTTTTGAAACAAGCAGAGAAAAAGCCTCTTTTTCCCTGTTTGCTCCCAAATCAAGGCACTTTGGAGGAAGCAGAAGGGGATTCAATTTAGCCAACTCAGCTCGTGCAGCAGATGTCAAAGCGCCGAGCTTGTTTGTCACCAGCCTGCGTGGGGGAAAGTTTGCTCTCAAAAAACCACCGAAGGAAACAACCTTGCTTGTATAACAAGCCTCGTTGGCTGCTGGATTTTTCAAGCAGATGCCTCCTTTCCTCAGATCAAATAGTTGAAATATCATCCCTCGCCAGGTAAAGGGAAAAAAAAAAAACACCTTCATTGTCTGCATCTTTTTCAAATGCAGCTGAAAAGCGCTTTGGGTTCTGTGTGGGCTTTTTTTTTTTTTCCCTTTCCTTTTCAGATCACTGCCTGTGCTGTTCTGGCACTCCCAGGATCAATGGTAACAAGCAGCTCTAGATAAGACATCCAAATTTCTTTTTGCTGGCAGTTTTACGACTCGGTGGAGCTGCAGTTGTTCACCGGTACATATTTATTTATGGAACATTTCTATTGATTTGTTTGTCTTAATGAAAAAATGGAGTGTATGTATAAAAAAAAAATATTAAAAAAAAAAATTTGAGCTTTCAGGGAGGATTTCTAAAAAAATAACCCGGCTTTGTGCCTTTTGCAGTGATTTGACAGTTTTGGACTGCTGTGTTTACACAGTTGATTGTGTAACATTCACATGCAACCTTTCATGAGGTTGCACTTGATGATTTCCAAGGTCTTTTCCCACCTAAATAACTCCGTGAGTTTGTGATCTGTGGGGCTCTTCGCTGAGGAAAGGAACTGCAGCTCTTAAATCCCATCCTTCATTTCCTCTGCTTTAATTACCTGTGACCTGGAGTGATTCAGTGTCACTTAAGAGAGAAAAGGTGCTTCATAAATAAATTATTTTCCTCCCCAGAGTCCCAAAACATTGGTTTCACATCCTATTCTCAGCACAGGGTCGTGCTGTCCAAAGGCACCCTGAATTCTGTGTGTTGTTATTATCAAGATAATGAAGTGCAGTTCTTTCAGCTAACATTGTTTGCAGAGGGTCACTCCAGTAAATTATGGGGGAATAATTTCCTTTTAAACTGAGGTAAAACACAACCCAGGGAGGTTTCATTTGTCTCAGTAAAGCCTGTTTGAAGGTGTTATCTCCACAGGTTTTATTGGAAAAGGAGGAGTTGTTGCTGTTGTAGCTAGAGGATGATGGTTGTGCTCTCCAAGCCTGGAATTCAGCCAGGAATTGGGCTGAACTCTGGATTTGGGAAGAGTCAGACAGGTAAAGTAAGAGAAGCTAAAGCAAGGAATGTGGACATGAAGGTCTAAAGAAAATCCAGCCCTTGAGGAAAGAGGCATTAGCATGGGTGGAGGAGGTTTTTGCTAAAGCCAAACCAGTTCTCTACGTGTTTTCATCCTCAAATAAATTATTTTTTCTAATATTAAAATTCAACAAACCAAATCCTCTGGTGTGACCCATAAAGCTTAAAATAATGGAGAGGGTAGAGACAGATGAAGATTTATTGAGCTGCTGGTTTGGACCAGCAGAGCAGCAGCTGGGAGGTCCAGATCCCACCTGAGCTCCAACATGTCTGGAGGAACCCATCCGACTCTGGCTCGTGGGAGAAGCATCCCAAGAGTGGAAAAATTTGCATCCAAGGAAATTAATTGCTGGCTGTGGCATGACTGAGCTCCCCCTGAGAGGCTCAGCAAGCTCTGGGCTGTGGGAATTGAGTGAAAAGCACTGGGAGAGTTTTCTCTGCTGGGGAAAACGTCCACGTGAACCCAACCAACACCAGGAGCTCCTGGCAATCTGCCTCCCTGGGCTCCTCTCACTTAAGTGCAGTTGGAAGGTAAAAACAAATTCAAAAGATCCCCAAATCCTAAGAGCTTCTTACCACAGAGCCCCCAAAGTCCTGATATAACAGAATTTATATTGGAATGTCAAAGCCCAGGAGCTGATTTGTGGTTGCATTAAATCCAGAGCAGTCCTGGAAAAATTCTAAGGAACACACACTTTCTGCAGGCTGTAATTGCAAGGATTTTCTCCTTTCCCCCTTTTGGAAATAAAATGGATTTTGGAGATAATTTCCCAAATGTTTCAATTAATTTTTCCCTTGTGCCAGTTGATTTGAAACTTACTCATGTTAATTATTACACAGGTAAAGGTTTGACACCTTTCACCCCACCAGGCTGCTCAGATAAGTTGGATCATCATAATTTTAAATGTTTTTAGCATGTAACACTGTAGTCAACAGTGGCTTTGTCGTGGTCAAGTGCCACAAACTGGTACCACAAACAAAGATTTCCTAAATTCCTCTACAAATACATTGTCCTAAGAAAAGTAGGCTAAAACCCAAGGCCATTTGTACATGAGAAGGTTCCCTACCAGAGCTGCTAGATCACTATTAATTTATTTGACAGCTTTTAGGCTGAGTTCAGATATTAGAGCTGTCATTGTAAAATACTTCCATTTTTCCTTCCACGCTGCTTTGAGATGCTGCTGCTTTGAAGCTGTGTCAAAGTAGCTCTGAATCAGGAGAAACTTTCCATTTTTTTTTTTTTTTGGTGAGTTGAAAGCCTGAAGAGCCTCAATATGCTGTATAAAATTGTTCTGAGGATCGAACCTCCTCCTATGGTACCCTGGAGCATTCAGTCACTTTCAATAAATCTCTTTTAATAATTTCTCACTTGTCCTTATTATTACTAACAGCCAGAGCATCTCAAGGCAATGTCAGTGTAAAGGCTTTGGCTGGATGCAGGAGGAAGGCTTATTTGAAAGTTAACATGAAGGAAAAGTAATCCAAATGTGAACTTTTTGGGGGAAAGTGACTGGGTTTGTTTTTTTTTTTTTTTTGCATGAATTTACAGATGGTGTCGATTCTGTCAAAAAAGTCTCAGTTTCTTTGATTTAAGAAGTTGTGTTACAGGGTAAGGCTGCTGAGAATGGAGTTTGGGAGGTCTGTTTTTCTCGTTTTTAAAGCTTTGCTTTGATTAGTTTTCTTTCATTATCTCTGGAAGAGCTGCGCTCAGCATCTGCTGGGAATATCTGCCATTAAATAATTCCTGAGATATGGATTTGGGCTGCTTGACTGTCTCCCTGTCCTTTGACAAAAACACTCAACCAAAACTTTCCATTAAAAGCATCCTGTGAGTTTGGGGAAGGCTTTTCATCCACATTATCTTGAGTTAATTGCAACCCCCTTTATTTATCCCCACGATGTGGGGGTAGAATTCCAACTGGACAATGCTCCCTTGTCTGCAGCTGGATGTCAGGCTGATTACCAATGGATTTGTCCAGGGAGTGATAAAAAAACCCCCAAATTCCAAGTAATTACCTGAATAAAGAAATGTAATTAATTCCCCATGTGGAGTGAGCTGGATCAAAGCAAAACCTTGACCAACAAATCTTTCAGCGCCTCTTGTGCTACTCCCAGAGCTTCCCCTCCCAGCAACCTCCCTCCTGTGGTTCTGGGATCCAAACTCCACTCTCTGCCCTAAAATTGATTTCCTCATGAAATTTTTGTTCAAAGATGTGGCAGCTGAAGAGACCTCCCTGTACCAAGGCACTGCCTCACCCTTGAGCCAACCTGAAAATATTTCATCTCAGGACTACCCTGCTACTGAATGTGCACTTCTTTCCCAAAGAAGCCACAGCATCCTGCAGGAGGTGAAGCTCCCTGTAGCAGGCTGTTTGATAAGGAAGGGCCAAATCAGGAAGAAACCATCCATTTTTTCTTTGTGGTTTTTGTGCTTTTCTGTTGTTGTTGTTTAGGACTGCCAGGCAGAGTTTTCAAACAAGGCTTGGGGAGAGCGAGCGAGGCCAATTCTCTCTTTATGGTTGCTTTTTTCCCCTCATAAACTAACCCTCAGCTTTGCTACCAGTCTATCATGGAGGAGATTTAATCTCTATAAAGCCCTCGACAACTGCAGTGATAATTTCAGCCTCCCAGTTTATGAGATTATAAAAGGCACTTTTCCCTCACCAGCGTGAAGAGCTGGGTTCAGCCAAGCTGCACTCGGTGATTCAGACCATTCATTTTGTGCCTGGGAGAGATCCTGAAGCCTGGCACTGCCTTCTGACCAAGTTATGTGGTGTGGCCTGCAAAAAAAAGGACCAATTTTATAGGAATCACTGGTCCTGTGACACAATGAAAAGGATCTTTTCAAGGTGTAGCTTTCAAAATATATCCATGTGACAGTGCTGGTGGTTCCAGGGCAGCAGGAGCATGGGCAGAGTAATCACTAGGCTGCATTTAATATAAAGTAATGGAGTTTATGGGATACTGGGGCAGGAAAGAGAAGGTTTTTTACCTACAATGAGCCCTTTAATGGAGCACTATAACTGGCGGCGGCGCTCAGGAACGAGGCAGGGAGTGTATCAATGAGGTTGCGTGGTGCTCTTGCAAGCAAGAGACTACTTTTTTATTTTTTTGACTCTTTTTGTACATTTTACAGATTGCTTACTCTAGAGGTGGGACTCTTGGGAACCACTGGTCATTTTTTAGAGACTATCACCGAAGCCCCTCTTCTGGGAACAAATGTGGGAGCTTCAGTAGTTTACTGAACATGACCTTGTGCTTCAAGACTGTGCCTGGGAATAGAGTTCCCAAAACCAAAACAAGCTGGCACGGGCATGGCAACAGAGCACAATGGAATTTGGGGGTCGGCCTCTTTTCCCAAGTGATAGGACAAAGGGCAGATGGCCTCAGGGGGAGGTTCAGGTTGGATTTTAGGAAAAATTCCTGCACTGAATGGGTGATTAAACGTTGGTGGGATCACCAGCCCTGGAAGTGTTCAGCAATGTGGCATTTGGTGATGTGGATTGATTGACAAGGTGCTATTTGGCCAAGACTGGACTTGATCTGGGAGGTCTTTTCCAACCTCAGCCATTCCATGAGTTCACAGAGCCCGTGGGCTGCTCTTTGCAGCCAGAGGTGTTGGTGCAGAGCAGAGCAGCCCTGGGCTGTGTGTGAGGGGTGCAGGATCAGCTCGGTTACCTGGCTGTCCTCACCCTCAGCAGCTCTGCCACCATTCCCAGCAGACACTCCTGGGAGCAGGAGAGGAGCAGCAGTGCTTGGGGAGGTGATGGAGCAGAACCTGTTCTTCACTGCTCCTCTCAGTCCCTGGTGCTGCCCAGGGGAAAAGGAGCTGGGGAAGAGCAGAGCCTGACTTTGGAGCCACCAGTTTTGCTTCCCCTCCTGGGGTTCTGAGAGAGGCTCTTGGATCTTCTGGGTTTTATTATTTCTGAGAAGTAAAAGCAAGAATCCCGTTTTGAGGCATCAGGAGTGGGGGGCGTCAATGCACAGCCCTTTTCTGTGCCCACAGGTGAAACCTGGGGGAAGGAGATCACCTTTCCTGGCTGAATCTGGTGGATGACACCAAAGGGAAGAGGAGAACGCTGGGGAGAGGCAGGGAATATCTGTGGGAATATCTGTGGGGCTGCCTGCACCTCAGTTTCTCAGCAGTCAGGGTAAAAATGTCGCACACGACACAAAGAAGTGACACCCACATACTGAGATGTCTAAGGCAGAAAAGCGGCAGTTTATTTACAAACTTTAACATTTATAGATGAAGTTTTAACCCCCCTTTCCACCCCCCTGGCTGCAATGCTAGCTCAGATTTTGGGGAGCTTTGGGGGGATAGGCTTCAGGATAGGGAAAAGAAATCCAAAAGAGGCTCCTTACCTCAGGGGGTTCCAAGGCTTTATTCTTGAAGGGGTCTGGAGGCAAAGAGGGAGAACATGGAGGAGCAGGGGTTTTTATCTGGTCTCTATCTGGGATGGGATAGCTGGCAGAGAGCCATAGGTCAGAGATAAGGGACAGGTAGGGTGGCACCAAGGGTTACAGGCTCTGAGGGGGGTTTCGAGAGAAAGACCATTCCAAAGGAATGCAATATATAGAATTCCAGCAGTGACCATGGACTGGAGGAAGAAAATCTTCCTCTTCAACCACACTGGACAACCCAACAGTCCATCAGCATATCCTTTTTATGAGAAGAATGTAAATGTGGTTAGATGGTTACAATAACAAGAAAGTTGTTGATGTAAAATCGTGTCTGACTCCATCGCAAAAGGTAAACCCAGAAGGCTGAAATAGAACTTTAGAAAAACTTCTTAAAGAGACAGAGGAGAGCAGCAAAAACCCCAGACAACATAAAAAGGCATCAGTTCTTCCCTCAGGGTATTGATTTCTCCAGGGAAAGGTGAGGTCTGAGCTCTGGGTCCTCTCCTGAGCGGTCAGACACCAACCCGCGATGAAAACAGGCAGAGGAGGCTGGGAAAGGCTCCCAGAAGGTCCAGAGGTGGAATTGTAGCCCTGACAATGCTGCAGATGCTCCAGAAACATGACAATAGGAGCAGATAAATCTTTTAATTAAATATTCCGCGTATCAGTCGTAATTACTTCCAATTAGCGCTAATGAAGTGAGGACGGTGCAAACAAGCAGCATAATCTGGTGATAAGCATTTTTAAATTAATATGAATGGCATGGATAGCACTAATTGACTCAGTTTGGGTTTGATTTTTTTAAAAATACTTTGGTGTTGAAAGAGTCTCTTATTTTTTTTTTTTTTGAGCTCCTTTTCCTCTCTCTCTCTCCTTTTTCCTTCCTCTACTGTAACATCTTTTGCTACTTGGAATTAAAATATTTTGAGTATCCCAAGCTCAGTTTTGTCCAAGAATGACTTTTCTTGTCTCAAATTTGTATTTTATATATTTTATATATTTTATATATTTTATATAATTTATATATTCTATATAAAAATATAGAATATATAAATTACACAATATAAAAATATATAACATGCAATATAAAATATATAAAATATAAAATATAAAATATAAAATATAAAATATAAAATATAAAATATAAAATATATAATATATAATATATAATATATAATATATAATATATAATATATAATATAATATATATAATATAATATAATATAATTAATATATTATATTATATTATATTATATTATATTATATTATATTATATTATATTATATTATATGTTTTATATAAAATATGTTTTATATAAAATATGTTATATATAAAATATGTAAAATTATACAAATATATATTATATTATTTAAATATTTTCTATTTTCTATAAATACATTTATTTTATGTATTTTACATATTTTATATATTTTAATATTTTTATCTATAAAAAGATATTTAATATATTTTATATAGTGATGAAATTAAATCCTTGCCTCATCTCCATCCCTGCAGTTCCCATTATTCACAGCACCACTGAAAATTGGGTGTTTGTGAGGCATTTTCCAAAAGCAAATGCACCGTGCAGGAAGAAGATAAAGTTCAAATGCCAAACCCATCAAACCAAATTTGAAATCTTCTGGTACTCTCAGATATTGATACTCTTTATCAATATTTAAGATTCTTTTTAGGAACCCCAGGCACAGAATATTTGGTAGCTTGTTTGGATGAGGAATCCAATATCCAATTGTCTACAAAAGGTGGCTTTGCCCAAATGAATAAAACCTTCAAAATGATCACGAATCACACCCAGAAGATTTGTGGGGATGGGTTTCCCTGTTTTCCCTGGCTTAGGGTCTCCAAGACCCAGTTCAGGCACGCAAATTCTATTTTGCTTTCCCTCCCAGCTCCTGGCCTTGTGCCAATCCAACTCTTCTGTAAAGATTTGTAGGGGAAAGAAATTAGAATAAAACCCAAGATTTTTACAGGCCCATTTTGCCCTGAAGATTTGCACAGGAATTTGATGCAGGGAACTCATCCACCTTTTGCAGACCAGTGCAGTAGCTGGGAACCTTTTGGGAACAAATAACCACGTCTAGGATTAACCTGTAAAGTTTTAGGGGTGGGAGCACAAACAGAAACCCACTCCTGCTAATCACAGCCCTCTCCCTGCTTTTGGTAGCTTATTTTACAACTGGAGGGTCAATCTTTTCCTTATTTGATTTGATTTGATCAAAGGGATTAAAGGTGGGATTTTAATGACTCCTGGAGATCCCAGGAAGAGCTGCCAGTCTTGGCGTCTTCCTTCCCTTCCTTATCAGTACAAAGGAGAGTGTGAACTGCTGCATTAAAGACAAACATTGATTAAAAAGGTTGCACTTTTTTTTTTTTTTTTTTTTTTTTTTTTTTTTTTTTTTTTTTTTTTTTGTGCAGCCTCATTTAGCCTTTTAAAAACCACCAGAGAGGATAATTCCATCAGGCCCAGGATCCAGATCCTTAATTCCCTTTGCTCCCTGTGGAACCTGTGACCATCAGGCACATTTCCATACCAGCCCTTGGACAGGAGACCATAACTCTTTGCCATTCCTAAAATTACATATTTTTAAGACACATTAGGAGACAGGGCTTGAAGAGAGGAAAAATAAGTGAAAGCATAAAAAGGAATAACAATTATTTTCCCTGCCCCTTTGAGGGGTGAGCAGTGAGCAGTCACTGTCCTCACAAATCACCAAGTGCCCAATTTGGGGAGCAACAATTCAAGGAATTGCAGCCAGCAAAATGAACTGGGAGGGAGCAGCAGTTTCATTAAACATTTCCAAGACAGATTGGGTGCTTAACTGGCAAACTGGGGAGTCTATAAATAAAACATGGAAGGAGCAGCCAACTACGAGCTCCTTGTTTCACACACAGCTTGCCCCCATCAGTAAATCTGCTTTAAAAGCTGCTGGCTTGGTTGATAAGAATTGTATTTTCTCTTTGAAGTGATGTGGTGTCATCCCAGCGCCCAATCTTCCTCGTGCTGGCCGCCTGATTGGGTGATTTGTTACCATGAATGTGTCTGCTGCTCACTTGCTGCCTGTAAGGACACATTTTCCTCTTGGTGGAGGTAATTAGACCTAAAGCTCTCTCCCTGAGTGACAACTTCTCCACAGCTCAGCAAGTGCTGAGGTACCACTAAGGATGAATTTCATCTTGTCACCAAAAAGTGCTAAAAGTACTTTCTTTTGCCCACAGATCCCAGCTACCTGAAGGAAACTGGGCTGGAGAAGAGGTGGAAAATTACTGGGAATATGTGAATATATATATATTTTTAAAATATTGTAAAAGTTTTGTTGGTTTTCCCTTTGATTAAGATTTGCTGAGAAACTTAAGGAGGAAACTCAGCACTTCTTTCTTTCTTTCTTTGTTTTTTTTTCTAGGAGGGTTCAACAGCATCCTTGTCTCTCTTCATAACAGACAAATTTTACATGCTGTTAAAGCTGAGGTTGTTTGTTGCTGGTCTTTAATACAGGCAGGGAAAAAAGCTGCAAAACCCAGAGAAAAAGAAAGAAAAGGAAGGAAGGAAGGAAGGAAGGAAGGAAGGAAGGAAGGAAGGAAGGAAGGAAGGAAGGAAGAAAGGATTAGCAACAAAAATCAGATTTAGGCAGAACAGGAGATCTTAGACGACCTGCCCAGTTAAAATCACATTGACAGAAATCACTTGATGCTGAGAGAATGGAGACTTTGAGTTAGAAAACAACTCAGCTCACTGAGGAGAACACAAAGCTGTAAAATTAGGGATCAATCCAAACGGGGACAGGGTTTTCTGAAGCCTTCCCTCTTCACTGAGCTTGTTTCAGGAGCCCTGCAGATTTTCCTCACGCCAGTGGAACACCCAGGCCTGAACCTGGCAACAATGACCAGCAGAAATAGCATTTATTGCTGCTAATTCCATGAGCTCAGCTGAGCTGAGCCAGGAATTGGATTTCCATTTGTGGTTTGTGGCACAGCTCAGCCCTATCAACGAGGATGGAGATAAGGAACTTCCCAGGGTCATCCCAAACTGGGAATTAAAGGATCCTGAGCAGCTTTAATGTTCCTTTAAAAGTGCTGGTTAATTAGGAGCATGTCCTTATCACACCCCAGTGGGAGGTTTTGGGAACGTGATCCCAGGATTAAGGGTAGATTCCCAATGTTTTTAGGTAGGAAAACTTAAGAAATCTGACAGGCTGAACTGAGGTCAGGTTCTAGGTGGAGAAATAAAAAACCTTAACAAAGAGAGACATTTAAAGCCTTAAAAAAGAGAGAAATTAAAAGCCTTATTAAAAAAGAGAGAAGTTTAGGCTGTTGAAGAGATGCCTCCTTTGGATTTTGGAATCCTGTCCTTCCAGAGGGCCCCGTTCCCTGTCCGTGCAGCCCATGGGATGCTCCCAAATGAGGATGGGCTGGGTTTTGGAGGTTCCTGCTGGATGTGGAGGCTGCTCCCTGCCCCTGGCACAGCAGCTGGATCACCCAGCACAGCATTTAACTGCAGCTGGAGCTTTTTTGGGATTTGCCTTTCACCCACGAGCCAGCAGCTGCAGCCCCATCCAAACCTCATGGACGAGAGCCCACGGGCAGAGCAGGAGCCTCCCTGGCCCTGCTCCACTGCAGCAGGATCAGGGCTGGAGCCAGAGCAGCTGCTGCCCTGGCTGAATTTGAGGCAGCCCTGAATTTATCCCTCTCCCCACCCATCATTCCCAAAAGTTCTGCATTCCCTGGTAACAGGCAGCTCCGTGCTGGGGCTGTAGATGAGGAGGATGCTGCAGGAGAAGGAAAACGGCTTGGGAAATGGAGAATCTGCTCTCAGGGCTAGGAAGAAGCTGCCAAGTGTGAGCTCTCTCTTCCTGCGTGGTTTGAAATTCCATGGAATCAGTGGTTTGAAGGAATCATTGAGCCACAGAGTGGGAAGGGACCTTAAAGCTCATCCCATCCCACCCCTGCCATGGCAGGGACACCTCCCACTGTCCCATCCAACCTGGCCTTGGGCACTGCCAGGGATCCAGGGGCAGCCACAGCTTCTCTGGGAATCCCATCCCATCCCATCCCATCCCATCCCATCCCATCCCATCCCATCCCATCCCATCCCATCCCATCCCATCCCATTCCCCCCCACCCTCCCAGGGAGCAATTTCTCCCTAATATCTAATTTAAATCTCCCCTGCTTCATCTCAAAGCCATCCCCCCTCATCCTCCCACTGCGTGCCCTTCTGAAAAGTCCTTTTGCAGTGGAAAGAAAACAGGAGAAAGCAGATGAAAGTGTCAAACAGGAATATATTTTAGTTTGATTGCGTTGCCCTTCCACTGGCAATGTATTTATATGTACACTGCTAGAGGAAGGGCACTGCAACCCCAGGGTGATTTCACTTCTGTAAAAATCTCCTTTTACTCCAATGGGAATGAAATCCTGCAGCTCTGTGAGGTGGTGTCAGTGTTATTTGGGGGTTTTTCTGCAGGAGTTCAATTCCTGTAGAACTTGAATGGCAGGGTTTGTGCAGCTTTGCCAGCCACTCCTCAGGATTCCCGAATTTCTTATTATAAAATAAAAACACCCCTTCAGCTGCTCACCACATTTCCCTCAGCTCTCCTACAACCAAAGTAGGACCTTTCCCAAAAGTCCTTTCCCAAAGTCTCTCAGACTTGCAGGAAACAGGATTTATTTGGCTCCAGAGGATCTGAGGGGTTGGTTCCAGCCCTTTTTTTTTTTTTTTTTTTTCTGACAGAGAATGAGATTTGTCCCGTCCTGGCCCGTTGTCTCCCTTAAACCTTCCATGGGGAGCCACCACAAGATTTTTTTGCGCAGGTCACACTGTGAGGCTTTTTGCCACCTCCAAAATGAGAAAAAAAAACAACCAGCCAACCAACCAACCAACAAAAACAAACCCAAAAAACCAAACCAAGCCAAACCAAACAAAACCACAAAAAAACCTAAACCCAAACCCAAACCCAAACCCAAACCAAAACAAAAAACCAAAACAAACAAAAACCAAAACCAAAGCAAAACAACAACCAAAAAAACCCCAAAAAACCCAAAACAAAACAAAGAAACCAACAAACAAAACACACACACACACAAAAAAACCAACAAAAAAAAAACCCAAAAAACCCCACAAAAAAAAAAAAAACCAAAAAACCCCAAAACCAAAACCCAACCACTTCATTTCCTGCCACTTCAGCCCCAAGTTTTGCCCCAAACCCCCTGAGATCTCCTGGGGGGCAAACCAGGTAACCAGGAACGGGGAGCGTCAAAAGTGCAGCGCAACGTTTCAGATCACTTTTAATTAATCTAATTCCAATTAATTGCTTCTGCTGCTTCGGAGAGTCTGGCCAGGGATGAGCATTTTCACCTCCCACATGCAGCCCTTCATCTCTGCTCGGGTGCTTTGAAGTGAGTTTTTCCAGCTCTGCCATCAGCTGAGAGGTTTGTATGAAGTGAGTGGAGCTCTGCTTGTTTCTCACATCCCAGGATGCTGGGCTGAATTTTCAGCAACGTGGCTTTAGTAAAAAAATGATTCATTAAAGGGGAGATGCAACAAAAAAGGTAAAATGTGTGAAAACTCTCAGGTATTTTTACTTTCCTCTTTAATAATTGTTGATAATATGACCGCTGACTCTATTTTTTAATCTATTAACAGGTGTTTTTTTTAGAATTTAAGGTCAAATGGAGTAAAAATCCCAATATTATTTATTAGTGGAAAACGATTAATCAAAGAGGAGATTCAATAAAAAAGGTAAAATGTGTGAAAGCTCTCAGGTATTTTTACTTTCCTCTTTAATAACTGTTGATAATATGTTCATAATATGACCACTGACTCTATTTTTTTTAATCTATTGACAGGGGTTTTTTTTAAATTTAAGGTCAAATGGAGTAAAAATCCCAATATTATTTATTAGTGGAAAACGATTAATCAAAGAGGAGATTCAATAAAAAAGGCAAAATGTGTGAAAGCTCTCAGGTATTTTTACTTTCCTCTTTAATGACTGTTGATAACATGACCACTGACTATTTTTTAATCTATTAACAAGGTTTTTTGTTAATTTTAGGTCGAATGGAGTAAAACCCCAATATTATTTGTGGAAAATGAGTAATTAAAGAGAAGATTCAATAAAAAAAAGGTAAAATGTGTGAAAGCTCTCAGGTACTTTTACTTTCCTCTTTAATGACTACTCTAATATGACCACTGACTATTTTTTTTCCCTATTAACAGGTTTTTTAAAATTAATTTTAGGTCAAATGGAGTGAAAACCCAATATATTTTATTTTGTGTCTCTATTTGTGTTTGAGTCTAAGTAAAACTCTGACTTATTTAAAGGTGGGGCTGTTCCAGAGGATTGACTGTTCCCATTAAACTCTTTGGAAAGGCTCAATCCTGGCTCAGGGCAGGATTGTCTGTGCTGGTGTCCATCCAAAATCAGAATTTGCCATGAGTTCCCCTGGGAGCTGGGCAGTTCCATCACTCAGGAGATGATTCCTCTCACACCTGGGCAGTTCTTCAAGGCACAATCCTGACCTGGAAAAGGGGGATTATTGTCAACCAGCTGCCCCAGAGTGCCTCTCACAAGATGGAATTATGGAAATAACAATAATCCACCATCCACAGGCCTTAATTATCATTGCTTCACCTTTTAATCATTGAAAGGTTTGATGACAAGATATTCCTTAACATTTACTGAAGTTAAAGTTGGTGGGATGAGACTTGAACACCGTAAAGGAGGCACAATAATTTAAAATATTCACGTTGCTCACGCTGCACTTGTTTGTTTCCTTTCTTTATTTGGGTTGTTACAAAAGGGAAAAGAAGAAAAAAAAAAAATCTGTTTTTAAAGGCATCTTCTTTTGCCAGCCAACATTTCACCCTCAGTGGTCCCGCAGTGAATGAATTATTGGGGATTTATGAACATATTAATCATCTCCATGGAAACAGTTGGCAATTTCACAGCGCAGGAACTTGACTTCCCTGCGTGACAACGAGAAAAAAAAAAAAATGGAAGTATCTGGGAAAGGGGAAGCTGAGGAGAGATGAAAACCCCTCCAAATTTAACCCCAAATTTAACAACAACTACTCCTGCTCTGGGAGAGGAACCAGCATTTCCAGTGACCCCCTCCAAGACCTTTGGAATTTACAGCCAGTTCAGGTGATGGATCCTTCAAAAGGCTCAACGTGCCCTCTGTGCAGGGCTTTGTAAAGGGAGTTAATTTAATTTTTTTTTCTCCCCATAATGGTGTAATTTAAGGAATCAGCTCTCTGGGATGTGTTTGGCAATGGTTGGAAACTGGAGACCTCAGTAAAGGAGAGAGATTTTTCCACTGAGAGAAAAAAGTGTTGGGTGTGATGATCAGTAACACAAATATCAGGGGTTCAGGGCAGGAGGGGGGAAAGGAAATCACGAAATTTTAAAGCCATCCTGTAATACAGCAAAACTTAGAGAGAGAGATAAAATAGGAACACAAACAGGCAATTTTTTAAACCGTGCTCTGCTGGGATATTGGGACATTGTTGGAACACTGGTGGCTTCCTCCAACAGGTCCATGTCCCTGCTGTGAGAACCCAGAGCAGGATTCAGCACCTGGTCCTGCTAAACCTCCTGAGATCCCAAGGAATTTCCCGTTATTCCACTTAGATCCAAGCATTTCTTCTTAAATGCACCCTGCAGAGTGTCAGGAGGGGCTCTCTGCCCTTCCAGGAGGGCTGTGGGTGCCTGGAATTCCCCAAATTTGTGGGAATTCCCTCTGTTATCCCTCTCACCTGTGGGGTCCGGGCTGCAGAGCAGGAACAGCTGCTGCCCCTTGGGAAGGAGGAGCTGTGGGAAGGGAATTTAGCAGGGAAGGAAGGGAGGAAGGAGGGAAAAGATGAAGCAGAGTTGTCTATTGGAGGTGTGGAAGCCATGGATTGATGAATACAGAAGTATTGGATATTCCTGCTGGCCTGTTCCTGGGAATGGGAGAACTGCTGCTTTCCAGGTGAGGAGTTTGGTTTGGTTTTTGAGTTTTTCTTTTTCTGGAAAAATCTTTTCTCTGAGCAGGAGGTTGAGGATGTATCTCCTCCCCTGGGATGTTACTGTCTGGTGGCTGCTGCAGGAGGGCTGTCCTGCTAAATTCAGTTATTCCTGAGGTTCTCAGCATTCCCAGGTTCTGTGTCCATGCCAGGAGATCCTGGAAGGATCCTGGGTCCCTCTGAGAGCCTCATGCTGGAACCAGGCAGGAGCTGGGTGCTGCTGTGGGAAGGAGCTTTCCCTTTTGTGCCTTGGGAAGCTTTCCCACTGAGATTTTTGCCTTTCCTGGCTTGAAAGGAGTTGTGGGAAGGGGACTGGGGCAGTGGAGCTTGGGGATAAAGGTGTTACCTGTAAGTGCAACGTTCTTGTCGCTTGTGATGAGGCAATGAAAGGAAAAAAAGGGAGAAAAAGCCACAATTAGGATGTGGAAAAAGCTCCACGTGGACACAGTAAGGTGGAGAGCAGTCCCTTGCTGGATTCTTTTTCATAGAAAAATTCCTAAACCAGCAAAACCACTTTTGCTTTTATTTTCCTCCTGCTCTTATTCCCCAAGTGGGGGCTTTCAGGCGCTGCACATGTAGTGAAAATGAGAAGAATCAACTCCTTCCCAACACTGCTTCCTTCCTTTAGGTCCCAAAAAAATTGTAAAATAAGGCTCCTCAAGTCCTGGTGGAGCAGCTCTTTAGCTTTGGAGGCTTCAAAGCCCAAGTTCAGCTTGGGCCGTGGCTGCTGGGCCCAGGGGAGTTTTCCTGGCTGAACATCACAGCATCCAACTTCTCCCTCTGATGTTTAGAGAAACGTTTGCTCTTTCCTGGTTTAAGTGGGGCTGGACCATCTGGTGGGATCACAAAAATCATCTCTGCCCTAGAAGCACTCCTAATAAATGGAGAGTTCTTCTGAAGAGGAAGGGAGGGGACAGACACAAAGTGTTTTTGGTCAGAGGGGGACTGCCTTCCCTTGGCCTCTCAGCTGCTGTTTGCAGCCTGGAGGATCAGGCTCCATGAAGAATTTGCTAATTATAAACAATGTAGGAGCTGGGGAGAAAAAAATAAATAAATTAGTGCATTAGTGTTACTCAGTGTTTTGAATTTTTGAGGAATATTTGAGGACTCATTTAAGGCTCTTGGCTTAATGTTTCAAAACCCTCAGCAGTCTGTGGCATCTTGCTGCCACTGATCTTTGGGAGTCTATTTTTTGGGGGGTAACCTGCTAGAATCTCTTTCTGTGAACTTCTTTCAGTAGGGTGGGTATTTTTGTACCATCTTCAATAGATTTCCTCAAGCTGGACGTGTTGTGATGCTTTCCTCTGTGAGTGGTAACGGAGAAATATTTGTCTGGAAGTCCTTTAGATTTCACCTGTTGTTTATGCAGCTGTTTTACCTCAGTTTAGGCTGGGAGAGATAATCTGTAAGACACTTTGCTTGCCAGCTCTGTGTAGCACTTTGTAGATTTTTTTTTTTTTTGAGATTTCTATGTCGTGTTTTCAGTGTTTTGGCACTGAAATCGTGACATAGAAGGAAATCAACATGAAGTTAGGAGGAACTGTCCTGTACCAAACAGAGCAGCTGCTGTGGTGGAAGGCAGGCAGAGAGATGAGAGAAGAATTTTGCTGAGGTGAGTGGTTAATATGCTTTTGTGCTAATGAGGGGCTCATTTATGCCGTGTTCATTTTCTGTACCAGCACTCTCTGCTGTAATGTTTAATCTCTCTGCTGAAAGCACTCAGAAACCCTTTTTAGCACAGTGGTTTTTGCTGTGCTGGGAGGGACAGGGCAGGTTTTCCTGAGCCTGGAGAGCTCAGTGAGAGCTTTGGCATCCTCTGTGCAGCCCTGCTGGGGCTCCTGGGCACTGCTGGTGCCTCGTCCCAGCTCCTGGGAATGGTGCAGGGGAGCAGGAGCAAGCCTCTCACTGGATCCTAAATTAAACATGGGCTCAGGAATGGGTTTTGCTGCCCTGCTTGCTGATGTGCAGGGGTGCCCTCTGCTCTGGGAGTGCTGGGAGAGAGGGAACAGCCCTTGGATCACTGGGGTGCAGCTGGGGCTGCTGCTCAGGGAGCAGGAGGGGGCTGGGATGTGCTGGCATCTGCAGGGTTTGTGCTGAAATCCCAGTTTTGTCTCCTGAGCTGTTGGGATCCTTTCTGCTCCCCATGCTGAAATCCCAGATTTGTGCCTGCAGGGTTGTTGGGATCCTTTCTGCTCCCCATGCTGAAATCCCAGATTTGTCCTTGCAGGGTTTTTGGGGTCACTCCTGCCAGCTCTCCCGGTGCTGGGGCAGAGTGGCTGGAGCAGCCTGGTGCCCAAGGACCTGCTGGTGCTGGTTGACAGGAGCTGAACATGAGCCCAGGTGGCCAAAAAGGCCAATGGTCACTGGCCTGGATAGAACCTGGGTGGGCAGCAGGAGCAGGGGAGTGTTTGTCCCCCTGTGCTCAGCACTGGTGAGACCCCACCTCAATTCCTGTGCCCAGTTCTGGGCACATCACTGCAAGGAGGACTTTGAGGGGCTGGAGCATCTCCAGGGAAGGGACTGGAGCCCCAGGAGAGGCTGAGGGAGCTGGGGAAGGGGCTGGAGCCCCAGGAGAGGCTGAGGGAGCTGGGAAGGGGCTCAGCCTGGAGAAAAGGAGGCTCAGGGGGGACCTTGTTGTAGCCCTGGTTGGTGCCTGAGATGTTTTGGTTTTTCTGAAACTCTTTTCCCAGAGAGTTTTCTGTCAACAAAAAACCATGTTTTCCTAACTGTAACCTTTGTTTGCATTCCTTTCCCTAGGAGGGACTTCTCCTTGAGGTCTCTCTGACTTGACCAATGTGATTTTAAAGGTTTGTCTTTCTTTCACCCTTAAGTTATTCTCTGTAGAATAACATAAAAAAAAAAAAAATCCCCAAAATAAACAGACTCATTATCAGCCTTCTGAACCAGAGTTTGTATCATTGTAATCTGTAACAGCATCAGCTCTGCACAGCTCCCTGCCAGGAGGGGACAGCCAGGGAGGGTCGGGCTCTGCTCCCAGGGAACAGGGACAGGAGGAGAGGGAACGGCCCCAGGCTGGGCCAGGGCAGGCTCCGGGTGGGCAGCAGCAGGAATTTCCCCATGGAAAAGGGTGAATAAACATTGGAGTTGGTTGTTTGGGGTCTCCATCCCTGGAGGTGTCCAAGGAGTGACTGGTCTGGGCTGGTGACAAGGTGGGGATCAGTCACAGGTCAGACTCGGTGGTGGAAAGGTTGTGACTTGTGGTTTTCCTTCTTTCACCTTTGATTACTCTGTAGTTTTCTCAAATATTTACATTTTAATCAACTCTCCCCTGTAGTTTTGGCTTCCACTTCAGAGCTCTGTGACTGGTTAGGTTTTGTGAAGTGCCTGTAATAATTTGGTTCCTGATAATCCTCACAGAATGAAACCAATCTTGCAGAAACGTTCAGTGGCAGAAATCCCTCTCCTTTCATCACTGCCTGATTGTGTTTCCAGAGCTGCTTTTCCTCTGTGTTTCCCGATTTTAACAGGACTGGGCAAAAAATTCCTGTGCTGAACTACCTTCAGTAAATTCACAATCGATACAAACTTATCTTTTTTAAGAGACTTTCCTTTTCCCTTGCTTCAGCTGTGTTAAAACTCTGCACATTCACCTGTATTGAACCTCACTCAGTGTCTGCTTCCCTGGCCAAAGGGACTTTGCATTCCTTGACAGGGCTCAAATATTTGCTCTTCAGGAGTTAGGTGGAACTTCATTTGGACTTGCCATTTAGTTTGTAATACCAAGAGATCTCGATTTTAAAGGCTCTTCAGGCAGGTGTGTATTTAGTTCTACCTTGGTGCTGCAGCTGATGGTGCCCTGAGGCACAGATGGGATCTTTCCTCTAAGGAAAATAGGGGGGAAAAAAGCCCCACTTCTTCTTTCTGGGGCCTTGAATCTGTAAAAAAAACCACCCCATTTCTTGGGTTTGTCAGAGCAGATTTCTTTTAGGAACAGGGAATTAAGGAAAAACTACCACAGAACAGAGAGGAATTGGAAAAGCTTATCCAGAGGGTTGTTTCTCCCTTATATTCTTTCCAAGTCTTCCAAGCAGGATTTAAGGTGGCATCTGAAAAAGTGCTGCTCTTGTAATGTGATCAAAAAGCAGTTTGCACCTGGTATTTTAAGAAAAAAAAAAATAAATGAGGGAGCTTGGGTTAAAAAGGAGTGAGATAAGGGAGCAAGAAACCCAGGAACAACCATGTGTTTGGGGCTGCTCTCACAGCAAATCCCAGGGTGGGTCAGGGTGGAAGGGCCCACAGTGATCTCCTGGTCCCACCTCACTGCTGGGGCAGGGTGATGACACAGGATTGTGTCCAGAGGGCTGTGGAACATCACCAGTGAGGGAGAGTCTGTGAATTGGAGTCTGAAATGAGCTTAGAGAACTCTAAACCAGAGTAAACCTGGCTGTGCTGGGGGCATGGGGTGTGTCTGTGATGCCTTGGGGGGGCTGAGCTGGAACAGAGACTGGGCAGAGCTGGAGAATAAAGTAGATATTTATTGAAAGGCCTTTAGAGTACACCTTGGCAGGACAAGAGCCTGGCCAGGGCTGCACCCAAGGTGGACCCAAAATGGACCCAAAATGGACAAATGGTCACCAGGTCTCACACTTGGATCAGTTTTGGTCCATCTGCATTTTGGGGTTGAATTGTCCAATTCCAGCTCCAGGCTGTGAGGTCCCATCCTTCTTGTCCCTCCCTCCAGCCACCCTTGTTTGTGCTGCTGGGCTGAAAGTTGTCCTTGGTGTGCAGCAGGACCAGGATTTGTTTTGTGTCCCTGCTCTGTGCAGAGCTGAGTGACCCTGAATGTGAGGCTGAGAGCTGCACCCCTGGGCAGCACAGAACCTGAAAAACATCAAAGCTCAAACTGAAGGCATCATCTTTAGGGTGTCCTGCCAATCTGGGAGCTCAGACTGTCCCGATTCTCTGCTCCAGAGTCACAGACAATAAAGCTGATCATCCCAGAAACCTTTAAGTTTCTGCAGAGCAGGGTTCTGAGAACCTTCAGCCTCCTTGTGATTTAAACTGCGTGCTCTTTGTCATGAGCGAGCTGCCTCTGAATGTCTGCTCAAGGCGAGAGGGGTGAAGTAGTTGGGTATTTTTAGCTCTTTTCCATGCCTGTGGTTTTTATATGCTAATCTGTTTTGTTTCTTCCCAGCCCTTTGGAATATTCATTCCACAACATCTAAAATTTGACACCTGCTGTAGCTTGTATTATCACTTTCACCCTCAGAAACCCAGAAATTATTAAGGTGGAGTAATTGCTATCCTATTATATAATAACCACTTTAATCCAGCAATCATAACGTGATTTGAAATGAACCCTTTTGTGCCATTGATTTTGGAATAATTACTGTTATATTGTACTTCTGCAAGAGTTATTCTCGGTTAACCACTTGAAAATAATACGCTCTACTTATTGAAAAAAATAAATCTGATTATCCCCCAAAGCTCGATGTTCTTTCTACATCTGTGCCTCAATTGTCTGCTGGTGACCTGAGATGCTCAAACAGGCTCCTTTCTGCAGCTACTCCAGGAAATATCTGTGAGCCAAATACCTCCTTCCAAGCAGCCTTTTTTTTTTTTTTTTTTTTGGTGGGGGTTTTTCCCTCACAACCAGGGATGTGGTCACTGTTCAACCCTGGTGGGCTTGGCAGCTCTTTAATCAGGAAAAAATGATAAAGACTCAAGGAAAACGCAGGATTTTTTTTTTTTTCTTTTTTTTTTTTTTCCCCTCTTCCTGCCTAAAAAAATCTCATTTTCATTTGTCTCTCCAGATACATAAAAATCACTAATAAAACTGCCAAATTTGATCAAATGAGGTTTTGTCCCTTTGAAGCAAGGCTAATCTGGAAGGAGGTGTTGTCCATATTTTATAATCTGAAGAAAAGGATCATCCAAAAGATTGTTGGTTATCCACGGCAGCATTCCCATTTTCAGCTTTTTGTCCTTCTGAACTCCTAAATCCTTGCTGGAAGAGGGCTTTATCAAGGGGGAAATAGTGGAAAAATAGACCATTCTCAGCTTTTCCTGATTTCATGGGAGCTCTGGTGTGGCCTCTTCCCTCCTGTGTTGCAGAATGGAGAGGAGGGAAGATGTTTGACCATTTATTTCCTTTGTACCCTTCCTTGCTGGGAGAGCAGGGATGAGTTTGGCTCCTTTAGTTTTTGACAAACCTTTGTTGAAGAGATCAGAGGTGTGATATTCTCTGTCTGAAAGCTGATGAAACATTGATAAATTAAAAAAAAATCAGAGCGGAAACAACAACAAAACTCAAATATTTTCCTGAAACATGAATTTATTTGGGGCTAACACCCAGAATGAGTGAACAGCTTTGTGTCGTGGAAGATCCAAACTGAAATCCCAGCTGTTCTTTGAGTCACCTTTGTAGTGGCTGCAAAAGAGATTTGTTAAAAAAAAAAAAGGAAAAAAAAAAAAAAAAAAGATATCTCAGTTTTCCAGATTTGATTCTACATGGACAAGATTGTCACATCTTTTCAAGGCTGCTCTTTTCAGTGAGCCCCAGAATATGGGTCAGCAAACTTGAGAGCACATGAGCAGGCTGATAAAACAGAAGTGAAAGACTCATTAATGTGTCAAGTATTGATGTTGCTGCAAGCTTTCCCTTGTCTCGCGCTCCCTGAGTAAATAATTCACCAAACTCCTGTTCGTCCTCCTGGTGATACCGAAGGGAGTTTTTTCATTAATTTATGAATTTCCTCTGGGGGGAGTTTTTGGTGATTTCAGAGCTGTGCTGGTGGGGTGTGTGTGTTCCTTGGGTCTGTCCAGTTTCGTGTAAGTGGCTTCCCTCACTTTTCTGAGGTGTGCAGATCTGCTGTTGGCCCTTCCTGAGAGGCCAGGCTGGAAATTCCAGCCACTGAGCAAAACACATCACATTTTAAAAGCACAGCTCCAATCCTTATTGAAATGGGAGGCCGATCATGGCTGAAAGTGCAAGGGAAATGCTGATGGACTCAGGAATCCTCTCACTTGTGCTTTTCCTCCTGCCTGCAATTAAAAAAAAGGGGCATTAATCTCATCCAAACCCATTATTCTTTTACAGACCTACACCTTCACCCTGGTGTGATGTTTTTTGGGACAGGTTCTCCCATTCAATTCCCCCATTAATTTGGGATCCGTGTTGGGAGTGTTGACATTCCCACCCACTCCGTGGGACGTTCCTGGTGGCTTCTTCTCCTCCTCCTCCTGGTGTGTTGGTGGCTCTGTTTCTCTGGAATGTGGTTAGTGGCACGGAGGGAGATCCAAAAGCCTTTCCATGTTTGTCCTGCTTATCCCTGCGTGGCCCAGGTCGCTGCCAGAGGCAGGCAGGGTATTTATAGCTGGAATATTTGATGTTCGTGTCGCCTTCCCCAGGCCATGTCTGATTCCTTCGGGTTCAGCGGGCTCCATGAGACTTCTCCTGGTTTTTGTGCTCCAGGCACAGCTCCCTGAGTCAGTGCCAGCCTTCCCTTGGTGTTTGCAGTGGATTTTCCTTTAAAATATGCATTGCCCTTTGGTTGTTGTGTGGGATCAGCACCTTCTGCGTCTGGCGCCCTACGAGCCCTGAGGAAGTTGAAGGAATGGCTGGTTTGGGATCATCATTCCCTTGGTTCTTTCCCAAAGCCCTTCCGTTGAATTAACCATGGAATTATTTATAGCAGCCCTCTTGAGCCAGGGCAGCCTGCAGTGCTCGGGAATTATTGCAGAGCTGCTGGGAATGTGTGTGGTGGGAATCCTCTGGGACTGGGAGAGCTGGGAAGCACAGGTGGCGTTGTTCAAGATTAACAACGACACGGACTCTCAACTTCAGAAGGCTGAAATGACTCCAATCAATCTTTATTGCCTGGGAATTTCTTCCCTTTATGCTGTTTTACAAAGAACCCACCCCAGGGGTGGAAGAATGACAAACTTCTTTGACTGCATTGGTCAAGTCCGAGGGACATCAAGCAAAGGTCCCTCCTAAGTAAAGGAATGCAAAACACAGGATACAGTTAGGAAAACGTGTCTCTTGTTGACAGAACAGTGCCTGGGAAAGAGTTTCAGAGAAACCAAAACATCACAGGCACGAACCATGGCTACATACAGGGATATCTGTCCTTCAGTGCTCCCCTGGAGCCAAACCCTGGTGTGGAGACAACCCCTCTTTGGCATGTCCTCACTGAACATTTCCTGCTGGATTTTCTGCTTTTCCAAAGGAAAGAGCTGCAGATTTCCTCATGGGAATTTCTTGGGTTTCAGATTTTTTTTTTTCCCCCTAAAAAAATACATCCATGAAGTGAAAGTGTCTGGGCCAAAGGGGTTTATTGGTGGTCAGGATTTAATTTAAAATCCTGTTTGTTCAGTCCTCACGTGAAGACAATGAATCCAAGTTTCAATGCATGCTGGAAGCCAAGCTTTACATCCTGTTTGCTTTTTGTCCCTACATATTCTCCACTAATTTCCTTGATTTTAATCACCATTTCAGTCCTTTCCTGGAGTTTTATTTCACTTGTTAGGAAAAGGAGGAAACCAGCTTCCCATTCTTCTGTTGACTCCAGAAAATTGTGGGAAATAGGCTTTAGGACAAGCAGTTTCTTCATTTTCCATGGGTAAATAGGAAGAGGTTGATGTGTTTGTGTTTTCAGTCTTCTTTTTTTTGCTTTATTTTCTTTTTGACTTTATCCTGATGCTTCCTTTCTCTTGACCTGCCAGAACTTAGGAGTTTCTTGTGTTAGTGCCAACATATTTAACAAGTTTAACAAAAATTAAGTGTTGATTTGGTAATGGGGACAAAGACCCATCAAAGCCCAACCTTGATGAAAGAAGCTGTTGGTAACCAAGGAGGGATCAGGGCCCTCAGGGCAGTGGGAATTGATGACTTTTGGTCAAGAAAGGTTCTACCAGGCCATCTCCACCTTTGAAATGGATAGATTTCCTCATCCCAAATCCTGGAATTACATTTATCAGCCTCCTGTACCTTGCCCAATTTTTTTATTTTTTTTTTTTCTCCAGCAGTGCCCAAAAGCATCTGTGGAATAATCACGTTGAAAATTCATTGCTTTGTATTTTCAAATTCAACCCTAAAATGCTGAGACAGCTCAACGTGTCTGGAGCCACTTTCTGAATCCAAATCATTCCAACATCTGACCCACGACTCGTTCAGCATTTCTCCTTCCAATGTTTTTTGCAAGGAAAAGTTGTCTCTAACACCATTCCGGGCCAGGTTTACAAGGTTTCGTGATTAAAAATGCATTTTTATGCTGTTTTCCAAAACACCACTTTCATCTTATTGCTAAAGTGGTATCAATTCCACGGTGAGCACTCTATGAAATGCTATTTATAGAGGAGATAAATGTAGCTGCGGCCCTGTGCTGGGGTTTGCTGGCTCAGGATGAGCTGTATTTTATACCTGGCAATTACCCACAGAAAAACAAGAGGAGGAGAGAGGGAAAAAAAAAAAAAAAAAAAGCTGTTTGAGATGGTTGTGGTGTTTTTTGTGGCCCCATGGGACAGCAAACAGTGGCTGGTGAGTGTCACAATTCGACACGAAAGAAACGACACAGGCTGAGATGTCCCAGGCAAAAAAGGGGCAGTTTATTTACAAACCTGGACATTTATAGAATCCCAACAGTGACCATGGATTGGGGGAAGAAAATTGTCCTCTCCAACCACACTGGGCAACCCAACAGTCCATCAATTTGAAAGCCACTGCAGCCTTGGGAAGGAGTTTGTCTCTGTGAGGCTGCTGTGAGTGGATGGTAATAATGACAATAATAATAATAATATGGAAAGTAATTAATTGAGTTATTTCTGATGTCCTGGCAATGGCACAGTTTTGAGGTGCTGAGTGACAACTTTTTGGAATTTCTTGACATTTTTGAGTTGGGACAGCTCCTCTCTGGGACCTCCATGGCCATGCTGGGATCTGTTTTGTCATGGCCCAGGGGATGCTGCTCTCAGGCTGTGGGGGAAATGCTGATTTTTCCTGGCAAGGGAAGGACCCAACATCTGCCAGGCAAAACCCCAATGGGAATGAGGCATTTTCCTGCTGGTGAGGGGTCAGTGCTGTCCCAGGGGGTGTTGGTGCTGAGTGGGGACTCTGGATCACTTTGCTGGCCCAGGTGGCCTGATTTTGTCACTTAATTAAGGCTTAATTTAGTGGTATTAATTTGGTTTCTGCTAGTTTTTGACTAATTCATGGTTAGAGAGTAGGTGTGTAAGTGAACTACAGGCAGCACTTTGCACCTCATCCTCAATTTTGAATAAAAATGGGAAAAACCTACCAAAAAACCCAAACCCTTAACCCACCCAAGGAACAAGACCTCAATCCAAACACTGTTTTTTTATTTAAAAATTATTTTCCTTTTTTTTCCTAGCTCAGTTAACTTTTTTTTTTTAATTTTTTTTGTTTTTGTTTTTGTTTGTTTGTTTGTTTAGTTTTTTGGGTTGGTTTTTTTTTTTTTTTTTTGTGGCAAGGCTGTAGAACCTCTGCTGCACTTGGAAAATCAAAGAAAACCAGGATTTGGGAATGTGTGGAGCCAGCCCTATCCCAGGAACACCACCCAGCTGTCTGAGAAGTTTCAGGTGTAACCAGGTTTTGTTTTAACGTGCAAAATGTGACAGGGTGTGTGCAGGAAGGTTCTAAAAGCAAATGAAATGATGGCAGCTGCTTTTACAGTCACTTAATGAGCAAGGAAACTATTTTTACGTGTCTCGTTGAAGGGAAAGAATCCACTAAAATACAATTTTCTCTTTTTTTTTTCCCTAAAAAAAAAAAAAAAAATCTTTAATCCAGTGGCAGATTTGTTGCCAAAAAAATAAAAAAAAATAAAAAAAAAAAAAAAGAAAAAGGAGAAGCCTTGCTCTAAGGAGAGCCTCTGTTTCTGAGGACTGGAGGTCAGGTGTGGAAAAATCCCTCTGGAGAGGGTGGGTGAGAAACTTCCATGGAAGTCAGGTGGCAACACCTTCAGGCCAGTAAATCCCCTGCTCAACTCCCCAAACTCGCCTGTCAAACCCTT
Source organism: Phylloscopus trochilus trochilus (assembly GCA_016584745.2). Lineage (NCBI taxonomy): Eukaryota > Metazoa > Chordata > Aves > Passeriformes > Phylloscopidae > Phylloscopus > Phylloscopus trochilus. The sequence goes on along the minus strand of WQNJ02000041.1, from coordinate 17,515,968 downwards.
GAAACTTAATTTTTTTGAACGCATGTTTAATGCAAAAATAAATCTCTCTTCAGAGAGTAGCAAACTTGCCAGACTGAGTTAGACACATGCAGCTGGGCCAGACTGGGTGAATATTTAATAAGCTGGCACCAGATTTTTGGTCTTGTTTGAATTTATTTTTTTTTTATTTTATTTTTAATTTTATTTTTTTCCTGCTAAAAAAAACCCCAAACCCCCACAAACAACCCCACCCCCCCAAAAAACCCCCAACAAACCCACCCCCTCCAAAAAAAAAAACCCAAAACCAACAAAAAACCAAACCCAAGCCCACATCCTGTTGTCTGAGGAAGGAGGAGAATTGAGGAGCGAGTACTTTGCAAATCTTTATCTTTACCTCAGTACCTTAAACATGTTTTTGGATTGCTGAAAAGGAACTTGAGGTCAGAAATTATTTGTTAGAACTTCTCTCAACTGGTCAAAACAGGAGTAATCTTCGATAAAATTTTGAAGAACAACTAATTTAATATTTTTTTTTTTAAATTTAAGCTGATGTTCTTTGGGATCCTGATGAAGCACAAATTATTGTGCCTTTGAATTGATCCATTTCAGTGCAAAAATAAAGCCCATTAGAAGGGAATGCAGCCAGTGGGACTGATAGGTGGAAAATGGAGATATTGGAAGGGCAGCCTGGAACTTTGGGGAGTGGGATAAATGCAGCTGTAACATTTGAGGGGAGTGATGCCTTAGGAAAGCTGTCCTGAAACAGAGGCTGGACAGAGCTGGAGAATAAAGAGATTTATTAAAAGGTTTCCAGGATCCACCCTGGGCATTGCAGGAGCCTGACCAAGGCTGCACCCAGGGTGGGTTGGGAATGGCCACACACAATGGACACCTGATCACGAGATTTTACATTTTTATCAGTTTTGGTCCATTTGCATATTGGGCTTTAATTGTCCAATTACAGCTTCAGCTTGTGAGGTTTTATTTTTCTTGTCCCTCCCTTCAGTCCATCCTTGTTTGTGCTTTTTGGGCTGAAAGTTGTCCTTGGTCCTCAGCAGGAAAATATTTGTTTTGTCTACTTGTTCTGTGAAGAGAGCTTAGTGGCACTTAATGTGAGGCACAGAATCTGAAACTATGAAAATTAAAATCTAAGGCATCAGGAGAAGCCAATGGTTATTTACTGCTGGCCTGGATTTACCTGAGGTGTTTTCCTGTGCACTGGGCTCCAGACACGTGTTGTTTCCAAAGAGCCCCCAGGGCGTTTGGGATGTGGAGAAAATCAGGAGGATGATCAAATTAAAAGTGAAGCGGTGACACAAAGTGAATAAATGTTAGGATTGGGTGGCACAGCCGTAAATAAGTGCTGGTAATTCCTCCTGACATGATCCATACAGATATTTTACCCAGCTCTGCTGAGAAGCAGTTTACAAGTTCCCTGGGGTGTGGTTCAGTGCAGGCTGTGAATAGGTTTCCTTATTTTTTTATTTTTTTTTTATTTGGCCATTTATGTTTTTCTGGATTTCTGATTTTAAACAGAAGAGGAAAACACACAAAATACTTGGTTTGGAAAGGCTGCTGAGGTGCAGAGGGATCAGCTGTTAATCAGGGGAGTGTCACAATTTGACACGAAAGAGCGACCCTCACACACTGAGATGTCCAAGGCAAAAAAGGGGCAGTTTATTTACAGACCTGGACATTTATAGAATTCCAACAGTGAGCATGGATTGGAGGAAGGAAATTGTCCTCTCCAACCACACTGGTCAGCCCAACAGCCCATCAATTCTCTCCTCCTCCAGAAAGGAATGCAGAACAATCATTGTTTACATGAAAAGCACGTGAGAAACTCCACCTCAAAAATTGAAACATCAGAAGGCTGAGGCAGAACTTGAGAAAAACAGAGAGGAACAGGGTGACAGGGGATTGTGTGTGAGTTTTCCTCACCAAAAGTTGTGTCAAGCACTGGCAGGGGTGTTCCCATTCCTGGAGGGGTCTAAAAGCCACCAGGATGTGGCACCTGGGACACGGGACAGTGGTGGCCTTGGCAGCGCTGGCAATGGTTGGATTTGATGGTCTGGGAGGTTTTTTCCAACTTTTCTAAATGATTTTTTTTTCTCTGTGTCCCTTCCTCAGGGACAGCTGGCTGCACCTCAGGGGGAAAAGAAATAATTATTATTTTTGTGCATTTATGGTGGTGATGAACATTTAATTTATAAATTCCAGCCTGTGGCCAAGCTCCACGGAAGGAACAAGATTTAAAAATAATAATAATAATAAAAAAAGGAATAATTATGTTCTCCAATGGCTGAAATCCTTCTCTGGAGCCTTCTCTGTGACAACTTTTGAAATTGGGATTTTCTTCCTGAATTCTTGGAGGAGAAATTGGGATTGGTGAGGAATCTTGGACTGGGAGCTAAGCCTGTCCTTTGGAAATGCATTAGGTCAAGTCTCCACTTATTCAGGAAGAGAAGGAAACACCAGAACCTCCCAAATATTTCTAAGGTTTTTTTGTGGCATAACTTAATCATCATGTAAAAATCCTCCCTTTATTTATCTTTTTTTTTTTTTTGTGCAGTGAAAACTTGGATGTGTGTTTTTGTGGGGGACAGATGCTGGAATGAATTTTTGAAGAGGTGAAAATACAAAATATCTCGGCCTAATTTCCAAAATTGGTCAGCTTGGTGTGAATTTTTCTGCTTTTTTGGCCCTCTGTGGTAAATGTCTGGTTTTGGGTTCTAATGTATCGTGGGAGAGAAGGGAAGAATGCACAGAGAAATTCAAACTATATTGCAAATCTTATCTGGATGGAGCTGAATTATCCACCCTGACACAGCAGAAAATGCAGGGATATCACCTCAGGATGTGTGATTAAGCTGAGGTGTTTTTCATCACGATATCTTGGTTTTTTGATGGAGTGCAAGCAATCAGCAATTGCTCTGTATTTTGTAAACACCTGCATTTCCTCTTCCACCCTTTTGTTCTGCAGCATTTTTAAGATCACAGACTTTTTACAGTACAAAAAACTAAGAAGAGTTGGGTTGCTTTTTTTTTTTTTCTTTTTTTTCCCCCTGCATTTGTGAGTCTTCTCCCCTCCCAAAATGGCAAAACTCAATTTTCCATCAGAACCATTTAAGTCACAAATGAAGACCAATCCTCTCTCTGAGCTCCCCTTCTGCTGAGCCACGACGTGGGGTTGGCACAATCTGTTCCTCAAGCAGGGAAAAGCTGGAGAACAAAGCTTGGCTTGGTGCAAAATCCAGCAGGATGCGACTGTGGATTGTTGGAATAATTTTAATTTAGTGATGCTAATGAATCTTCTCCCTCGTCCTGGGCTTTATTTGGTGGGAGAGCTGGAAATTAAGGGAAGCAAATATTGGAGTTACCAGGGCAATCAGGCTTCATAATCACCACCCAGCTGAGGATTTTATTTCTAGCAGTGAGCAGGAATTATTCAGGACAGTGGCATTAATATTTTTGCTTTCAGACAGGCTCAAATTAACCAATTCCATGATAAAGTGAAAATCACAGATACCCAGAGCATTTGCTGCACCCCAGATGATGACTTCTAAGCTCAAGGTAGGATTCTTACAGATATTTAGGCTCCTTCCATCTGAGAACTTTCAGAATTGGGAACTTCATATGGATTTTTGTTGTTGTTGTTGTGCACGGCTTGCAAGAATTTATTTTTTTATGTACTTGAGTGGAAGAAAACTTTGTGAGTCCACATGCTCCGAGTAAAACAAAAGACTTCTAGGGACAGAAAAATGGCAGCTTAAATCAGAAGTCACATCTGTTGATGTAACTGTTCTGTCACTTCTGTGGGGTTTTGTTGGGTTGTTGTTTTTTTTTTCTTTCCCTGTTTTATTTCCCCCGCTCAGCTTGGAGCGAGTGCAGATGGGGAGAGAAGTGTGGTTATTTCTGATAATGATTGTGTGGATCCCTCCCACAGGAGCAGCCAGGAGAGGCTGAGAGATGAGACAAAAAAGGGTTGAGGGGCAGCCTCGTGGCAGGGTTTGTTCTCCCTGGCTTTTAGGAGTCAGCTGCAATATGTGATTATATTTTCTCTCGCAGAACTTTGAAACTACTCTGGGCGCTGCTGCATTTTTATTTTTATTTCTCCTTTTACTCCAGTCGTGTTCTTAGAGTGCTTGACTACTTTTTTTTTTTTTTTTTTTTTTTTTTTCCCTCCTTTCATTTATTTTTCTGGAAACGGTTCAAAAGACATTTGGAGGAGTTAATGAGACAATTTGCAATTTATCTTGGTGGGTTTTTTCTTCCTTTTGGGGGCGATCCAAAGCCATTTGGAGGCGATGGGATGGTCTCATTGACTCTGAGGAGCTGTGGGTGAGGCCCTTGATGAGAATTGTTGTGAGCCTGTCGACAATTAGGTGATGTCTCCATATGTGAAATGATGAAATGCAAGTGTAAATGTTATAGCTCAGAATGTTTTAGTGCTGCTCTGCAGCTCTGTTTTTGCTGCAGTTACTCTGGTGGGGGCCAAAACAGCGTCTGGGTGCAGGAACTGCTTTAAAACAACCAGAGGCTGCTGGAATGATCAAAACTGGTGCCAAAAAAAAAAAAAAAAAAAAAAGAGAAAAATGAGAAAGGAAGATCAAACCCAGGTTTATTATTGCAAGGGAGGGGGTGTTGGAAATAGGGGGAACAAGGCTCCTCTTGGGTCAGTGTGGGTTGTAAGGCCCCTACAGAGTGCTGCTTAATGCAGGTGAATTATACATGGACACATTCCTGTGATGCCACAGCAGAGGGTAAATAGGGATAGGAGGGGAAGGCACCGAGATAAAAGAGGAGTGGAGAGGAGAATTGGAATTGTTCTCCCCGGTAAACAAGGCTCAAAGTCACCCCTGGTGTTTGCTGCCTGCCCGAGGCCAGGAGGGAGATGGGCGTCTCTGCCTGTGGCTGTGTCAATATTGGCACATTAAAAATGGAAGGTAAGAACTGCAGAGCTGAGCTGGAGGTGTTTCCCCCTGCTCTGGGGGGGGTTTTTGGGGCAGGGCTCACCCCTGGCTGCTCCCCTGGCACACACAGCAGCGTGTTGCACAAACGGGGCAAACAGTGGCACAAACAGCCCACTCTGGGAGGTTCCTCCAGCCTTTATTGCTGCATCAGCCTGCTGACAGGCTGTGAGAGGATGGAGAGATGGCAGCAGCTCACGTCTGCCAGCAGCAGCCAAAGATCTCTTTTGTTACAGGGCACGTTGAAATCTCTGCAGCCAGCAGCACGTTGCTAAAGCTTACAGGCAGTTGTTCCACCAGTCACTGAGACCACACAGACACCTGCTTCAAACACTGCCTGCTTTCTATTAGCAACACAAAATATTCTTATTAAGCTTAAAACATTCTACTATCCTGCTAGGCATATTTTTCTGCAGTCTTAAGATCCGTCCCAGCCAAACCAAAAAACTCAAACTATTGTTTCATGTCCTTGCTGTACTACTGTAGTTTTTCCTACTTTCAAGCTTTGCAGCTGCAGCTAATTCTGAGTTCTTTGCTCTTTCCCTTTCTGGGGCCTGCTTCCACAGCTTTGTGAAAGTCTTCTCACCTTCAGCATTTCCCAGAAGCAGTGATCCCACTGCAGATCCTTGGGCTTGCTCCCAGTGCCTCCTGGAGCAGCAGCATCACAGGAGAGGTGGATACGGGGGCAGATGTACAACCTGGGAACTGTTCCAGAGCCACATTTCCAACCAGCCCATCCCTATTTTTTTTTTTTTTCCTTTTTTTCCCAAGCAGGGAAGCTCTGCTTGGAGCTGTGCTGCAGCACCTGGTCACTGGCAGCATCCTCGATGAGCAGGGCCTGGGTGATGCCTGGAAACTCCCTCAGACAGGAATTCTCTCCAAGTGCTGCTGGTTTATTTTCTAGGGTGGCTGTGCTCCAATCTGAAGTGGCTGCAATTGCAACTTTTCTTTTTGTCACGTTAAAAATTTCCCTTTATTTCTTTAACTGACAAAGCAGTCGAGATTTGGGGATTTTATGTCTGCATTTGTGCTTCTTTTATTGTGGAATCATGGAATGATTTGGGTTGGAAGGGATCTTCAAGCCCATCCAGTGCCACCCCTGCCATGGGCAGGGACACTTCTCACTGTCCCAGGCTGCTCCAAGCCCTGTCCAGCCTGGCCTTGAACTCCAATTTTTAATTTTGGGGTCAGTCCATAAAAACTTGGTTATCTTTTACTTAATAAGATTTAGTGGGGTGGAGGCAAATGTGAGACCCCCCACCTTTGTGCACATATTAATTGTTTGGCCCTCTCTCTTTACACTAAGAAAAGTTCTGTGTTTCTCAGCAGAGCTGAGTGCAGCCAGCACTCATCATCCTCCCATCACAAACCCTAAGTTTCTCAGAAATACAAGGAAATGACTCTCCTGATATAATTTTTCTCCCCCCACAAAGCAGCAGCCAGTTGCTGACTAATATCTTGCTTTGGTGGGAAGTATGAATTCTTCATGGCACCTCAGGGGGGCTGCTTAACAGCTTTATCAGATAATTACAGTGCTGGAAACAACGTGTGATGCGTGCTGTGGTGTGGGGGTTTGGGATGCACCCTGGCTCTCAGCATTCACATCTCCTCTCCCCTCATCCATTTCAGGCAGCACAGGATGAGCTGGAGCAGATGGTGGAGCCTCGTCCCTTCAGTCCCAGCCCAAATCCCAGCCCTGCTGCTTGTCCCCTGTCGCTCTGAGGAGAGCTCTGTGCTGCAAGCTCCACTTGGCTTTGCTCCAGCACTTGGGAAAGGTCATCCCTGCCTCTTCCAAGGACACCTGACAGGGTGAGGGACTCTGCTCCTCGGTGGTGCACGGCTCATCTGCACCCAGGGAAAGCTTTGGTGGAGTTCTGCACCCTCAGTGCTGGGTCAGGGAGGTGGAATAAAAGCTCAGGGTCCTTTTTGAATGCAGCCCACTTATTTCCTGGGAAGATTTTTGGGTTTAGGACACGAACCACGTGGCTCCTGAGCAGCCTCAGGGACGTGGCTCCGTTCTGGGAAGGCTGAGTCACAGCTCCTAAATACACCAAGTTCAAATTAACAGCAAGGGAGGGGTCAGAAGCAGGAGGGAAGAAGCTGAAAGTCTGAGCAGTTGTCCCTCAACCTTCTCAAGCTGGTAACAAAACTCCTTGTAGCATGAACCAGTCTGTGCAAGAGGGCCTGAAATCCAACCTTAAATTAAGTGTTTGGCTGAAGTTAAACCTTCTGCTGTAGAACTCCCCAGGGGCTGGAAAACTTCCCTTCCAAGGGGATGGAAGAAGTGGACAGGGACCTTTCACCACTCTCTCCAGCCACCCCTGGCTCCTGTGAGTCCTCCATGTGGCTGAGCCAGGTGTGAGGGTTTTGTCAGGCAGGTTCCCGGGTGCTGAACTTTGTATGACATTCCTTATTTTTTGGCACATCAAAAGCCTCTGAGGGCAGAAAGCGATGCTAATCATGTGTTTGTGCACTTAGAAATATCAACTCATCGACTTGCAGAGCCAGGAGATGGAGGGAAACTTGGAGGAGCGAAATATAAAATTCTCTTCCATCATCAAAGTAGCAGCATCAAGCCATGACCTCTCTGTGTTCAGACACGCTGCAAGCCAGAAGCAGAATTTAAATGGGCCTGGCCTCCTTGCTGCTTAAAAAGGGAGAGAAAAACAAGTAAAAAATTGCTTTTACCAACTTTCCAAACTCAGCTTAAAGCTGCTCTGTGGAAAAATGCAGGCAGGGATTGCTTTTCACTGATTTTTTACCTTTCTCCTCCACCTACCTGTGCCAGTGTCCAGGTGTCCAATGCCTGAAAAACACCTTGGAACCCTCCTCAGTGCCACCCTCAGCCTCCTGAAATTACCCAAATGCACCTTCTGCAAGGGAATATTTCTCTTGTTTCCTGGAGACAATCACAACTTCTCCAGGAATTTTGTAGGAGCCGTGGGGATATTGGATGTTTAAACCAGAAACTCCTTCTAGAAATGGCAAACTGGTGCCACCTTGAATTTCTTGGCAGCCTCTTCAAGGACATTGTGTCTCTGCTGGGAGCTCCAAGTGTCACTTGTCTCGGTACCTGCACTCGAACATGTCCCCTGACATGGAAATGATGAGCCACAAACTGTCCCATCAGTCTGTCTGAACATTTAACATCACAGGCTGCTCAGCCCCTGATCTTTACAGAGAGCAAAATCCAAGGGCTTCACGGTATGGACAGTCATTTGCTGCTAGATGTAAAACTCGTTTTAGTCAGGTCAGGCTGTATTCCTTACATAACAGCTCAGCCTAGAAGAAGGAAATTTATTTTATATAAATTTATCTATAAATAACTTTATAGATTTAACTGCTATAAAGTTAATGAATGAATACAAGTAGGTGCTTTACTACAGCACAAGACGTTCAGCTGTGATTATGCATGATGATTATGATGTTAAGCAAATATACTTAAGTTTGGAGATCAGGAAATTTGGAAGTTGTTCCTATATATCGTTTACCTAGGCCTGGATTATTCCTGTTAGTCACATTTATATATATATATATATTATATAAATATATAGTATTTTTATATATATATAGTCATATTTTTATATATACATTATACATATATGTATTTAAAATAATGGGATTCTTTGTTCTTTCAGTCAATCCCAGCAGCTGTAGAAAGACTTAATTTTTTTTTTTTTTTAAATATCCAACTAATTTTAGGAGTTAATTTCTACTCTGAAAGTGTCCTGAGGCACTGACTACACAATTTACTCATTGGGAAAGAGCATGGCACAGACCATCCTTCCTGTGGGAAGTACCCAAAAATGAAGGATTTCCTCTCTGTTCAAATCTCCATGTCCTACCCCAAAACATTTTGTTAAGGGATTTTATAAAATCAAGGAGATAAATCAAATTCAGGATAGCAGTGGCTGGGATGACCTTTCATTTGGGGAAAATGGTTGAGCTTCCAGTCCTCATTTTCGAAAAGCCTGGAGTTATTTTCCTTGGGGAAGGACAAATTTCCAGTCTCGCACATCATCAAATATTGAATGTATCTGCTACTTATGCAAAAGAGTATTTTAGCCTGGTGAGAGAGAGGAGATTAAAACAAGCAGGCTGCATCCCTAAATTCAATTGTTTTCCTGGGAGATGCCACTCAGCCTGGCAAGAGACTGACACCGTGTCAGCTCCGCTTCTCTCAAATTGCCCTCAAACGAGGTGCCCTCCATGTCCGCCCCCGAAAACCCGATGAAATTAGGGAATTAAATTTCTGGGAAAGTCTTTCCCGAGAGCAGGGAGCCCTTTCCAATGGGATCATTTGTTTGAACATTAAATTAAGCAATCTCTCCCCCCTGCTCAGAGCTCGGAGCAGCATCGGAAGGGCCCAGCAGCGAATCTTCTGGAGGGAAACACCTTCGCTTTTCCTGCTGCTTCCCCCGCTCCATCACTGACCTCCTGGCCACGGGTGTACCCACAGGAAACTGAGAAATTTAGGAGGCTGTTGTTCCTGCAGGTAAAGTTAGCTCCATGTCACAGGTCTTGGGATAAATGGTGGCGCTCGGTGAGGAGGTGACGGCTCCCGCCGGGGGCGGCCGCGGTTTGACGGCGCTAACGGTGAATTTGATGGGAATTTGACGGTGGCTGGGAGCAAACGCAGCCAATAGCCAAGAGATCCTGCTGACACCTTGTTTTCCTATCAGCCCTTATCAGGCTGGACACTGCCAGGAGGAGGTTGGGGATCAGATCCAGCTTAAACGAACGCCAGGGTTCTCTTGTCGCCTCCAACGCCGCCACGGCGAAACGCTCCGGCCCCAGCCCACCTGGCAGGGCAAGCCCAGCACTGGAATTTAATATAAAAATTAGATGGGATCAGAAAAATGATAAAACGCTTGTGCTCCCTTTAAATATCCTTTTCTTTCCTCCTCCTGTTCCCCTGCATGCAGGTCATATGAAAATCTTGGGTATTAGCAAAAAACCAAAAAAATACGTGAAGAGCAGCAGGGTGGCACAGCCTGGAAGCTGGGGATCCTTCAGGCTTTAGGAGTAGAAAGGAATTATTTGCCTTAGTTATTAAAACTTGAACACCAGTGTTTGCTGGTTGGTTGATTGAACTTTCCAAACGTTAGTCAGCAACAGCAATGCGCAGGTTAAGAACGTGTCTTTGCTCATTGGGATGCGCAGGATCTGAAATGCAGATTATTTACATAATAAATTTTACATTAAAAAAATTTACATAATAATGCAATAGGGCTGAGGGGCCCTGTTTTTGGGGCATTGGTGTTCGTGTGTGGATGAATTTTAAGAGAAATAATAAGGAAGTCAAATACCTTGGAGGAGGAATTTGGCCGTATTTCCTCAGCTTGAGGAGGTTTTTTTATCCTTTTCCCCTCTTCACCTAAAAATTTTAAACAGATTTTGGGTTTTCAAGGCTGGAAAACACAGGAAGAGCATGACACGATTTGATTTTTGCACGGGAGCCCTGTGGTGTCCAAGCAGCCTTTTAGGGCTGCGATTTAATTTAATTTACACCCAAATCTCTGCTGCTTGATGAGCATAAAGCTGGTGGTGAGCTCTGAAGAACAAATATCTGAAGGGTGTTTCTGAGGAGCATTTCTCTTCCAAAAGTTAGCTCTGGGAGCAGGAAATGAACGACAACCTGGAGAACGCTGTGTCTGAGGGAGATCTGGCTGGGCTTTAAAAGAGAAATGCAAACAGGCAGAAGTTAAAATCAGCAGCAGAGTGTCGAACTCGCCCGGTGTGGTGAGCAAAGTCAGAACCTCCGGAGTCAACGAGGGCTTTTGGTGGTGTTTTCATCAGGTGTAACGTCTGTGGAGGATGGACTTAGCTTTTTAGCCACTAACCATCAGCAGTTCATGGAAACGAGACCTTGGGGTCCAAAATACACGGGTAATTTAAGGTATTTTTATGGCTGAAACCTGAATTTTTCTTTTTTTTTCTTTTTTTTTTTGCACATGGAGAGGAGCTGTGATGTTTTTGCCAGTGTGAACTCCCAAAGTCAGTGATGCTGTGCTGGGGAGCTGCACTTCCCTTCTGGGGGAAATTGGGGCTTTTGAAGCAAGAATGCTAAAAATCAAACCAAGTTTCCAGCCCCTTGGGTGGTGTTACAGGGATACTTTGGGCTCTGCTCAAAGCCTGTGTAGGGGTTGGTGGTGGCCTTGGTGCCAAAAGGAGGCTCCTGACCTGGTGGGATGGTCCCTCCTGCTCCCCTCAACAATCCCTTTGCTCTGGTCTTTGCATAAGGTATCAAAAATGGTGGGAAAAGTGGATTTCAGGCAGCAGGAGTCAGAAGTTTGGGTGTCCTTCCCAAAAGCAGGGTTCTTGAGCACTGTGGAAATCTGGTGTTCCCTCTTGGGCATGATGAGATGAGGGATGTGATCCTCTGCGCAGATGTGTTGAGAGAATTCTGCTATTTTTAGTTGATTTTTAAAAGGATTTTAGTTCAGCCATTAAAATGAAAAATGTCCTGTAGCAGCAGCGGCAGCATCTGCAAATTTGTCTCCACGTTTGTTTTGAGCTTTGCTTCATATCAGCAAAGCCCCAACTTCTGAAGGAAAATATTTGCAACAGAGCAAAAACTGAAAAATCCGTTTGGTTTAAAATAGGTGATAATTATTACTAATTTTATTAGTATCATTTAGACTTGACAAGTTCTGTTACACAAAACCTGCCTCTATTTGGATTTTTTACCACTTAAATAACTGAGAAAAAATTGTGGTCCAAGTGACTAAAAAAAAAAAAATTCACCCTGAAGACCCAGTGGTCCTTCATTCCATATTAAACGATGTTTCTTACTGTGAAAAGTGAGTTCTCTCTTAGCAAAATGTCTTTTCTATTCTGCCAGGCAATTTAAAATTAAAGCTTGACAGGCCATGCTAATGAAATAAAGCAATAAACATTTTCTGACAGGTGCAAAATACAGCCCTTGTTCGATAAGATGATATTTGGGGGAAAAAATTTGCTTGGTAAATCTAATTTGTGTCAGCTCAATATTGGCTTGAGCATCAAATTCTAATTTATTGAAAGCACCAGCAAATACTAGAACCATTTGTTTAGCACAAAGCATTCAATCTATAAGGACCAACTCCATGAAATTTAATTTTCTGAGCCAAAAAAGACAATCAAAGTAGGAAAAGCAAGAAAAAACCCTTTCACATTGGAATAAAGGGAACTGCAACTTTAGAGGGTGAAAATATTTAATTTACCATGAAAAAAAGGAAAAAAAAAATCTATGAAATGAAATAATTTGGCAGATTTTTTTTTAGCTGTTGCTGATTTTTATTTCTGTTTTCCCTCTTTTTAGTGAAAACACTTTCCCCAACCCTTTGCCTGGCCACTCTTGCAGAGATTTTTATGGCTTGACAAGGAAATGTTGAGCAGCTGGAATGAGATGAGCTTTGAGGTCCCTTCCAACCCAACCCATTCTGTAATTCTATGATCCTCCAGCGTTTCAATCCCCACCAGTTTCCCCAGTTTGCCATCCTCAAAGCCGATTGGGATGGGGATAAATCTGGGAGGGAATTTCCCTACTATTTATTTAATATTGGGGTTTTGTATTGGACCTGCTGAGGTGGTGACTGCTGCGTTCAAGTGATGGAATTCCAAATATCCCAGCTGTGTTATATCCCCATTTTGGTTTGGTTTTGAGGGGAATATTTAATGAACCTCAATGAAAACCAGGAGCAATCGTCTCTCCCAAGGTCCTGGATCTTGGATTGGATTCCTGTAAAACTGATAATTGAAAATCAGAGGTTTTTAGCACCTTTTAGGGGGCTGGAAACCCTGCAAATATTTTTGCCTTCACTCTTTGACTTGCAGAAATTTGACTTTTTTGTTTTCTCTTCGTGAACGCTCAACTAATGATCTAATTGGATGAAACAATTATAGGTTTATCTGCCTGCTAATTAAGCTGGGTTTATGATGTGTTTCCTTGTTGGATATTGCACAAAGCTGGAAGATTTTGGGAATTTCTTTATGCTGGCATTCCCAGACTCATCAGCACTGCTTCCCTGGCATCTCCTGCTGTGGTGCTGGCAGAGGATTTGGGACAGATCCCGTTTGGAAATTCTTCACCTTTCCAGAGGGTGGACTGATGAGGATTTCCTAGGTTTAAACACCCAGATCACTCAATTCAGCAGGGTTAGAATGAATTAAAACCAACATTTCCTTGGAATTAGGATTTTTAAGGGTTGAAATTCCCTTTGGGGTGCAGCAGGTGAGGAGCTGAGGGCGATGCTGGATCATGAGGAGCAGGGATTCCTCCAGCTGTGGAGGAAAAACTGGACATTCAAACCTCTTCTACCCCCAAAATCTGCTCTAAACCACTGTCTCTACTGAAGAGACGCATCCTGAAATATCAGCAGGGCTGGGAATTGTGCTGCCTGGCAAAGAGATGTGGAAAGATCTAAAATCCATGGAGGTTATTAAGCAATCCTTCTGCTTTTATGGCTTTTGGGGATTGCTTCTATTTACTCCTTGAACAATTTTTGGGGTTGATTTTATTTTTTTTTTCCCCTCAAGTAAATGCGAGGGGAATATTTCTCAATTTTATCTGTCGAGAGCTCATCCAAGCCCATAAAAATCCTCCAAAAAAAGGAGGAAAAATCCATATGGCATATTTATAGCCAATTATTTTCCTGATTCTTCCTTTGTTCAACTCACAAGTTTTATGGGAGCTTCAGCTTTATCCATTTTACACTCCAGCAAGCTTTGCAAATAAATACTGAAGGATAAGAAGAGATGCTGATTTATCCTTAAGCCCAGCTTGAGAGGGGCTGTACTTCTGGGCTGTCTGGATCCCATTGATCCATATCAAATTAGCAGCTCACTCCTCGTGGCCTGCTCATTTGTACCTCTTAACCACGGAGTTCTGAAGTGGCCTAAACTTGCACAGGTATAAAGATAAAAATTGCCTGTATTTGTCAAGCTATTTTTTGTTGGTTTTATTTTTTTTTCCTGCTCAGAGTTGAACCTCGCGGCGCTGCGGCTGCGCTCAGAAATCCAGACCAGGCACAACTCACAGGAGGATATTTTTGGGGAATGGTTTGCTTATTAAATTTTCCTGCAGGATGGGGGAAGAGGCTTCTCATCCTCTGCCAAAAAAACCCTCTTGTTGTTGTGTGGCTCTTGCACTGCAGAGTTTTTGCAGCCATGTGCTCTGCTCTTATCAGCAAGTGCAAACTGCCACCTCTTGATTTCTTGGGAACCTCCAGTTGGGTCTCTGGGGTCTTTGGGATAAATGTTGTCTTCATTCTCAGAATTTTTTGGCCCCAAACTGTTTTGCTCTGGGTACCACGTGGAAATGTTTTTGATGGGTGTCGTTCTTACCAGCAGCACCTGAATATCTGCATTCAAACCTGTGTTAGTCCAGGGATTAAGGAAAGTGATTGTGGATGTGTGGGATAAGGAAAGGATTCATATTTTTGCATCTATGGCCTGGGTAATAATATTGTGTTTGGTACTTAAAGGTACTTTTTGGGTCTCAGGGTGTCTTTGTTGAATTAAAACAATATTTTTTTTTCCATCCCTGGAAGTGTCCAAGGCCAGGCTGGATGGAGCTTGGAGCACCCTGGTCTAGTGGAAGGTGTCCCTGCACATGGAATGAGTTGGAATTAGGTGTTCTTTAAGATCCCTTCCAATCCCAAGCCATTCTATGATTTTATTGTTTCCAAATATCAAAATATATCTTTTTTATTGTCCTGAATCCCTGAACAAAAATGCCCACATAGTCCATTCCACATTCTATTCCAAAATGTCCATGTGTCCATTCCTGAGTTGGAATTCCAAAAAAATCCATTGTTGTGCAATAGATATTTTTTTATATTCTCATAAAACTAAATTAAACTATTGGCATCATTTAGGTGCTGATAACAAAGCCCAAATTGATAGAGTTATAAATATGGAACCCATTTTGGAGCTCAAACAACCTCTCCTTGGCCACAGAAGGCTGAGTGGTGGTTTTCAATATATTTCTACTGATATTTGCACTCTACAGCTCCCAAAAGGAGGATGTAGCCAGGTAGAAGTGACTGGATGAGAGGAAATTGTGCCAGGGAAGATTTAAATTGGATATCAGGGAAAATTCCTTCACTTTTCATGTAGGTTTGGCCATGCAATTCCTGCTTCTTCTGTGGAAAAGTCTTCAAAAGCAAGTAAAACTCCTTTGGGGTTTGTTAATTTTGGTTTTTCGAATCCTTTGAAAGCGAAGGCGCCAGTGGGACCTACACAACCACACATGAAGTTTCATAAACATTTCCAGGGAGTAACTCTGAGCAAGTGGAGTGCAGCAGAAGTTTCTCTCTGCTGCACATCCGAGGTGAAGGTGTCTATTTAAGCACCTGAAAGGATAAATCTGGATGCCATGGTGATGGGAGGCTTTATATAGTCTAAAAGGATAATTGCATCACTTTGAATTTTCCTGGGCTGGGACAGGTCTGTAATTTGGATTCCAGAGAGCTGATGGATCAAATTAGCAACGACTTTATTTGATAGAAATAACCTTCAATATTTTACTATTTAAAGCAGCCCACCTGATTTGCCACCAACTTTGCACCGCTGAGGTCATGGTGCTCCTCGCTCCTTGGCTGTTCCTTTGGGAAAAGTTGGCTTTGGATCCACTTTGGAGCCCGGTTGGATCTTTCTTCCCAGCAGCAAAGGACAGGATGAGAGGAAAGAGCCTCAAGTTGCACCAGGGAAGGTTTAGGTTGGATATCAGGGAAAATTTCTTCACTGAAAGGTTGGTCAAGGTTTCATGACCCAAAATCTGCTTATTAGGACTTTTCACCAAAATTATCTTTTTTTTGTTTTACTGAGATAAATCAAACCAAATCCTGTACTCACCAACCAGAAGGTCCAGGTGGGTTGAATGAGGAAATTTATTAAAATAATTTAACTTTTAGGAAATATACCTTGTATTTTTAATCCCCCCTTTTTAACTTCTCCTTTGTTGTGTGGTGGCTCTTGATACATTTATTATTTCACACTGACTGTTGTCTTATCACCCTAAATTTACTCTTTTATTATCTTATTATAAAAAAACCTTAACAGGTCAATATTTCTTGGATGGGTAAGAAAAATCGCATTAAAAATAAAAACTTAATATTCAATAATTTTTCTTTCATCATATTTTTGTACTGTTTATCTGAACTCCCTTCTCTTGCCTCATGATGAGTATTTTTTGTGTAGATTGATCACATCCAGAGTGTGATATTTGAATATATTTGAACTATATTTGAAATTGGGCAAGAGGAATGGTTGATTAGATGTGTCTGCAAAAAAAAAAAGGCAAATCCAGATGTGCTGAGCATATTCCCATGTAAATCTTCAGTAAAAGTACTGTTTATATGAGAAATTCTTCAGGATTTCACTCACAATAATTTAATGCATTTGGGGGATTTCATGACCTGCATGTGAAAAGGAAATTTCCAATACAGAGAGAGACCTTCCCTAAACTTATGGTAAAATCTCTCATAATCTCTGCAAGGAATATAATCTTTAATTTTATGTTTGACCCCATCAAAATCCTCTTAATGCTCTCGTTTGGAAGTGGAACATTCCTTCCCACGTGGCATTTGTGGATAACCACAGAAATTGTTTAAGGGAAGTCATTTTCTTGAAGACGTAATCTTTTCTATCTGATAATTAATGGTTCTTTGATGAATGATAGGACAGCGAAGTAGGAAATTTAATTCTCATTTAGAAGTTGGATTAAACACAGGAATCCTGAGGGCCAGAAACATTTATGAGGGTTTTTTCTTGTGTGTGTGATTTGCCAGCTTTGTGCCATCCACTCACGAAAATCCGTGGATTTTCAACTGATTTCCTTCAAATATTTATTTCCAGGGATATGTTGAAGAGGTTTTGGGAGGGAGAGAGAATTATAATCCAAATATTGTGTCCCCAGCCCCCTCCTGAACTGCGGTGTTCAATCACAAGGTGGCACTTCTGCCTCACAGATGAGGTTTTCTCCTCACTCACTTTCAGTCCAGCTCCCAGAAATCCCAAATCCCCATCGTTGCCTCCTGGCTCAATCCCCCTTTTCCTTTTCCCTAGAAATAAACATTCCTTACATCCCTGGGAAAGGAGCTCTTTGTATAACCACAGATTTTATCTCAAATTCAACCCTGGAATGGAAAACAGAGTAAAGCCAGAAACAGGAATGAGGTTGTAAAGTTTCATTTTTCCTTTCACACCCTGAATTTGCCCTAAAATGATTTAGGTCAGTGAGGTGCTAAAACTGCTCTAATTGCTATTTTTTTTTTTCTTTTTAATGTTGGTCGTGGATAAATTATCCCTTATTTTATCTGAATTTTATTATTTCTTACATAGCTTTTATTTCAAGCTCACAACCTGTTCCCGTGTCCCAGTAACATGCTGGGAGCTGCTGGGGTCAAGCTGGGATGTTCCAATGGTTGTGTTATTTCATTTGTGAGCCCAGGTATAAAATAACTTCTGGAGTGAGCTTTCACTCAAATTGCCTCAATTATTTAAGACCCAGGTTTTGTTCCTCTCTTTGCCTTGGGAATGTTTTATGGCTTTGTCCCAGGGAAGGTCTGAGGGAGAAGGAAAACTCTTGCTTTTCCCTCCTGTGGAAAACGCTGGATATTCTGAGTCCTTCAGAAGATTTATTCCTGGCTTTGTTCAGGAGTTTGCTCTGAGTGGAGCCAGGTGGGGCTGGGCAGGACCCTCGGGCTCTTCATGGGATTGGGAATTCCTTGGGCAGGTGGAAGTTGAGCTGCAGGTGCTGGAAAAGCTGCAATAAATCCCAATTTCTGGTTCCCCTAAATTAATATTTATATTACTCCTTTTCCCTCCCCTCCCTGTTCCTGACCTAAATTCCAATCCCTCCTGATGGAACCTGTGGATAAATTTCACCTGAGTCACTGGGAGCAGATAGAGACCCCAGATAATTAATAACAAAAATAATTACCAATGCTTAACTGCACCATAGGTATTTCTTAGAGACATCCAACTCCATGAAGTTTGATTGGGAAAACAGTGTTGTAGGGAACTTGTAGCTCAAAACCTCTTTGATAGGTTTTTTTTTTGTGTGTTTTTTTTTTTCAGGCACCTTTTCTTCATTTTCAGAATAAATCACATGGTTTTGAAAGAAAAATGAAGATTTGTTATTATTTTTATTTATACACAAAGTATAATTTAGCCTCACCACAGCACTAGATGCAGATGAACATTTTTGCCATGCTCATTTCCTGACCTATCTTAGGCTTTTCCTTATCTTACCTGTGAATACCTTTTTATTTCACTGCATTTGGATGCCTTTGGCAACCAGAAATCCCTTTGCTACAGAGCTGATGCTTCAGGTAGGTCAGCAAATAATCCAAATATCCAGAGATGGGATCCCCAGGAAGGACTGGACCTCCTTTGGATGGCATAAAAAAACCCTGAGCTGTGTCTCAGCTCTTAACACAAAAATAAAATTGTATTTTTAGCTTTAAAGGTGGCTCTGGGGTGGAGGGGATGATGTGGTCATTCTGCTTTCTCATGCATCTGCTCCCTCTGCTAAATCAAAAGAATTGACATTTCAATTGGTTTAGGCCTTGCTTAAGTTCAATTTTACCAGGTGATGTCAGGATAAACATTTGATTAGATCATGAGGAATGAAGGATCCAGCCAGCACAAGGAGCAGCCATGGAATTGTTTGTTTTTCCTGGAGAATTTCTAGGGATTATTTATCCTTCTCTGCCTAAAATCCTGGCCAAGTGTGGAACTGGGCCTAAAAGGCCCCAAACTGCTTCGGCAGATTGAGGAATTTTATCCCAAATTAAAGGAGGTTTAATTCAGGAATTTCTTTAATCAGCTTTTGAATTTTTGAATAATGACTGAGAGAGTTTTTCAGTGCTTTGATAAGTTGGGTTGCTGGTTGTTTTGGGTGTTGTAAACCTGTCATTTTGGGGCCTTTTTAAGCCTCTGGATCAAATCCTTGCAGGATCTGAGTAACTGCTGGGTGTGTTTTGTTATCCCCATCCCAGGATTTAAATAATTACTGTGTGTGCACGGTTCAGTTATGAAACTGATGCCACAGAGAGGTGCAAACTGGGAAAATAAAAGCAGAATTCTTGTTGTTTTTCTGGGGTGTCCTTGAGAACATCCCCAGGTCAGAAATGTGTTTCCCTTTTCTTTGTTTTCAGCCCTTTACATGTTTGTGAAATGCTGGGAAATCTTAACTGACCTTTTTTTATAAATGAAAAAGGCAGATTTTTCAACCAGGCACCGAATTTCCATTGATTTTCACATTACTTGGTTTTATTAGGTTTTTGCTGTTTGTTTGTTTGTCCTTAATGTAGCATTGAATAAAGATTTGTGGTTTTTTTCCTTAAAATCTTATTTTTGCTATGGAAAGGTTGCATCCAAACCTTTATTGTTGATTTTTTTTTTTTTAAAGTTCTGAATCTCCACCAATCAGAACAAATAAATGGAATAACCAAGAACGCTTTGCTGGCATCCCATGGAGTTGTAGAGGGGACTTTGTTTTCCTAATTTGTGTTGTCTGGTAAAAATCTTGGTCTGTTTTCTTCTTGAAATGCATATCAGATGGGATTATTGATGATGATATTGTTATTATTAGTATAATTATTAATATAATTTATTATTATTATTATTATTATTATTATTATTATTATTATTATTATTATTATTATTCAGTATTTCTTTACCTAACACATACTTTGTTCCATGTTTTCCAGGGATAATTGTCAGCCTGGAGACACGGGGAGCGAGGAGCTGATAAGAAATCTGATGGTGCCAGATGGTTCCAAACACTGTGGTGGAGACTTTTGGGATTTTTGAAATCCTGGATGATCCTTGTTTGGCTCTCAGCAAATGGTGGCGGGGAGCAGGAGAGAGAGAGAAAACTTCTGCCACCCAGCAAACGCAGGTTAATGCCAAATTTATTTTTCCCATCTGGAAATCCCTGTTGCCATCACATGAGGATGAGTTGGGAGGGTCACAGACATGGACAGAAATAGCAATGACTGGATTTTTCCCCTGGAAAGAAATGCTCATTAAAACCTTGAGGAGGATGAATTACTTGGGTTTCTTGCCATGGAATGGTTTGGGTTGGAAGGGACATGAAAAACCATCCCATTCCACCCCCTGCCATGGGCAGGGACACCTCCCACTATCCCAGGGTGCTCCAAGCCTGGAAAAGAGAAGCTTCTGGCCTGAGGGAGCTGAGGAGATGGAGAGAGACCATTGACAAGGGATGGAGGGGCAATGGCTCCAAACTAACTGAAATTAGGGATGGATGGGATATTGGGATGGAATTCCTGCCTTTGAGGGAGGGGAGGCCCTGGAATGGAATTCCCAGAGCAGCTGTGGCTGCCCCTGGATCCCTGGCAGTGCCCAAAACCAGGTTGGACAGGGCTTGGAGCAGCCTGGGACAGTGGGGGGTGTCCCTGACCATGGCAGGGGTGGCACTGGATGGTTTTTAATGTCCCTTCCCATTCTGGGATCAGAAACACCTCTGTAGATGTTTAACTGTCATCACTCAGCTTTGGTCACTTTGCCAAAATTTCCTGGAATTTCTGCCCAGCAGTCAGGAGTAAAATAATATCTTGAAGCTCATCAGGATGGCCTGGCCTGCTGGAGCAGAGCTGGGCCCTCCTGAGGACTGCTTTTGGGAGCTTCTCCCCTTTCCAGAGAAGGTTTTGGGGACGTTATTCCCTGCAGCCCTGCTCTTCCCTGTTTGTGTCATGAGGAAACCTTGTGTTTGGCATCTCGAGCTTCGTAACCTGATTTCCATTTGTGCCCAGCCAAACCTGGGATGGGGCTGAGATTCTGCTTCTCCTTCACTTTACTGAGCACATCAGGCTGGCAGAGGCACAACTTGGTTCTTGTTTTGCAGCCCCTCGGAACAAGTGGTTTTATTGCTACTCGAGCAGGAATTTTGGAGGATGAGGGGGTTGCCTGGCAACTAAACTGCAGTGTTTGCACGGGTACCTGCTGGGTGGTTTCTCCCTTTCCCCAGGGAGAGCAGAGAGTTCTCTGTGTTTTTTTTCATTTATTGCTCGTACAGGACTTGGTGCTGCTCCTCCAGCCTGTTCTGTCCCCTGTGCCCAGGGGGACTCTTGGAGATTCCTGCTCCTTCTCAGGGGTTTGCAAACTGGTTCCTGGTGAAACTCTCAACCTTTGGAGGTGTTAAAGCAGAATTGTCTCTGTGGCTCATGGAATCACAGGTTGGGATTGGGAGAGATCTTAAATTCACCTCGTTCCACCCCCTGATTTCCACTATCCCAGGTCATCCAAAGCTATTTATTTAAGCTTTCCCAGCAGAAAAGAAAGATCTGAGCCCATCCCCTTTAAAAATGATCCTTTGTTTTAGCAAAGCATTATTATTATCATCATTTAAGGAGTTTTTAAAAAGCCTTCAGGAAGGCCTGGAGGACTTTTTTCTTAGCCTACCAATGAGGATAATGGTAAATGATAATGGGGGGGAAAAAAAAAAAAAAGGAAAAGTCTGGCAGAATGAAGGCCTCAAGTTTACAGAAATATTAATCCTGACGGGCTGGGCAGCCAACAGGAACAGCCTTCAGCAGCCCCTGTGTTTTATTTCAGTTTTAGCTGAGTCTTAAGGTGACAATCTAGCTTTTATTAATGGCAACTCCAGCTAATCTGCTCTCTTTTTATTTTATTTTTTTTTTGGAATTGAGAGAAGGCAGAATGTATCCCGAGATTAGTCATGCTCCATGATATAATGTGCACACAAAGGGTGATGTTTTATTCATTGCTGATATGCAAAGTGTATTTCCAAATAGAAACTTTCTTCCAGGCCTCCTACGGCGCCGTGTCTAACACCAGTTTGTACAAATGCTCTCTTGAGAACACCTGGTTTAAAACAGAGGGGAAAAAAAAAAACAAACAAAAAACCCCAAAACATGCCCAAAAAACCCTTTCCCTTTTGCTGTATGGACATCTTTGGGATGCTTAGAAATTATTTATCCAGTCCAGAAGCTAAAAATGAATGAAAATTGCAAAAAAAAAAACCCCAAAAAAACACCCAAAACAAAACGAACCCAAACCCCCTAAAAAACCCAAACAAACAAAAACCGCACAAAAAAATTATTTTATGTTTTATTTATTTTATTTTTTATTTCATTTTTATTTTTCCTTATTTTATTCTTCTATTTTTTTTTTATTTTTATTTATTTTACTTATTATTTTCAGTTACTTTTACTTTTTCATTTTTTATGTATATTTTAAAGTTTTTTATTTTATTTTTTAGCTTTTATTTTAATTTCTAATTTTATTTTAATTTTAATATTTTGTTGTATTTTTAATATTTTATTGTATTTTTAAATATTTTACTTTATTTATTTTTTATTTTTTAGCTTATTTTTATTTTTAAAATTTCTTTTTTTAAATTTATTTTTATTTTGAAAATTCTATTCTGTTCTACTTTATTCTCCAGGAGACCCATCCTCTTGATACTTTGGCAACCTGCAACACTTTTGCTGTCACTGCTGGAGTTTTGATCCTGGCAGCAAAAAACCTGGGCAGATCTTCCTAATCCTGAGCTCCCTGATTTGATTTGCTCTTGGTTCTGACACAGAGGTGCTGACTGGCCCTGTAGAATATTCCCAGTGATCCAGTCAGGGGAGGGAAGGCTCTGATTATCCTGGAAAAATAGAAATTTCCCCCAGGATGGGCCAGAGATGCTGAGCTCACCTGTGTGCCCTGTGCTGCATAAGAACAAAGCCTTGAAATTCAAATTATGCTGTAAAAATAAGGGCCAAAACCATCAGATTTTTTCTGGATCAAACAACCTGGCTGGTTGCTTGAATTTTAAGGGAATTTCAGTGTGTTTTGGCCATTTTGCCATAATTTTTCCTGGTGTGATGGCAGTGACTTGTCTAAGTGTGGTTAAAATCACAGAGATAAAAACGATTTTGGTTAAATGTTTTCTGTATCAGTGCAGACACCTAAAATCCTACTTCTTTTTTTTTTTTTTTTTTTTTTTTTTTTTCCTTCTCCCATTAAACCCAGCCTGGACTCTACTGCTGTTCTGTACTGCAAGGAGAAAAAAAAAAAAATCCCTGAAAATTCACATTAAATTTAACTGTGGCGTTTCCATAGAGATGATGTTTAGCATAAAAATAGCTGAAACATTTTGACACCGATTCCGAGCCCGTGGTTCATAACATCTCTCTTTTAAGCTGAAGTATGGAAATAAATCCCTCATTCCAACCACACAAAAAAACCCAAAAACAAACCAAAAAAAAGCCCCAAAAAACCACGGGTTGAAATATGGGAAGGTAAAAGAATTTGCCTCTAATTTAAGATAATTAAAGGCAACTTCTCCGCAAATTGGAAACGGAACTTATCTTGTTAAATCCGAGATGAGTTGAAAGGAACATTGTAATATGAATTTATCTCTAATTTAAAATAATTGACCCTAAGTTCTCGGGAAATTGGAAGGTGTAACTCCGCTTGTTACACCGAGGACGAGCTAAAAGGAAAATCCTAATTTGAATTTCTGCAAATGGGTTGGGTGTTTATAGGTCTGGAGGGCAGGAGAAGGGAAGAGAGAATTATAAGAGTCAATAGAGATGTCTGAGTTTTGTGTTGGGAGCCAAAAATGTTGATTTTTGGATCATTTCCCTCATTGGCAAGGACGGCAGGAAGGGTTTCAGAATAATTTCAAGTGTTCCTGGAGGTGAAGCAAAATGATCTCCCTGCTCAGGCTCCTGGGAGGAGATTTTTTTTGGGGTTCCATCCTGGAAAAGGAGCCAGGTCTGATAAATGTGGAGCTGAAGGTTCAGCGATCCCAACATCTTTTTCCACAGGAAACTGAGTCTGGGCTGTTTGCTCCTTGTGGTGGATTTTAGCAAAGTGGAGTTGGAATGAAGAGATGAAGGAAATCCAGAGGTTGAAAATTACAGGATAATGAAATTTTTGTTCTGTTTTGTTTTAGTGGGGGGAGAAATGAAGCTGCAGGATGGAGGTGCTGCTGAAAGGGAGGAGCTGAGCTGTGCTCAGAGCAAAGCATCCCATGCCTGGAATTTGGGAGGTGTTCAGGGCATGGAAAATCCTTCCCAGCTGTGGAGCATGGCCTGCATTGCTTGGACAGCCAGGAAATTCCAGCAGGACTGGGAACTCAGGGAAAACCTTGACTTTGATGGGATCCAAGCTGTGATTGGTGCAGGATCTTTGAATCCTGGAATGGTTTATGTTGGAAGGCACCTTAGAGATCATCCAAATTCCAACCCTTTCCTAAACTTCTCTTGGCTTGGGATTGTAAATTCTGCTCTCCAGGTGCTTTCTGGTACATTTGAAGGAGAATAGTTCAAATTAATGATGATTAATATGATTAATTATTATGATTTATTTATTTGTTATTGATTTGTGAACCCTGCTTGGTGAACTTTTCTATCAGAGGGGCATGGGCAGCACAACCTGGGAATGATCTCCAGGATGAGAGAGCTTTGGAACGTCTGGAAACGCTTCTGGATTCAGGCAGAAATTGCCTGAATACTTACATAAAAGTATTTAAAATTATTAAATAATAAATAATTTATATTCTAATTAATATTTGATACCTGTGGAAATGAGATTAAAAAAAGAATATAAACCCCAGTGATGGTGGGAAGGAGGACAGGTGACCACACATGGAAGATGGACACCCTGAGATCCCAGAGGTTGGGAACAGAAACTCTGAATTAGTGAAATATTCCGTGCAAATTTTACCTGGAATCCATCATTCCTGTGCACCTGACTGGAATTTAGCAGTAAATATTCAAAATGTTCAATTTACCCATTTCCTCCAGGTGCCAATCCAGAGGGAATTCTGGGATGGCTGCAGTAGGATGTCTCCAGTGAGAGCTGTTCAATTTGCTTGCATTAAATGCCATATGCTCTGTCCTCGTGCCAAGCACTGTTCCAAACCTTGGCACGCTGCTTCCAGGGATATTCCCTTCAGGAATAAAGCCATGCCCCTCCAAACCCCACTGCTGCAGCAAAAATCTATGGATTACAGGCAGTTTTGGGCCCGGGAGCAGCAGGAATGTTCTTCCTTCTGGGTGTCAAAGCACATCCAGGATTCAGGATACGGGGTTTTCCATCCTTGCATTCCAAACAAAAGGTTTTTTCCAGGAAAAGCTGTGCTCTTCCTCTGGAGCTCCATGTTCTAATTCAAGCTCGTGTCCTGCTGGGCACAAATACCCCCCAAAAGTTGAAATGAAATGATTTTGCCTTCGGGGAATGCAGATAATCAAGTGATTACTGGGCTGTGGGGTTAATTAAGGTGTTTGCTTCTCATTCCCAGTGGATCTCAGCACTGGTGAACCTCTGCATCCAGGAAATGAATGGAGAGCTAGCCAAGGAACTTGGAAAGATAAAAATGGGATCTTTACAAGGGATCTTTGGGATCCTTCCTCAAGAACACTTCAAAGGAGCAAAGCAATGGGATTTTGGGCTGCAAATCCTGATTTTTGAGGAACTGCTGGGAATGGAGACTTGGGGCACTCAGGGGAGGTAGGAAAAGAATTTCCAGGAGTATTTCCAGAATTTTCAGAGTGATCTCCAGAAAATCTGGCAGTGCTGGTGTTCCTTTGGAGCCACTCATCATTCCAGGCTACATTTTTTTGGGGGGATCTCCCTCTCTTTGCCCCAGCGAGGAACCTCGCTGTGCTTTAGGCCCCAACAGCTGATATGTAACAAAAAAAATTAAATAAATTAAAAACTGTCTAAAAAAGAAGGTATTGAACAGGTAAATCCTTGGAATAACTGCTGGGAAATGAAAATCAAACTGTAACCAGCACCCTTAAATGGATATTTACAGAGAGAACTGAAATATTTGTTTGACTGTTTTGTCATCCTGCAAAATGCTGTTATTTCCCCCCCAAAATGATAAAATATATTTAAATATGTAAATATATTTTAATTTCATTTATTTATATTAAATTATTTTAAATTAAATTAAATTATTAATTTAATTTAAATATATTTAAATATTTAACTTATTTTTGTTTATTTTATTAATAAATATATATTTATTTAACTATATCTAAATATAAATATATTTAAAATATATTTAAAACTAGCTATTTTAGACCGTGATAAATTCTACTTTTAGGTTTGGTTTTTTTTTTTTGCTGTCTGTCCTGATTTTCCTCATTTCTGTGACTCAGAAGTGAGTTCTTTACTCTTTTTGAGAAGAGCTCAGCAGAGATGACACCCATGTCTCGTTGTTGCTGCCTTTGAGGCTCCAGATAATCACAGGGAACTTATTTGGGGCTGAGGTGGAAGTTGTTAAGCGGCTGTGCTTGACTTCCACTGAAAATCAGCCTTAATTAAAAGATAATTATTTGAAATTGTCCTGATCCTTCGGCAACAATATTAGAAACACGGAAGGGGAAAGCGAGGAGATTGATTTCAAATGAGATCCAGGCAATTAAGAGGAAGATTTGAAATGGAATTTTCCTGGATCAGGGGGGCGGAGAGGCGGAGGTCAAGTAAATCTCCTGAGAAAATTTCTGGGATCCAGAGTAATTCCTGTGATTTGGAATTATTGGAGCAGGGATATTGGTCAAACAGCCACTGCTTCAGCTCTTCACCCAGCTCTGCCACAAGGAACCGATCAATAAATAATCAATTAATGGAAATCAATAATTATTGCAAACTGTCTTTGCTGCCACTGAAAAACTGGGAAGTTTTCCCTGTCCTTCCTGTGCTCAAGTTAAAAAGAAGTGATTTCTGGAACCTCATTAAACCTTTGAAACTTAATTTGTTATTATTAACTCTGTCACTAATAAATAGAAATATATTTAAATATATAGAAATATATATTTAAATATATATTTAAATTTACTCTGTATATTTAAATATAATCACAATATAAATATAAATATTAAATACATTTATTTAATGCTTAAATAAAAGTTACAAAACCTGTGCTGATGTCAATGGCAGCTAAAAATAAAATGCAGAAAGGCTATAAAAATAAAATAAAAACAAAATTATTGGCACGTGTGTCCGTCCTCTGCCTTGTGCTGTTAAAATCTGATTTTAAAACATCCGATATTCTTCTGCCTTTCTGTTAAAATCACTGAAAAAGCAAAAATGACAAAACTGTGAGGGGAATTTTGAGATGTTTTCAGACACTTTTCCTTGCTGTGAGATTTTTGGAGTGCATTTCTCTTCTTCACATGGTTTTGATGGTATTATTTCAGGCACACGTCAGAAAAAAAAAGTGAATATTAAAGTTTTTATATATATATATATATATATAGGGGGGGGGAGAAAGGAACTTTTCCTTGTGATGACTGTGTGTAATTTGTGTTAATTTACAGCTCCTGACTCAATAATTCACCTTATTAGAGTGGCAGAGGAAAGCTGAGGGTCACTGGGATGTTCCTGCTCTTCACCCTCCTGGTGGAGCCTGGAGTCTGGAACTCTTGAGTGTTTGCTTTGACTACAACCCAAAATTCAAGCTGGCAGCAGAGAATGAAGCAGCTTCCTTCTCTCTTCAGCTCTGAAGAGCAAACAAAGGAAGGAGGGGGAGAGGGGAATCCAGAAAATGAATTTTTAATTTTTTCTCTTTTCCTTGCTCAGCCTGAGGGAGGTGAAGGAAATTCCCAAGAGCCCCCAAACAAGGGGTGATGTTTCTCCCTGCTTCTCCTGTGGTGATCAGGGCCCTTTATGGGGAAAAATTCCTCATTTTCAGGACATGTGTCACATTCTTTTCCAGACCAGGATGTTGTCCTAGGTTACAATGTAAAATTGTGCCCAAGGTCTGTATTCTATCCCCATGAGCTGTTGGAGCCAAGGTGGGGCAGTGTCCTCCTTATTTTCTGTTAATGACCCAAAAAATGCCTTCCCAAGGGAGTTATCTCTGGTTAATGGGCCATCAAGGACCCACTGCATGACTCATAGGATGAAATCATCCCATGGTGAGATGCTCTGCCCAGGGGGAGGAGCCAAGCATTCCCACCTGGATATAATCCAGGGTTTGAGACATCACAGGAGCTTCTATCCACTGAACTCTCAGAGGAGACAAGAGCTACCAGACGTTTCTACAGGAATCACTGCTTTGACAAGAACATCTCATCTGGATTCCTGGAGGAAGACTGGACCCTTCTCACCATCACTGGACCCTTCTCATCATCACTGGACCCTTCTCACCA
The DNA here is from genome assembly GCA_016584745.2 of Phylloscopus trochilus trochilus. NCBI lineage: Eukaryota > Metazoa > Chordata > Aves > Passeriformes > Phylloscopidae > Phylloscopus > Phylloscopus trochilus. The sequence continues at coordinate 17,487,881 of WQNJ02000041.1, read as the reverse complement.
TCCCCGGACCCTTCTCATCATCACTGGACCCTTCTCTCCCAAGATCATCTCTGCTCCAGCGGAACCACATCTGCCACTCCAGGAGGATTTCCGGACTGCTTCAAACACCCTGACCAACAGGCTGCTAGGTTGTATCATTCAATTTATTTCACCTTTTTTTCCTCTCTTCTTCTATTAAATTGTATCTCTGACTGGGAGTCTCACTGGTTTTGCTTTCAAACCAGCACAGATGTAAATCAAATTCAACTCCCCCTGAGCTGCTGCAGCAAGAAGTGACTGGGTGAGACCCTGAAACTGAAATTCTTCAGGGATTTTCAGGTGTTTTCCCTCCCCAGACACTGGCAAGTACCAAAATCCAAGGGCTCCTGTCCCTCTGGAGAGTTCTGCCTCAGCACATCCCTGGCATTGATTTCCACCGGGTTTGCTCCTCCTTGGAGCACTTTGGGATCTGAGGCTGAACAAACAGCAATAAACTGATTCTCATGTAAAATCCTGGGGGAGCCTCGGGGAGGAAAAAAAGGTGGGTTTGTTTTGTTTTGCTGTTTTTTTATTACGAATCTGTAATTTTAAATGACTTATTTGGTTTGTGTTGGGCAACTCTTCAAATGCTGGTGAAGGGTGATGATGAGACACAAGCCAACAGTGGTTTTCTAAACTCCTTCTTGCAGAGAGGAGGCTGGGAATTATTTATTCTGAGCAATGGTTAGACAAAAAGGACTCGACCAGAATTATTTAGTATGAAAGATAAAATTATTATGATAGTATAAGATAGGACAGTGCACTATAGCAAATGATATTAGGGCAATGATATTGCTTTAGTTAAAAATAATAATATTAAATCAATATTAATTAATTATAGTTAATAATAATATTATTAAACAATGCTATTGCTTAGCAAAGAAAAAGCAATTATTAGAGCTTGATGGGAGGGTATAAAAGCTAAAATTGTTATTATAACATAAGGTAGGATAGTGCACAATACCAAAGCAATTATAATGAAGTTTGCACAAAGAAACAATTATTAGGGATTGATGGAATTCACCCATCTAGAACTTAGTTAACTTTGTAAAAGGTGAAGCTACTAAACTATAAACTAGGTTTTAGGTCCTTTTCTTACTAACTAATCCAGTCTCTTATCTGCTTAAGGCACTTAAAATATTCTCTAATTACTTAAAACTAAGCTTTTACCATTATAAAATGGTATTTTGTAATGGTAAAGGCTTAGTTTATTAAGCTTTTATACCATTTCTGGCTCATGTCTGTGTGGATTTTATGTATTTTAATTTCTCTGTAAGTTCTAATTCAGTCCTCACATTCCTGGACACCCCTGGGCCTGTATAGATGGGGCCCAGAGGGATTTGTACCCTGACACTTCACCACCTTCCAGGCAGAGCATCCTGCTGTGGGGTGAAGCCAGCAGCCTGAAAAATCTGGGTTTTTACCCTGCTCTGAAGGTTCTGTCAGAACACAGGACTTTTAAAGAAGAAATGAGCAGGGCGAATCAGCTGTGGGAAAGAGAATGAGTTTTGGATTCTGCCACAATCAAAGGTGGAACAATGGAAAAAAAAAAAATCAGATACCTGAAGGTTTCAGGTATTTCCAGATGAGGCAGCTGCCCTGTGGTTCAGCCACAGCCTCATTCTGTTGCGAGCAGAACATCAATTCCTGTTTGAAGCCCATTGTCTGCACCAGGGATGTGTTTGCCATGCAGGGAATTTGTCAGGTTTGCTGGGTTTTTGTGCTGCTCTGTAGTCAGAGGCTCCTGCTCCAGGTTGGGCAAGCTCCTCTCTGCATTTCCTTCTGCCCGCTGCCTCCACAAATTGCTTTTCCTGGAAATCAAAGGGGGGACTGAAGCAATGAATTTTCTTGCTCTGTTTACAGCCTCGGGGTTCCTGGCCCTCTCTGTGACTTTTGCACTTGCAAAGGTTTTTCAGTGAGGAATGCAGAGCTGCTGACCCAAGTGCATGTATTCAAATGTGTACAGAAACCCCTGAGCTGAAGTTTTCCCCCTGGGATCCAGTGACAGACTGGTGGGAATGGCTCAGAACTCTCGTGGGAGGTTTGCAATGGGCATCAGGAAGCATTTCTTTACTGAGAGGGTGGATAAACCCCACATCAGGCTTCCCAGAAAGACCACAGATACCCCTGGCCTGCTGGTGTTTAAAAAGGGTTTGGAGAATGCCCTCAATGGGTTGAACTTTTGGTCAGGCAGTGAGGCTAGATCAATAAATGATTTTAATCCTTTCCCCACCCCTAAGAACAAAGATAAGGTGAATTGCAATGACCATAAACTCTAAAAACTTGCTACCCCTGACTTCTGTGGTTCCTTGATCATTATTTCTGCATGCTCTAATCAGGGATTGGCAGCAATCAGTCAAATCTTTAAATTACTTGTGCAAGATTTGAATCCTTCCAGTGCCTTAAGGACGCCTGTAAAGAAGGACTTTTGATGTGGGCAAGGATTTTCAAATGAAGCAGGACAGATGAAATGTTAGGAAGGCATTCTTTACACAGGGTGCTCAAACACTGCAGCAGGTTGACCAGAGAAGCTGGGAATGTCAATTAAATGATATTTAATTAGCAGATGGAAGTGCATGACTGAGAGAGAAAAACCTCATGGAATGAAAGCTTTTCCCTTGTCCTTCCTTGGAATGGTTTCTGGGTCCCTACCTCTGATTCCTTCAGTGCCTTCCCTGCAGAGCTGTGTGTGAGTTCTGCTTTGTGCTCCTGCAAAACAGGGAGAGCCTTAGTGATTAAAATGATCCCACAAACTTTTATTTTAGCTCAGCCTACAAACCAGAGCTTTATTTTTACAGACATTTAACCAAGGGAAAGCTCGGGAGCTCTGCATTTGAGCTTCAGGGAGAGGAAAAAACAGTTTCACACAAGTTCAACAAGTACCCTGATGTTGTTTGGAGGAAAGTTCCCAGCTCAACAGGTAAATTATTTTTTCCTCCAAAAATAAAAATACCTTTTTTAATTGCACCAATCTAGCGTGATTGCTTTTATTTTGGAGCATCATGATGATGAATCACGCTGAGATAATTGGCTTGAATAAACGGAATAATCCCTACCTATGCAAATAAAAGATGGAAAAATTGGATATATTCTGAACATGTGGTGCTCAGGCAGGAGGGAAAGACATCCACGGATGCTGAGGACCAAGATTAGTGCTCATCATCTGCAGTTATTAGTGCTTTTAAAATTTTAATTCATATGCAAAACGGACTTGTTTTAAAAAGAATCCACTGAGTCAAGTCTGGAATGACTTCTGAATATTGTGCAGTTGTTCTGGTATTTTTTTTCAGCTGTTGGGAATATGGGAGAGTTATTGGAGACAGCACTGCTTGGAGTCTTAGTCTTTGGTGATTTTTCTCCTGAAAGTTTTCATTTTGTGTGTGTCTAAGACAATTTCAGGGAATTTAAACGCAAAGTGTTAATACAATTTTTAAAATTTGTTTTGCCTTTTATTTTTTTTTTTTTTTAGGAGAAAGAGATGTTAAGGATTTCAGAGATGTTTTTATGTTGCTGCTGTGATTCTCACGGCCATAAAGATTTTGCAAAGAAGTCAAAGCAGCTTTTCCTGACTGAGGTGAAGATGATCATGTCCAGGTGCTTCTCTTGGTGTCCTGAACACCTTCCTCATGTGAGCAAACAGCTCCAGGCTCCATTTTGGGTCCAAAGCCCCTGGGAACAGCAAACTTGGAGTGAACGACTTCATCAGCTGGAGCTGTAATTGGGAGCTGAACCCCCAATGTGCAAATGGCCCAAAGTGACCCAAGTGTGAAACCCCTGACCCGGGGCCCATTTTGGGTGCAGGCCCTGGGGGGCTTTGTCTGCCCTGAATGTACCTGGAGGCCCTTCCATGAACAGAACTGCTTTTTATTCCCTTAACTCTGTCTGCCCTCTGGTTTTAGGCAGCCCCAGAAAGCACCACAGGCACACAACTCCTTCCTCCCTCCCGGTCAGTGGTGGTTTAATGTCAAACTGGATTATGGAATTGAAGAAGAGCTCTTGCAGGGTGATCACCAGAGATATGAAAGCATAATTGGAAGTGAAAGATTGGAGTTCAATCTTGGAGGTAATTAATTATCATTGCATAAGCACACTGTATGTACATCTACTTAAATCACTTTATCTAAGCTGTATCATTAATATTAGAAATATTTGGGTAGGAGACAGCAAAATTGCTGTACTTAGCATAAAGTTAATGAGTTAAACTACTATTATACCTAGAAAAAAATTCTCAGTAGATGACAAATTATTGGTATTAAAGAGAGCAGGTATTTTTATAATTATTTTTCTCTGCACAATGGAGCAGAGTCAAGAGGTTCATAATAGATTTTTAAAACAATAAAGAGAAAATTTAAATACTTCCCAGAAATCAGGTAAAGCTGCCATGTGGTTATGTGATAAATGAGGGCTGGAAGCAGAGCCATCCTGAGCCAGCAGGAAAGATTAGATTAAAACAGCTGAGAGAGAAAACACTGGAAAAGTCATGGCTGGGTGAAAAGGGATGAGCAAGAGTTATCTGGGAAATGAAAGGGCAGGAACAGGATTCAGGATGAAGGGAAAAGATTCTCCTGGGCTGGGCATGAGGCTCACACAACAGCAGGGTCACCTGTCCAGGAGGAGGGGAAGATGAAGAGCTTCGGTCTGGGACAGCTGAACAGGTTGTTCCAGCTCTCTGGAGAAATGTGGGTGTGGTTGGGACATTTGGGTCTGTAAAGAGCCAGAGGGAAGAGATGGATTGTGCACCAAGGCAGCTGTGCTCCCTTTCCCAGGGAAGGTGGATGTGGTTTAGTATTTTGGAGAACTTGGAATACCTTGGCTCCAGAGTCATGGACTTGTGGGAGTGGGTCCAGAGGATGGTCAGAGGGGTGGAGCAGCTCTGCTGGGAGGAAAGGCTGGAGAATTGGGATTGTTCAGCCTGGAGAGGAGAAGATTTCAAGGTGAACTAATTGTGGCCTGAAGGGAGCTACAAGAAAGATGGAGAGAGGCTTTGGACAAGAGCAGGTAATGACAGGGAAAAGAGGGAATGGCTTCAAATTGGTAGAGAGTAGGTTTGGATAAAATATTAGGAAGAAATTCCTCCCTCTGAGGGTGAGGAGGCCCTGGCACAGAGTGCCCAGAGAAGCTGTGGCTGCCCCTGGATCTCTGGCAATGCCCAAGGCCAGGTTGGACAAGGTTTGAAGGACCATGGGACAGTGGAAGGTGTCCCTGCACATGGCAAGGTGCTGGAAAAAAATGGAGCTTTAAGGACCCTTCCACCCCAAACCATTTATGATTCCAGGAAGAAAACCACAAGCTTTGCAGTCTCAGTCCCACTCCAGAGTTTGTGGATTCCTCTGGGCTCTGCTAGAGTCTCTCACTTCCAGTTTTCCCCCCAAAGCCATGGAATATCCGTGTGCCAGCTGAAGGCTCCACAACTGTGTGCCATTGTGACAGAGCAGCAGCAGAGGCACTGAAATAAATGACTTTTTAATTTGATGTGCTCATTGTTTGAAAGCTGAGAATTATTTTCTTCTTTATTCAGCGGTGAGCTTTTTGGTTTTTTTTTTTTTCTCCTGGCTTTTCAGACCAAATGAATAAAGAGCTGTAACAAATATTGAAGGCTTAGAATTCATAAAGCAGTGCATAAAAGTATCTCTCCCACTTTATAAATCATATTGTCCATTCAAAAGACTCTGCTTTAATGACTGGAAATAAATTGGAGGCTGAGGTGTTTTTCAAGGAGCTGTGAAGAGCAAAATAGCTGTGGAAAACTCTGCAGCAGTTTAAATGTACCGAGAGGAGAGGAATTGATTGAGAACCCCAAATGCACAACGCCCTCCTTCAAATCAATGGAGGAATTGCTGGAAATGTCATAATTAACGACAAGTGGGAAGAGTGCAGTTGCAGGAGAGGTGTTTTATGCAGATTGAATCATTCCAGGGATGCTCTTTCCTTCCGGTTCCCTTCTCCAGGTGTTGAGCCCACAAACATCAGTGGGATTGATGGCAGTGCCCAGCAGCTCCAGCTGGCGATGGTTGTGGATGCAGGGATCAAACCCATCAAAGCTCTGGAGGACACCGTGGTGGGATGGACTGGAAGCATCTGAAGGTTTGTTGAACACACTGCTCTGATCTCAGGGATGGTTTTTCTGCCTGTGAAGCTCATGTGGGGGTGGCAGGGGGAAACCAGGGATAAAAACCTGTTGGGATCAGGCTGTTCACAGCTCCACAGAGTCACCATTCCTCACCACACCGTTTTGTTTCAGTAAATGAGCTCACACTTTGGTTTCTGCAAACAATGGTGTGGCCTGAGCATCTGGGGGTGCTTGGGACAAGAGCTGCTCAGGGGGGTGGCATCTCCTGCCTCCTGCCTGGGACTAATTCAAAACATGCCACTTCTGTCACCTTCAGTTTCCCAACCCTGCTGCTGCTCTTGAAACCTCTCCACTGAAGCAATCCCTTCTGTGAGGTGTCCCCTCACCTGTTTCCATGGCAAAGAGTGAGCACCTGCTCTGGCACTGATTCACTGATGTGTCATTTCCCCTCAGGAGAGCTGTCCCTGGAATGTGGCAGCCTGTCCTGAGGAATTGTGTTTGGATAGAGCACCCTCAGCGTTTAATTGCAGCCCAGCTCTTGAGCCTGGCTCAACAGCTCTCCAGCTTTGCTTTGAAGGAAAGGGGGCACCAGGGAAAGGAGAGAAATCAAGGCTGTGCATGCAAAGAGCACTCAAAACCACTCTGAAAGTAAAAGCTCAGCTTGAGGAGCTGGTTTTCAGATGGGTCTTTTTTATTCAAGGTCGTCTCAGTGCTGTCAATAACAAGTAAATTAAGGTAGGCTTCAACTTAGCCCTCATGGTCATCAAAATTAAGACACATCAAAGTAAATCTGCAACACAGTTTGCTGAACAGTCTTCTAGGATTTATTTTGCTGCTTGTACTTCCAGTTTTTGGCTGGCTGTTTCCTTGCTTCATTAATTTAATGAGGAATTGGTGCTTTGGGAAGTAAGAAATGCGTTGACCAAGCAGTTCTGTGCTAGTTTTTTTATTGTGGGAGGAAATCCCAGGGCGAGAGGCAGATCCCCATAAAGGAGAAGAGGTCACGGAGGAATTTAAATTGATCATCTCCATTTCACCAAGGCTGTTTGGGGCTGTCAGTGGGTTTTGCTTGGTTGTAACACAGTTAAAGGAGTCCCAGCTCAAAATGCTCTAATTGAGCCTATTAATTAACAGGGAATGGTGCCCTGTAGCTTAATGGGTCATGGGAGGTGGAGCAGAGGCACAACCTGGCAGTACCCAATTAGGTCAACCAGCAGGTTTTTCATTTCCTTGTTTTTTGGGCAACCTTTAAAAGAGGTTGGGAATGAAGATGCTTGGAATTGCTGCCATTGGGAGCTGCAATTCAGGGCAATGAAAGGAGCTGGGTGCCATCAACAAAATTGCTACTGGTAGAGAGGGGTTTGGCTCTTAGGATGGGTTCTGTGGAATTGCAAAAGTAGGTGAGGAGAGAATTGAGGTTATGGCAGTGATAACCATTAAATCAAGGCTGTTTGCCAAGACCTGCCCCTGCAAGAGAGAACTGTCTGGACTGGGAGATGTTCCTATGGATCACCTGAAACACCCAGGGACTGCAAACCTGCCCTCACCATACTTGAGAAAGATCCTGAACAACTAACTGAAAAAAAAAAAATAAAAAAAGGCAAGAAAAAGCTAATTTTAGCTCAGCCTCTGAGACCAACATGGGACAGAATAAACCCAGCATATTTAGAAGTGCCTGAGGCTTTTCCAGTGCAAGGAGAATGCCTGATGCAGTTTGGAAATTCAGCAGATACTGCTTTCCCATTGCTGTTATCACTCCAAAGATAACCCACCTCCTCTCCCTGTCTCTTTCCTGATGTTAGTTCTGATAAGTGCACATTGCTTTTTATGGCCTAAACCACTTTCAGAAGCACTGGTCTTTTTAAAATTGATATAATTTTAACCATGTAACAGAACAGAGACACTCCCAGTGGACCGTGCACGTGGAATCTGCATCTCCTCCACACAGAACCCACTCAATAAACAACCAGAAAGAATGGGGAGTTTTCTGTATGTTTTCTGTGTCTTTTGCAAAGAGGGAAGAGAGAACTTTGAGTGAGGAGTAAATAACTCCTGAATTTTAAAGAGATGGATTTGTTGGATGTCAGCAAAGCCTGTGCCCTATGAGTTTCTTTAAATGATACCCACTGAGGAGAAAAAATACCAAAATGCTCCAAACACCTCAAAAAAACTGGCCTATAGCTGTGATTGTATACTGTAAACAAGGATTAGCAGCTAAAACAAAGCATGAGGCAGTTGGGGTGTCCCTCAGAGCCCCATTCCTGGAGGAATTTCCACCATATCCTTCTCTATCCAAAGGTCAGTAGGGGGGTAAAGGGTTTACTATCTCTCTTCCCTAACCTATGTCCTTTTCCTCTCCTAAATAACAGTCAAAATCCAAAACTACCTAGAGAGTCGAGAGGTTTTTACCTGCTCCCAGAATTCTTTTATTTTGGGAGGTTGGTTTTTATATTTATTAATTTATAAAATCTCAATCCTGCAAATGCTTAAAGTTTTGGATACTTCCATTTTTTTTGCCTTTGTAGCCAGCAGTGGGAATATCCAGAGAATCCCAATATTTGCACCAAGAGTGGAAGGAGCAGAAGTGGCTGCAGAGGGGAGCAAAGGGCACATCCTCTGCCAGGATTTGTGGCAGTCACTTCCAGGGATGGATCCATGTGGGCAAAATCTAGGAAATCTGGGAGAAATTTCTTTGTGGAAAGGGCCATAAAACATTGGATCAGGCTGTCCAGGGAATGGTGGAGCCACCATCCCTGGATATATTCCAAAAACGTGGGGATGTTGCATTTGAGGGCATGGTTTAGTGGTGACCACAATGGTGGTGGGCTCATAGTAGGACTCAGAGGTCTTAAAGGTCTTGCCCAAAATTACCAATTCTATGGTTTTAAGATTCTGTGAGAATATTTCAGATCTAGCACTGAAAAAAAATCAATTTTTGCTCAAGCAATAAGGATTGGCACAAAGCATGATTTGTTTTTGGTCACATCCACTAATTCATGGCACTAATTCAGTGTTTTTGGTTAGGGCAAGAGAGAAACTTTTCCAAGTTTAACTTTATATTGGAACTCTGCTTCTTGTTTGGCTCTTTGCAACAATTAATACAGCACAGAAACTGTTGCTCTATTCTTCTCTGTTTTTTTCTGAAGTTCTTCTAAAGTTCCTTCAGCCTTCTGTGTTTACTTTTTGAGATGGAGTTTCTCAGGCACTTTTCATGTGAACAATGATTGTTTTGCATTCCTTTCTGGAGGAGGAGAGAATTGATGGGACTGTTGGGTTGACCAGTGTGGTTGGAGAGGAAGATTTTCTTCCTCCAATCCCTGGTCCCTCTTGGAATTCTATACAGGTCGAGGTCTGTAAATGAACTGCCCCTTTTTTCTTTTTTTACCTTGGACATCTCAGTGTGTGAGTGTCATTCTTTTGTGTCATATCGTGACAAGAAACCTCATTTCTATTGGGCTTTCTGTGTTGGAAAGGGGGATTCACAGGTCTGAAATCAACACAAAAAAAATGCCACTAGTTGTTTTTTTTTTCCCTGTTGATTTCAATAGACAGTGGATTTAACTCAGCCTTTCCCATCAAGAAACCAACTGTGCCAGTGGTTTCAGACAAAATGCAATGACCTGCTCTCAAATACGAAGTCAGTCTTGTCCTGATGTCATTTCAAGGGGTAGAACAGAACGTCTGCACTCATCTCCCTGCTCTGCTCTGAGTCTGGAACGCTCCTTCTGAGTGACTCCTGTCAATTATCCCTGGCCTCTCTTGGCTGACTCACAAAATGCTGGGAAAAACACAAAAGCCTTGTGAGTAATGGTATTGATGGCAACCCAGAGCAAAGGATGATGTCTGGGAAATAAAGCCCTGCATTCAAATCTCCTTAGAAAGTTTGGGAAAGGACACAGGGACTGGGTAACTTTTATATTGTTAGGGAGGGGCACGCTCTGTTCTTGTACTCATTCCTGCAAAATAACATTTTCTCTTGGAATTATATTGACTGGCTGGTTATTTAAATCTCTAGTATTTCAACATTTTGAGTCCTTTTTTTGTAATTACATTTTTCTTCCATCCATTGTCATTTGTTTGTACTTTGTCAGGCTCTTCCTTTTGTTTGGATTTTACATTCTTTTCCCCGAGAGAGTTGTTATATCTGGTTTTATTTTCTTGCCTATTGTTTTCCTGAGCTAATCTCCTTGTTTTCCTTCATTTTGTTGTTCTCTTTGCCATTTAGACTCATTGTGTGTGTCTTTACTTCCAAGCCTGCCTTGATCTCATTTTGCTGGGGAAGAATTGCTCCTTTTTGCCTGCAGTTTGAAGCTGTATCTATTTCTGCTGATATTTTTTATTGCCATGACAAATCCTTTTATTTAAGGGCATCTTGTTAAGACAGCATCTTGCTATTTTTGTTGCTTCTTGTCTTCAGTGGGTTTAAGGCTTCTCTGCCAATTCTGCTCATGAATTTTGTATTGTCCACTTCCAACATTAACTTGTGGAGGGGGTGCAGGCCATTTCCCATGGCATTTCTCCCTCATTTTTCCTCAGATGAATCTTTTTTGGTCCTGAATTCCCTGCTGCTGGAATTTTGGCCCTGCAGGGATTGAAGATGTGTTAATTCAGCTGTTCCATGCACAGGGTGCAGAGTCAGATTTCCTCTTTACATTTAATACCAATGGTTAAAGCAGCCCTTTTGCATTTTTTTTTTTTGAGGGGCTGTTATTTGTTAAGAGGGTCCTGTACAGGTTTTCTGCTCTTGCAGTTCAGCTGGACTTTGGAATTGGTTGGACAGCTGGGATCAGCACATCTTTGTAATTGCAATGTCCTTAATCCTTGGAACTCTTACACAGCCCATTGGACTGCTCATGGGAATTCTGCTTCCCTGCCAATATCTCCCACAGAGAGACATTGAATTGCTTTTTCTTAAAATTTCATATCTAATTTCTCTTTGAAGATGTAGCTGGAGGACTCCAAGAGCCCAAGAAGGAGCTGAAGTCTGAGAGTGCCCTGTCAGGAGTGAGAAGGGTTTTCTCTCACAGCTGACAGGAAAAAGGTCCATTCATGACAGTCCCTTCAGAAAAAAAACCCCATTAATTAACACTTGTCATCTGTGAGAGTCACAGGGAATTCCCACAGTGACAGATCTTTGCACAGATTCCCATTTTTTTCCTTTGACAACTGGACCGTGAATTCTAATTTTACCAGGCCAGAAAGTGGCATCAGTGTCTATGACAGGTCTTGAAAGGCATTAAAATGAGCAGGGAAGTGTCTGCAGAGCACTGGGAGCACCCAGGTGCTCCTCTCAGGACAAGGGGCACTGCTCTGACAAGCAGCCACAAGCCATTAATTACAGATAGCTAATTGGCCTCACAGGGCAAGCCTAAGGATAATAATCCAAAAAAGAAAACCCAAACAATTTGTTGATGGTTGGCTGCAACGAGGGAATTAATAACTGAATGCTTGAAAGATGATAGAAGACAATACCTGGCTTTCATTCTGTAAAATATTTCTAATTAATGCGCTGATAGCGGCTATGAGTATCCACTGAGTAATCCTGCACGTACGAGTAGCTACTGCCTTAGTAAGAGTCACAGAACCACAGGATATCCTGAGTGGGAGGATATCCCTGCAGGGATCATCCAGTCCAAGTTCTGGCCCTGCACAGGAATCCCACCCTGTGCCTGAGAGCTGTGAAGTGGGAATAGCCTGGGAAGTTCTGTGCAGGTCTGGCATTAACAGTGACACAACTGGAATCCAAGAGAAACACTTGGATTCCAAATCAGGATGACTTAACCCCACATCCACTGGATGTGCTTCCCTTTGACACCACCAGGGCAAACCCCAGCAGCTCCTGAGACAATTTCTCCCCCACTGGAGTTGGTTCTGCTTCTCTCCTTGGTTCCAGGGAGGTGCCAGGGTCCTCTCACAGCTTCAGCTCCTGGGGAAGTGACTACTGCAGCTGGCACTCGACTTAATTATCTTTGCAGCTTCACATGCAGTGACTTTTTTCCCCCCAGACAACTTGGTCAGGCCTGGATTTTGGAATGCCTCCAGCCCTCGTTTCAATCCATAATGTGCAGCTGAGCATATGCTTTAGGATCTCTTAAAGAACAAGCGTAGCATGAAGGCTGAAATGAGGCGTGGACGTGTCTGCTAATTAGAGCAGCAGAGCAGGGAGCTGGAAAGGAGCTGGGAATCAGCTCCTCTGCACCAGTGATCTCCCTCACCTGCAGAAATTTGTATTTTGGGACTCACAATGCACTAAAGAACAGTGGGGATTGCACTAAAAAACGTTGGGATTGATGTGATCTTCAGGCAGGGGTCACGACTGTGAGGGGAGAGACCCTCAACAAAGCAACAGAGCCCTCCTGAGGGATTTTCCTGAGGGAAGAAAGTGCAGAGAATCCTATCCAGAGGGGAATGAAGATGGTGTAAGCAGGATGAGAAAGTTTTCTTCAAGTATAACTGCGAGATGAATTTCAGCTGCAGGACTTCCCAGCAATTCCCGGTACCCTGCGGGTTACTCTGGGCCTGGGTCCGTGTTGGATTTTGGTTCCACACAGTGCCTCCCACACTCCTGATCAAACACTGAGTTGCTCTACGAGGCCCCTGATGCTGAATTTGATATCCAGAGACTCCCTGCTTTATCAGCACACCCACCCCCATCTCAGATCCTGGCGCTTCCTCCGGCTCCGCTGTTCCTGCCTGATTATCCCCCAATTTCCAAGTTTCCCCAGCTTTGGCATATTCCACCAGATAGCAACTTCCTGCTCCATATCTTAGCAGGTTCTGGTGCTGAGATTGTGGCGACCTGCACACCTTGTGTTTGTCAGCCACCAGCTCAGCGCTGCCCGCCCTGATTGATGGACTTTTATCTTGTGTAATTCGCCTTATCGCAACAGCTCTTCCTCTCCTCCTTTTCCAAGAGCAGGAAAGCCTGGCTGCTGCTCTCCCATTAAAATAAAGTTTATACATCCACCCAGGTGAGATGGGAATTTGGCCTTAACATCCTGTGCAAGTGCTGCGTGTTCTGATGTTCGGGGAGTGGATAAAAGTTTGGGCCTACCCAAAGTCCTTAAAGACTCCTCCTATTAAAACAAGGTTTACAGGGCTGGATCTGTGACCTGGAAGTGCTGAACTTACCCCATAACATTCCTGGAAGGCTTTGCCTTGTCTGTCCAGCTTGGATTTGTGAGTGCGTGTGCCTGTGTTAAACTCCTTCTTTTGCAAGCTGCTATTGCTAGTTTAGCTTTTTAAATCTGGTTTTATTGTGCTGTAAACCCCTTTCTCTCTTCTGGAAAGTAATTTCACTTCCCTCTGCACCAGAAATGTGGTAAGAAAACTTAAAACTATTAAGTAAAAAATTATAGAGAGTTTTGTTTGCCCCCAGGCTGGCTTTTTATTTTACCTCTGGAAGCTTTTGGCAATACCTGCGGCCTGGGAAGTGATGCTGGTTTTGCAAAGGCAGCTTTACAATTAAGCTGCTTTTCTTCATCAAATTCTGCTCTCGAGGACTTTCAGCATCTGCTGGCTCAGAGGAAAAGATTCTCAGTGAAAATCCCAATTTCAGAAGTACCTTCTAATCACAGCATGTGAGTTCTGATAGGATATTTCAGATTTTCACCCCAAACTCTGACCTGTGTTTCCAGAGATAATTAAGCTCAGTCTTAGCCTTAAACCAGCTGGGGAAGAAGGAGCAAACAGAAGGGATTTATCCAAAGTTCTGGCTACTCTGAGGTGGAAAAACGCCTCTTTAAAAACACTGAAAGTTGAAAAAGCCACAAGAATCCGTGGAGGAATAGCAGGAAAATTGTCCTCCCTTCCATTTCATGTTTATTTTATGGGTACTTTCCATGGCTGAATAAATTATAGGGCCTCTTACATCCTAAATGACAGTTTTTGGCTGGTTAAAGTGTTGCAGTTTTTCCTACAGGTTTTCAGGCTGCAACCTTGGGAAGTACCACAAGAGACCAGGGAAAATGGGAATAATTTGGTGAGTGGCACAAATCAAGTTCTGTCAAAAAATGGTAGTGGGTTTTATTTGCACCTAATGCTGTTTTTAAAATTAATATTATTGTATTTAATTTTATTATATAATTTTCCTTATTTTTCATTATTGTTTTATTATTCTTCTTCTACTATCATTATTATAATTATTCTCATTATTATTAATTCTCAGCAGAGAATCTGCTCCATTCACCAGATCAGGATTACCTTCTTTGTACAATACTTTTCCTTGCCTTTTTTCATTTTCAGCTCCAAGTTTTCAAGCCAGCTCCAGGTAAAACGTGGAATATTCATGAGGAAGTTGGTGTCAGCCACAGAGGACTGAGATAGAGCCACATTTAAGTCAATTAAAACTTGACCTGGACAGGTAATTAATGACTTTTTCATTGATGATAATGAAGGAAAGGTTAAAAAATATAAATACTGGAATACTTAACAACAACAACAAAACCAACAAAAAAGGAAACAAAACAAAAAAGCCAAACAAACAAAAAAAAGCAAAAAAGGAATTAAAGAAGAAAATCACCACCACAACCAAGTAAATCCAAGCAATATTTTGTATTTTTCGTATTAAAAGCCACTTACTTCAAATTGCTCACAGAAAATATTAATATGTGATTCAGCTCTCCTTAAATATCCATTTGGGCTGAATATAAAAAACAAGCCCCATGTTTTTTGAACGGTTTTTCTGCAGCAAAAAGCGTGTTTGGAACACTTGAAAATCTGCTTTTCTTCTTGTTCTGCCTCATTTATTTGTTGTATTCAGCCAAGCTTTCAGTCGTGCACTGCAAAGTGTCAGAAGTGGTTAAAGAACATTATTGATTCCAAAACTGCTGAAAGACAGAACAGGTTTGGGCTGAAGGGATCATTTTTTCCTGCATGGTGAAGGTTTCTCAGCCTCCGGTTTTGTTCCAGGGTGACTGGGTTGAAATGGGTTTTTAATGAGTTAAGGGAAGTGCTAAACAATAGGAGCAAAAAAGAGCAGATTTTATAAGATTTAAGAGCAAAAAGAGGGAGACTTTGTAAAATTTCAGAGCAAAAGGAGGCAGATTTTATGAGTTAATTCATAAATTAATTCAGGAAAAGTTTTCGGCTTGATCTGCAGGAATGACATGAAATGGTAGGGAAATCCAAGTTAAAACAGGCAGAATTATTGAGGTTAGCAAAGAGTTAATGGATTTGGAAAAGAAAAAAATGATTTGACAGTGCTAGGTACAAAACCAAACAAGGATTTTTGCCTATTTTAGTGCTGCTTGGAAAAAGCAAACAAAGGATTAAGTGGCTTTAAATTAGAGGATGAAAATAATACCTCAATTACTATTTGGGAATTTGGGAATCCATGAGAGGAGCTGTTGAAATCCAAAACAACTAAAAAAATTGATTTTAGTGCTGTCTGTGGCACAAAGAAGGGAAGTTTCTTGTACTTGTTGTGTTCCGTATTTTAGGAATTAGCAAAAGTAGAATTGATTCAAGGATATCCTTGTGGGAAATTTCCCAGATTTAGGTTGGAAACAGATCTGGAATCCCGGTGTCTAAAACCCAGCCCTGAATCTTGAAGTAGCAGATATTCTTGGGATCACAAAGAGTCATGAAATGGCTCCTTTTCCCTCATTTTCTGGTCTCATCCATCTCGTCCAGGAGCTGCCTCAACATCCTGACCAGCATTTTCCACCTGCACCAGGTTTTTTTTTGAATACAGTTCATGAAAGGCTGGAAAAGGGCTCTAAAACCAAGCCCAACCATCAGTTCACCAGCTAACCCTGTCCCCAAGAGCCACATCCTGAGCAGTTCCAGGGATGGGCATTCCACCCACTCCAATGCCTGAGCAACCTCGTAGTGGAGAAATCTTTCCTGATATTTAATCTAAACTCTCCACCTCAGTCTTGAGGAACATTTGGGAGAGATGCCCATTGGATCAAGCTTCTCCATGAAGCCACATGGTTATATCTGATGCAGGTGTGGGTATTTTTTACCCAATTTATTTTATTTTAAGATGGTTATTTTTATGAGAAAGCAAAGAGATCACATTTCTTGAGCTGTTCCACCTACTGCTCTTTAATCCAGGGATGGGAATTGATCCTGTGGTGGGATTGCTCCTCTGGCAATAATGGAAAAGTAGATTCCATGATTTCTGAGGGCTCCCCAACAGCTCTTGTGGACAACTCTGTGTGGC
Organism: Phylloscopus trochilus trochilus; assembly: GCA_016584745.2. Lineage (NCBI taxonomy): Eukaryota > Metazoa > Chordata > Aves > Passeriformes > Phylloscopidae > Phylloscopus > Phylloscopus trochilus. The sequence continues at coordinate 17,471,625 of WQNJ02000041.1, read as the reverse complement.
TTTGCTTACCTGGCTTCCAGACATAACAATAAGTCCTGGCTCATGTCTGGGTATTTCCTGCTCTTTCAGAGCTGTAATTCCTCATCCTGCATTTAAAAACTGGCTTTTCCCAGAGCCATTTCCTGGAGTGGCTGGGGTTGTGCTTTGCTACTTAAGATCAGCCCTTGAAAGAAATCAGGTTTAAACTTGAAGAGACAAATGCTTTGCTGAGGCACAGCAAGCTGAGATCTGACAGAGCCTTCAGCTGCTGTTTTCAGCCTCTTCTCAAAGTTTTTATGCTTCATCCTGTACCCTCCCTAGAGAGTTGGGAAAGCAAATATGGAAAATGCCACTGTGCTCTTTATAAATGTAGGCTTAGAAGTGTTTCAGACCCCGAAGTTTATCTGTCAGCATCAGGAAAAGCTGTGTTTCATACACTGGGTTTGATTTGTTTCTCAGTGACAGCTCTTGTTCAGATCATAAATTTGACTGGGTTGAGTGAATACTCTTTAATTTTGGTGAAATTTTGGGTTGTTTTACACGTTCCTGGTATTTTTTCCTAAGGGAGCAGCTGTTACAAAAACTTGATTGCCACGTGGAGTTTTCTCTTGGTGGCTTTGTTGCTTTTTTTCTGAATCACCTGATTTTAGAACAAGGGAAAGGAGACCAGAACTTCTGCCACTGATTATGTTCTCCTTGGCCTCTTGTCTCTTTTTTTTTTTTTTGCCAACCAAGTTCCAAAGGACTTTCAATCAATGAATTAAAGATGTGGGTGGTGTTGTCCTGTATCCCAGAAGATCCCTTGGGAATACGACTCCACCTGGAGGGCTCCGAGTCTGGGGAGAGCTCAGAGGGTTTGTATTGTGTAATGGAGCAAATCTAAATCTTTTATCACTGTGGAGGATTTCAAAGCTTGACATAAACAATGAAATGATGACAAGTTGAGCTTCCCCTGCCCCTTGCCCATGCAATCTCTAAGATATCCACGACATAAAGAACTGAGAGTCTTTGCTCTTGAGCTGCCTTTCCAAGGGGATTAATCTGATTTATTCCACTGAGTCTCTGAGTTGCCATTCAAAGACATCCCCTGTTTCGGGAGGGATGTGAAATTGTGGAAGGAATTTCACTGTGGTGTCTCCTCCCAGCTAAATCAACTCACCGAGTTATATTTAGCAGAGTGTGATGCTCCTGAGCTTGGGAACAAATCTGTCTGGGCTTTCAGGGGGGCTTGGGACTGATGAAAACTGATGCTCTGAATGCAATTTGTTTGGTTTTGTGCTCTCTGGCTTCATAAACTCTTGAAAATTGCTGTGAATACAGTCAGGCACAACGCAGCAGAACCAGAGGAAAGCATAAGCCTCTCCTCTGGATTTTCCAGTTCTGTGCACATTGTCTTTGAGATGCTCCTTTAAAATACGGATTTCTCATTGTATTCCTGTAACCCTCAAAACATGACAGGAAACCAGGGACTCTGAGGGCTTGTCACTCACATTTGGGACATCAGCAGGCCGAGGGAGAGGGGCCTAAAGGGTGAAGGTAAATATTTAGCTGCATAAAAAGAGGTGTTCTGACCCTTTGATGTGTCAGTCATTCATCCTGTCCACGGCAAAGGAACACACCTGACAAAAGGCTGAATTTTATTGTCCCACGTTGTTGCTGTCAGGTGCTCCTTAAATAACCTTTGGTGTTGCAGCTGCCAGGACTCAGCTGATAAAAGATGTTTGGATTCAGTTCATCAGCCCTTTTCTGGAGCCAGAGAAGTGAGGCAACACTTCATCTTCTCTGAAGGGTGGAAAGCAGAACTTAAAGCCTCCAGGTTTGGAGTGGTTTAATTACTGGGAAGTTGTTCCCTGCCCCATTTGGGGATAAAATCAGAAATCAGGGAATAGGGGACAGGATTTCTGGAATATTTGCTAAACTGTGTGGGGCTGGATCTCTTCTGGGATTGAGATATCATTCTAGAAAATAAGGGATACAATCTCCTCTGTAGCCTTGTGCTTCTTGGAAATTAAGGTGCATTTCTTGTCTTCTGTGGGCAGAACTGTCCTGCAGCTCTGAAAGAATGAAAGTGCTTTGAATACAGTTAGGTTTCAGGCTAAAAAAAAAACCCAGAAATGTATTAAAATGATGAGTAAAAATTATTCCTCCCCTCATTTCTGTCAAGGCTCCTTTTTGACATTTGGCTCTCTGATTATTTTCTGAAATTAAAAATAAAAAAAATCCATGTCCTGGTCTGCACAGCTTGGAGGTCACTTCTCCTTGGTGGGTTTGACGTTCCGGGCAAGAGCTGGAGCTTTGTGAGTATTAAAACACATCATGAGAATTAGATCAAGGTTTATTAAGCCTTTCAGAATCCCCTTCAATTGCCAGTGCAGATCAGGATGGACAAGCTCTACCTGGGGGTGCAATTTCTGTAATGGGCGTGGAGGAGGAAATCAATGACAACCTCTGGCTGTCCTCTGGCACCACCAACAAAGTCTCTGCCTTCCCCTCAGCATGCAAGACTCAGACTTTTATTAGGTAAGAGCTGCTTATCCCTTGGAACCTTTTATTTTGCTTTAGAAACTGCTTTAAACCCAGTTTCTCTGTTAATTGGGTTCTATCAACTGCTAGGGTGGAGTTGTGTTTCCTAGGAAGTACAAATAATATTTATTATTTTAATTATACAATTTAATGATGCAATGATACAATTTGAAATTGCATCTATTGTTATTTCCACAGATTTCCCTCGTGGCCACCTCCCTTTTTGATTGCAGGAATTTGTTTAATCTTCAAGAAACAATTCTGCAGGTAAATGATGGCAATCATAGCAAATGATTCTTCAGGACCAACTTCTGCTTTAGCTCCTGTAAATCCATGAACTGTCCTGGACACATTGGATGGTGGCCACCACAGTTTCTTAAAACTTTTAACCTCCAAACTGATTCCTCACCTGGTGATCTCCAGTGATTTAAAATACAAGTTATTTATGGGTGTTCAGTCTCACGTGATTAAGACCTGAAACCGATAAACTCTTCTAATCCCAAATTCAATTTGATATTATTGCTGAAAATTGCTTCCATTCTTTAAAGAAAGTCCTGAAAAAGTAGAATTGAATTCTGTAAGTGAGCTAAACAAGCGACAGAGCTGTTCTGGAAAAAAAAAAAAGGAGGAAAAGATCATTGGCCAAGCACAAATCAGAGGCTGCAGGGCTCCTGCTGGACTCGCTGTCCTCGTCAGTGATGCTTCCCCACTTTCCTCTGTGGGAAAGGAAGGACTGAGAGGATTTTAATCCTTTCCCTTCTGATCCCAGGGCACACTGGAAGAGGTTTCCCCAACCCTTTAACAGATAGTGTTTCTCCTTGCACTGAAATGCGTGCTCTGAACGCTCCCATGTGGAAATCCCATCTATTTCAGCAGGGCTCAGAGATCATTCCTTTGGTGAAGTCAACTGCTTTAAACAGCTGATGCTTTGATCTGACTGGCAGATGGGAGAGGGGCAAACAAGCATTTCCCAGCATTTCCCACCAGTTCTTACAGCAAGAATCAGGCACTGTCTGGGAACAGCAGATCGATTGCTCAGCCCGATGTATTTGCATAAATAACCCATTAAAAGTGCCTGTTTGTCTGGTTGTCTGTTTGTCTTCTCCCCTCCTCGATTCCCAAAACCAAACTAAATTTTAATGCATGCCTGAATTTAAAAAAAAAATTAAAAAATTAAAATATGGAGCAGTTAGAGTTATTATTTTGAGTAGATGGAGAAGCACTTGTGAATCTTGCATAGGTATTAATAAATAATGAGAATATTAAATGAGCAGTACCCTGTTCTCTTGTCTAATGTTCTGTTTGTTGTGCTGTACCTGCTGCTATAAATCATGCAGGACGCTCCTCCAGCTCCTGAGACACCCAGAAGAGGCTTTGGCTGGGTCATGAGTTTAGGAATTTGCTTTTTTTTGCCCGAAACATCTGGTTTACACGCTCGCCTTCACCCCAGGTGAGAAATGGCAGGAGGAAAACATCATTATCTTCGGAGCTGTGCTGGGTTATTTGCGCAGGAGCCGTGCCCTGTACAAATTATTGCATGCCCTGGTTGAAAAAGATGGATATTGCCAACTGCAGGGAGCTGGGAGCGCTGGAATGACACGCTCAGCAAAGGAAAAAAGTGTTTGTGGCAATAAAAATGTAAAGATTGGATTCTAACAGCTTCCCTGTGTGCAGAAGGGAGGCGAGGGATGGAGTTACAGTGGAATAATCCGGGGGGTTGGTTTGAGCAGAGGCCGTGAAAGTGGAATTTGAAGGGGCTCAGGGGAGTCGGGATCTCTGCTGCAGAGACTCGTGGAGAATGTGGGGGCTCAGGCCAGGTGCTTGCAGAAATGTCAAATGCAGCACTTTGTGGGTAAAGGAGAGGGCAGAGGTGGCCTTGCTGGGGGTGGCACTGGCAGGGAGGTGAAGCTGCTGCGCCCACAGGGTGAGCCCGAGGTGCCAAGGCAAGGGAGTCACTTGTAGGTCTGTCACCCTGCTCTTCTCTGTTCTTCTAAAGTTCTGTTTCAGCCTTCTGTGTTTGCATTTTTGTAATGGAGTTTCTCACTCACTTGCCATGTAAATAACGATTTTCGCCTTGTTCTTTGTTTTTCTAAAGTTTTTCTAAAGTTCCTTCAGCCTTTGTTTTTGAGATAAAGTTTCTCACATGCTTTTCACGTAAATAATAATTGTTGTGCATTCCTTTCTGCAGGAGGAGAGAATTGATGGACTGTTGGTTTGACCAGTGTGGTTGGAGAGCACAATTTTCATCCTCCAATCCACGGTCACTGTTGGAATTCTATAAATGTCGAGGTCTGTAAATAAACTGCCCCTTTTTTCTGCCTTGGACATCTCAGCATGTGAGGGTCATTTCTTTTGTGTCATATTGCAACATAGGTCAGTGATTGTGGGCTGACTGAGGCCAGTGGTTTGGAACTCTGAGAAACTTGTGTTAAAACAAATGGATTTCCCTTTTTGGGATAGTTAGAGGATGTATTTTGCTCTCTTCAGAGCCGTTTTTCAGAAAGAGGCAAGAAATTGCTGTCCTGTGACAAAACAAGAGCTGCCATACATCAAACAAGGTCCTTTGGTTTCCTTTCCTGATTGTTGGTTTCTGTTTTGGGGTTGCTGTGACCCCCACATACACCTAAAAGAATTCCTTGGAAGCTTTCTCTTCCCTGCGTGTGTTGTCTCAGCCACGATCCCAACATTCCCCAAATTTTGTGTTCCTTTGTTCCGTATTCCTTTGTTCCTCTCAGCCCTGGCACCACGAGGCCTCTGTCCCACAGGACCTGGCTCTGGGAGGAACTGGATATCCATGAAAACCTCTTTCATCCTGAATTGGGAAGAAAAGACTGGAGGGGAGTGGATTGCAAGAAGCTTGCACTGAAAGCAAAGGTAAGGGTTTCATTCCTTGTGGCTGAAATAATTAGTTGTGTTCCCCTTTACAGTCAGCTCCTCAAATTTCATTTTGGATCAAGCAAAACAAGCCAGGCTTTCAGTTGATATTATCTTTTAAATTGTGGTTCTTGATATCCTTGTATTTGCTCATTTCAAGTAATTTCAGGACACAACATAATAATGGAAAAAGTGCTCTTTTTGGCAGCTTTTACTGAACTTAATGTCTCTGTACTAAATTCAATTTAGGATTTACTCTACTTGGAGCACTTTGCACCCAGACTCTCACACTGTGGGAAACTTCTCATTTTGGTGGTACAGGTATTTCCCTTGTTAGCAGCAGCCCGTGGTTTTTATGTTTTGATGGAATGAATCAGTCTTGAGGCCAAAAATTCTGCTTTCAGGTCCCATTTCAGTTCCTGCCTAAGGAATAAATTTGCAGCTGCACAAAATGTAAAGCAGCAAGGCAATAGGAAAGGTTTTAATTCCCAGGAGCTGGAGGAGACGTGGCAGGGCAGCCTCGTGCCTGATTTTCAGATCTCAGCTGAAGGGCACCAGGGATCTGGAGCAAACTCAGAGCAGGGATAACTCAGGGAATGAGCACCTGCATCCTTTCTATTCCAAAATTCCCAGCATGTAAAATTCAAGCTGCTTTTTATACAACATTGTTTGTGGCAATCCCTCATCTGATGCAGACAAGGAATGGGAGGAGTGGAGATCACCCTGCTTGGTTCAAAGAGGTTTTCCTGAAATTCCCATTTATTAAATGGACACAAAGGCTATCTTGAAATTTGCAGTGGATCCCTTGCTGGTGCCATAGACTATTTCCTTCAGTTCTGCCCTTGTGCTTTTAATTCCCACTGCACCTCTCAGGAGCTTAAGAGGATAATTTGTCTCCAAAATTCAGGGAAAAATTAGAATAAACCATTAAAAGTTCATAATTTAGAAAGATGAAAACGTCAGGTGTAGAAAAAACTAAATCCAAATTATCCCTCCCTGCCCCCTCAAAATATCCCTTACTCTCCAACAGACAGAAACCAGATTCGAAAATTTTTGTTTGCCTTCAGAATCGTTTCAGTATTAATGAGAGTGTAATTGTATCTTTCAAATAATTTTTATTCCACGGTCAGAAAAGTCTTTTGGGTGTGAATTTCTCCCATTGGCAGCCTTTCCATCAGTGGGATCTTTTATAGGATTTCTCTCAGCCCTCAGCTGGGATGAGTGAGTCAATGTGTTTGCAGTTGGATGGGAGTGGGCAGGGAGAGCTGCAGGAAATGGGATGTGAAACATCCACAAGGAGAAACAGGGCTGGGGAAGGGACTACAAAACTCCACAGTTGCTCCTCTCAGACCCAAACACAGATTCCACACCACACTCCACAAATATCACAGCTGCCACAAGCTGTGGAAGCGAAGATTCCCACGTGGAGAGGTTCAGAATGAATTTCAGGAAAAATTTTCAAGCCCTGGCACAGCTGCCCAGGGCAGGGATAGAGTCCCTACCCCTGGAGGGATTTAAAAGTTGTGGAAATGTGGCTCTTGGGGACATGGGTTAGTGGTGGCCTTGGCAGTTCTGCTTCACTTGATGATCTTGGACGGCTTTCCTGACCTTAATGATTCCCATTCAGTGATGGAAAACAGCCCTGGACAGATTCCAGCCACGAGGAAAATCTCCTTTTGACAGTTGTGAGGATCTAAAATGGCAACAGAAATTTAAGGCCTTTAATAAAATGCTTTCCAAAGGACTTTTTGGGATTTTCATCCCAAGTTTGGACCCGGTGAGGCTTTGGGAGGTGGGAGCAGGAACAGAATTATTTTGAATAATTGGTTCACATGGAAATGATGAACAGCCTGGGAAATAATTTCTTCCTAAAACAAATCAGTGCAGAGTGTGAATTCAGAACACAGCAAAGATTGGTGGCTTTCCTTGGTTATGTGTTTAATTTGGTTTATTTTGCCAGAAATTTCTATACATGCATTTGAGGACAAAACTGTGCCTCTGGGAACTTCAGGTACAATGCAGAAATAAATAAATTTTTAAATGGAAAATAGTAAGAGTAATGCATCATTACTGACTACCCTGGTGCAAATTTATGGCAGTTTCATTTTTAGCCATTAATAAACAGGCTAAATATTAACATTAATTTCCCTGGGATATTGCTTATTATATTATTGACTTATTAATGAATAATGTTATTGAGTTGTATTCTGAACACCCAGCATGCCAAATGTGGTATTTAATTGTAAATTACTGCCTCATTGCTCCGTATTTTTAAACTACAAATAACATTTCACAGTTTTTGTGGTTTGTGTCTCATCCTTTGGCGTTTTCACCACCTATTTTTGAAAACTTTCTTTTGTGAGAACCCTGTTGCTCACTGCTTCACTCTAAATCAGGATTTTGATGAGACATGTAAGAACTAAAAATGGGAGGGTAAGAGTTTAATACTTCTTGAAATGCCGTGTAATGCTTGGAAGAATCCCATCACTTGTACCAGGAGCCTTCATGCATGATCCCAGGATGGTTTTTCATATGGGAAAAGTCAGGAATGGAATGGCTGCTTCATTCCAGGCACGTTGGCTTTTTGTGGAACGACAATCTGATTACCCCGGCTGCTAAAAGCGGGATTTTAACGTGCTGAACAAATTCACTTTTAATATTTCCCTATTTATATAAACGTATAGCACCTTAAAATATGGGATTTCCATTCGGGATTATGTTAATGGAAAAGTTCAGCTTCAGAGGCAACAGGATGGAAAAAGCCATCGGGTTTCAGCCTCTGCTTCAATTTGGGGATGTGTGAAACTCATCAAACTGGGGCACAGAATGAGCACCTGGAATATGAGCTGCAGGTTTGATCCTTGTGGGCCTGGAAAACAGGAGATTTAGTGTCGGGAGGTATTGAATTCTGAGCTCAAAAATTGATTCTGGATCTGCATAAGGGAGAGTCTAAAAGCAAATAAATCACCTGGAGGCCGGGTCTGTCAGCAGCTCTGCTGTCCTTGTGGGGTGACTGTCCCAATATGAGACAAAAGGAATGACACTCACACACTGAGATGTCCAAGGCAAAAAGGGGCAGTTTATTTACAGACCTTGACATTTATAGAATTCCAACAGTGACCATGGATTGGAGGAAGAAAATCTTCCTCTCCAACCACACTGGGCAACCCAGCAGTCCATCAACAGTCTCCTCCTTGTGAGAACAATGTAAACATGGTTAGATGGTTACAATAACAAGAAAGTTGTTTATGCAAAATGGTGTCTGACTCCATTGCAAAAGGTAAACCCAGAAGGCTGAAACAGAACTTTAGAAAAACTTCTTGAAGAGACAGAGGAAAACAGCAAAAAAACAGAAAACAAATCCCAGAATCATTGAGGTTGGAAAAGCCCTCCAAGGTCATCAAGTGTCACAATTCAACATGAAAGAAAACAACTCTCACACACTGAGATGTCCATGCAAACAAAGGGGCAGTTTATTTACAGACCTGGACATTTATAGAATTCCAGCAGTGACCATGGATTGGAGGAAGAAAATCTTCCTCTCCAACCACACTGGTCAACCCAACAACAGTCAACAGTCTCCTCCTTATGAGGAGAATGTAAATATGAAAGAACAGTTAAAATAACAATAGGTTGTTTCTGTGAAAATCTGTGAGAAACTCCATTGCAAAAAGTAAATCATCAGAGGGCTGAAGGAGCTTTAGAAAAACTTTAGAAGAACAGAGAAAAACGGGGTAACAGGGTGACCCTGCTCAGGTGGGGCTGTGGGATGGGTTTGTGGTCCTGCAGCAGTTCTCAGCTCTGGGTAGGAGTCCCCACACCACACGTCAGCTCTGTGCCTTTTATCCTCTCCTTCACTGCAGTGGGGAACAATGTGTGTGGAAAGGGAAGTGAGGGACTGAAATGGGAAGTGGTGAGATGGGATCAGGTGTGAGATTGGTCCCAGCCCAACACATGGGGTCTCAGCAAGGTCATGGAATGGTTTGGGTTGGAGGGGACATTAAAACCATCCAGTGCCATGGGCAGGGACACCTCCCACTGTTCCAGGCTGCTCCAAGCCCTGTCCAGCCTGGCCTTGGGCACTGCCAGGGATCCAGGGGCAGCCACAGCTTCTCTGGGAATTCTATTCCAGGGCTTCCCCCACCCTCCTAGCCAGGAATCCCTTCTCAGTATCCCATCTAACCCTGCCCTCTTTTAGTTAGAACTCTGGAAAGTTGACACAATTGACCCTTAGACTTCATCCACAGAATATTCTCAGGAGTGGAGATCCCAGTAGCAGGAATATTGGGGCAGCAAGAGAAGGAGGAGCAGTTTGTGGAGCTCAGACCTCAGTAATCTTCATTTTCTCCTTCTTCCTTCTGCAATGACAGAGCTGAGGTCGCTGGAGGAGCAGAAAGGAATAAAGAAGAAGGGGGGAAGGAGATGGTTGTAGTCATAAAAGTTGCAGGAGAGGCATGACTTGTTTTATTGATGTGAAATTCCCTGGATGCCCAAGCAACTTCACTTCTTAGGAGAAATCTCGGCGATGCTTCAAGGAGGGGACATTCTAAATGCAATGATCCATCTGTAAAGTGCTAAAAATACATTTCCTCTCTGGTGAGTTCTTTAACTTTGAGGTCTCTGGCTTTGGGAAATTCCGTTTGAAGCTCCTGTTGTCTGCACCACCTCCGTGAGAGGCCTGCTCCTTAATATTGGGGGATTTTCCATTTTGGTTTTCCATTTTGCAGGAAAGGTTGTTCCTGCTGTTCTGCCACTTCAGGATCTCTTTCCTCAGGCACACGGACATGGAAAAATGTGCTGACACAGCAAGGAGACCTGGCTGTTGTTGCAAAGGTGTTGGTGTTGTGAGACTTTATTGGAAATCTGGGAAAATTCGTGTCATCCCTGACTAAGATCTGTCCCCAAGGAGTACAGACTAACTCTGAGACAGACAGGGAACACAGAGCACCCCAAAGATGTTCAGAACATCTCCTCAGTGATTTCCTGCATTTCTCCAAACACCAGCATATTTTAGGATGCACTTTAACACTGCTTTTCCCCTCCAGAAAAAATGAGCTCCTTTTTTTTTTTTTTTTTTTTTTTTTTTTTTTTTTTTTTTTTCCCCCCAGGTAAGTTTTAGAAATCTCCTTGTTCTGATTTCCTGTATAAAAATAAATATCCCTATATTCTAATGACATCCCTTCCACAGAAATGGATACAGTGGCCCTTAGAGAGGATCCTTCTCTTTCAAGAAGCCTCAATTCCCTTTCTGAAGCCACTGGGACATCACGAGGGTAAAGTTACCTTTCAAGAAATCTTTCTCTTCAGGCTTCCCCCTGATGGGAGCCCTGTGCTGCTGAAAGGTGACAATTTAATCCTTAAACAAAGGTTTCTTGCTTGTCCCAGGTTCCTGCTGGCCCAGTCACAGCAGAGCCATTTCTAGCTGGGAAAATCTGACTTTTTTCTGTTGTTGCCTCCCCCTCTCCCACAAACATTATCTCCCAAACAGGAACTTCTCTTTCATTTTGCCATTATGGCAGCTCGAGGAGGTGTTTTTCATTTTATAACCACATCCCCGAGGACAGAGAGCCAATAGTGAGCCTGAATTCCCTAATGCAATTTCATTTGATATCCATACTCTCTTCTCCTTCTCTTGATGCAATCTAAAGTTGGAGATGGATAAAAGCTTCTCTGCAACAAGTTCATCTCCTGCCAGGGCAGGAGCTGTTCTCTGTAGTTTATTTCTGGTGTTTTGACCGATTTGTTATTTCAAAGTTTATTGTCTCTGTCTGTTAGGAAATAGAAGTTTCTCCTCCTATTAATCCTAAATTTTTGTTCTCCTTATTTCACTTTTTTCCTCCTTCTTCCCATTTCTATTTTCTTGCAGCTTGGAAGTAGAGAATGACATGCCTTTAAAACTTGCAGGGAAGAATCTTTCTGTGAAAAAAGCCCCACAAACTGAGGAAGCTTCATGTAAACTTTTCCTTCTAAATCTTTAGACCAGATAACTCTGGGTATGGAACACAAGATTGCTGGGGAAAGGAGCAGGTTGATGCTCCTGATGGCCCTGGAATTGCTCTAAGACCGTGTCTGGCTGAGGAATGGGAGAGAAACTCATCTGACAGCTGTTGGCCTCTCTGTGGGTTTTGTAGGGTTCTTTTTCCTTTTGGTTGTGTGTGACAAACATTTGCTGTCACTGTGGTTTCAGCGAGTTCCATGATCTGATGTAAAAGCATTTTGGGCAGCCCTGCTTGCTCCTTTCAGTGTCACTCACAGCTGTCAAAGCCACAGAGCAGGGACCAGCTGTGATCCTCCTGGGGAAAGGAGGTGTAGGAAAGGCCCCTGGCCTCCAGCCTTCATCCCAGTGCCCTTGGGAAGGAGCAGGGCTGCCTCAGGCTGATGGTGGAAATGGGAATGCACCAGAACCTCAGGCTGATGGTAGATATGGGAATCCACCAGAACCTCAGGCTGATGGTGGAAATGGGAATCCACCAGAACCTCAGGCTGATGGTGGATATGGGAATCCACCAGAACCTCAGGCTGATGGTGGAAATGGGAATCCACCAGAACCTCAGGCTGATGATGGACATGGGAATCCACCGGAACCTCAGGCTGATGGTGGATATGGGAATCCACCAGAACCTCAGGCTGATGGTGGATATGGGAATCCACCGGAACCTCAGGCTGATGATGGACATGGGAATCCACCAGAACCTCAGGCTGATGGTGGAAATGGGAATCCACCAGAACCTCAGGCTGATGGTGGATATGGGAATCCACCAGAACCTCAGGCTGATGGTGGAAATGGGAATCCACCAGAACCTCAGGCTGATGATGGACATGGGAATCCACCGGAACCTCAGGCTGATGGTGGATATGGGAATCCACCAGAACCTCAGGCTGATGGTGGATATGGGAATCCACCGGAACCTCAGGCTGATGATGGACATGGGAATCCACCAGAACCTCAGGCTGATGACGGACATGGGAATCCACCAGAACCTCAGGCTGATGGTGGATATGGGAATCCACCAGAACCTCAGGCTGATGGTGGACATGGGAATCCACCAGAACCTCAGGCTGATGATAGATATGGGAATCCACCAGAACCGTGGGGATGTGGCTGCTCCGGGAGGCAGGAACAGGTTAACAGGCACCGAGAGAGGGAGGGGGAAGAAACCAAAGCACAAAAGAAATTTCTCAGCCTCTCTGGCAGTCCTTTGGCTCCAGCCTCAGCTCTGCTTGGCCTCCCCCTCTCCCCAGTCTATTCATAGCGCTGTATTTAACACTCGTGTTTGCTTTGAAAACCCAAAGTACATCAAGGCTAAATAGAAGCATCTCGGGCGGCTCTTTGTTGTCTCTTACAAAGGCTGCAGCTGAGAGTCCTCACTCCCTGGCACCTCCAGACACTAATTACAGATGTCAAACGAGGTGTGGGCTGCCACCGCCACATCAGAGGAGAGTTTGCTTTGATGTCTCACACCTTCCCTCCGCCGACTGAAGTCGCTGCCAGAGGTGCAAGACATCCTAATCCCTCCCTCTCTCCCTGCCTGTTTTTCTCTGGAAAGCTTTCCAGTTAAAATATGGGAGTGAAGCAGCGTGCTGGTGCTTCCCTCCTTGCTTTGAGGGGCTGCTTTTGTCAAGTTTGTACCCTTCATCAACCATTTCTGGCCCAAGTCACCTCTGACCTGAGGTCAGATGCACCCACAGCTTTCACTTAAAGGCATTTTGCAATTTTAGTTCAATAGCAGCTCTGATAAATCTTTCTACTCTCGTGGAAGAGAAAACCTTGATGCTTAAGGTAAGCATCATGAATTTTTATTCATTAATTTTAAAAAAAAATATTATTTTCTATACAACTTCTGCAATGATCTCCCTGAAAGGAGGTCATGGTGAGGAGGGCTTCAGCCTCTTCTCCCAGTAAACCAGCCACTGGACAATGGGAAATGGGAATTGTGTCAGGGGAAGTTCAGGCTGTCAGGAAGATTTTTTTTTGCACTGGAAGAGTGGTTGAGCTTTGGAACAGGCTGCCCAGAGAAGTGATGGGGTCCCCACCCCTGGAAATGTTCAAGAGGTTGTAACTTTTCTCTCTGGTTTAGGGCAGGGTGGTGATCAGTCCAAGGTTGGACTTGATCTTGGAGGTCTTTTCCAGCTTTAATTTCATTTAATTTTATGACTCTGTGATGGATTTCTTTTGAGAACTAACAATGCTGGTGCTGCTGACATGGTGTTCAGAACACACTGAGATTCCCTTTGCTTTGTCCTTCCCTGTGTTCCTTCCCCCTGCTCCCTCCCTAATGTGTGATCAACACCCCAATTCCAGGGAGATTTTCTCATCCACCTGTTTGTGGGGACTAAAGGTCCAGGAACCCCAAGATCCCAGCTCATACATTCCTCCAGGAGGGACCATCCATTGAACCACTCTACACCTCTCTGCTCTTCTGTAAAATCACAGATAATAACTTGTATACAAAATATTTCTGCTTTGAATGTAACCAGAAGCAGGGATATAAAATATCCCCCTGCATCCGGAGAAAACTCTCTGTCCTGAGGAAGCCTTGGGGCCATCCATGTGGGATGTATTTATGGGAGGCTGGGTGCAAACCTTCAGGAAATGTGTCTTGTAGTAAACAGGTTTGAAAGAGACAGAGCTGCCACAATTTCAGCTTTGAGCAGTGAACACTGTAAATATAAATTGCCGTTATAAAATGCAGTAATTGTGATTTCCAGGAGTTTAACTTTCCTATTTTATCCTGCTGTTTATATCCAACCAAGAGCTGGAGTGATATAAAAATACATAGATTCACTCAAATGCTCACTAATACACTGTTTAATTCAAATTGTCCTTAAATAGCTTCCTAAATTCTATTTCATTTTGTTATTTTTGGATTTATTGCTGCTTTAGTTCATAAAGCTGCTGGATTCCAAAATCTGAATTACAGTCCCTCTCTTTTATTTTTTTTTTTTACTACAATAAGTTGTATACAAGTATTCTTGATTACTTTCGTTTAGTTCCTCGTGAAATAATAAAGTAGCAGCTTTTTATGCTCTATTTAAATTTTGAGTGCCAGCCAAGCCCCATCTCTCCCTGTTTTAGCATCCATTTAAAGTGAGTTCTGTAATCAGCTCTGCCCTGCACATCATAAAACCTCCCCTCGCTATCTGTGCTGATAACTCCAGAGATTTCCAGGCTGGGAAATTGTTGGTTATGCTTCCCTGGCTCTGCTTCCCCCCCCAAGAATCCAACCCTTAGGAAATTCATATTCCCTGATCCCGAGATTATAGAGATTCCAGGAGCAGATGGTTCTGTGGAATTTCCAAGGTCAGCACTCAAGGAGGCTGGAAAACTTTTGCTGAGTATTTACACGCTCCACAACCTCAATAACTTCTCTTCCTGATAAATTTATTTGGTTGATCTTGGGCTCGTTTTCTCTCTGAACGGTCTCTTACTTTTCAATAAAAGCCCTAAAAGGACAAGGTTTAGTTTTAAGTCCCAATATTAGTTCAGAACAAGACTCCTGTTGGTTTAAAAGGACCTCTCACCCTCCTTGGGGCTCCTCATGATGCCAATGTTTGTTCTTCTGGCAGCATTAGACCCAAACTTGGTACTACCTCCAGTTCAAGTCATATGAAGTAAAAATAAAGCAGAGGGACTTTAGACATCAAATTATGGCTGTGATGATTCAAAGGATGGGGTGAAAATTGCAGAACTCAAAGTAACCCCACCCAAAACCCCCTACAGGACAGGAAAAACTTGTTCCTCCTCAGCAATCTTCCCTCCCAACAAACAGCTGAGAAATTAAAAGCAAACAAACAGATGGAAAACTAAAATGCCCCATTCACACGTGCTACTTTTTTGGTTATATTCCCTGGTCAGCAAGGGGATGATGTTGCAAATGAAAAACGTGGATTATTGCTGTGAAAATAATCTTTGCAGAGGAGGCATCGAGGAACGGTGCTTAACTGGGGCTGTAAAATGGAAAGGCAGCAGCAGGGAGAAAACAGCACTGGGAGCTGGGTTATTATGCTCAGATTTGAACATTATCAAGGACTAAGATGCAAAATGTGATTTCTGAACATCTCCAGAAGCCTGTGCTCTTAAAATGGATTCATTTTAGGAGACACTCCAATGTCTGTATCCCCACAACGACTCACTAACCCTCTTATTATGCTTACATATTATTATTCAAAGTTTTATTCGTAACACACTTACTTTCCCTCTATTTTCTGAGATGCTTCCTGGTTAAAAATTGCCTCACTTTTAGTATTGCAGTTGACACTTTCATCTTTTTCTTTTTCCCCAAGCTTTGTCTTTTAAAGAACAGCTCACAATTTTGTCATCTGGCTGATGCCATAAAGCTGAACAGATATGAAGATCCTCCTCCTGATCTTTTTTTTTTTTTGCCCAGCAGCACTCGTAGCAAACATTTCTTCTCAAGGTCAGTTCCCTCCTTATTTAGATACCCAAACCTTGCAAATTCGCTCTTAACAGACCCTGATGTGGGGATTTTGATTGCTTTTCTCTCTGTTCCAGCACGGTTCTGCCCGGGCTTATCCACCTGAGGATTTGAAATCTCTTCCGAGGCACAGCAAGGACTAAACCTCCTCTGCAGGGAGAGGGTTAAAAATGCTCCGAGTCAGGGAGATTTGCTGGAGCTCCGTGGTTGCTGGCCGCCTGCTCTGAGTGTTCCTCTTGCTTGAGTTGGTTTCATCCTTTCCCTTTTGTGTGTTGTGTTTTTTTGTTTGAAGGGAAGGTCAGGCAGCCGCTGGTGTCCCCGCAGAGCAGGAGGGAGCTGCCGCGGGAGCGCGGCCCGAGCCGCCGAGGCCACCTGAAAGGGAGCTTCTGAGGGGAACAAAGGAAGCTGGAAGGAGCCAGAGGTTTCAGCCACAACCCTTTGGAAACAAGAGGTCAGATCAAGGTTTCAAATCATGTGTAGTTTTTCTCCTGGCTTTGATGGAAAGTTCTTTCTGAGCCCAGCCGGAAGAAAGGGCTGGGAGTGAGGGGAGGGTTTGCAGCAGCGCTGGTTTTTTCTGCCTTCTCATCGGGATTGCCCACCCTGCAATAGCCCCAGCCTCTTGCTTGGCTGCTCAGAAGTCTGTGGAGAGGAGAGTAAATTATCCCCTTCAGTGACAAATCGACTGTGTGGTCAAAGTGCGCAGACAGGAAATTAATTAGAGCGACTTCACCTACGAAGGTTTCCTCCTTCCTCCAGCCCGGGGAAGACTGAGGTGGAGCTGTCTGGGTCCTCACTTTGTGGAGCTCCACACGGTGCTTCGAGCACAGAAAATGTGGGGAGGTGAGGTTTTCTTTGGGCTGGGCACCTGTGCTGGTTTGAAAGCAAAACTAGTGAGACTCCCAGCCAGAGATACAATTTAATAGAAGAAGAGAGAAAAAAAAGGTGAAATAAATGGAATGATACAACCTAACACTCTGTTGGTCAGGGTGTTTGAAGCAGTCCGGAAATCCTCCTGGAGCGGCAGATGTGGTTCTGCTGGAGCAGAGATGATCCTGAGAGAGAAGGGTCCAGGGATGATGAGAAGGGTCCAGGGATAGTGAGAAGGGTCCAGTCTTCCTCCAGGAATCCAGATGAGATGTTCTTGTCAAAGCAGTGATTCCTGTAGAAATGTCTGGTAGCTCTTGTCTCCTCTGAGAGTCCAGTGGATAGAAGCTGCTTGTGAGGTCTCAAACCCTGGATTCTATCCAGGTGGGAATGCTTGGCTCCTCCCCCTGGGTGGAGCATCTCACAATGGGATGATCTCATTCTATGATCATGCAGTGGGTCCTTGATGGCCCATTAACCAGAGATAACTTCCTTGGGAAGGCATTGTTGGGCTCATTAACAGAAGATAAGGAAAACACTGCCCCACCTTGGCTCCAACGGCTCATGGGGATAGAATACAGACCTTGGGCACAATTTTACATTGGAACCTAGGACAGCACCCTAAGGGACTCCACAACACACGGGGAAGCAGCAGCACTTTTGAATCTCCAGGAGTAACACAATGGATGTGGAGAGAGACACCAAATAGTCCCTCTCTTCATCTGAAAATTCAAATCATGAGATCATGGAATGGTTTGGATTGGAAGAGATATTAGAGGTCTCTTTCCAAGCCCCTGCCAGGATTTGTTTCACCTGGTTTCATGTTTCTGATGAACTCGTTCATATTCTGGTGACCAGAGGTTGTGAAATGCATTCAGGTCTTCAGCCCTCATTTAGATTTACCCAAATTTAAAGTAGTTTCATGAGGTGTTTTCCCCTTTTCATGTCCTGTTTTCCTCCTAGACTTGCGTGCTTGGCTGAAGTTCATGAGGCTGTTGTAAGGACAGAAACGTAGAAGCTGTAGAAATTTTAAAAATCATTAATTATACATTTTAAGCAGAAAAAGCTCATAATCTGAATAAATAACTACTTCCCACCATAGGCAGGGACACCTCCCACTCTCCAAGGTGCTCCAAGCCCTGTGCCCCCTGGCCTTGGACATATCCAGGGATGGGTCAGTCCCTCCCCACCCTCACAGGGAACAATTTCTTTATATCCCATCTAACCCTGCTCTCCTGTGCTTTGAAGCCATTCTCACTTATCCTGTCATATAAAAAAAAAAAAAAAAAACAACAAAAAAAACCCAACCAAAATCTATGGGCCATTTGCAATTTCCATTTCTTTACCTTTTCTCCCTTATTTTTTTTGGCAGCACAGTTGCAGAAGGGTGATACTCTGACATTCTGCAAAGGACAGCAATTGAATTTTTTGCTGCTTCCAAATTGATTTGGGTTTCAAACATGACTCAACAGACATACAAATCTTACTTAAACTTGTCAGATCCAGAATAAAATGTATCAGTTGATATGGAGTGACATTTTTAACTGAGAGGTTTGATTTGCAAAAATGTTCTCAGTTCCAGCTTTTCTTTCCCCTCATGAACTGTAAAAGGAGTCGTTTTTGACATGTCCTTACATGTCTGAGTGGCCAACGATTGCCTTGATTGCCTTACCAGAGCAATAGATGGCATAATTAAATAATGAGGCTTTTAAATGTTTATATTTTGTAAATGCAAGGACAAGGCTTTAATTATTAAATTCAAATCAATAAAGAAAGCAGAGCGTCTGCATTACGAAATTCTGAAGGCTGACAATGTTCCCGGAATGAGGCTGGACTTGATCAAAACACAAAACTGAGACAAATTGTAAAAGAATTTTATAAAAAAAACCTGTGGACCAAGAGCTGATTGCTCTTGAACCAATGCAAGGTAAAAGGATTATCCCAGAATCTACTCAGACTTCCAAATCCATTCTGTTCACTGCCTGAGAATCCTGGAATAGTTTGGGTTGGAAGGGACTATTAAAGCCCATCCCATTCCACTCCCTCCATGGGCAGGGACACCTTCCCCTATCCCAGGCTGCTCCAAGCCCTGTCCAACCTGGCCTTGAATATTTCCAGGGTTGGAGCATCCCTGCCCTTTCTGGGCAAACCACTCCACCTTTTTCCCCACCCTCAAAGACTTGGTTTTTATTTTATCCAAAGTCAAGGCTATGGAGTCACCACCGGTGCTTTTTGTGATGGGTTTCTGGTCTGCACTGAGTTTATAAATTTTAATTAGTGAAGTTCAGTTGCAGCAGCACAGATCCATAACCCTGCTGAGGCTGATCGATGTCTGGGAGTGGTGGAAGGAGTGGGTTCAGTCCCCCACCAGCTTGGGGAAAATAAAATGCAAATCCATACGTCAGCACCAGGAATCTTGAGGAGAACTTGGTGTTATTAATGTCTAAAATGCCCCAAACCATGTGAATGAGCAGCAATGACCTGGTTCTATGGAAAAAAAAAAAACCCAAACTGTACAGAAAAACCTACTCGAGCTGTTTTAATTGATTGTTCAGTCACCTGCAAATGATGCCCCTGGCTATGAAATGCAAATTGGCCTCGAAATATTCTTGTTCCTGTGAGGAGAGAGAGGTCTGGTGTACTTGGAATCTCAATAAGCTTGGCTTGAGGAGTCTCTCCTCTGCACAGAGTTGTTTTTACAATTTGAATATATCACAGAATCACAGAATTAGATTGTTGTATAAAACATATATTTTAAATGTAGATGTATCACCTGCGTGTATCATTCCCTTGGTGTCCATGGCAGGAAAACTGTGAGACCAGAGGCAGGACTCTGCCACCATTTATTTTCCAGATTGTCCCCTCAAATCCTGGGATAGTTGCTGCATGCCTGAGCTTTTGGGGTATTTTCTCCAACCACATCTTAAGCTATCTAAATGATAATGTTTTTCTTTCCTCCTTTGAGAGACAATCTGACATTATAATCTAAACTCACAATCTAATATGTCACTGTCAAGGAGATGTTTCCCCTTAAGCTGTGCTCCCTTACGTTACCCTACATCATTTTTCCCCACTTCAGCTCATTCATCAAACATTTACGTGCAGTTTATGCACCTATTTCCTCATTACTTAGCCAAATTTTACACCCTTAACTCATCCTTCAGTCTTCAAGTGTTTACCCTCAAGGCTTATTGCAGCTCAGAATGGGATTTGATTGCTGGTGAAGAAGAGAGATTAATTTTTTTCTGATTTGTGTCACTGTAACTATATTAGAACATTACCTGTCTTATTTACCCAGTGTCAGTGCGTGGAGAATTATGAAAAAAAAAAAAAAAAAGTACAAAAATCGGTCTGTTGGGCTTGTGTTGCACTTTGGGCAGAAGTTGGTAATCTGAAGTGACATCCAGCTGAAAAGCAGCAAAGAGCAGTGGGCCAGAACTGCTGCGCCTTGGCAAAATCCTTCTTTGTACTCTGCTTATTGGAGAGGCAGGGGAGTAATTCTGATCTGTGGGGCAGAACCCAACAAAGTTCATAAATATGGATTTCTGAGGTGTGTGTGTGTGGACATGTGGATGGTAAAGAGAATTGGTGCTGCTTTGAGAGAGTGAGGCGAGCCCCACCCGAAAATAATAATCGGCGTTTTTTTCACACCTTTGAATTCATACTTCTGCTCTCCTCTTTCTTCGCTTGGGAAAGCAGAGCAAGCTCTGCATTTTGTTGCTGGAGAGCTGCTCCAAGGGCTCCGTTGGTGTGAATCCTCTGCTCTGCCTCTGTGCTCCTGCCCTGTTCCAGCTCTATTAGAGGAAATCTTTGTTATTGACCCCAGCAGCGTGTGAGCTGCCACGGGGCCGTGCTGAGCAACCCCATTTATTGATATTATTCATGCTGAGCAGCACCATTGATTGATATTATTCATCCTCTTGAACCAGGGGGGACTCCTGGGCAGCTGTCTGCTGAAGGAGGTGTGTCCAGCCCTTGGGCCCCGTGCTCTGGGTGTGCTCAGGGAAGGGAGAATGTGATTTCCTTGGAGCTCTGCAAATCTTTATTCCTGGCTGGGAACAAAGTGTTTTGGGGGGGAGTGGTGTGTGGGCCATCTGCCAGCGTTGGATGTGTTGCTGAAACCCCAGCCTGAGGCTCTGGGGCTGAAGGGAGGGAGCTTCTGTCAGTTCTTTCTGATTTTAAATATTTTTTTTTATTATTTTTTTTTCACTCGTGAGGCAGTTTTAATATTTCTCCAAGAATATCTGGTAGAAAGAGCTGGGAAGTGCATGATGGGGCCATAAAACATAATTTTTCAGGCAAGGGGAGATGCTTTCTCCCACAGGTGTTGTCCCTTTGCTGGGTTTCCCTTCCCACGTGTGTTATTCCACATTTTTTTTACCTCTGCCAGAATCCAGCAGCTCCCAGAGCCTTTTCCAGCCTACTTTGAAAGGCACCTTTCAAACTCTGCAGCAGCCAGAGACTTTTGGGTTGGTCACCATCCCCAAAGGTGCCAAACCCATCCCACTCCAGAGCCAAGCAAAGGCACTGCCCCTCTCCTCAAATATAAAGATTTCCTTCCATAAATGACCGAGGGAACAAGTGGCTGGAATTCACAGTCAAAAAAAACCCCAAAACAACACCAAACAAACAAAAACCAAAAAACCAAACCAAACCAACCAACCAAAAAACAACAAAAAACCCCCCAAAAACAACAAAAAACCCCCCCAAAACAACAACAAAAACCCAAAACCAAAACAAACCAACAAAAAAACAACAAAAATCCCAACCCCCAAAAACCAAACAAACAAAAAACCCAACAAAAACACCAAAAAAACCAACCCCACAAACAACAACAAAAAACCCAAACCCAGACAGTTTTCAATGATTAAAATAATAAAATCAATTTTCAATTGAGAGTAAAATCAATTTTCGATGACTGCTCTCATTAGAACTCTGAAACCCTGGCAAGGTGTTACCTGCATTTATTTATCCCTCTTCATTCCTCCTTGCAGCTGTTGCACCTTCTCATTGCCTCAGTGTTTTTTCCTTGGTGGCTCTGCTGTGGTTCAGTTTTGTGTTGCAGTTGCTCCCTGTGGTTTTAGGCTTTTTTCCTTCTTTTCTGTGCAGTTCCTCGTGCTGAAAAAAAAGCACCAGCTGCTTGCTCTGTGCTCACTCACCTGGGCTGAACGGGGAGAAATAAGGTTAAAAAAAGGGAAAGGTTGTAAAACTTCACAGGTGTGGTACTGAAACATCACCCCTGACAGCTGGAATCCAAATCTGGACGGTGCTGTGATTTATTTACTTATTTATGTGTTGATTTTCAAAGCAGGGACTGCCCTGCCAAGCTCCCAGCTGACTACAACTGTGACTTTCCCTCCCCAAAACCAGTAAATAAAAAGGAGAACGTGGTGTCAAGCACTGTCAGCCTTGTCCCATATAAATTTTAACACCACATTTAAAGAAAAAACCAAGAGGGATGCAGGTCTTTATGTTAAAAAACTGTGAGTTTAATTTCATGTTTTTGTTTTCCCCCACAGAAAAAGTTGTTGAGGAGAAAGAACAGAAGAACATTCTTCAGGGATGGGCAAGTAGGTGTCAGATGAATTTAGTCCCTCTTTTTTTATTATTATTATTTATTTAGAAGAGGATGAGTTAAACCTACCACAGAGCATTGGCTACAAACATTTTTTTTCTGGGATATCTTTAGGAAAAAGAAAAGCATTTAAAAGTAAGTGGGAATAAATTATAGCTGTAGTTTAGTGTTTCTATCTTTTAGAGGGGACTATAAACCATAAATAAATACATTTAAACAATTTCTAAGGTAATCACAGTAAAAGTTCAAAGATCCAGAAGTAACTGAGCTGCTTTTACATATTTGCACTTTGAGTTCAGATTTTTCATTTTTTTGAGCTAAAGTAGCCTTAAAGTTGTTCCTTTAGTACAAAGCTTTTTTTATGTATCTTTAGGTAAGATCTTTATCTTCTCAATTTGGAGGTTTTGATCCCTTGTAAAACACTGGCTGTAAATGAGAAAATATGGTCCTTTCAGTGGTGACCTGGGAAGGGAACTTTAAAATGCTCTGTTAAACTTCTGAGCCTGAAATTTCTAAAAAGAAAGATAAATAAGAGGGCTGGGGAGTGCAAATAAAAGAGTGAGAGGTTTATGCTGCTGGCTGCCAGGAATGCTGAATGCATCCAGGTTGGAGGGAAGGAACAGCAATAAAACACCAGGCTGCACATCCGTGAAGGGATTTCATGGGAAGTGGAGGGACTAATTGCTCTTGTCAGGCTTCAAACGTAAATGAAGGTGTTGTGGGGATGAATCCCAAAATCCCAGATTGGTTTGAGTTGGGAGGGACCTTAAAGCTCCCCCAGTGCCACCACTGCCATGGGCAAGGACACTTCCCACTGTCCCAGGCTGTTCCAAGTCCTATCCAGCCTGGCCTTGGGCACTGCCAGGGATCCAGGGGCAGCCACAGCTCCTCTGGGAATCCCATTCAGGGCTCCCAGGGAACAATTCCTTCCCAGTATCCCATCCAACCCTGCCCTCTGGCACTGGGAAACCATTCCCTGTGTCCTGGCTCTCCATGAACAATAAAACCTCATCAAAGAATCAATTCAGCAATGGCATCACTACCCAGCAAAACTGGGATATATCCCAGGGAACCTTCCATTCAATCATGAGACAACAGAAAATGAGAGATCCTGATGCCTCCTGCTCTAGGGCTGTGTCTTCAATTATCCAGATTTTGGTGTCTAGGGATGCCATTGGTGAACTGATTTTTTTTTTTTTTTTTTTTTTTTTTTGGATGGCGTTTTCTTGTTCATGGACAAGTGGGAATGGCTTCCCAGGGCAGGGCTGGATGGGATCTTGGAAAGGAATTGTTCCCTGTGAGGATGAGGAGGCCCTGGCACAGGGTGCCCAGAGAAGCTGTGGCTGCCCCTGGATCCCTGGCAGTGTCCAAGGCCAGGCTGGATGAGGCTTGGAGCAGCCTGGGACAGTGGGAGGTGTCCCTGCCCATGGCAGGGGGTGGCACTGGGTGATCCTTAAGGTCCCTTCCCACCCAAGCCATTCCACGATTTTTAGCTGCCCACTTTCAGTAACAAGATTAGGTCACGTTTCAAGCTATAGAAATCATTTTTTAGAAGCAATGGTTGCAAAAATTGAAATGTTTTGGTTTTGTGCCTTTAAAGGGATTTTTTTAAATTCCATCTCTTTAATTAAGAAGGGCAGAAAAATAGGAATTCTTCAGGGGAAAGCAAGAAGGTATGGTTTGATATTATAAAAGTGCTCAGAAATTTAGAAAGCTTAATAAAGTAACAAAGCAGAAAATATATTCCCTCTGTTCCCACTTATTTTCTTTATCTTCCACAGTCTTGGGACCCTCCAAAATTTCCAGGGAAGATGTAGGAACACTGAGGAAACTTTTCCTGGTTACCTGCAGTGCCTCAGCAGTGATCCGTGGCCCTGGGGGTCTGCAAATCATGGCCTGGGAGCAATAAAAGCTGCAGGATAACTCACTTAAAAGTTACTTTGTGGAAATGATGATTGCTGAGTCTTGCAGCAATATGCACGTGAATTGTCTCTTGACTTGGATTGAGTCAATTAAAGCTACTTAATTAGTGCTGTTAGTAATCATCTGCTAAAATTACAGGCGTTCTTTTGTGCCCGGGTTTGCCTGTTTTAATAACATTTTAAAACCATTTTAAAAAATGACCCTGGGCAGATGAACTTGGTTAAGCATTTTCTTTAAGTTGCCTTTGCACCAAAGGAGAATTTAAAAATATTTTAGTATCTTAGACTTCTCACAGCAATATCATTCCTACTTTTCTACGTTTTTGTGGTTCCTGCTTTGATTCCTTGTTGTCTCTCATGGTTAAATCTCCCAAACTCTGACACTTGCATGTGTTTTCCTTGGCTTTTTGTTTGTTTGTTTGTTTGTTTGTTTGTTTGTTTTCCCAATTAATTTATTAATCATGAAAGGCCATCAACTTTCCTTATGGGGAAATGTCATTTAATGCACCGGAGTGAACTCTCAGACTGCACTTTGCTTTTGCAATAATCTGTTCCCTCTTGGAAGGAGTTACAAGGAAAACTGATGGACCCAAATTAAGCATAAATCTTGGGGAGGGGAAAAAGGCAGTGGAAGAAGCTGAGGCTGTAAATTCTGGAAGAGCCATGCCCAAGGGACAACAGGCTCCAGACTGCCTGGGAAATGGGTGTTGCAATACGACACAAAAGAAATTACACTCATGCACTGGGATGTCCAAGGGAAAAAAGGGGCAGTTTATTTACAGACCTGGACATTTATAGAATTCCTACAGTGACCATGGATTGGAGGAGGAAAATTGTCCTCTCCAACCACAGTGGTCAACCCAACAGCCCATCAATTCTCTCCTCCTCCAGAAAGGAATGCAAAACAATCATTGTTTATATGAAAAGCGTGTGAAAAACTCCATTGCAAATAGTAAACAGAAAAAGCTGAAAAAACTTGAAAAAAACTTTAAAAAAAAACCAAAAAACCCCACCCAAAAAATAGATGGGAGGGATTTTGAATCATTACAGGAGATGCAGTCCTGTAACAAAGCTTTGGGATACTGATCCCTCTTCAGTTCTGTGAACGCCACAAAACGTTCTCTCACTTAGCAGGGGTTCTGTCACCGTAGCCAAAATCTCTCCCAAAACGTGAAATGTGATGCTAAGATTATGTCAACAAATCCAGGACAGAGGATAACTCTTCCTATGGAGTAACTGTATTATATCAGCAGCCATGAAAACCTTGGAAACACAAGATATTTGAAATCTCATTTGATCGAGATGATTTGTGCTAAAGCAATTCCAATCTGAATGTGGATATCCAGTGTGGCACCTGGAACGGCCCCACGTGGGCAATTTTTTCCCTGCTCAGGAGCTGATTCCCCAGCACACAAAGCTCTGGGATGGATGTGGCTCGTGTTTAGTTCTGGAGTTGGTTCTGCCCTGACAAATCCCTCTCATCTCGACTCTCGCTCGTATTTGTCGCACAAGCGGGAATCCAAAATATTGAGAGAATTATTTTCAAGCCAAGCTTTTGTTTTGACAGCATTGAAAAAAAAAAACCAAAAAAGAAAAAAACCAAAACCAGGGGAAAAGCAGAGATATTATCCTGTGACAATACATCCTTTTATACCTGAGAGGCATCGATTCACAGCAGAGCCATTTGCAGCTCTTCGCACGCCTCAAACATTGTTTACAAGAACAAGAAACCGCTGCCAGGCTGCTCTGTGAAATCCTGAGGATTTTTAATTTTTTTTTCCCCTCTAAAAATCATCCCATATTCAGGATGGGGTGGGTGGAAGGTGGCTTTGAACAATCTCTGTGCTCCTGCTTTGCAGGTCCTGTCAATAAAACCAGAGCAGATTTATGGACTGACTGCACAGCCCGGGAAAGGACTGGAATGCTCAGCAGGGAGTGAGATCACCAGAAAGGAGCCCAGGAACATCCAGTGCCCACAGGAGAGGACACAAGGTGCTCCAAAGGGGGGATAGGACAAGGAGGAATGGCCTTAAGATGTAGGAGGGGAGGTTTAGATGGGATTTTGGGAAGAAATGGATGGAATTCTCAGAGGAGCTGTGGCTGCCCCTGGATCCTTGGCAGTGTCCAAGGCCAGGTTGGACACTGGGGCTTGGAGCAGCCTGGGACAGTGGGAATTGTCCCTGCCCATGGCAGAAGGTGGAATTTGGTGATTCTGAAGCCCTTTCCAGCCCAAACCTTCTGTGATTTTGTGATTCTCTGTCCTTCAGGGAGGAGTTTTGGTTCCAGGAGTTCCTGTCATATTTGGTGTCAATTTGTTCAAAACCAAGACCCTTAAATCTTGCCCTGGGTGTGGAATTGTCCTCAGCTGGGGAGATTCTCCTCTCAGCAGGGGGAGGTGTGGATCCAGAGGAGCCAGGCTGAAGCCAGTAAGATATTTCAGGTTTATTTGGTCTTCAAACCCTACATCTGAATTTAAGTTCAGCTTCATTGCATAAACACATCCCAAACAAAACGTGCTTTAAATGAATCCAATTGCTCTCTAAATCCATATTTTTTTGGCGGGGGGTGTTAAGTACTTCTCAGTTTTAAATAATACAGAACCATAGAGAACGTGCCCCTTATGTTCAACTGGCTTTATCCATGCACGTGCATGACCTTGGAGAAAATGCCAGTAAATGTTTAATAACTCCACAGGCCAGCCTGAACTGTAAGAATTGTTCCAATACACGGATCAATAGCACTTGTTGGAACACTGATATTAAATAGAGAGCTGCCTCAGTAAGGAAAAAAACCACATCAACTTTCTATAAAAAGCTGTTTTTTAGAGGCAAAGTGAGCCATAGATCAAACTTTGACAAATTCTGCTGCTGTTGAATAGATTAATTTTTTGCTAAGAGCCCCTGTTCCACCTGTAAGAGGGAAAAGAAAGGAATTTGTGCTACAGAGACAAAGAGGTTTAGAAGGAGGTGGAGGGAGGCACAGCTCCAAACAGCAATGTTTTGATTCAGAAGCTGAAACACTGGTGCATCATAAATTGTAAAATGTGTTTATTTCTACTCAGTGATAATTCCTGTTTTAGGAGAAAAAGGCTTTCTTTTATATTTCTGACTATCTGGGGGAAAAAAAATCAAATCCTGCTGTCTTTTTGCAGACAAAATTCTATTAATTCGCAATTCTGTGAAATTTCACTTCTTCACAAAAAGGAAATAAATGGTAAAATATCAAAATTTGAAATTTCAGTGCCTCTCCTGCTGCTTTGTCCCAGCAGCACATGGTTGGAAGCCTTCAGCTGGCACATGGATATTCCAGGTCTTTGAGGAAAAAACTGGATGAGAGCAACTCTGACAGAGCCCAAAGGGATCCACAAATTGCCTGGAGTGGGACTGAAACTGCAAAGTTCCTGTTTTTCTTCATAGAATCCCAGAATGGTTTGGGTTGGAAGGGACCTTAAAGTTCATCCCTTTTCAGCCCCTGCCATGGCAGGGACACCTCCCACTGTCCCAGGCTGCTCCCAGCCCCAGTGTCCAACCTGGCCTTGGGCACTGCCAGGGATCCAGGGGCAGCCACAGCTGCTCTGGGCACCCTGTGCCAGGGCCTGCCCACCCTCCCAGGGAACAATTCCTCCCCAATCTCCCACCCATCCCTGTCCTCTGGCAGTGGGAAGCCATTCCCTGTGTCCTGTCCCCTCATCCCTTGTCAGTTGTCTTTCTCCATCTTCTCTGCAGCTCCTCCAGGCCACCCTGAGCTCACCCCAAAGCTTCTCCTCTCCAGGTGAACAACCCCAGCTCTGCCAGCCTTTCCTTCCAGCAGAGCTGCTCCATCCCTCTGATCATCCTGGAGCCTCTTCCAGGCTCTCTCCAGCAGCTCCAGGTCCTCCCTGTGCTGGGGACCCCTGAGCCTGGAGGCAGCTCTGCAGGTGGGGTGGGGGGGGTCTCAAAAATCAATTATCAAATTTTATCAATGATCAAAAGCATTTTGAAGTTTGATTGTCCTGGGTGGTGCCTTCCTGCGTGTTTGAGATGTAACCCCATAAAACGCTGTGTGTTCCCAATCCTGCTGAAAATGATGTCACACCACAGGACAATACATTCCAGATAATACCTGATATTAAATTATTCATCCCCTCCTGCATGATCCCATTGTCAGTGACCTCAGTGGGGCTTTGGCTGCTCTTTTGTGCTGCCTTCCTCCTCTTGTCACCGTGACACTTCCCGAGTGTCCCCGGCAAGTAGGGCAGCACCAAATGTTCTCTGTGAGGCAATTTTCACTCAACAGGTGAAACAATCAGCCTTTTCCCAGTAGTTTCCTGACGTGCCCTCCTCCACTCTTGTTCTGTTCTTTTTTTGTTTGGTTTTTTTTTTTTTAAAGTTTTACTTTAGCCCTCTGTGTTCGCTTTTTGCAACGGAGTTTTTCCATGCACTTTTCACGTAAACAATGATAGGTTTGCATTCTTTTCTGTAAGAAGAAAGAATTGGTGGACTGTTGGGTTGACCAGTGTGGTTGGAGAGGACAATTTTCTCCCTCCAATCCATGGTCACTGTTGGAATTCTATAAATGTCCAGGTCTGTAAGTAAACTCCCCCTTTTTTGCCTTGGACATCTCAGTGTGTGAGGGTCATTTCTTTTGCGTTGTATTGCGACACTCCCAAGTGAGATCAGTTGAAATCCCTCTTGTCCTGCTGCCCATCAGCTGTGGGAAATGGAATTATCTTCCTGCCTCTCTTTTGAAAACTTGGCCATCAGTCAATGCTGTTTCCACAGCAAATCCAACCTCAGGAGTCCCCAGAGCGCGGCAGCTAAGCACACGTAGCCAAAATCTCTCCCAAAATGTGAAATGTGATGCTAAGATTATGTCAACAAATCCAGGACAGAGGATAACTCTTCCCATGGAGTAACTGTATTATATCAGCAGCCATGAAAACCTTGGAAACACAAGATATTTGAAATCTCATTTGATTGAGATGATTCGTGCTAAAGCAATTTCTCCCAAAGAAATGCGGATCTAATTTGCCAACTGTGATTTGAAAGAAGAAATATATATATATATTGATTTTTTTTTTCTTTTTTGGCCCTCACAGGCTGGATTTTACTCCAGAGCAGGGCAGGAGACAGAGGATAAAATCCTCAATTCTTCTCCCATTGTTCACAGAAATTCTCTGTAAGAAGAGATGTTCCATTCCGTAGATGTGACATCCCCACACACCCTCAAATGTTTTATTTTTAAGCCCTGTATTACATTGTAATGTAATAATGTAATAATACAATACAGTGTTTTAATAAACACTATATAAACACTAAATTTAAGAGGAATTTAGTAAATTTTGGCGAGGTGTCCTCAAAGATGACTCCTCCCTTAAGGAGGTGTTTTGCAGATGGCACTGAAGCTGGAATCACTCCCTAAATTTGCTGTTGCAAACTCTCCACTTTCTCTGTTACAGGGCAGATAAACACAGGCTGAGGGGCTGTTTCCCTGCTGTTTTCTCATGGTGTTTTTTCCTCTGTTTGGATTCCATGATATGATATACGCAGCGAAATCAATAATTCTCACTTTTCGGGTTAAGGGCACAGCTGAATAAATAATTCATAAGTCATTGGATCAATGTGATTTCAGAGAACATCCACCAGCAGAGACCACTTTTCTCAGATACCCCCATTATTTGAAATTATCTGACAATTGTCTTGGGTAAATTTTTAAGTCCTTATATTGAGCAGAACTAATTTGAAATAAGCGCTCGCAATTTGTGCTGTGCTACCTCTTTGTGACCTGCCAGCTCTGAGTCACCTTGCGCTGCCTGATTGGATCAGCAGCAAATCCTTGATGAAAAAGCCTTTAAAAAAAAAAAAAAATAGAATTTGGGTTGGAAGGGACATGAAAACCCATCCAGCTCCACCCCTGCCATGGGCAGGGACACCTTCCATAGACCAGGTTGCTCCAGCCTGGCATTCCACACTTCCAGGGATGGGAAAACCACAACCTCCCTGACCTGTCCACACTTCCTTGAGTGGAAGAAATATCCACGCTGTTCAGAAAAGTGCAGCACTTCCTTTTTTTTATTTTTTAAGGTTTTTTTTTTTTTAAGGATAGATTGTCTGGAGTCGTAATCCCTTCTCCTTCCCTTTCTTTACTGGCACTGTGGAAACAATGGCTGCAAAGGTGATGGAAAAAAATCCATTTTCCTGCAGCCCCTTTTTAAGGATTCACTCTGGGCTGTGTAACACATTTATCTCCCAGTCCCACACGGTGCTCTGGGCACCAAGGGAAGGATTCTTGGCATTTTCAGGGAAAGTGGGAATATATTGAAAGGATGTTGGGACATGTTCGAGTGGCAGAGGTAACCCTGGTTGGTGCCTGAGATGTTTTGGTTTCTCTGAAACTCTTTTCCCAGAGAGTTTTCTGTCAACAAGAGACACATTTTCCTAATTGTAACCTTTGTTTACATTCCTTTCCCTAGGAGGGACTTCTTCTGGATGTCCCTCTGGATTGACCAATGTGATTGAAGAAATTTGTCTTTGTTTCACCCATTGAGTTGCTCTCTGTAGAACAGCATAAAAGGGAAGAAATTGCCAGAAATAAACACAGTCGTTGTCAGCCTTCTGAAGTCGGAGTCTGTGTCGCTGTGGTCTTTAACAGTGTCAGGCAGAGATTTCCTGCCAGGTGAAGCTCAGCGCCGTGTCTGCGCTGCTGAGTGGCAGAAATCAAAATGTTTTAATTCAGAAATTGAATGCAAAGGTGGAGGAACAGCAAAGAGAGAGATTAATCAAAACTTTCCTGGTGTTCAGGCTTCGCTTGCTGTTTCCGTGGTAGGTTTCTGGTATCTGCTTCCACACATAAGTCCTGTCCCTATCACATCTTTTGTGATAAGGGCTATCTCACCCGCTGAGAAACCAGCTGATAATGCCTTTCCCAGTCCATTTTATGGAGCATGGAGTCCAGTCCCATGAATTTCTCAGCCAGGTTTTCTATTTTAAATTGTTTCAGCTACAGGCTGGTTTGTTTCTAGCGCTATTAACAGCTTGTACATCTCTGAAATCTTATTTTTGTCATTTATTCTTCCAGGTCTGACCCCTGCCAGGATCACACTGGGACAGCAGCTCCTGTGTGCAGCTAAAAAAGACCCACTCATCAAATCAGTCTTCTTTGCTCATGTGCAGATCTACATTTTTCACTTCTCCCAAAACTCTTAAAATCTGGTTTTGCTACAATATTTACATGTAAAAGAGGAGCCAGGGTGCTGATGCACTCTGAGCACTTCATTATCCTCCTGGCCTTTATTTCCTTGCTTTCTGTGCTGCTATCATGTATTTTGTCTTCAGTTTCGGAGGCAAATTCCTGGCTGGGGGACTTCCCTAGGAAGAAATGTAATTCTTCGTGTCCCTGCTTCATGAACAGAGCTGCAGGCACTGTATTTATACAGATTATAGGTGATTTTATATGTCCTTACATAATGCATTCTAACAGATTTAAACTGGGGGAGCATTTTGTGCCTTCTGTGTGGGAGTTTCATCATCAAATCCTATTTATTTTTCAGATTTTGGCTCTAATTCCCATGAATCCCTTCACAAATGTCCTTTTCTCCACGGAATAATGTCAAACAATTTTTTCTGATTGCTGGGTATTGTTTCTCCTGGAACATGATGGATTCCTCTGAGGTAGGATTTGTCAAGTTTTTACATCTCCTTTTCTGGTCATGACTGAGAGCATTACAAGTGTTTGGATTTTTGGATGCTTTGTCCTGAAATCTTTCCTTATTAACAAACTCAGGGAGGTTTTGTTAAGTAGGCTGGGATAGAAGATAACTCATTTTGAACTCCTGAGTGCACTGAAATCTTGGCTATCTCAGGCTGCTCTATCCACAAATAGGTTTGTCAGTTATTTCAAGAGAAAAAATGATTTTTAAAGCAAAGCTGTGATGGTCAAGCATTAAGACGTCCCAGTGCAACAGCAAAAGGTTATTTTGAGAGAATATTGGACTCCCTGTTTGAAATAATTAATAAATCCTTGGAAAACTGTTTGTATAATCAGTCTGCAGCTACTCTTGGAAGACTCTGCTGCTCTAACTGCCCAGGGAGGGCTCTGCCCTGTAAATAAGATTTTACCATTCCTACATCTCCATTTCCAGTCTATAAAATCGAGGCTTCCCAGGGAGGAATGGCCCAGTTATCAACAGCTTCATTTTGCATAATTGGGTTTTCTGGTGCTGCAATAAGAACTGCCATTAAATCCTAACCAGGCTGACGAAGCACAGGAGTGAGAGTGCAGAGCAGAAGTGAATCCTGGAGCACTGACATCCCCAAAAAGCACCTCTGTGCAGCTGGTCAGCACTAAGACAGTGGGAAATGTTGTTATGCAGAGATGATCCAGATGTCCTGTGACTGGAACTGTTCCCACTGCGTTGTTTTGGGGGTGGATTTCAGTTCCTAGGCTGATGCAAAGCCACTGAAACTGCTCAAGTTCTCCGTGTGGGATGTGGGAATTAGACCCATGGCAGAGCAATATCCATAACCACTGAGTTAAACCAACTGCTTGGATAGTCAGGGTTGAATTTTGAATTCAAAGGATGAACTGTTTCTTTGGTCTACAGTTTCTTACTAGTTTAGGACTATGTATAAAACCAGTATATGTGTGTATATTAAACCAGTATAATCCAAATAATCTGTGTTCAACTGGTTTTACTCCCTCTATTGCCTGTTATGGCCGTGCCCTATAATTATGGGATGAATCCCAACAATTATATCATCTTGCTTCCCCAGAGCATGCTGTGTTTATTACAAACCTGCAGTTTCTCTGGTACTTTGAATATTTTTAACTTTTTCTTCAAATGCCCAGTTTTCAGATCATTTTATCTTCTCACTTTCCAACTGCAGTGATATTTCAGAGAGCAGTAATAACCTACATTTTAGAGTTTATCCATTTTCTCTCAGAAAACACGATTAAAAATCTGTTCTCTCAGTTCTGAAGACTTAATTTATTTGTCTTTCACAGGCAGATTATTTAAAGTCTTCTAATATTCAAATGTAAATAATCAAACCTAAGGCCTATTTGCTGTAGATCTTAAAACAAAATCTCTGTTCTTTAAATCTTTGTTTCCAAGAGAGAAAAGAACCTTATGCCAAAAAAAAAACCCAACCAAAAAACCCAAGGAAGAAATGAAAAATCATTTGCAGTTCATCTTTTGGATAAGACTATTACAAAGCTATTGGAAGCAAAAAGCCAACCTACAAAAAATGCACATTGTATTGCCTCAGATACAGAGGAATGAATTACAGGATTTGAGTCTTATTTATTTTCCAGAACTGCTTAAGAACATTCAATCCCGTGTTAAAAAGTAGTCACTTGCTTCTTTGTTCGTGGGTTTGTTGTTGAGGCGCTTGGGGGCTTTGGCTGGGTGGGATTTTTTTACTTAAACTTCAGCAAAGCAGAAGAGGAAAGTAGGGCACTGCAGCAGAGTGAGGGCTTCAGAGAGGAGAAAACAACCCCCAGGCGGCAGGGATGGGGCAGGGACAGGGATGGGGCAGGGATGGGGCAGGGACAGGGATGGGGCTGGGACAAGGATGGAGCAGGGACAGGGATGGGGCTGGGACAAGGATGGAGCTGTGATGATGCCTTGGGAAGGCTGAGCTGGAACAGAGACTGGGCAGAGCTGGAGAATAAAGCAGATATTTATTGAAAGGCCTTTAGGGTGCACCTTGGGCAGGACAGGGTCTGGCCAGGGCTCCACCCAAGGTGGACCCAAAATGGTCACAAAATGGGCAAATGGTCACCAGGTCTCACACTTTTGTAAGTTTTGGTCCATTTGCATTTTGGGGTTGCATTGTCCAATTCCAGCTCCAGGCTGTGAGGTCCCATCCTTCTTGTCCCTCCCTCCAGCCACCCTTGTTTGTGCTGCTGGGCTGAAAGTTGTCCTTGGTGTGCAGCAGGAACAGGATTTGTTTTGTGTCCCTGCTCTGTGCAGAGCTGAGTGACCCTGAATGTGAGGCTGAGAGCTGCACCCCTGGGCAGAACAGAACCTGAAAAACACCAAAGCTCAAACTGAAGGCATCAGTGACAGTGGTGGAGCTGTGTCAGGGCCAGTGTGCTCCCAGCCCTGGCTCTGCATGAGCAGTGCAGTTCCACAGCTCTGGAGAAGGTCACCCACACCCAGGACCTGCTGCCCAAGGTACCTCCTCACCCTTTGGGAACTCAGCCTCAGCCAGAGCCAGGGTGACCAGGGAAGGTCGAGCTGGCCTTAAGCAGGACACTGGTATCATTTAGTGTTTGTAGATAGTGGAAGCCTGGTCCTTCCACCCTGTGAAATGTTTTCCTCCACCTTAAATATGAGATTTTTAGGATTGGAATGTTTGAATTTCCATATGGATTACGGCCACCATAATGTTTCGGAGAACTCACTGAAGAGTAGTGCTGAATGTTCCTGTTCCATCTTGTTATTCCTTCCTTTTTTAGTGTTTGTTATCTTCAGAGTGGATGAAATCTTTGGAGAGGACCAGCACACGGGGGAGTTTGTTATCACTCTTTAACCC
This sequence comes from Phylloscopus trochilus trochilus, assembly GCA_016584745.2. Taxonomy (NCBI): domain Eukaryota; kingdom Metazoa; phylum Chordata; class Aves; order Passeriformes; family Phylloscopidae; genus Phylloscopus; species Phylloscopus trochilus. The sequence continues at coordinate 17,436,935 of WQNJ02000041.1, read as the reverse complement.
TGTGAAAACACCTCTGTTCTGAACAAAGCCACCTTGCCTTTGATGCCTGTGGGAGTCCTGGGGAGAACAGGAACGGGTGAGACAGCAGAGCAGAGCTGCTCCCTTTGGAAGTGTGAATCCATCAAAGAAAACCTTTGGACATTGTTTTAAATGCTGAAAACAAAGCCGAGTCCTGATGGGGCACGTTGTTTTCTGGAGTTAATCTGGCGAGTTCTCAGATCCTTGGTGGGAGAACAGAAATCCTTTCTCGAAATATTACTGTGGAGATGCTTCACTTTTACACCCCCCACAGTGGAGGATTCTTCTCACAAAATTCCACATCCCTGATGTTTGATAAAAGCAGGGATGCTGTGAGTGCCCACAGGTGAGGCAGCTCCAAATTTTGTTTTGCTTTTGGTTTTTTGGGTTTTTGTTTGTTTGCTTGTTTTGATTGGGGTTTTTGTTTGGTTTTTTTTTGGTTTTGGTTTTGTTTTTGCTTTTTTTTTTTTTTTTTTTTTTTTTTTGGTTTGGTTCAGTTTGATTTGGTTTGGTTTTTTTGGTTTTTTTTTTTGTGCACATGGAGTCCATCATTGTAAGAAGTTTGAGGGTTTTTTTTCAAGTATTGTGTCTTTGAATCATGATTAAATTAAAGACTGAACACGAGGATGTTGGTGAAGTAACCTATGGATAATGCAAGGATACTCATTCAGGTGCCTTACACAGGTCTGGCTGTGCCATCTCTGGAATTCAATTTGAAATCTTAACTTCACCTAGAATTTTTTACAGTAATATTATTGGCTACTATAAGCACAAGCTAATTTCACCGACAGCAAGAACCTTGGCTTCTCTATTTATTTCCTTTTATCTAATGCAAAGTATCTTTTGAAATAATCTTAGAAATTCCTTGTGTGAAGTAGCTCCTGGCAAAGACAAAACAAAGGTGCAGCTCTGTTACATTTAACAAGCAGAGAAATGCTTTACGAGAATAAAGAAATGATTAATGAATTTCTTACATTTTATTTTAAATGTGTCTAGTTATGAGGAGAAATAACAGGCTGACATTTTTATATTAAGTCAAAATCTATATTAAGTTTTAAATATATATATTATATTCATTTTCATGTGGAACTGGCTTTAAAATGATGCTTTAAATTCCTTGAGTTTAATTGTTGCTCTATGAATATTTGAATTTAGTCTCTGCTGGCAAGGCAGAGGTCCAGGACAGCGGTGATACAGCAGAGGTGACCCCGAAAGAGAGGGAAAAGCCAGCACAGAAGCTTTAACTACTTTCACAAGTTCAGACACATCTGCAAATAATTATTTTCAGCATCTTCCTGCTGCATCCAGATCTGTCAGATCGGCCTCTTCTCAGTTTGTGTGGAATCGCATCGTTCCTGCTCCGAGGTGAAGCCTCATTAGCCTTCACAAAACAATATCAACAGGAAATGTCTGGGATGATGGGACTGGAGAGGTGTAAAACTGCTGCTGGAAACACAGACACCTGACAAGCCATTAATGAGATCGTTAAGAACAGGCAAAAATTCAATTTCATCTGAAAAATACGAGACTTGTAAGATGCTGAAAAATACATCAAAAAGATGTAACATAGCTAAAAACGCTCAGGGAGTTTTGCATCCTAATGTGGGGCACTGACTGACACGCAAGTGAAGGAAAAATATCAATATTAAATCAAATGGAATGGCAGTCTGTAACTTCTCCCATCCCTGGGAATATTTCATGTGGGAATTGTACAAGTATCTCAGTGGAGGTGCACAAAAATCCCCTTAGGGAGACAGGGCTGCAGAGGCTGCAGGTTTGCTCATGTCCAAAGCTACAGCAAGAGTAAAAATGCAGCTTTGGCAAAGGTGTTCCTCAATGGATTTTGTCAGGGAATTATATTTTTGGAAATATTGCTGGAAGTGTTTGAGGCCAGGCTGGACAGGGCTTGGAGCAACCTGGTCTGTGGAAGGTCCCATGGCAGGGGTGGAACTGGGTGGGCCTCTAAGTTCCTTCAAACCCAAACCATTCTGGGAGATTTGTGATAAGATTTTATGAAGTTCTGAGGAAATTTATCAGCTTTAAATGATCTGGAGTGTGACAAAGGGATCTCCGGTGCAAAAGCTTTAGATCAATTAATTTCTCCTACAGAATCGTGGAAAAATCAGGGTTGGAAGAGATCTTAAAGCTCATCTCTTTCCAGCCCTGCACCGTGGGTGATTGCTGGTGCTCAGTGTGGAATTCCAGCTGGGGGGAAGGTGGGAATCAGCCCCTGTGCAGCTTGTTCCCATCCCAAGGAGCTCTGGATCCATCAGCCCCCGTTCGATGCCCGCCTTGTCCGTAATCCCTCGGCAGACTCCTGCAGCTAATCTTCCCATTGATTTTGGCTTAGGAACACCTGGAGCTGTTCAATCCCTAATAAAATCTGAGGAGCTCAGTTTTCGAGCCATTTAACTCATTTGGAGGCAGAGCTTATTTATTTTCTGAGGGGCAATCGAAGAGCTCTGCTCGTTCCTGAGTAAAGGTGTCGGAGGGACGAGTGAAAACCGAGCCGAAATCCATCCAACCACACCGAGCTCCAGCCCTGCAACTGCAATCTTTTGGGCTACCCTGTGTTTGCCTGATTTTTTTCCTCCTTTTCCTTCTCTTCTTGTTTGTTTTCCCAGTTTAACTTTGGAGGAAAAAAATCCATCTCTGATCCTGACCCTGACACCGCCATGATCAGTACTGCACCATGAATCCCGATGGATCCAGGCTGGAAGGAAAGCCAAACTTTCTGATTGCCTTTCCCATTGTTTTTCTGGTTTCCCCCTTCTGTTATTTTCTCCACCCTACTCCAGGTCCAGGTGTTTTGTCTGGGACTCCTGGCAGATTTGCTGAGGAGAAGCCAAGGTGAGACAAAGCAATAGGTGCAAACTTTGGGGGATCGTGTGTGCAGATGGGGTCACCCTCCTGTATCCCATGCCAGGTGCCTTGAAATCCTGGAAAGGCAGGAATGACCAAACAACAGAGGCAGTTCAACAGGAAAAAAAAAATCAAGGGACTTTTGTCTGGGTATAAATCATTACTGGGACAGGGAGAAAGCTGAGGTAAGGAAATGGAAAAAAAACATGGGGAGAGTTCACATTTCCAGATATTTATTTACCTTCATTTATGTTCTGTACCTTTAAATCATGCCAGTATTTTAGTAAAAATAATGTTTTATTTAATTGTAAGTCCCTTGCAGAAAGCCTCTATTGTTTCATTGCAGAGCTGATAAGCCCAAATCTCTGTCAGATAATGTCTCACTTTTCTATTTATTTAAATGATGAAAGATGGATGTTTTATGACTAAGATGATTTAATGACTTTTTCTTTTACGTTTTCTTAACCAGGATGACATTTAGACAGGGGAAAGGAAAAAAAAAGTCAGACCAGCCATCAATAAATGGTTTTATTGGTTAAATTTTAATGTTATTTTTAAGCAAATAATGAATTACTTTGACTAATAACTGCAGAGCCAGACATGATTCATTCCATAATTAGCTTGACAGTCACCATCAATCCTGTAGTTTTGTTCAGCTGATTATAAAATCTTGTCTCCTTTTCCCACATAACATCTTCCCAAGTTGCATCCCATGGAACGTGAGGTTCCTGAGGATTCTCCAAGCAAATCTTTGGCAATTACAGCTCTCCAGCCACTGGGGGTGAGCACCCAGCCCTGAGATTGAGCCTGGAGCCAAAATGTGGGGAATATTGGGAATGTTGACAGTCTGGGAGAGCTTTCAACCTGGATCAGGGCTGTTTTTGTAGGAGAGTTAAACCTGGAAGCTTCAGGTGGAGATCAGCCTCTCCTGGAGCCCAGCCAATGGTTGAGTGGTTGACCACAGGCCAGCAGCTCTGGGGCACTGAGGTGACATCACAGAACCTTTCATCACAGGTCTGAGGAGAAGAAATGCCCTTGGGTGAGAAGCTTTGGCATGTTCTAGGTCAGACAGGTGGGAGATTCCTCGAATGGAGAATCCAAATGAAGCTCTCCCACCTTTCAGCAAAACAACTCAGTATTGGCAAGACAAGAGAAGATGGCCCCAAGCTGTGCCAGGGGAGGTTCAGGCTGGAGGTCAGGAAGAATTTATTCATGGAAAGGGTGGTCAGGCATTGGAAAGGGGTTTGAAGTCTCCATCCCTGGAGGTGTCCAAGGAATGCCTGGATGTGACAACACTCAGTGCTCTGGGATCAGTCACAGGTTGGACTCCATGATCCTGGAGGACTTTTCCAACCTAAATAATTCTGTAATTCCATACCCAGCAATAATGTTAAAGATGTGAGAAGATGTGGGGATTTGTCTATTTGGGAAAATGATTGCAACTCTTCCATTAATTTATTTACTTTTATTTTATGAAAATACATCCACATCCACTGAGATGCTGCAACTCCTGCTGACAAAATGCATTTTCTCCCTTTGCTCAGGGAGAAATCCTTGGAACACTTGTGGATTTCTCAGAGTAGCCTGCAAAGTGTTTATCCTATAGATGTGTTAGGGAATAAACATCTATTTTCCAATTTTGAAAAAAAAAGAGTGCGAACTTATTGTTGTGTGATAATAGCATTTAACACCTGAATTTGGCAGCTGTGCTGCTGTTGGGAAGCCAACTCTCACCGCTCCCTCTGCGAGAAGAAACTCCTCTTGTATCAAGTGGTTCACAATCCTCACGGTGTTTTTATTCTGCACTTCACACTCGTGCTTGCTGACGGATTTAGAGCTTTGTGGAAGCAATAATTGTCCTGGAAATGCACCTGGCAGGCTTCCCCAGGAAGGAGCAGGAATTGCATTGCCTGAGGCCTTTCATTAACTGCTGAAACCTGTGGGAGCCTTGGGCACTGAGGATTCCAGGCTTTCTGTGCTGCCAGGCACTGACCCCCAAGCAAACCCTGCATTCCAGCTGAGGCCGTGGAGGAGGCTCCCAAAATTGAGTGACAGCACTGGGATTGTGGGTGTGGGGTTTGAACAGAAGTGTGTGACATCACAGGGTGCAAAACTCAGAGTTTAAGGGTTTAAAATACAGTAATATATAGAGAGCAAGGTGGAGGATTTAGGGCAGAGGCTGAGTCCTTCTTTTTCACCTTCTTCTCCATGGGTTTGGAGGATGTGTTGTAATTGGGTGAAAAAGTCCACGTTGCTGGCCACGGGTATCTGGTTATTGGGTTAAAAGTAAAAATAATACAGGTGTCATCTCGATATTGGATGATTTATGCTTAAAAGACCTTGGAAGAAGTTAGAGCCAGAGCCATTTCCTACCTTGTTAGCTGGAGCTCACAACTCGTGAGACTGTGCTGTAGATAAGAATTAATAAACGACTGACTCCCAACATGAAACTACATCTCCCAAGAATTAATCCCGGCTCTAACAGAAGACAAGAAGATAAAAACCCCACAGAAACTGATGGGAGGTGGTAGCAGGACTGCTGTGCCCTCCCAGGAATGCTGGGAGCCTGCTCCCCTCTCCACCCTCCCTGGAGCTCTGTGGGACCTGCTGCAAACGACTCACAAAGGTTTGGTGACAAAGCTGCATGGTCCCAGCGTGGTGTGAGCCCCATGAAGGTGTGTCAAGCCCTGAGGGTGTCCACCAACCTCCCAGAAATGGCTTAAAAATAATTAACGAGGCGGCCTGATCACAGGTGCTTTGAAAAAACAAAAAGGTTTGATTAAAGAAGAAAACAACAAACTATAGAGAACAAAAGAATAAAAGCCATGCATGGTGCAGGCTGCTAAGAAACCCCAAAAAAGCCTGGAGAATCTCCATGCTCTTTTTCAAGTACTCAGTGATTTAGGAAGGGTTTTTGGCAAGCTGCCCAATGGAAAACAGCCCTACTGAGGTTCATTTCAAAGATCCAACAGGTGCCTTTGTGCTGGCGCTGGGCTGATTACGGTGAGAGAAGCACAGAAGTTTCTGGTTCTTCTTCCTTTAAAGTTCTGGGGTGAAACTGAAACTCTTTTCCCAGTATGGAAACACCTGCTCAGGTGTGGGGGTGCATCATAAGAGTCTGGAATGGCAGGACACGGGGAATGGCCTCAGGCTGGCAGAGTGGAGGTTTAGATGGGATATTGGGAGGGAATTCTTCCCTGTGAGGGAGGTGAGAGCACAGGGTGCCCAGAGAAGCTGTGGCTGCCCCATCCCTGCCCCATCCCAGGCTGGATGAGGTTTGGAACATCTTGGTCCATGGAAGGCAATTCCATGATGACCTAAGAAATCTGGGATGTCCTTTGGTGCAGAGGAGAGTCCAGAGAGGCTGAGCTGATCCATCTCCATGGAAGGATGGCTGGGATGGCATCCATCCTGCAGCACTTCCCATTCTTTGTCGGGAGAGAAGCTGTCAGGACAGACTTGTGCAGTGGGAAGGACATTCAGCTGGGTTTTGGGGCTGCTTTATTTTTATTTTGTGCAGTGGTTGTTGTCGTTGTATTGCCTTTTTTTTTTTTTAATGATTTCAAACTGTCTCTTTTCTCTCAAAACCATAAAATCCCTCCTCATGAATTCATGGAAAGACGTTTCAGGAATCGAATGCCACGGGGTCATGTTCTGGCTGTTAATATTCATGCTTAAGCCTGGATTTGGAGATGCCTCCTAAAATAAAACCAGAAAACTGCACTTTTGGAAGAGCTGTTAATAATACAGAAGGAGTAAAAGCCATCCCACTTGAGTTATTGATATGGAAAGTTCCTACCTGAAGAAATATTTCTGAGGAAATTCAAAGTTCCTGGAAGAAATCATAAGTAGGTGATATTTAGATTTATTGTTGGTTGTGTGGAATTGATACCTAAGAAACTAAAAAACGTTATCTGTGCAATCATCAGATCTTTTTGAAGTGAAGAGAGATTGGATAGAAGTCAATGGGAGGACAAAAATAGAATTATTATGTAAAATTGTTTTGGAAGGAAAATGAAGTGCTTTTCCATCCGAGACATCCCAGTTTGTTCCGTTCACTGTGGTTCTCTTTCCTCTGCAAAAAAAAAAAAAATCTGATTATATTCCTTATGCCTGTTTTCACTCACGGAAGGTAATTTTAGGAAATTAATTTCCCTCATTAGGTTGTATAACTCAATACTAATTTACTGAAATGATCTTAGAAAGGAGAGGTAGGCTCATCTTTAGATATTAAAGTGTTTCAGTAAGAATCCCTGGAACTTTATTATTTCTGTCAGCTTGGGGAATTTGGTTAAGGTCTGGTTTGAAGGATGGGCTATGAAATCCCTAATAAACATCTCTGCCCTGGAACACTTAAATGTTTTAAGGCTGCTCTGATATTCCTCTCACAGATGTGCTACTGAATGAATCAAAACTGAGCTTATACCCTTAGGTTAGGCCCTGTCTCAAGCTCAGACTAAAAGTCCTTATTCAGGGAAATAATTTATGAAATATAATTTGTCCTGAAGTGCTTCTGAAACCTCTATCCCTGTAACTAAAGTGTAAGTAAATAATAAAACCCCAGGATTAATCCAGATGGTCTTTTTGGTAATTTGATATTTTTTTCAGAAGGAAATAAACAAGAGAAATTACACTTGGGTTTTTTGGGAGTGGATCTTGCTTAGTAAAGCCATGTACATTAAATTATAATATAATTACTTGTGTGTGGAAAATATAGATATTCCAAAAGCTGGTTCAGGCAGTAAAACTGTAGTAAATTAAAACAGAAATAGGAATTCATAATTTATTCAAGCCAGCAATACCAAATCCATTCCCTCCTTAAATCTCAGTAAAAAAACAGGTTTTCCATGACAACATAACAAAAAAAAAAACCCCACCATAAAACCAGATATTATCACCACTATAAGGCAGGGGAATGACAGGTTAAAACTTGAGGTCTAAAAGTCAATTTCAAAGTGCAGAAGTTGATTAATGATCTTAAAATACAGGAAATAATGACAAAGCTTCAAGAAAAGCAGGTTTTGCTAAATATGATTTTCAGTGGAAGAAACCAAGCCACAAGTGGAGAGCAGAACATTAAATAAATATAAGCGAGGAGAACTGGGAATAGAAAAAAGTGCAAGACAAGTTGGTGTGTTCCATAAAACATGAACAAATGCTTAGCAACATTTTACAGTTAAAAAGAGGGATTTTGTTGAGCATGTACAGGTGAAGGGATGTCTGTCCCTGTGCATTTGGAAATCTGCAGCGCAGATGGGCAATACATTTATGTATTTGTTACATCCATGCACAAATACATTTGTATATGGACAAAAAATACCTCCCAAACTCAACCTGTGAGACAGAAAAAATGAAATAAACAAACAGAGAATGTTGGGGTTTTAAAATCCCAACATTCTCTGTTTGTTTATTCCTTTTTTTTGGGATTTCTTTTGTTTAGCTGGACCACGATTTTAACCAAAGGGTTTTTTTTAGTGGTATTTTGAGTGATTCTGTCGCTGCCTCATTGTTAATCTTCAATCTGGGCTGAAAAGCTCAAATAAAAAGAACGTTTTGCATATTTGCTGCTTTAAGTAACACATCCAGCTTCCTTCTAACCTCTTGCCTTGCTTTTGGCTGCTTCATAAATACATAAAAGCTTGCCTTGAACATTTTAGCAGTTGTTAAAGCAGCCAGAGAGATAAAAGAAAGTTAAAGGACACGCAGAGATTAAATTACGGCGTTTCCCAGCATTTGGATGACAAAGTTTGACCATTGTGAGGAATAAATCAATTTGCAGGCACTGTGGCCAGGGAGCTGAGGCTGGAGCTGAAACTGCTCCCCTGGGAAATGTGCTCAGAGATAAAAGGAGTCATATTTCTTATTTTGTGTGGAGAAATGTGGAAGGGTTTTTTTTTTTGAGACCAGGAGATATGCAAAATTTTGCCAGGAAAATGAGAAGGGAGAAGAGAACGTGTATTTTAGTTCTATAATCTCCCAGTTACCATTCTAAAGATATTTCCCATTATTTAGAATTTAAAGTGAAATATGTACATCAGTGACAAAAATTTGGTTATTTAGAAATTAGGACAAAGTTTCGTATTTATTGGTCTTCTGTATTTTAATTTTAAAGGAATTATGGGTTCCTAATGAAGAGTCCCACAATTAATGATTGGAATTGATGATCTTAGAGTTAATGATTCTATGAAATGAGGAGCACCATGAGAAGCTGAGGGACGTCCCCTGGTTCTATTGGAACCAAGAGCAAATGTCATGGACTGCTGTGGAACTTCTGTTTGTTGTCCAAGGTCCCAAAGTTTCCCTGGAAGGAACTCTGGAGACTCTCCTGGAAGGAGTCCTGGAGAAGGTTTGGAGAGATGGTGAGTGCTTTACAATGTTGAGTGGAAATTTTCTTCTTTTTTTATCCCCTTATGTTTAGTCCTTCCCTTTTTATTCACCAAGAATCCCTAAACAATTGCAGATTGCAGATATTCCTAATCCTCCTCAGAGCCATTTCTTGCCCTTATCAAGATTTTGTCACAAAAAAATGAAGAGTTTAATCCACCATAACCACATCTCAAATGGCAACCACTCCATCTCCTCAGACTTTGGATCAACCACTTCATGTCCTCAACCTTTGGAGCAACCACTCCATCTCCTCAACCTTTGGAGCAACCACTTCATGTCCTCAACCTTTGGATCAACCACTTCATGTCCTCAACCTTTGGAACAACCACTCCATCTCCTCAACCTTTGGAACAACCACTCCATCTCCTCAACCTTTGGAGCATTCTGTGATGGGGTGAACTGGAGATTCTCCCCTCCTGCAGCCCCAGCAGCCTGGAAGGAGGGGAAACAGGGATGGAAATCCAGCATTTAAAAGTTCAGTGTGGTTAGTCAGGCTGGGGGCTCAATCAGGCACGAAGATTTATTTTCTGTGTGCTTCATCATCATGAATCAAACCTGGAAAAGACCAAATTTGGGAACGGCACAAATCAATTTGTGTGGTTCTGGCTGTAACCAGAGAGACAAAAAGCAAGGGGGGGCCTTTTTTTATCCTGCTTTCCATTTCAGCTGAGTGTGCTGCTAATTGAAACCCACCTCCTGAGCTCCAGCTGGAGCTGTTCCAGATGGGAACAGGGGGAGCCAAGGCAATGTCTGCTCGGATTTGTAAAGCTTTAACCTGCCTCAGACAGCACATGAGTCCTTTCATAGCACACGATCCATGGGAGCACTTACAAATGAATTTCCACGTGTTAGAGCGCTCTTCCAGCCTGGTGGAGGAGCCTGAATAAAGTCTGGATAAAGGAATCTGGGAAGGGGAAAGGAAAGGAAAGGAAAGGAAAGGAAAGGAAAGGAAAGGAAAGGAAAGGAAAGGAAAGGAAAGGAAAGGAAAGGAAAGGAAAGGAAAGGAAAGGAAAGGAAAGGAAAGGAAAGGAAAGGAAAGGAAAGGAAAGGAAAGGAAAGGAAAGGAAAGGAAAGGAAAGGAAAGGAAAGGAAAGGAAAGGAAAGGAAAGGAAAGGAAAGGAAAGCTCTGGGAAAAGGAGCCACCACTCTCCTCCCAATGGCAGCACAGATTTGCTTCTCTTCTTGGGATAGATCCCTGTACTCCTCTGAGAATAAGATTTGGTGATTCCATAGGCTGCTCCTCTCTGATATCACAGAATTCCAGCATGGTTTGTGTTGGAAGGGACTTTAAAGTTCATCCCATTCCACCCTTGCCATGGGCAGGGACACCTCCCACTGTCCCAGGCTGCTCCAAGCCCTGTCCAGCCTGGCCTTGGGCACTGCCAGGGATCCAGGGGCAGCCACAGAGGCTCTGGGAAACCTGAAATGTTAGCATAAGAACTGTTTGATCCCTGATTCAGAGAGAGTTTTTGGGGTAAATCGTGGTGCTCAGAGTAAGAGGTTTAGAAGCCAATGTCCTTGGCATCTCAGTCTAAACACTAACAGCACAAAACATCAAAGTTATACCCCAAAAAGCTGTCTGGCTGCTATTTCTAAAAACCCACTGAAACATTCTGACTTTCAGTTCTACAAATACTTCTCTCCTGATGTGTACATGGAGTTCATTAGCGACTGTCTGGGAGTAAAACCTTGAATATTTATCCATAGCCTAAAGCCCAGTAGTCACATTCAGTGAAATCATCTCGTAACTGTGCGCTGGTCGTGGTTGCCCAGATAATTGGGAGAGATGGTAAAACACTTAAGTGCTTCTAGTGAGCTTTGTGTCAAAGTTATTTCGTCAGGAATTTGTCTTTGGTGTTGCTACAGACACGACTGAAGCCCCTTTTTAGAGCACAGCCCTCATTTCATCAGAGATGAAGAAATCTCTCTGATCATCCCCCTCTGAGAGGAGGTTTCCTGGGTTAATTGGACAAACAATGACATTCTGAAAAATTTAAGGGTTTGGCCATTCCAAAAATATTCTGAGGATATTTTGTTTCCGCAGCTTGACCTAAAAAGTGCTTAACTTGCTGTGCTGCCATGTCATTTCTTTGGGAATTTTTAGTGCAGTTTGGATGCTCTGGATGTCTGATTCCAGCATGGCCTGTCAGTGCTCCAGGAGAGGGGTATTATTTTCTCTCCCCAAACCATTTCCAGTTTAATTAAAGAAAACCAGCTTACACTTCCAGCAGGAAAACCATCGATACTCAAAATCAGGGAAATTCCTATTCATGCTCCACTTAAGACTTCCAGTCCTAATGGGAGCTGCAGTGGCACAAAATGAAAATTATTCCATTTATTCTGGATAATTTCAGAAACAATCCACTCAGCATGTTTAAGTATGTTTAAAAGAAGGTAATTTCAAAAGCAGAACTCCCTCCGAGCAAAATATTGTTCGGTGCAAGATGATCCTGCTTGGGTGGAGCCTTGTGGGTGTCTTAGAAATGTTACCGTCCCAAGATGTTTACAATTTCTTCATCAGGTGGTTTTCATGTCTGGAAGAGGCGTGTGACACTTATTTTTAGGTTCTGTCCTTTTCTTTCTCTCCTTGCAGCTCCCCCAATATCGGTGTTTCCTTAGAAACCCTGGCTGTCAGCTGGCATCATCAAAATCCGAGATGACACCGAGCTGGCTTTTTGGGGGAGGTGATCCTTGTGCAAACAACGTGTTTTCTATTGCTGGCAAAACTCTTGGCTTTCATCCTCGTCCTGAAGACAATGATTTCAGTCAAGGTTTAGGAGAGGGAGGGGCCCTTCTGTGCTCCCCTTTGCATTCCTGCTTGGGAAGGAGGATTACTCCGAGGAAAAGCTCATTGCTATGCAGAGGTAGAACCCTTTTTTAAGCCCTAGGTTGATGCTGGATGGATGTGTTGTCATGAGAGCTGCATGCTGGGCTTGCATAACTCTTTGGAGGTGTTTATGTACGAGCTCTCCCAAGGGTGATGTTTTATCAAACCTTATTACAAAAGTGCTCTTCTCCGCAAGCCACCGAATGCTTCGGCAGCATTAAAATGCAGAGTTGTGTCTGGTCAAAGATAAGCAGAGGCTGTGTTTCATATTCATGGGGGAGATAGCTACAGGAAATTTCCAGAAGATTTTATGGGAGCTGCAGCTGTCCTGTGCTGTGGTCACCTACAGGGACCTGTGCTAGAATCCCAGAATGGTTTGGGTTGGAAGGGAATTTAAGCTCATCCAGTTCCACCCCCTGCCTGTTCCACACCTTCCACTATCCCAGGCTGCTCCAAGCCCTGTCCAACCTGACCTTGGACACTGCCAGGGATCCAGAAACCCCTGCTGCATCCAGGAACCCCTGCCACATCCAGGGATTTCTGCTGCATCTTTTAGTTCTTCCTCTGACAAGAAATGCAGATCAGAAGGAATCAGAGAGAAATACTTGAGGAAAGGTCACTCTGCTGAGCTGCTTTGAAACTCAGATAAAAGAGCAGTGATAATCCCATCACAGAGGAGCCACAGATGCTTTAATTCAATCCTACAAACCTGGGGAGTCCACACGGAGCCTTCCCTGCCCTCAGGAAGTTTTTGAGCTGCAGGAGAAGGCGCTGGTGGCACCTTGAGCTGCCTCCTTGGGCACAGAGAAAAGGGATGGCATGGTGATGATGGGGGAGACTGTGTGCAGATGTGGGAGATGCTGAGGAAGGACATCCCATTCCAGGGTGATCCAAAGCACCACCTAAAGGAATTTGCAGCTTTATAGACTTGAGATTTTATTTATTTTTGGCTGATTTGGGCAGTGATGCTCTGGTGGGAAGGGGCACTCGGTGCCTTCTCCTGCTTGAACCCCTTGAGGCCAAGGAGGAGAGTTTTATTTTCTGTTTGCAGAGTTCAGATCTTCCCCCTCTCGAATCACAAACCTCAGTTCTTTTATGGGCTACAGCTTCAGGGCCTGCAGCACAAAATCTCTGCCAGTGTTACTAGGTCAGATCTGCTGTCCTCTATTTATGTTTATTTTATAACCGAGCAGGAAGGGTCAGGTTGCTCTGTGGCAAAGGTCATTTTTCTGTGAGCAGACTTTGATGGGCTCAGATACAAAAGGTGATAAAAGTTATCACTTTGAAAATGTCTCTTGTTAGAGTACAAATATTATGAATTCATCCTTTTTTTTTTTTTTTTTTTTTTTGCCTTGAATTAAAACCCACCAAGTGCAGCTATCTTTGGTTCCCTTGTCTGACACGGCTTTGCCAGTCTGTAAATTTTCTTTCAAATTAGCAGCCCGAGTTTTCTTATCAACCCTTAGCCAGTTGCAATTACTGTCACTCTTTTCAGCACAGTTAATAGGTTTGTGCCAACCAAACTGAAACTTTTGTCAGGAATTGTGATTTTCCTGAGTGCCCTGAAGTCGCTGATATTGTTTTAAACATAAGAGCTTTTTTAGAATGGGGGTGACAGGCAGAGCCAAACTTTGTTCTCTGACTTCCCAAATTGCACTGGACAATTCAGCAAAAGCTGAGGGCGTGAAGGATTAGTTTCCCCTTCATTTTTGTAGAGGGATTATACATATATATGTTTCTCTTTTCTTTTCTTTTTTTTTTTTTTTTTAGGAATACAATTTAAAGTAGAATAAACAGAACATGCACAAACCAGCTTTTGAAAAATATGTGGTACAAATGTAGGGTCTTCTGGGAATCAGTGTGATGCATCTAAAATGCTGTTGAAAATGTTAATTAGTCCCATGTATACAGTACAAAAGAGAAAGTTTTCATAATTAAGAAATATGTAGAGCTAAGAAGAAAATAGATTCAGATGCCAGGCAGTGCTGTGTTTTCTCACTGGTATTTTTGGGAAAGGGTCTTTTATGGGAAAGAATCCTATAGGGGTGCAGGTATTTCTTCTGACAAGAAAGGTGGTTTCAGCTCTTTTCTGATGGAAGGATCACTTCACATCTCTTCCTGGTGTTTCCTGCTGGGGAATATTTAGACATTTACCAGTCTGGGGGCTTTTGAGGTCATGGGAAAGGGCTCTGTAACATCTCTGGGGAGCTCAGCTGCTGTGTAACCCAGGAAATTTTGGGGTGGGGAGCCTTGTCCATAGGGCTGAGCCAGGCCTTGCCCTTTGCATGGGGATTTCTATAAAAAGTGAGGGTTTACAAGGGATTTTTTTCAGAAAAAGAGCAAGTTTGCCTGATTTAAGAAGAACATCCTGGGTATGGGACGCTGAGGCAGAAGAAGTGAGGGCACCTCTGCCTCTTTGCTGCTTTTCTGTGTTCAGCTGTGGGAGGAGGGAGTTCTCAGAGGAATTTATTTTGCTGAACACGTGTTTAGGTACAACACTTTGGGGGGGTGGATTTTTGTGGTTTTCCCCAGGTTTTCCAAGCTTTTTGCTCCAAGTGAGCCAAAGCAGCAGTGAGGCCTCTGGGGCCCAGTTGCAGCACTCAGAGCAGAGAGGGAGAGCAGCCCTGAGACCATCTGCCCAGCCTGTCCTTCCTCTGGCAGTGACCAGGAGCAGATGTCCAGGGCCAGAACACAACAACTGAGAGAGAATTCCTCTGGATAGCCTCTCCCAGCTTCCAGTAATCTGCTGTTGAAGGGTTTTTCTGGGAAGTGGCAGCTCCACCACAGCCTCTCACAGGCCTCAGTGGGCCTTCCTGCTGCAGAGCCTGCCCCGTTACCCCCTTGCACAATGGGATGGAATCACCTGAACCAGCAGGAATTCCTTCCTTTTCCATGCTGCTCGTGCCACCTCCAAAGCTTGATTTATCCTGATTTGACAAAACTGAGGCAATGCTGCAGCCAGACCTCCCAATCCTCATTGCTGGGGTGTCTCTAAAATAGGTGTTTGCTACCAGGGCTCAGCCTCCAAAGGAGAAAGGACAAGAGCTGCTGTAAAAAAATAAAAAAAAAAAAATAAAAAAAAAAAAAAAAAAAAAAAAAAAAAAAAAAGATGCTCCAAACTGCTAAAAATACCTTGTTCTGGGGTTTGAAGTCACATTCATGCTTCCAACAGAGAAATTAATTTGGTTGTCCCTGACAGAGCCTTTGCTCCCTGTGGGTTTCTCCACAGAACTGTTTCTTCAGGGGACAATTAAAACCCACAGTGTTGGGAGTGAGGGAGAAGGGGATGGACACAGTGTAATAATAGCAGGGCCCCAAATGCTCCTTTCATTACTTCCTTCTCTTCAGATCTCCTTCCTGGCCTGTCTCTTTCTTTGTTTTTTTGTGTTTGTTTTCCATCAGCAGGATCCAGTCTCTTCCTGCATATATTTCCCCAAGTAACTCGCTGGAAATAGCCCAAATTTGATCCTACACCAAATGCTTTCTTGGGGACCAAAATCCAACTGAGTGAAGAACACTGGATCCAAAATATATATTTATAGAACCCAAATAAACTGAAAAACAACCTCCCCCCAGCAAACCCAACCCTCAGGAATAAAAGTTCCTGCTGACACCCTGTTTTTCCCCTTTTTCCTTCCCTTCACTCTTAGTTGAGTAGACAGCAA
The DNA here is from genome assembly GCA_016584745.2 of Phylloscopus trochilus trochilus. Lineage (NCBI taxonomy): Eukaryota > Metazoa > Chordata > Aves > Passeriformes > Phylloscopidae > Phylloscopus > Phylloscopus trochilus. The sequence continues at coordinate 17,421,176 of WQNJ02000041.1, read as the reverse complement.
TAAATTCAGGATCAGGCTCCCACTGTTCCTGTAGAGCCATCAAAAATATTTGTTCCAAATTTTTTTGCAGGGTAGTTGTAGGTTATTAAGAGTAAAAGACTTAGGAGGAGAAGTTTTTGGAGGTCTGGCTGGCCCCAGGATAGTGGAGCCTACACCAGAAGGCTGCCCAGCCTTGGAGGAGGATTTCCATCTCACTCTGCCACTCCAACTCCTTAAAAAACCCATTCTGCTGGATTTTTAATTCCTGGTTTTAAGCCAGGCCTTGGGTGAACAGTTATTACAGAAAAAAAGAAATCTTTGCAGCTTGAGGCATAAGATTTTTACCCCTGTGTGTTCCTTTACACTTTTATCACTTAAAACCTGTGTGATTGCCCTTGCTGAGCTTCCTGTGGTCCCAACCACTTTCTGTGCAAGTCTTCCTCTACCACCTCAGCCAAATGAATCCCTGGGATATTCCCCAGCCAAACATCAGCACTGGGTTATCAAGGCTCTTCAGAACCCAGTGCCAGCAGTTCCTTGGGGTGGTAGTCCCTTGAAATGTTCTGGTGGCTGTAGGGGCTGTTAATTTATAATTTTTCTGCTGTTTGCATTTATAGGTAGGAGCCTTTTTTTTTTCTCTTTTTTTTTTTCTTTTTCTTTTTTCCTTGTGTTTTCTTGGATTTTTCATTGCCAAAATCCAGCATCGGTGGCTACATCAAAGGAAGCTGATTGAGGCTGGTGAAGTGTGCTTGGCTTGCATTTTAATGGGAATATTCAACCTACAGATGGGCTTGGAGAGAGGTCGCCTAAGTTCAAGTGAGAATTTCAGTGCAGATTCGAAGATTTTTGGAAGGCCAGATGGCACCACTGTGACCATCCTGTGTGATCTCCTGCAGAACACAGGCTGGGGAATTGCACCCATTCATTCCCACCTCGAGCACGACCTTTTCCCTGCAGATGTTTGACTTCTCCTCTGTCTCCCCAAATTTGAGCTGACCTCACATTCGAGATCAGTGCTGCTAATAACTCAGATTGCTGGGACATTTAAAGAGAAAAGCTTGCAAGGTCTCCCCTGGTATCTTGTTGGCTTGGTTGCAATTCCTTTTCTTTTTTGTTTTAATCATTTGTTGTAAGATCGAGGGACGGAGCTGTGTTGTTGTTTTCAGGAGTGTTTAGTAAGAACTCCAGAGGGGGGATCTGACAGCCTTCCTCTGTGATGGATTGGAATGTCAGATCAGCATATGGTGAAAGGAGGGAAGAGGCAAGAGGGACAGCCAAACCAGAGCTCTTTTTTGAAACACCCTGGAAACTGGGTTGGTGACTAAATAAAGCTTTCTCGCCACCAAAAGTACAGCAACAACAGCAAAAAATTTGATCTGAAAATAAATCTTTTTTTTTTTTTTTTTTTTTTTTTTTTCAGAAAATCATCACATTTTCCTTGTTCACTTTGGGTGATTGTTATTTTTCCCAGCAGGATTTCTCACTTTCCTGGAGAAACAATGGATCTGCAAAACTTTTTCCAAAAAAAACCCAAACCCATTTTTGATGCTTCCCAGCCAAATCCCGGCATTGCTGTGTCAGCCAGCCAGGAAAAAAAGTTGCACGAGGTACTGTGAGCCCAGTTCCCTGCTCTTTGTTCCCCCAAAAAGGCATTTTTTCCCTTGGAATTGTCTTATTTGGTCTGACAGGAGCTCGGCATGCGAATAAAACATCCTGTGACGTGAGTGATGATTGCAGAATCAGATGTTCTGCACAGGGCTGGTTTGAAGTAGGAATAAATAAAAAAATAAGAGGGAAAATACTCTTCATGTTCATTTTGCAGCCTTGGCTGAAGTGAGTTGTCTTGGAGCTGGCTCAGAGCTGGGAATTCCAAATTTCAGGTGTTCCCAGTTGAGTTGGGGTGTTTCAGCAGGAGGTGAAATGGGCAGTGAGAGGATGGCAAACAGGGACAGGAGGTGGGCAGGGAGAATGAATATTGGCAGGAAAAGGGGTGATACAGATCTTAAAAGGGGTTTTGGGGATCAGTCACCAACATTTCTCCTCATTTCTTCTCCACCCAGGGAGAGCGTAGGACTGAGTGGTTAAAGGTGTGGAAGGAGTTAGCAAAACCCAGCCCTGCAGCTTCAGCTTAAGAGGGATCCAACCAAGCCCTGCTGTAGTCATGCATCCTGTCCCAGTGTCCTTCATCCAGAATCTTGGAATTGTTCAAGTTGGAAAAGCCCTCTGAGGTCATTGAGTCCAGCCTGTGCCCACCCCCGCCTTGTCCCCAGCCCAGAGCCCTGAGTGCCACATCCAGGCCTTCCACGGACACCTCCCAGGGGTGGGGATCCAAACCTCCTTGGGAAGCCCATCCCAAAGCCTGACCACCTTTCTTTTTTCCATGGGGAAATTCCTCCTGATGTGTGTATCCACAATCCACGTGGATTGTGGGCCACCTGTGTTTTCTCACAACTTTCGGGGAACAAGCGCTAAAAACAACAAATAATTAAATTCACAGAAGGCCACAAACCAAATCCTCAAACGTGGAACACGTGGAGGACGTAATTTGGGACAGTGTGGGAAGGGACAGATTCTTGGTGGAGACCTTCAGAGGCAAACAACAAACATTTCCTGACGGTGGCCAGAAACACCTCGGTGCTCCTCGCTTTCTTCCAGGTCAAAACGACTTTAATTTGCCACTCACTGAATCATCTGCAGGGTCTGGAAGCAGTCTGTGTGCAGGAAGGAGGTGCCACAGGAGGGAGGGAGGGAGGAAGGAAGAAAACCCTGGGTGTTATTCCGCAGTGTTTACAGCTCCTGACAGGATGTCTTTTAGGAATGAAGGTTTCGACGTGGCTTCGCGCACGCACGCTGTAATTTGTCTGTCAGTTCCCCGAAAGTTCATTGGCATTGTCACGTCGCGTTTAACTCAGCGGGGGAAAATATGGATTTCATCCCCGGTGATTTTGTGGAGCACTTTGATAGCCTGAAGGTTTCCCATTCCATCCACGGCCTCCCATCTCCTCCCCACCTCCTCAGGAATCACGGCGCCTCTTCGCAGGACTTCAGCACGCAAAGGACCCAAAAGGAGTCGGGAATGATCCCTTCAAACTGTGGGTCCTGCTTGGAAGGAATCAATGTCCAGGAATTGTGGACAAATTGTGCAGGAATACCTGCAGGTCTGGAACCTCTCTGGACATCTGTGTGAGTAGGAGTTCATAAAGCCTTCAAAAAGAAGGGCATGGACAAAAATCAGAGTTTTCCTTGGTAGAAAGATCCCAAAGATAACGGAGAACTCCACTTGCTGTGCTGGGGCATGTCCAGAGAAGTATGACAGGAATATTTTTGAATACTTTTCTTCTGCTTTTCATTTTTAAAGAAGAGTAGGAAACTCTTTGCAGCACTCTACCTGCTGGGCTTGGTCCAACATCAACAGAAAATCTCCACATCCATTGAGGTGCTCAGGGCAGAGGTACCTCTGCCTTTCCACAGCTGTTGCAGGCTTCAGATGGAGAGCACTAAACCTTCTGTATCTGGAGAACATTCAATTTTTTTGTGCTCAGCCATTTAGCTAAAGGTGTTTCCAGACCACATTAACAAAAATAAAAGCTGACAGATTAAAAGGAACTCTGTTCATTTAGGAGGTGTGCTCTGAAATAAAATCATTCTGGGTGCTGATCCTCCACTGTTCAAACCTGAGCTGTGCAAAGCACTCACTGTGTGGTTTTGGATGGGTAAATATTCCACAGAAAAATAGGAGTGTTTATATCAAAACAGTCTTTATTATTTCTTTTCCACTCTTCTGCCATGCTGTGTTGTTTTTGTTTTTTTTTTTTTTTAAATCAGATTTCATGTGCACATACATCATTTTTATAGTGTCATTTTACCTGGTGAGTGAAAAGGCAATTTTTATGAACTAAACTTAGTGCTAACAAAAAAGCTGCATTTCTTTGTGGTACAAATGAGCATAATTACAGTAAAGCACTGCTTTTAAGAGTGTTCAGCTGCTGCCAGCATGCCTGACACACAGCAGAATTGGATACATGTTCTGTTCCTGGAAAAATAAGACAGGAGATGTGGATTCTGTTGGGTACAACTTGAAGACAACTTTTAACCACCAGAAAACAACTTTTAGCTATTAGAAGCCAACTGTTAACCATCAGAAGCCAAAGGGCACTGTGCTGACATTGATTTTCAATCTGAAGCTGGGTTAACAAGTTGGAGGATGGAAAGAATGTAGAAACACCTTCTGTTCCTGGAAAAAAAAAAAAAAAAGACAGGAGACATGGATTCTGCTGGGTACAATTTGAAGACAGCCTTTAACCATCAGAAAGTTAAAAACTAAAAACTAAAAGTTAAAAATTAAAAACTTTTAATTAACAGAAGCCAACTTTTCACCCTCTGAAGCCAAATTTTAGCCACCAGAAGCCAATGAGCATGACGTGACATTGGTTTTCAATCTGAAGCTGGGTTAACAAGTTGGAGGATGGAAAGAATGGAGAAACACTTTCTGTTCCTGGAACAAAAAAGACAAGAGACATCGGTTCTGCTGGGTACAATTTGAAGACAAATTTTAACCACCAGAAAACAACTTTTAATTATCAGAAGCCAACTTTTCACCCTCAGAAGCCAAATTTTCACCCTCAGAAGCCAAAGGGCACGATGCTGACATTGATTTTCGACCTGAAGCTGGGTTAACAAGTTGAAGGAAGGGAAGAATGGAGGTGATTTTTCTGCTGACTGCCCAGAACTGGCTGTTTGTTAAACTCCAGGGGTAGATTATTCCCCCGTGGTTTTGCCTTCTTGCTTGTCCTGGGCAGAGCTGGCTGTGCAGTGTGGGACCTGCCAGCCTGGCTCACTGTTAACGTTCAGTCCCCAGCGCTGCTCCTCTGGAACACCGAGTGCTCTCTAATGGCACCGAAATGTCCTGATCTGCTGCAGGTTTGAGGGGATCCCAGCCTGACAAGCTGTCACAGCATCCCTGCAGAGGGAGAGGAAAGGTGTGTGAGGATGTGACAGACACGAGGACTCCTCCCAGAACTCCTCAGGGCAGGGCCAGGTGCCCAGGGTGGAAGGCTGGAGTTGGGCATTTCCTCCCAAGGCTTCTCCAGCAAAGCTTTGCCAGGATGTGAACGACGTTTGCTCATCCCCACTTTGTTGTTCCACTCTCACTCCAATCCCTTTCCAGAATTCAAGAGTGGAAAGAGCTCTGAGCAAGTTGTGATGATAATTCCGTGGCTGTCTCGGTAATGCCTCCGTAATTAACATTTGTCCTTACAGATACAGTAACTCCCTGTAATGCAGACATAAATATTCCATTTTAAATAGGCACCTGAATTCTGGGGATGAGTGGTGTAAACTTTAATTACATTTCACAAGTGCGTTTCCCTCATAATCCCGTATTTTTCATTAGACACAAAATAACATTTCTGCTCATTTTGGATAGGTTTTTTTTTTTTCTTTGCTTTGGTCTGTTTAAATACAAAAAAATGTGAACAAGTAGAGGAAAGCCTGTTGACTTAGACAAATTAAATATGTACAGAGTAATTCATACAGAAAGTTTAATTTTTTCCCTCTGTCTCAATAAAGATATGATAATTTTCTGAATCAAAGTCTTAAGCTTTATATTGCCACCATCTCTTCAGGAAAACAAGTGCTGGATTCATTTGAAAGTTCTTATTTAACATATTACCAAGATTAATCTCTCAGTTGTTATTGAAAGCTGGTGTTGCTGAGTTTCGACAATTCAAAGAAATAGAAATACAATTGAATTTGATGAGGGTCTCTGTTGATGGAATATAGACTTTGCTTTCCAACCAGGATTTACCTGCTGATCTCATTTTTTTCTCCTAGGAAACCACAGCTGAGTTTGGGCAGCAATGGAACTTGGGTTTTATTCTGAAGGTGCATCCCTGTGAGTAGAAACATCTCCTTAAACTGGCTCGTGGAATTCACACAAGGGCCTGGAGTGCCAGGACAAGAGGGAATGGCTTCCCACTGCCAGAGGGCAGGGATGGGTGGGATATTGGGCACGAATTGTTCCCAGGGAAGGTGGGGAGGCCCTGGAATAGAATTCCCAGAGCAGCTGTGGCTGCCCCTGGATCCCTGGCAGTGCCCAAGGCCAGGTTGGACACTGGGGCTGGCAGCAGCCTGGGACAGTGGGAGGTGTCCCTGCCATGGCTGGGGTGGAATGGGATGGGGTTTAAGATCCCCTCCACCTAAACCTTTCTGCTATTCCGTGATTCCCTGAGATAAAAGTTGAGCTGTTGTCCAAAACGATAAATCAAAAGTTCAGACTTAGAGCAGGAATTTCTGTCATTTCTGAAAGCAGACTCAAGAGTCTAACATTGCATTTTTGGTTGTTTCCAATTGACAGATCCTTTTTCTCTCCCTCTATTTATCGAATATTATCTCTCCATTCTGCCTGTCATGGCAGTACCTGAAGTTTTGTGATACGTGGGCTTTGGCAGCATTATTGACTTAAAAATGACTTAAAAAGTTCCTGTGTCCTTCACATTCCATCATGTTCAACTCCCCAGATAAGTTCATGGTTATATTCTATAGGTCTGATCCAATTTATTTCAACAACAAGATATTGTTTGGAAGGAAATGTATCCTGCTCTCTATCTTTAGGAATTACCTAAACGTGTTAAAATCCCAGCCTAACTATTTTTCACAATTAGGCTGATGGGGCTTGAATGCCTTTCTGAGGGAAAAACCTGAGAAATATGCCCAGAGTAACAAATCATTAGATGTGATAAGCCAGGAGGTCCAGTTTTCCTGATAATTTGTCTTAATTATCTTTTGGGTTTTGGTTGGTTTTTGTTTGTTTTTGTTTTTTTTTTAACTCTGGGCTACTTGTTTATATTGTAAGTAAAAATAATCCCTCTGTCATCCTTGGATATTCCCAGCAGCCAAGAAAGTCTTTTCCATCTATTTCCCCTCATCTCCCCAGCCCCTGCAGCCAAGCTGCCTTCCAAGGTATAATTAATTTATAGTTTGTACCCCAAGGAGGAAAAACTGAGTGTTCATCAGTGGGATGTTCCAGCACTTCAGTGCATTATTTTTGGGGATCTTATTGTGATTTTCCCAATACTCATGGTGAACAAACCCGGATTCTTTGCCCTTCTTTTCCTTCTTGAACACAATAAATCAAATTATGGCACTAATCATATTAAAGCCAGTTTTTATGCTGGTAATTCAGACTAAAAGGGGCCTGATCTTGGTGCTCCCACTGTAGCTGGTGGGAGGGAGGGAGGGAGGTATCCACTGAAATAGTAAAATACAAAATATAATGCCCAGAAATCGGCTCTGTTCTAAAAGAAAACCTCAAATTTATGTGTTTTAAAGCGCCTTGTGATGCAGAGTTTCTGCACAGGGTAAGAAAATCTGCACAATTCTTGGTCCAGTTCATGCCACACTTATTTACTGGCTCAGGAACCTGAATTTCAGCTCCTTGTCTGAGAGTCTCGACCTTTGTGGGCAGTGGCAGAGCAAAAATCCCATTGCCAGCAGCCCCTGTTGTAACTGTCTGCACTATTTCAGCAATTCCAGGTAAGTTTGTGAGTAATTTTAATTTTACAGGGACTGAAAGGATGTTTTTTTCCCAAATGGTGAATATTGGTCTCCCATTTTCATTCAGAGATTTTTTATTCATTTTTATTCCTTTTAATTTGGCTTTCTGTTTTCTTTTCCTGTTTTAAACTGAACTGTCAAAATCAAGTGTAGTGTCTAGGAAGTGTGCAGGGAGAAGGGAAAAAAAGTCACATTTTTGTGTTCTTTTATCTCCTTAATTTATCAGGAGACTCACTCTGACCCAGGACTTCAACAGGAAGAAAATGCATTTATAGAACAACAAGGGAAAAGAAAGAGAAAATAGTTAATAAATGTGATATCTTGGTGGATAATACTAAAATTATGTATATATTCTACACATTCAAGCAGAAATATTAAATAGCTAAGTGCTGGTGAATTGTGGTGAGATCATGAAGGGGGTACAGAAATTCTTAGCCCAAAATGATAGAATTTCATGTCCCTAAAACTTGGAATATTCTCCTTAAGGAGGACATCTGAAGTCATCAGCATAAACCTGATGTTTATTTTTCACAATGAAATGTGGTATTTTCTTACTTTCTTCTCTGAATACTAGGGAACTTCATTGTTGTTTGTAATTAATAATTCTTGGCATTTTTTTGCTGCACATTTTACTGGCTGTTTTTATAGAACCGAATTTAATTCAACCTCACATTAGGAATACAAATATATTAAATCCCTAAGTCATGGTTCTTTTTATTTTTTTTTTTTTTTTTTTTTAACTCCTCACATGCACTCAGTAAAAGCAACATTTCCAAAATTCCCATCTGCTCTGCATGTAAATCCAGCTAATTATACACTGATTGACGAGGCTATAAAAGAACGTTTTTTTGGGGGGGGGAGATGAGAGGTTTGGGAGCTGCGCTAAAAATTCCCACGCGGAGGCATTTCTGCAGTTTTCCCATGGAAACTCTGTGTGTGGGAGTGGGGGAGATACAAACACACACAACAGAAGGTGCTCTGGCTGTCACCCGTGTGGTGCCAGAAAGGCTCTGGGGTTGTTTGGAAATGCGACTGCGGGGAGGGATCAATAATCCATCAATAATGACACACAGCTCCTGCAGGGCCAGCCCTGCCCAGCCCTCACCTGGGGCTCTGCCCTTGGCTTCAAGGGGAGATGGAAAGCTGTGGGTGGCCCCACAGGGATCAGAGAATCCCAGAATCCCAGAATCATCCAGGTTGGAAAAGTCCTCCAAGGTCATCAGGTGTCGCAATACGACAGAAAAAGAACGACACTCATGCACTGAGATGTCCAAAGCAAAAAAGGGGCAGTTTATTTACAGACCTCAACATTTATAGAATTCCAGCAGTGACCATGGATTGGAGGAAGAAAATTGTCCTCGTCAACCACACTGGGCAACCCAACAGTCCATCAACAGTCTCCTCCTTGTGAGAGCAATGTAAATATGGTTAGATGGTTACAATAACAAGAGGGTTGTTTATGCAAAAGGGTGTCTGATTCCATTGCAGAAGGTAAACCCAGAGGGCTGAAACAGAACTTTAGAAAAACTTCTTGAAGAGATAGAGGAGAACAGCAGAAACCCAGAATCCCAGAATCATTGAGGTTGGAAAAGCCCTCCAAGGTCATCAAGTGTAACAATTCAACATGAAAGAAACGATGCTCACACACTGAGATGTCCAAGGCAAAAAGAAAAAAAGGGCAGTTTATTTACAGACCTCGACATTTATAGAATTCCAGCAGTGACCATGGATTGGAGGAAGGAAATTGTCCTCTCCAACCACACTGGGCAACCCACATCAACAGTCTCCTCCTTATGAAGAGAGTGTAAACATGAAAGAACAGTTACAACAACAATAGGTTGTTTATTGTGAAAATCCGTGAGAAACTCCCATTACAAAAGGTAAACAATCTGAGGGCTGAAGGAACTTTGGAAAAACAGAGAAGAACAGAGTAAAAAACCAGGGTGACAATCAAGGGACCAGTGCCCACCTTGTCCCCAGCCCAGAGCTCTGAGTGCCACCTCCGCCCCTTCCTTGGACACCTCCAGGGATGGGCACTCCAAACCTCCCTGTGCAGCTCCTGCCAATGTTTATTCACCTTTTCCATGGAGAAATTCCTGCTGCTGTCCAAGCTGAGCCTGCCCTGGCCCAGCCTGAGGCCGTTCCCTCTCCTCCTGTCCCTGTGCCCTGGGAGCAGAGCCCGACCCCCCCGGCTGTCCCCTCCTGGCAGGGAGTTGTGCAGAGCCACAAAGTCCCCCCTGAGCCTCCTTTTCTCCAGGCTCAGCCCCTTCCCAGCTCCCTCAGCCTCTCCTGGGGCTCCAGCCCCTTCTCAGTTCCCTTCTCTGTCCTGGACTTGCTCCATCCCCTTTATTCCTACACGTATTTCCATGGAGAGCATCACATCCAAGGGATGATGGATTCAGCAGTTGAGCTGCAACACCGAATTCTGGGCATCAGCAAACACCTTGGATTTGAACCTTAAATGCTGAACTCTCATCTAAAAATAACCACAGTGCAAGATGAGCCACTCAGTCTCTTTTTAATAAATCACCCACTTTTAAAAATAATTTATTTTATGTTTCTTTGTCCTTTCTGTTCTTCCTTTCTTTATTTTTTTTTAATCTACGTAAGCCACTTTTACTCTAGACAAGGAAGAGGAGAGCTTTTGTTTTAAATAGATTTATGTATGAGCAGGGCTATTTCTGAGAGAATCTGGGAGAAAAATTATCAGAAAATTTTGACAGAATTGGAAGGAAAATTGAACACAGAAAAAGGTCAAACAAAAAGCAGACAATTTCTTAATTGTATTCTTAACAAGGGTAATTAAGCACTGGAACAGATTATTAATGGATGTGGTTCATGCAGCATCAGATATGAGGAGCCTTAAAATAAGATTGAATCTCTTCCTAAAATGCCTGATCTAATTTCAGCACCAGTTATTGGGTTAGATGAAGGCACCAAGAAATAAAATCCCAATCTGTGGCACAGGAGAAATGCTCACAGTATTTCTGATGGCCCTGAAATATCTGATTCTGGAAAAATCCACCAGGAGAAAACCCAATTGTTCTTCTAACGTGAAATGTATGCATAATCAGGTTTAAAAATTAACACATTGCCTAAATCATAGGATAATATTGGCTTTGTGGGTTTCTTTTTTAATTTTTTTTTATTTTTTAGTTTGAAGATCCCAGATAAAAAGGATCCATCTGTATTTTATATTTTCTGATTTCACTGTGTTAATGTGATGCTCGTTGGTCACATCAACAAGGAATTCCCGGCCGTAGCTCCCAGGTGTTTGTAGGGAGTTTTAGATCATTTTACTGGGATTTTGAGGATTCATTTTTAACATAGCAGGAGGAAACAACAGGGTTGAAATGTTGCTCAGATGCTGCCACAGATCCATGTCATGGCCATCCTGCCAGCCCCTGTCCTTCAGTGAAATTCGGGGGTGGAGCACCATTTAGCCCTTAGAGGAAAAGCTGATGGGAATGATGCATTCAGGAAATGGTTTTCCATGGATGGAACTGTTCATCCCCCTGTCTTTCCTTGAAATCTGGGTGCACAGGGTGCAATCCAGGAGCATCATTTAGTCCTTGTGGGAACAGGTAAATCTGGGAGTGGTGTGTTCAGGGAGTGAAGTGTCCTTCCATGGATGGAACGGTTCATCCCCCTGTCCTTCAGTGAAATTTAGGGGTGCACAGGATGCAACCCAAAGCATCATTTCACTCTTGTGGGAACAAGTAAATCTGGGAGTGATGTGTTCTGGGAATGAAGTGGTTTTCCATGGCTGGAATGGTTCACTCTTGTGGGAAGATGTAAATCTGGGAATGATGTGTTCTGGGAATGAAGTGGTTTTCCATGGCTGGAATGGTTCACTCTTGTGGGAAGATGTAAATCTGGGAAAGATGTGTTCTGGGAATGAAGTAGTTTCCATGAATGAAGTGATTTTCCATGGATGGAATGGTTCACCCTCCTGTCCTCCAGGGGAGTGCACAGGATGCAATCCTGGGGCATCCTTTACTCCTTGTGGGAGCAGCTAGGTCTGGGAATGAAGTGCCTTTCCATGGATGGAATGGTTCCTCCCCTGGCAGGAGACAGCCGGAGCTGCGCTCCAGATGGGGAATGTCAGGCACCTCACATTAATCTCCCCCAAACTCCTGTCTGATTTAACAAGTCATAGTTCACAGAGTGGTGTCAGTAAGGACCAGAACATTGGCCAAGGTCTGTGGGGAGCCTTGAATCAGGGAAGAGCCCCCTAATGACTCCTGGAAGTCAATCCAAAGGCTTCTCTGGATTTTGGATTAACAGGACCACTCCTAGTCCCTCCTCACTGCTCTAAATAACAACTTCACCCCTCAACCCATGAACATGAAAAACCAAAACATGAAAAATATCTGAGCAGAGGGTGAGATCCTGGTCCCTGTGCCAGGGATGGGTGGGAGCTGGATCCTTCTGCCAGTGGAGGACCCCAAATTCCCCATTTCCAGCCAACAGAAATACAGGATCCTTCCCTCTCATTCCCAGGAAATTTGTGATTCCCTGTTTCAGTGCTCTTTAATTCTGTTGCCGCCGTTTCAGAGAAGTATAAATTCTTAAATTTGGTGGATTTGATGCTGTGAAATCCTGTGGCTGATAATTAGACTCCAGCCTGGAACTTTACAACCCCTGGCTCCATGTTTTCAGCCATTTTTTTCCCACTGAATTCCATGAGGGTCTTGGTGCAGTAACCAGGAGCATGTTTGCAAATAATGCAACTTCTGGCTCAATGAGACTTTCATTTTTGCTTTTCTTGCAACCAGGGATATAAAAATACTTGGGTTTATTTTGTTGTTTTGGGTTTTTTTTCCTTGTAGCCTTTAATTTATACAAGAACCCTTAATAACCCAGTGCTTAGCCACCAGGAGGCTGCATTTATTTAAATCAATATCTAATTAGCTTCCTTTCACTTTAGAAATTTAAGGAATTTAAGCAATTACGTTTGGGCAATGATATCCTCCTGCATGCTTTTGTTTCTGCTTCACTAAATTTTGCCTGCAATTGATCATTTCTAGACCCCCAAATCACATTGTTTTCTTTAGTTTGTTGTTTTACTTGCTTATTTTTAAGGATTTTTTTAAGGATTTTGGGGTGCAAGAATCTTTCCTCTTAACTTTCATTTTTTTTCCAGCCAGTGAAAGATGAAATTAAAAGATAAGAAGAATGATTTTATGGAGATCCACAACACAATGCAAAGGTGAGATTTCCTCTTACTTCTACCTTGAAATTGCTTTGATTAAAACATAAAAAATACTTCCCTGTAAAGGATTATTTGTAAAATGTAGAGGTCTTTATTCATAGGCAAACCAGAATATTTTAGGAAATTTTACTGTGGAAAAATCACAGGGAAATCCATCCCATGACAATTTATATAGTACTGCATTTGATATAAGTAATTTTTAAACCATTTAATCAGTTAAAATCTTCTTTCTTTTTTTTTTTTTTTTTTTTTTACAAGAAGATCCTGAAAGTAAGTATGAGGAAGAATAAATTTCCCCCTTTCAATATGAATATTAAATATATGAAAATTTATGACTGGGACAAAATATATCTTCTGTGTTCTTTGTAAAGCACCTGAAAGGCCTCACAATAGAGGCCCATTAGGAGGGATGATTCCCTTGCATGGGGATTTGTGGGAATCACAACTTTCCAGGAAAAATTGAAGTGCTGTATTTTGATTTTGGTTGGTTGGTTGGTTGGTTTGGGGGGGGTTTGTTTGTTTGTTTGTTTTGGGTTTATTTGGTTGGGGGTTGGGTGGTTTTTTAAATTTTTTTAATTTTGGGGGGGGGGGTTTGTTTGTTTGTTGTTGTTTGTTTGTTTGGTTTTGGTTTTTGGTTTTTTTAATCCATGAAAAAATGAGCAACCAATTTGGGTGGCCCAGAACAGCTGATACACTCCTGCCAACCTCGTTTCTTTACATAAGTGGTTTATTTCTGCATGGAGATGTATGCAAATCCTCGACGCCCAAAACGCCCCGTAAGCAACGGAATTTACAGGAAATCAAAGAATTCCTGGAGCTGCCAAAGAAACTCTGCAGAACCAGAGATTCCCACTGCAGGAGGCTCCTGGTTTGGAGTTGTAGGATTGTTTTAGGATTTTTTAGCTTCTGATGAGAAAAACTGAGCTTAATGGTTGGACTTGATGACCTTGGAGGGTTTTTCCACCCTGACTGATTCTGTGATTCTGGGGTGGCACGTATGGAATATGCAGCACAAAAAAATGTCTGAGCAGATATATTTTCTGCCAGATTTCAGGACCTTTTCCTAAGTAAACTCATCATGAGAATGGTGCATTGTGGCTGGATATCACTGGATTTAATTTGCACCTTTGGCAGAAAAAGTGGCTGCCTGTGTACTCCAGGACAGAGAACGGCTCAGAGCAAACATCCCAGAAGGAATTTCTCATTATTACAGCACTGTCAACCTGAAATTGGACTTCCTAGGACTTGGAAATCCCATTCACACAGAGATATCAATTGTAACAAATAATCTCCTGGCTCACTTTATTCCTATTCACCTTATTCAGCCTTATTGAATTAAGGAAACACAGAAATAACCCACTTGCTGAATGTTTCTGGATACGAATTTGTCATTCATGTCAGTACAAAAATAGCTCGATTTTTCCGGTGTGACTTTTTTATTTTTCTTCCCCAAAAAACTTGAGAACGGATTTTTTTCTTTTTTTTTTTTTTTGAGCTGCCTGGAAAAAAAGTTGCCTCAGAGATGACATTTCAAAGATCCAACCCAACGAATCAAGATGTTGTGGCCGTTTCCCTGCGTTTCTAAGCTCGCTGCTGGAAACAACAGCCCGATAATTGTAGCTGCTCATGCCATTAATGAAGCAAAGCCATCTGAAGCTCAGATTTTGCAATCTTTTCTGCATATGAATAGTCTGAAGTTCAATGTAGTCTGATGATCAAGACCCACTCGAAGCCTTTGATTGTGCAAGATGTTGTTTTGTGCCGCGGCTCTCGGCTCCCTTTGGCTCCCAAGTGGCTGGAACTGTTGTGAATCACAAGTGGGGGAGCAGCTAAATGGGGAAAGAAACAGATAAAACAGAAAAAAAAAAAAAAAAAGAGTGTTGGATTCTCTCTCTTCTATCCCAGCTCTGCAGTGGCAGCTCTTGACTTGAGGAACGTGAGGGAAAAGCGTTGGGGTTTCCAACACTCCACGAATATTTTAAATGTGAATTTGTAGGATAACTCGGATTTGCCAAATACTGGCTGCTGTGGGGTGTGGGTGCTCCATGCTCAGGGTTTTTGGGGGTGTTTGGTGCAGAGCCTGACCCCAGCCCCTGCACCCACAGATGCACCCTCTGCTTGCATCCTGAATCTTTTGGCTCATCCAAGTTCCAGCAATGTCAATCTGCACAGAGCAAGGTGAGGGGAGGTGACCTTGAAGAGCATGAGGAGCACACACAGGTCCTTGCTTGGTGCTGATCATTAAAAAAAAAAGAGAAAAAAATCTCCTCCTGATCAATGCCACACCCCACAAACTCTTATTTTTTTCCTCTTTTCTGTCTAGACAGGGAGTGGAAGTGTGGTTTGGTGGCAGCCTGCAACAGAAACTGATCCTGGGAAGGTGTTTTTAATAAGGGCATGCAAGAATGAGCCAAATCAATTGTAAACAACTTTTTTTTTTCAGCCTAATCTGCCTCAAGAGAAATGGCAGATTCACCTCCAGCACTAATGAGTGAATCCATTCCAACCTCACTCGATTTTCTAACAGCTTTCTACAGGAAAAATACACAGTACATCCTGTATATAAATATATGGAAGTGGAACTCGATGATCCCATGTGTCCATTCCAACTTGAGGTATTCTGTGATTTGTGAAACAAAGGCTGCAGGTAAAAAAAACAAAAACAAATTTAAAAAACAATCCTGCCAGTAAATTAAAGCAACACTGCAGGTGTTTTCTGTCGTGTTTGGGACTAGAAAAAGGTTGGTCCAGCTGGATCTGTAGTTTATCAGTCCTTGGTGGCTTTTAATGATTCCTGGTTTTCAGATGTATTTATCCATGCCTCACACACCTTCCATGCCACATTGAGAAATTGCTGGAGGGGACATAAAGTTGCCTTTCATGTTCTTCTTCTTTAACATGGAAAGTGTTTAAATATCCCATGTGATTTGAAAAATCCATTATTTCCTAGTCAGTCTCTTTCTTGAATATGTATTTCCCCAATATACTTCTGAGGCGTTCCTTTCACCAGGATTTTGAGGTGCAAATAAATATTAAAGTTTTGGAGCTGGCCAACAAGCTGGCAAATCTATTTCTGAACCAGCACTGTGCAGAAGATGCTCAAAATAAACAAAGACAAAGCAGGATGGGGATTTCATTCCTACCTGAAAGATACATCTCAGCTGTTCCAGAGCCATGAAGAATATAATTATTAAAAATCATTAATGAGGCATCTCAGGTGGCACAATGAACTCACCTGCATCTTATCTCTGTGCTTAGCAAAGAGACTTTTTTTTCTGGAAAGAATGGTTAAAAGTAATATTAAGACAGGAAAAAAAGGAAATATTTGCTGCACAAATTCTCTGCTTTCAGCTTTATTTTCATTTACAGCCGTGCAGGCTCAGTATAAAACGCAGCTATTTTGACTTTGTAGTATTTTACGTCTCGTTTGAACGGTTTTAAAAATTGATTGAAGGCAGCCAGGAATTGGACCTTTTCCCTCTTCTCTTGTTCCGTGGTGCTTGGTTTTATGTGGCACCTTTTCCACTAAAAAGGCACAGAGGAGGCTAAACAGCAAAATAAAAGCCTGCCATGCTCTACTAAATCTTATTGCCCAAACCAGAATCATTTGAATGTTTTAAAAGTTTTTTATCTGTTGGGTCCCCGTGGGAGGGGAATGTCGGGTTGGTGGCGGATTTATTTTCCCTAAATTTCTGAATTTCAATCAGGTTTGCTCTAATAGCTGTCAGCTGACCTGATTAAAGCCTACCTCTCCTCCAGTTTGATTTAAATCAACTTGGCTGCCACACAGCGAGCTGAAATCCATGCTGGCCATCTGCTAGGAGAAATTAATTTATTTTGGAGAACTTTAATTCAATTACCAGGCCCATATTCGATGGCAGGTGTAGGAGACAAATCCATATTTCAGGTTCCTATGTGGGATCTGGTGTAGGCAACTGAGGAGTGAGAGGAGGGCTCGGGTAATATAAAGGGAGTAGGACAGGATTTCCCTGAAAGCTTTAATTACAGTTTTAAAGCAGGAGATTTAAACAGGCTTTGGAATCAGGAATATTTAAAAGAACCATATTGTGACCTGGCAAATTGCTGCTGGTGTTGCACACAATGCTACAGCACACTAGAAATTATATAAATACTGTGACTTCGGTTACCATTTCAAATCTGTGACTCACAGATTACCATGAAAATGGGGAATATTTCAGGAACAAATGAGGCCTTTACCCATTTCTTGGCTTGGGGCTGTAGATCTGGAAGGCCAAAGCAGCAGAGCCAGCTCGTGTGTGGCTTTTGTGTGGTGTTGGGAGCCCTCTTGTCACATCTGTCAGCTGCTGGGAGGAGCTGCACTCCACGGATCTGCTGGCATCCAGACCCTCCTGGGACATCAATGCCCTCATCCAATGGGAAAATGTGGAATTGGGGTTGAAAAGTTCAAACCAGCTCCTGGTCTCACCAGCTGAGTTATGGCTCCTCCTGTTTTATCAATAACATGAGGGGGGAAAAGTAGCTTTGGTCTTATTAATTCCAGGGGAGGCTCAGGTTGGACATCAGCAGGAATTTCTCCATGGAAAGGGAGGTCAGGCGTTGGAGCTGCCCAGGGAGGTTTGGAGTTCCTATCTCTGGAGGTGTCCAAGGAATTCCTGGATGTTCCCTCAGTGCTCTGGGCTGGGGACAAGGTGGGGACTGGGCACAGCTTGGACTCGATGATCTTGGAGGGCTTTTCCAGCCTCAGTTGTCCTGGGATTCTTTTCATGTGTCCTAAAGGAAAACTTCTGTTTTTCCTTCAAACTTTAATTCCATTCAAACTTTAATTTTCTAGTTTTTCCTTCAGACGGTTCAACACCGAGTCAGTTTAGAAGAGAAAGAAGTATTTTCCCAAACTGCTGTAAATCTGTTTACTGATAATCATCTTATGAGAAACTGATAGATTTTTATTTTTAATCCTAATTTGGGAGGAAAAATATCCCAAATATCACTACAATAAACCAATTTCTAGCCCAGCTCTACTCAACCTGCAGATTCATTTCACTACAAGTTCAGTTACCTTCTCCTGAAAGGTTAGATAAAAATGGCCTTTATTAAAATCCCCTCTGTTTTACTGTGTATAGGAAGAGAAGTGGTGGTGTGGGAATGCACAGGAGTGGACAGGGGAGCTCTGCCAAGTTCCCACCACTGGATCTGCATCTCTGAGCCTCAGCACCACAGTAAATATTTTTCTCAGCTGAGTTTCTGGCAAAAAAAAATCGTTCTTAATTTTCCATAGGGTTGGTGTGGCTGGTTATGGGTGGTTTTTTTGTTTGTTTGTTTTTGTTTGTTTGGTTTTTTGTTTGTTTTTTGTTTGTTTGTTTTTTGTTTTGTGTTTTTGGTTTTGGGTTTTTTTGGGTTTTTTTGTTTGTTTTGTGTTTTTTTTTTTGTTTTGGTTTTTTTTGTGGGTTTTTTTGGGTTTTTTTGTGTGTGTGTTTTGTTTGTTTGGGGTTGGTTTTTTTTTGGGTTCTTTTTTTGTTTGTGGGGTTTTTTTGGTTGGTTGGTTGGTTTTGTATTTGGTTTTTGGTTTGGTTTTTTCCTAATATTTTTTTTAATCCTCCTGTTAATCTGGATTTTCAGGAATATCCACCAGTCGTGCTGCCACATCCCCCTCCTGTCACCAGCGAGGCCTGGGGGAGTCCCTGAGGGGCACCAAGCTTGGGAAAACAGCAGGAGCTGGGAATTCCTGCTCTGAAAAGCAGCAGAAATTGGGAACGACCTCTCTGGGAAGCAGCAGAGTGAGGAGTTACTGCTCTGAGCAGCAGCAGGAGTGGGGAGCTGCTACAACCACCCTGAGCCATGAGCAGCTCCATCAGAACTCAGGGAAGAGCTGGTGCCTGCTTTAAGGGCCTGTAATCAAAATTAATGGGTTTCATCTCTCAGAACCATTAGATTGTTAATCAGGACATGGGTAGTTCAATAAAGGGCGGGTTGACGAAGATTTATGGTGCTACCAAAATGGGAGAGAAGAGAGACAAATCAAAAATAAAAATAAAAATAAATATTGGTGGATTTCCACGCTTGCCACCCCTTTAGGGGAAAAATAAATCCATCACTGCCCCACAGGCAGAGGAGGATTTGTTTCACCTGGTTTCATGTTTCTGGTGAACAGAGGCTGTGAAATGCATTCAGGTTTTCATCCCTCATTTAGATTTACTCAAATTTTAAATAGTTTCATAGATATTTTTTCCCCCCTTTTCATGCCCTGTTTTCCTCCTAGGCTCGTGTGCTCAGTTGAAGTTCATGAGGCTGTTGTGAGGACACAAATGTAGAAGCTGTAGAAATTTAAAAAAATACAAATTATACATTTTTAAGCTGAAAAACCCCATAATCTGAATAAATAACCACCTCCTGCCATGACCTTCCACTATCCCAGGTTGCTCCAAGCCCTGTCCCACCTGGCCTTGGACACTTCCAGGGATCCAGGGGCAGCCACAACTTCTCTGGAAAATTCAAATTCCAGCATCTTCAAGCTCTGCTTGGGTCAGTCCATCCTCATTTCCCAGTGTTCACTTTCCATGCGACACAAGGGCTATGGAAGTTCTAATAAAAGGAGAACTTTCTAAAGGCTAAAAGCAATTTTGCCATTGCAAAGTATTCATCACCAGCTCCCATTAAATATTTTCTCTTTTTAATTGCAAATGACAGCTTGGAATGGCTCTGTTTTTACTGCCATTTTGGAACATATTAGTTTTTTCCCTTCAGGGGAAGAAATGAATTTTTCCCCTCCAATCAAATATAATCTAGAGCATTTAAATAATTCCTTTCCCAAACACATTTTTCAGTCCTGCCTATGAATGAAAACAGAGATTTAGTCTTTGTGCTCAGTTTTTAAGGTTCTTTTTTTTTTTCCCTCCTTCAATTTTAAGCCTAGATTTTTGCAGTGGAAATGGAGAGATTTTGCAATGCAATTATGAAATTCCAGTTTCCCCAGCACACTTCTGATTAATGTTTATCCATTCATCTAGAAGGAAGGAATCCAGAACTGACTGAGGGAATTTCTGACTGATACAATCACAGGTCTCCAGGTCCTATTGTGATTTCAGGCCTGAATATCTATCTACTTTTATTTCAGTGTAGTGTATTGGAGCAAGGTCTTCTGAGGAAGAAAGCCACAATTTCTTGCCAGCAGCAAGCTGCAATTATATGTATTTATATTTAACCTTTCCAGGTCCCACTCATTAACATTTCATTGGCAAAGACACAGTTTGTATTTTGAGACAGTCCTTTTTGTGGAAAGGTTGTGAGGACTTTGGTAATCTTTGACTTGTTGGTGTTTCCTTCCTTCTGAAAATGCTGGGGCTGCATCAAAACAGAAACAGAAACAGAGGGAGAGGAGAGGAGAGGAGAGGAGAGGAGAGGAGAGGAGAGGAGAGGAGAGGAGAGGAGAGATGTTTATTAATTCTCATCTATGTTACAGTCTCACAAACCATGAGTGCTACAGCACTTCTAGCTAACAGTCCTTCTGTGGAAAGGTTGTCAGGACTCTGGTAATCTTTGACTTGCTGGTGTTTCCTCTTCTGGAAATGCTGGGGCTGCATCAAAACAGAAACAAAATTAAAAAATGGCCTCTATCTCTCTCTCTTCAAGGCCTTTTAAGGATAAACTGTCCAATTAAGAGATGACACCTAAATTATTTTCACTTTTAACCCAATAACCAACCACCCCTGGCCTGCAATGTGCACTTTCCTACCCAATTACAAAACACCACCCAGACCATGGAGAAGAAGGTGAAAAAGAAGGACTCAGCCTCTGCCCTAAATCCTCTACCTTGCTCTCTATACATTACTGTATTTTAAACCCTTAAACTCTGAGTTTTGCACCCTGTGCTATTCCAAACCCCACACCCACAATCCCAGTGCTGCCACTCAATTTTGGGAGCCTCAGGTGGAATGCAGGGTTTGCTTGGGGGTCAGTGCCTGGCAGCACAGAAAGCCTGGAATCCTCAGTGCCCAACAGCTCCAATCCAACAGCTCCAGATTCCAGACCTGCTCTGAGGAAGGAAAAAATGCTGCTCCAGATTCTGCTGGGCTCCCCTTGGGTGGTGCTGTCCCCAAAATCCACGTGTGCCCACAGGCAGCTGGCTGCAGCTGCTCCTGAACTGCTGCAGATTTACCCTGAGCTGACTGCCTGCTCTAAGCCCCTTGTGTAAAGCAGGAGAAGTAATGGCCCATGAGACATTAGAGGTGATTAGGAAAAATGAAGTTCCTTGGAAGACTGAGATGTTGACTGCCTGGGAGTTATTTCTTCACTTAAATTCCAGCAGCTCAGGTGGGCAGGAGGATGGCACCAAGAAAATTTAAAGTGAAGTGGTTAAGCTGCTACTCAGCCTGTTAAGCTGGCAAATTAAGAACAAGACAAATGAGCAAAAAACTCCTCCAGATTACATTTGATCAAATAAACAGAAAAAACCCCAAAAAAAAAAAAAAAAAAAAAAAAAAAACACACACACAAAAAAACCCACAAAAAACAAACAAACAAAAACCAAGACCAAAAAAAAACAAACAAAAGCCCAAACCAAACCAAAACCAAAACAAAAAAAACCCAAAAAACAAACAAAACAAACAAACAAACAACCTCAAGAAAACCACCAACAACAAAAAAAAAAAAAAACAAAAACCAAAATAAAGAGGTGAAGACCTGATACCAATTTAAGTGAATTTTTCACTACTTCAAATAAAGATAATTACTGGAAAACTGAACTAGAGAATGTGTGTTTGGTGGTGTTATTGACCTGGGATCTTTTCACAGCACCTTGGAAATATCCTGGCAGTCAAGAAGTCAAATTAAAAAAAAAAAAAATGGTTCTTGAGGGGGGTAAAAAATAAAAAATGGTGATCACATTAAATCAAAATTGACTTTCATTCTGGCCAGAGTGCAGCTACATGATGATACATTAATGTTTCATAGAGAAATTTGCTTAAAAGCACATGAACATATGAAGGGTAAGTGAAGCATCAGAGGCTGAAGAGGCTGCAAAAAATATTGCAGTAAAAAAAAACAACAAACCTCTTTGAGTAAATTATTAAAAGTATGTAGAAATTATGAAACAATGCAGTGTTTTAATAACCACGCTGAGCCTCAAACCTTTTCAGATCTAGGCTGGAATTTGTGTCCAGTGAGGATTTAAAAAGGGGAGGGGGGGAACCAGCAGTGCCCAAGGCGCCCAAACTGTTCTGGGAAGCTCCTCCCCAGGGATTTGTTAAACACAGATGATCTGTTCCTTCTTTTGAGAGTTCTTGATCTATCCTACAATAAAATCTAATAGCACATTTTCATTTTAAATGACAGATAGTCGTGATCCTGTCAGAGCTTGCCATGGGGAAACCTAATTTTTTAGTTTTGAAATAGCAAAATAATGCCAGAGATGAGTCTTAGAAGAATGAGTTTGCACATCAACGTCCTCATATCTGCCAGCCTCTAACTTTAGGGGAACTTTGGGTCAGGCTTTGGGTTTTAAAGTGGGGGGATTTTTTTTTTTTTTTTTTTTTTTTTGAGCAAAAGCATTGTGTGATATAAACCAGAAATCTTCCAGCCTAGTCTTTTAAATTCTGGAGGGTTCATGTTTAAAGAAATGCTTTGCTGTCAGCAGACAAATACTGAAATAATTGTCCTCCAGGGGATGACAAACACCCGTTAAAATGCAGACACACATCCAGTTCTTCATTTTTAGAGCACACTAAAAGTTTGATACACTGGGGACTGGCAGATTGATCAGGGAATCTGGAGGCTGGACAACAAACAATTGCTCATCCCTGTCTGTCTGCAGCAGCTGAACCCAAGCTTGGAGGTGAGAAGGATTCAAGGGCTCAAAAGGATTCTGGTTCACCCCAATTTTATCTCCTTATGCTGGAGAGGTTCTGATGGAGATTTGGGGCGGGGGGCATGAGAGGCTCCTTTAGCACCAGTGAGGTTTCCAAAAATGCAAAAGGAACTGTGCCAGTCTGCCAGAACAGGGGTGAGGTCAGTCAGGGGGTGTGGGGATAACCCAGCCCTGGTGGGGCTGTGAGGGCCAGAGGGAGGGGTCCAGGCCCAGCTGGGGTAAGGGTGGGTTTAAGTTTAGGCTTAGATTTAAGAGGGAGGAGGAGCAGTTTGCCTTTTGCTTTCACAGAATCATTTAGGCTGGAAAAGGGCTCTAAAATTCTTCTCCTGGTGCTGCTGGGCCCTCCACTCAACCATGTCCCCAAAGTGCCACATCTCCTGGAGAAGGTAGGGAAGGAGGTGTTCTTGATTGTCACATTCATGATGATTAAAATAATGCTTTTTATGGCTTTTTTTCCCCCTTCTTTGTGTTTGAGCATTTGTCCCCTTTTTGTGTCATAGAGGCTCTGGGTAGAAGCCTTAGCTTTGGCAATGCATTGGGTGTCCTTTGAGGTGTTAAAAGCAAGCAGAATTTATGTTCTCAACAGCATTTTGGCTCAAATCTTTCCAAAGGAGCTGTTTATTAGGTACTCTGGCTAATGAAATGTCCTTTGATAATTAATTTGTCAGGTTCAATTTATTGTTTCACAGAAAAAAAAACCCCAAAAACTTAACATTGAGTGTCTGGCTTTGGTGTAAAATTCAGAGTGAGTAGGTTCAGGCCAAGCTGCTAAAAATAGCAAAAAATATTGTTGGGGGTTCAGGTGGAATGTGCTGGATTAAAGAATTTTGAGACTGGTGGATTAATGAGTTTTGGGACTGGACTGGGTGGTGCAGGAGGTGGTTTGGTTGTAAATGTTTGTGATGCCTGAGCAGGAGACCCAATTCTCTTTGGGTGAAGCTGTTTGGGGGTAATTCCACCCCAGGGCTTGGCCTCCCTGCCTGCACAATGATCAGTGAGGGTTTTTTTTTGTGTGGAGAAAAGATGGGATTTGCATTCCTCGGTCTCAAACCTGTTGGAAAATCAGGGAAAAAAAACTTTTAGTAAAAATGAGTATTAATGGGAGAGCATTTGCTCAGCACTGGGATGATCCAAGGGCTTGGTTTTCTGAGCTCAGGCACCACTAAAAAGGAAAGTAAAAAAAATATCAGGCAACAAAGCAGAAGCTGAGGGTTTCTGGAGCAATCTTGGTGCTAAAATACAGATAACCAGGGAATTCTGATGTTTTTATGGAAAATAATTCCAAGATGTAGCCGCTGCAATGGAGTTGTGACAGCTTGAAGTCAATTAAAGCTTGCTCCCTGTGCTCCCTGTTTTCAGGAATGTTAATTAGGAGTTAACCGGTGTGGAAGGTTGGATTTTTCTGGGATTTTTGGTGATACTCTCTGGAGATGAGGGTATTAATAAGCCTCTGCCTGGGTGTTGGTTACTATGACACCATTAATCAGGACAGGCTGTTTCTATGGCAGACATGCAGAACGTTTTAGGTGTAAAGATGGCTCCAAGACAGAAAAAAAAAAACAATCCCTTATTTTCTCTTTATAACAACACAAATGAAAGCTGCTATTAGAAGGTTATTAAAGATTTATAATCAATAAATTATTTTCCTTTTGCTGTTTGAGGCTGGAGGTGTTTGGCTCTGTGTGGTTTAAGGAATGTTGCCTGGAAATTCAATTGGGTTTAGAGTTCCTCCTCAGACTCATCCAGGATGTTATTCCAAGCCATATGAAAGTGCTAATCCTTGTTTCTAAGCAAGAATAAAACAGAGTTTAGGCTGAAGACTAACCTGGGCTGCTGGCAGGGTTTGTTTGGGATGGGTTGTAATCACATTTGTTGAATACAAATTTGGCATACTTCATTTTTCTGCAAAAAAAAAAAAAAAAAACCCAGAAAGTGCTGGCTACTCTGCATGACTCCAGGGACTTGCCAATCCTAAGGGAATTAAAATGCATTTCTGCATGTGTCCACATCATTTTTTAAACCCTCTGGGAGCCTTGTTTTTCCTGCTCACTCCATCTCCCACCCCTCTTCAGGAGTGCCACCGCTGCCTGTGGCACCTTGTGGGCGAAGCACAAAACCTGCCCTGGGCCCCTGGGGGCCCTTCTTTTGTCATTAAATTCCCAGAAAAAAACCAAAACAAAACAAATCATTGCCACTGTTCAGTTCTGCTTTGTTGCTTTACTCTCTGCGTGCATCTCTGCCTTTGCCACCCGTTCTTTTCCCAACCCCGGCGCTTTGCATTCCTGGGTCTCAAACCTGTTGGAAAATCAGGGGAAAAAAAAACTTTTAGTAAAAATGAGCATTAAATGGGAGAGCATTTGCTCAGCACTGGGGATGATCCAAAGGGCTTGGTTTTCTGAGCCCAGGCACCACTAAAAGGGAAAGAAAAAAAAAAAAAATCAGGCAACAAAGCAGAGGGTTTCTGGAGCGATCTTGGTGCTAAAATACAGATAACCAGGGAGGAGAGAGAAGCTCCTTGGGGAGCCGCTTTTTTTTTTATTTATTGATAAGGTGACAGCCACTAAACATCGTCGTGGCTGCTTCGCTGCTGCCTTTGGGGGCTGCGTGTGAGGAGGGAATCCGAGCTAAAAGCGGGAGGGATCCCGGCGGGACGGAGCCTGGGAGCTCGCATCCATCACCAGATGATGCGACATCGCATCCATCCATCACTAGATGGCACGCTGAGAGTGGGAATGCGCCCGGGCCGGGTTAATTCCTGCGGGACCGAGTGAATTCCTGCAGAACCTGAGCAGTGACAGGCGCTTGGGAGCCCCGGTAAAAGGGGCAAAAGCTGAGCAGACAATTCGCCGGCAGCAGGAGCGGGTGGCACAGGGCTGGTGACAGCTCCTGGGGTGTTTGTTCCTCCGCGAACCTCTGGTTTCTCCTCTGTTATTATTGGTTTTTTATAACTGGTGGGGACGCTCAGGAACGAGGCAGGGAGTGCATCAAAGAGGCTGCGTGGAGCTCTTGCAAGCAAGAGACCCCTCCTTTATTTTCCTGACTCTTTTTGTACATTTTACAAGTTGCCCACCCCAGAGGTGGGATCCTTGGGAACCACTGGTCGTTTTCCAGAGACCATCACCGAAGCCCCTCCTCTGGGAACAGATGTAGGAGTTTTGGTAATTTACAGAACATGACCTTGTGCATCAACACCGTGCCTGGGAACAGAATTCCCCAAAACCAAAACAAGCAGGCACGAACATGGCAACAGTTTTTTGTGTTATTTGTACCTAAAGTGGGTGCTGTGGCCACCGAGGAGCTCTGACACATCAGCGAAATTCAGGTTTTTTGTTGGTTCTCACAAGCGCCTTCCTTGAGGTGTGTGAGCGGCGCCTCGTATGATTTATGTCACAGAATTCTCAGGATTCCACTTGAATGACACAAAATGAGAGTTTGGAGTGGCAGCAGCCAAGCTCCTGCTCTCCATTGGTCTTAGTTTAATTTGTGGTTTTTTTTTTTTTTCCCTGTTGTGCTTCTTCATGTTCATTGGAATATTTTCAATACATTGGAATGTATGCGACATTCATTGGGATATTTCCTCTCTGCCAGCGATCTCAGCCATTGGATCATCCTTAGGCCATTAAGGAAATCCTGCCCTTTAATTAAATGCTTAATTCTAACCAGGGATCAAGATCTATTCATATCCAGTAAGGTTTTGGTGGTCTTTTTTTTTTGTTGTTTGGGGTTTTTTTGGTGGTTTTTTGTTTGTTTGTTTGTTTGGGGTTTTTTTGCTTTTGGGTTTTTTGGGGGGTTTTTTTTGGGTTTTTTTGGGTTTTTTTGTGGGTTTTTTTTTTGGTGGTTTTTTGTTGTTTTGTGGGTTTTTTGGGGGGTTTTTTTGTGTTTTGTTTTTTTTTTGGTTTTTGGTGTTTTTTTGGGGTTTTTTTTGTTTGTGGGTTTTGTTGTTTTTTTTTTTTTTTTTAACATTAAAAATACTCAAGTGTGTGTTGGCTCAGCAACTCCTGCTGCTCCACGACTGCTGACCTGCAGCAGCCAGGAGAGTGTTCCTGAAATGAGAGACTTCATTATACCCCTGGCAATTCACAGCTCCTGCTCAACTGGGTGGACTGGAAGGCTTCAGCTGCAATCCATCACTTTATTGCTTTAACCTTCCACTGCTGATTTTTTTAAATGTTAACATTTAATGTGGTTATGGAGTTATTGCTTCCCCTGGTTGTGGAAGCTCTCGAGTGAGGTCAGGTGTGTTTGGTTAATCCTGGGTTTTACAGCCAGGCCTGGGTGGGACAGTGGCACTCTGGCTGCTGGGATAATTGGGGATTTTTTGTTTGGAGCTCAGCTTCTGATGTGCTCAAATTGGCCCTGTAACTTTCTTAATTCCGGGCTCATAACCCTCATTGGGAGGATGTGGGGAGAAGGAAACACTGGAAAAGGATATCAATTAAAATTTCAATTTGTTGGGAAACACACAGACTTTCCCTCCCAACATATTCAGTGGGAACAGTGCCTGTCACCATAAATCTGGTGGGGTGAACTGTTACTGGTGATTACACATAAAAACTGGAACCAAGACAGTTTAATTCCATGCCTTTCCTATTCCCAACCTTTCCCCACGAGCTGTCCATCCCAACAGGAAGGATCCTGTGTGCATCCATCACAACACACAGAATATAGCTTGGCTTTTCTCCTGCAGCACTGCTGAAAAATAAAAATTGATGGGTTTTTTAAACATTTATCTGTCCTACATTGGTGAAATGTTGGGGAAAGCCAGTGTGGATACTTTACTCTGACCATAACTTATTTAATGACACATTTGCATATCAATACAGCAGTGGTGTGGTTTTGGTGCTAGATGATCTCAGAGAAAAGTATAAAAAAAAGGAGATTCTGATGGGAAAAAAAAATACAGAGATGCAACTTTTCCTGTGCCAGCCTCTTCTGGGTGGATGCATATTCCAAAGTCAGGAAGTTCATCCTGGAGCACTCATCATTCCTTGGGTTTTAAAGCCTGGGAAGTTATCTCCACCAAGTGGGATAGCTGCAGCTGGAAAATATTTCAGACCACGTTTTGGTATAAATATCTTTAAGTGGAATATAAGACAGTAGATCAGGCAGTGATTTTGTTTTAGACCTGCAATTCAGACAGTTTTTTTCCCCCCTGAAAAATGATGAATATATTGAAAAATGGAGAATAAAAGGAAAAAAAAATAAGTGATTATTTTAACTTGGAGTTTAACATATAATTTATATCCTCATTTGAAGCTGTATCA
Organism: Phylloscopus trochilus trochilus; assembly: GCA_016584745.2. Classification (NCBI taxonomy): domain Eukaryota; kingdom Metazoa; phylum Chordata; class Aves; order Passeriformes; family Phylloscopidae; genus Phylloscopus; species Phylloscopus trochilus. The sequence continues at coordinate 17,393,323 of WQNJ02000041.1, read as the reverse complement.
CCTCCTGTATAATTCCTACCAGCAGCTCTTTTATTGAGAAGTATTGCTGCCATCAGTGCCACTTTTATGTTAGAATCCTTTTTATACAATGCAAAGCTGGGAAGAAAAATGCATTCTTTCCTTCAGTCACTCATCCCTGCAAACCCCAAAGACAAACAGCTGAAATTCCTGGGGGTGAGGAAGAATCATTTATCACTCCAAATTCTGGGACACGGAGCCTGGGAGATCAGGCTGGTTTCTGAATGCTGAGAGGCAACTGACATTCCACCCCAGGAAAAAAAAAAAAAAAAAGGAGGGGAAGGGTGGAATTCACTCCAGAGCTTTCACAGTGGGGAAAAAATAAAAATTAAAAAAAAAAAAAAATCCACACAAAACAACAACAACGAAAAAAAACCTCACAAAACAAAACAAAAAAAACCCAAAACAAAAGAAAAAAAACACCACCAAAACACCACACCAGGGTAAAAACATCATGCTACAGAAGAGATGAGATTTATCTGGGATTCCTCCTTTTAAAATCCTAGGTGAGCTGAAATAATTCTTGAGCAGTGGGTGAGTTGTTTTTGTTTTTTGTGTTTGTTTTGTTTTGGGGTTTTTTTGGTTTTTTTTTCTTTTTTTTTCTTTTTTTTCAACATTAAAAATACTCAAGTGTGTCAAGCCTGTTAAGTTCTATTTAATAACCCTCAGCACAATGCCCAGCTCTGATCCAGCAGCTCATATGGAGGCACCTCAAGGCAATGATATTTTCTCACCCCTCTGTTAGAGATAAGAGAATTAAGGGAAGGAAAGGTGAAGCTGGGTGGCAGCAAGAGTCAGAAAAGGAGCCCTGAGGGTTTTTCAGTGTAGCTTCCCTGGTCTTATGTAATTAGGAGAGGTCACTTTATTGTGTAAGTAATAATTTAGTTCACTCTGGAGTAATTGTTTGGAGTGCAGAGTGGTGAAAGCTGATCTTTGCAGGGATGTTTTCCCAGTCCTCTGGTGCCTGTGCTGGCTGTGGGGGGGAATAACTGGTCAGTGATCAAGTCTGCCAAGGATGGTGCTCTGTGACTGCTGGGAATTAAATTATTTAACTCTAATTCATCTTTGAAATATGCACCTGCATCTCCAGGAAAGAAACAGCTCCTTTTCAGACGGGTTTTGACTGGATAGTTTTTTGGATAGTTTCAGTTCTTGAGCTGGCATGGACACTCCTGGCTTTTTCCCTCTCCACCCATCAAAGTTCTCTCAGTCCTGCCTGGCTGCAGAGCCACGAGGAGATCTCCCAAACTCACCTGTGTTAACCCAAAACAGTGCTGAAATCTTTTGTTCTGTCTCCTCTTGGAGTTAAGTACAAGCTCTCCCAGCTGACTCTTTAATTCTCAGGCTGTTCTTTTCACTCCCTGAGATGCAGGTGTTGCCTTTGGGGAGGATTTTTAGGAACTGCTCCGGTTTCCTAACCCAGGCTGTGAATTCTTAAGCGCTCTGCCCTTCCTGCACCAGTGGCCCTTGCTTTGATCTGGTTAAACTCCTGAGAGGGGAGCCCTGGGGCTTTCCAGGGAAGGAAATGTGGATTATTTGAGGTGAAAAAAAAGGCAAAAAAAAAAAAACAACCCAACAACCCCCAAACTGTTGTCTTTGAGATGTGTTCAGTGAGGAAAGTGTGCAAGGTTAGCCCAGCCCTGAGGCCACAGCAGTGTCTGCTCCACATCCACACACGTTTGACACTGTGGGGGTTTTAAACCCAAAAGCTGCTGAGAGCAGAGCCCTGCACAGCACTGGGCAGCTCTTCCCAAAAAACCTCTGGGATGATGCTGGGAGCTGCAGGAATTGGTGCAGCCAAATGAACACCTTGCCAAGGAGTGGCACCTGAGACCTTTTGGTTTTTCTGAAACTCTTTCCCCAGAGAGTTTTCTGTCAACAAGAGACACGTTTTTCTAACTGTAACCTTTGTTTGCATTCCTTTCCCTAGGAGGGATGACTTCTTGCTGTCCCTCTGCTCTGCCCAAGGTGATTGGAGAGGTTTGTCTTTGTTTCACCCATTGAGTTGTTCTCTGTAGAACAGCATAAAAGGGAAGAAATAGCTGGAAATAAACGGAGTCGTTGTCAGCCTTCTGAAGTCAGAGTCTGTGTGGTTGTGGTCTTTAACAACTCAAAGGAGTCTGAGTGGAGCTGCCTTGGAGCAGAGAATGATTTGATTTTCAGCTGAGAAAGGGTTGGGAGGGTGGTTTGGAGTTGGTGGGTTGGACTCTGAAGGTTTGGGGTGGGTTCTGCTGGTGTCTGGTGGGGTTGTGTTTGTCTTTGCTGTTTGGTGCTCTCATCTTGTTTGATTTCCCTCTCTGAGATCAATGCAATGCCAAAAAAACTTGCAAAACAACTCTGGATTCTCGTAGGATCATAGACTCCCAGCATGGCCTGGAAGGGACTGATTTAGTCTTTTTTTTTTTCCAACTGTAACTACACTTGTAATAAAATGATTGCTATATCAGGGAAACAGAAACACTCTATTATCAATAATTTGATGCCTTTACTTTGAGCTTTCAGCTTCACATGTCCCAGTGTTGGAGAAGGTGCCCTCAAGACCTATTCCTAAAAATCCAGTGTATTTTAAGTGACTTAAAGGTTGGGATTTTGCCCTTGAACTGTATTTCAGTAATGTCTGTGACTTTTAAACATCTCTTGTACCATATCTGAATTGTGATACAGGATATCTTCCCTTCCCATGCTGTTGTGTTAAGTTTTTTTGAGCATGTCACAGCTGTGGCTGTGAAAAAATCCCTTCTTGGAGTTCTCTGGACCAATCCATATCTTTCCAGGAAAGGTCTGGTGCAATAAATCCCACACAATTAAATAGATTCTAAAATCCCTTGGCTGACAGGGATCGCCAGGGAGCCTTTGGAGAGCAAATGTGGATGTGCAGGCAGTTGTGGAGCCAGCTCCTGTGGATAAATCAAGTGCCAGATCTCTAATCACAATCTTTAATTCCATGTCTGTCTTCAGGTTAATTATTCAGAGCTCTTGGAATCGATTTTGGAATGATGCACACGCTCAGGAAAACACTTCAATCAAATCCAGGGCTATCCACGTGTGCTTAAACAACTTAAGTGCTTTTTTTTTTTGTAGAAATATTCTGTATTCTTGAGGTCAGGTGCCTAACTGAAGGGAGAGGTTGTTAGGAGAGAAACAAGAGGAAAATTTAGGGCACTCCTACAGAGGGAATCTCTCTTCTTTGCCCAGTGGTAGTGGGACTAAACACAGCTTGGCCAAAACTTCCAATGAAAAATGTGAAATTTATTTATTTTAGGTATTGCTGACAGCATTGCTTGGTGATGGGGGGTGGGTGGTTTGGTTTTGAGGTTTATTTGTGTGGGTTTGCTGTGTTTCTCTCAATGGTTTTGGGATTTTGGGGGAGTTTTTTTCCCACATTATAATAAATGGTTGGGGTTTTGGGGTTGAATGGGTTTTGAGTCATTTGTAACAGCCACCTGCCAGTGCATGGAGCAAATTCTCCCACAGCCAATGGTAAATGGGGAGCTGCTCTCCAGAAATGTGATTTAAAACTCTTGGTGTTGAGTGATTCCCCCCAAGAATGACCTGGAAAGTGGAGAGCTAAAACCCCACTCCAGCTGGGTGATGGAGAGGTTGAAACACACCTCCCAGAGCCATGAAAACCCAAAACTATTTGGAGAAATAAGCACATTTAAGCCTGATTACTTGAAGTGGTGTGTCCTAGAGGCACATGCATCTGTGTGGGTTTGTTCCATATATTTTTAATTCCCTAAATATCCAGAGCACTTCATGTGTTGTTTTGGGATTCCATCACAGGACTGTGAATGCAGTTGCACATTTAAACAAACCAAGTTTTTAATTCTCTAGATGAGCAATGACTTTTTATTATTATTATTATTATTTAGTAGATTTGAATTTGCTAATTTTTCTACAGATTTCTCTCCTTTCATTTGCTGTTACCTTTGTGGCAAAACCCCGAGGGAGTTCATTAAACTGAGTTAGGAGAGAAATGTCATCCTTTGCAGGATATGTTTTGTTGTATTGTCCCAAACCCAGGGTTATTTTGACAGAGGAATAATGGAGATAGCCATGATTTAAAGAACACGAGGAATTCCTGACAGGAATGGGGATCTGTCCTTGTTGGGAGCCAGCCTGGGCTACTTGATCATGGGTATTGATTCAGCCCATCAAAATTTGTTGTAGGAAATGTAATTTATGCTGCGACCTTCAGACAGCTCTCAGCTGAAAATGGGAAAACACGGCCCAGATCCTTACAGATGGGTCTGCTTATCACTGCCTCCAAGGAAATGCAGGATGGATGGAGGAATTCAGGCAGCTGTGCAGGCTGGAAGGACTTTCCAGTGGGGAGAAAAAAAAAAAATTGGAAATATCTGCTCTGTAGACACTGCTACGCATAAAATTTTGTCATAAAACTCCTTTGATAGAAGAATTACATCTCCCAGAAAGTAAAAAAAACTTTTCCTTCCTCCCTTTTCCACTTCTGTTATATTATTTTCATTGTAGATGTGAGGGATTGTTAATTTAGTGTTGGTTTGGGCCAGCTGCAGGTCTGGGAAGGGTGTAGATGCTCGGGGAAGGTGCACAGGAGCAGGATTTGCAGGGTTGTTTCTACTGTGAGAGTTAAAGATTTATTTAAAGGAACAGGGTGATGAGAAACGTTTGGGAATGGGATAAACACCACTGTAAAGGCAAGGAAAAGAGCAGGGGCTCTTATTCCCAGTTAGTTTTGGGAAAGTAACCTGGTAGGGAAGCTTTTAGCAGGATGACCTGAAATATCTGTACGGAATCCCAGAATGGTTTGGGATGGAGGGAGCCTTCAACACTGTCCCACCCCTGCCATGGCAGGAACACCTTCCACTGTCCCAGGTGCTCCAAACCCCATCCAACCCGGCCTTGGGCACTGCCAGGGATCCAGGGGCAGCCACAGCTTCTCTGGGCATCCCATTCCAGGGCTTCCCCATGCTCCCAGGGAACAATTCCCTCCCAATATCCCAGCCAAACCTCTCCTCTGTCAGTTCAAAGCCATTCCCCCCTGTCCTGTCCATACCAGGATACCCTATCCAGTTTAGCTCTTCTGCTGTTCAGGAGAGAGGAGAAACTACAGGAGAGCCAGAGGAGGGATAGCAGGATGATTAGAGAGTTTGGGAACTTGACACACGAATAAAGATTTTAGGAGTTGGCTCAGGAAGTTTATCCTTGTAACACCAACAGCGTAGCTGAGTGGAAAATGAAGTTTGTTCCTGGGTGAGGATTTGAATCAGAGGCACCAGGTACAGCCTGGCTCAGAGAAAAATCTGCTTAGAAGAAGGAGGAGAAAGGGAACAAATAGAAGAGGAAAGAAATATTAAGCACTGGAGTAAATTTTCCAGGGAAGTGTAGGGCTGTTCCTCGCTGGAGATGTTCATGGCTGGACAGGGAGCTGGGTGAGGTAAGAGCCGTAGTGGTGGGGCACAAAGAGATCTCCACAGCTCCCTCCAGCCTGGCCTCTCCTGCAGCCCACAGCTCCCTGCCCTGGGGCCACCCACTGCAGGGTTTTGCAGCACAGGAGCTTTTCTCCTCTCCTCCCACCCCTCCCCACAGCCAAATGTTGTCACCAGCCTGGGGGTAAAGGCGGTTCAGAGTCGCTCCTGGTGTAGTTTCTCCGTAAGTTAAAACGTTTAAGGAGTTTAAAAGTGCACAGCTTTCTAAAAACAGACACCCTCAGGCTTCTGCTTGAGGAGCTGGAGACAGGAATTCTGTTTCAAAGCTGCCTGGGATGCCTGATGGTTGTATCAGAAAATGCTCCTGCTCATGCAGGGCTGGCGCCTGCGGTGGATTTGAGCAGCCCAGAGCCTCCAGCCTTTGTGTCTGTTGGATTTGGAACATTACAAAGTTTTTATTTTGAGGGGATTTATGTACAAGGCTGCCGTGTCTGGAAACTCAAGGACTGGTATTATTCAAGATATTTTCCTTCCTCTGCTTTTGGTAGGGGTATGGATGCAGTTTTTAGTTTTGTTGGAGCTGAAATCCCCTCTGTTTGGAGTTTTTCCTTTCCCCCCAAAATGACAGGAGTAATCAGCACAGTGCGTCTGAATTGCTCTGGAATTAAATTTCAAGTGGAACAGCATGGTAGCTATTTCATTACCTCGGAATTTATTCCAGAATTAGGAACCAACGTTTTCAAATTTCATTCCCTTGTGTGGCTTCTTGAGCCAGCCCTTGTCTGTGACAGGCTGAGCTCCAGCAGGAACAGGTTTAATTTATTAATTGGAGGCAGCAGGCAACGAAAGGTTCTGCATTTGGGCATGAACACCTCTATATTTGCATCCCTTAACTAGAACAAATGGGTGTCAGTGCCCAGCCCTGGATTTTCAAAGGAGCTCAGGAAGTTACCCTTCTCTTTGAAAACCCTAAACTTCAGAGGAAATTCTTTTTTTTTTTTTTTAATTTTTGCAATGACTCTGTAGTTTCATAACCATCAAGAAGAAATACTGATTAACTCAAGTTCAGTGACTCTGCCCTTCCTTAGCCCAGCTCCTTGGAGTTATCTCGGAGATTTTGTTCTGTTGTGTCCTAAGTTTGATAATCCTTCTTCAGCAATATTTCTGAAATTCTGTCCTTTCTGAACAAATGCCTGGCATCTTATCTGCTATCAAGGCTGTTGGGGCTTCATCTCCCATCCTTTATCTCTTATCCCTTCCAGTCCTCTTGGAAGCTGCAGGATCGCTGCTGTTGTCTCTGGCACTGACAGCCCCATCAATTCTCTATCCTTTCACTGGTCCCCTTTCCTCCTCCTGCATCAAGATAAACTTTTATTTTTATTTCTGAAGACATTCTCTTTGTTTTCTCTCTGGTGTCAGCTCCTATCGCGTTGTCCTCTTGCTGCTGCCTCTGTTGAGGTGGATGGTTCCAGACCCTCAGCACAGGCTCCTCAGTCCATCCCTCCTTGTCTCAGGCACAGTTTCCTGTCCTCGGCCCCTTCCTGCTCTGCAGGGGCCAGAGTTTGCTTCACATTTAGAAAAATGCAGTGATTAGGGTCGACCAGCTTGATTTAGCCCTCAGCAGTGACCACAGGCAGCCACCCACCTCTCCAGGCAGGGGATGTGTGCTGGGGGATTGCAGGCTCCCACCAAGACTCTCCTCTGGCACATTTAGGATGTGTCATCCTCTGCAAGAGCAAGGGAAACGCCAAGGAAAGCTTGGAGTAGGGAATGCTGCCTTTCCCAGCGTGGTGCTGGGAGGATGATGATTCCTGTTGTCCAGGAGTGCAGCCAATCTGTTCTGTGAACCTTGGATATGTGAGCTTAGGTTTGATTTTATCACTGTTTTACTGCTGGTTTTGTTGCAGCTGTTCACAGGCCTGGATCCTTTATTGAATCCCAATATGAAATTTGCTGTCGTGACTGCGGTTAAAAGTTTCTTCGCTTCTCATCTCACTTATCCCTAAAAAGCTGTTTATTCCAACAGGGACACTGGTTTCATCTCTGCTCCCTGAGAACAACCCCAGATTGATCAGGGACCTGAGTGATGCAGAGTTTGAAATCTTCAGGCTGGCAAAGTGCTGAGCACTTTCAGTTCCTGACCCTTTTGCTGTCTTTGTGCCTCACTCCCTGTGTGCTCAACATGAACCTCTGCTTGGGGAAGAATCCTCCTTTTGTTCTTACTGCTCACACTCAAGACACCTTTTGGTCTCTCCTGGGGAAGATATTTAGGGGATATTATAGATATTATCTGTAATATCTATATATATATCTATATCTATATCTATATTATAGATATAGATATAGATAGATATTATATCTATTCTGGCTTTAGATCCTTTTTAGACCCTTTTAGACCCTTTAGACCCTGGCTTTAGAAGAAATTCCCAATTTCTTAACCCCCTTCCAAGGGCAAACAGCTGAGGGTAACACCTAAATGAGCAATCTGGTTTGTCCAAAAAAAAAACCAAACCAAAAACCCACATAGCTTCTCAAAACCAGCAGGGCCTCAGATGAAACAGAGTCATTGCAAGATAATTAACATCCCTTGGATATTGGAGTGTGCAAAGGTGCATTTGATCCCATTCCTGTAAAGACCTGATTAGATTATGGTAATGAGAGTCTTCGGAGCTGCATTGTTGTTACGGGAAAACTCCTTTTGAATTCAGCACAGCAATAACTCGCTCCCTTTGATCAGAAGAAATGTCAATTACATTCATATTTGAGCTGCAGATCGTATAAACAGGCCCAGTCCCTTCAGTGGTGCATGGTTAACACAAAAAAAAGTAATTAAAGCACATCAATAGCATTTCTCAGAAAAGCACGTGTAGGGGCTGACAACAAAGTACAGAATCTTACCCTGCCTCTCGTTATTCTCCAGGTTAATAAAAGAGATTTTTACATCAGCTTGGTGGTCGTCCACATATTCAAAACACTTGGCTCCCTGGCAATGTCAGATATCCTTTTCTTTGCCACCCTTTCCAAGAGGAGAAAGGGAACTGCTCCTTGAACTGCTACCAAACCAAGTACCCAGGGATCTTCAGAGGGGCCCCATGTGACAATATCACCTGTGAATTGTCTTCTTATTGAAAAGGAAACTGGGCAGAGTTTTATAGTTCCATTCTAACATTGAGTAAAACAGCAAATATGTTTCTTATCGTGGATTCCTAAGAGAGGAGCCTGGTAGCAGGACATGGGAAAGTTCTTGGCCTGTGTGCAGCAGGTGGGAAACTCTGAAATATGCTGTTGGGGAACTGAATTGTCCTTGTCTCTTTAAGGCTTTCTTTTGTTTTCAGCTAAAAATGAATGGGCTAAATCAGGGTCAAGAGTTTCTCTCTGTCCAGGCTGGTGTGAAAACAGCTCTTGAGAACTCACTGCAAGCATCTAGTGAAGGATGAAAAGATTTTATAGATCCTTATCCTGCCCCACAGTGATGCTCATGTGTGGGCTGAGAATCCTTGGTGCTGTGTGAAGCAGGACAGCCTGGTTAGGGCAGAGGGAAGACCTGCTTTTTCCTCAGTGCCACCACATAAAATGGGCTCAGGATGGGTTTGGGTTTCTTTGGTTCTGATCTGGGTGCACAAAAGTCCCTGGATTCATTGCTACAACACTCTCAGGCATGGGATGTGGTTCTTGGAGTTGTCCTGAGCAGGACCAGGGCTTGGACTCTGAGCCTTGTGGGTCCTGACTCAGAATATTCCATGATTGCCTAGATCAGTGTCTGTGTCATGGTAATGAAAGTGGTTCAAATGAGCTGGGGAAGTTACTGCAGGAACAAAAGGGAGGAAATCCTGATGAGTTGGGAGCTACCAAATAAGTGTGAGTTGATGTGTGATGTAGCAACTACACTGAGAAAATTCCTGAGGAAAACATTCCTAGAAAGAAGCAATTTCAAGGATAATAGTTAACCACTTCTGGGACAAGCTTATAATCCAGAACATGGACATACACTGACTTAAGTCTTGACTCTGAGCAAAGCTGTGTGGCACTAAAATAGGGGAAATATTCCCTCCTGTCCCCTGCAAAGCATCAGCTGTGTTCCATGCCAGGGATGCATTCTTTTCTAGGCACAGCAACACGTAGGATTTTTTTTCTAGGTGCTTGATCTGCAAGTCCATGGACAGAACTGGTTAACTGGGCTCTAGTGGGAAGGCTCCGTGAGGAAAAAAGCAGGAGTGTGTTATTGCAAGGCAATTGTTTTAGTGCACAGGCTTTGCACAGAGCATCTATCTCAGCGAGCAGACGCTGCTTTGTGTCACTGGCCAAAAATTTTCATGGTCTGCTTCAGCAGGCAGACTTGCAGAATAATAAACAAGATTTCTGTACGTGTGACTGCAGCAAATACTTGTTGATGGTGACTGCTGTATTTCTTTCAGAGGTCCTGCCAGCTTTAATTAACTCAGGTTTATTCCGGACGGCGCCGAGATTAGGAAGTTGTTTGCAATCTATTTGCATTGTAATACACGAACCAGAGCATCGCTCTCCCCGTGTCTCCCTGGCTGCGAACCTGTCGCCTGCTTTTCCACCAGTGAGTTGGAGCCCTGGCCATCCTCTCTGCTCCATTTAGCTCCTGCTTTTTTAGCACAGGTCTGGGGACACTCGCTGGGTTTGAGCAGCTGGGGAGAGAGTGACTGCCTGCCAGGCAGCCTGTGCTTGTCACACCCAGCAGCCATCAGGATCCCAGAGTTTCTTTTCTGATGTGCTTGCATCATATTTTAGAGGTTTTTCCACATCACCTGCTCTTCTTGCCTTCTGTCTGTGAGCACTTGGGGTCTCTGCTTCAAGGGCAGGAATCTCCTCGAGGCTGGAGTTGCCTCCAAGTGTTGCTGTGCAGGGGTTGGATTTTGGGGTGTGTGAATTTGGCTATGATTACACAAGAGTTGTCCAAACACGCATTTGCAGATCTTCCATAAGGGCTCCAGCACAAATTCTCCCACTGTTTCACCATTCATTGCTTTACCCTGCTGGGACAGGCAGCCAGGCTCTGCCAGGGATGCTGCTGCACCTCCTCCTCCTGCTGCTCCCAGCCCTGCTCGCTCTGCTCTCAGCAATCTCCTTAAAATTTAAGTTCTGGGTTAATGAAACAGAGCAAAGCCTGTTCTCCCTGGCAGCACAACTGGCCAAAATGACAGTTCCCACCCTGGCTGGGACAGAGATTGATGCTTGTGTGCTGTAGAGGGAAACAAAGCTCCAGTAGTGCTGGGAGAGAAGGGAAAACACAGGGATAATGGAAATGGAGGATAAGTAAGTGCTGCTGCGAAGTTTATTAGATGATTGTGTTGGATTGGTTGGGACATGATTTGTTTTCTTTTTCAGGGGAAGGGAAAAGTAAAGTAACTTCCCACCGCTGCATTGTGCTGTTCATAGTGCAGGGAAATTGGTTTCTAATGTGGATGTATTTTAACTCACCCCTTCAGCTTTCAGTACTGAAACCTGTAATTATCCGTATGGAAATGCTTTCATGGTGGCAGGCCAGGCTGTGATTTACCCAGGAGGTGGTGTCACCGCCTCTCCAGGGGCACTGAGAGCTGTGGTTGCTCATTCTCTGTGGAAAGGAGGAGTTTTACCTGGTGCTCCTGTAACAACCTCTTCATCCCTCTGCTGCCCTCCCCACCACGCTGCCATCCTCCCACCCCTGGAAGAGAAACCTGCCCCATCCAACGGGAGAAGTGCTGGGAACAGCTGAGCTGTGGCCAAAACAGTGCTGGGAAGGTGATTTTCACTTTAGTGCAGAGCTCTCCTCCATTTCTGCTGCTGCTCCAAGCTGGCCTGGGTCAAGTGTTCCACTTAACAGTGGAGAGCCTCAGTGCTGGGAGCAGCCCCAGGAAGGGTCCTGCTGTGGGGATAAAAGCCCTCAGCACACAGTTACTCAGCGTGGGTGGAAATGGAGAGCTCCAGGCTTTTAAAAACAAATGTTTCTGGCCCAGCAAGCCAGAGACAGCCCAGCCAAGGAGCCACCTGCTCCTGCTCTTGTTTGAAGTGGAGCTTGGGTCTCCTCTGGCATCGCAAATGCTCTGAGTTACTGCCAGCTATCAAATGCTAATATTATTTTATATAATGGAGCCCTCTGTGCTCCTCTGAAGGACCAGCAGGGCTGTAACCCCTGCCTGAAGGGCTTCGAAATTTCAAGTATTTTTGCTCCATAGTTCTGGGAGGATTTTCTTTGGAAGAAGTCCTGTCCCAGGGGAGCTGCTCTCCTCTCCACAAGCAGGGGCACAGGAACTCCTCGTGACACCAGTGGCAGCTGTGCCTGCGTGAGGTCCCACTAAGAGATTCCACATAACAAAGCTCAGCCTCCACAACATAAAATGCAGTGGGGAAAAGGTGAAATTGTAAAGGGCCTCCTTCTGAGCTTGCCCAGCATCAATTCTAACGTGATGGACAGGCGGAGGTTCCCGTAGATTCACTCTCTGTGGTAAAGGAAGTTTGTTTCTTGGATTTCTTTCCCGTTCCTGCAGTTGGCCTCCCTCCCTCTGCTCAGAGGCTGCTCGGGTCCTTCTGGTTCGTCACCCAGACGTGCCCTGAGGGCAGGCTGCTGTCACCTCCAGAGCTTCCCTGGCCACTCCTGCCAGGCCCCATCCATCAAGTGAACAGGTTGGAGGAAAACAGGAGCTGCCAGCCTGAAATAAATCACAGCTCTGAGAAGCACCAGCTTCCCCTTCCTGCTTTTCCTGCCTCATCCCTGCTGAAAGCTTCCCAGCTCCTGGGGCTGTGGGATCTGGGTCTGCTCAGGCCATGGAGACAATGCCTTGTGTTGCTGGGTTGTCCCTTTGCCAGCTGGGAATTCAGGGTTGGAAGGCACCCATCCACAGGCGCTTGGGAAAAGTGGCAGTGCTGATTTTATTATTTTATTTGTTTTTAATAACTCCTTCCAAGTCAGAAAACAAATTCTACATTGTTGGATGTGACCCACAGAACTATGTGAATGATGTCCCTTTCCCTGATTAAGGAATGCCAAGGCTTCTGTGCTCTGCTGGGATTTCTGGGCCTAATTTACAGTTTGTTCATGGCTGGGCTGCCTAATGAAGGGAACACTGATTAATGTAGTTATGAAAGGTAGTGATCAGAAATATGGAAAATAATTCAAATTTGTTGGTAGCGCTTCTGGAGTTGTTGGACGTCAGAAAGTCAATGGTACAAGACCTACAGAATGTAAAGTGAGGGTGGAAGAGGAACCCTTCCCTTCCTCCTAAAAAATAAAGAAAGTAGGAGAAAACAGACTTGGAGTTTTGAAAACATGCTGCGTTTGATGAATCACAACCACTCCCTTGAATGACTTTACTTTTAAAGGTACCAGTGCATTGCAAGTTTAATTCCTCTGGCTTGAAATCTTTCTTGAAGCTGTTTTGCTTCAGGGAACACTCAGTGAGTCTGGACAGGATGGAATGAAATGATGAATGGTCCTGTAAACATCCCTGATCACGGTGCACAAACATGGAAACACTCATGGATCACCTCGATGGAGGAGAACCAGGAGCTCCTCGGAGCTGGGGCTTGGGAAATGCAGGGTCTGGATGCGTGAGCAAAGCCCCTGTCAACAGAAAAAGACAATTCTAGCAATTCTTTTTTATTCTCAAAACAGTTTTGAATTTTTAACATTGAATTCTAGACATCTAACTCAAAACCAGGCCTGCTTTTATCCTTTTTGTTGGCGTTTTCATTTGTTTTGCGAGATTCATTTCACTCATTTTTACCCCGCTAAAAGGTGAACTCGCGGTTAGCGCGACACCTTTAATTTTCTCCTTTTTATCTCTCCTTTTTATAGCACGCCTCGGGACGCCTCTCCGCTCCGCACCTTAATTTTAATCATGCACCGAGAGCAGCCTTTATATTATTCAGGCAATCTTGGTGGAATAAAAAATGGAAATTGTTATTTGTCCTTGATGGCTCCATTTCCCGCCGAGCCCGTCGGAGATGTAAACACGCCAGGCTTCACTTCCCAGCTTCTAAAGCGAGACTTCCAGGTGTGTCAGGATTACACATGGAGCATTTAGGAGGTTTAAAATGCCTTTCCTGTCAGGATGGGAGTCACAGCAATTTTTGGGCATTTGATGCAACGCCCCATCCCATGCTCGCTCTAATAGAGGTCGTTATAATGCCTGTTTTGGAAGTGGTGTTATTGATGAGCTGCTGCTCCGCAGAACCCAGATTGCCTTTCCAGTCTGCTTTCTGCTCACAAGTTGTTTTCTCGGTGGGAAATAAATTGTTTTCACTGTGGGAAATGTTGGTTGTTTACTAATAAGTTGTTTTCTCGCTGGGAATAGATTTTTGAATGTTAAGATGGAAAGATGGGGTTTTGCGTTGTGCTGGCGAAGGAAATACAATAAGCCTCAAGTCCTTGAGCTATAGGGACTTTTTAAACAGAAGATTTGTGATGTCCTGTGTCAGTCTTGCACCTTATAGGCTTTTAAGAGGACACAGGGTATCGTGGCCATCACTCAGAACTGAAGGAATTGTGGTCAAGCAGGCTGCCTGTTGAGGGAAGAGGAGCACGGCTTTCACTGGAACTTGTGCTCATCTGCAGCTCTTCCAGGGAAGACCTGTGTCTTTCTTTTATTTCATTTCTATCACAGAATCACAAAGGTTGAAAAAGATCTCTCAAGCTGAGTCCAGCCTGTGACTGATCCTTACCTTGCCAACCAGACCAGTGTTTGTAGGTGAAACAGTCCTGAAATCCCCTCACAGTGCAGATGGATGTGGTGTGTGTTTGCCTCCTTCACAGCAAACCTCCCTGGAGACATTAAAACTCCAACAAAATCCCCTCTGTGTGGTGGTGGGAACATTGGGTCGACATTTTCTTCTGGAGGTGTTTGGGCAGAACAAACTCTGACTGAAATATATTCAGTGGGACACGGGTTTCATAGCAGGAAAAATGGCATTGAGTAGGAAAATATTCAGAAATTAATTTGCTTCCTGTATTTTTCTTCAAATCTTGTTTCTGTAGTTCAGAGCAAATTTTGATGTTGCATTTTTAATGTGAGATTTCTGAGATCATCCTAGAATTCACAGAATCCTTGTAGGATAATTTGAGTTGGAATGGGATCTCAAAATTCATTTCATTCCAACACCCTGCCATGAGTAGGGGCACCTTCCACTAGACCTGGTCAGGGTATTCGGGAGGAATTTCTTCATGGAAAGGGTTGTAAAACACTGGAAGAAGGGGCTGCCCAGGGAGATTTGGGGTCTCCATCCTTGGAGGTGCCCAAGGAAACCCTGAATGTGGCACTCAGTCCCCTGGGCTGGGGACAAGGTGGGGAATTGGTCACAGGCTGGACTTCATGGTCCTGGAGGGCTTTTCCAACTGAAATATTTCTGGAATTCTGTGATAGCAGTGAAGTAAGAAAAACCCAATCCCACCCAGGGAATAAATCTTTCCTTCTTTGACCAGGTGTCCATTGGATATTGGGGAATATTTCTTCACCAAATTGGGTTGTCGAGCATTGGAACACACTGCCAGGAACAGCAGTGGGGCCACCATCCCTGGAAGTGTTAAGAAAACGTGTGGATGTGGTGATTCTGGACATAATTTAGCAGTGCTGGTTTAATGGATATAAATTTGGATTTCTATCTCAGTGTTGCTGTGCTGACAAACCCTGATATAAAACCCGTGTTAAACCATGGCTGGTTTCATGGCAGGGTTTAATCTTGGAGGCCTGGGAAATATTAAAGAAAGCTTGATGCACGTTTTCTGTGACACTTCTGTTCAGGTGAAATACGAGATTTGTGTGTTCTCAGGAGGTTTTGAACTTGTTAATCATTCTCTGTTGATCAAATGGGGTAAAACTACTGGAGAGGGCTTTTTCTGAGGGAGAAACAAGCTGATTTTCCAGCAGGCAGAACTGAGATGTGCAAACACACTGTACACTTGGGCATGTATGGCCCAAATGTGTTTTAAATGGGGAGAAAAACAGGATTATTTTAGCTGGGGGAAACTTGTTTGACTGAGTAGAATACATATTTCTGCCAAAATGGGCTACATGATCCCCCATTTCCTTTCCTGGAACACTCCCAGAAAACTAAAAGATGTCAAAAATTTGAGATTTTGCATCTACTGGAGAATTTGCATAGAGTAACTGCAGCTCCTGCTGTAACTCATTGGGTGCCTTCTGTGAACACAGATGTGAGCCCTTGGTGCTCTCCATAAATTAAAAGAATGACTGCAAAAGGATAAATCTAAAAAAAAATAAAATTAAAAAGGCAGAGAAAACCAAGGAAAAATCTGGGCAGGGGGTGATGAATTTGCCAGATGTGCAGAACAGAATTCACAGCAATGAAAGGAAAAGGCTGCTGGAGGGTGGGATCTTCCTTCTAGGCTGGGAGAAAGTTCTTGGAGTCAGCTCAGGCCCTTGCTGTGCCTGGAGAAACTTCTCCTTGATTATTCCTGAATCATGGAATCATTCATGTTGGAAAAGCTCTCCAAGGTCTCGGAGTTCAACCATTCCTGCCTATCCCACCACTACTGCTCCATGTCCCAAATGCCACATCCACACGGCTCTGAAATCCCACCAGGGATGTTGGGCAAGGAAGAATTTTGGAGGGAAGGGATTTTTAAAATCTTGGAGTAGCAATTCAGATTTGGGTATTTAAAAGGAAGTCAGGTCCAGGGTCTCTGTGTGGCAAAATGGAATTTGAATTCGTTTTCCAAACAGAGCCGTACAAAAAAATTCTTCTCTCAACCACAGGATCCAAAAGAGACAATGTAGGTCACTTCCCTTTTGGTGTGTTGTTTTGTTTTTTTGGTTTTTTTTTTTTTTTTTGTTTGTTTTTTTTTTTTTTTTCTTTTTTTCTTTTTTTCCTTTTTTTTTTTTCTTTTTTTCCAAATTTTGTTTTGAATTTTTTTATTTGGGTTTTTAAAATTTTATTTTATTTTGTCTCCATCCTTGCAGCTCTTTGCCTTTTTGGAAGCTCCTGGGTTTCCATTCAGTTGTCTGTTCTCTAGAGCCAAGAGCCATGGAATTACAGAACTCTTCAGGCTGGAAAAGCCCTCTGAGTCCAACCCTTAACCCAGCACTGCCAACCTGTGTCCCCCACTGCCACCACTTGTTTTCTGCACAGCTTGGGTGGCTTTTCTCAGGTTTTTCTCCATCCACTCCGTATTTTAACAAATTGGGATGCCCAAAATGCAGCTCAGTGCTGCAGGTGATGCCTCTTCAAGGACACAGGGAGAAGAAACATCCTTATCTCTCCTTCCCCTTTACTTCTGATATCAGTTTAGATCTATCTGATAAAAAGCTGTCACCACCTACAGTCACCAAACTGGGGCTGGAGGGAGGAGCTCACGCTGGCATTTGGATGTCAGTAAATATTTAGAAAGGTAAAAAGGCTAAAATAGGAATCTTGTGGCGTTGGAGCAGAGGAACAGATGGATTTCTGCTGTGGTTTCATTTAGGTCAAGGGAAATCTAATTAACAGAAATTACAGCAGTTGAGCCTGGTATTAGTGCTGTATTCACAGAAACTATGATTTTTACATTAAAAAAGGTAATTATCTGTTCCCGTGAAGCAGTAGAGGAGACATAACAGCTGTCAGAGGGCATTTGGTGTATTTTACCATGGAATTTTATTGCTAAATATAATTATAATAACAATTTTTTTCGGTGATGGTGAGACCGAGGGGATTGCTCCTGGAATGAGGAGCAGTGATTCCTATTTAGCAGTCGTCCAAGGAATTTATCAGGGCTTCTTAGGCTTTGTTTTGTGGGCATAGCTGGGAAAAATAATCCAAGTGGATTTTTCAAATGGGTTATTTGAGCTGCAGTTTAAATTTTGGACAGCCAGAGATGGAGAATTCAAGTCTGAAATTGGCCTTAGAGACGAATTAAGCAAAACTGAAATAAAGCTTTGTTAATTCTGAATGTCTGAGGGGCATCATAGTTGTTAAGGCAATTTTAACTAATCCCCTTTAACTTGGTATTTCCAGTTAATTTGGATTTATATCTCAGTTTCTCTGTGCTGACAAACCCTGATACAAAACCTGTGTTAAAATGAGCTTTTTGCAGGGATAAAGTGGAATTTTGTTGTGCATTTCAATGGAATGGTACCACTTTGCTGAAATCCAGAGGGTTTTCCCTCTTGCTGGAATTGTGACAAGGGAAATAGCTGTGCCTTGGATGACTAATTTTAATTGTTAATTTCTAATTAATTGATTTGTCAGGGGCTGATCTTGAAAATTTTTTTTTCTTTTCTCTGGAACAAACCTTACCTTTGTGGGGCAAAATTCAAAATCGTATCATTTTATTGGGGGCCTGAACATTTTTTTTAATTTGAAAATGTGGCTTTTTACATTCAGACATTGCCTCGTGGACAAAACTTCATACACATCCCCAGAGACACAATTTACAGAACTTTATAAATACCCCTGGAAAAACAATCTGCAAAACTTTATAAATGACACACCTCCAGAAACACTTTACAGACACGTTTAAAAATTACTCCAGCGGAGAGGTGCGGCCTGAAAAGCTGGAAGAAAAGCTCAGCTTTGTGCTCGTGCTGGGTCTGAGCCTGTTCAGAGAGAGCAAAGTCACGTCCCGGGTGGCATTTAATGATTTTGTCATTGTCCTGACATTGCCTGTCACCGTTGTTTATTTATCCAAACCTGCCTGAGGCACCGGAGCTCCTCGGGAGCTTTGACGTGCCAAAGTCCTCCCAGGAACAGATTTGGAGCCAAGGAGGGCTGGTGGGCTTGCTGGGCTCCGTGACAAAGGGATGATCCATGGGGATGAGCTTCCCCATTTATATTTCTGTGGAGATGGTCAAGGTGATGGAATTAGCTCGGAAATATCCGTAAGGGCTCATCGGGGATCTAAAGACCTTTGTGCTTAAAGATTTTTCAGTTCATTAAGAAATCAAAGTAAAGTAAAAGTTAACTACTAAATAATCACTGGCTTCTGAAGACGATTTGCCTTCAAATTAGGTCAGATATTGAGAGGGAAGGGCTCTCTCACACTTGAACTCCTCTAAAAGCACTTTTGAGAGACGTTTTTCCTCCCCATGTTCAGATTTAACTGGGTGACGTCTCCACCCTGGAATATCAGCTGGGTGCCCTAGAAAATCTTGCCAATCATCTTCCCACTTGATCTTTGGGGATAAATTGGGAAGTGCTATTTTCCCTGTGTTTCATGTGGAAGGGAGGCAAGGGAGTTCAAGGATGGGAGATGGCTCCTATGGGTTTGGCTGGCTCCATTTTATTCCTTTGAAATTCCAACATCTCTTCAGTGGAAGAGTTTGGGAGCTCTGTTTTCCACCACTGATCATGAGAAGAGGCAATTTAGGGTCAAATACTTTTGCAGCTTGAGATAAATTGGTGACAGTCTTAGCATGAATCTTTTGGATTTCAGCACAGTCTCTTAAGGCATGGTAAATTTGGCAATTTTCCTAAATTCAGACTAACAGGACTTCGGTATCTTCAATATGTTCAATATCTTGGAATAATCTTCACTTCTTAAATATTTACACCTGTTCTTAGCACCTGAGTAAGTGAGCTGCTACGGCCTGAACAAAATTAAGTGTCAGATAAAAAATGTTGCTGTTTAATGGCATGAAAGAAACTTAACTATGGCTCAGGAATTTCTGGCTATTGATATTCCGGTTTTAGAAGATTTAGTTGTTACCCCTTCCTTAATTATTGTCACTTTTTTTGATTTTATATTGGAATTTCCTTCTCACCCAACTATATTTTTAATTCAGTTCTTAGCCTTTTTTTTTTTTTTTTTTGCCACGTTATAAACTTCATTAGCAAGTAAGATTTAGCCTGACTTTTTTTTACGTAGCTTATCCAAACTGAAGCACATCAACCACGAGCCTCTAAAAACGCTGGAGTGGGAATGTTTACAGACTTCTGACAAATACTGAGCTGTTGATTGCAGAGGCATTTTTATGAGTGAGTAGCAAATGTTTCTGGAGAGATCATTTACAGTGAGGCTGCTCTGATTGAGTTATTTGCTGCGTTTCTCTGGTGCTTTTTTTTTTGTTGTTGTTGTTTGTTTTTCTCCAAGGGAAGGCATAATAAAAGATGAGTCTGAAAATAGGCCCCGTGTCTGGTGGTTATGGATGCACTGCTATAAATAGTGGGGCTTCTGGGGGCTTTTTTGGATGTCACAATGAAATCAATCTTGGGATAATTATGCTGCTCTGAAGAAGCTGGAACATCAGCTTAGTCTTTTATGTGTGAATAGATAGGAGTGACTTTATTGATAGCACAATAATTGGGCATTATGAAAACTGTTCAGCATCTTCCCTAAGTGTGGAAGTGCCTATAAGTGTAACAGAAATTCAAATTTGATCTGATCCCAACAGCTTTTCCATAGGTGGGGGGGGGGTCCTTCTTTGCTTCTATCAGCAGGAATGTAAGAAAAAGCAGTTTTTCATCATAATGCAAGCAGCAGTCAAAAAGCCTTAATATTTTTGTTTCCTTCTAAAAGGAAATGAAGTGTGAATGATGTATTTTGCCCCATTTTACCAATACAGTTGTTGGAAATGTTTTCTTATTAAATGGTTTTAGGAGGGTGCTATTCTTACCTGTGGTCTGAGTCTTGTGTGACTCATGTGAGATTTTTACACCAAAACAATTATTACAGAAGAAAGAGCTTTTTTGGTAAAAAAAAAAAAAAAAACCACAATAATCCTAGATCAAATTTAGAATCTGAATCTCTTAGGACTAAGAAAGTACTGGCCCAAAAAGACCAGTAATATTTATGTTAATATTTGCTTTAAAGGGAAGATAGTTTTGGGAACTCCAGGTAAATTCCTCCACTAAAAATATGAGAAGAAGTTTTGTTTTTCCTGCTTAGCTTTGCTCTGGGATGTGGTGCTAACAGAGGGAAAAGAGATTCCTTGTTAATACTTTGTAATTATTTTCTAGTTCTGCTCCAAGAGTATTGGGTTTTCATTGTGCAGGGCAGTTGTACACAAAATGCTGGAAAAGATAATGGAATGACTGGAAAGAAAATCATCTTGTGGATGTTTTTAAGTCCTGCCCACGGTTGGCATTGTGGAGGTTCCTCCTTGGGCCAGTCTGGCTGATGTCACTCAAATATTTGGGTGCCTCCCAGAAGCAGTAATCTCTGGTTTTACAGCAGAGAAACTGTTAATCCATTTCCCTGCCTTATGTACATATAGATTTTATGTGCATATAGATTCAAGTAGAGCGAAGACTTCCAGGAGAAAGCACAAAAATGACTTTTCTAACACCTTCATGGCTATTAAAGTAAGAGCATTTGAGTCCAGCCCTATCTATAGACAAGTTATAAATAGGTTCCAGCGAGAAAATGATTTGTCACCAGCAATTATTAAAAACTTTCCAGCTAAATCCAAGCTGTAACCTCCTTCTTGAAAACAGAGAGGGCTGAATTATTATTTTAGGTTTCATCTGGGTCGTTTTCAAACATGAATAAAACATTTCCCTTGCACAAATCATTCATCTCCACGAAACCTTCAAGGAAGGGTCGCAGAAATGACCAGCAGAGGTGAAGATGTTCACGCAGATTTCGTGGTGATGGAAGAGCTTTTTTAGAAACAAGGGGAGAAAGCAGAATGTGAGAAGAAATCCATCAGTGTGGTGTGGTGGGGGGGGGGGGAGAAATGAAGTGCTTTACTCAAATGGCACCACAACTGAATTAGTCAGGGGCTGAAGGCTTATTTCCAACAAAATATGCTCACCCAGCTATTAAGAGTGTCCTCATGAGGAATTCCTGCTGTGTGAGACATCAGTCACAGGCCAATATCCTGGCTTGTATTGAAATTGCTGGGTGAAAAGGTGATTTAAAGTCTCCAGTGATTGTTACTGGATTATACATCAGGGCAGAGTGAAATGGCAAAGCTTTATTGTCTGATACTGCATTGCAGAATTGGTATTAGGTTAAATCACGTTGGTTGGTCATAAATCAGAGACACACGGGTAAAAAAAAAAAAAAAAAAAAAAAAGAATATACACAACCTCTTATTGCTGTGGCTTTGTTTGTGGCTTTTTCCACTAATTCCTGCTTAAAATTCAGCTCTGGCTGCTGGAAAAGCAATCCCAAACCCATCAGTAGCTGGAAGGACCTGATAGGAGCAGAGATTTGGGGGAGCTGCTGCAAATGTTTGTGAGTGGGCCCTGGCTCCGCAAAAATCGTGGAGGAGTAATTTGTAAATAGAAAATTTAACTGCAAAGCTCATCTCTGGGTGCTTAATTCCCTGCTCTGATGGGCATTTTGGGGGCAAAAAATCAGAAAGTTGGACACTTGGACTCTTCCAAGGATGGGGCAGCCACAGCTGCTCTGGGCACCCTGTGCCAGGGCCTGCCCATCCTCACAGGGAACAATCCCTGCCCAAAATCCCATCTAACCCTGCCCTCTGGCAATAAGGAGCCATTCCCTGTGTCCTGTCACTCCAATAAAACCTCATCAAAAAAAAATCAATTCCCCAATGGCATCACTATGCAGCAGAACTTTGGATAACTGAAGACACAGGCCCAGAGCCAGAAGCTTTCCTCTGGGCCTGCAGCTCGTTCTGGCTACTATTTAATGTTTTTAGGCAAAAAACAAAGCAAGAAAAAAAAGTTTATGAAGGGAGATTGTTTTTTTTTTCCTTTTACATTTTAATTTCTTGGAATATCTGGTTAAAATTCCAGAGTCTCCTCCTCCTCAGATTTTTTATGTATTTGCTTTTGTGGTCACCGTGCAGGTTTGGGTACCACTAAAAAGAGGTTTTGCCTGTAAGAATGGGGTTCCACACCTGACTGCAGTAACGAGTCACAAAGGCCACAAAGAAATGATTAAAAACATCCCCCTGCTATTAATTGCAGTGATATTGTTTCTCTGTATGTTATTTCATTTGGGCTTTGGAGGATTAATTTACTGGGAATGGCTGAATTGCAACAGAAATGCTGATTGTACTGAAATCACCTTAAACGAGTCAGAAAAATGGGGTTTTAGAGTCAAGCTCCTTCTGCTCTTTTTCTTTGAAAGCTTTTCCTGCCTTTCTACTTGCCTTGTCCTTATAAAAATATCCAAAGTCTAGTTGGTTTTTGGAGAAGTGGAAAGTTCTTAATCCAGCTCAATTTGATTTTTAAACACTTGGCTACACTATGGGTTTGCAATTGGCATCTAAATATCTGTTTAATGAAAGTTTGGGGGTAGGAAGTGGAGTAAATTCCATGGGAGTGAGCTGAACTGGGAAACACCTATGAGCACCAACCTCTGGTCTTGGTTCTACCTGGTTTTTTCAGCCATTATTCCAGAAACTTCAACATTTCAACAACCTGTGGTGGCTCTTTGCCTTCAACAAATCAATTTTTGTTTGTATTTGTGCTTTTTATTCAAATATATGTCCATAGTGATGACAGATTTTTTTTGGGATACAAGGATTTGCTAGCCATCCTGAGCTATTCCAAGGTTTTTTAGTGGAGTAGGGAAGTGCTTCCTATTGCCTTAGCTCAGCTGGCAAAACTAAATCAGTTTTACAGCTGATGCTTTGGGAATGCTGAGCTGGAACAGAGACTGGGCAGAGGCGGAGAATAAAGCAGATATTTATTGAAAGGCCTTTAGGGTGCACCTTGGGCAGGACAAGAGCCTGGCCAGGGCTGCACCCAAGGTGGACCCAAAATGGACACAAAATGGACCCCAAATGGTCACAAAATGGACACAAAATGGACACAAAATGGACACAAAATGGACAAAGGGTCACCAGGTCTCACACTTTTGTAAGTTTTGGTCCATTTGCATTTTGGGGTTGAATTGCCCAATTCCAGCTGCAGGCTGTGAGGTCCCATCCTTTTGTCCCTCCCTCCAGCCACCCTTGTTTGTGCTGCTGGGCTGAAAGTTGTCCTTGGTGTGCAGCAGGAACAGGATTTGTTTTGTGTCCCTGCTCTGTGCAGAGCTGAGTGACCCTGAATGTGAGGCTGAGAGCTGCACCCCTGGGCAGCACAGAACCTGAAAAACACCAAAGCTCAAATTTAAGGAGTCACAGCCTCACCTGAAATCCTAAATCGAGCCCCTCATTCCAACCGGTGTTCTTGAGATTTCCATCACTCCCGATGTCAGTTTTGGGTAATTGCCGTGTGTTAATGGAAGCGTTGCTCTGGAAAACCTGGGAAAGCTGGAGTCCATAGCAGCCAATTAACACAATTTAACAGCTGTTCAAAGGGATAATTGCCTGATGTTAGCATCACCTAACGTTATTTTTAATGCTAATTATGCCCAATTTACTCTCCCGGTCCCAGCTCCAGGTATGTTTCCAAACGTGACAGCGGCAATATTTGTGTTCCTTGCCAGCTGCACTCTGGAGGGGTTTTGTGGCTGAGCTGGTAAATCAGAGCTGAATATTCCTTGCTGAAGGATCCTCTCCCTGAACGGAGATGTTCTGGTGTCACGTTTATCCTCTCCCTGGGGATTTCTTGGTAGGATTGGAAAGCCAGAAGAAAACAAGCCACGAAAACTTCCACAGCCCAGCAGGTAGCTCAGTTTTGGTTAGTTTTTTCCAGAAAATCGATACGACAGAGTAATTCTCACCTTTTTTTTAAATGAACTTAATGCTGCATCCATAGTCCTGTCCACTGGAAATTTCTTGGGGAATTACAAGATTACATCTACAATTTTTCTTTTAAATCCTGCCTCTTGATTTCCGTGAATTCCAGAAATGGGTTGTTGTTTTTTTTAATTTATTTTTTTAAGAGTTATTTGCTCCATATCCTCCTGCTAACAGCAGTCTAAATTTTTCCACTTTATATAAACGACTCTTCCCTCAGCTTGACTACAGTTTTGCAAACTGAACAAAGCAGCATAATTTACCCATTTAGGAAAGGTCTTATTGAATGTTAACATTTTTACGTCCAGGATCAAATTGAAATAATTGCCTGAAAGGAAAACGCCTAAAACAAATGATGGGCCTTGGAAAATAGAAATCATAGTTTCAAATAAAAATAGATAGAGAGCCCTTCAGAAGCTGTGGTAAATGAACGGTTGGTTTAGTTGGGAAGTGGGGATTTATTAGCTTGGGTAGATTGTGATGAAAGATATCTGCGAAAATAATTGGCCTCATTTTGGGAAAATCAGGCAGTCCATTAAAACTACTGCACACAGTGATCACAGGAATACTAATTTGGCTGGTAAATTCCTGTGGTTGTTAGCACTCCGGTGTAAATCCCAGCCAAGAGAGGATAATTCAGGTCATCTCGAGGCTTTTGTTTCTGCATCCCCAGAAAGATTCTGGGTTGTGAATGGATGTTGTGAATCCCTCTGAGCCCCCTCGGGGAGCCTCTCCTGAGGTTCCAGGCAGGGAGATAACCAGGAGTTGATGTGGAGTGTTTACAATTAATTTTGGGGTGAAATAACACAGAAAATGGAGTTCACCTTCCCAAACAATGTCTGACCAGCTCCCAGCCCTTGTACAGAGCAGGATGAGTTGTATTTTTTTTTTTATTTTTTTTTTTTTATTTTATTTTTTTTTTTTTTTTTTTTTGAGGCAGGAAAGCAGAGCTGGAATCACCAGTTAGGGCACAGGGAAATAAAATTTTCCTTTTTGCCTTTGAAGACGAAAAAATAATTCAGAGAGATATAAATAAAATACACGTGCTTTGTTTTTAAGACAGAAAGAGGTAAAATAATCACTGCTACAGAAAACAGAAGTTGGGGTGGAAATGCTTCATTGGCACCAATGTATTTTCTGTAGGTTTAATAGAGACAGGAAAACACTTTTAATCTTTTCAGTCATGATTGATATCAATCACCCAAACATGCAATTACCCAGGTATACAATTAATCAAAACACTGCGAGATGAACAGAGGATCATTATTTAATTTCACCAATAAGTGCCTCGACAGAATCTGCTCTTGAAAGAATTTTTTCAACGCTGGCTTCAGCATTGGTTTCAAAATAAGCAATGATCTCCCAAATGGAGTTACTTGTGAAAGCACTGCTGGTTTGAAGTGTGGGGAATGCTGAAGCCCGTGGGTGTTGCTGCAAGAAAGGAACATGAACCTGTGGAGCCAGACAGAAAAATGTGCAGGGGGAAAGTCCAAGTGAAGAAATAGCGGGTGTAGATGAAAATGTTGCACGCTTTGCTATGTATTTTTTGCACTTAGAATTCTTACAATAAGCTATATTCCCTTTCCCAGCCAGGTCAGGGAGTCTCAGGGCTCAGCACTTGGGATGCTGACCTATCCTGACAGCAAATACACCTGGAAATGCAGCTCTGCAAACCTTCCTAACACTGATCCATAAATCCTTGTGCCTCTTCTCTCTGACCAGACAAAAGGGGTTTGCTGCCCTCCCAGTTTTTGAGCTCTGCTGTGGTTGGACAAGTGAGATTTGTTGTTCTTGGTGTCAGGGAGAGAATTTTCTGTGTGTAAAATGGACAGAGAACAAAGAATGGCTCTGCTTGGTGTAATTTTGTGAAGCAATCTGATGGCTTTTGAAGATTCTCTGTCATCCCTGAAGCATCACTTTCTGTGAAAGTATTTGATTTTGAAGTTCATATTTTCAGAGCCCAGTCTGAGCTTATGCTTTCTCCTCTGCTCCTCTCCTTCCTAATCTGGAGTGCTGCTAGGATTTCCCAGGGCCTTCTGTTTATGAAATGCAGAGCAAATCTGAATCTTTCATCAAAATTAAGATTGAGTTGTGCCTTATCTCTCTTTCCTCTGCATCTGGTGGATTTGCAGGTGAGTGTATTTCTTTCCTGGGCAGCGTAGAAATTGGAAGGGTTTTATTTTTAGTGAAAATCCAGATTAATTCCACTGTAAGGCCAGCTCATATCTCTAATGTAAAAAAGTGAACCAGGATGGAATTGATTTCTGGTTTTGCTATAAACAGCACCATAAAATAGAGATGGAATTGAGAGGGGTGAAGTGCCTACATGAAAATATCTCTGTGTGTGTGTAATGGCTTCCAGTGGTCTGAGATAAATATACACAACTAACAGGAAATACTCCCAAATCTGAGCAAAAAAAAAAAAAAAAAAAAAGTCACTGAGCAGGATTACAACGTGAGGGACAATTCTGAGGTTGTGTTTGAAGGACTAAACAAAGGAAACTCTCTTTGAGAAGCAGGAAAAAGGGTTGTGACTGCAGCCTTCATTTCCTGGAGGTGTCCCAAACCTGCTTGGTTTGGGTCCAGCCCTGAGCCCTCTGGCTCTTTCCCCTCTGCCTGGACAGGGTGATGTGACAACTCCCAAAGGTTCCATCCAGCCCAGAGCATTTTGTGGCTCTGGGGCAGGACTGAGGTGACAATGGCTGGGTCAGTGTTGGCTCCACTGGAAAACTCCAGGTAAAACTGAAATAATTTTCCCTTATTTGGAAACACTTGCTCGGGTGTGGAAATGCAATGAGACTCGTTATCCAAATGCAAAGCATCCTTCCAGATCAAGATTTCCCCTCCTGCTCCTGCCAGTTCCCGTCCTCCTTGTGTTCCTCACTCAAACAGTGACACCTCTGACAGAAAAACTAAAGAGTCTGTTACACAGCAAGGGGAAAAAAAAAACACACAAACCCAAAAAAACCCAAAAAACCCAAACAAACAAAAACAAACAAACAAAAAAACCCAACAACAACAAAAAAAAAAAAAAAAAAAAAAAAAAACCACAAAAAAAACCCAAAAAAAAAACCCCAAACCCAACTGAGTTTAGCTTAGCATTTAAAAACAGTTGCTTGAAAGGTCCTGCTCCCCTCTGAAGGCCCAGAGAGCCCGTGGCAACTCCATTTGTCACCGCAGCAAAGGGGCAGGATGCAGAACTGGTGACAGGCACGGAGGGGAGGAAGGAGATGATGGATGGTGGGTGGCCCTGGGCTGTGTCCTCCTGGGGGGCTGGGGGCTCTCCAGGGTCCCATTCCCAGGAAAACCTGCAGATATTTCTCTAATGAGGTCGTCAGCTGAATGAACTGAAGGCAAAGCTTTCCCTGCCAGGAGCAAAGCTAAACGTGGGCAGCTGCTGCGGCTGGATTTTTTTTCCTTGACTGATTTTCTTGGGGCAGAAAGAGGGATGGGAGAGGAGCTGCTGTAGCTGAAGAGCTGAGCTGAGGGCTGGAACTCCTTGATTTTTTATTTTTTTTTTTTTCAAGTTGATAAGTGTGGAGCCCTCCTCCCTCCCCGACAGTGTCACCAGAGAGGAAAGTCACCTGCTGGAGGCAGGGACACTTCTCAATCTCTCACTTCCAAAGGTGATGACACTCACAGATATAACATCCCAAGGTCGTTTAATAAGGTCACAATAATGAGTTATATAATAACAGGATTTATTTTTATTTTTTTTACAACACAAGAAGATGTTTAAACGACCAAAGTTTTAATGCAGGTTTAAGCCAGACCCTGAATTTCATTTCTGCTTTGCCTCTCCAAGGGTATCAGAGGGAAGCTGTGCTTGCTATCTGGAACACTGGGTTTTTCCTGCAGTGCTGGGTGGGAAATAAATTAGGCTTTCTCCAGACTCTTTTTCCCGAGCTGAGTTTCGTGCAGGGCATGGTCAAGTGCACACTGGGGCTGGAAAAGGACAGGCAGGAGCGTGGAGGGACCACCTGCTCTGCCTCAGCCCAGTCTGGAGCCAAGGAAGTCCAGAGTAATTGTATTTGTATTTAACATGAGATCAGGAATAACAGATCTGACAGAGCTCTCCAGCTTCAGGGCCGGGACAGAAGACAGAAATCAAAGAATTCCAAAGTGTAGAGCTGGCATGTGATGCTTTCAGGACAGTTACAGGTAAATTGCTGTGAATTTCCAGCCCTGACGTTTCAAAGGATGGAGAGGGAAGTCCAGTTCAGTGCTAAAAAAATCCAGAGAGGTGGCTCTGCCACTTCCTCTGATGGCTGCCGGTGCTAGGGTTTGTTGGAATTGTTTAAAATTGGGGAAGTGATGAAAGTGAGTTATTTCAGAGCCTGGGAAGGCTGTAAAGTCACAGCATTCTGATTCTTTGTCAAAGAGCACTGCAAGTGTGAGTGTTATTGGTAAAAACAACACAAGAAAATGATGGTTCAGGCTGTGGCCTCTCCTGTACACCAATGTATCAAACAAGGTATTTCCCTTCGGGTGAAAAAACCACTTTTTAATGGAGTGGAGGAAAGCCTTTGGAAGCTGTGCCTGGCACAGCCTTCATTAAATGCTGCATTTAGGCTGATAACTTCAGCCATGCAACCTGTATTTTATATTTCTGAGAATGCTGGCATCCGAATATTAAACATCTCTATATTCTGCCCTTTGCCTCGACAGATGTCTTGGCCAGGATTAAATTAATTGCTAAATGTCTTTTCCTGCCTGACAGCTGGGAATTTGAGGCTTCAGAGGTAAATAGGTTTTGAAGCAATCCAATAATAGGCTTACAAGGCTGAGAGGAAACAGAGCTGAAAAGTGAAAAATCAAGAGGCTGGACCATTAATACCTCCTTGAAAAGTTAATCAGTCCATGACAACAGGCTGCAGTCTGAAGAGTGGCTGTGTGGAGGGGTTTGGCAGGTCAGGATTTTGCCCCAGGCGTTCAGGTTTGGAATATTTATTTATGCAGTTGAATGTTGTGTGGTAAATATTTGTAGTTAATTAACTTTGTGAGGTGATCTGAGCAGGTTTTTTCCTCCAGAGAAGGGGTGAAGGTCCTCAAAGGGCTCCTCCAAAGCTGATTGTCACTGCCTAGCTGATGCTCTCCTGTACATCCCAAATTTAGGGGGTTGTTTTTCCTGTATCTTGGTTCAGCACCAAGGCAGGATGGAGTTGCTGACTCCAAGCACCCACAGAGGATAATACCAAAGGATGAGAAGGCTGAGGGTGGCTCTTCCAAGGCTTTTCAAGGAAAATCTCAGTGTTGGTTTCAGTGGGGACGAGAGGAAAATCAGAACATCAGAAGGTCCTTGGTGGCTTTGGGCACCAGGGGCTGCAGAAGTCGAGGTGGTGCTGGAGAGAGGGCAGAGCTTTGTGTTTGGGGTTGTGTCAGAGAAGGAAAGTGATGGGGAGGGTGAAAAGATGAATGATGGATGGAGAAAGAAGAACTTGGGGGTGACAACTCTACATGGTAATGCTATTGTTGAAACTAAAGTAACATTGCTGAGAGCCTCCACAACATTCTGCACCAACTGGTAAGATACCAGTGCCCATCTGCAGCAGGGGCTGCTGGAGGTTTGTTTTCCTGTTGTCTGTCTCCATGGTAATTTAGTTTCCCGAGGGCTGAAATCCATTTGTTTAATTACGAATCTTTCATTTGAATGCGGCGGTGGCTCCGCGTCCCTGATTGCTCTGGCTGGTGTGCAGATGGAGAGAGACCTTCCTCCACAAAATGCCTCAAAAAATTCTGGGGGTGTTCCTAAAGAAAACATTCACATCTGGAGCAGAGTAATACCTTAAAGCTTAAAATGAAATATCTTCAGGGGTCCTTGTGCTGTAGAGCACACACCTGATGGTGAGGAACGTGGGCAGGAGGATGTCTGGAAGCCTGGCAGTTCAAGAGATGCCACTGAAGAGTGCAAAATGAAGCCAAACTGGGATTTTTTGGTGCAAATTCAGGCACATTTGTGCTGCTGAATTCTTTCCTTGTGGGCACAGTGGGAAGAGCAGCCACAAATTTCCATGGAGAGTGGGAACTTCCAGCCCTGCTGGTGCTGGGAACTCGTTTTGCCCCCACCCCACCTCCTTTGCCACCTGCAGATCACCTGTAATGAAAGAAATTGGGGGGAAATGGGGTTGGCAGGGATGGATGGAGGTGAGGGAGTCTCTGGAATTATGATGGATTCTGATGCCTTTGGCAGGCCTGGAGAAATGTCTTGGCAAACACATTCCTGTTCTCTTATCAGCTCCTGAATGGTTTCTTCAAGGACTCCTCTTTGCAGATGAATTCCCTAAAAATGGGAATTGACCTCTGATTTGGATAGGGTAGGAATTTCATGAGGAAAGGGGGGGTAGGAATTGGCTCTGGGAGCACTGCCCCTGAAGGAGGAGATTGTAAAATTTATTAATATTATTATTATCATCATCATCATCATCTCCTGCCAGCCACAGTCTGGTGACTTCCTTTTTATTTGAGGAGCTTCCCAAGTGAATCTCTACTTACACTGTTTATCACATCCTTCTGTGGAAAATACTGGCAGTTCTGGAAAACAGCTTTCCAAAGGAAGGAGTGAGACTTGTGAATCTTAATTGATTCACAATTAAGTGTGGATCAGATGCTATTCCCAGAATAATATGTCTGGTTTTAAGTATAGTTGAAGTTTTTTGGTGTTTTGTTGTCGTTGTTGTTTTATTTTTTTTATTTTTTTTTAATTGTTTTTGGTTTTGTTTTGGTTTTTGTTCGGTTTTTTGTTTGTTTGTTGTTTTTTTAATAGGAAAAATTACAAACGAAATATTTCTTTAGGGATTTCTGAATCCTGTTATATTTTCTTTGGTAATTTCCACCTGCTTGGATCTTTCCTGTGAATATCCAGCCTGGATGGGGCTTGGGATTGTGGAAGGTGTCCCTGCCCATGGCAGGGGGTTGGAATGAGCTGATCCTCAAGGTCCCTTCCAACCCAAACCATTCTGTGACTCCATGAACAGCATTGGGAATGATAGAAAAATGAACTGTTGGAGGTAAAACTGAAGGACTCAACATTTTAAATGACGAATGATGACAAATTATTGACTTCCTCTTCTGGATTTGTCTCTGTTTGCCAACGTTGAGCAGACCACAGCTCTCTTTAGACAGCTTTGGTGCAGTACTGAATTCCCAAGGCATCCAGCTCTGCCCTCAGCTCTCCAGGGAGGTGTCTGGGGGGCCTTGAGCTCCCTATTTTGTGCAGCTCTGATCCCCCCCAGCCCTGATGTTACAGGGTTTGTGCCTCAGTCCCTGCCAGTGGAGCTGAACTAAGCACTTAGTGTCGGATAAATCCAATTTCCAGGCCCTGATGCCTTTTCCCTCCACTCCCCACTTTCCCACTGTTTTTTTCCTGCCTGCCTGCACTCCCTGGCTCCTGCTGCAGGAGATTGATCACCTCTCCTGTCTCTGACTCAAACACCTCTGCTGGCCACCTGAACTGTGCAGGTTGTGCTTGTCTTGCTGGTGCCTTCCAGGGAGGGAAACAAATGAGGAACAGAGACCAACCAGCAGCCACAGAGGTCAGGAAACATTTGTTTTCCTTCTGGCAGGAGGAGCAGCTGCGTCCCCAGCACTGGACAAAATCTCCTGGAAAGCTCCTTCTGTCTGGTGAGCATCCCAGGGTTTCACATGGCCATGCAGGAGGTGGAGTCTCGCTTAATTAAACCCTTGGAAACGAAGGAAGGGGAAAAGCAACATCCCTTTTTTTTTTTGCACAGAGAGGTTTTTGATCCAGCATCCCAGATTCATTTAGGCTGGGAAAGACCTCCAAGATCGAGGCCCAAGCTGTGCCCAATGCCCACCTTGTCCCCAGCCCAGGACACACATCCAGCCCTTCCTTGGACACCTCCAAGGATGGAGACCCCAGACCTCCCTGGGCAGCCCCTTCCAGTGTTTAACAACCTTTTCCATGAAGAAATTCCTCCTGATGTCCAACCTGAACCTCCTCTGGTGCAGCTCAAGGCTCTGTCCTCTCATCCTGTCCCTTGTATGGGAGAAGAGCCCATCCCTACACAGCAGGAGAAAATTAAACCCAGCAGGAAGGAATTCAACTGTCCCTGAATTTCTACCAAAACCCAGGCCATGAGCTATTCCAGACTGGAGAGCAGCTGGAAGCAGGTATTACTGGAAGCAGTGAATTACTTGTGTCAATTAAAAATATTGTCCAGCCCTATTTTTATTTTTTTTTCCTGCAGAATTCAGCCTAAAACTGTCATTCCCATCCTTAATTTCCCCTTTGGCTCTGCCTTAGGAGCTAAATATTGACGTGCCTGGGCTTGATTTCATCGTGCTGTTAGGAGACTGCAAGAAGGACAGGGCGCCTTTGAATTTTCTTCAACAAAATGCCACCTTTCCCCAGTTATCCCCTGCTTTCCTCCAAGATCTCTGCTAGTTGGGCCTCCAGCTCTGTGACAGGCAGCATCTGCTGCCAGCCTGGGGCTCTGGGAGGGCTGGCTGGGGAGCAGGTACTGCCATTCCCTCGCCCTGCTGGGAGGGAGATTCAATTTTGGCCATCTGGCTGCTGTCTCTTAAGTGCAGGGAAAGAAGTCAAAGACCTGAGAATTGGCAGCTGGAGGGGCTGAGAAGTGGATGTGTGACTCTGTGTGGAAAATGGACTTTGCAGAGCTGCTTTCTGTGCTAACCAGAGGATGATTTTATTTATTTTTACTTATATATTTTTATTGTTATTGTTATTTTTTAGTATTTTTATTTTTATTCTTATTCTTATTTTATTTTTTAACATTTTTAATATTTTTATTTTTATTTTTTATATTTTTTATTTTTATTCTTATTGTTATTTTTAATATTTTATCTTTATTTTTACTTTATTTTTATTTATTTTTATTTATTGTTTTTATTTTATTTTTATTGTTTTTTATATTTTTATTGTTATTTTAAAATATTTTATTTATATTTTTATTTATATTTTTATTTTATTTTTATTTTATTTTTAATTTACTTTTATTTATTTATTTTTTAGGCAGAGGGTTTTGGTTTGAGTTTTTCACGAGCTGCTGTGGAATATTTGGGTTTTATGTTACTTTGGTCAAAAGAGGAAGTTGTGTTTCCTTTTCTTGATGTATAATTGCACATTCTGTTTTAAAAATGGTAAAGGAAAACCCCACCTTGTACTGATTTTCTTTTCTGTATGAGAACATGCAGAATTCCACACTTGGGTGCTACACTTCATTCCAGTGGATCCTCTTTTGGGCTGTATCAGATGCAAAAGGCAGGGATTGAGGAAAATCAGTGATTTTTTGATTTTTTTTTTTTTTTTAGAGTAAAGCAGGTGGAGCATGGCCTAGCCAGGCACAGGGTACTGATGCAGGTAAATGATGCAGATAAATGATATTTCCCCTGTCCACCAATTAACAAGAGGCGTTTCCCCTCCATTTCAAGCTTTGATTGGGTAGCTAAGACTCAGAAAGCAAAACTAGTTTCTACCACTGTCAATTATGATAATAGACCTTTGTCTTTTGCCTCTTCACACATCAGTAGCAATTTATCATCCACTTAATTGCATACAAAAAAAATTCTGTTCAGCCTGGAGTTAACCAGGAAAGCAGATCCTCCCCTTTGATCCTGAGGATATGAGCTGCAGTGGGGAATTCTCCCTGCCTCCTCCTGCCTCAGAGCCAGACCTCACCTCATGACTCACTTGCTTGAAGGGAGCACTGCTTAAACAAAGGAGAAATTAGAGTCAGGAGGGCCCGTGTGAGGATGATTCACAATTCATATTAAAAATTGCCTCGTCATTTAGTGAGATCAGACCAACGTGCATCCAGATCTTTTTGGCCTCAAACATTTCCCTGCTGAACAACTGCATCCTTCCAGCTTTGCACTCCTTTTACTCCTCACTTTCCAGGGCAGATGTCCCTGGAGGAAAAGCTGCTGCTGAACTCTCCGTGCTCTGGGGTTTTGCTAATTAAAGGTTACCAAATGCTGGTTAGGAAGTTCACAAGAAGAGACAAAAAAAAAAAAAAAAAAAAGCTTTTCTGGGAAGTGAGAGAGGGACGTGAGAAGTGGGATGGGATCCTTTAGGGATGGTGGGGACCAGGTCTGGGTGATACCTCTGCAGATGCCAGCTTGAGGTCACGTCTGGAAGCTGAGGGAAGCAGCAGGAGGCCCTTTGGAGAGTGTTGTATCCATGGGTGAAAGCACAGCATCCTGGAGCATCCACCTCTGCAGCCCTGGTTGGTGCCTGAGATGTTTTGGGTTTCTGAAATTCTTTTCCCAGGGGATTTTCTGTAAGCAAGGGACACGTTTTTGTCGCTGTAACTTTGTTTATGTTCTTGTGAGCAGTCTTGATGACGATATCGATGTTTATCACCAAGCACCAGCAGATAAAAGAAGTTACATTTTGAAATTAAAGCAGAAAATTACTTGCCATGGCCTTGATATTCCTACAATTGTTGGGAACCAGGCTTCAAGCCACGACAAGCACATAACAAATCAAATTAGGGGAACAAAACTCACTCAAAGAACGGAAGCAGAAAAAAAATCAATTTGAAAATCACGTTCCCATGTAGCTCTGGTTGGTGCCTGAGATATTTTGGGTTTCTGAAACTCTTTTCAAAGAGAATTTTCTGTAAACCAGAGACACGTTTTTGTCACTGTCACTTTGTTTACATTCCTTTCCCTAGGAGGGACTTCTTCTCCATGTCCCTCTGCTCTGACCAACGTGACTGAAGAGGTTTGTCTTTGTTTCACCAGTGGAATTGCTCTGTGTAGAACAGGATAAAAGGGAGACATCCCCAGAAATAGAGGAGTCATTGTCAGCCCTCTGAAGTGGGAGTCTGTGTCGTTGTGGTGCACAACAGTGTCACACCTGCATCCCCCCAGTCTCCTCAGATGTGTTCGGTGTGAGCATTTTCTCCTCACGCTGTTCCTACACCTCTGAGCCTACTGTGTGTTCACTGCTGGGGGAATCACGTGGATCTGTCCATGCAAACACTCCTGAAAATTCCCTTTGTCCTTTCCAAACGTCCCTGCTGGGCTGTGACAGCTCCCTGGTACAGACTGAGGATGTGTTGAGTCTCTTTAGATCTTACAGAAGGCTCAGCCCTGGTACCATTTTCCATCGGAGACTGGAAACTCAGATTTCCCGAGGAGATCAAACCCCACAGCAGCCTCTGTGGAAGGGAAACTTTTTTTCCCATTTAGCACAAGCTGGAGCTGCAAAAAGTGCTGGGAAACTTTTCTCATTTAGCTCAAGCTGGAAGTGCAAGGAGCGGGCCAGATGCCAGCTCATAAACACCAAGTGAATCAAAACCCACCCTGAAGCAGAGAGGATGTGGAATTACAGAGCCAGGCACATTCCAGGTGGGGATCCAAGAGCTCTGGGGCTGCAGGGGAGATGGACAGGAGCTGAGTGCCTCCCCCAGAGCCCACAGCACTGAATTTTACAGGCCTGGTGTAATGAGAGAGAATTTCTTCCCAGCAGGCTGATCCACTGGAATGTAAACCAGGGAATGGCTCCTTGGAGGGAGCCATGGAACAGATTGAAGTTAGCACGTTGACCTGCCAACACACACTGATTCTATAGCTGATGTTAAAGGAAATACAGATGAGATAAATGCGATCCTCTATGTGAATCTAATTTTAAGTGGGTTTGTCCAGCAGCAGAGGCAGGGTTTACTTCTGCCTCTAGGTCAACAAAGGCCTTCAGCTCATATTAACACACAAAAAAAAGAGCTTTATTCATTTAGGTGGTTATCATGTGTTAGAGAGTGTCCAGGGAAGAGAATGGAGCTGGAGAAGGGTCTGGAACCCCAGGAGAGGCTGAGGGAGCTGGGAAAGGGGCTCAGCCTGGAGAAAAGGAGGCTCAGGGGAAACTCTTCCTCTTCCTTGTCTAGAGTAAAAGTGGCTTATATAGAGTAAAAAACAATAGAGAAAGGAAGAACAGAAAGGACAAAGAAACATAAAATAAATTATTTTTTAAAGTGGGTGATTTATTAAGAAACTGAGTGGCTCATCTTGCACTGTGGTTATTTTTAGATGAGAGTTCAGCATTTAAGGTTCAAATCCAAGGTGTTTGCTGATGCCCAGAATTCAGTGTTGCAGCTCAACTGCTGAATCCATCATCCCTTGGATGTGATGCTCTCCATGGAAATACGTGTAGGAATAAAGGGGATGGAGCAGGTCCAGGGAAGGGATCAGAGCTGGGAAGGGGCTGGAGCCCCAGGAGGGACTGAGGGAGCTGGGGAAGGGGCTCAGCCTGGAGCAAAGGAGGCTCAGGGGGGCCCTTGTGGCTCTGCACAACTCCCTGCTAGGAGGGGACAGCTGAGGGGGGATTTGGGATCTTATCCCAGGGAACAGGGACAGGAGCAGAAGGAACGGCCTCAGGCTGGACCAGGGCAGGCTCAGGGTGGGCAGCAGCAGGAATTTCCCCATGGAAAGGGTTGGCAGGGGCTGCTCAGGGAGGTTTGGAGTGCCCATCCCTGGAGGTGTCCAAGGAATGCCTGGACAGGGCACTCAGTGCTCTGGGCTGGGGATGGGTCACAGCTTGGACTCAGTCTGGGAGATCTTTTCCAGGTTGAACATTTCTCTGTGCTCCCTGTGGATGGGGCTCTCCAGACAGACCCTGGGCTTTGTTGCCTCAGTCCAATTGGCTTCAAGTCCTGCTCAAAGTGAACATTTACTTGAGGAGCAGCCCCTGTGCCCTCTCCCTTCCCAGCCATAGCAACCCTGCCTATACCTAATGAAATATGAAAGCTCCCATCTCTTATTCATGGCTGCTGAAAGTTACTCAGCAGCAGTCTTCAAACACACCCCTGCAAGCACCTCACTCTACAATTTATGTGACAAGGGATGACATGCAAACATCTTTGAAAGTTAAGTATTTGTGTTAATTATTGAAGAGAGACATTCCAAGTGACAGCCTGGATGAATGCTCTCCGGAAAGCCTCCAGCCTTGTGGTGAGGAAAAGGAGGCTGAGGGAAGCTCTGGGAAATATTGAACTCTGGAAGTTTTAGTCATTCCAACCCTCCTGCTGTAGCCAGGGACACTTTCCACTGTCCCAGGCTGTCCCAAGCCTGGCCTTGAACACTTCCAGGGATCTAGGGGCAGCCACAGCTTCTCTGGGAATCCCATCCCAGCCCTTCACCACCCTCAGAGGGAAGCATTCCTTCCTAATATCCAACCTAAATCCTCATTTAGTTTAGATCTGTTCCTCTTTCCTGTCACTATCTGCCCATGGAAAATCCCTCTCCCTCTTTTTTACAAGCCCTGTTCATTCATGCTCCTTGGATTCTTTTCTTTTCCAGGCTGGACAAGTCCAGCTCTCCCAGCCTGCCTCCAGACCAAAGGTGCTCCAGGCCTGAAAACAATCACCCCACTGAGGTCATTCCTGTCAGTTCATGGGGTCTGTGCTATATTTACAGGTATTGGAGTTTGGGCTCTCCTTCCAGTTGGTCTGAGTGTGTTTATCACCACATTCCAATGAGAATCCTCATGGAAACACACAAGTGAGCAAATCTCCACAATCTTCCTTTCCAAATCTGTGTAACCATAAAGGAAGGAGCTTTTGTTTCAAAGTCCTTTTCAGCTGCTGTTAGAATTCTTTACAAATAATTCCATGTGCTACCATGCTGCTTAGGTTTTGTACCTTTTTTATTCCATCAGCCCTGGTTGGTGCCTGAGATGTTTTGGGTTTCTGAAATTCTTTTCACAGAGAATTTTCTGTAAACCAGAGACATGTTTTTGTAGCTGTAACTTTGTTTACATTCCTTTCCCTAGGAGGGACTTCTTCTTGCTGTCCCTCTGCTCTGACCAACGTGATTGAAGAGGTTTGTCTTTGTTTCACCAATCGAATTGGCCTGTGTAGAATGGTATAAAAAAAAGATATTCCCAGTAATAAAGACAGTCATTTTCAACCTTCTGAAGTGGGAGTTTGTGTCGTTGTAGTGTACAACAGAGTCAGCAGGCTGCAAAATTCCCAGAAATAATAAAAAAGTCAGAACAGGCAAAATTTCCAACTCTGACAGCTCTTTTTTTTTTGGAATTCCTTTGAAAATCTCCCCACTGACACCGACAGCTCCTCCCTGACAGGATCTGTAGCACCTTTCACGTCACCCTCCTCTGTGGCAAAAGCAAAGCTGTGTCTTCCAGGGAAGAAGACATCCACTGGACATGAGAACTCTTCCAGGCTTTTGCAGGAACACAACAATCCTGGGAATGGGGGAAGAAGCCATAGGGAATGATGCTGTTAAAGACTACAACGACACAGACTTTGATTTTAGAAGGCTGACAATGACTCTGTTTAGTTTTGGCAACTTCTTTTTCTTAATATTATTTTACAGAGAACAACTCAATTGGTGAAACAAAGAAAATCATCTTCAATCACATTGGTCAAGCCAGAGGGACATCAAGAAGTCCCTCCTAGGGGAAGGAATGCAAACAAAGGTTACAGTTAGAAAAATATGTATTTTGTTGACAGAAAACTCTCTGGGAAAAGAGTTTCAGAGAAACCCAAAACATCTCAGGCACCAACCAGAGCTACGTGGGAATGTGATTTTCAAACTGATTTTTTTTTTCTGCTTCCATTCTTTGAGTGAGTTTTGTTCCCCTAATTTGATTTGTTATGTGCTTGTCGTGGCTTGAAGCCTGGTTCCCAACAATTGTAGGAATATCAAGGCCATGGCAAGTAATTTTCTGCTTTAATTTCAAAATGTAACTTCTTTTATCTGCTGGTGCTTGGTGATAAACATCGATATCGTCATCAAGACTGCTCACAAGATAACGGTGCCTGTGATAATAATTTAAATTCTCTAGGACTTATATGGAAAATTGATTGAAGGATGACACTGTACAAGATTAGCCTGAGTCTTTACTTTGTGTTTCCTAATTAAGCAGTTTTCATTGCTGAATGAAAGCAATGAAAAGACTCCTCTACACAAATTTTTTTATCAAGATTTATCAATTTTTATCAGTTCTTCTTCCTGAATATTAGAACTAAATCAATATTTTTGATTGTCCAAGGAGCTATAAATATATATGTTGTTATATAAGCCTACTAATGGAAGTGCCAGAATTTGTTGGTTGTTCTCTCTAAAAACAACTTGATAATTCGATTTATTTAGAGTTTTTTCAAGGAATTGAAGTTCCCTTCATTCTTCATTCTTGAAAATGTCTGTGTTTCTGCATCCCTAAATAGAATTTCTCAGTGTTTATGACTCTACTGCACTTTTTTAGTCACTGACTCTTTAAAAGAGGGAACAAAACCAGATGTTTGGTCTCCTGGGCATCCACTGTTGATACTTTATTGTACTTGTGGAGGCAATAAAAACGTTTATAAAAAATGTGTTTGCAGCTTCCCACGCTGATAATTTTTGGGGAAGTGTGAGGCAGTTTCGTCTTTTCTGATTCCTGGCCTAATGATATTGATTTATAGATATCCAGAGAAAACATGCTGGTGGAGGATTTGGAGATTTTGAAATGTTAGGACCTATTTAGGCTGAAGTGGTGGAACATCTCTTGGTTCCTGTTATCCAGAGGGATTTTAGCTGACGGGAGAAACTTATTGTGGCCACAGAAATCTTGTGGGTTTCAAGGTGATGCTTTTCATTTATTTCCATAAAAATGAGGTTTTCCAAAGGATTCAGGCTGACCCAGGAGAACGAAATGCTGGATTTTCTCAGCCAGGAGCACAGGCTGTGCCAGGAAAACCCCTCTCCACACCAGTTTTTCCATGGGTTGGAAGCTGGTGTGTGCACTTGGACTCTGTCAGGAATTTCAGCTCCCTGGGAAGTCTCTGTGTGTTTGGATTGTCACTCGTGGAAGGGGCTCCGTATTTTTTTTGGCGCCCCCAAATCCCACATTTGTCAGCCCTAAAACTTTAAAAACTCCTGGGCATTCTGTGAATACCAGCTGTTAGTGGAGTCCCCCATGGGAGGACATTCCCATCTGTGGCTTTCTCAGGACATCCCTCAATCCCCAGATTGGACTCACACTGAACACAGTGGGAGAGGAGGAGATTCCCTGGTGGCTGATTCCTTGTGTTTAGGGGCTCCAGCACCCAACAGTTCAACTCCACCTCCCTGAATTTACCTTTTGTGTCATTAGCATTAATTATTATTATTAATTTTTAACTTATGCCTTCATTTTGTGACAGCAATTTCTGAAAATCGTGGAATCATGGGAGGGGTTGGGTTGGAAGGGACCTTAAAGATCACCTTGATCCATCCCCCTCCATGGGCAGGGAACTTTCCACTAGACCAGCTTGCTCCAAGCCCCATCCAATCCAATTTCCATTACAATCAGTATCAATCTCAATTACTCCATATCCAGGGAATTACTGGAATCCCAACAAAAGGATCAGTCTTTACTCACTTTTCTTCCTTTTCCATTGTACAAAAGCTCCTCAGTGCTGTGCTGGCTTTCAATAAGGAATGAAGCTCCAATTGTCTGTGAGTGGCTGATATATCAATTTAAATATATTTGGCCATTAATTAAGTCCCCTTCTTTTTGCATGCAAATGGATTTCTCTCCAGGGAATTAATTACAGAACAAATTTCAAGCTAATCTATCTTTGCAGTCCAATGCAATATTGTACAATAAAACCCACTCTCAAAATGAAGCTGCTCCCATTTAATGAATTGCTATCAAATTTTTCTAAACAATTTGGCACAATCCAGTTAAACAAAACCAGGAATCAGCCTAAGACTGACTTCTAAACATCCCAGTGCAGTGGCTCTGGTTGATAGGATTGCACAGGGATTTGGGAGAAGATTTGGTGGATTCAGAGATGGTTGCATGGTTTTTTTGAAATGGAATATTGAAATCTGGACTTAATTTGGATTTTTTATATTATTGACTGTAGCAGTAATTTTTCCATGGAAGCAGATTAAAGCCCATGCTCACATATATATATATATATATATATATATATATATATATATATATATATTTAGTTCTACCATACCCATCTTTCAAAAAACTAAATCTTCCAACAATCCTTCTATTCAAACTGATAGTGATTATTTTTCTCAGGACATGAACATCCTTTCTTCAGGAATTCCTCCTCTCCTGGAATGAGGGCTAATTTGTTCTGCATCCTTGACCCTGCAAAACCTTACCCGTGTACTTACATTTGGTAATGACAGCAGTAATTAGGCCAGGTGAGACTTTACTTTCTAACTCACCCAACTTTCTTTAAAGACAGGGAGAACTGTTTGGGTGTCCTGGATTGACACCAAACCCACCCCATTCTTGGCAAGGATCTTATGCTCTGGAAGGAAATTAGGATGAGCGTGTATTTTTTTTTTTATTTCTTTTGAAATATGATGATGTTGTCTAAGAGTGATTATCGATGTGAAGAACTCAGTGCTGCAGTGCTGGTGCAAAACCCATCCAAGCCCCAGGAATGCCACCAGCCATTCCCATTCTCCACCTCCCAAGGCCAAAGGACAAGGAAATATCAGAGCTGCTGTTCTGGAGAGATGACAGGAGGAACATCCAGTGCCAGGACAGTCCCTTCTGTCACAATCTGTGACGCTGTTGTACACCACAATGACACAGACTGTGACTTCAGAAGGCTGAAAATGATTATATTTATTTCTGGGAATGTCTTCCCTTTTATACTGTTCTACAGAGAGCAACTCAATTGGTGAAACAAAGTCAAACCTCTTCAATCATATGAGTCAGAGCAGAGGGACAGCAAGAAGAAGTCCCTCCTAGGGAAAGGAATGTAAACAAAGTTATAATTACAAAAATGTGTCTCTGGTTTACAGAAAATTCTCTGGGAAAAGAGTTTCAGAAAACCAAAACATCTCAGGCACCAACCAGGGCTACAATCTGGATGTATCTGAGCTCACTGGAAAACCTTTTTCCCCCATCTGATTTATTTTGGCTCCCAGCATCGACCTTTAGGCAACTTTATTAAGTGGAATCACTTTCCATTTGCTGCTGCTTTTTAAAAAGCTTTCTGTTTTACTTGCCTTTTCCTCCCTGGCAAAGGTTAAGTGGAGGTGACCCCAATCACATTTCCCTCATTCCCCCACTTCGCTCCTGCCCAGCACCTCTCCCCTCCAAGGCAGGATTTATCATTGCTGATCTCATTTAGCTCGGGTAATAACACAGGACCTGCTCTTCCATTTCCTTCCCCATCACTTTCCCCACTCCAAAGCCCTGTCACTCTATTATCACTTGCAGAACAACTAAAAGTGAGTGACTGAAAGCTTTGTTTGTAAATGGGTA
The DNA here is from genome assembly GCA_016584745.2 of Phylloscopus trochilus trochilus. NCBI lineage: Eukaryota > Metazoa > Chordata > Aves > Passeriformes > Phylloscopidae > Phylloscopus > Phylloscopus trochilus. Next base: position 17,351,147 of record WQNJ02000041.1, on the reverse strand, counting down.
CTTAAAGCTGGTTTGCAGCTCAGGACAATTCAGCACTCCCAGGGTGTTTGTGGAGCTTCTTTGACGTGGGAGAGTTTGTGGAGTTACCTCTGCTGACCACCTTCTTAACTTTTGGTGAGGTTTTTTTGGGGTTTTTTGGGGGTTTTTTTTGGGTTTTTTTTGGTGTTTTTTTTCGGTTTTTTTTGTTTGTTTGTTTTTTTTGGTGTTTTTTTTTGTGGTTTTTGTTTTTGTTAGTTTTTGGTTTTGTTTTGGGGTTTGGTTTTTTTTGTTTGGTTTTTTGTTTGTTTTTTTTTTGTTGTTGTTTTGTTTTGTTTTGTTTTGTTTTGTTTTGTTTTGTTTTGTTTTTGTTTTGTTTTGTTGTTGTTTTTGTCTACCTGGAGAAGGGGAGGTTGTGTGGAGATTTCAGAGCAGCCTTCCAGCGTCTGCAGGGGCTTAGGGGGCAGCTGGAGAGGGACTGACTGTTCATCAGGAATTCTTGTTATGGGGAAAGGGGGAATGGATTTAAACTGAAAGAGGGGAATTCGGAGTTATGGATGAAATTCCTCCCTGTGAGGGAGGGGAGGGGTTGGGATGGAATTCCCAGAGCAGCTGTGGCTGCCCCTGGATCCCTGGCAGTGCCCAAGGCCAGGCTGGATGGGGCTGGGAGCAGCCTGGGATGGTGGAAATTGTCCCTGCCCATGGCAGGGGGTGAGAATGGATGATCTTTAAGGTCCCTTCCAACCCAAATCAGTTTAGGATTTTACGATCACAATAAACAAGTCAATAACACCTCACAGCAGTGCTCAGTTTGTTCAGCTGTGTTAGCTGTCCCTTGTTCCAGCAGCTAAAAAGTTTCAGGTCCATTCCCTCTACTTTGAGGGTAGTTTTCTTTTTCTTATCAGTACAAAAGTAAAGTGAAATCCTGCACTTCTTTTTACTGTGGGGCAAAACTACCTTGAGCCTTCGTGGAAAACACTGAAGGGTCCAGGATATGCTGTGCACTCACCTTGGGGCAATATACTTTAAGTGCCTTCAGATAGAAGTGATACCTAAAAGAACAAAAATAAAAAATCTACATCTGTTTTAGCCTTGGAGTCAGACAGGCTCATAGAACACCAGGAGCTGGAGAGCTGTAACAAAAGTGGAGGTTTTAGTAGCTATCTGGAGAAGGGAAAAGGTTGAAAGGGCAGAGCAGGAGATGGTGCCCTGGTGAGAGAAAAATAGCTTTCCTCCAGGACATGTTTAGTGTGTTGTGACCCTGGGAAATTGTGGAAAAGCAACTAAAATGCAGCCTGGCATTGTGGTTGTGATGTAAAACAGGAAATAATGCTATTAAAATATGGATCTGTGTGAATAGATGCATCTCTACAGACAAATACGTGCATATGCACATATTTATTTGTCTGAAGGGGGTACGAATGGGGATGAAGCTGCTCAGATGCTGCTCACCAAATATGAACAGAGTGAAAAGGAGTTTTTGGGCTTTGCAGGCACAGGAGGAATTTGCAACTCCAGCTCAGCCTCTGTGAGGAAATGTGCTGGTTTGATTTTTCAGCTCTTGGACTGGTTTGGCAATTTTACAGCTGTGACCTCTGAGAAAATGTGTGGAAAGGTCTTTTTGCAAAGCTGGGAAATGAAAAGTGAAAACAGTGAGGGGATGAACTGAGGTGGACAAGAGTTAGCAATCAGAATTGTGGATTGTTTAGGCTGGGAAAGCCCTTAGGGTCGAGTCCAACCATGAACTGAACATCTCCAGGTCCTCCACTGACCCCACATCCACACTTTGAACCCTCCCAGGGCTGGTGATTCCACCACTGCCCTGAGCAGCTGTTCCTATGCCTGCCTCCCCTTCCAGTGTAGAAATTGTCCTTAATATCCAGCCTAAACCTCTCCTGGCAGGCACAACCTGAGGCCTTTTTTCCTCTTCTTCTATCTCTCATTCCCTGGGAGGAAAGACTGACCCCCTCCTGGCTGTGTCTCAGCTTTAGGACACTGTAATTGGTGCAGCTTAATCAGGGTTGTTTTGATTTGCAAGAGCAATTCTGGCCAAAAGAGGTGAAATAGATAAAATATCCAGTTTGGATAGAAAGACCAAGGTGCTCCTTATTTGTCTGCTTTGAAAGCAAAGTAAAATGTCCATAATTTCTTTACAGAGAAACAATGAAAGACCCCTAAGAATTTTCTTTTTAAAGTGAATTTTTAAAATGAAATAATACACCTAACTCCAGCTTTTCCCCAAGGAAGGCTTTTTTGCATTATTTCAAAATGCATACCTGCATTTAATTTATTTAAAAGACCTCTTTGATTTCCCACTCTTTCTCATTGCAGGAACTTGCATGACTTGAACCATGAATGATAAATCAGGATGTTGAAAAGTTTTCTTATCATTTTTAGACTCGAAGGCTAATGGATGTTTGAAGAAACAATACCAAAAGCTACTTGAAAGGCAGAATTAAAAATAAATAAAAGAAAAAAAAGATGAGAGAGGGAACCTCCCCTGTGGATTTCTGTCCTTTTGATTTATCTGGAAGAAAAGCTGAGTTCTTGCGACAGGAGGGAGAAGGGCTTTAAGTGCCTCCTCTTAACCTTAGGATATTCTGAATTTTCAGTGGGGAGTGAATGGGATAGAACACAAGAACTTGTTGGGCGATAAAAATCTGCTTTTTTTTTTTAGTAGCTTCTGCTCTTCTCTGTCTTTTTTTTTTTTTTTTTTTTTTTTTTTTTTTTTTTTTTTTTTTGTGGTTTTCATCAACAAATGCAAGGTGGGATTCCTCCTAGAGTGAAGTCACCCTGTGATAGATTGGGGTTTGGGTGTTTTAAGGATATCTGTCTAATGAGTGAGGCATTTGTGGGGTTTACCTGTGCACTTTAGGGACATAACTGCTACGAGGGAATATCCTAAATTTACAGCTGGTGAGGAGCAGCATCCCCAAACACCCTCACAGCTGAGCCATTCCAAGCTATTTCCCTCTGGGAGGATTGTCTTGCTTTACAACTTCAAACTTCCCGTTTGCCCTCCTAGGGGATGAAATTTGGTGCTGCCTTTTTGGCTCTGCGTTCATCACCTTTGGGTGGCTGGTTCAGGGCAGAGGAGGATTCCCTGTGGGATCTTCCCTGGATGCCAAGCCCATTCCTGCCTTCCCTTGTTCCCCTCTCAGTGCCAGGGATGCCGGCCGTGTCCGGCTGTCAGCTCACACGGAGGATCCCCCACCTCTCTGCCCTTTGCCAGGGCTTCTCAAAAATGACTCATTTTATTCTAATAAGGCAGATGACATTTGCAGCAACCCTTTCCAAGCAGATTCCCTGCAGGGAACTTCAGGAGGTTTGATCTAGGCCTTGTCAGTTTTTGCTCTCTTTTGCATCTTCTTCGACCACTCGCCCCTAATTTGGTTGGCCCCCAGTGGTGCCCTGAGCCAAGGAAGGTGTTTTCTGTGACGGCTGTGCTGCTGCTGTCCCTTGGCTCCTTGTCCAAACACTTGGCTGCACTTCTGCTTCAATGGAAGCCACAAATGAGCTAATTTACATCTCACATCAGTTACATTATTTGGGATGATGAAAGGCCTGAGTGCTTTCGTTCCTAAATCAAACCGTGCTCCTCCAGGTGAGGGAGATTGTGCTGGGTGTTAGAAATGTTGGCTGTGCCCCACTCCTGAGTTCTGGCATTTGGGAAATCAAACCTGAGAGCCCTCGAATTTCCAACAGAGACTCACTGATGCTTTTGACTCCCTCACCTACTCTGTCAACCTTGCCAAACTTCAGACTTTCTAATCAGGGAAAAGGACTTTTTTTTTTCTTTGGCTGAATTTTATTTACTGTCCTGACATGTAAAATTCATCTCTTGCCCTGATGCACCTTCAGTTTTACACAAAGACTCCAGAAGCCAACATTTCTGCCATTTCACACTAACAGGCCTTTGTCTGTGTAGTTCTTGGCTTCAGTTTGCACATGGTGAGAACCCAAGGAGAGCATTGCTTGTTAACCACCACCCTCATCAGTAATTACAGTATTTTAGTCCCCATGCTGATGCTATTGATTAGATTTGAAGAACTTTAGGACTAAATTCAGAATTCTCAAAGTATCAGAGAACTACTTTAAGATTCTTCCCTAGTTTTGGTTTGTTGTTTGAACTCGTCTTCCCTTTCCCCATCCATATGTTAGATGCTCCTTGTTTCCTTCCAAGCATTCAAATTATTCAGGCATAAGAATTGAATACCATTATGGCTCAGCTACAAGAGTTTTACATTAGCCAAAATATGAAAAGCAGATTTATAGTAGTTCCTATAAAGGCAGAGATGGTAAATTGTATTGACGTGTTGTGTTTAGGGAAATCTTTCTTTACCACTGTCCATTTGTGCAATGTAAACTGATTCTTTTGCTCCCCTCTCCTGAGAGCATGTTCCATTCAGGGAAATACATTAAAGTTTAAATTATTCAGCGTGCTTTGCTTTGAATGCTCTGAAATCAAATTCAAATCTAGCAAATAAATCCCTCCTTATGTATTAACAATGGAATAAATACGAGTGTTTTGCCAACAGAAATTATTCTTCATCCGGACTTTTCCATTTGTTCGGTTTTGACTCGTCAGAGGAAAGTGGGACTCCGAGTTTTCACTGCATCCCAACTTCTGTGTGGGTGTGACTCTTTACCCTGACCTGGGGAAGGTTTTGTGCCAAGATATTCTGGCTCCTCTCACTTCTTAACAATGTGTGTGAAGGACTTGTTGATGGAAGAGAATAATACACAGGATTTGTGACATGAACTTCATAGTGGACTCAACAACACTCTTCAAAGTAATGAGAAAAATTCTGAAGGCAGCTTTGCCTGAAGATAACTTCTTTAGTTGTCTGAACAAGTGTCCAGAAAACTGAGTGGATGTGACACTCATGATAGGATTTGGTGGGTGTGATGGTCAAAGGTTGGACTTCATGATATCATCCAATTTCATCCAAACCTTCATGATTCTTCAAGCAGTTTCCTCTCTAAGGGCCTCAAATATTTCAGAAATTATAGGAAATGAGTAACATCCCCAGAGCTCCTCCTGGCAGCATCACATCTGTGATGGATTTCTCAATAAAATTTATTGGTTTTGTAGAGAAGGTGCTGTAGAGCAAAAGGCAGGGCAGAGTGAGGGGTGAAATCTCCTGGGCTGCTGGACCAGTCTGAGATGGTCCCACTGTGGCTTTGGACCTCAGCCCTCAGCTGTAGAGATTTCATGGGCAATTCTGGATTTTATGGAAATAGCTCAAGTTTGGAATAGATTTAGAGCTAGAGAGGGCTTTTTTGGGAATCCTTGCAGACTTGTGACCAGGATTTGATTTTAGTCCCTGTGTTAACAAAGCCTTAACAGAGATCTGTGGCCTGGGAAGGGGGGTGATTTATGTCCTGCTAAATTTAATGAAGAATTTTTCGGCTTTTCACTGCAGACGTGTTTATTCCATGGACAGAAATCCTGGGATTCCTGAGATGAGGATGGTGGAGCTGGGAGTGCTCTGCCTGCCTCAGAATTCTCTATAATGACTCCCAACTGCTTTTAGTGCCTTCTTTTTCCTCCTTTCCCCGTTTTCCATCTGAAGAAAATTTGCTGCCCTTGAGCCTCAAAAAATTGGTATTTTCCTGTGTACAATGAACTTCCACTGCAGAGAAGAGGTGACACCTCTGCCTCATGTGGTGTTAAACAGATTGTTTGATGTATTTACCTTCATTTACTCGAGCCTCTTACTGTCAGCTTTTATCCTTCTCTGACCTTCTGGCAGTTTATGCAGAGTTTCAAAGCTAATAATATCTGCTAAAGCAGGCATCTGCTAGAAATCATATGCTGTGCTTCAAATCTCTCCAGAACAGGTCAGAATTCAGCTGGCAAACTGAGGAGACTCCGTTAGCTTTATGCAACTTCTTAACTCTCTTCCTGGAAGAGTAAAATATGTGTTGGTTTTTATGGGAAATCTTTGTACAACGTTTCACGGCCCTTCCAGGATCAGAGTAAGAGCTTGTTCTGCTTTGTACCTCTGTAGTAATCCATGGATTTTCAGTCAGTTAAATGCAAGTTGTGGGAAAGCCTGATGGTGCCTCAGGAATGTGGGAGCCCTTGGAAGAAAAAGGATGGAAGGAGATTTGGGGTAGGATTGGAGTGTTTGAGGTTTGGTGTGGGAGCAGCCCTGGGCAGGGTGTGATAACCCTTGCCTGCAGTAAAAATTACTTGGGATGAACATTTTGGTTTGGTTCCATCTGTCCATTTGGTATGGAATGGGTTTCATTCCCTTTACCACTGGTGCTAAACCTGTTGGATATTCAGTGATTCTGCACTTCTTTCCATGGCCATGCAAAGCCTCCCTGCAAGGGTTTGTTTGTGGAGGAGACAGAACCTTACAATCTCCCTCCTCAGAAAAATTCCTTTAACACAGTAACCAGAAAATCCCAGAATGGTTTGGGTTGGAAGGGACCTTAAATCCCATCCTGCCATGGGCAGGGACACCTCCCACTGTCCCAGGCTGCTCCAAGCTCCAGCCTGGCAGTGGACACTTCCAGGGATCCAGGGGCAGCCACAGCTGCTCTGGGAATTCCATCCCAGCCCTTCCTAACCCTCACAGCCAGGAATTCCTTCCCAATCTCCCATCTAACCCTGCCCTCTGGCTGGGGGAAACCTTTTGTCAAAAGTCCCTCCCTGGCTCTTTATTTCACTCTGCTGGCAGTGGCTGTGCCCTCAGCGCTGCTCCTCCTCTTCCTTGGGATACATTTACTCTTTTTCATTTTCATTATTTTTTTGATGCCTTCCATTTTTTAAGCTGCAAGTCCGTGTTGGCAGAGGGAGGTGGGGAGCTGAATGTGAGCCACGTTGAAGCAGAGCCCTTCCCAGAAGAGTGAAAGGATTCCAGCATTACCATTTCCAGTCGGAGCACTGTGGGGACAGCGAGGAGAGGGATGGGGAATAACAGGAGAGCTGTTTAATGCAATAACAAATGAGGGATGAGGAGATGCAGCTGGTAATGGATCTAAGTCACAGGAGATGGAGATGAGCAGGACACCAATTTATTTGTGGTTGTCACTGGTGTGTGTCCATTCCGTGGATTTATGGTCAGGGTTGTCCCCCAGCACCAGGAGCTGGATGGGGGTGGGAATTGCTGCTTGCAGGGGAAAAACTGCCTGCCAGAAGTGTGAAAAATTACTCTGTGGGATTAAGGAGAGCCCAGCAGCTTTCCTCTGGCTTTGCTGTTATTGCTGAAGAGAGGCTTTTTCCTCTTTTGTTTAATTCTTACTGGCGAGTTGGATTCAGCTGTGGCCTTTGGATGTGTTCGCTGCGGGGTTCTGGGACTGCATTTTGGGTTTATCTTGATTACTGCACGTCCCCTGAGTCATTTCTGTGTCTTGTTGCTTCCAGTCCTGCCTCTGCTGTGTGTTGGGAAGTTCCTTTTTATCTCTTTGCCAACATTAATTCTCTGTCTTTATAAAACATTCGCAAGGGGAGGAGTTTAAGAGACAGGGCTGCTTTATCACCCTGCTGTCCCCATCTCTGTTGCCCTGTCAGGAAGAATTTTGTCTTATTTGGGGATGGTTTGCTCATTTAAAGAAAGGAAACCCTTGGATTTCGTTCCAGTTTGCTGTTTTTGTAGAGATTTTGTGTTTAATTTCCAGCTGAATGTCTGGGCCACATCAAGGAAAGTGAGACACCAACTCCTCTGGGGAGCTTGGCCTGGGCATGGCACTGCTCAGCTCCCTCTTCCTTCCAAAGAAATTCCATTACCCTGTTTCAAAGGGTGCTGTGGGAATAAATGCATGGAAAATCTGGGCTTTCCTGGTGCAGAACTGGCCTTTATATGCTTGTGTCTCAGCTTATGTCCTCTAACAGAACCCTCATAATGAGGAATTCCCATCATTCTTTTCTTTGTGAACAGGATTTATTTTTTCCCCTTTTTTCGTGTTTCCTTTTTCATGTCTTGCCTTTTACTTCCCCACTGTCACTTGTTAATTGCCCATTTCCACCCTGCCTTGTTGAATCTCCTGGGAAAATCTTGGCCTTTTTAAAAATATTTACTGACCAATAAACTGTTTATTGGGTCATTTGATCAATGTCCATTCTTTGGTCAGTATTGGTATCTTTTCCATTCCTGGGTGTTAAAATGATATTTACAAAACCAGCATGCTGAGCCCCAGACTCCCATCACAATTTGGTTTTCTGACCCTGTGAATTCCTTGGATACTCTTGCTGGACTCTTCTACTCTGAGAATCATTAGTTAACTCTCTTGGTCATTAACAGCCCTCTCTGAGTAAAATTTTTTCAAGATACTCCAGCTGGACTGAAATATTTCCCCATGAGAGGCTTAAGGTGATGGGAAGATTCACTTTGTAGAGGGGAAGACACGAGTGGTTAAGTGGGGAGAGGACAGGAGAGCTCCAGCTCGAGTGAAGCCACAGCTTCAATCATCTCCAGTTTAACACTGGAAGGGTGGAGGAGGCAGATAAGAGAGTAAAAATAAAGTAAAAAAAATAGAGGGAGCACAATTAAAGCTTGGTTATAATATAACCCAAAGTTCACATTTCAGTTCTTTGCCATTGCTGGCTGCTGTGTCCACACTCAACACAAAACTCCAGCTTGTGCTCCCTCTGCAGAGCCTGGTGCACCCATCCCCAGGAGCAGGAAGGCAGGAGGAATTTCATTAAACCGCCTTCAGCACCTTGGAAAGCGACGACTGGAAATGACCGAGACAAAACGTTTACAAATGGGCACACCAGTCTGCTCTGGAGCCGGGCTCCTGTGCAAAGGAAGCTTCCAGCACCTTTGCTGCTCCAAAGGCTCTGGCTTCTATTTCGGCCCCTCAATAAATAGAAGAGACACTCTGAGCTTATCACAATCTCACCCTTTTGGTAATCATTGATTTTAGAAGTGCAGACAACTTCAAAAGTTGCCAATTTTTAATTCAAAACATTCATCTTCCATTTGCTTTCTTTTCCCTTCAGGTTCTGCAGCTTTAAAACATCCCCAGCTTGCTATAAACTCACTTTTTAAAAAGATACAATTTTAATTACTTTTGATAAGGAAGAAATCCTCAGGCTCAGTACTAAAACCTAATCCCTTCTTGAGTGAAAAACCTGATTATTCACTGCCAGCTCCAGTCACCTGCAGAATTTTGGGGGCAGCCAGCCCAGCCCAGGGTGCCCAGTCCTGCTCCAGCAGGGCTGTGGAAAAAAAGATGGTTTTCCTTCTAAAACCCAGTGGGTGCAGGAGGTTTAGTCCAGACTAAACCACATTTCCTGAGTGCAGTCAGGGCAGTGTCACAGCAAGCCCAGAGTCCTGTGGCTCTTCAGTGTCTCTCTCAGTGAATAATGAAACATCATTTCAGTTGCCTTCGTGCCCAGAACTGCACAACTCTCTCACAGAGGAGAATGTTGGAGGAATTTGCCAACAGCTCCACAGCCATGAAAAGGGAAAAAAAAAATATAATCTCCAAGTGTGTGTCATATTTGTAGATGAATTTTATTTTGTTCAAATGTACAAGAGCTCTTCCCAAATCTTGTCTGCAGGTTACAGGCTGCTCCCACTTCAATATTGCCACGTCTGTAAATTGCAGCTTGTGGGTTTTTTTTTTTTCCAGTCCATTCACTGCTGTGGGCACTGAGATTGATGCATTTTCTGATTTTTTTTTATTTTTTTTATTTTTTTGTTATTAAATCTGTAATATGTTTGTCTTCCTCGGGTTCTTACCCTGACAATCTGATACTTGTCCTTTTGTTTCCAGAGTGTCCCAAATTGCTCATAGCCATAGAGATACCACTTTGCTTGCTCTTCTCTCCTGTATTTATTCCTTCTTTAGGGCACTATTGTTGATGCTCACAGGCTTTAGTGTCACATTTCTGCTGACAACTCCCAAATCTATTTTTCTCTCTGTAGCCACTGACCCTGTCCTGGCTCTCCCTTTGCTGTGCCTGATTGCCTTCATGACATTTCAGGTCTGAATTGATGCCATCAAACTTTCTCAAGTTGAGGTGTAGCTTAAAGAGCTGTCTCAGTATTACTTTTATGTCTGTATTTCTTTTTTTTTTTTTCCCATTGACTTCGGTGGATGCAGCAAAATCTCTCATGATTTCCTGTGAGATCTGTAACTAATATCAATAAATTATCAGTGTTTCATCACGGAAGTCTTAATAGCAATCAGTGTTTAATAAGCTTACCATTCTCATAATCAAATTAATGAATTTGGGCAACTGGAATTTCTTCAGGGGACAAGGATGTTGACCTGTTAAAAACGGTGTGTCTGTTTTGAAGGGCAGTTCAATATAAAACTTTAAATAATAGAATTCAGGAAGTCTTTATGGGCACATGAACCACCTCCCAAATTTGTCTGCCCAGCAGACAAAGTTAGTTTCAGTTAAGAAAAGGTTTTTTCTCTCCTTTCACCCTACAGATTAGGAAAGCCCTAATCCTGCAGTGTGTTGGAAGCTGGGAAGGGCCTCCACTTTTGGGGCAGCAGTGCCAGGTGGAAATCAGCAAACGCCTGAACATCTTCTTGATTCATCCCACATGAGTGGGGAAAAAGGGAATTACTGCCTGCTGCCAGTCCCTGTCACTCACCTGCCACCTCCCTGTCCTGCTCCCAGCACTGCTGATCCCTCCTGTCCCTCATCCCTCCCCTCTGGATGAAGTGCTGGCCTCTGGATGAGCCCCTGTAATCCCATCCACGCTGGGATGCAGAGGTTAAGTGGGAATCCTTTGGCTGCCTGACAAAAGCCAATTTCCTTCCCAGAGGCAGCTCTTAAATGTACCTTGGGAAGGAGTTGTTGCTCTTCTCTGTGGCTGGTGATGGGCAGCGCTTAACACAGCTGCTGGAACGTGCTTGGGGCTGGGTTTTGTTGTTTTTTTCTTTTATTTTCCTTACACAGGGGGAACTTTCATCTTTCCACAGCTGAGAGGTGAACTCACACCACCTCCCGTCCCTGTCTGCTGCTGACAAAAACGCCCCCATGTGCCAAAAGAAAAAAAAAAAAAAAAAAAAAAAAAAAGTGTTTACCTTTTTAGTGTGTTTTATCAGCTCCATTGGTTTCCTGATAGAACATCTCTCTGTGACAGAGCTCACGTGTTCCAGAGGCTTTTCCCGTGTGCCCCGCTGGGAAAAAATCCTGGAGCTTGGGAGGGTTGATGCCTTAGGAAGGCTGACTTGAAACAGAGTCTGGACAGAGCTGGAGAATAAAGAGATTTATTAAAAGGCTTCCAGGACCCACCCTGGGCATTGCAGGAGCCTGACCAAGGCTGCACCCAGGGTGGGTTGGGAATGGCCACACAAAATGGACACCTGATCACGAGATTTTACATTTTTATCACTTTTGGTCCATTTGCATATTGGGGTTTAATTGTCCAATTACAGCTTCAGGTTGTGAGGTTTTATTTTTCTTGTTCCTCCCTTCAGTCCATTGTTGTTTGTGCTTTTTGGGCTGAAAGTTGTCCTTGGTCCTCAGCAGGAAAATATTTGTTTTGTCTGCTTGTTCTGTGAAGAGAGCTCACTGACACTTAATGTGAGGCTCGAAACTGCATCCTTGGGCAGCACAGAATCTGAAACTATGAAAGCTGAAATCTAAGGCATCAGGGTAAATCCTGATTTCAGGAAAGGCAGCTTGGTGCTGTGTGTCCACAGGGAAAACACTTGGCAATGGGATTATTCCTGCCCCTTTCCAGGGGCTTGGAGCAACCTGGGATAGGGGAAAGTTTTTCTGCTGTGGCGTGGATTTGGAAAAGATGAACTTGAAGGTCCCTTCCCACCCCAAACCATCCTGTGGTATTGTGTGCATGCATTGCTTGTTCACCTCTAACCTTGTTCACCTCTGATATCCCACGTTTCCCACATTTCCACACTCAACAGTGACACATCTCAAATGGGCAAACCCCAGAGTGAAAACTGCTGATCAAACATGAACCACCCCTCTGATCCACAGTAAATTATTGGAATTTAATCTCCATGGAATGGAGATCCTTATGTTGTTTAAATACTGAACTATAAAAGATGATATAAACCTAAAAGCAAGTTAACCAATTAGATGGATCAGCTATGGGTGTTGTAACAGTATTTTTAGTTTTTACAACATTTTCCTCCCAAGAAATTCACACTGGGTACAGCAGCATTGGTCAGATGTCCCTTACAGGAATTAAAGGGTATCAGGAGTATTGTAAAATCTCTATGAATTATCAAATTATAGCTCCCATCATCAAAAGCAGCTTCCCTGGGGGTAGAAAGAAAACAGCTGGACAGACATTATTTTGGAGGGGAAAAAAGCAGGTGTTTTGTCTCATGAGGGGAAACTCAGGGGAGCTCAGCCTTCTATTGATAAATATTTCTGAGTTCTGAGTCCTTGTAATGAGGCTGAGAACTTCACTCCTGAGCCAAAGATCACATTTAATCCACATTTCTTCAGTCATGCTCCTTTTATGACAAATATCTACTCCTGGCCCCTGTGACCATTAAAAAAAAAAAGAAAAGAAAAGAAAAAAAAAGCTTAAAATTCTCTGCCAGAACTTTATGCTGCTCTCTTTTTCTTTATTGTTAAAGATTTGCAGCAGCAAAATGCCACGATCCAACTTTCACAAACATAAGGATTGGGGGGATTTCGGGGGGGGATTTTTCTTTTTGTTTTGCAAAGGTCTCTTCTGCTTTTTGGTGCAACAACAAAAAAAAAAAACAACTTTCAAAATCCTGGAGAAATTTGCTGATTTTCAACACCCAGGCCCAGGGTTTGTGATTTTAAGGATGGCACCTGTGATTTCGCAACTTCCATGGCACAAAGACCCCAGTAACTTAAACATATTTAACATTTCAAGCTGCAAAAGGTTAAATATGTTTCAAATCCGGAGATTTCAGGTCTTTTGAATTTCTGTCTACAATGGGTCTCTGAAGGGACCATTATCACAACTGTTGGGAACTCTCATTTCACCAGGAGGAGTCTGATATTTCCTTTATATGCAACTCCTTTTTTTTTAATTTATTTATTTTATTTTTTTTTTTTTTGCTTTGGTGGCTCAGGATCAGGCTCCGAGATGGGAGATAGAAGCCCTGTGATAGAGGGTTATTTTTGTCAATAGCAGTCCTGGGTAATGAGATGTATCTCTTGGTTTCATTTGAATTTTAGAAGAACGTTTCAAGTTATTTTTAAAAAAAAACTTTATCACGACCGTCTGAAGGGAGAGATAAGGCAGGAAGGACGTGGAAACTTTTGGAAGCTCTGCTTTGGCGATGGATGAGATAAAGAGTCTGAGTGTAGGTGGGAAAACGATGCCAGTGTCGTGCCAGGAACTGATTTAATAAATATAAATACGCAGGTAATTGGAGTGCTAATGATTTCAGCAATTTTTGCTGCAATTATGAGAAAAAAAAAATGTGTGTTTCCTGCAGCTCATTTCAGTTCTGCCAGCTCATGGAACAAGAGCAGGGAGAGAAGGGATCATTCACTGCTTGCTCCCATTGAGGAGGTCTCAGGTGGTTCTGCTGGCATCCTCCTGGGCTTTGGGAAAGGACAGTGTTTCCCTGTAAATCCTCAGCTGGGAATGCTCCCTGAGCACTTTGAACTGGGTCTCTGTCACTGTTTGAAGGCTGACAGATAAACTGCTGCCATTGGTGTGAAAACGATGGATATCACAGGGAGTGTTCTTCAATTTTCACTTCATTTTTTTTGCTAAAAGTAAATTTGTGTGGTCCAGTGGTGCCGTTGGTGGCAGCTGGACACTTCCATGGAGCAGCTGTGGAAAGCATGGAGAGAGGGTCAATCCCTGGTTTTGTTGAGAGGTGAGAGTGTTTGCACAGGATGCAGAGATTCCCAGATCTATTCTGTGCACAAATAAATAAAAACACACAGGTGGAAGGCAGCACAGAAGCCACCTGGGCTGTGCCACGATGGAAATGTCTGCTTCCTCCTCTGCCTGGTTATCAGGGGAGCTTTGGAAGCCACGGTGCCTAATTCTGCCAAGATGTTGCTGAGTTAGCCAAGAAGTGAATAAAGCTTAGCAGGAGCACCAGAGGGTGCTGGGCACTGCCCAGGCTCCCCAGGGAATGTCACAGTCCCAGAGCTCCAGGAGAGGTTGGACACCACTCCCAGGAATGCCCAGGGTGGGATTGTTGGGGGGCTGGGATGATCCCTGTGTGTCCCTTCCCTCTCAGGATACTCCACGATTTTTACAGACAACAACAAAACTGATTTATTCATGGATTAAGCTGCAGCAGAGGTCAGTTTAATTAAAGAATGAAGCTAAGGAATGGTTTTCCTACCCCAGCCTTGCTCTGGGCTCTCTCCTGCCCAGGTCTGACCAGCAGCTGGACCCATCTCCATGTGCCATTTCATGTAAGGAAGGATCCAGCTGGTTATTAATAACCCCAGCCCTGTCAGACATTAAGCCCACACTCATTAACGAGCACACCCTCCCTGGCAGACTCTCTGGAACAAAAAAAAAAAAAACCCAAAAAAATCCCCCAAACCCCTCCACATATTAAATATACACTTGAGAACCACGACCTAGCAGTGCTCCAGTTGCAGGCATATGCTGCTGAGAACATGCAGCAATTTCAGGCTCAGCCCTGTGCTCTCCAAGGAAACCACTGATGCCTAATTAAGGGAAAGATTACAGAGGATAATGACACCGTAATGAATTACAGAACCTTCATGACTTCAGAGCACAGCTTCCTGCTGTGCACCAGGACACTTGGGTGGGGTGTGAGGAGAGATTTGGGTGGCATTTGCTGGTGGCTTCCTTGGGAGGGGAATGTAATTCCATGGGGAATTACAAACTGGGTACTTCTGGCTTTATGAGGGTGGCACAAATTCTTGTGCCTGCTATGGGTTTTATAAAGTTAGAGCCAAAAGGATCCTAATTATGGCATTTCCTAAGCCTTTGCCACCTCTGTTGGCACCATGGTGTCTGCTTTTCCAGTTATTACATTTCCATGATCCCACATTGTCCTTTTAGCCCAAATTTATTCAGTTGTCTTTCCCACCATAACCTACAGGTTAAGAACACACAAACCAAATTGCAAAGGAAAGGAACTCTGGAGTTTGATAAAGCCAAGATTGCATTTCCTATCACTGCTCTTCCTTCCCTTCACCATTCCTTGGGTTTCAGACATGGACAAGACCAGGATGTAATAATTGTAGATAAAACAAAATCCCAGTGTCCTCTCTCCAATCACAAAAGTACTGTTGATTTTAATGAAATCATATTTAACCCCTGTTATGCCCCCAAAAGCCACAGGGGTGATTCAGGCAGAACTCTGCAGTGTTATAATCATCTCCTACAGACAGCCCTAAATTCGCTGCTGACTGGAAAAGTTGGGTTTCAGTTTGAACAGCTTAGCCAGGATTTCCTTAAGTCTTGCTAAGCTTTATTCACTTCTTGTATAACTCAGCAATATCTTGGCAGAATTAGATACCGTGGCTTTCAAAACTGGAATTTGTTTCAACCAAAAAAAAAAAAAAAAAAAAAAAAAAAAAAAAAAAAAAAAAAAAAAAAAAAAAGACACAGGTGAGGTTTGAAAGAAAAGGAGAAGCCTTTGCCTAAAAGACAAAACAGTGTAACAGTGTAAAAGGAATTTATAAATAATTTTCCTTCCAATCCAGACAAGAAACGTAATGAACACATAAGAAATTAAAAGAAATCTTCTATTTGTGTGTCTCATTCAAAGTAGATTTAAACCCAATATGTTTTACCCACAGGGGGATAAAAAGTTGTTTTGTCACTGTGTCAGATCCAAGATCTTGGGTCATTTTAAGAGAGGTGAAACAAAAAAAAAAAAATAAATCATGAAACCTTGAGTACCTTGAGCACAAGCAAAATATCAAATATCTGTGTGGATCTGTAGAGCTGTTGGCAATGCTCTGGATTTTACTCTCCATGGAAACGAACATTTTTTATTTTTTTTTATATAAAAATTGAACCCTGAAGTCTCCTTTTCAATGAAATGTCACTCTCCTCTTGTGGAAAACAAACCTTTGCAGGAAAACAATGTCCTGCGAGCCCTCCCTCTCCCTGATTTCTCTGAGGAGTGGGAGGAAAATCTTTTGCCCAATCCTATTTTTAAGTTTAGCTTTGCCTCTTGATTCCTGGGAAGTACTTGGCAGGTACTTTTTTTTTATCATTATTCCTCCCTGACAGTTGGGAGCTTCACCTGGGTTGTAGGGCTTGTCCTCCTCTTCCCAAATCCAGAGTGACTTGTGCAATTCCCATGACTGGGAACCCAGTATTTTGTGATGATTATTCATTCCCACTTGAATTCTGGTGTGAATAAGTGGGAATTGGAGAGCTGGCCCAGTATCTGGAGATAACCCACAGTGCCATGGACTGTGGGGCTGGCATCAAGGAGAGGAAAGGGAGATCTGATTTAGATAAAGGGATTGTCATTCTGGGGACATTAAAAAAAAAAACAACAACAACAAAAAAAGCAAACAACCAACAAAACTTCAGAAATCTGTTCCAGATTCTTAACCCCATGTTAATTCTGTGGCAGAATATGACAACCAGGACGAAAAAGCCAGGTTATCTCTCTCCATTCGTGATCTTCTTTTTGTTTTTATTCCTGAGGCCTGGCCACTTTTGTCAGAGTGCTCAAGGAGCTGGACCTGCAGAACCATGTCAAAAAACTCCTCTTATCTTTTTGGCTGCAGAAATGACGTTTTTAATTTTAAGACCTGGGCCATTTTCTGTGGGGAAGAGTCATCCTGAATTAATAAGCAAATGATAATTGGACTTTTTTTTTTTTTTCCTAAGTGGGGATGTGTGGTGTGAATTCTGTAGAAGGCAGTAATTATGATTTTGGTTAGAGTGAGCTATGAAATTGTGTAGGCTTCAAAGCACCCAAACCCATCAAATTTCCTTTTGAGCCAGAGTGCCACAAATTCACAGAGGAGCAGATCTGAGCTCTTTCCTAACGTACATGAGTTATGAAAAAAAAAATTAAGATATTGTATTCTACTTGCTGGATTAGAAAATAGAAATAACTGGAAGAGTGTTCTGGTATTTCAGGCACTCGAAAGCCCAGAATTGAATGCAAGACATTGATTTTTTTCCCTTCCAGTAATTGTTCCTAAGAAAACCAGCTTACTCCACAAAAGAGAAAGGAATGGATGAATGTCTGCACGTCAACCAACCTCTTGTTGAAATATGTGATGGTTTGTACTGATAAATAGATGGGCAGAGAAAGTCGGGAAACTCGAAGCCAGAATCAGTCATTTACTTATGAAATAATGATTGGATTTCCCAAAAAGCACTCCCACAAAAGGGCTTTCACTGCAGTGGAGTGAGAAGTTCAGGCTGGAAGCGTGCAGACTTGGAAGTCTGGCGTACCTGCAGCCAGGAAAAAAAAAATAAAAATAGCAGGATCAAACCTCCAGGTGTTTGTTCAGCACGTTTTCTTTTAATTTCATTTTTACATCTGTTCTGCAACCTTTCGGGCTCTGCTCGGAGTTAAGGCAACGATTCCAAATGGCTGGAGTGGAAAACATTTTCTCTGATTCCGAGCTGGAAAATTGAACCAGCGGGTGAGCACAGGTAGGCAACTGCTTTATGGGAAGAGCAAATGGTTCTGTGATTGCTGAGGTAAAAGTGCTTCTGGAAACCAGAAATATATAAGAAAATATATAAGAAACCAATCATGAGCCTTAGCAACTCCAGGCTCACAGTGCCTTTATATTGGAAAGAAGCAATTTTTAGGTGTGCTGGAAGATTTGCTGAGGTTCAATTTTCTAGTTTTTATTTAGTCCTTTCATTCAGTCTATTGTGTTTAAAAAAAAAACAAAAAAACAAACAAATTCCCTCTGGCGTGAATGGAGTGGTTTCTCCTTTCGGTTCTGTTTGTTAATCATTTCATTAAACACCCCAAATGTTTAGAGCCTGAAAGGACACTTATTTCTGAGTGTGCAGCTGGGTGGGATCCAGGGCAAGTTAAAGATGATGCTTGAGAGATCTTCCTGAGTGAGGTTATTTTCCTGGCAGAGCTACAGTGAGGGCTGGCATTCAGTGCCATTTTGCAGTTTTTCTGATGGAACATTTCACACCTATTGCTGGGAAAAGAAAGAATTATTCAGCTTATGCTTACTGGAGCTGATGGATACCCTAAAATCAATTTAAGCACGTCTCCTGATTGAGGAACTAGAGGGGCTTTAACATGCATCTCAATGTTTTATTACTGCTTCAATTTGCAAGGTTAATTTGAAAAACATGCCCTCAGCTTAATAACTGAGACTCTTTTTTTATTTACGAGGGTTCTTCAGTGATTTGTTTATTAATCCAATTGCAAACAGATGGTGGTGAATTGGGGTTGTTTTTGGTTTTTGGTTTTTTTTTTCTTTTTTTTTTCCCTGGCTGTGTTTCTCTCCCATCTGACCTCATTGAGAGGTTTCCCAGTCAGCTGAATGGGGAAAATTTAGCTGGTTTAGGCTTGAGGTTCCAGGCAAATCCTTGAAAGAAGGTGGTTCATATGCAAAGATGGCCCAGGAAGGTAATGATGAACAAAAACAACACCTGAGGTTTCCTTGTAGGCACAGGAGGGTTCACATCTGTTCCACAGCTGGGGAGAGGCTTTGTCAGAGTGAAGCTAAAAAAATAAAAAAAAGTGACCAAAACCATTTTTGTTTTCTTGCCACATTTTTCCTGGTGTGTTTTGTGCTGTGACAGGGAATTCAGTGGCAGCAGATGCATCTCCCTTGTCCCCTCCAAATATTTTGTTAATTGAACAAACTCTGATCTTAAAATACTTAAGAGGAATTTGTGCTGCATGAGGTGAAGTTACTCCTGTAAAAATTTTATTTGCTGGGTTGTTTTTTTGGGTTTTTTTTGGCATTACATGAAGACAGATTGGATCAGAGAAGTCCAATCAATCTGGTACCTGAGCAATTTTACCTTATAAATGCAAAGTGCAGAATTGCTGAAATTCATCAATTTTTTCCCCCCTCATTAATATTAGAGGGAAAAAAACCTCAGTCATCTTTGGAAAAGTTCAATAATATTCTATCTCATGAAGAATGCTCATGCCTCATTTATTTCTGGAAAATTCCATCCCTTTTAAGTAGCTGGTACTTTTTAATTTATTTTTTAAGAACCAGGCCTTTCCAATATTCATTCTTGTGCTATTATTATTATTATTATTATTATTTCAATAACCATGCCTTCCCATCATTCCTCCAAGCTGGTTTTAGCAAGGACACAGAGGTGACAGCCAGGACTGGTGAAGGGTGGTTTTGGGAAAGGTTTTTCTGGATATTTTTGCAGGAAACCCCTGTGAGCTGGGGATTTGTGTTGGTGTTGAGAGTTCCTGCTCTGAGATGCAGTGGCTTTGTTTGGTTTTTTTTCTGCCTTTTGAGTGTTGCAGTGACTGTGGGATGTTTTATCTTCCCATAAATTTAAATTACTGCTTTCCCCAAGCACCTACAGGAGATTTCCAAGAAGAAAACTGCTGTGACCTCGGTGGGTTTGCACTGAGTATTTCACCAGCCATTAGGGGTGGGTTATGATTTAATCCATTTTCAACTCTTCCTGTAAGTACTTATATTTTCCACTTAATTGTGTCCATTTGATCCTCAGCAGTCCTTCAGGAGAGAAAGTTATTGGACCATTATCCAGTCATGAGGCATTGATTTGTGCTATATAAAGAATGTATGGATCTTGCTCTTTCAAAATGGGAACACCTCGTTGTACTTGATCTTGTAAATGGGAGAAGACTTCTCCCTCTGTGAACTTCTGGCTGAAATCTCTCCAGATCACAATTTTCATTTTCATTTTTTGTTTTTAACAACGTGCTGCTTTCAACACCCTTAGAAATGGGATCTGGAATTTCCTTGCAGCCTTTGGATGATGATATTTTTAGTCCAATGAAGTGATGTGCCTAAAACAAGAGGAGCAGGGCTGTTCATGGGATGGAATTGGGTTTTGTTCAAGAAAACATTGTGTTGAAGAGGAGTGGGGATTGGCAAAACTGGGTGAGCATCTCTAAAGGTTGGTGTCTGTGGTGTCTCCTCAGCACCACCAGCTTCAGAAGGGTGAGCCAGAGCTGCAGTGAGAGCCCTGAAAGGGTGTCAGGGATTCTGGTGTCCTCCTGCTGCACTAATTCAACTCATAACCTTTGCCCTTATCACTAATTCTGTGGAAGCTCTGTTGCACAGTTTAGCTGGCATTGGGATTTAGCTGGGAACTGGGTCTTCATGTGCTTTGGAGCTCATTTTATTTTATTGAAGAGTGTTTCTCTTTGGTTCTTCAGTGCAAAATGCTCATAATAAGAAATATCAGATTTGGTCCCCAAGATTCACAGAACCACAGAGTATCCTGAGTGGGAAAGGGAGCACAGGGATCATCCAGTCCAGCTCCTGGCCCTGCCCAGGACACCCCAACAATCCCACCCTGTGCCTGCAGCATTGCCCAAATGTTATTTTCTGCCTAAAATCCATCACCTTGACCCACCTGCCTCACCCAGTGACTCTCTACCCTATAGATCCTATAGAAGCAATGCCCACCAACCCATATCCTCCTTCCCCAAGCTGAATTTTCTGCAATCCAAAATCCTTTCTGTTCCTAAATTTGTGACGAATGTTGCTGCTGCATTCTTCTAGGTTGTTGGTTTTGGTTTTGTTGTTGTGTTTGTTTGTTTATTTGTTTGGTGCTGGGGTGTTTTTTTTTCTTGTTGTTATTGTTGTTGTTGTTGGGGTTTTTTTTAGAGTGCTTTCATTTGCTACCAGTGCAAATAATGTCTCTAACTACTGCTAAACTCCAGCTGACAGCACCCTTATGCTAATGTGGCAAATAATAGGGCCACTTTGTTATCAAGCAAATAATTTAAAATACATAAAGAGGAATTCATTACCATCAGTCATAAAAGCAATGAGAGAAGGAAGGCAGCTTTTCACAAGGCCATAAAACATGGCTGGTGGAGCTCACCTCACAGCACAATCATCCAGGAGCAAACGATGCCATAAAATCAGCCTTGCCATCCTTAATTGCTTAATTAACACCGGATTTTAAAGCAGAATTTTAACACAAGGAGCTGCTAAGCTCTGCAGAGATTCACCTGAGATAAAATGTAGGCAAGTGAAGTGATTTTTAATTTGTTTACAGCAGACCTCGTGCCAGCCTTTCCCGCAGCTGCCGTTGCAAGGATCAGCTTTGGCTCCTGATTCCAGCCATTGCAGGGCAGGACATGCCAAAATATTCTGGATTTCTGAGCTGCCACCCTCCCAGGTCATTTGTCTGGAAGAGTGATAGCATCAGCATGGAGCAGCAGGGACATTTTTAGGGGAATATTTATTTATTACTCCAGAGTGTTGCCATAGGATGGCATCCAGTGATTCAGGAACAGAGCCTTTGATACCAGAAATGGGACCCAGATAAAAAGTGTCTTCAAATGTGGGGTGGCATTTTGTGGAGCCTCAATTAATTAAGTCATTAATTAAGTGCTGTGAGGGTCTTTTCCTGAGAGGAGCTCTGTGTGGTGATGCTCTGGCTGCATTTGTAGGTGGGAATTCCACTGAGCTGGAATCTCACAAAGTTGTTTGCTGCCTAAAACTCCCCTGCAGAGAAGTTGTAGCCAGGTGGGAGTCGCTCTTCTCTCCCAGGTGACAAGGGGAAACAGCCTCAAGTTGCACCAGAGGGGGTTTAGGTTGGATATTGGGAAAAAATTCCTTCACCAGAAGGGCTGTCAAGAATTGGAACAGGCTGCCCAGGGAGGGTTGGAGTCACCATTCCTGGAAGGGTTCAGAAAATGTGTGGATGTGGTGTTTAGGAACATGGGTTAGTGGTGTTGGTGGACTTGATGATTTTGGAAGTCTTTCCCAACTGGAATAATTTTATGATCATGGCTTGGAAAGGCTGTGGACAAGTTATACTTTATTTTTTCTCCTGTGTGGTTCGGTTTGGTTTGGGCGTTGTTTTTTGGGTCCTTTGGTTGATTTTGGGTTGGTTTTTTTGTTGTTGTTGTTGTTGTCTTGGGCCTGGTGAAGCCCAGAGACTGTGAAGAGAAGGCTCAGCCTGCATCAAAGCTCTCCCATTTTACAATGTTCCTAGCCAGTGGTTTCAGTGCCTGGCTGACACAGCCACACATCAACGTCGTTAACTCGGTGCCAGTTCAGGGATAATCGATGGATTTACAGGTGACACTCTCCCAGATGGGAACACTCCTTTGACTGATGGGTTACTGCTCCTCTGTCACTTGAAATTAAGCAAATAAATTAGCTCCAAGTTCTGTGGGGAGTGAAATGCAGCTGGAATGGGAGCAAAAATTCAAAGTAACCGATTTAAAATGCAGCTCAGGTCATCATTTTCCAGTTATCCTGTTTGCTCCACTTCTGCAGTTCCTACTTTCCTGAGCCACTTATAAAATAACACTTTACTGAGAGTGAAAGGATGGTTGCAGAAAACAAAACCTTTATTTATTTATTTATTTACTTACTTACTTACTTATTATAATAGTAAAGTATTTCTTAAAATAGTAAAGAATTTTTATTTCTTAAAACAGTAAAAGTTTTATTTCTTACAAATAGTAAAGTAATAAATAGTAAAAATTTCTTTAATAGTAAATATAAAAGTAATTATAGGCTTGTAACAGTGAAATTACCCGAATTTGATCTCTTTTTTTTTTTAGAAATTCCAGGAGATTTTTCAATGCTGATCCTAGCCCATGAAATAATTGTTCAGCCTGCTGCTCCCCTCCTGCCCTGGGAACAACTTCCATGGGAATTGCTGGGCTGGTGGCTGCAGCGAGGCCACCTGCACACAGGTGACAGCTCTGCCTGTGTCCAGGGACAGTCTAGAGACTGGAAAATTAAATCCACTTTTTTATTTCCCAGTTTCTGAGGCAGCTCTGCCTAAAAAGAATGGATTTATGGGAGGTAACACCATGGTAGCACTTTCCTTATTTATTTATTGAGCTTTATTATGAAACACGGAAGCTGTAGGATCAGGACTTTGGGAATCCATGGAGTGTAGGCATGTGAGCATCAGGAATTCTCTGAAATCCAGTTGCAGACATGGAAATTCCAAAAGAAATTCCAAAAGAACAACCATTAGCCCAAGAGGGGCTTTGGTTCCAGGACAAGCTCCCCTCACTTTCTCTCTGTCAGCCACAAAGGCTTCCCATGGACGTGTCCTTGTGCCCAAGATAAAAATACCCTGGGAATAAAATGTTCTTTTGCAACTTCCCAGTGCTCCTCAAAAGTGAAAAATGAGGGAAAAACAAAGGTATGAAATCCTACCTTTTCCTTTGGCTGTGTGAAGCCTACTTGACACCAAATTTCCTTTTCTTGCAGTTCAAAATGCATATTCTCCTATGCTGCTCTTGGAAGCACGTTCCAAAGGAAAATGTTTGGATGGGAGACTTGAAAAATAATTATTTGTTTTCCTGCAAGACACCCTGTGCAATCTAAGCAAATAGAAATAGCGCTCCCAAAATAGGAACTATTGTTTCTATTTGTGCTGCTTCATCAAGTGAACCACTTCATGATCCTGTTCCTTTATCAAGGAGACATTTAAATGGAGGAAATGATTTTTAATACTAGGGCAGAAATTAATTTCATGCATCTGCTGGCAAATGCCTACTATCAAGAACCGAGTAAACAAACATTTGCACATCTGCTCCTGCTCTGTGACAACAGGATTCAAATCAGAAAGGAAGTTGGGGTTTGCTTTTTAACTTCCTAAAGGCTGTAGTTTGCCATTTAAAACGTTGTGAAGTGCAGAAGAAGAACAGAACACAGATTCTGTAGCCAGGATGAGGTAGAAAAATGTCCTTGGTGGTGATACTATGAATCTTTGGTACCAGCTACTCCTTTTTATTCCTTTTTAGTTTAGTAGTGTGTTTTAGTTTGGTGTTTGAGCAAGTCCAAGTCCTGCACATGGGGTTAGTGGGAGAAATTTCTCTGAAGATGCTCCTCACCTTTTTTTTTTTTTTTTTTTTTTTTTTTTTTTTTTTTTTTGGATTAGGGTGGTAAAATCTGAGACAGCCAATCAGCCTGTCATTCAGGCTGCTCTCATTCTTGGAAAGGTCCTGCTCTTGGATAAGCTGGAAGCTGGAAGTTGGAGCCATAAACCTGGCAAGTTCCTGGGCTGGGAAGGCAGAGGAGCTTCTGCTGCTGGAGGTGAGAGCAAGCCAAAAGCAGCAGGTCTGTGCTTTTCCTGTCCTGAACCTTTGAGGAAGTTTCTAGGTCTTTCCATGGCTGTTTTTGTGTGGTGTAAAGGTATTGGGTGAGTAGGGACAGCTGAAAAGTGCTGGTGCAGGCTGAAATAAAAATCTCATGAGATCAGATAGACCAAATGCATTTGGTCATAGAATCATGGGATGGTTGGGGTTGGAGGGGACCTCAAAGATCATATCATTCCACCCCTGCCAAGGGCAGGTGAAAGAATTATAAAGAAAGGCCTCATAAAATCAGGCCTGCTCTGCTGAATTGCCAAAGTTAACCTGTCACTTCTTCTAAGGAATTTGCAAGTTCCCATGCTAAAACAGTCTTGGTATGAAAACTCATTAGCACAACCACCTATTCCTGAGTTAAAAACAAATGTACCTGCAATAACAATGGATTTGTCCCATGAGAATCAGTAAAGAAAATAGGTAACCAACCCAAGAATAGAGAGATTTGATGGACAAGTGGAATACCTGTTACTAACCAACAGAGTCATTGGCAAGAAAGCCATGAACCAATTAAAGCTGCACACGAGGTCTGTAAAAACTGCATAAAATGAGTTGTGAAAATACAGAATTGGCTTTTCCTGCGTGGAGATAATGCAGTCTCAGCTACCTTATTGCAATAGGCAGGGACACCTGCCACTGTCCCAGGCTGCTCCAAGCCCCAGTGTCCAACCTGGCCTTGGGCACTGCCAGGGGTCCAGGGCAGCCACAGCTGCTCTGGGAATCCCATCCCATCCCATCCCATCCCCTTCTCACCCTCCCAGGGAACAATTCCTTCCCAATAACTGATCACACCCATCCCCCTGTGAGTTTGAAGCAATTTTCCCTTTCCCTAGTCCATCTCTTGAGAAAGCTGTTGGCTAAAAGGACTCATTTTGGGAAGTTCTGGCTTTCCTGCCTGGCTCTGTTTGCTTTCTCAAGTGTCGGATGCCACACGAGTGTGTTTCAGACTACAGGGTACAGTGGGAAGTGGTCTCTGAAGAGCATTTTGCCTAAACACTTCTGCAGTGTGTACTGAACAGAAATTGAATTTTCCTTTGGCTGTAGCTTTACTCCTGGAGTGTGTTTTGGATGGTGGTGATATTCCAGGAATAGCCATAGAGGCACCAGAAAAGACGGGAATGTCTCCACGGGGAGGATGGTGCCAGACAGCTGATTACACACTATAAATAGAGATTTAAATTTGGTTTAAGCAGTCGGTGGAAGGCATCATTTAAATCAGTCACAGACACATGCAGTACAAGCATAATAACATATTTCATCTCTGACAGTGACTGGAGTTAATTCTCAGGTTGGATTTTTCGACATCTGGCTCCTCACAACACATCCCAAAAAGGTCCTAACAGAGCAAGAACGCTGATCCTGCTCCACAAATCGAGCAGGAGAGCAAATAAAGCCTTTGTGGCAGGGGTTGGGCATCATTAGCTCTGATCTCCTGGCCACAGGTGGCATTGCTAAAATGGCATTGCTAAGAGAAAAGCAGGAAACCCCCCACCCCACCCCAAATCTAAGTCAGTTTAAAGGTAACACTGTTTTCATATCCTCAGAAACACGGAGGAGGGAGATTAGAGAATATGATTGATTATTTGTAAACTACAGCTGATGCTTTTAAGATGCACTCAGGAATTCTCCTGGTTTTCTTGTTTTCCCATGTCTCTAATATAAATCATCACAGAAGGTAAAAAATGGATCAGAGGTGGCATTCCCAGAATTTCTCCTCACACAAGCAGGAAAGCAGAGCATTTTTTTCTTTTTTTTTGCTCATTAACTGCAGTAGGAGCAATTCTACTTCCCTTGAGGTCAGTGAGACCTTTCCCATTATCCTTCTGTGGGGCCCAGACCTCACCTTAAAAACTGCTGAGGCAGAGTCTCATAGAAAACTTATTGGAGTCAATGGAATTTCTTCTCCTGATTTTAGTGGATTTTGCCTCAGGCCCAGAATGGACAGTATGTTGATATTACATCAGTGGTGGCTCCAAGTGCTGAGCCCTCCTTTCATTGCTCCTGAACAATAAAATGCAGTTTGTTAGCAACAAGGAGACAGGTTTTTTTCTGGGCTCTTGTGAACCCTCTGACTCTGCCTTCAGAGCAATCTGAGGATGCTGTGTGCTGTTTAAATTCAACCCAAAACTCACTGATAGCTGCACATGGCACACAAAAAACCTCGTATTTCAGCCACCCCAATTAGGCACAAGAAAAACAGAAGAATTTTTTTTTTTTCCCAAATTAAAAGCACTAAACCTTAATAGGGGGAGGAAAAAAAAAAGCGTAGGGCACAAACATCTTGAATTAAAATACCTGGTTTTGGATGGGTGAAACAGAGCATGGAGTAAATCTCCTCAAATAAAATACCAGCACTCTGGAGGATTAGCTGCATGCTCTATTTCCCCCTCACAAATGTGCCACGGAGTGCTGGGCACTCACCCCTGCCCTGCTGGAGTCAGGGTGTGTTATCTCCCTGATGCAGATCCAGCCAGCCCTTGTCAACCTGTTGAACTCGGGGGCTCTCCAGCTGTAGCTGTTTATTGGAGGTGACAAAGTGATCACCCTGCTGGAAAACAGTCGTGTTCCTCCTGCAGGCAGATGCAGCCATGCTCTAGAGCAAAGGTGTGATGTGTTAATTAATTTGGAGCCCCTCTTTTAACCTGGCTGTAAGCGAGGGGCTCCAAATTAATTAACACATCAAGATTTTTGCCCTCGTTTGTGGCTGCATTTGCTTGTATGAAAAATATTATTGAACTGAACAAAACTGTGTAGCCATGGTTGGTGCTGTGATGTTTTGATCTCTCTGAAACTTTTTCCCAGACACTGTTCTGTCAACAAGAGACACGTTTTCCTGACTGTAACCTTTGTTCACATTCCTTTCCCTAGGAGGGACCTTTGCTTGGTGTCCCTCTGACTTGACCAATGCAGTTGAAGAAGTTTGTCTTTCTTCCACCCCTTTGGGTGGTTCTTTGTAAAACAGCATAAAGGGAAGAAATTCCCAAGGAATAAAGAATTGATTGGAGTAATTTCAGCCTTCTGACCTCAGAGTCCGTGTCGCTGTTAATCTTGAACAGTGTCAAACCTGCACCTTGTTTTGTTTCCTGGTTGGGAAGTTGGATGCCTTGAGAGCTGAATGTGGCTCCAGCCCCTGCAGGGATGAGCGGGTTATTTCTCACTCCTTACCTGCCCTGATGCACTGAGGTGAAAACATGTGCCAAAGTAATGTAGGAAACAGGAACCTGCCACGAGATTCTGCTGTCTTACACAAAAGTTGACCTTTCCACGCAACTAAATCGGGAAAAGTCAGCGAGAACAAGGCGCAGAACATCATTTGTCACTCTCTGAAAGCCTGGCTGTGCCCACAGCTGGAGCAGGCAGCGCTGTCTCCATCCCTGCACCTCGGGAAGGGCACGGGGAGTCACAGGAGTCACCGAGGAAGGTGAGAGAAGTGATTAAAGCTTGGAGAGGAGGCGTGGGAGGGGTGTGATGCTTTGCTCTGCAGAGGAGAGACCTGAGCACCGAGTTACAAACCCACGGCATGGGGGAGGGGGAATTTTCAACAGTTTGCACTTTTTTTTTTTTTTTTTTAATTATTATTTCTCTGTGCATATATTTTGAAACATTTTTTGCCTTTCTGTGTTTTCCTGGGTTTTTTGCATTATAAAGTGTACACATGATTTTTCTCCTGAAAGCAAACCTGTATGCCTAGAGGCCGGGGTTGGGAGTAGTTAAACTAAATGCTTTTTTTCATGGTGAAATAAGGGCGGTGGAGAAGAGTGCTTAAAGAAAGGAACTGTAAAGCCATCAGGACATTATCTGCCTCCTAGGCTTGACCTCACAGCAGGGCAGCTACATCCATCCAGCAACAAAATGATTTTACTCTATAAAAGTCTTTGGAAATAGATTTTATCTTTTTCCTTTTTTTTTTTTTTTTAATTTTTTTTTTCCCTTCGGGAGCATATCAGAGCAGAGGGATTGATTTCTGGAAAGAAAATAAGCTCCACGGTGTAAATTATGTTAATTGCTGAGTAAAATGCCAATATTAGAGGTATTTAGGCCAACTTATGTGGAGTTGCTCTGCTGAAACTCCTGCCCTCTTGTAGTTAAATATACATTGAACACAGATGCAAAGAGTAGTTTAATGAGGGGCTTTTTTTTTTCCTCAGAAAATGGGATTGGATTTTAGGAGAAATGGTTGCATAAGGAGGGTTAGATTAGTTATTTGACCCAATTAACCCTCATGGTGTTATTCCAGATATTTTCTTTCAACTTCATCCTGTTTTCTCCAGACAAGGAATATTCATGGAGGATTTCCACCAGATCTGGGAGGAAAATCTGGGTGAGTGTTGGTCAGTGCTTCTTCCCAGGAACAGAGAGGGGAAAAGTGGGAAAATGGCAGAGTGGGCAAAAAAAAAAAAAAACAACAAAAAACCAGCATCAAATGAACCAGCCTGATTTGCAAAGAGCAAGAGAAGCTTGGCCAAATAATTCAGTGCACAGGTTGGAGCAGCTCTTAGGGGTTATAACTGGTGTAACTCGGATTTATGTAACTTGTAATTCAAGCTGACACCGACTTCGCCGCCACCGGGAGGGTCACTCTGTGCTGTTCTTGAGCAATCTCAACTCTGAGCAAACCATCCCTCATGCCATGGATTTAATGCTTACAGCTGACACTCTGCTGGAAAAAAATGGCTTTAATTTTGGGGGGAATCATCAAAAAGAAAAAAAAAAAAAAAAAAAAGAGCTCTCTGTTGGATGTCAAAGTCATCTTTGTGTCTCTTGGCGCTTTTTTTTGAGAGGGCGGTGCCTGAGTTTCAGAGTTTTGTGCCAAATTCCTGTTTGCATTTTGGATCTCGTTTGAGAAGCCAGTGCCAAAGCCCAACTGCTGGTGTTTAGTGCTGTCCTGCACCACTGGTTTTTGTCATTTGAGGATCGCAAAAGGATTTTCTCCTGGTTTTTTGGCATCTGTACACGTGGCAGGCGCTGCCCAAATCAAGGGCTGCGAGTGTGTGTAGCAAAATTAACAGAACTGAGTCCAAGCTAAAATATGAGAGAAAAAAAAAATCAAATATTGATGGAAGGAGCTCCTAATTTTCCCAGAAAGTTTATCTGGAGTGCTGCCATTCTGCTTTAATCCTCATGCCCAGAGCCCAGGCAAAGTGAGAGCTGGGATGGGAATGGTTTTTCTAGTGAAACCTCCCCCCAGTCTCCACCACTCTGCCCCAGCAACTCTTCTTCAGCTCCTCATGTCTGCTGACCAAAGGGAATATTTATTTTTTTTTAATTACTAATTCCTTTTGATTTGTCCACGTGCAGTTTAGTTAATCTACAAGAAAAATGTCCATTTATTTCTAGTGGAGTTCCCTGCTCCTGTTGCTGGCTGAGGGGAAAAGGGCCATGTCAAGAAATGGGGACTGAACCATTGTCAGGGATTACATGGAAACATTTTAAAATGTAAGAGTTGAATCTTTTTTTCCTTTTCAGCTCTATTTCAGTTTGATTCTAGGCTTTTTTAAGGTGAGGAATTTGTTTTCTGCACCAAACAGAAAGGACAATGTTTACTCAGGTCTGGAGATTGCAGTGACATTGGACCTCTCATCCTCTGAACCCCAGGATGGTTTGGGTTGGAAGGGATTAAAAATGGGATTAAAAATCATCCATTGCCACTCCTTGCCATGGGCAGGGACACCTTCCACTGTCCCAGGCTGCTCCAAGCCCCAGTGTCCAACCTGGCCTTGGACACTGCCAGGGATCCAGGGACAACCTGTGCCAGGGCCTGCCCAGCCTCCCAGCCAGGATTCCCAAAATCCCACCTAACCCTGTCCTCTGGCAGTGGGAAGCCATTCCCTGTGTCCAGTCCTTCCATCCCCTCTAAATTGTCTCTCTCCATCCTTCCTGTGGCTCCCTTCAGGTACTGGAGGCCACAGCTGGGCCACCCCAAAGCTTCTCCTGTGCAGGCTGAGCCATCCCAGCTCCTCTTTGTGACTCACCCCGGTTCAGTTCCCCCAGCAAGGTCAGAACATCCAGCCTTGGTGGCGTTTCCTCTTGCAGGAGCTCTTGCAGGGTTTCTCCTTCAAGGTTTGGTGGTATTTCGAACAGGAAAGGGAAAGTTTCCAACAGGAAATGGAAAGTTTCAAATAGGAAAGGGAAAGTTTCCAACGGGAAATGGAAAGTTTCAAATAGGAAAGGGAAAGTTTCCAACAGGAAATGGAAAGTTTCAGATGGGAGAGAGCAAACTGCATTGACTCTTTCATCTTCACGTTTGCATACCTCAGAGGGGGCTCTATCCCCTCAGTTGTTCTGGGAATTCTTTGCTTCACCTGTGGAAGGGGGTGAAAAAGGCAGCCTGCCAGTAGGATCTGTAGGATTTTGGTGCAAATTCCTACTAATTCCTACAGAAGTAGCTCCGAAGTGAACCTCTTCTGGGAGACACATGGGTGGGATGGACTTTTACACAAATCTGGATTACATCAAGCACAAAGCTGGTTCAGGGGCTGTTCTTTGTCACCCAGGACTTTTTTGGACTCCCCCTTCTCAGTGAAAGTCAAGTAACTCCCAAATATTTTGAATTCCAGTGCTAACACTCACAGAGATGTTCTGTGAGCTCTCCTGCCAAGCTTTACGGGCGACAGCAGAAGTGTCACAGCTCATTTCTGAGATTTGTGTGTCTGGATATTTGGATTGCTGTTTTGCATATATTGAAATGGCAGCACGGATGTTGTACTCCAGGAGAGCTGGGAGTGTAGTTTGCTAGAAATATTTGGTGATAGATTATTTCTTGAGGGAACTAAGTCAATCCTGAGCTCCTTGTCCGTAAACAATCCAAATATTGATTTTTGGAAATTATTGTACTAATGAGCTGGAGCTCAATTTATCAGAATAACATGAGGAGCTGTGCAGCTAATAATGCTGTTTATTAGCGTAATGGAACCAAATTAATGTTCATGTAAAAGGTAAGAATTATGGTTCATGAAGGTAAGAATTATGAGTGTGTATTGACGTGTCTGAGAAAGATTGGCAGAAAAAAAAAATTATATCCAGGAAAAAATATCATGGAAATTCTGCTACAGAAAGGTGGATGACTTCTTAAAAATATCACAATAAATGTATTTATGGGGAGCAGTGGAGGTGAGGTCCAACAGAGGAGATATTGCATTCTGGCTCTGAGATTCCAGCTCCAAAAGGAGATTACAAATCCCAGCTCTGGGATTCCTGTTGCAGTCACAATATCAACAGTGTTTCAAGCAGAAAAAGCCACGAACTGAATTTTGTGGACCTCATAAGTAGCTGTGTAATTGCACAAAATGCCAAGGAGCACTTGGCAACTTAAAATAGGGGCAGGACTCTGCCAGGAAGGCTCAGGAGTTCTTGTGGGAGTTGTTTATTCCAGAATTCCAGCAAATAATGACTTTTGGGTGGTCAGAGTGCCCTGGGAGTGGCTTTTTGAGGGGGAGAATAACCAGCTGTGCTACTCTAGAATAATCTTTAGTCCTTTTAGTGTCACTCACTGTCCCTGTGATCAAGCAGGAGGCTGCCCAGGGGGTTAATCAGTGCTTCCATGGGGAATTTCCCCTGGAGAGATGGGAAAGGTGGGATAGAGACCTGCCAAGGTGAGGCTGCAGCAGCTACCCAGCCTGCTCAAGCTGCTTTAACTTAACCCTCGTTTAGATTAGCTGGAATAAGACTTAATTTAGGATAATGAGATTGTATTAATAATGATTAATATTAAATCCCCCCTCTGGAACATTGATGCAGGATTTATATTCACAGAAGTTTATTTTTTCTCGGAAAGCTCTGGGAATGCACATGGCTGATTGAGAGAGAATCAGGCAGGCTGAGAGCATGAGGAATAAACTGCTGCAGTCCCAGAGGTTCCACAAATGGGAATCACAGAATCATGGAATGCCTTGGAAGGGACATTAAGGATCTTCTTGTTTACCCCCCTGCCATGGGCAGGGACACCTCCCACTGTCCCAGGCTGCTCCAAGCCCTGTCCAACCTGGCCTTGGGCACTGCCAGGGATCCAGGGGCAGCCACAGCTGCTCTGGGAATTCTATTCCAGGGCCTCCCCATCCTCCCAGCCAGGAATTCTTTCCCAATATCCCAACCATCCCTGTCCTCTGTCAGTTTGAAGCCAATCCCTCTTGTCCAGGCACTACAAGCTCTTGTAAATGGTCTTCCTATGTTTTAGGGATGAACATCTACCTTTGTATCCAGAAAAAGGGAAAAGCACTTCATGGGAAAACTATTCCTGAATAGGAAAAGCATAAACACTGTTTTCTTTCTGCTCCTTTGTTGTTTTTTTTTAATGACACCCTTTTATATTCTGGGTTATTCCCATTACAGGGTGCTGAGCCAGTGGACAGGACAAGGGACCTAGAAAAATGCAGAATGTGTGAGATAACACCAAGCTTTCCATAAATCATTTCACCTAAAAATTCAAGAATGTCTCCACCTCCCAGATCCTGGCTGGACTTTGCTTATTGGATTTTGGCTGGCTCAGATGAGAGTCCAGAAACTTTGATCCCTGTCAGAGATGCTGTTGCATCTTTAGGACTGAAGATCAAGGGAACAGAGAAACCAGAGCTTTGGCAGGATGCAGGAGTGTGGGACAGTGAGCTAAATTAATACAAAATATGTTCACACCTTAGCTGCTGTTGCAGCAATTGCTCTGAGCAGGGCACAAACAGAAAAAGCAGTTCCCAATTATTTATCGTGGCTGGGAATGCACATCATTACTGAAATGTGAGCCCTCACCTGTTACACTTTTGCTGAAGAATTTATCAACACTGACACTTCCCTATTTAGGTCAGTCCCAACAGCATCCCTTTTGCCTTTCAGAAATCATTTAATAATCAGTCTGGGAGCTCTGTTAAACACAAGCTGGGAGTTCATTGTCATCTGGCAAAATCCCAGCCTGCACATTTGGATTTGGCTGTGCTGGAGAAGAAGAATCATCCATTCGTCCACCAGAAAAGCCTAAAACAGGACAAGCTGCCAATTTTCATATCCAGCCAGAAATGGAAGTAAAAATATGCAGTATCATACACGAGATGGTTAAAAAAATCCACTTTTTTTTTTTTTTTTATGTGAATTGGAAGTCTAGACTGTTCATTTGAAATATTGCAGCTAACACATCAATAAGAGAGAAGAGAAATCTCAGTCTTTGCCTCCAAATTAATCAATTGCACATTGATCCAATAACAGAGAAAATAATTTTGTAGTCTTTTCCATCTTTTCCTTATCACGAAGTGATCACTATTTACACCAAATTCACATGTTTCCTTATCTTACTTGCAGCTAAGAATGCTTTTTTTAATGCTAAATACTTTCAGACTTTTAAAAACTGGCAGAATGGATAAATGAGCATCTTTTCTTTTTTTTTCCTCTGGAGGGAGACTCAGCTCCTGTGTGGAGGCAGGGGATGGTCATAGCACAGGGAGCAGGAAGAGTGTGGGGATGAACAGAGCTGGAATGGGAATTGAACTGCTTTTAACAAATGAAATAGAATACACACCCCTGGCTCCACAACCCAAGACACCTGTATCCATCACTTTGCACTCTTAGCACTCAGTTCCTTTTTCCCCTCTTCCTGAATATTAATTTAGGCTGGATCTTCCAGGGAAAGCTCGGGAATGCAGACCTGACAGCATTTGCATTTTGGTAATGGTGTCTCATTTCCATGTTGGACGGGGCTCCCTTGCAGTGTTTTCATGCATCTCTCCCACAGCTCATCCCAAATATTCACTTTAAATAACTTTAACGGGCTGGGAGGATATTTCAAATTTATTTCTTAAACGTTTCTGCTGGCAGAGTTTAATTTGTGAGGGGCAGACAATTTTCTAAATCAAAGTGGAATTCCTCTGCAGGTACAGATTATATTTCCTGTGATACCTGGAGAGCACATGGAGTTATATTTTATTACAGCTGAGCACCAAAGGGAAGCAGAACACTTTGAAACATATATAAATAGGGTGTATTGTATGTCAAGCTTCATGAAAGAAGATTTCAAGCTTTGATTTCTGGGCTTATTACAATACCTTTAATTTATAGATATTTTTAGCTGTTCTCCATTTAGATTTGTGAAAATTATATTTTGAAGCACGGTTGGCCTTGATGATCTTGAAGGCTGGAAGGGCCCCCAAAGCTCTTGTTCCATTTCTATATATAATATAGATAACATCTGAATAGCTACATTGTTAATTATATATAATTATATATACCTATTCTATATTCTATATTCTTTATTCTATATTATCTATTATCTGTTATCTATTATCTATAATAGATAATAGATAACAGATAACAGATAATAGATAATATTATTATATCATTAAATATATTATTATAAAGATATAAATATACATTTATAATTAATTAAACAATTAATTAATTGTATAATTTATAATAACTAAGATTGATATATTCTTTATTTCTATAAATTAATATTTGTATTTATATTATTTTATTTTATTTTATTTATGCAGAATATGATATATATTTA
Organism: Phylloscopus trochilus trochilus; assembly: GCA_016584745.2. Taxonomy (NCBI): domain Eukaryota; kingdom Metazoa; phylum Chordata; class Aves; order Passeriformes; family Phylloscopidae; genus Phylloscopus; species Phylloscopus trochilus. The sequence continues at coordinate 17,316,550 of WQNJ02000041.1, read as the reverse complement.
TATATAAAGCTCAGCTCTGTGGCTTGTTAGTGCTGAGCTTTCCCTCTCTCCAGCCCCATGAGCTCCTTGTGCCTCCTCAAAAGTTTAAAAAATATTTCCTCAGGAAACTTTCCCTAAGTGTTTTATTAAAATCGTGCTCCTCCTGACACATTGATGAAGTTCTTCTCCAGTGGAAGCTCCAATGATTTTAATTTCATCAGGAAAACACATGAAAATCAAGCAAGAGGAAAACCATCAAACCCTAATAAATCTTTTAAAACAAATTAAAGTGATGGCTGAGCTGACATATTCAATTTTCAATAAAAAAGGATTTTCAGCAAGCCACGGGCATTACTCAAAGACTTAAATTTGCAAAACCAGGATTCTGCTTGTTTGTTTGCACTTTGGAGTGCATTAAATCAACTGGGTGGCTGGTCTGTGAAAACACTGCCCACACTGTGCTTCCCAATGCTGGAAGTTGCTTATAAATAACAGATAAAGACAAAAAAAATGACTTTTCGATGAACTTTCTGTGCACAAATGCTGTGAAGTTTCATGTTTGGGTCATCTGCCAGTCAGATAATTAAGGATATAGTGTAGGATTTGTGTAGCCACACTTAAAGGATTTGTTCCTGCATATTTCTACTGAGTAGTGTTGGTTGTATCCTAAGTGATTTTGCTTTGTTGCCTGCTCAGTTGAACATATAAACACTAGAAAAAAAAAATTAATCCCAATCCTAACTGGAAAATTTCCTTCCTCCAAGTGTCCTATTTAAGGATAATGCAGTGCAGAGATAATATCCATCATTAAATTACAGAGCAGGGCATTGGTGCAAGTGTTCCAGTGTGCAGACAGCAGTGCTGTGGGAAGGAAATCCTTCTGGGGTTCTCTGTGAGCCTGAAGGGAGATGTATGGATGAAAGGCAAATGTATGGATGAAAATGATGATTTAGGTTCAGGATTGTGCTGCTCCATGTGTCTGCCCCTGCCTGGAGTCCAAAGAGCTTCCTCGTTTCTCCCCTCTCTGATTCTCCAGCCTCAGGGCTCATTCCCAGTCAGGCTAACAAAGGTAAACCCCACATCCATCCTGCGTCCGTATTCTGCTTCCTTCATTTCTCTTGTCCTGTGTCACCTTTTACATGTGGTGAGCCAAGGGCTGATCCCTAGTGACAGAAACTCCAGAAAACAATGCACTGCTTTCTAACAGCAGCCACAGTTACTCTGACTTTACTCACAGCCTTAGCTTGATGTGTTCCTCATTAATTAGGCAGCATTTTTTTTCAAGCATGAAGCAGTTTTAAAATCCCCTTTCGGGTCTAACAAGTGGTGCAGGCTGGATGCCACAGTTTTTACAGTTGAGTTTATTCAGCTTTTGATGATTTGTGCATCCTGCCCCACTGTCCACCTTTGGGTCTCTACCTTGTTGCCTTCAAAGCTTGGGCTGTTCTTTTTATAATGAAATAATTAATACTGGTGGCAGAAAAACACAAGGTGTGCATACAGCAGCAAGAAGGTTGTAGCCTCTAATTAAAATGAGTACAGGAGTACAAAAGAAATTCCTCTTTTATAATTATCATCTATATTATACTTTTAATGAGTGGAACATCAGGAGGTGGGATGTTATTGATTCCTCCAGAGCTGTGCTCCTTGAGGCACTTCAGCTTTTTCCAGGTAAACTTTATTCAGCTTCTGGTGTGTAGGACATAAATCTTTATTGGGGATGGTGTGTCAGTAACAGCATCATAAAACTGACTGCTGAATATTCCTGGCAATTTGTGGTGCTCTGCAAAGGTCAGCCCTCGGCTGCAGGAGGTGGGGAGCAGCTCCCAGCACGGGCACCAATTTATTTGGGAATTTCTGCCTGGTTAAATGGCTGTCAGGCATGACAGCTGCATTTATAGCAGGAGTTAATGCTCCAGAACCTGGCAGGACTCTCTGACTCTCCCGACCTCATCTTTAATTCAGTCCCAGATTTCCATTTTGGTGGGCACGGGATGAATGTATCACTGGATGGGCTGATTCTTGTTTTTCGTGTTGATGGTTTGTCCCCTCGTGGTGCTGATTTTGCTGTTGCTGGTGTCCATCCTATTCACCAGTCCTGTAAGGCAGGCAGTCATTTAAAGCCCTCCAATACAGGGCAATACAAACTTCCTGAAGAATTACTGTGGAGCTGTCAGGTTTAGGCAAATGTTCCATCTCTGTGTGTCCAAAGTCCACCCCATAATTAAAAAGAGGAAAAAGACCACTCCCAATTAATACCAAGAAAAAGCACCCCCAATTAATATCAGTTCCCCCAAACAGACTTTTTATTTTAACACACAGCATTCCTGCTCTGAGATTTGTTGGCATTTAGGGTTGTTTTAAGAGTACACCAGTTCCTTTATGAATATGCTGGTTGTCTATTAGAAATTCTTCTTCTTCCAGAAATTCAGTATAGATTCTCATTTGTTATTGGCACAGAGCTTTTCCTTTCTTTAGAAGTTCACACTTTGTCAGCACGAAAATATTTTCTGGCAATAATTTAATTGGGAGGGGGAAAGGCTCTTTCTTCTCTTTTTCACTCCAACAAAAAGGCTGCCCATGATTTTGTTTTGTGAACCGTGGCACAGCCATGGACTCAGTTCCATTTTATCCCATCTCCAAAGGCACTGCTGCTTTGAGTTCCACCTCAGAGCTCCCTCTCCCACCCCCCCAACTCATTATTTTGTTGGAGTTAAATTGGAGTTTGATGGTTCAGTGTTTTAAAATCAGCAGCAAACCTCAAGCTGGAAGAGCATCCTTTCCCAAACTGATCCTGAACTTGAAAGTGCTGAGAGCTGAGTTGTCTCTTGTGGCTTTTAATTATCTCCCATCCTGCTGAACGCAGAGCTCACATTTCAGTGTCTGTGTTGTGGAAATTGTCTGTATTTCATTTACGCAGCTGCAGGTGAGGTGAGAATAAAAAGAACTTAAAAATAAGCTGAGCATTAACAGCTTGAAACAAGTTGAGTGCTAATTGTGTTACTAATGCCACCTTCATCTTCTTTTTGATAAGATGGAAGATTTTAAAAGCTCACACTTGCAGGTCTGTTGTGCAGATTCTCAGAACCACAGCAAAGTTCTAGACAGAGCAATTTCTTTGCATAAAAATAATATGGAGAGGCCTCTTCGTACACAACTGATAAACTGCCAGCTGATTTAGGTTCAGTCTAATTGCTGTTTAAGACTTTTTAAAATTTAGGTTGGGGTTTATAGGAAGATTTCCTCTGGCTGTAAAGGGAGTTTTGATAGATCCTGGGGAAAAAAGAAATATGTGTGTATATATATGTGAGAGATAAGATGGAAAAAACATCAAAGCACAAGTTGGAGCACTGCTGGCGAAGCCGGCAGCTGGAATGGCTGCTGGAGAAGTTGCTCTGATGGATTTTTATTGTGTGAGCTCTTGGCTGGGAGTGCAGCAAACAACGGGAAGGGAAGGCGCAAATATCGGGAGCGCCGGAGCCACGGTGGCTGCCAGTGACACATTCCAGGGAATCCAAACTCCTGGGGTATCCCTGGCACAGGACAGCTGGGTGTGATGCCTTTTGGGGCTACCTAAAACCAGAGGGCAGACAGAGTTAAGGGAATAAAAAGCAGTTCTGTTCATGGAAGGGCCTCCAGGTACATCCAGGGCAGACAAAGCCCCCCAGGGCCTGCACCCAAAATGGGCCCCGGGTCAGGGGTTTCACACTTGGGTCACTTTGGGCCATTTGCACATTGGGGGTTCAGCTCCCAATTCCAGCTCCAGCTGATGAAGTCATTCACCCCAAGTTTGCTGCCCCCAACTCCCTTTTGTTCCCATCTCTGGGGGCCTGAGGCAGTGAGGTGTCCTTGATTCCCAGGCCTGGGGAGGAATTGTTGTGTCTGAGCAAGGTGGGGAAGCAGCTGCTGAGGCTGTGTGTGGGGTTTGGAGTCACACACTAAAGAACTGCAGGAGTGCAAATGTATGGAAAATGTAAAAGCTCAAATCCTAAAGCATCAGGTGCCAGTGGGTGTGCCATGAAATTAGGCAGCTTGGCTTTAATCCAAGGCCTCAGCTTGGCTCTTCCCAGAAGAATGAGACAAAACCACAAGAGGGGACAACAGAGAAACCTTTGGGAATAGAAAAAACAGCCTGGACCGAAGGGCGCTCACCTCCCGCTCACCAGAGTGATTTTGACATGAATTACGGTTTTGTCAGGCCAAAATGATGTGTTTTGACTTCTATGCTAATTCTGGAATCATTATGAATTGGTGTTTTTAACCTTTGGCTGTGGCGTGCCAGTAAAGCTTGCAGGAGGTGGGGACATTTTTGGAAGTGCCACTGTCACATCGTAACTTGGTGACAATATATCTGCTACAGATGTGGCTGTGTTATTTTATTTATAGGCAATGCAAATAAATCCATTATGGGCTAAAAATAAAACAGGCAAGCTAGTCCCAACAGGTGTACATCCCTCCAGAAAAGCAAAATGATTGATTATTTAATGTTAATCTTCTCTAAAACAAATCAGGAAGTTATTAATTATCAAAATCTGTATTTATTCTGCTGCAAAATTGATCTACTGCCATTCACAAGATGTTGCACTTGTTCCTAGGACTTCTGAACTAAGCTTAAGTCTTTGCATTTAAAATATCTTCCTAATGCTAAAGATATTCTACGTATTTGCAAATTTTGTATTATGGCATCATAAAGTCCATAAAGTGCTTGGAGCATTTAAACTGTACAAAAAAAAGTGGCTGCAACTCATCCCTTTGCCTCGACTGTGATGGTTTTTCATGTCTCCAAAATGAATAGCAGGAGAGGGAATTCCAGGTGTTTATTCTTAGTCTCAATTGGGCCTTTTTCATCTGTACAATGGGTAAGTTAATGGTATTTGAACTTTTATTCGAGGGAAGAATTTCGTGTTCTGCCTTGGTAAGGATTTTCTTCTTTGCCCACATGCTCCAGCGTGACACAGGCAAAAATAATAATATCAAACCACTGCCTTTTTGAAGGAGCCATTATCTTTTTTATTAATCATCTGATGAGGGGAATGCATTCATCTCAGAGCAGCAATTTCTCACGCTCTGCTCCTGGTGAATGGAGCTTTTGTGAGGCAGCAATTTTACCTTGACCTGTAACACAGCTCTGAACCTCTCTCTCTATGAGGAATTGTTCCAATTCCTTCTCTCCAGCGTTCTGCTTTTTACTGACTGCCAGGAGCTTCAGAATTCAAAGAACTACATTTCCTTGCCTGTGTTCAAACCTAATTCCATCGGTTTAAAAAAAAAAAAAAAATCAGCATTTATTTTCCGCGAGATATTCCTCAGCTTTTATGCATCTGGATGTGCAGCATTAGCAGAAGGTGAAAAGTAATTTTGTGACAGGTGCTGAGAAGTTTTACACCTTCCTGAGAGGTGGTGGGAGATGGTTGGAGATCTTTTTAGAGAAGTGTCCAAGGCAATGTTGGACGGGGCAGTCTGGGACAGTGGAAGGTGTCCTTGCCCATGGAATTGGATGAGCATTAAGGACCCTTCCAATCCCCACCACTCCATGATTTTATGAGTGGCTGTGAAGATTTAAATCCCTCTTTCCCTGCCCCTGGGAGCTCTGCATTGGAAGGTGCAGCACTTTGTGGTCCATATGCTGTGTTTGTAAACTCTTGACATGGAAAAACCTCTAATGCTACAAGAATTCCATCATTAGTGGAATGCACATCCCTGCTACTTACTCTTGAACTTCATGGACTTCTAACATTTATATTTATGGAAAATCCTCTAATATTACAAGAATTCCACAATTATTGGAGTCCACATCCCTGCTACTTACTCTTGAACTTCATGGACTTCTAACTTTGGGGGTTTTTTTGTTTTTTGGTTTTTTTGTTCATGGTTGTTTAGGTATTAATTCATTTAGGGTATTAAATTGTAGTGGATTTAATAACGAGCAGAATGGAAATGGTAAATTAAATTAACTGCTCTGCAATAAAAACCCCACAAACACATCCCTTCCATCTAGGTTTGATACAACCCAATTAAAAACAGGATAGAGCTCATCCCTTTGTCTTAATAAGCATGTTAAATTAGCTATTTCCTCCTCAGAGAGAAACACGCTTAGAAACAAACTCCAGAATGTTTAGGAATGGGAAAAGAGTTGATTTCTTGTCCCCTGCTATTTGTAATCTGTGATTAAGTGGTGTGAAATGGGGCTAAGCCTTCCTGGCGCTGCCTTAGAGCGCTTCCTCCTCCCCTGTGCACTCCAAATGTGTCTGGAACAAAAGTAGAGCAAGGCAGGACTAATCTCCATTTTCTCCACAGCCTTGGAAAATCTTTCCTAGTGATGTAAACTCCAAGCAAAGGCTGTCACATGTTTAATCCCACAAATCTGGAATTTAGAGGGGAGGGATATAAAAAAAAAACCAAAAAAACAACAAAATAGAAAGTGTATGGAGCTCCAATATTCCATGGTAAAAGGAATTGGGAGATGTGTTTCTGTCTCCATGTATAAATTCAATTTCTTGGGTCCTTTTTTTCTCATTTGATTGCATTTTTGAAATTGGAAATCCCAGTGAGCAGAGGCTGGACTGCAAAATGTTTGAGCGGATACTCAGGTGTATTAGCAAATATGCTTTTAGTGATGCTAAAAATGAAGTTATTCAGCTGCTTTGCCGTTGTATTTCCACCTGCAACCACATCCTGAGGAGAACACACCTGCCCATCTCCTGCAGGAACCCTGAGGGATCGTTCCCTGCCATTGATGCTGCAGGAATAAAAGCATTACATTGAACAAAACCTTAATTTGGAAGTTCTCTAAGTCTGATTGCATTGATGTGATCATGACTTCAACCTGTTTGCCAGTTTGATTTGGAAATGGTCCACAGTGCACCTCTTTTCCTTTTAATCTCCTGCTGTGCAGCCTAAATTAAGTTTATTTTATTTACTCTGATTTTCACTTGCATCAGAATAAAGGGAGACACTGTGCTGTCGTACCAGATAAACTCCTTTTCCCTGTGGAATTGTGGATACCTGTGGTTCAGTGTGCTGTAATAAATGAAGCTTTGCTGCAACAAGGTTATAAAAGAGATTTTTATTTTCTTAAGAGTGATAGAGACACACAGGAGTTGCCATAGAGGCACCCAAGCAATAAAAAGGGGAAAATTCAGGATCCTAGGGCAGCTGGAAGCAGATGTGTAAATGGAACAGGGAGTACCCACTAAAATGAAAGGCCATTTCTATATAATAAATATATAGTGAACTTTAGGGCTGTAAGTTGCTGAGGAGACCTAATGGTGAGGCAGAGAACAAAAGAAATTGGAGGCAGAATATTGTCAGAAACGGGAAACAGTAAAATAACTGAGGGTCACTGAATATTTGGGGAGAGTGATAGAAAGAGAGAAATGGGAGCTGAACTGTGGTGGCAACCCCAGATTTTAAACCTGATTTGGAGGTAAATTGGCCATGGGAGCAGATCCTTGGGCAGGGAGTGTTGGAGCCAATCTTTCGGGTAGTACCGACCTCCTAGGGATTTGTGGAGAGTTGTTTTTTGATGAGAAACCCCCACAGAACTTGTTCATTTCCTTATAGTAATGTAGAGGTAGAACAAGTCTTTCCTGAGGTGATGTTCTTTATAACAGAAGCTGCATTCCTGGGTTTTAGTCAGGTTCACATGGGGAGGATGTGGGATCTCCTCCTCCCCCAACAGAAACAGCAAAATATCAGCTCTGTGCCCAGGGCAGGGACAATTCTGTCTCCAGGGCCAGCTGCACTCCACAGTCTCACCTTGGAAAGCAGCAGCTTTGATTAAAAAAGGGCAAACCAGCAGGAACCATTTCCATGGTCTGGAAAAAAATTTAATCTCTTTGACTGTGATCCTAGAATTTGGTCCAGAGGAGTTTGTTGTGGTGCAGCACTGAAATACTGGAGCGTTGCCTTGCTGCTTTCATTTGTAGAAGAACAGGAAGGCTCTAATACAAAATTAAATCCTTCGGTGAGTGGCAGCAGTTTATTGATCTACAGGAATGTGTTGCGGTTAATAATTCTTTTGTGAAAAGTATTTGGTTTGTTATTAAACATTATTGAACTTTCCTGATTCATTCCTCTTCTGTTTTCCAGTTTGCTGTGATCATGGCACACCACAAGGGCCTGGAGAGGGTGGACAAGAGGAAATGGATTTAAATTGAAAGGGAGCACGTTTAGATGGGATGTTGGGAAGAAACTCCTCACTGTGAGGATGGGGAGGCCCTGGAATAGAATTCCCAGAGAAGATGTGACTGCCCCTGGATGTCCTGGAAGTGTCCAAGGTCAGGCTGGATGGTGCTTGGAGCACCTTGGGATGGTGGAAAGTGTCCCTGCCCATGGCATGAGGTGGAATTGGATCATTTTTAGGTCCCTTCCAACCCAAACCATCCTGGAATTCTATGATTCAAATCATGTAAGTTCGTATCTTTTATTTACCTGGACCATTTTTAGGGATCTGGACTTTTCCAATACTCTGTTGTAGAACACCAGCATCTCTATTCCAAAGTCTTGTATTGTATCTGACTCTTTCAGTGGAATGAACACATTTACAATTGAAATTTGTAACTACCATAATCCCTCTGTGAAGGTAAATTCAGTAATTAGCAGTGTTTCAGTAAAGAATTTGGCTCTGTGGCTCCTCAGCATCCAGTGGATATTCAGAGTAGAGTTGTTCTACAGCAGGTACTGACTAATAATGGAAGCACTTCCTTTTGATTGGGTAATTGTACCTGTTAATTAAACTCCATTTAATCACAGTGCCTTCTACCTAAACCTTTTTTGTGGGGAATATTTCTTAATGTACACATGACTTGTTTGGGTGAATAATTCCACTGCATGTGGTTTATTAATAATTCAGAGCCAAGGTGCTGCTGTAATTTTCCCAGTAAAGTCCTTGGTGGGTTCTACTCATTCGGGGCATTTTCATTTTAAAGAAAAAAAGGAGATTTTCCTTTTAAAGAGGCTCCACTGCTGCAATTAGCTCCAGTGGAGCCTCAGTGGTTCTCACCAGCATTTATTTGTATCACTAAAGGCATTTAAAAATCTGATCCAGTGAAGAACAAACAATGTGATGTTAAAACAAAGTCAAGCTCATTGCTTCATGAAATTCCCTTTGAAAGGGAAATTTCCCTCCACTTTTCCTGGATTTTCCTCTCTCTTCTGCCATGAGAAAGGTTGGAGGCTTGGTGACTCAAAGTGCCCACATGCTTGGGTGGCCCTGTCCTCCTCCTGCTGGCTTCCCAAATCCAACCACTGAATCCACCTGGGAGCAGCTAGGAATGTTCTTTTTGCAGCAGGCAAGTTTGCTCCAAAACAATGAGTGCCCACATTTCTCAGCAGTTTTGGTTTATTTAAATTGTTACCGTTTTTAAGAACAAATTTAAAGCAGGAAAGTGGGAAGCAAAACTGCTTTTCTATTGAAAAAGTTGTTTCTTTTTAAAGAAAATTGTAAAATGGTAAATTTTAAAAATTTAATTCTTTTAAAATTAATTTTATTTATTCTTTCTTTTAGTTCATCACCGATCAGGCTGGATCTTTGACTTTCTGAAAGTAGTTCCCTTATTTGGAGGCACCTCTGAAAGTGTCTCATTTAAGCTGTAGCAAATGGAATAGCAGCGCTTAAAGTTTTAATTATTTTGTAGGATGTGTTGAAAACAGAATGTATGACTGCAGTATATTCAATATGTGCATCGCTCTAAGATAATTTATTAGGTTTGAGCTATGTTTGAACTTCCAAAAAATGGGCGAATTTGTGGTGCTGTAGCTGCAAGAGAAGAACAGCGGTCGCTAATAAAGCGTGAAAATCCAACCTCTCATCTCTTTTAGCCCAATCAGAATTGTCCTGGAGCTTAGTTCATTTGCTCTGCCAGTTCCTCCCCTTCCCCTGCACTGAATGTCAGAGCCTCTGAGGGATCACAGCTCAGCCTCAGGAGGTGGGAAGAGCCAGCGTGGCACAAATATGAACACAGAGTAAATAAATACCCACAGCACTGCAGTGCTGGGACAGGAGCGATGATCAGATCCATAATGCTCAGATTCAGAGGCACCCCTCGAAGAGCAAAAGTGGTTTTGTTGCTCCAAATGGCATAAAAAAAGGTAAATTGCCTTGCCTGGGCATCGTGCTTGTCTGATTTAAGAGCTGCTTAACTCCCTGTCTGAAAGGCCAGTTCCAATTCTTGCCCATGTGATTCACCCAGAGTGCAGGGAGCTGGGAGAGATAAAAAGCTTGTAGAGCTGTTAACACTATTTTATGTTGGAATTGATGCACCAGGCTGCCAAGTAGCACAGATGCTTAATACACTCAATTTGTAAAGGAGATTTTAATCTTCACAAGTACATCTCTTTTCACTTTCAGTCCCCGGCTCTCCTCGGTGAGAAGGAGAAATATTCAGCCAGGCTGAGGACACTAAACCAGCTTAAAAAAGAAGAAGCCTCCAGGCCCTGAGATGGTCACTAATGGATCTTGAAGTTTGCTTGTGAAAGCCCCTGATATTCAAGTGTATAAATTCCAATTTATTTCAGTAAATCACCACAGGATGTGAAGCAAAAAGCTGGACAGGGCTGCAAAGTGTCCTAGGAAATGGGGTTATTTGGAATGGTCAGGACTGAAATTCAGCTTCTGAGAGGAGTCAGGGCTTGGGGAAGCTGGAGTGAAAAGGTGAGGAATATTTTGCTTTTATCAACCTCCTTTGCTATTTTTGTGTGTATAATTAAGGAGGAGCACAGTCTGTAAAGCTCTAGGTTGAGATTTTAATTAATGTGGGGATTTGTTTTAAAGTATTGTTGAATTCAGCTCTAATCTGGTAACTTTTTTTCTTGGCTATAACAAATGTATTTTTCTTCGGGACATTGTCAAAACAACATCACTAGGTCTGTTCTCCAACATCACTCCCTCATGGCTGCATTCCCACCCTCTGATAGTGTGGTGTCTGTATTTATGAGTTATTTCAGGACATTTCACACCCTTTTCAGATTTAACATTTGGTTCGTGGTTAGAGGTTTAAATCTGGCTTCTGCATAATGAAAAGCTGGGCAGTGGGATTTGTGACCTTTGCAAACTCCATGCAAGGAAGGAATCTGTGATAAAAAAATGTCTGTAATGGTTAAGAGCCCAAGGGGAGAGTGGGCACCATTAAATTATGGGAAGGCAAGGAACAAAACCCAGACCCAGCAATTCCATGTGGAGCTTGGAATTTGGGGGTGGCAGCTACTCAAGGGTGTTTAATTCTAGGCTTCAAATTCCCAAAGAGGATTGGTTCCTTAGAAAAAGGCAGGAAAACTGGTGGGGTTGTTTGCCAGGGAAAGGGTTGCTGCAGTTTTTGGTCAAAAATCCCCAATCCCAGTCAGGTCAATGGAGTGAATCTCATCAACCCAATGATGATGTCATCATATCATCATCCTCATTATCATTACTGATTAGTTTAGTAATGACTAAACTAACTTAGTCATTAATTAGTTTAATTAATTAAACCAGCTCATTCAAAGTCCAGGCAGGCCAATGGACTCATTGTCAGTGACTTCATCAGGATTTCTATCAAGCCCATGGTGAAAATTTAACTTTTATTGAACAAAATTCTGGTACAGAATACAAACACATTTTCATCCTTATGAAATGCACCATATTTGGGTTGATTGACAGCTGGTAAAAGCTGTATTTCTGTATTTTATTCCTGTCCCATTTGCAGTCCATGGCTGTGTCCCCCTCTGGTTAGGAAGGGGGACTTAGCCATTTCCCATATAACATTTTCTTTTGTTTTGTCCATCAGGGTCAGGAGTTGGACTTGACAATCCTTGAGGGTTCCTTCCAACTCAGCTTTTTCTGTGATTTATTATGACTAAAATGATGAATCTACCTCAATCTCCCCATTTTCCCTCTTCCTCTCAGGCTAAATGACACCATTTGTTTGGCTCTGTACTGACTCTGGTGGGAGCATTGCTCACACATGGTGACTGATTTAATGAACATCATGACATTAAACCCAAAAACCCTCCTGAGAAAGCACTGCAAGCTATGGGTGGAACTCCCAGAAACACAAGTGGTGAGTACTTAATCCCATTATATTGGATGAGCTTCTCTAGGGTGGATGTGTTCAAAGTCAGAACTCCCTAAATTACCACTTTTTGGCTGATTTCTGCTCTGGATCACAGATCTAGACTGACATGACCTGTCTGAGGCATTCAAAACTCTACTGAAGGGCTTGCCAAAGCAGGATCGCTGTGCCTCATGCCTGTGAACAGCAAAGGAACTGCTAAGGTGTTTCATCCATTGTGCAAGCTCTGGGGATGAAGCCTATTTAAATATCCACAGGTTAGGCAGCGCTTTTCATTCCTGCTTCCTGGAGCATGACAGGGAATCTCACCCGCTACCCAAGTGCAAATAAATACAATCATCACTCCTATCATCATGGATTTTCCGCTTTGCTTACCCAGCCCTCAGCTCTGAGACATGCTCAGACTCCAATAACTCCCATAACACACGTGAGAAGTGGCTCTTGGGGCTGCAGAGTGGATTCATTTGTAATTTTGCTGTTTAAGCTGCTCTAACCGTGCTGCATCACTGTTTTTTTGTTTGTTTGTTTTAGTTTTGTTTTGTTTTGTTTTTTTTTTTTAAAGAACAAGTTGTTGTGGCTGCTGTTACACACATAACTCCAAAAAGGTTTGTGGTAATAATACAGATCAGCCAATGCTACTTGTAGAAAAAAAATCCAGTGTTTATAATAGCTGGAGAACATTCCCATTTGTATTTCAAATTTCCCCTGTACACGGTGGCAGGAATTGATTTCACGGCGGCCTCGGTGCTTGGGCTGTGCTGTCTTTGCTCTTGCAGGGAGAAGAGGCACTTGAATGAAGCAGATCCTGTTGTTCTCCTGCAGTGGATTGGCCACATTTGCTCCTGTCTGAAATGAAAAGGCAGTGGAATGGGAAGGAAACTTCCCCATCTTTCTTTGAGGTGTGGGTAAAATCCCTGCGAGCAGCAGCGGTGGCTCTTGGGGGCAGCTCGTGGGCTTGGGGTGATGGTGGCTCCCGGCTTTGTGACAGGGTGGGGGTGGCTCAGGGGACAGCTGGGGTGGGATTTGGGGTGGGATTTGGTGGCTCCTGCCAACATGGACCTCTGCAATGGGAGGGAGATGAGGGAAGGGGCTGCTGCGGGGAGGTGGAACCACAGGATGGTTGGAAAAGTCCCATAAGATCATTGAGTCCAACTCTTCCCCAAGGCCAGCACTAACCCACGTCCCCAGGTGCCACATCCACACAGCTTTAAATCCCCCCAGGGATGGGGACTCCACCGCTGCCCTGGGCAGCTGTGCCAGGGTTGGACAGCTCTTTCAGTGAAGACATTTTTTTTAAATATAAAAATCCTTCATTGATGCAACTTGAAGCCATTCCCTCTCCTTCTGTCACTCGTTACCTGGGAGAAGAGACCAACCCCACCTGGCTCCAACCTCCCTCCAGGGAGCTGCAGAGAGCGAGAATCCCAAAATCACTGAGGTTGGAAAAGCCCTCCAAGACCATCGAGTCCAACCCATCCCCACCTTGTCCACCAGCCCAGAGCACTGAGTGTCCAATCCTTCCTTGGACACCTCCAGGGACTGGGACTCCAAACCTCCCCAGGCAGCCCATTCCAATGTCTGACCACCTTTTCCATGGAGAAATGGCCGTGAGAATGCCCCAAGATTCCCAACAAAATCCAAAAAATCCCGTTGCAGCTGCATCTCTTGGTGCAGAATGTCCCTGGCCATGGAAAAAGGAGCAAATGTATCTGAGTTGGGAAAAGTCCATCATGACCCAGAGATGATTAAAAATACAGAATAAAAACTTACCTGGAGGGGCTTGTGAGTGCATCAAGGGTCTTTGTGCCAAATGATTTTATAATGGCTGAGGAAGAAATAATTTATTAGCTCATCAAACATAAAGGAATAGTTAATGAGAGCATTCATTATAATCTTTGTTGTGGCACATAATTAGCAAGCTCTGCTTCTGTCTCAGTGCTGTTGCTGAGCACGTCTGGGAGAGTAAAATGTGTGATTTATAACAATATTACAAGGCACGATGTTTCCGCCCCAAAATTAATGAATCCTAGCAGAGAGAAGCAGGGAATGCATTTACCAAGATTTGAGTCTGGTTCTTAAATAGCAAATTGTGAACCAGCAGCTGTTGTCTTGCAAGTCTTGTGGTTTTTTGTCAAAATTTGGGACATTTCAGCCTGGTGGAAGTCACATCTCTAGCAGTGATCGTCATTACTGGAGAGTTTGGGTTATTCAGAACATACAAAACATTTCTGTTAAACTTCCTTATCGGCAGGTTCCACTTCTAGTCCATCCTTAATTTCTAGAGATGAAGAGGACAGGGAAGCTTTTGATTTTATGAAGCATTGAGTGTCCAACCCCAAAGTTCTGGGCCTTACAAGGAAACCTCTCACTGAGCAGGAAATGGAGCCTGACCTTTAAATCTGGGCCTTCATCAAACTCTTAACATGTAACAATTCCTCTGTGGTTGTTTCAAACCCTTTGAGTGCTGACCACTAAAAATTCCCAATTCCTCACTCACTGACATTATTTTAAGGCTATTAACTGCCAACAGAATTTCACCTCCATCAGAGTCTACAGCACAAAATTTATGCTAAATAAACATTTTATGGGCTTCTAATTTTGTAAGTGCAATAATAGAACTGCCCAGGATCTTATCAGGGTAATTGAATAATATTTACATCTGTCCTTCTTTATTTCTTTATTATCTCTTTATTCTTCTAAATTCTGCCAAGGTGGCTATTTTTTACACCTTTTAACAGAGTCTAAAATACAGAATTCCAAATAGATATCACATACCTGGATAAACAATGTGGGATTTTTTTTTTTTTAATGCATCATAGTCCCTTTTGAATGCACATCATAACAAATGGCCTCAAGCTGGGTTGGGGAGGTTCAAGTTGGATTTTAGGGAAAATCTCTTCCCTGGAGGAGTGGTCAAGCACTGGAAGAGGCTGCCTGGAGCAGTGCTGGAATCCACATCCCTGGAAATGTTCAAAAGATGCATTGTAGCTCTCTGGGATATGGTTTAGTGGGAATGGGGAAATTCAGTCAAAGGTTGGACTTGATAATCTTGGAGGTCTCTTCCAGCCTTAATGATAATGAAATGCTTGAGCACTTCCCTGAACCAGGGCTTGTGTCAGTTGATCAGGCTTTGCAAATATTCTGGATTGCTTGAAATGTCTCAGTGTATTTAGGAGCATAAATAGAGCATCAATAAATAATGTGGATTATTAGAAAGCCTCTTACATCCTAATGTGCTTCCCACCACAAGGAAAAATGCTGCAAGGTGATTAGGAATTCACAAAGAGGATCCACAATTAATGTTAATCTGCTTACAACTCACTAATGGTTAGGTTTTAATGATTTTTAGATCTGCTGCTGCTGCTCCTGGTGCTTAGCTGGGCTTTCATTTTTTATCTTTTTTTTTTTTTTCCTGCAAGTAATAATTGAGATAAATATTTTAAAATGTAAGTAGGGCAATATTTACTTTTGTGTTTCAAATGTAGGACTTGTGATAGTCAGCAATGTTTTCTGAAGTTTCCATCCCACTGCAAAGCCTTTTGGTGTTTTCTCTTCCAGCATTTTCATCTTTCCAGTGGGGTTTTCTTTGGATTCATTGTTGTTTGTCCTCCTGGTCCAGTTGTGGGGCTCAGTTAAACCAAACCAGCTCAGAGGCCTTTTGCTTGAGGAGAAATATCTTTTACTGGGACATGGAGACAGCAAAATCTTTCCTTTCTCCAAAAATACCAATGAAAATCAGCTTTGGGGAATGAACACATCTAAAAAAAAACCAAAAACAACCAAATAAAGGAGAGATCCCGATGGGTGGTGCATCTTGTCCTACTAAATTCTGCATCCAATCCCTCTAATGTTGGGATTTATTCATGGTATTAGGTCCTGTGTGCATTAATCAATTTGCTGCATTTTGGAAATTAATTGGGTTTTGATTATTGGTTATGTTTACTGTCAGTATTACAAGACAAAAAAAAAAAGATTAATAACAAGGTAAATCATCTCATTTACTGGGAATTAGGGGACTCAAACTGAAGTACTTGCTTAAATATTATTACATATTTGAATATATCTATTTAAAAAAGAAAAGTATGTATTTTTTAAAATAAAATTAAAGCCTTAGGTCCAACTTGTACCTGAAGCCAAAATTCTCCCTGATTTCAGCACACTTGAAGGAGAGCTCCAGTGGATTTAGGAAGATATTAACTCAGTGCTGAGATGGATGGGATTAAGAGGTCAAACTGGAAAGAAACAGAGCAGAGTAGAGCCTGAACCTGACACACCAATCCGTTGTTTTCATAGATTTTTAAGCAAGAAAATGCCATTATAAACATCTTTCCTGACCTCCTGTGTATTGCCAGGCAGGAAATTTAATCCCTGATTCCTGCATTACGGGAAACCTCTCTGCTCTGTTTCATAAAATGCTTGTCTTGTTTGTTTTGCTGGGTGATATTTTACCTTCTCAGAGTGGAGAACATCAGCCATCAGACAGCCAATTTCTGCTCCTATTGCTGGGGATTTCTTTGAAGCATTTGGGTATCTGCTGTCTAAATAAAGGCTTCACAAAACAAACCCTGCTGAAAACAGCGCAGCCACCGCTCAAATCTCTTCCCATCACTGCTCAATTCTTGGTTGTTTTTTTTTTTCCCTGTCTCTTCAGATTACAAAGAACTCTTTGTTTCTTCAAACGCCTGAGGCCACCTGGACCCCTCCTAAGCCTGGTTTGGCCATAAATCCAAGATGAAAACCCTCACTCTAGTCCCAAGTGGGACATTTAGTGGAGGAATGCCACACAATCAAGGGAAGATGATATTTTTGGGGATTTTTTTGGAAATCCACCTCCAGCTCAGGAAACTGGAGGGATGAGGTTGGAATTCTGGCCAAAAGGTAAATCAGAGAGTAAAATAAGCTGGGAAAACTGCTGAGAAAGCTGTTTTGTAGGGACTGTTACATCTCCCACTCATTACAAACTCAGAATTGTGCCCCCCACATTGAACAAATCTTAGGTTTTTATATCCTGGCACACCTTCAGTGACTGGATTTGTCTGCCCTTGCTTTATTATGACAAGAAGTGAAATCTCAGGGGAATTTAGGCACTTAGGCTTCTCTATTCAATCACTGTAAATATATTTATATGTAAAGAGGTCTGAATTTCTACCAAAAATGAAATAGGAACTATGCACAGTGCATTCAGGTGTCTGAACAGAGGGTGTAGAAATACTAAATTTCACTAAATCAGAATGCATTGCCCTGCAAATGTTCCTGAAAAGGATAATTTAAGAGTTTTGTAATTTTGCAGGTTGTTTAGATGAGTTTCTCCACAATCTGATTTGTGCTGCCCACATTAATGGAATCTCCACATTTTGTGGTATTTCTGCAATCAGTGCTTTATCTTAATTATAAGTAATTTGCGAAAGGTATTGGAGTGGAAAAACAAACAAAGGAATAAGAAAAATCTCAGCTAAATGTAGTTCCAGAAAGATATAATTATGTTATTGATTTCATTATCAAACATTAACTAATTTGGGTTTTTAAATCAGCTTTTCAGCCAAAGCTCTGAGAGCATTGAGTAATCCTCATGTTTTGTTTTCCATTTTTTATTAGATTTTCCTCTGGAAGGAATTTTTACATTACGAAGGTGGATAAAAATAATCTGAAATTATGTTTTGAGATTTTGCAAGTACATTTGTAAGAGTTTTTATTGCTCTGAAAGAGGGGAGCCGGAAAGGGAAAGACCAGCTTGGCCCAGAGGAGCTCTGGGGTTGATACCAGAATAAAATTTCTGTATGAAACACTTAAAAAATATGAACTCTGAAAAAAACCATCATCCTACAGAAAATCAGGAAGAGATCCATTTGCAGAAGACATTAATTTCAGCATAAAATCCATCAAGTGGGAATAAAAATCCTTCTCTAAGGGGTTCCTGAGGCTATTGGATGGCTCAGGGCCCCAAATGCATCTGTGTTCTGGTTTGGCTCCACTGGAATTTTCAATCAAGACTCGCTGGAAATTCCTCTCTCTCCTGCTGTTGCTTTTGTCCTTGGCTTGGTTTGGGTTTTCTTTCCGTGGAGGAGCTGAACAAGAGACACCAGAGGGGGAAGAAGGAGGACAATTCTTCCCCAGGCCCTGTGGACACAGATAACTGTGGGTTATGAGGGTGAAGGGTGTGTCCATCTGTCTTTAACATATTTATTTGTTGAATAAATATGTTAAAAGACACTGGGCACACCCTTCACCCTCATAACTGACAATTGGTTAAAATCTCTCATTTTTAATGAGTTTCATGGGACAGAGGTATTTTTCCTGGTGCTCTAACCTGACCCAAGCACTTGGCATTGTCAGAAGTGTTTGATTGCTGATTGAGCTGCTGCACCTCTCTCCTTTCAGGTCTCAGCTGAGAGTATTTCTGATGTACTATAAATCACCTCCAAATGTGTTTTCAAACACAGTTTTCTCTCCTTCTTGCAGACCACAAACAAGAGGTGAGCTGGCCTGCCCAAATGCTCCTTGGCATTGCAGGATGGAGATCCACAGCCTTTCCTGAGGGATTAATGATAATCTAGGATGCTGGCAGGCCATCAAGGTGAGCAAATTCCCCTGATTTGGTAATCTGGGGGTGATTAAATTTGCATACAACTGCTTGGCAACGCTCGTGGTACATTTTGTGCCTCAGTTTGTTCCCCTGACTGGTTTGGTGCTGGGGAAGGCAGCAGGGCCTTGGTGGATCCAACTCCTTGGGGACGAGCAGGATGTGAACAACCAAAACCCTTTCTGGTGCTTTGTGCTGGGTCTGAGCACCCACAAAACTTTATCACTTTAAACTGGTGATGAGGCAGAACTGCAGGTGAATTTATCAGCAGGTACCTGCAAGTCTGGGGGATCTCAGCCAAAGAAAGGCTGGAAGGCCCCAGTGGATCGGGGAAGGTTTGGCCTGGCTGACACAGTGAGATACTGAAGGGAGGATGAGCTCTGGGTGATTTATCCCTGGCTCCTGTTTCCAGGTGAGTTAATAAAAGCTCATTTCAGTTAATCTGCACCCACCGGGTATTGTCTGTGTGTCTTTGTGGCTGGAATGAGGCTGCAGTCACGCCTCGGCGAGGGGAGCAGGGCTTAAAGCTTCTGATGTCCATGAATTAAATGAATCAATCTCTTCCAACACACTTTAAATTGATCTTTGATTGGACCACATGGCCCTTGGATAAGGCACCCTGGTATTAGTCAATTTGACTTGGAAAGATGATGATACAAATTCAAATGGAAAGATGATCTATATTGAGCAGCTGTGGTTCTGCAGAGTGATTTTTTTTTCTTTTTTTTTTATTAGTATGCTGCTCTGTTTGTGAAGTCCTTTTCGTGAATACTGATGTCTGAGCCCAGGGCTGTGTCCAGAATTGCAAACTTGGGCATTTGCATTAACGATCTGTGGCCTGTATTATTGCTTTAATCCTGCCTTCAAATTGCTCAGAATCTATAACACCAAATGCTCCTATATCCTCTGCTTAAAAGAACCTATTTATGTCTAACACAGTTACATAGAGCTGCCTGCTGGTTTGAAGGGTCTGTCTTCAAGTAGTTTGAAATTCATATTGAAATTGGTGTGAAGGTCTTGAGAATGTACAATTGAGATAAAAGTCCTGAATTCCCAAGGGAAGGGGCTGTATCCAGGCACCTGGGCTGCAAGGGATGCTCCCTGTGTGTAGTTTTATGTGCCCAGGGGAGAGTGGGCAAGTGGAGTAAATACTTTCCTAGATTTCAGCAGGATTTGTGTGACCTTTGCACAAGTGACAATGTAAAAATGAGGTGTGGAATGATTTCCAGCTGATTTTTTTTTTTTTAATTAACCGTAAATCAAATGCCAGTAATTTTTACGGGTGTGGAAAAGGTGAAACCTCACTGACCTATCTCAGATGTTCTTTAAACGAGGCTTATCCTCACAAAGAAGTGTTTATTTTAAAATCCAATAATTACCTGATTTATTAACGAGCTAAACCAATGCCTCTTCAATGTCAGGCACCCTCTGCTTTCAGCCTTTCCCTCTCACACGCAACTCCACGACCAAACCTGATTTCCCACTCCAGCTGATTTCAGCCCGTAATTAAAATTTCATGGCTAAATTATAAATAGCCCTTTCCCCTTATCCCCTGCCAAAGAAGATTTGCAATGGGGCAACTGACAAGGCAGGACACTTCTGAATTTAGATCTGGAGGCTCCATTGTGTCAGCTCCTTGGGAGCCGCCGCAGTGCGATTGCCTTGTCAGCTGCATCAATAACAGAGGGCCAAGATCAATCTGAAATGAAGGGAGATGAGGTCATTTATCCAACTGCAGGACTGGGATCCTTCCCCGGGAACTGGAAGCTGGAATTACCGTGGTCATGCTGGATGTAGCTCTTCACATGCCCCTGGTTTGGAGTAGCCAGCAGTAAATCAAATTAAACCTCCAGAGCAACGTTTTGCTCCTAAAGATTTGAATAAAAGCAGGTCATTTTTTCAGGTTTTGGAATGTGGTTTATATCTCTAAAGCACAGAACACAGCATTTTTGTCTCTGTTTTGTTGTTTCTAAGCTTTGTGTTGTGTTTTCTTCACGAGTTTAGCTGGAGAGCTATGGGTGAAAGGGGGAGAAGTGAGCACCTCAGGTGGCTGCAGCCAGGAGGGTTAACTACACCTAAAAGCTGCTTGGGTTCTGCTCTGCTGGGGCTCTGCAGGTCATGGAGGGGATCATCCACGTGGAGAAGCCCAAAGGAATCCTCTGAAGTCAAAAATGGCACCTGACCATGCCCCTGATACTTCCTGTGCTTTTCCCATCTGAGGCATGACTTGACTGTTCCACATCCCTGCAGCATGTGCCAGATGCCTACTCTGGACAGATCCTTGTGAAGGGATCACACTTTTAAAAAGGTTAAAAGGATGCTCAGGATCACTGTTCCCCTGCAGGAACTTTCCTACCAGCCCCTCTTACGCAGGGCTTCACGCTCCATTTGCCTTCGGCTTTAAGTTCCATCCCAGCAGGGTCACTCCGCCTCCCGACATTACAGGCAGATTGTTTTCCAGGTAATATCTTGAAGTTTGATGTCTGGGAGAGGTGCTGAGCTGCTGGAATGCAGCGAAGCACTGACAAGTGCAACAGGGCTGTGTCAGTGCCAGCTGAGGGCTGAACTCGGCTTCTACAAAAATTATCCACAGCCGTGGTTACAGCCTTTGCAGCAGCAAAGACGTGTTAGAATTTGTGATCTCTGCTCCTAATTCTTCTTTAAAATTAGTGTTCTGGAGGTGGGCAAGAGGTTAGTGATTGAAAATTAATAATTCTGCAGTGAAAGTAAGGGTATGCTTCTCACCTGTGTCCCTGCAGACACTGTCATGAGCATTTGAGACAACATCCATCCTCCAGAACGCCCCCCCTTGCTGATGGTGTGGTTCCAGCTGTCTGTCATCAGTCAGGATTGGGCAAAGACAGCACTGACAGGCCAGCCAGGCATGCCAGAGGGACACAAAGGAGGTTGGAAGAGCTCTGGCTGCCAGGAATGGCAGTTCTGTTCCTTGCCAGAGCAAGGCTGACAGCTCCAGGGCTGTGGGCAGCCAACCTGAGGGCAGCTGGGAGCTGGGATTAAGCTGCTGATCTCCCCAGGATCTAGGAGGGTATCAGTGTCAGCCCTGGTGTGGATCAGCAGGGCCAGGGGGATTAGGGAATAAACCTCTTCAGCCACACAGGTTCCCTCCAGGGCAGGAGGAGTCCAAGCAAAGTGGATTGTGGAGGGTTTTTCTTGAATTCTTTCTGCGTTGTGACTCTAAAAATTCCCCCCTTTCAAGCGTGTCTTTGCTTGGGGCTGATGGTAAAGAAAGAATAAGACTCACAGAACTTTGCATGTTCGTTGAGGACATATTGGAAGTTGAGCCTGGGTGAAATGTGATGCAATATTTTTATTTCCACCTACTCGTTGCCATGTGTCGAAGTAGTTTTGTTAATTCACATTCTGTTTTTAATTGACAAAGAATTTTATGGTTCTTGCTATGGATGTGCCATTCCTGCAGCTTTGTCCCTCACTGTTCAGCTCACTCCTCATTAAGAATTTCTTCTTTACTGAGTGACTCAGGTTAAACTACTCTTAATTTAATAAAATTATTAGTCTAATTTAATATAACTAATAGTTATTTAGTAGCTGTTTAGTACTGCTTAATAAAGAAAACCTGTTTCAACCAACACAGGTTAAAAGTGACAGCAAAAATAAGAGTTGCTCTAGAGAAAACTCTGATGGCATCTTTAAAAATGAACCTAATACAAAGCACAGTTCATAATTATTTGTGTACTTTTAGACTGGAGGTGCCTGAACATTCTGGTGCAGTGTCAAAGAATTAAACCCTGAATTAAATTAGTAACAAAATAACTAATTAGATAATTCTGATAGTGACTGTGTACCTGGCAATGTGTTGTCTCACCACTGCCTGCGTTTTTATTGAAAAGAAGCTCTTGGCACTGAAAGACCTTACAGAGCTGGAAGGGTTGGTAATGAGGAACCAAATTAAATCAGAAGTCAGCTTTTTCCAAATTTAATATGTTGCTAAAGTTAATTTGGATTAGTTCATCCACCCACTTGTTTAACTTGTGATTCTTCTTGAAACAGAATAATCACAGAATGGTTTGGGTTGGAAGGGACCTCGAAGCTCATCCCATTCCATCCCAGCCATGGGCAGGGACATCTATCCCAGATTGCTCCAAGCCCTGTCCAGCCTGGCCTTGGACACTTCCAGGGGTCCAGGGGCAGCCACAACTTTTCCTGGTCATCTGTGGCAGGGCCTCATCACTGTCTTGGTAAAGAATTTTCTCATCAATATCCCAAATTAACTAAAAACTACACTGAGTGCAAGGATGGCCTGTTGGTGAAGGTCATCAATCAACTTTGCATCAAATAAGACTTTGCTAAATTTTTCCACCTGAAAAACTACTTGTTGTAAAAAAAGAAAAAAAATTACAAGATTTGACAACATTTTTAGAGGTAAATCTGGAATTTTCAATGCCTCCTTTAAAATCTTTCTCTCCTCAGAAAAATCCCTTCTCCAGCAGATTGCCGCTAGAATTCGAAGCATTAAAAATAACCCAAAAGGCATCTCAGAAAACTCCCTTTTTGACCTCACTGAAAGGAGCCCTCCTGCTCGCTGTGACATTCCAAAGAAAACTGATAAGAAACCCAGCCCTGATAAGGAAGGACAGGAAAATGTGTCACAGCCAAGGCTCAGAGGGGGAATAAGCGAAGGGTGGAGAGTCATGGCTTGATGAGCTCGACTTCTCCAGCTGACTGAGCACACGGAGCAATCACTGAGCAGTGCCCAGAGCCCTGATTTTCCCCTCCCTCAGTGGAGTTTTTAGATGGATATAACCCCGCCGTCCTCACTGAAATGATGCCTCACTTATCAAGCTGTGGCTGGGAGGATTTTGTGCTTGGAGCGGAACTGCGCCTGCTAAAACGCAAATGGGAGAAAACGCTTTTTGTTAAGATGAGGGATAAATATGAAATTTTTTAATGTTCAAATGAGCCTGTAGATTGATTTTCTTCAGCCAGTGAAACGTGCCCATCCATTTTTTAGAGATTGTCACTTCAGAAAAATCACGATTTTTAAAAAAATTTAGGGTGCGCTTCTCATTTAAACACAATACTTAAATATTTACCCTAAATAAAGACAAGACCTTCACAGTCTGTTAAAGCAGAAATAATTCTGCTGCCACAGCAATTGTGTGAGGAGTTTCCATTGAGGAATGAGGAAAATCTCCCTGTTTTGATTCACTTAAAAAAAAATGGATACTTTTCCTCTTTCACAAGCATTTTGCTGTCGAGATGTTTCTCACAATGGCATGGCTGGATTCACACCTGCCCTGAAGGAGTTTGTGGCAGCAATTCTGTGCAATCTAGGGATCTACAGGGGATTAATACCCCCAAACATGCCCTCCCAGCTGCACTTTCAGCTCGTGTTTAACATAAAAAGTTATGTAAATTGTGGTGTGATAATTATGGGACTTTTTAGTCCCATAAAAGATGATATGGCAGTATTTTTTTAGTAATTTCTTTAATTAGTTTTTATTAGATTGTCATCTCAAAATTCTTACATTTACGTAAAATTGTAGATTCAAAAATATCTTTCAAGCCCCCTGGTTTTAATTTTTAATATGTTGCAAAAAATCAAGAAGGGGAATAAGAATGACTCAAGACTTGTCCTTGACAATAACAAATATTTTTTATTGCTTTTATGATTTTAATATTCCTAATGATTTAAAAATCTGTTCTGATGTTATTCTGGAAGAGGCCAGATGGCCAAATAATGTGTAGCATGTAAATTAAATCAGCAGTCTGATCAAAATACTTATCCAAAAACAAATACAGGCTGTGACAATAATTCCACAACCATTTTCAAAAGATAGGAAAAAGAGTCTTGTGCCAAAAACTGTGCTTTAGGTATTCCTTAAAATTGCATTAGTGGTTTTCAATGGAAGGAACATGGAAATCGATGTCTTGTGTGATAGAGGGAAGTATCTATATAATACAGAAACATAAATTTTATTAATGATTCAATTCTTTAGCAATGAGGATTTTAGTATTGGCTTTTTATGTTGGGTTAAAGGCATATAGTCTGTGCTTGGCATTTCTGCCCCATGCCAAAAGTGCAGGAAAAGTTCTGTGGACGTGGGGTTTTTCAGGCTTTTTGCTTTAGAAGTCGTTCCCAAATGCTGCCAATCAGCAAAGCAGCCCCAGCTCCAGTTAAACCAGTTAGGCCAGTAATGCAAACCAGTTCATAACTGTCCAGGCAGTCTTGAGTGAACTGTAACTGGAATTAGGGTTAAGGATATCCCAAAAAGGAGTAAACCCAAGTGATTGTGGTTTCATGCTATTAGGATTGTTTAGGGTGCCCCATAGAGTCCTTTCCCTTCCAAATTGCCAGCTTTAATTTTATTGTACAAAGGACTGTTGCTGAGTCCCAAAAATCTGCGTAAAATGAGGTTTTCTGGAGCAAGAGGCCTCATCTGATTTTATCTCTCTTTCATTCTATCCAGCAGATCACTGGGGATTGTTCTTGATTTGCTCTTGCCAGAGATTGTCCCTCTTTATTAATATAGTAATACT
The DNA here is from genome assembly GCA_016584745.2 of Phylloscopus trochilus trochilus. NCBI lineage: Eukaryota > Metazoa > Chordata > Aves > Passeriformes > Phylloscopidae > Phylloscopus > Phylloscopus trochilus. The sequence goes on along the minus strand of WQNJ02000041.1, from coordinate 17,291,425 downwards.
GAGATTTAATTAGACCACATATTTTATTTTACTTCCCATCCTGTCAGCAACAAAAGGTGCAAGGAGAGCAGATCATAAAACATGTCAGCTTGGTGGGGAGGGTCACTCCATCAGCCCTGCTCTGCAGGGCACGGAGCAAGGTCACGGAAAACGGGCAGCACAGAGGAGGAGGGAATAATGGATATTCTCATATTGGCTTAGATCTGCTCCTGTTTAAATCAAAGTTTTAATGCAGTGAACCTAATTCTGGCCTCTTTTGCAAACACTCTGTGGTGAGCAGGATCCTCCCCACGTGGAAGTACATCCAAAGGAAGGAGTTTAAGTGGCTCTGAAGTTTGGTGGAAATGGCTTAGGTGACAGCAATGCCTTATAAAGTTTTTTACCTCTAGGTCACCACTCCAAATCCAGTCGAGGTCATTACTGACACGGAGTCATTATCATCTCATGAATGTCATCAAATGGCACTCCAAATGTTAAGTATCCCATTCTGCAATTGAGACATGAGGAATCTTTCTGTCAATTTTCAGGACGATCAGTGAATCGCTCATCATGTCGCTCTTCACCCGTAGCCTCCCCTTTATCACATCCAATAAAAGCCATCACCTGCCAAGAGTGGTCGATATCTCATGGGCTAACCTGCCATCCTCATTTTCTGTAGGATAGCCCGAATAATTTATTTGGTTTGTGTCCAATATGATTTTTGTCCTGTCATTGTCTCACATTAACATTTCCCCTAACGTGCTCCACTGTGGAGGTGATTTGGTGTAGTAGATATTTATTGCCAAGGGGTAAATAATGAAACTCAAAAAATGCTTTTCATCTCTGTGTTTTCTGTTGTTATTTGCAGAGGTGGCTGCAGGACAATGTTGACTTTACCAATGATATTGTGTCCATCTTATGTTTCGAGACACAACTGTTAGTCCAGTCCCAATAATGTTAAAACTTAAAAATTGATACAGGGAATCCTTATCAATAAAACACTCAAAGTTAATTCATAAGAAGACTTTCTTTTATTTGGTGTCATGCTCCTCCAACACCCTTCTGGATCCAAGTTTCCACAGCTCCAGTCTTCGTGAAGAGGGATGGGGAAAGGTTTTTCAGCGCTGGTCAGGGTGGGGATTTCTTCCTTTTCTATTCTGGGTACATCTCTATTATCATTCTCTTTAAGTCCTTTTCCCCTTTATTATGCGTGCTGCATCTCAGTTACATTTAGAAACCTTCCCAACAGCTCCTCCAGCCCGGTGAGACGTGAAGGACAACATTTTGTGACCTGGTGGCAACCTGAGCCTGTCAGACCCTGGCCATGTGCAGTCTTCACGGAGCAAGGGCAGGTGAGACGTTTGCTGACCAGGGCTGAGGTTTTAAATAACACCAGCCCTGCTGGAACAGTCTCTGCTGAAGCTGGAGTCCTTTGTGAGGGTGACCTTCCTTTGGGCCAAGAGGTCACTCTCCATTGCATAGAGAAGAAAAAAAAGGGCAGACAGAGAGAACAATGAGGAGGAAGCCAAGGAACTGTCAAAATGTCTTTAGGAGATGAGCAAATTATTACTCCTTAATGTGCTTAAAAGACACAGAACTGCAATGAAAACTAGTAGGTTTTTTTTTTTTCAGATAAAGTAGGAAGAAACAGTGAAGTCCTTCTTTTATTTTCCTCACTTTTTTTTTTTGACTCAGAGTTTCTAAAATACTTTTTAAATACAACTGTACTCTCTAGCCTTACTTTTCCAATTTCCTCTTAGCACTGTTTCTGCAAAGCCTCGTGCTGGTGCCACTGGAACTTTCATAGCCAGCCTGCTCTTCCCCATCCAAAGTGCAAGCAAGGCTGAAAATGGAGAGCTATTAAAAGCCCTGTTCCAAATCCAGGTGCAGAGTGGTGTGTCAGCTGCTGGAGAGGAAGGACATTTGAGGTAAGTGGGCTCTTCCCTTGTCGTTTAGAACAAACAAGGTTTAAAAGTCGAGGGCAAGACCCTTGTGCAAAAGGATGCTCAGGGAATCATTTCTGAGGCCAATTGTGCATGTAAAATAAGGTTATTTGACACAGCTTGGGCTCTGGGTGACAGCTCCCATCCAAGTGCAGAGGTGGACCAGCACATCCATGGAATGAGTGCTCAGCTGCCTTTTTCCTTTTGCCACCTGTGTTTGCTCCAGCCTAAAAGGAGATGAGTGCATTGACTGGCACAAAGTGCTCTGGCTTCAGGAAAACACACAGGAAAGAAAGAAACCAACCTGGATCAGCAGTAAAACCTGGGAAATTACAGATCTTCAGCCTGGCACTGCTGAGGAATGCACAGCAGGTAAAGAGGAGGGAGCAAGATTTGCCTGGACACATCCCCACCAAAGTTTCCCCTTTGTAAAAGGAAATTAAAGCAGCAATTATAATTCAAAGATATTTTAATTTTTGAAATTACACTGCTTTCTGCTTCCAGGTTGTGTAAAACTGTTAAAAATCAGTTTGTCCTTCAGAACAGGTGAGTTCCTTTCTATTCATTGTGAACACAGGAGGGAATCTGATGTCCCCATTACCTCAGTTTCCCTCTCAAGAAGCCAGTTTCAGACCAGCTCTGCTAGCAGTGAAATGTGATTAGAAGCTCTGCTAGGTTTCAGAAAGGTCTTTCTTCCCTGAATGTGAAAATATCTTCTTACTTAGTAGGCCATCAGAATCACCAACTTTTCCAAACGACCTTCCTAAAGAAAAAGAAATTAAATAAATTTGAAGTTAATTAGGAAAATCTTGGGGGAAATTGCATCTTGTGGTCCACATGCAAAGATCTCAGAGCCTCTTGCAAATCTTCTCTATTTTATGTATTTTTAAGGCACAGCTCCATTTGGTTTATTTTGTTTTTACTGGTGCAGCACCTTCTAAAAGGTTTTATACGCATAAAAGAATGGAAATACATGCAGCAGCTGAAGCAGCTTCCAAGGAAAAGCAAGAGGAGGATGATTTACTGAGAGCTGTAATGAGAAATGGACTCTCGGTTTCATAAATTCAGAGTAAGTCCTGGTGCATCTCCCTTAACTGATGTCCTCTCCTGAAGTGCCACGCGACTCCGAGTCCATCCACCGGGGAAAACACATGGATTGCACTGGGTTATTCAATAATGCAGGCAGCAAGGAGGGGGAAATCACTGCGGGCAGAGAACTGCTCACAGCTCAGGCCTGAAACCCCCAAAAATGAATGGCAAAGTCCTGCCCTCCCTGCAATCCAATCGGGAAGATGAGTAGACCCGCACAGCTCTTCTCATTAGATCCCGGGCAGCACTGAGGAATTATTGATGGAGATATCCACGGATTGCAGGGTTGAAGGCCTTAGAGGCAGAACTAGAAGGTTCTTTTAACCCAGGAATTGCTGTTGGAATCTCCAGGAAAATCCAGTGTCTTTGAAGGTGTTTGATTCTGTGCTGCCGATCAGAGGAAATGTGACAGTTTGCCTTGGGAACGCTCTCTGGAATATTTTTTTACATCACCGAGAAGTGTTTTGCCTGAAGGTGTGAATTTCAAATTGCGCACTAAGAATCTCGAGATGCGGTGCCGTGTTTCAGGAAAAAGGGAAGAAAAGGGAGAGAAATCCAGTAATGTAGATTAATAGAAGAAAATGAGATCTACACGAGAGGTTTGATTAAATTTGGAATCGGCTGCTGGACCAGAAAGATGGAGCTAAGTAAAAGCATGGAGTTAACTAAGGGAAAAATGAGTTTGGAGCAGGAACAGAACTCAAATTCATCTTTGCCAGTGAGGCAGGAAGCTGGAGTGACCTTGAGAGCTGCTGTGAGTGCTGTGCACGTGCGAGCCCTACGGCGCCACGAGAGAACCCTTCGCAAAGGCAGCTCTGATTTTCATTTTGGTGCATTTAACACAAAGCTGCCATGGACCGTGTGTGGCAATTTGTGTTAAGTCTATAACCCAGCCTGCTGAGAAGGCAAGGAACTGGCAGGGAAACTCAGACTCCTGAGGCCAGGGTGGTTTTATATCAGAAGTAGCCTCAGTCTCTTCGTGGTGCAGGGAACTGGACTTGTCGTTAGATGTAGATTAGTAGGTGACAGCCTCCATTTAGATGTGCTCTTTACAAACAGAGGGATTCTTTCTGGCCATCATGAAGAATTTCTTCATGGAAAAATGTTGTTAAATGTTGGAAGGGGTCAGAGAGGGGGGATTGGAGTTCCCATCCCTGGAGGTATCCAAGGGATGCCTGGACATGGCCCTCAGTGTGGGGGTAAGTCACAGGCTGGATTTGATGGTCTGGGAGGGCTTTTCCAACCTCAGTGATGGAGTGATTCTGTGATGGGACCTTGGTCAGTGGTGATAGAACCAGTGGTGACAGTTTTGGGGTCTCTGAATCAAGAGATGGGTAAGTAACTGCTATGTCATGGCTGGTGGTTGTCCTAAAGCTCTTGTGCTTTTGGTCTTAAACTGAAGCACTCATCCTCCCTCCATGGGAAGCATGGCCACATCCCAGACCCTGGCTGTCCTGCATCCCACCAGGTGGCTGAGCTCCTCTGGAGGGTGTTCCCCCAGCCCAGGTGAGATAAACCAGCTGGGGAAGGATCCTGCTGGGATGTGCAGGACCATAAAATAACTGAGGGTACAAGGGAGCTTAAGAGGTCCCTGGGCACAGCTCCTGCCCAGTGCTGTGAGCTCTCACTACTATTGCTGGGGCTGCTCTCATCACTGTTACATGCCCAGAGGGATCAATAAAACCCTGAGAGAGAGCAGAATAATACAGTGACACCTTGAGAAAAATCCCAGACACGTCACTGTCCCGTTTGGGCGCGCTTCCCACTAACGAGACACTCAGCAGTGCCTTCCTGCAGGTATTTTCCATCGTGCTGATCCTCTGTGGGCTCGTTTTCCTGCTCCCATGACCTATTTTTGCCTTTTTGTCCAGTCACAGCCACTTCATCTCCTTGTTTTAACATCCTATTCTTTCTGTCCAGACTCTCTTTTTATTTTTTTTTTCCCCAGCTAGTTAACTGTAATTATACAGCTTTTTAATGAGTTTTGATTCATTTAAACTTGCTTTATGTGCCTTACAGCAAACCCCCTGCTGGTCTAATTTTATATAGTGTATTTAATTGAGACCCCTTTTGCAAGTACACAGTTTGTGTATGACGAGCACAGTCCCCAACCATAAATTCTGCTTTATTCCCACTCTCCTGATTAGATTTTTATTTGCATTACATTAATGGGTTTTTTTCCCACTAAAATGCTGTCACATACATTTTAACCACTCCAGCAAATTAATTCTTCCTATAGTTAATGCCATACAGAGAAACGCCTTTATGGAGCTTCTAATTGTTCATTTCAAGCATTCCAAAATTAGTTCCTTTTTATTAATTGGGGAGTCACTGCATTCTGGAGAAGACAGAAATCTCTCTTGCAAACCACATTAACTGGACAGATGTTCTGAAATATGTTAAATATTACCCAGTGAGTGCTGACACAGTTCATCAATCATGTCAGTGCCACTCTGGGATCTGGTGTGGGGTAGAGGTGCTGAGAGAGAGGCAGTGTCAGAAAGGATGAACTGACACTACAGACAGCAGTTTTATGTTGAGGGTAAAGCAGGAAGAAAATCATAATTTAAAATAACTGGAGAAATGTCATTATCCCAAAAAGAGAGTTATAGAATGGTTTGGGTCATCTAATTCCAACCCCCTGCCATGGGCAGGGACATCTCCAACTGGCCCAGGTTGCTCCAAGCCCTGTACAGCCTGGCTTTGGACACTGCCAGGAATCCAGGGGCAGCCACAGCTTCTCTGGGCACCCTGTGCCAGGCATCCCCACCCTCACAGGGAAGGATTTCTTCCCAAAATCCCATCTAAATCCACCATCTAGCTTAAAGCCATTCTCCTTGTCCCATCACTGGACAATGTTGAATGGAAACTTGTAATGCTTAACAGTGCCATGGGAAAGGATGGGACTTGGTTTGGGTTTCTCTCTTGGTTTGGGTTTCTCTCTTGGTTTGGGTTTCACTCCTGTTTTAGGTTTCACTCTTGATTTGGGTTTCACTTTTGGTTCTCCCTGGAGCTCAAACACTTTACAAAGAGTCAGGATCATTTTATGGGTGCCAAACAGAAAGTTGAAGCAAAGCAAGAGCTGTCCAGGCAAAGTTTTCCTGAATATGTTGTCTATGTGGGTAAAAGGCAGTTCAAGACTTTCTTTCCAGAGTGGTCACCAAAAATAACACACCTACCTCCAGGCTACAGTTCATTAACTGGGTCATCTCCATCCCTCTCTTCAAACAGATCTTATCAGCAACACATCTGATGGGATAAGAGTGTCTTGGGATATATATTTACATACAGAGAGATAAAAAGGCTTACATAACCCTAGGAGCTGAAAATACATCTCCCCCAGACAAGTGCCAATGTTCCCTTGCTAAATCCTGCAGAATGGGGTTTTCCTGCCGTGTCAGCAGCTCCATGACAATAAAGCCAATGGCACAGGTGTCCTGAGAGCCAATTTCAATGACCACGAGGCAAGAAATGCCAAGTTCCCTTCCTTTTTTCCAGCTAGATGGATGATGTTTGAGCAAAGAACAAAATCCCTGCATTATGGCTCTTAACTAACCCATTCAAAATAGCCCCAGGAAATATCCAGAGCTCTTTGTTTTATAGCAGAGTGTTCAAGGCTATTTAATCTTTTTTCAAATGCATGGCAATACAATGGAATTTTCTGAAGCCTTCCAAGAAGCCAATCAGGGCACGTACTGACAAAAATCCCAAGTGTTTAAAATCATGGGCACAAAAAAGAGCACTCCAACAATTAAATTTCAGTTTTTAGGTGCTGGGTGTCTTTGACAAGCCTGCTTGCTGAGTCAGCACTTTAGATTTTGTCCTCCCTCATCCAGGTTTTCCACAGGATTTACATAAACCAGCTGATGGGTGCGGCCAACAGGAGCTGTGAGGGTGAAAGATGAAACACTGACACTCAGGACAGCCACTGGCATCTTGCTCAGTTTCCATATCGTAGTGGTTTGTATTTATTTAACATATTCATTACACATTATTTTTATATTTATTTATATAAATTGTAAATTTTTAATATTTATTTAACATATATTTATTACACATATTTATTTCCTGCAATACCTGTCCCCTGCATGTGTCCTATACCGCTCTCAGAGGGATGAGTTGGGATTGGATGTGGGATAGCCTTGGAAAACAGAACTCTGTGTCATGACTGGAATGAAGAGTGCTGCTTCCTGAGGGATGATCCTAATTGATCCCAGCTTCATCCCACAGAAGTCTGTTGTGGTCCTGAGGAGTTCTGTGTGAGCTTTTAAGGAAATGTGGAGCTCAAATGTGGTCATTTGGTGATGGTCAGACCTTACAGTGGACAGCAGTGACCTTATGGGCTTTGTGCTTCTCCCAAGTCAAGAACTTTCCATCCACTCAAGTCAAACTTGCTCAGGATGGAAAAATCCCTCTGGGATTTGTCTATAAAAAAGCCTGAGCAATGAATTCATTCAATCACATCATGGAAAATAAAAAGTTTCTGGTAGTATGAGAATGATTTGATTAGCTGTACGATCAGCAAAGAAAAAAGCCTACCATAATAGCCACAAAATCTATTGAGGTTTATTTTTGCTGTGAGCACTTCAATTTTCTGCAAAAGCCACAAGCAAACAAGACTTTTGAACCATTTCAATCTACTCTAAGTCAGAAAGCACAGTCTCTGTTGGCATCTCTGCATTTTATTATTGTGTCAAAAATTAGGTGAGAAGGAGAAGCCCAAATGAACAAAAAGCCCTTGTGTCTTTATGTGTTACAGGAATCATTTTTGCCTGGCTCTAAAGAGGCAGCTCCAAACCCCAGCAGGATTTCAGTGTTAGCTCACAGAAGAGTCAATGTTTGCTCAGTTCTCTCTTCAAACACTTCCAGCATTTTGACCACTCATTTGAAATCCTCCAGCGTTCCTTTGAAGGGTTCTGCTTTCCCCGGGTGTTGAAACAAACACTGGATGCCTTTGTGACTCTTTTCAGCCGCTTTTCCTGCGCTGCCATCCCAGCTCTGTGGGATCCCTAACGGGGAAAAAAGATTCAGGACCAGCTTGCACATGGAGCTGTGACACGCCCGATATTTGCAGCAACTGGGGAATATTCACTGAGCCCATGTAAAGTCCACAGAATCTCCTCTGTTTCTGGTTAAAGATCATCTGGGTCAGAAAATGTTCTCCAAGAGCTCTGCTGTTTGTGTGGGACAGAAGTCCAAAACCCATAGGAGATGCTCAGAGGAGAGGAAGGGCATCATGGCCACATCATGATGCAGCAACAGCAGGAAGTTTTTAGGTGTCCAAACGATTTGAGAAAGGTCAGCAAGGCCAGAGAAATCCTTGTAGAGTATTTTCATTCCATGCTTTCAAACAGGATTGGAGGGTTACATTTTCCACGCTGGAGCAGAGTCCTTTATCAGAAATGGGAATGTTTTGATCGTGTTTGTACCCAATTTTGATCAGAGTGGTTCCCATTCCTGCTGCTGGAAGTGTTTTGCTTGCATGCACTTAAACCAATTTTTGGCTCTTCTGACACCGCCATCTTCAAAAACACTGTGAGAGTTAACCCAGCAGGATAAAATTGATAACTTTTATAATGACATAATTATTACTGGGAGCATTAAAAAATGAATATAATTACTGCATTTCTTTAAACCAATGTTATTTTTAGCCTTGACTCTACAGTGACACATTGGATGACAGTATTCCTTTGACATTATTTTAAAATTCAGTGTAATATGTGACCCATTATGTGCAAACTCCCATTCCTGACAGGTTACCTGCCACAGTTTCCTTATTCAAATCCTGCTGTAACTTCCAAATTAGTGACTTGACCTTCTCCACACTTGAAATAAAAATCAGAATTTAAATTTCTGAAAGTTTTTGGGGGGAGTTGGGGGGCAGTTTGTCCGCTACACATTTTTGTTTCTTTTCCAAGGACATTAAACCTGCCGTTGGGAAGGTGAGAAGTCCTGTGAAACCCAACAGGAGGTGAGTTCTCCAAAATTGCTCTGTTACCCGCAGGGCTCTTGGGTTACTCATAACATAAATCTCTGCTCCTGTGAGTAAGAGCCTGCCTCTCAGGCTGGCACTAATCTGCAGTCAAGAAAACCCCTCTGGGCTGGTTCACCTGGGGAAAAGGGGCTTGAGCATCACCAAAAGTTTAGGAGAGAGTGACCCAGGAAGGCATAAAAAAGGGTTCCTCTTAGCCTGGGGTTTCTATTTTTAAGTGGATAACCCTGTTAAGCTTTAGACTTTTTTTATTTTCAGTGAATGAATATTTGAGGTTCCTTCCCAGCCCTTTAAGAGCTGTAGAGAAAAGGGAAATAAATCCAGTGGAAACAAATTAAACCAGAATATACATCCAAGGCATCTCCTCAAGGTTTTTCAGCTGAAGCCCTGCACTAGGTAAGGTTGTTCACTAATCATGTCCTAAAACACGTTCGAAAGCTTTTATTTTTAATTGAATTTGTTATTATGTTGCAAAGTAGCCAGATTTAAAACAAGATGTTTATTAAATCTGTAAAACATCACATCATTGGGTGACAGGGATGTGAAAGCAGGATGTGTTCAGTGTGCTTTTAGGGGGTGCAGCTGGAAATTCCTGTCAGAAGTTCCAGAATCAGAGTGTGATTCCTACATGGAGCAGGCCTAGAGAATATTCTCAGGTTCCAAGGAGTTTTCTCCAATTTCAGCTCAGCACAAGAGAACCTGAGATTTTCCCTGGGGCTCCCTCTGAGATTGTTATCAACGATGTTCCTGCATGGAAGCACCGAGGAGATGCTGTAGATGTTCCTCCAGCCACGGGCAGGGTGTGTTTTCAGGGAAAAAAAAAATCCAGAAAAAGAACCAAACTGAAAAATCAGAATAATGTTTGTGAAGGGCCTGCCTTTCACAAGCTCAGGGAAGAAAAAGTCAGCTGCATTCTAAACTGAAAAATTACTCCCCATCTTTTGTTAACTGAAGCAATGAGGGTGGAGAGAGATTTGGGTGTCGCTGCCTAAATCCCAAGGTAATTTATGTTCAATGTTCAGAGGAAAATACCTCTGGAAAGGATGTAAATCAAAGCAGAGCTAAGAGGGAAAAGCTGCATATCTTACATAACGAGATTGCTGAATGGGAGTTACAGATGTTTGAGCATAAGTATGAAATTATTGGTACAAGGGAGACATGGCTGAATGAGAAAAGTGATTGGGGATTTTAAACATCAGGAGTTCCTGGGAAGGATGTACAAAATGAAACTGGAGGTGTTATTGGCAAGGGATTAGGGAGGCTTGCAGAGAAATGATGGATATATTTAGGTGATATGGCAAAGAGTTTTGCTTTGAAATTTGGAGCAGTGAAAGTGGAGAGGTGGCTTTGGTATTTTGTCTCCAAGGAATGAAAATCAGGTTATTATTTAAAAAAAAAAGAAGTTAAGAAATCAGGTTAGTGCATCAATTACTGCAAAAGTGCATCAAAATTGATAGTGCATCAATCACTGCATGATAATGTGTGTGTTGATAAAGGAATAAAATTGGAATAGGGATTTTGGAAATGTCAGCACTTGGTACTAAAATACCCAACCCCAAACCTGCAGCAAGGCACTGCCTGCAAATTTCCCAGTGCCAAATTCTCAGCTGATCCTAAATGAGCCAAGTGGTGGTGGTTTGTATGAACTGTGGCTGCACCCCTAGGGAATTTCACATCTGGCACAGCAGGATGGAACACAGGCTGCTATTGATTGCAGGGGAGCTCTGTTTGGTTTGGCTTGTCCAGGGGAAAAAAATATCACTCCCTTTGCTTCCCATTTTTCTCTTGGTTCCCCTGTCTCTGCATCAACTCTTCCATCATTTGATTTTCCTGTTTGCCTTTTAAATGGCTCCTCATGGAGCAGGGCATTGATTTCTCCTGCATCTTCTGAATTTCACCTCTTTTCCTGCCTTTTCAAGCTCTTCTTTTCATCTCTTTTCCTGTGTCACTCTGGTGAAATAACTGCCATCAAATTAACACCCAAGTCAGCTGGTACCTCCCTGTCCCTAAACCTGCTCTTGTCAGACACGAAACATCCCTTTCCTTTTCTTCTTTTCTGTTTTATCTTGTTCTAAACTGATTCCTATCAAATGATTGGCCAATCCACCTGTCCACCAGGTTCCTTTCTAATTTCAGAGAGATTTGCTTCCACTTTAATTTCATGTTGCAGCCACTTCACTGTCTTGCTTTGAGAATTAATCTCTCCAAGCACTTTAACTTCTCCTTTTCATTATTGCTGCTCTCTCTTGCTTATTGTTTCCTCCAAAATGCATCAAATTCCCAAATAAAAACCTGACAGTGGCCTTTTGGGAACTGTAAATGTTGATGGTCTGGGTTTTCCTTTGCTTGGATGTTGATTCATGTGATGGCTCTTATCAAAACTTGTGTGGTTCTTCCCCCTAAAATATCTCTGTAGGTGGTGACAGAGGAGCAGCTTTAAAAATAGGGATCACATCCTTGGAAAGAGGTGAAATTGCTGATATTGGGGACTTATTAGCAAAAACTTCTTCCCTGAAAATGTTGTTAAGGCTTGGAACAGACTGCTCAGGGCAGTGGTGGAGTCACCTGGAGGAATATAAAAAATATTTGGATGTTGTCCTTGGGGACACAGTTTGTGCTGGGACTTCTTGATCCTAAAGGTCTTTTCCAGCCTAAATAACTCCATGACTCCCTAAGTTTTGAGTTTCAGAGTTCTGCTGTTTACTGGCCGAGATAATTGGAGCAATAAATATGAGAAATCTCATAAACTGTGCTCTGAAATACAGAAGATATTTGAGTCTGGTGTGGGACAGGCAGTTTAATCCATGGAATGGGAATGGGAGCAATTAAAAGCTTTCAGAACCTTCTTCTGTGCCGTGGCTCAATCAATATTATTGAAAATCAAAAGGCAGAATTACCCAACACAGAAATATCACTCAAAAAAATATGATACTTTTTGTTCAGCTTACAAAAAAAAAAAAAAAAAAACATTTAAGCCAAAAGAAACAGGATTTTGAGGCTGTTTTGTTTTGGCAGACCAATCCATATTTCTGCATGCAGGTGCTTTCTTTTGACAGGTTTTCGTTAACAGGTGTTCAAGGGAAAAATCGAGTTGTTAATGTGGTAGGTGCACAGGGAGGTGTTCCCTGGATGTGACAAAAATCCTGCAGAAAACAAGTGGAGTAAAATATCAAGATAATATGGGATATGGGTCTGTGGTCCAGCTGGAATGGAACCCCAACCATGAGGTTAATTTGAATTTTTTTTTTTTTTTATTTAACAAAAAATTAGAAATTCAAACCAACATGAAAACAAGGAGCAAGCTCCCTCTCTCTCCCCATTCCATGATTTTCTTTGAGGTGATTTGGAGGACAGACTGTGGATCAATATAGAAGCTTTTTGTCGGCACAGCAATTTTTTGTTGATTGATAAATTGTCTGATACTTTCAAATTTAAAAAATGGACAGTGAAAGGTGTCCCTGACCCTGGCAATGAGTGGCATGAAGTGATCTTTAAGCTCCCTTTAAAGCCAAAATATTTTAGAAGTCTCTGCCTGTTCTATCTCTGCCAACCTAGGCTAAGTCTTAGTACCGAAATTTTTAAAATCAGAAGTAAAATGACCCAAATTCAGATTGCAGAGCCAAACACCCTCTTGCCTGATGTTTGTTATATGTTATTGCCTCAAACCAATGAAAGAATATCACCATTAACTTTATTTAATGGTCGCCACCGACTGCAAACTCATTTAATTATAACCACGAGGTGAGTGCGTGTAGTTAGACTGATTATTTATCAGCCAGAGGTTGATGGCTTTAATAGGGCAGTAATCTCCTAATGAATGCACTTTAATTGTCTATATGGAGAGGCTGTGGAATTGTTATTTAAAGTGCAGAACAACCCCTGAATTGCAAGGGTCCAGACAGAACAGGGCGAAACGCCGCTTCCCAAAGAAGTACCATTCTGGAGTGAATTAAACTTGAACCAGGGTCAACCACCTGCAGTAAAACCCAGTTTTTATGGCCTCTTTGGCTCTTGAAATGTTATTCTTCTTTTTTCCCCCCCCCCGTTTATGGTGTGTGTATGAGTGTTTCTTGATTTACAATGGAATGTTTTATTAAAAACGATGCTGGCGGTGTCTCTGCACCTGCAGAATACTGAAAACTGGAGGGATTATTCACAGGCACACACTTAAAAAGCCAAAAAGTCAGCCCAGCCTCACCTCCTGCTCTCCTTGGGAACAATAACTGTCCCTGGGTTTTGGTAGGCTGCAGTAGAATGTCATGAATTTATACTTTCATTGTGATTTATACTGGTAAATATTTTATTAAGAGTTTGAATTTATGTTTTTCAGTAGTCATGCCCAGTGCTAGAACTCCTTTAGGATATTGGTGTTTTGTTTGTTTATTAAGTTAAATTTGTGTCTCTAAAGCGTTTCAGAGTGGTTTGTGGTTGGAATTGATCAACATCATTTGGAGGGTGGTCAGTGACCACAGGGAGCATCATAAAAAAACCAAAATTTAGCTCTTTGGGGCAGTTCTGTTGGGATATTTAGGCTATGTGATTTCTGTACTCATGCCAGGATTCAGGAATATCCCATTCCCATAGTGTGTGTAAAGAATTAGACTTTCAGAATCATTCCTGACTCTTGTCCTTTTCTTTGCCTCAGTATCTTTAAAACTTAGCCCTTGTCATGTTTTCCGTGGCCCAGTCGAACAAAAATTCCAGTGAAGCTCGTCCATGGAATCTTGGAATAATCTTTATAGGGAAAACAATCGACATCCAAATTAACAGCAGGAATGGGCTGTTAACAAACAGAGCATTAAAAACTAATTAGAGATGCATAAGACTCAAAAGGAAAAAAAAATAATGTTAGAACACAAAAAATGCTGCAGGTTTTGAAGTGGGGAAGGGCCCTCTAATGGTTTCTTGGCTTCCTTGTGCTCCAAACTTTCTTCCAGTCCTCTGTTCCCATTTAATACTGGCACATGGTCATAGCAATAGATTTCATTTCTTCCCGCATGAAAGCATCCAGATTCAAAAATAAAAATATGAAAAGCACGGAGTGAGTAGGTGGAAGTCCTTTGTTGTGGAGCCAAACAGAAAGATGGACATTCTGTAATTTTCTGACACAGTGGGAGCTCTGCACGGGGTGGGGAAAAAAGAGCTCTTGAAGCCACATTTCCCTTTATCAGTTCCTGTGCCTTGAGTGCACTTTCTAGTTAAAACTTTTAAATTACTTTAATTACAGCAACTAAAAAGGGCTGCTGCAGAAATTATTCCCACGCAAGTGAAGAGGTCATTAAAAGTTGTGGCACTGCAGCTAATTTGTGAACAATGCAGTGTGTGAGGGGCTCCAGCAGCAATAATTACATTCCAAGATCCATTTGCATTTCCCAGCCCATCGGTGCAGCCCCTGGCAAAGCCCTCCCTCAAATCCCCCTGCAGCACAAATACCAAATCTGTCATTATCAGAGATTAATAATTGGGAGCCTCGCATCAACCCACTGATGTGATCCTGAAATAAATCCCTGACAGGTCAAGCTTTGCTTGGATTCACCTGGAGTTGTGAATCCAATTCACTGAGCCCTGCTGCAGTGGAATTTCCCAAGGAAATGCTGTCTTCTCTCCTGTAGGAAGTGCCAGTAAGGCTGAGCTTTGGCCAGGCTTTGAATCACAGAAGGTTTGGGTTGGACAGGACCTTAAAGTTCATCCCACTCCCAGCCCCTGTCACAGGCAGGGACACCTTCCACTATCCCAGGGTGCTCCAAGCCCTGTCCAGCCTGGCCTGGATGCTCCTTTATCCTTTGGTTCAGATTGGTACAGAAAGTTGTGAATAAAAACCCCTGACCCAGAGAAGAAATTTTTTTTATAAACATTGCAGAAGAACATTGCATAACATTCCTTATGTTGTCTTCTTTTAGTGACAAAATAACAAAATTCAGTCTCCTTACCACAGGTCTGAAGGCTTAGTTTTAGTTTTCTTTAAGAAACAAAGATATTTTGCATATATAACTACCTAAACCATAAACATTTGTTTTTTTTTTTTCCTCCAGGAATTTTGGCCTGTATATATTTCCTCGTGTTATGACATAAAACTGCTTTTCCTAAACATTAGAAGCCCTTTTCATCCTCCTATTTTTATAGCCATATGTTCCCAAGCAGTAAATTCCAGCTTGGTTGAACACTTAATGTGGTGTTGGCAGCAGGACCTGGGTTTTTTTAAGCCCCTGTGATACTTAAAACCAGCAAAGCCCTTAAGTGTGACAGAAGAAATCAAGCCTGAAAAGCTGATTTTTGCTCCATCTTGCACATGATGCCTTCCACCTTGAAAACAAGCTGTGAAATATTAAATTTAAACACAGAAGATTTCTTTCCAGTCATCCTTTGCTCAGCAGTAGTGGAGTTAAGCACAGATGTTGCCACCATGGGAGGAGGTGGCTGATTCAAAAATGACCCAAAATTTTGGGGACCTGTGAGTTGGTGTCCTATGAGAGGAGCTTTTCTTGCTTCCTCTGAGGCAGGTTTAATCCCACCCATGATTAATTCCAGCAGGAAATATCCCATTGCAGGCACCTGGGCATCCAGCGTGTCCCAGACAAGGCAGGAGCTGCCTGGTGGTGAGGCATAACTGGGAGAAGGAGAGTTTTTGGGAATTATTTCATGGTTCCAAAATCAAGAAACGTCTTTGTTGTGTGAAATTAACAACATGTTAATATTTAGTTAAATTATCTTAAGTCATTCCTGCCTGGGCAGTGTCTCCAGTGTGTTCCTTGGATTGTGGGGTCCATGCCATCTCCATCCCAAGGAGCCAGAGGTGTGGTAGGATTTGGCATCCCAAGGAACCAGGAGATTTCTTTAAAAATAACCCCACTTTTGTCCCACTCTGTTGGAATTCAGTTTTGTTTTCCTACAATCCCAGTCTGGCCAAGGACTTGGCGAGATTTTGAAGCTACCTGAGATTTTCAGTTTTAAATTTTTATTTATTTCCTCACCACTTTAGGCAAACAGATTTTCTTGCCAGACCTCACGTGTTTCTTTCTCTTATTTTTTAATATAAAGTAGTAATCATATTTTATTATTTCTTTATACAGAGTAATAAAACACAGCCCTGGAATGGATGAGGAGGAATACAAAAACAATTGCAAAGAAAAAGCACAATATAAATGTAAATCAGGCACGTTTTTTACTTTCCAGAGCTGTGTTGGGCTTTTCATCAGCTGGTCCATTGTGGTAATCCTTTCCAAATTGTTTAATTTTCTTTTCTAAATCCGTGGATTTGTTGCTCTGTGTCCTTATCCTCCACAAAGTTTCTTTAATGGAGATCCCACTAATGCCAACCAATACCCTGGAGATTTCTGGATGTCATGGTGGAGCAAACATTTATCTGGAGTGGGGAGAAGATGGTTTAAAGAGAAAAGAAAAGCTGAACTATTTCATCCTACTCTCCACAATAAACAATCAGTCAAAAAACCCCTAAATATGTAATGGGGGGATCAGAAAAAAGTTGAAAAACAATGCAGTTCTCTGTCATTTATTTATTATTTGAACAAGTTCAGTAGAAAATACTTCTGAAAACTTTTACTCATTTAATGTTTTTGTGTTTTATAATGACATTTTCCTGAAATGTCTTTATAAAAAAAGTATAAAGCCCAGCTGCAGAAATCAGGAAAAGTGAAAAGAGTTTCGTTTTCCATTAGAAGTGTCTGTGGTCAGACCCTTCAGTGAAATCCTCTTCTGAAGAAGGCGGAAAAAAATCAACTTCTATAAAATGCTTTCAGGAGAATGAGGAGGAATGAAAGGAGCGACAAAGTCCATTTCATGTTTCGTACCCAACTTTTTAATGCATTTTTCATTCTCAAGTCCCTTTCAGGTGAATATTTCTGCTTTCTTAAGTCAATCCTGACCCTTCCTTTGTGTCCATAGAAGACTTTAATTAAAGCTGACCAGGGAGAAGACCATTATTGATGAGAGAAGCAGCCAGTGAGGGTTATCTGGAACCAAACCTTTTGTTCCCTGAACAAAACTGATGGAAATAGGAAGGGCAGCACCCCTTTGGATGAGGGCTGACCCATGACTTGTCTTATAAGAATTATTACATTTAATATAAGCACTATAGATGCTAAAACATGACAAAGGCTTGGAAGATTTTTTTTTTCCTGGTCTATTTCTGCAGTCACTGCTCTTTAAATTCTGCCATTATAACAGAATCAGCCCCAAGTAAGTCATTAAGACAGAGGAATGTTTGCATTTAAAGATCTTTTTTGTTATGTAATGTGGTTCACCCCTTCAGCCTTGGACAGGGGCATTTGTGTTCCCTCAATTCTGTTTTCTTGCTGTGTTTGAAATAAAAAGTGATTTTTTTAAAAAAAAGTCAAATTTAAAAAGTATGGTTGGGAAAATTTGAGGAAGTTTCATACCACTCAGGAGTGGTATGAAATGCATGTTCTGGCTGACGTTTGGCATGATTCCAAAGATAAAATTGTGAGCTTAAAAATGATGTGGAAATGGAGATGAAACTTGGAGAGGTCGCAAACGCTGGAGTTTGAGACATCAGCAATTTCTGGAGACAGGGAAATGGAGTTACAGGTGGGACGTGCTGAGATGGAATAAGGAGATTAGTGAGGATTTGGGCATGGAAATGAAATATAATTGAAAGCTCTCAGATCTGAGGGAAGTGTGAGTTGTGCTCCCTCTGGGGAGAAGGGTTGGGGCTGGGGTGAGCATGGCCATGCTCATGGTGCCAGCAGAGGGAGGATTTGGGGAAGCCTGGATTGCAGGGATCCACCTGCAAGAAGTCTTTTTTTTCCCAATGAAAATCTCATTTTGGAGATGAATGCAGAAATACATAACTAGAAAATGGAGCCTAATCATTGGTAAGAAAACCCCTTGGAGGAGTTTTGTCTTAATTCAATATTCACACCTCCAAGAGGGTCGAAAGCAATTTTTTCAGGACAATGTTGTCTTTATAGTCATGGAAAAAATATAGGAGATAACAGGCAGCGTTATCAGAAAGGTCAGGAACAAATTAAATAAAAGATTGGAGCTGTCAGGATTTTAGATTATTGTGTGGAAGAGACAAGGGATGTACAATATATTGACTGGGGACATTATTTAACACTGGTGGTTGTGATTTCCATGCTAATGGTGATATTTGTGCTTAGAAGGAGTGGTTTTTTTCTCAACAAATCCACTTTTAAACATCTTTCTTACCTCTATTTTAGCATTTATGACATCCCCGTTCCCTCTTTCCTTGGAAAAATTTGTTTCAGTCACTGTTAAGTGTCTAAATATAATAGAATACTTTACAAGGCCCTTTCCAACCCCTCAGATTCTGTGAAAACACAGGAGAGAAATGGATGAGTGGCCATGGCTAAACTGTTTAATAGAGAAGATAAAAGTGTTCTTAATTCCAGTTTTAAAAATTAAAAAAAAGGACAGGAAGCAATCAAAGACAGAACTTCTGGTGTTTGATTTTTCATTTTACAAAATAAAAATCCCCACCCACACCCACCAAGACAGTCAATAACAGCCTAGTTACCATAAGGCACCAAACCTCTTCCAACCAAACCACAGAAATTCCCAACATCTGAGCATTCCTGGGAAGTCCTTTAGACTTGATCACTGCAACATCTCAGGAGAAAAATGGGTTTGCCCCAGGGCAGAAAAAATGAAGGATGCTTGAGAGAAATCTCCTGGAAGAATGATGTTTTTCCTTTTGCTCTGTGATTGTTTTAGAACTTAACATAAAATTTTTTCCACTAAGGGGATGTCTTAACTGCAGCAGTCAGTGACTGAATCATTGAATTATTTCTTAAGGTGCTTGGAGCTTCCTCACCTGGAAACTGTCAGTCAAAAGCCATTAAAACATGTGCACTCCATCTTCTCAATCCCAGTTTGATAATTTAAAATAAAACTAAACCTCACTGTCCTATTTTCAGCATATCATTTACTTTTCCATTTATCTTCCTCACTTGCTTTTTTAAATTTTTATTTTTTTTTTTTGACAGTTGGGCTGCAATAAAATATCAGGAATTTGATTTTATTTGATGGAGACCTGCTGAAGAGATGGTGCTTCCTAATAGTCAGTAGACATAAATCAAGACTCATGGGTGAGGGACCAAAACTTGGTTTTAGCTCAGTTTCTACGTTTTTTTAATTAATAGGGTGATAAAAAAGATAATGAATTTGGGAAGGAATTGTTCCCTGTGAGCTTGGAGAGACCCAGGAATAGAATTCCCAGAGAAGCTGTGGCTGCCCCTGGATCCCTGGCAGTGTCCAAGGGACAGGCTGGACAGGGCTTGGAGCAGCCTGGGACAGTGGAAGGTGTCCCTGCCCATGGCAGGGGGTGGAATGGGATGAGCTTTAAGGTCCCTTCCAACCCAAACCATTCCAGGATTCCGTGAATTAAGGATCACATGCATTAGGTGGCAAAACCAGTAGTGCTCTCTTTGGGAGGATTGGCAAGATTTGCTCTGGGACAGAACCTGCTGTGGAAATCTGGATCTCCATTGGGGATGTACATTGGGATCTCAACTGGGATGCCCATTGAGATGTCCATTGGGATGCCCATTGGGATATCTATTGGGATATCTCTTTTCTCCACGTGCAATCGAAGGCATTTTTTGTAAGAAATGGCTGAATATCTGGATACACATGATTACACATGAAGGAAAACAAAATGACAGCCTCACAAATTATCAGGAATCTCTGCAAGAGGAGTTTGGCTTCTTTGAGATGCCAGGTAACTCCCTGAGTGCAATTCTTGCACTAACTTTTGGTAGATACCCACTGTGGCCATGTCCCTTGTGTTTTCTTGGAGCTCTCGTCTGTCTCTGGTTCTGTCTGCACTTTGAAGGGGCAAAGAGCACATGAAGGATTATTCCAAAAGAGCATTTCCACTCTTTAATGTGCTACAAGAAGCAGCTTTAATAACAGTGTGGATAGCAGAGGCTGCGCTGGAGCCTTTATAAACACGGGGAGATGGAACAGAGTATTTTGTATACAGAACTGAAATATCATTGCCACCCAAAGTACAGCACTCACACTCTCTAATCCATTTTAAATTGAACAGGAATTCTTCAGGGAAAACACCATCTCTTTTCATCAGTGTGTTGTCCCTTTTACAACAGTCATTGATCCTATAAAAGCCCCCACTTTTCTGGCTCAGCCCGTTCCCAGACACGGGGCTGGATTTGCTGTGCATGGGTATTTGCTGGCAATGGGTTTTAGGTTCTGTTATGGGGTTGATACATTCAATAAAAATTGCACCTTGGGGTTTATGATGTGGCATGGGAAGGGCTTCAGCCTTGTGAACCAAACACATCTAAAATGTTATTCTTTAGGCTTAACTTTATTTTCAAAAGTAGATATTAATAGAACATCCATGCATTTGTTAATCAGGTAGTGCATCCTTGGATGGATTGCCTCATGCTGTGAGCACTTTGCCTTTCCCTGGTTGCACAGAATTTGTGACAGGGCTCAGAGAAGTCACCACTTCTGTAATGGAGTTTTAGATTCTCTGTGAGATTTGTGAGGTTGGGATTTACATGATGCACAAGAAAAGCTACATCCAGCTGGGAGAGATGGAAAGGAACGTGCAGGCACAGCGTGGCAAGTCCTGGGTAATTCTCACTGCTTTTTACTTCATTTTTAGATTAAAAAGTTGCTGTTAGCACAAAGTCTCCTCTGCTTAGAGCTTGTTTTATTTCCACCAGATTTGCTCCCAGCATGGAAGCTCTCTGTGGAGCCAACCTCATCTTCTGGCAGGGCTGTGGAATTGTTCAAGTTTCCAATGCTCAGATTTCAAACCCAAATGGATGCTCAGGAGCCAGAGCAGTGACTCTGAGCAGTCAAGGCAGACACAGCTCTGGGGGTGAAGGGCTTTGCACTGAACCACTGCAGCGTCTGTCACGTTAGCAAAGACAAAAGCTGCTCTTCTCCATCAATTCTGACCAGGCTTTGGATGTTGTAGGATTGTCTGGCTTTGATTGATGTTGCCTCCAGTCCCCCAAGGGCTTTGGTGAGGAACAAAATGTTTTGGAGAGAGAGAGAAAGCTGGAGCAGCGGCAAGTGCTCCTTCCTTCCAAGAGAAAATAAATCCAGGGCTCATCGAGCCCATCCATCACTTCTGTCCCCTCAGTGTCTGCTGTGGAAAACTTCCGAGTTTTCCTCTGTGAAACTCCCTGGTGAGACAGAAGGAGGTGGGAATGCAGTTTAATTGAGATGGAAGCTCCCCATCCCTCCTGAGGGATTCTGCAGGAGCAGAATCCTTCTTTTCCTCCTTGGCGCCATCGTTCAGGGGGTGTGTTCAAGCTGTGTGCTGGAGAATGAGGTGCTTTCCCTGCTGATAAAACTGCCCCAAATTACCCCAAAATAAAGTGGGTTATTTAAAATTAAATAATGCATTATTTGGCTTTGCTGCCAAAATACGAAGTAGAGGAAATACATGAAAAATTCCCAACAGTGCTGGATTTTCAATTAGGATTTCCTTCTCCTTGGTGGATTTTTTTGTTATACTCAGCAGAAGACACAGAGAGGGAATATGGCATTTTAGGGATAAATGTGATGCTGTCTCAAACTGAGGCCTGTGGAAGTGAAATGAATTTCTCACAGAAATTTAAATTATTTCTGGTCAGATTGGAAGTGGAAAAGGTTTGCATTATGTTTTGTAATTGCCAGATTAGACACTACTTCTGTGTGGGATTAAAATTATTATTTTAGACTCAGAGCCAACCAAAAATGGAGCCAGAGAGGGCAAGAGCAGAGTGTTTGTTAAACTGAGCAAGTTTCCTCTGGGATTTTTTCTTTAAATATCCCCCTGGCAAGCTCTGCCTTCCACATGGAGTGTGTCCCAGCCACCCTGCCCACATCCTTGTCTGTCAGCTCCCCTGCAGGTTTGTCCCCCGTTTTTATCCTAAAATATATTCACCCAGCTCCCTGCATTCCTGTGGATGTGGTATTTTCTTTTATTAAAATGAATGTCTTGGCTCTGTACGTGGATATTCCCTATTCCTGTGAAGAATGGGAGGCTGGAATATTTCATTAGAAAGGTTTTGCAAGAGTGATTGCCCAATGCCAACTTTTCCTTTAAAAATTCTCTATAATTTGGGGTTTTTTTCCCTTAAAAAGGCTTGGGAAGGCAATTAACTTTTTTATCTATTTATTATTGTCTCACCTTGGGATGGGAACTACAGGAGCTTTGATAAATGGGTTCAAAAGTTAGTCCAGCTTTAAAACTGCTTTTATAAATCCCTGCTTTCTGCTGTTCTGAGGTCCTGGCAGAGATTCCCAGAGAAGCAGAGAAGCTCCTGGATCCCTGGCAGTGCCCAAGGCCAGGTTGGATGGGGCTTGGGGCAACCAGGGACAGTGGAAGGTGTCCCTACCCATGGCAGGGGTGGCACTGGATAATTTTTAAGGTCCCTTCCAACCCAAATCATTCCATGATTCTCCACTGCTTTGGACTGAGACACAGATATTTATAAAATTTACCATCCAGGAGTTAATTCATTGTTTTATTCACATTTTTGGCTTTCAACAGCTCTGAAATTAATTAGATTTTTTTTTTCTCCCATTTGCTTTATTATTCTGGATCTGTTGTGTGAAATGACAGAGCTGTGGTCAGGTTGGCAGCCAGGCTTTGCCCTGGGAGCAGCCACTTCTCCATGACAACAGAGAGTTCTTGTTTCTTGTAGCTATTTAAAGAAGTATTTCTTGCAACCATCCTAGCCTGATGTTAACAAAGCCCAGTTTTCATGGAATTAGCAGGACACAAAAGAAATCCCCCATTAATTGCAGCCTGACAGACTTGGATCTCTCTCTTTTTTTCTCCCTATTTTTTTTTCTCTCTCTGCACTGTGGAAGGAGCACTGGGAGGCAAACTGGGATGTGGCTCAGCCCCTCCTCACACCAGGGCTGCACGGGCTGCACGCAGAGAGCGATTTTT
Organism: Phylloscopus trochilus trochilus; assembly: GCA_016584745.2. Taxonomy (NCBI): domain Eukaryota; kingdom Metazoa; phylum Chordata; class Aves; order Passeriformes; family Phylloscopidae; genus Phylloscopus; species Phylloscopus trochilus. Next base: position 17,268,501 of record WQNJ02000041.1, on the reverse strand, counting down.
CATCTTGAACCAAACAACAAAATGACATCTCAGCAGCAGCAGCAGCAGTGACCTCCAGCCCGCCCGTCATGGGCTATCAGTCCCTGAGCACCTGTCACATCCCGGGACTACGCTGAAAAAAAATGTCACAGTGTCAACACATTCACCGGGTGCAACTCTTCTGCTCCCCTCTCCTCTGCTTTTATGTCCCCATCAGTCAAGCCCAAGGCGCTGAAATCCCAGCAAAACGCTTTGGAAGCGGAGCAGCGGTGCTCGGGAAGGGAATGCTCGTTCCCTTCGAGTGCTTCCACCCAGCCCTGAAGAAGTAATCACTTTACAGAAGCCAATAAAGGATGGATTAAGCTCCAGCTTTGAAGAACTCGTCTCAAAAGGGCCCCCGAAACCACTGTCTAAAAGCAATATTAGCAGTATTAGGAGCTGAGAAAATTTTCACCAACGGATCTAGGTCAGTGCATTATAGGGAGAAACAATAGAGCTGATGTCAGGAATATTACCCAAAATCTGCCTCTGGTAGTCCGGGGGGATTTAAGTCATCAACTGTGCTTTCATTTGGGGCATGGCTGTGTCAATCTGCATCCTCCTGTTTGGGATTTGGCTCACCAGGGGAGGTCCTGCTCCAGGGTTTTGTTTTAAAGGCCGAGCACTGTGGTGGAGATTTCCCTGTGTGGTTGTTATCAACATGTGTGGACAGCTGAGAATAAAATCCTGTGCGTGTGGCCAGGGGAGGTTCAGACTGGATAGCAGGGAAAATGCCCTCATGGAAAGGAATGTTGAGGACTGTTGGGGAGGATGAAGTAGCTAGACCCTGCAGAGATGATTTATTAGTAAAAGATTCTAAAAGTATGAAACCCACAAGAGGAATAGAATTAAAAGCAAAGTTTGAACTGTAAGTTGCTGGACAGGAAGAAGGTGATTAGACAGCTGAAAAGATTTGGCTGAGTGAATCAGTAACACCCCTGCCAAGACAAAAGGATGAATAAAAGGTTGGACCTTCTCAGGTATCAGGGATAAGGTGGGTTTCACAGGTTTTGGTATGTAGAGTAGTATTGTAATGTTGTAGTTCCCATAGGCTGTATGTAGATTCTGTAGGTTTTGTATCTTAAGGTGATTGGTTGATGCTCATTAGAATATTCACGATAGAAAGGGTTAAAATGGAATGTAACAAGGAGCTCGGCCTCTCTTTGCACCCTCTCTTTGCACGCCTTCTTTTAGACCCTCTTGCCTCTTGCCCTCTTGGACTCTTTGCACTGGATCCCTGGACCCTTCCCCAGTCAGGCTGCCTCCCCACGACCAACAAAGCACGTGTTCCAAAGAGTATCCTGATCTTCAGATCATCTCTCTCGCCGGACACAACCTGCGTGCTTTCTAATAGAGGACTGCCACAGGGCACTGGTGGAGTCATCACCCCTGGAGGGGTCTCAAAGCCATGAGGATGTGGCACTTGGGGACATTTCAGGTTGTCAATGGTCTTAGAGCTCTTTTTCAACTTTAATACCTCTGTGCTTATTGTGTAAATTCCTTTAGAATGGTTCTTTCTGGGGTTGTGCTGTTTAGGGAGGCATCCAGGGACAGCCTCCTGCAGGATTTGTCACCTTTGAAACCAGTGGTGATTCCCCAGCAGATGATGCTGATAAAACCCCTCCCTGGACAGGGAGAAGAATGAGCAGAGAGGACAGGCAGGTTTCTATATCCACTTCTGTATCCTGCTCAAAACACCTGCAAAAACAAGCCCTCTATTTCTTTTAAGTTGTGTTTGGGGGTTTTTTTTTGCTTCTTTTTATGTAAAGGGAAGAGCTCTGGGAGGTGCTGAATGCTGTGAATGCATTATTTGCATTGATATTAAATGTATATGAGAGACCAAAAGCTCGTTGGTGTGTACAACCACATCCATCAACATCAGCCTGAAGATCTGAAGTGAAGACACAAAATTATGGGTTTGATGTCTGGAGGTTTTACCAAGTCACTCCAAACCCTCCTGTGCTTCAGAGGGATATAAATAACATTATTTATGTTAATCTACATTACAGCACTGAGACCTGGCAAGGACCTGGTCACAAAGGGAGGTAACGCAGACAAAGTTTTAATCCTGAGTTTGGTGTTGTATAAAAGTACGATTTTGCACTGTTTTAGCACTCTTTTTGAAAGCACAATTTTAATAATAAGATAATGGAGAAAAACAAAGATGACTGGAGTGTCTGTGACAAAATAATAAAAACATCCTTTTCGTTTGTGAATGCTGATGGATACCAGGAAACCACCTCTCTAGCAGCTGGGTAATTTGATTTTGTGAACTATTACAAAAGATAATTAAGCATCTGAGAGGAGGAAAAAAAGAACAAAATGACAAAAAATAAAAGAAAATTATGCCGGAATAAAATGAGTTGTATAGCTACAGGAAAGCTATTTTTAAAGAAATCAATTATTCCCTGAAACATGAGAAGCTTCATTTCAGAAATTGCAACAAAAGGAACTGCTGGTAACCACCCCAATACATCTCCATTTCTCAAAATAGTACAAGCACTCGCAGAGAGAAGCCAAGTCATTCATTATAGAGTACCCCCAGGAGAGAGATTTTCTCCAAGTGAACTTCACATTCCTCTTTTGTAGAGAAAAGCAACCCTGAAATAAAGACAAGTGCTTAGAAAGAAAAACTCGAGTGGCCTTGAAAGTTTATACATTTATGGGCAGTGTAGGGATTTTGTGGGTCAGGTTGTTCATTTACATATTTCAAAGTTTTAAAATCCTTGGGTTTAGGTAAAAACTCTCTCTGTAGGAGTGATTAGACTGTAATGGATCATTATTTTAAATAATGGATTGGAATAATTAACTTGTTAAAGCGTTCAGGTGTTAAAGGGTGGAGAGGAAGAGTGTGATTTGCCACTAGAGACTGTTGCTTCTGCAAAATGACAGCATTTTATGCAAAAGTCTGGATATAATTCCTGGAAAAGCAGCCAATGCATACAGTAGTATTTCCACAATAAAATAGATTTTCCACAAGAGAAATTACAGTTTTGCAAAATCGGCAAGCCAGTCGCAGAAAAGAGCCCTCCCAAAATTGATCATTATTTTTTTTATCCTGCCATTACGTTTTGATAACAAGACAATAAATTGCTGTGTTCTGCTAATTTGTAATTTGGCTTTGAAAGATTTCGCTTTGGTAAAGGATTAGCAGAGCTGTTGTGCAAGGTAAAGAGACTTTGCTTTCTACTGTTTTCAAAGGGATTTGGTGCTCGCCATCCCTGCAGAGCTTTCCCTGGGAATGGCCAATGTCAGGGAGCTGGAAATCGGCCCTTTGCAGGAGAGATTAACTCTGGACCTTTGCTTGGCAGATCAGCTCAGTGTACAAGAGAGCTTTGATCAGTTTATGCACAATTCAGAGCCTCTAATGAGTTCATTTGGAAGCACTTCTTCAACGAGAAGAAGGAAATAATTGCGATTTCCGCGCCGCTCTTCCCTGTATTTTCCTCGTGTACCATGCTGCCCCTGGCTGACATTCATGTTCCTCCAAAAGCTCAGCTGGTTGGGAACTGAACCACCAAGCTTTTCAGCATCATCCTCCCTCTCTGAGACCTCAGGACACTCCAACATTCCCTGAGAAAGGGATGAAGCCCTTCAGTTGCAGCCATGATCCTGCACACCATGAGTAATGCACCAAACCTGCAGCTTTTGGTTGGGTTTTTTTTTGTTTTTGTTTTTGTTTTTGTTTTTTTTTTTTTTTTTTTTTTTTTTTTTTTTTTTGTTTTTTGTTTGTTTGTTTGTTTGTTTTTTGTTTGTTTTTTTTTGGTTTTTTGGGGGTTTTTGTTTGTTTTGTTTTGGTGTTGTTTTTTTTTTTGTTTTGTTTTGGGTTTTTTGGGGGGGTGGGGTTTTTTTTTGGTTTGGTTGGGTTGGGTTGGGTTGGGTTGGGTTTTTTTTTATTGTTTTTTCTTTTTTCTGTTGATTCTTTATGCAAAACAATTCATGAGGAAAAAAATTACCTTGGTTTTGGTCTTTAGGGTGGTACCCTGGTTTTTGTTCTTCTGTCTTTTGTGGCTTGCCCAGAAGGGATTGGTGGGTGAAGGATGGAAAGGGTGAGAGATCAACCCCTGCCCATGGCACAAAGAAAGAGCCACTGCAGGCAGAGGAAGTTTTTGTGCTGGGCTGTTGGCAGTGGTCTTTGTGCTCAACTTCACCACGAAGTTGGATTATAGATAGAAAGGTCTGGGGTGTGTATCCCATAAAAAAAAAAAAGAGAAAAGTTGAGAAACAGGCACTCAAAAGTATTTGGGTTTGGGTTTTTTTGGTGTGTTTGTTTGTTGGTTTTTTTGGGGGGGTTGTTTGGGGGTTTTTTTTGTTGTTTTTTTTTCTTACCACCTCTCTGAAGAATCCCCTTTTTTTCTGTGAGTAAATCTGGTGGAGTTTGATTTATTTTTTTTTTTAATAAAAAATTCCTCGTGTCATATCCATGGATAAATTCCTACTGGTGTTCTGGGAAAGCACAGGAAATTTACAGTTGTGGTGTAATTATAAAATGCATTCTGTCATGCAGCAGGAAGGGAATGAACCAACAAGTTCAGCTTTAACTAAATATTTCATTTTTTTTACAAATATTTAGGTGAGCAACAGTCTGATAGGCTAAATATTTATAATTAAATACACTGACTTTGCATTTGCAGAGTAAGGAGTGCAACGAGGATGATGTTTGGTAGATGTTGATGCCCTGAGGGTGTTTATTTGGAAAGTTCCTTTCCTGGGGAAATGGGAGAGTGAGGATTTCTCCATTAGCAGAAGGTTCTATTTTTATGTATTCCCTGTCTGTCTTTCCATGAGCACGGTGAGCACAGCCCTGCTTGTTCTTTGCACCACTCACACAACAGTTCTGGGATCTAAAAACATGTAATTAACACTCCCATCATCAAAAGTGACTGTTAGCTAAAGTTTCTTGAGTAATTTGTTGTTAAGGAGGTGGTTTTCTGCCACATTTTTCATAAAGGTATTTTATAAACAAGACCAGATTACCACTGGGCAGTTTTAAGTAGTCCTGCATGTAGGTTTATGCTCATGAAATAATGGGGTTTTTATTTTTAAAGATCATATTTATCCACTTGGGATGCATCTTTAAGTTCAGAATTGACCTTTAACTCAAAAGAAAAAAAAAATTAAAAAAAAAAAAAAAATCCTGAGAGCTCCAGAAATTTGAATCCTCTGCTGCCAGAGGATAATATTTGTGTTTGGGTTTTCCATAATTTACCATGTGTCAGTTGTCGTGTCCCAAGGAGCTGAAAGGAAGGAAGTGACAAGTTGTCGTGACAAGTCTGGAATGAAAAGATGGTGGGATGAGCAAACAAAAATAAATGCAGACATAGCTGCTCTTTTCTGTGCTGCTGCAGAGATGAAAGCTTCAGGCTGATGAATTTGGGTTTGCAAACCCTAACTGTGGCTCTGGATCCTGCTGGGCAGGGAGCCCTGGGGACGGGGAAGGAAGAGATGATCTTGTTCAACAAGCAAAGAAAAAAGGGTGCTGTGGCTATGACTGAAATGCAGAATGCCAGCAGAGCTTCTGCCCTCTCCCTTAGCATTTTCCTCTGAAGCTGGAAGTATTTGAAGAGTCAGCCATCAGTTATTTTAACCATTAGTTAGTTGAAAAATTCACGAAATGAATTAGTTGAAAATATCAGCCTTCCTATGCAGAAATGACTGGGAAAAAAACCCCCATCAAAATATCATCTAAACTTAAACAAATGTAGTAAAAGCAGAATTTTCTTAGAATCACAGGATGGCTTTGGGTTGGAAGAGACATTAAAGATCACTCAGTGCCACCCCTGCCATGGGCAGGGACACCTTCCACTGCCCCAGGCTGCTCCAAGTGCCATCCAGCCTGGCCTTGGGCACTGCCAGGGATCCAGGGGCAGCCACAGCTGCTCTGGGAATCCCATCCCAATCCCTCCCCACCCTCCCAGGGAACAATTCCTTCCCAATACCCCATCCAATATCCAATCTATCTTCTCATTTCTGACAGGAGTTTGACCTACAGCCACCTTACAATGCACCTAATCAACCCTCAGAGTTGTTTATATTTTCCTATATAAAATAGGATTTCAACTTAGAGGTGCAACATTTTATTGGGATTCAAAGCTCCCTGGATCTACCCACAATCCCCAAGGACAGACAGAAAGCAAGAAAGGAAAGGAAAGTCAAGACAAGTGGAAGATATTTCATATAAGAGGATAGAAAAAGCTGCTTAAAGCCACGGCCCAGCCTTTTTGACAGAATGAAATGAATTAAAAACAACAAATCACTTAAAGTCCAGTGTAAGTTAATTGCACTTTGGCTTCAACAGCTGCAAATAACCCCAAAGTCACTCATGGGTCGTGGTAAATAATGTCTCCCTCAGCAGAAATCATGGATTACTGCATATGCCAGGCATTGAAGGGTCTCTTTGGAAATATTTTGCGGCTGTGTGTGTGCCACTTGCCCCTTGTGGATTTCTGTTATCCACACCTCCTCCTAATGCAATTGTACATTACTTAAATGGTTTTTTTCTTATCCAGTTCAATAGATCAGGAAGGGTAAGGTCACCTCGAGCTCTGCCTTACAATTCTTTCCAGTGTGTAATTGAACATTTTGTTTAAAAATTGACATTCGAGGAAGGAGCAACATTCATTTCACTCTCGAAACAGATGCAATGTGAATTTATTTGGTTCTCAAGACTGCTCTTATCAATGCCTAATTCATTTCTCCACAATGTGGGAAGATAAAGAGAAGCTTTTTATTCCAACTCTCCTAATTCACTCCAGCTTCCTTGGCTTGCAGCAAGTCGTGTTTGCACGTTCAGGGATTGATCACAATTTGTTAGAACAAGATATAATTCCCCACTCATCCCTTGCTGCTGATTTATAAATGGGTTTTATGGGCCCATCTGATCTGTGCAGGCTGTTCTTGCATTTCAAGAGCCTTTAATACATTTATTTTGACGGCAACTTTTTGTTTAATAATAATATGTCAGTCTTACATCCTGGCTGGCATAAATAATTCCTTCCAACAGTATGTTGCTCACACATGAAAGTGTTCTTCAAATCATTCTTTAGTAGATGTCTCCAGAAATCCGCTTCACTCCACACTGGGAGCTCTTCTGGTGCATGCTTTGTATTTGAATTGTCTATTAATTGTCTGTTAATTGTCTGTTAATTTGTCTGTTAGGTGAGGAAATCGTTTCTAGTGCTCCTGTTGGGGTTGCTGACCTCTGCCTCTGGGCACATTTGAGTCATGGAGCATTTCTGTAGAATAGAACAGTGATTTTTTTTTTTCACCTGTTATTCAAGCCAGTTAAACAATGGGCTTTGCCCACCTTGGTTTAGGGAGAAGAGAGAATTTGAGGTTATTTGGAAAACCTCCTTGTTTCCTACTCCTGATCCAACATTTTGACTGGACGTGGAACAATAAACCCATGAAATGTAACACACTTGGCATCTGTAGAAGAAACGCTGCAGAAAATTCTGATTTCAGCTCCTCTGGCTTTAAGTGTAATTCAGAGCTATTAATTCCAATATTTAATTACATAATAGTTATAATTTAAAACAGCTTTCATCAATCTCCAGCTTGTACTACAAGGCCTTCTGAAGAGATTGGGGGAAGTTTGCTCTGTTTATGACCACGTGTGTAGAGAAGTTCAGAAGAAGCTACTGGGGGTGAATTTTTTATCAAAATGATGGGCTGGGGTGTAGTTGTTCCTTTGGAGACAAAAAGGAAAATTTTGATTTAAAAATTTGTATGGTATTACGAGACATTACTTCTTAAAACCACAAACATTTCCAATTTTGAGGCAGATTTTTGCTGTCTGGAACTGAGTGAGGCCCTTCTGGAGCTGCCCCAGGGTTTGTCATGACCTCCTCCTCCTTGGGGTAAAGCAGGGTTCAGCTGCTGCTCCTGAATCTCTCCTGGAAAAGATTTCATTTTGCTCCCACTTGTACCCTGATATTCTCCAAGCTGAAGTTTGCAGTGGGTCAGACTCAAGAACTTGGCTCATATTTATAATTCCGAGATTTTCCTGTTTTTAAAGATCCAGACAATGTCTCTGCAGCTCTTTTCCAGCAAATGTTTCCCAGCTGTTCCTCACAGTCATGAAAAGGAGAAAGTTTTTTAAGGACCCCAAGGTTTCAGTGAGTCTCTGAAACTTCAGGAGCTGGGAGGGGACAACTTGAAATCCTTCAGGTTTATTTTTCCTTGGCGAAGCTGATTTAATTTTAGGATCTCTTGCTGCTTATATTCTCCAGGATGGCTTAAAAAATTGAAAACTGGTGAGGGGGGTTGGGGATGAAAAAGCAGCACCTCCTTCCACCCTGCCCAAAATACATCCACAGGAGGTATTTTTGTGCACTGCAGTCCTCAGAGCACACGTTTTGGGAGAAGTTTCCACGTCAGCTCCCCTCTGAGTCACACGGACGTGAATCCAGGATGGAATGATGCTCCCAAACTCAGGAACAGCCTCTCTGCACATAGCAGGACTTTTGTTTTTGTGGAAGACATCTCTGAAGGCTTTCCATCAAAACCAATGTGGCCCTGTGTACAAAAGCTGTTGAAAAGCATTTTTTTTCCTTCAGTGAATTCTTGTCTTTCCTGTTTACAGGGTTTTTTTTATTTATAGTTCATGGAGAATATATATTAAATAAATTAAAACACTCTGGTTACAGAGTATACAGCTTGTGTTTTCTAAATAAACACAGAAAACCTGCAGTAGTGCAGCTGTAGAAGAACTCTTCTCTCTCAAAATGGCCTTTCATTTGATAACAATGAAATAATAATAATAACAATAATAAATCTCTCTCGCTGCCATCAGTCACACTTAAATCACTGTGAATATTTTATTAAAAGGAAAGATTGCAACAAAGTAATTTTAAGGCAGCAGAATTGAAGTCAGTTCTTGTGGGAATGGACTACTGTTCTTTCCTTCAGTCTATGATTAATTTTTAAATAAATGAAACTACACAGGCGTGAGACTTTAGAGGCTTCTGATTTTCTCCTCTCTGCAATGTTCCGATTAAACAGCGAGACAGAAGGATCCCAAAGATCCAGATTTGAGAACTCTTGTAAATATTGCAGTTTGTTTCACACTGGAAACTTCTGATACAATGGGCCCGGGCTGTGATGAATATTTCATCCCACGCTGTTGTCAGGGCTGGGGTGATGCGAGGTCCTGAAACTGGGAGGGCTTAAAGTGTGAGCTGGGGGTGAATCCAAGGTGCTGTAACGCAGCAGATCTATCCCATTATCCTAAGGAGAATCCCAGGATGATTCAGGTTGGAAATGCACTCTAAGATCGAGCCCAGCTGTTCCCCATGTCCACAAGTGCCACATCCACAGGGCTTTTAAATCCCTCCAGGGATGGGGACTCCACCACTGTCCCAGGGTAGGGCAATCCTTTTGGTGAATAGATTTTTCCAAATATCCAAAACCCAAACCTCCCCTTGAGCAACTTGAGGCCATTTCCTCTCATCCTGTGCCTCGTTCCTTGGGCCCACTTAGCTCCATCCTCCTTCCAGGGAGTTTGAGATGCTCACCCACTCCCCGTCTCCTTTCCTCACACCAGGGCACATCCAATCAGCACACCCAGCCCCAAATATCCGCAGCAAACCCCCTCTGCTGTTCATTAACACTCAGAATGCAAAGAAAACCTGCTGCTGTGTCTATTTTTGCCTCCCTGTCCAGCCTCTCTCTGCTGTGGGGTTTAGCAGGAGCTCTTTAACACCAGAACCATTCACTGGGGGGGCTCTGGGTTCATTTTGGGGGGCAGGTGAGGCTTTGATTTAAGCTCAAAGTCAAGCCTTGGTGACTCACACTGGTGTCTGAGTGCCATAAATTTAGAAAATACAGTCCATAATCCTCAGCCCAGCAGCTGTTTACTCCATCTGATGAGAATCTCTGGTGCTTTGGCTGCAATAGAATATATAAAAAATACCTTAAGTGGCTTAGCTAATTGTGCCAAATCCTGTTTGATTAATGCACTTCATCTCCCCGTTGCTCCACTTGCAGCTTTGGACCATTCTCAAAAAAAGAAAAAAAAGTCTCAATAGAAACTAATTTTAGTGTGGATGTGACATCTCCTGACAGTGGGTCCCTCACAGCCTCTTAAAGCTTAATTTACTTTCCTGTCTTAGAATACTTCTAAAATCTAAACCCCCTAAAGCTCTCACAGAGGACTTCTTTCCCTTTTTCTTTTTCCCCCAGAAAACAATTATTGCCCATGACTAATTCAATCGTGTTGGTTTTAAAATCCTGGAGCAAATAGGTAAAGCCAAAGGGGGAAGCAGAGCTGTTTTATTTATCTATTTGCTGCCGTTGCCAACCGTCTGTGATATTTTTCATCCCTAATCACCCCTGCATGAAATCAGGAATAGAACAGGGCTGATCTGCTAAACGAGCCCGAGCAGCGCAGGGCTCCTGGACACCAGATGAAAGTGGTGCTCTGTGATGGAGCTGATCTATTTCAGCAGATTTCTGTGTGGATTGGAGACTGTAAATCTGCTCTGGGGTGGGTTTTGCTCTGTTCAGTATGCCCCGGATCTGGGCTGTGTTACTCCACACACCTTTGTCATAGGTTACAATGTAAAATTGTGCCCAAGGTCTGTATTCTATCCCCATGAGCCGTTGGAGCCAAGGTGGGGCAGTGTTTTCCTGATCTTCTGTTAATGAGCCCAACAATGCCTTTGGAGGGAGTTATCTCTGGTTAATGGGCCATCAAGGACCCACTGCATGACTCATAGGATGGAATCATCCCATGGTGAGATGCTCTGCCCAGGGGGAGGAGCCAAGCATTCCCACCTGGATAGAATCCAGGGTTTGAGACATCACGAGCAGCTTTTATCCACTGGACTCCCAGAGGAGACAAGAGCTACCAGACGGAATCACTGCTTTGACAAGAACATCTCATCTGGTTCTACTGGATTCCTGGAGGAAGACTGGACCCTTCTCACCATCACTGGACCCTTCTCTCTCAGGATCATCTCCACTCCAACAGAACCACACCTGCCGCTCCAGGGGGACTCACTTTTGGACTGCTTCAAACACCGTGACCAACAGGGTGTCAGGTTGTATTGTTCCATTTATTTTATTTTACCCTTTTTTCCCTCTCTTCTCCTATTAAATTGTATTTCTGACTGGGAGTCCCACTGGTTTTGCTTTCAAACCAGCACAACCTCCTATCACAGATGGGCTCGGATCCCTTCAGCCTAATGTGGTTTGTAGCCATTGGGTGATCTGTTAAGCCTGGATTTTTTTATTATTTTTTTTTTACCATAGAATTTGCCTTTTTATGGAATTAATTAGATCAGACAACATCTACTGAATGATGTGGTGGTTTTGTGTGACTGTGATAAGAATGGAGTTGGCTCAATATTAAGGAAATTTAAATATCTGCCCCTCAGGCGGTGGAAACAATACAAACTTCTAAGGGCTCCCTGCATGGATTCCATGCTTTAGACATCTGCTCTGATAGCAGAAAAGCCTGGAGAAGTGATTAATGCTGTGTCAAGGATTTGCAAAGTTTTTTGCCCAGAGTCGAGCACTTGTGACAATGAACCCACAAATTGTTTTGCTAAGCTGGAAAGAGTAGAAAAATTGGGGGGGGGAAGAAAGAATAATTCTCACCACCAACAACCTCAAAACCCCAAACTGTGCTGCTTGAGAAGGGAATTACAAAAAAATGTTAATTTTGTCATGCCATGAGGTCTGAAATGGCATGAACTGTGTGATGGAATCACAGTTCCACCACGCACAGGCTGTAAGTTCAGAGCTCCTGGTGTCTTGATGGTTTCTAGATTTCTTACCTTGATATATACAGAGAGTTTCGAGTAAATCTTGCTTCCCAAGTGACTGAAGAGCAGATGGCAGATGATTCTCCTAACTGGAGATCCCTGGTTTTGATTTGCCACTCATTGAACACTGGCAACAAAGCACTTTGGTGCCCCTGTGAATAACCTGTGTGGTTTGGGAATTCACTGCTTTTGTTGGGGCAAAAACTACTGGTGAAGAGAGTAAAAGCATAGATCAAGTAGTCATTTCTTTTATGGGTTGTTTTGGGTTTTTTTTAGTCATCAGTGCCTTCATTTCTTTGCTGTTTCTGCCTCTGAGGTGTGTTTTGGTGCACAGCTCTGCTCCACCTGGAATATCTTAGCTGGACATACCCAGGTGTGTGTCCCCCTGTCCTGGCTGCCCTCATCCCCACAGCCCTGTCAGACTCACTGATGAGGAATGGCTGTTGAGCCAAAAGCCCCAAATTTTCTCTCTGTTTTCCCCATCAACTGATTGTTAATTACCTCCATGGCAGCTGTACTCATGGAATGACACAGGTTGGGCATTAGTGACGTGGTCGAGGACAATCCTGCCTCCCACAGAGATGGTGCTTTGGCAGCAGGTGCCTCTAGGATGTACAACCTAAAACACACTCATGGATCTCCAGTTTGGTACCACTGTTTCCCATTTCAAACACCTTTCTTCATTCCATTCTCCCCATTCATGATCCCTGTTCCATAAGGAAATGTCTGAAACCAACAGCCTGTGGGTTGAGAACCTACTGCTGTGCTCCCTCATGATATGGGGGTCATAAATCATGGAATATCCTGGTAGAAGGGACCCACAAGGACCATCTGTGTCCAACTCCTGGCCCTGCACAGGACAATCCCAAGAAATTTCCTCCTCAAAGCATCCCTGGAGACATCTCCCAAAGCAGCAAAAACCGAGCCAGCAGAATGGAAAGATTTTGTACAAATGGTTAATAAGCACAAAGAAACGCCACAAAATGTTCATTTTCGGGCTGTTGGTTAAATTCCAGTTGTGCAGAAACACCTGTTGGTCTTTGCTCGAGCTTGGGAAGCACCGTGAAGCATTAGAAATAATTCCAGGGTTGTTACATTTGCGATTTCATTATGGTTCTGGGTTTGTTCTTTGATAAAGCACATTCAAAATCACAGCAGACGCCAGCTTTCAGCATAATTTTTGAAGGATTAAGTCTTATTCTGATCAGGTTTGAAATAAAACAGGTAAAGAGTTTCTGAGCTCCTGGTAAATCCCTTCATAATTAAAAAGTGGGGAATTTGTTTCAGGCATAATTTGAAGGATTTCTTTAGGGTGATACTGCTGTAGTTCGCTGCCCACCTTTATTATAATTAATAATGTAATTACAATCAAAAGGGATCTGAGTAGGAATACTGATAAGAAACGGGGATTTTGATAACATTGGACATCATGGGAAAACTTGTTGGCAAATGAAAAAATCAAGGACTTTTGTCCCTCACTTTTGACGTTGTTTGACCAGACCTGCAAGGCCCAGAGGTCAAAATAAATTCCCTTATTTTATAGAAAGTAACAGAACCAAGAGGCTTCACAGCCCGTGTCCAACAAGGAAACAAATTTAGAAGTTGTTATTCGAGGAGGCCACAGGAAATTCAATTTCAGTGGTTCCTGTGAATAGATATCTTCCAAGTGAGGTTTGTTTTGATGATACCTTTGCCCTGACTTTCTGTTTTGTTTTGCAGAAATATTTGCTCAGGGGTTTTTTTTTGTTTTGTTTTGTTTTTTGGGGGTGTTTTTGTGGTTTTTTTTCCTTTGTTTGGGGATTTTTTCATGGAAGGTTTCTGTTCAATCATTACTACAAGCCCTTGACTCCCAAGGACACAAATTGCCAGGTCCAAGTGTGTCTGTGGAAATCATGATTGATGGACAAGGGAATAAGCTCCAGCCTCCACCCTGGCTTAGAGATAAAGCTGAAGTCTTGAGAAAATGTGAATTGTTTGCTTGTGGAGTCAGGACAGGTCCAAGATGTCAGGAGGAATATTTGGTTTGTTTTCCCTGATTTTCATGACTCTTTTCCATGCCTGTGTTTGAATGTAGCAAGTGGATTTTGGGGAATTAAAATCAAGTCCAGCTCGAGTAGTGATTCAGCAGGAGGAAGAATTTAATGAGGAATCACGATAAATATAAAATAATATTAAATAAAAAATAATACAAAATAACATAGAATACTATAGACTAATATAAAGTCATATAAAATCATATAAAATCATATAAAATCATATAAAATATAAAATTTTAATATATAAAATATGCAGGCATGACCAGGGAAGTCAGCAGTGATGGAAAGCTGCTCCTGTAGATAAAAGAATTGGGTCAGGGGAGAGAGAGCTGGCAAAGACAAACTCTTGAGCACCTTTATCAAGAAAAAAAAAGGAGCTGGATTGGCTGTCAGAAAGGCAGAGAATGAGATTAGAAAATCAAATGGCAAGGCCTCTCCTGCTCCTCTTTGTCAGGGTTCAGCTGGGCATCCTTCTGAATTTATATTGGCATTATCTTTGGACATGTGGAGTAACTGTAAAGTACAGCTGATGGTGAATTGTTGGGAAATTTCCATTAAAATGGGGATCCAAATTCCCAAATACAATTACTTCAGAATAATTTGGGATATGAACCAGATCCTAAACGGTCAAACCCACAAACTTACCATCTCTTCTGTCCCAGGAAATGCCACCATAGCTTATTCTAAAGTTTGCAAAAGTCCTGATATACTAAATCTCTACAATAAAATAATTAAGTCCTCAGACTCAATTAGAATACAAAAATGAACTTCTGGGAAAGGTCTACAAATTTGGCTGGGCCACTTTTTTTTTTGTTGTCTTCCCAATACGGAAAATAAATTCCATTTTATATTTGCAAAAGGTTGTTTTAGGATCACCAACAACTCAAAAAACGGGCACTTTTTTTTTTTTTCCACTATCTAGGCTGCACTACATTTACTCCATTCTCCTCCTGCAGGTGAAGGACTGTGACAAATCTGAAACTAAAAATAGTGGCACAATGACTGAAATAATACAAAACTGACACCAGGAGCCTGCCATGGATCTCTCTGGCCAGTGCCTCAACTCTGTAATTGTGGGGGAAGAGCTTTCAAAGGACTCCAACTGCTTTGAAACTCCATGGGCATGGAAAGCTCTGGCTGTAGGGAAAGGAAATTTTTCTGCCTCACCTGAATTATTGCTCCAAAAATTTGAGATTTTATTTAGTTTAAATTCCACCCTGATTTTATTTTTTTTGTCTGCATGTATATTTTAAAATAATGTATTTTGACTCGAGCTGAAAAACACATGCAGGTTAAAAACCTCATAAAACATATCAAAAGGCTTTTTTTTTTTTCCTTCTTGTGACCACTATCATCCACCTGCTAATATTAAATACAGATTCTTGTTCAGGATTTCTCCCACCCAGAAATTGCTGGAGGCTTGGAGTTTATTCTATAGCATTATTTTCCTTCTCATGGCATCCATTTCTAGGAGATTTTCCTAATGTTTAGGGATTAACTCTGGTTCTGGATAATTTTAGGACAATTAAATGTACGAAAATATAGAATTATGGAATTATTCAGGTTGGGAAAGAGCTTTGAGATCATCAAATCCAACCATCAACCAGCAGCTCAACAAATTAACAACAAATTAATTTTGTTAATCCCCACAGAGAGGGGCTGGAGCCCCATCCACTCAATATGGAATCTCACTAGAAGTGAAACAAAAATTGCATTCCCTCTTTTTTTTCTGCAAGGAAAATATTTCTGCACAGTGTGAAGAGCATTTCTTTGGCAAAATTGCATCAATTCTCCTCTCATTTCCAAGGGAAGGAGCAGGCAAGCGGGCAAAACATTATGGGACCTTCAGAAATCAGATTTTTCTTTTTTCCTTCTTTCATTCAGCCTCGTTAGTGTTAAAGCCTCCAGTGCCCCTCTCCAATTGCCAGGTTGATTGAAAAACTCACATTTTGATAAAAACGCTGCCTGTTGTTTCATCTGGCTCTCAGTTTCTAATTCCTGGGGAAAAAAAAAAAAAAGAAAAAAAACCAGTTGGTTTTCTTGTTGCTTCATTTGGGATGGCTCCAATTAACCCTGGAAGGAAGAGCTGGATGAAAGACAGGCAATATGGACAAATACAAGCTGGGTTTGCTATAAAAACACACTGAAAAGACACCTTGCAATCTCTCTGCTGCACCCAGATGGCAGCAGGATGCTCTTTATAACACAGGACAGTGCTTTGGAGAGGATGCTCAACATCCCCACTCACCTTTATTCTGATTATTTAAACCACTTGGAATAAAAACAAACACCACCCCCAACCTAATAATTGTTAATAATGAAGGCAGCTTCATGACCTGAGAAAAGCTGGGTTAAATGCAGCTCTAAATTCTCCCACCACAAAAAAAATCTATACAGGAGTGGAATAAACAGCTTTGGATGTTGAATTTCTTACTTTCTTTCTGTATTTTTTTTTTAAAGGTGGAGGAAGGATCTGAATGTTTAGGGCTGTAATACATCCTGGTGGGATTTAAGTCCAATTATCTGCTTTTTCCTGGATTTCTTCTATCTCCTCAAGTAATTTAGCTCATATCCACACTTAGCCCAGGTCTATTTGGTTATGGAGACCTTGATTTAATGAGTGCTGAGATGCCCAGGCAAGGACAAAGCTATTGCTGAGGCTTAACAGTGCTGAGCATGAGCTAAATACTGCTCTGGTCAATAAGATCCTGGCTTTTGGGAGATGTTTGAGGAGCTGCTCATGGAAATCTGAAGTTCTGGGTGTTACCTTTGGAATTCAATAGCTGGGCAACAAAAGCTGTGCAGAGTTGAGGGGGGAAAGCAAATATATTAAAAAAAAAATAAATAAAAAAGGTAAGCCAGTGATGGCAGAAATGAAAAAGAGGCTTTATTCTTTATTTCATCTCTTGTCAAGGTTTTGTGGGTTTTTTGTGTTGTTTTGTTTGGTGGGGGTTTTTTGGGATTTTTTTGGTTTTGGTGTTTTTTTTGTTTTGTTTTGTTTTGTTTTGTTTTTTTTTTTCTTTTTTTTTGTTTGGTTTGGTTTGGTTTGGTTTGATTTGGGTTGTTTTTTTTTCTTTTTTTAACTGATGAACAGCAGTTAAATGTAGCCTTCTCTGGACCACAGGCAATGACTTTTCCCTCAACAGAACCAAATCCTGTGCCTGGTGCCTGCAGGAAAACCCAGGAGCAGGCAGAGCTCTGTACCAGCACAAAGCCAGCGGTGTAACTGGACTCTGAGAGGAATGAGCCCGAATGTCTAAAATGAAAATATTCCAAGAAACTCTTGCAATTTATAGAATAAAATACAAGTAGAACTTACTTGATTCAGACCTTCAGCTTTGAGTGATTTGTGCTGTGGGACTGAAAAAAGCTCAATGCTTTCAACGCTTTCTCAGTTCCTGGGAATGCACCATTCCTGCCCAAACTGGAGCCAAATTCGCTGCTCTCGGCTCCTCAGGAATGGGAAACTGGGTCAGGTGCTGCTGGTTTGTAAACCACAACCAGAGCTGGGTGTTGGCTGCAGGCTCAACTCTTAATTTGAGGTGCTCATGAATTTTTTGAAGATAAAAAGTTGTCTGTTTTGGGAGCCAGTTTGTGTCGTTTTGTTTTTCTAAAGTTCTGCTAAAGCTTTCTGATGTTTACATTTTGAGATGGAGTTTCACGCACTTTTCATGTCAATAATGATTGTTCAGCATTCCTTCCTGGAGGAGGAGAGAATTGATGGACTGTTGGGTTGACCAGTGTGGTTGGAGAGGACAATTTCCTTCCTCCAATCCATGCTCACTGCTGGAATTCTATCAATGTCCAGGTCTGTATATAAACTGCCCCTTTTTTACCTTGGACATCTCAGTGTGTGAAGGTCGTTCATTTGTGTTGTATTGCAACAAGTCTGAGCCCAACTGCAGGTTGACCAACCTTTTAAAATTCAGCTGGGTTTGTGGGCTTTGATACATTTGCAGAGGATAAAGAAATGGCTGCTGCTCCCTGCTGGGGTTTGGGATTTACAGCGGTCACTTTAGGTAACCACAAATGTATTTTTAAACCTCCAGAGAAAATCATCTGGACATTGTGCTGGTACAGCTGGGACCTTTGAAACTGGAGTATGGGATTTTTGTCTTTCATATGTTCAGCAGCAAACCCACCAAAATTCAGAAATTTTTAAAAAATCTGAAAAGCTGGGAGAGTTGGAGTTGTTCAGCCTGGAGAAGTGAAGCTTTGGAGTGACCTCACTGTGACCTTCCAGTGCCTGAAGGAGCTCCAGGAAATAGGGAGCGAGAGGATTTGCAAGGGATGGAGTGACTGGAAAAGGGGGAATGCCAGAGGGCAGGGTTAGATGGGATTTTGGGAAGAAATTGTTCCCTGGGAGGATGGGGAGGTGCTGGGATGGAATTCCAGAGCAGCTGTGGCTGCCCCTGGATCCTTGGCAGTGTCCAAGGCCAGGGCTTGGAGCTCCTGGGACAGTGGGAGGTGTCCCTGGGGGTGGAACTGGATGAGCTTTAAGGTCCCTCCCAACCCAAACCAGCCCGTGATTCTGTGATTATATTTTGATACAACAATTTCTATTTTGCAATGCGTGTTTTATTTGTTCCCCCTCCTCTTATCTACTTTTTGTCCCACTGCATGATTTTTCTAGGATTTAAAAGTAGGAGTGACAAGGAGATGGACGAGGGGAATGAGGGACTTAGCTTGTCCTGTCGTGTCTGAACTTTTTGAAGACAATTTTGAAATTGTCTTTAGTGCCTGGTGCAGAGAGTGTGGGGGAGCTGGGAGGAGCAAGGACAGGCAGCTCTT
This sequence comes from Phylloscopus trochilus trochilus, assembly GCA_016584745.2. NCBI lineage: Eukaryota > Metazoa > Chordata > Aves > Passeriformes > Phylloscopidae > Phylloscopus > Phylloscopus trochilus. The sequence goes on along the minus strand of WQNJ02000041.1, from coordinate 17,249,888 downwards.
ATTCCTTCACCTGGAAGAAGATCATCTTGGGGGGAAAAAGTCACTCCATCAAGCAGTGAATTATCTCAGCTGCTAAAGGTTTCAGAGTTTCAAGGCCACTCTCACCAAGCTGTGACAGAGGCGCATTTGGGGAGCAGCAGGGAGATGATCCATCACTGGTGACAAATCCAGCTTTTCCTGTTAGGATGTGCAGGAGTGCATGGCAGACATCTGTTCCCAGTGCCACAGCAGCAGCCACCACTTGTTTTCTCAGCTCCTTTGAGGAGTAATCTGCCAGAACCTGAGCAGAATTACCTGGGCTATGGGCACTTCAGTGCACGTAATCTGGGGAAGAATGGAGCCCTGAACAGATGAATTCATTAATTATGGATTTTTGACATTTAGATACATCACAGGAACGCCATAAATCAGGCTCCTTCTGAAGTGCAGTGCACGCAGAACACTCTCAGACCTTGCAGATGTGATTAAACCAACCTGCCCCGCGCTGCTCCAGTGAATTCCAAAATTCCAGCCTGCCCACACTGCTTTTCTCAGCGTTCCACTCCCAGCAGTGTCACACTTCCATGTACCCACCTGAGCTGCCGCTGTGTCACCAAAGTGTTTTACTACGGAATTCTTTTTATAAACCAGCTTTCCTGCTTAAGTCTTCTATTTTCAGATACTTAAATTGAGTGTGTATTCAGAAAGTTCTCTCTATACAATCTATATATAGTTTATTCTATTTTTATATATATATAAATATCTCCTTATATTCCCTAAATAGTTTAGATAGTTGTTCTCTCTTTATAGAAACTATTTTTATAGTTTACATAAAAATTCTGTCTTTGCAGGAACTATTTTTATAGATAGCTCACACAGATATCCTCTGTTTGTATAAACTATTTTAGATAGATAATATAAACTCTAAAAGAGTTCTGTCTATGTGTTATGTTGAAATAGGTGATATTTACACAGACGGTATTTTTACTTATATTTATATTTTTAAAATGGTATTTTTTATTTTTATTTTTATTTTTGTTTTTATTTTATCTTCATTTTTTATTTTATTTTTTATTTTTATTTTATATTTTTGTTTTTGTTTTATATTTTTATTTTTATTTTTGTTTTTGTTTTTATTTCTATTTCTATTTCTATTTCTTAATTATTTTTATTTTTATTTCTATTTTTTAATTATTTTTACTTTTTAATAATTTTTGGTTTTATTTTCATTTTCATTTTTATTTTTTTAATTTTAATTTTAATTTTTATTTTTAAAATTTATTCTTTAATTTTTATTTTATTTTTATTTTTATTTTTATTTTGTATTTTATTTTTAAATTTTTTTTACTTTTATTTTGCTTATATATTTTTTATTTTTATTTCTATTTTTTAAATTATTTTTATTTTTCATTTTAATTTTTTGTTTGCATTTTCATTTTTTATTTTCTTTTTATTTTAAAAATTTTATTTTTAAAATTTATTTTTAATTTTTATTATTTTATTTTTGTTTATATTTTTATTTTTATTTCTAGTTTTTAAAATTTTTTTAATTTTTTAAATTTTTATTTGCATTTTCATTTTTTATTTTTTATTTTCTTTTTATTTAAAAAAAATTAAAATTTATTTTCAATTGATATTTTTTATTTTTATGTTCATTTTGGGGATGCTCTGGCTCCCAGGAATGTTGGGTTTGTCTCCAGGACAGGAGCTGCGGGTCCGACCACTCCTCGGAATTTTGTGTCCATGCCAAAGCCCAGCCAGGTCCTGGAGAGGCTTCCAAGCAGCTCAGGGCTCTGCAGAGTTTTCACCAAAGGTCTGAGGGCAGCGGGGATTTGATTTCCTTTCCCACAGCCATCTGCAAGGCGGGCAGGGAACAGCTGCTCCTGCAGCAGGTGCCAGCTCCCACATTTCCTGGGAGAGAAGCTAACCAGGTTTTAGGAGGTCTGGCTGTCAGATCAAGATTGTCATTGGATGTTTCTGGTTTTGCTCTATTAAGCAGGCACTGTGTTTATTAAAAATCAGGGGTTAAACACCTGGAACAAAGTATCTCCCTCAAAAAAAAAAAAAAAAAAGAAAAAAAGATTGTGTAGAGACTGGAAATGGTCACAGAGGAGAACCTGCACTGTGTGATAAAGGCAGGTTCTGATCGTATTTTAAGAGTTGAGTCATAATTTCATCTGGGGAAGCCAGGGGAGAGATAAAAATAGATAAATATGAGTAAGCCACTGGTCTAGAAGGCAAGGAAGCAGCTCTGGTGCAGAAACCCATTGGGCAAGTCTGGTCTGCCAGGGTAGAACCCAGAGCAGGATTAAACACTGCAGCTGTGTACTCAGGCTGGGTCAGACACTCCTGTTTAGGGCAAGAATTAACAAACTCTGGAGCCCAATTCCCAGTGTTGACCCAGTGCTTTAGACTGGAGCAGCCTCACTGGATGAACTGGGATTGGTCCAGCTTCTGCTGCTCCTCAGAGTGGCTGAAGACCTCAATCCCAATATCCTGTTGATCATTATTCTTTTAAATAAATTTTCTGGTGCTTTTGCTTCTAGTTACCCAAGAATTGGGTATTTCATTTCTTTCCTCTTTTCTTTTGTAAAGACAAACTTTTTACAGCTTTCTCTAATTCATGGAACTATTTCATCTGTCTTCCAGGTTCAAGGGATCACCTGGAGCAGTTTCAGACCATAAACAGGTAACTGAGATCATTGATTTCCACTAATCAACCCTCCAGATTCTAGAGGCCAAAGACAACACTGTGAAATAGAATATTTTATCCCCAACACTTCTCCAGATTCAAATGAACTAAAATATTTCTCTCAGAGAATCTGTGGGCTGATGATTTTACAGTTAATGCAGTGCCCTGTTACAGAAATGTAATTAAATCAAAGGAAGTTCTTGTTCTCATTCCCACATTTTTTCAGCAATAGTGACAATAAAAACATTAATTTGTTATCACCCTAATTCACTGAATTGTCACATCCTTTTATTAGGTCAAATCAAAGATACGGCGCTGAAAAGAACAGATCTATCAAAATGTGACATTTCAGTTCTGTTGATCTTCTGAGAAATATTTATCTGGTAAACATTGATGAACGTTCTGTCTATTTTAATCATCATTCTCAGCTATCTTGGACAAATATTCCAATGACTGCTGTGGCTGAAATGCAGATAAAAACCCCCTGATAATCCCTCTCAGGGTGTTCATAACCCAATTACTCAGGGCTTGGAACCTTCCCATTGAGCTTTTTTTCAGTCCCATGCCAGAAATCACTCAAAGCTGAAGGTCTGGATCAAAGAAGTTCTACTTGTGTTCTGTTGTATAAATTGCAAGAGTTTTTCAGAATATTTTCATTTTAGACATTAGGGCTAATTTCTCTCGGAGTTCACTTATAAAATGATGTTAGAAATAGTTGTAACAACAGAATATTTGATACTGAGAGTTGCCTGGAGGCTTGGAAATGATTCAGTGGAGGGAGGCAGTTTCCCAAAAGAAAAGAAACCTTCCTCTTTTTTTTTCTTTTCTTTTTTTTTTCCCTTTTTTTTCCCCCAACAGAATCTAAAGGTCAGCCCATTTCAGAACTATTTTAGTTATTAGTGGAGATGCTTAAAAGCTTGAAGGGAAAATGTGAATGTGTCATTCCCAGTTTAGAGTTGCCCTCCAGCTCATTTGATTTGAAGATTGTCTCACTTTCATGATATATTGTACAGAAGATCCGAAGATAGAAATGTCACAACCAAAGGAATTCATTATCTCTGTCCTTAAATTCGGGTGGAATTCCGTGCATCTTTGCATCCTGAGCAGGGATTATTCCAACACTGCTTCATCTGCTGATGGTTGAATCAGCAAATACGAGACCAAACAGAGCTTTTGGGAAAACCAGTTTAGAACCAGTCTTTCACAGCTCCTGCTGCAGTGTTGTGATGTTCAAAGTCGATGTTTTACCAGAACTTGTGAGAAATTCAGCAGAGCATTAATTCCACGAGCCTGAAGCTGCTTTTTTCCCCACAGCTGTAACTCCTTTTTCTCTGGAGACTTTGGAAATGATGCCGTTCTGGAGGTTGAATGAAAAGCTCTCCAGGGAATACAGACACTTTATCTGGGAGTCAAAGGAGAGGATGGGGAGGGTTTCCTCTGCAGGAACAAAAGTCTGAGGCAGGTTCTTGAGTTCACTGAGCTGTGCTTAAGAAGAATTAATTTCTTAGGAAATAATACCTGAAAAGCGATGCAAACAAACAACTTATTGGAAAAAAAAAATTCCTTTACCTGTGATGAGAATTAGATCTGCTTCAGTGAACCTGAGCAGGTTCTTTTGTTATTAATGCTTCCTGACTAATTTAGTTGCTAATACCTGCTAATTCCATTTTTATCAGCTGGGAAGAAAAACCAAACCCTCTCATGAAAACGCTGCCTGTAGCCAAACAAACTCTCAGGTGACACATCTAGAATGGGTTACACCAGACTTCAGGCTTGGTGGGGATTAAAAGGAAACAGGGAAATTCTCTGAGAGTCACCAAGGGTCTCGGTGCTTAACAGCACTCAGGGAAACAAAACTTTTGGGTTCTGAAATAGATGAAGGACAGAGGATGGTGTGCCAGGGCCTTGCCATCCTCACAGCCAAGCATTCCTTGCCAAAATCCTATTTATCCCTGCCCCTCACAGCCAAGAATTCCTTCCTGAACCTGCCCCTCACAGCCAAGAATTCCTTCCCAAAATCCCATTTATCCCTGCCCCTCACAGCCAAGAATTCCTTCCCAAAATCCCATTTATCATTGCCCTCATAGCCAAGAATTCCTTCCTGAACCTGCCCCTCACAGCCAAGAATTCCTTCCTGAAATCCCATTTATCCCCACCCCTCACATCCAAGAATGCCTTCCTAATATCCCGTTTATCCCTGCCCCTCACAGCCAAGAATTCCTTCCCAAAATCCCATTTATCCCTGTCCCTCATAGCCAAGAATGCCTTCCCAATATCCCATTTATCCCTGCCCCTCACAGCCAAGAATTCCCTCCTGAACCTGCCCCTCACAACCAAGAATTCCTTCCCAATATCCCATTCATCCCTGCCCCTCACAGCCAAGAACTCCTTCCCGAAATCAGGCCTTTCCTGACTTCCTCACACCCATTCAGATCCACCACAGTTCCATCTCCTAGAAAATAAATGTCCCACCAGCCAAAGCTGGCAGCTCTGTTTATGGCCTGCAATTACTCCAGGCCCCATAAATGTGGATGGGATGAAGTGTTAATATCTGTCTGTGTGAGGAGTGCAAGAGCACATCAGTGCTGAGTGTTATTATATGAAGGTAATTATTGACACAAGTCTTCAGCTGGATCTTAATGCATTTATTAATTATCCTTTTACAATTGCTGTTGCTCTCCTGTTATTATAATTTTATTCTTTGTTCAGCTGGTGGATAATAACCCTGGAAGAGGATGCTTGTAATAATAAACTTTGGACACTGTTTTTGAAATGTGGAATACGTGTTTAAAACATCATTTATTAAGCCTAGCACTCATCAGCATTGATTTTTCCAGGAAATAGAATTTCCCTGCTGTCTTGGGTTATGGAACCCAAAATGTGTGTTCTATTTCATCTGCTGAAAGCAGTTGGAGAATTGTTCTTCTTTACTCTGGGAAGAGGGGGGTGGATGCCTTCTGATAATGGGCCAACTGTCAAGGTAGGGCATTGTTTCTTATCTCTTTCACCACCTGTGCTCCCTCCAGGGGGATATTTTCTGCTAATGGACCATTAACACCTCCCCAAAATAGAACATCCACATTCCATCATCCCAGTGTGAGATGTTCCACCCAGTGGGAGGAGCCAACCATTCCTACCTGGATAAAACTGAGACACAGGAACAGAAAGGATCCAGCTTCACCTGATCCCTGGAGGAAGACTGGACCCTTCTCACCACCACCGGACCCTTCTCACCATCACTGGACGCTTGTTCTACAGGATCATCTCTGCTCCACCAGAACCACATCTGCCACTCCAGGAGGACTCACTTTGGGACTGCTTCCAACCCCCTGACCAACAGGGTGTCAGGTTGTAGCTCTGACTCTGTCAGGGTTCTCCAAAAGTGTTATTTGTTTGATTGTTTGGTTGGGTGGTTTTGCTTTTCTACTGCATTGTATTGCTAGTATTCCTAGTAAAGAACTGTTGTTCCTATTCCCAAATCTTTGCCTGAAAGCCCTTGATTGCAAAATTATAATTTGGCCGGGGGTGAGGGGTTTGCATTCCCCATTCTAAGGGAAACTCCAGCTTTCCCTGTCAGATACCTGTCCTTCCAAACCAAGACACTCTCATCTGATGGCACAGGAATAAAAGAGGACTGAACATTTTTTTTTAGACAGAAATGAAAGTGTACAGAGGTTGTTAACACCTAAGTCATGAAGGTCACAATAAAAGGATTTAGGGTCAGATAAACACTCTACCACAAATTATATTAAGCCTTTTTTTTTTTGCTGGATAACAGAGCCAAGGAAGGAAAAATCACGGAGTAAACTTCCCACAGTCAATAAACCATAAGTAACCTGTCAAATGTAAGTAGAAAGGGGGAAATTAGGCAATGTTGGGATCTACAAACTGGAGCAATGAGGCAGAGGAGTGAGAAAATTAATGCCAACACCTCATAGAAATTACCAGTGGCTTCAGCTGAGCTTCTCACAGGTAAATGTCAGCTGAGCCAGAGGCAGCAAACACCTCTGGAACTTGAATATTAAAATTACTTTGAAGGCAAATACCTCAAATGCAGGGAGAAAGGTGCCAGACTTGGAAATTGAGTAAAGCATTAATGACCTGAGGAGAGGCAAAGCAGGCCCTGGAGTTCTCTGTGCTGCTGTTCCCAGCCCTGGGTTAAATCACTGTCATTTTGGGCCAGATTTCATTTTCATTAACTTCTCTGTCGACACAAACAGATCCTCACCAGGAACCCTTTTGAATTCCCATCTTGTTAAGGAAATCTAGGACCCACAAAAAGCAGATTTCCCTATTTCATCTGCTCATTAGAAAGCTTTTAGTCGGCTTTACAAATGCATTTCTGTCTTTTCATCTGCATCATCCATTTTTTTCCCCAAAAATGTATTTTTCCCCAGAAAATTCATGTCAGGAATATTCCCAAACCCTGGTGAGAGCTGAGCCAAGACATGGTTGAGACAATAAAGGTGTAGCCAGGAAGTTACAGAGTGCTGGAACTGTTTGTTCACCCTCTCCCCAATCTCAGCCCTACTCAAACCCTTCTGCTTAATTCCCTTTTTCTTTTTTCTTTTCCAGGTTTTGTCCATTTGGCTGGAGGGATCCAAAAGGGAAGGGGTCAAACAGCACCTCCTCTGCTCACTCTGGCTTTTGCTTTCTGGTAGGATTGGCTGGGTGTGTGGGAAAGAGAAAATGAGGATTTTTCCACTGCCACAAAAGGCTGGGATTGAGGTTTTTTCCACTTAAAGACTCTTTTAATTAGGGCTTGAGTGAATGCCTTTAAAAAGAATGGAATGCCTTTAAAATTATCCTAAATAATGGATCATTATTATTTATGCCTTTAAAATTATCCGAACCCCATAATAGTTTAGAAATGCCTTTTAAATGATCCTAAACAAATAATAAATACCAGTTTTAATCCCACATCTAGAGCAGGGTGAGTCAGAAGCCCAAGTTAAAGTTGATTCCCACATTACTGTGTCTTTAATTATTGTGGCCCAGCATCATTCCCACAATAATCGATCAAGATTGGAAATAGGACACAAATTAATCTGCTGCTCTGGCTTTTCCCCTTGTATTTCAGAGTTTATATAACACAACTCTCATAATACCTTAAAAAAAAAAAAAAAGAAAAAAAAAAAGAAATAGCAGGCAAGAAATAGATGTCTTGGTCTTTCATCTAAATTTAATGAGAAAAAGAGTTGCACTGAAATTAGAGATGTGCTGAACTATCCATAGGAGATTCCAAGCCATTATTAGCCTGCTCACCCTGCTACTTATCTTCAAATGCACACAGCAGCAGCAGAAAGGATTTAGGTTACATTTTAGTAATCCAAATCTTGTAGGTACCGGGGTTTAGTGAAACTGGAGCGCTCGTTACTATAATTTTGCTATTAAAAAAAAAAAAATCAGTATTTAGTGAAGTGAGAGGTCTGGCTTTAATGCACAAAAGCAAGGAGCTGGGGGCTGTGGCAGCGAGGTTGGAGTGTCAGTCTGGATTGCCAGCCCTAAAGCTGAATTTCCTTGGGTTTGGGGATTTGACAAGCATTTAACAGCGTTGAAATGTAAACTTGCTTCTTGGTGATACTCAAACCTCTGTAAAACGGCCTTTAAAGAAGGGGGGGAAAATCAAAGAAGCAGAATCAGCAAGGCTGGTGTGGCTGTGGTGAGGAATAAATCCTTGTCTTGCACGGCCAGAGTGGGATTTGCACATCTGAGTTCCCTCCTCACCACGGATGAGGAGGAGCTGGGATCTCTCAGGAGGATTTTTGCCTCTCTCTGCCTCAGTTCCTTGGACCAGCAGCTGGAGAGCCCTCTTCCTCTGCTGCTAAAATTGCAATTTAACTGAAATGCAGCCACATGAATAACGTGATAATACGGCCCTGGTGGCTCTGAATCTAATTGATCAAAAGGAATAACTGTGATGGAAAAAATTAATTGGAAAAATCATTATCAGAGGCACAAATCCTACATCTATTTCTCTATTAATCAAAAATCTCTGTTTCTCAGTAATCCAACTTATTCTCACTACAGTCCCTCTATTAATGGTGCTGTGTGGAAGGAGGAGGCATCACTGTGTAGAACACTAATGTGTTATAAAAACAACATTTTGTGGTGCGTGGAAATGCTGAGGATTGGTTTCAAAGCTGCAAAATTCAACAAATTCTGGGCACCAGCACATTTTAAGTGAGTTTGAGTGACTTTGAGTGCAGCTCCTCCTTTATCCATGTCCCCTTGGCAGTGAGCTGGGAGCTCCCCGGCCACTGCTTGACTCAGGTTATCACAGGGGTCTCCCAATTAACAAAAATCAGAATCCAGAGGCCCTGCCAGACACAGAGCTGCATTTCTGATGGCAAATCCCTGACTTGGAGCTCTCCCAGTTGCTGCTCTCCCTGCTCCATCTCTCCTGCTGGGCTGGGCTGTGCAGAGTTCACTCCTTGGTGGAAGGAGTCACTCATTGAATTCGAAATGGGTGACATCCTTTTACTCATCCTCATCTAAATTCAGGTGAAAATGCAATTAAAAGGGCTGTGTTACCTGGAAAATAACCCCTCCACTGCCTCAAAATAGCTGACCCTGCCAGGCAACTGTTTGGAGCATGGGAGAAATGCGAGAAATGATCACTGAGGGTGGGCAGGCAGGAATTGTCACAGAGGAGGGCAAAAAAGCAGCAGAGAGATTTTTTTCTTATGTTTCCACCAGCATCAGCAAGTCCTCAGAGGGGATAGGAATTCGATGGAATTTAAATCCCTGCAAGAGCTCAAGGCCAGGCCTGATGGAGCAACCTGGTTTAGGGCAAAGTAGCAAACCCAGCAGGGACTGATGTGCAGTGGGGGGCTGGAAAACAAAGCCCAAATGTTTCAAATCAGCTCTCTGGGAAGGTTTGGAATGGGCTCAGGCATGGTGGGAATGCTCAGAAACTTTAGAGCTGAAGGCAAGATTCCCACCAAATCCTGGCTAGGTAGAAATTGCTGTGGTCTTTAACACTTGTAGTTCTGGCCAGTTCATTAAAATTAAAGTTTAAAGTCTAATTAAGCAACATTTTCATTCAGTCTGTCCCCTGTTCAGCTGGTTTTAAACCCAAGGTTTTGCTTGGAAGCCGCTGGTGATATCTGAATATTTCTCCTCGTGTCTCTGCCTATATTTATCTGATCTTCTGGTAAATCCTCCAGGGCTGAATCTCCTGAATCCATTATCCAGGCTGCACTCGTGGAATCCAATTCAATAATTCAATACTACTCCAAAAAAAAAAAAAAAAAAATTAAACCTATTTTTAGAAGCTCAGCTCCTCATTCAGCTTTTTCTGTACAACCAACTGCAGCTGGGGATCATTTTTCATATTTCCCTATCAGTGTTTTATCAGCTTTTTCAGTTTGGGATGTTAATTGAGCTGAATTAATTCTTCCCAATACACTGTGAGAAAAATGCTACACCCAGAGTTTTATAAATGGTACTTCTCTAATTATTGACATTTTAATGGATTTATGTTCTAGATAAAATATTTGACCTCTAACCCGAAGAGTGGGGACTGATGTGGCACAAGAAAATAGAATTTCATGATACAGCAGCAAAATGAGACTGATATTTTGTTAGAAGTGTTTGCACATGGAATGTGCTCTGAAAGTTAATTTTATTACTAAATTGGTATACAAAGCTGAATCCCCAAAAGGGAGCTCAGCTGTCAATTCTTCAAGCACAATGCTACAACTAAAAATAAAAAATTCAATGTTCACATGAAAATTTCTTGGCTTGAAGCGTGCAGAGCAGATTGTGCAGCTCCTCTTGCTCCTGCATACTAATTTTACATGTAAACATTTCCCTACTCTGGGTGGGATTGTTCTTCGTTTTCCTCTCACAATCCCTGTAAAACTGGAAAGTAGGAAATCGCCTCCCTTACAAAGGGAGCTTGGAAATAGAATAGATATGAAAGTAGAGATTAAAGCATCTTAGAAGGAAATTGTGTGTCCAGTGCTGCCCTTCAGCATCCCTGTGCCAGTGATTCCTGCTGCCATGGCATTGCTGTGCTCCCTGCAATCCCTGAAAGTCCTGCAGAAAGAAAATTTGGGGTGAATTGGGCCCATGGGGTGAAATGTTAGAAGTCCATCTGTGTTTTGCATCAATTTAAAACCAAAAATTCCTGTGCAGTTAGGGAGACTTGAGAAGGTGATGGCCAGGGGAGAAGGGGGAAGATCAGGCTTTAGCTAAGGCTGGTCTTTTCTACCAACAGCTAACAGGATGAAAATGAATTTGTGCCTGAGATTTGGAGGACAGCAAAACCAGCTTTTTATTAATTCAGTACCTCTAGCACAGCGTCATTGCCGTGGAAGAAAAACCCCACAATCTTCTCTTTGGATAATGAAGTGTCCAAGGCCAGGTTGGACAAGGCTTGGAGCAACCTGGTCTAGTGGGAGATGTCCCTGCCCATGGCAAGGGGTGAAAAATAAGATTCCATTTGGCACTCTGCACCTACAGACTGAGTTTGCTTTAGTCCCTTGTCCCTAATTTAGATTTTCCTGCTGTATTACATTCTGGGAGCACCCCTGGGCCATAAAAGCCTTGTTTTCCTGTCACAGGAGTGCTGTGATTCCCAGCCAGGTGTGGATGCACTCCCTGCATTATTTATCCTTCCAGGAGCATGGGAATCCCTGCAGCCTGTAGCTGCTTCAGGCTGAGGCCTGATTTAGATTGGCACAGAAAGACTTTTTGTTGCTGTTTCCCTCTGCAAATAATCCCATCCTCCTGCAGACATTCCTTTATTAATTCAGCTTTGTTGCCCAAAGTCACCTTCTCCTCTCTGCTGGTTGGGTTCTTCCACTACAAAAAAAATAAACTTTAAAGTGGCATGAGTTTATAATTTGTTGTCTTGATGTGGCTGCATTTGTGCAAAAGCAACGGTGCAGCACCTCTGGTGGAGTGGCTAGGACATTAAATGTGTGTTAAATCCCAGCCCAAGGGAGCTGGGCTGCGTGCTGGATGATCTTGGAGGTTTTTTCCAGCCTTAATGATCCTGGAATTCTCATCCCCCACCTGCCAGCTCCACCTTTCTGCCTTGCCCTTGAGCACCCACCTGGTACGTGCAAAGCTGGTTTGTCAGCTGGGACTTTGGGGCTTGAAAGGTGCAGGAGGACTTTGCTGAGCACACAGACATTTATTTATTTTCTTTTTTTTTTTTTTTTTTTAGATGAACTGAAGAGTCTCTTCCCCAGCTCTGAAAAGAACAATTCAGCTCCACGAATGTTTTGGGTTTTCCATCTGACCCTGAAGTCAGGGAAACCCTTCCTGTGGGAGCTGAAAGCAGGAGCTGAACATCCCAACATCATCCCAGCAGCAGAATGTTCTTCCCTGACGTTCTGAGCTCTTCTCTGACAGCTCCTCAGGCACCACGAGCTGAGCCTTTGAGCATTTTGAAGCCAGAGCTAACAGGAGAAGCAGCACCTTTGCATGGTGTCATTAGGAGATGACATTTCCAAAAGAGAGTCAAAGACTTATTAAAATTTGATGTGAGCTTCAGGAGCCTCTCTAAAGTGAATCATCCCCCCTTGCAGCCAGGCTTTGTGCTGACTCCCAGGCTGGCATCCCCCAATCCTCTGAATTTTAGGAGTTTTATCAATTCATGATTACAGACTGTCAGGAATTCAAGGCCCAGTTCACCACAGAGCACAATTTGGATGGGAACATTAAAAATTCCTGCCTGGAATTGTTCTGGCCCACCAGTGAGAGCAGAGCTGCTGGTTGCTGGTGCAGGGGAAAGCAATTAGAGGAGAGGCTGCTGCTCAGAGCTCCTGCTCTCGGTTGTTGCAGGTTGCAAACATGCTGAGAGCTGTTTATCTGAGCAGAGACTTACTAAAGGGAGTGATATTCATACATTTGGGTCAGTGACAATTTTATCAATTTTATGTAGAGCTGTGAAGTGCTGCTGGTTTGATTTTTTTTTTTTTTTTTTTTTTTTTTTTTTGGCCTCCCTGGAAACATGGGCTGGAGCAAAAACAAATTGCTGCAAAGAGAAGCAGCTGCCAGAGAGGTCAAAGAGTAATTTCTGTGGCCAGATATGATCAAGTGGTGTTGAGAAAGAGGTGGATAAGGAAGGAAATTGTGCAGTGCCTTTGTTTCCAGAAGAAGAGCTGATTAAGATGTCAGCTTGTTCTGCTTCCATCTTCATTTATTAAATTGTCAGCTTCTATCTGTCCCACGGGATCTCCCCGTAGTGAAATCTTCTCTACAGAGGGAGATTTCTGGAGCTGGGTTTGATATTTCAGACTCAGCTTCCCATTGAAACTGTACTGATTTCAGAGCCTTAAAAACGGGGATAAAAAGCAGCACATTTGATCTCAGCCTTTGTCATTCATCACACAGGATTTTTTTGGCCAAAGCTTCGAGATCAATCCTTTGGTTTCACATTTGTAAAATGCCATCTCTCAACTTTCAAGTGACTTTGGCTTCCCTTCAGGCACTTCAGGCTGATTCAGGACCCCGAATGGAAAAAGTTTTGGTTGTCACTGGACCCCTTCCTCCCTCTCCAGGCCGACCTGGACCCACTCTTGGAGGTGTTAGGTCATAGGTTGGACTTGATGATCTCCAAGATCTTTTCCAGCCTAGTTCATTCTGTGATTCATCCTGTGATTCTCCTTGTCCAGTGATTTTCCAAAGGGGAAAATCAGGGAAATTATGCCTGAAGTTTGAGCTTTGAGTGTTTTTCAGGTTCTGTGCTGCCCAGGGGTGCAGCTCTCAGCCTCACATTCAGGGTCACTCAGCTCTGCACAGAGCAGGGACACAAAACAAATCCTGTTCCTGCTGCACACCAAGGACAACTTTCAGCCCAGCAGCACAAACAAGGATGGCTGGAGGGAGGGACAAGAAGGATGGGACCTCACAGCCTGGAGCTGGAATTGGACAATTCAACCCCAAAATGCAAATGGACCAAAACTTACAAAAGTGTGAGACCTGGTGACCGTTTGTCCATTTTGTGACCATTTTGTGTCCATTTTGTGACCATTTTGGGCCCACCTTGGGTGTAGCCCTGGCCAGGCTCTTTTCCTGCCCAAGGTGCACCCTAAAGGCCCTACAATAAATATCTACTTTATTCTCCAGCTCTGTCCAGTCTCTGTTCCAGCTCAGCCTCCCCAAGGCATCAGCCACCCCAGCCCACTTTGCCCTAAATCAGCCTCGCTGTGCTCTCCTGGTGCATCCTGTGATCATTTTCTGTGTGGGAGGGCCAAGCACAGATCAGAAATGTCTGATCAGACAACTCTCCAACACCAAATCCCTGGGCCTTGCTGCACTGCAGGTGTCAACAAACACCCTTGGCCTGAAGAGGAGATCCCTTGGCTTCCTTTTAGCTGACCTGATCATTCCTGCCAGGGTGAGATCACACCAAAAGCACATAAAACCTAATGAAAGCAGCACCTGGATCTGTGAAAAGGTGCAAAAGCTCATTTAGTTGGTTGAAGAGTCTTCAGTTGGCAAACACCTTTATTGCCCTCAACAGGGGCCTCACCCAGGCCCACCCTCTGGAAATGAAAACCCAAATTTGTGTTCCCTGCCCCCTGAGACGTGGTGGAACCTGACTGGTGCCAGAGGCTTCCCAGAGCTGCAGCAGAGCCTGCTCAAAGTCACAGCATCCTTGAGCTTTCACTGCCTCCCTGTTATTATTGCTGCTGTTATTAGACTTTGTAATGCACTCAGCTCCCAAGTGCTCCCTGCTATTGCTGAGATTACACAATCCTTCAAGGAATTTTAAAGACAGCTGTTTTGTGCATGCTCCAAAGGAACAGGGAGGGGGAGAAGCTGCTTTTTTGCACTGATAGGCAGCGTTGCTGTACAGAACTGAAGTGTGGGTGATGGAGAAAAGACCTACAAGGTCTCCAGTGTGCAGCAGGAGAAGGGAGGGGCAGCTCTTCCCAGAAAACCTGTTCAGTGTGGCACAGCTGGGACTTGGAGAGAGGTGGAATGAGTTTTTTCTTCAGCTCAGTGACCAGGGTGGTGAGCCCAGAGCCTCAGGAACATGGCCAGAGAGGTCTCAAAAGGTCAGGTGGGTCTGTGGTGGTGCCATCTCACCACAGAACCACACACAGAACTTCACAGAATGAGAGAACCATTGAGGCTGGAGAAGAGCAAGATGGTCAAATCCAGTCACTCCTTGATAAATACACATCATCGATGGAGGCTGCAAAGGGATGGAACAGAAAGTGCTGGAGGAAAGGAGTTCAGTAAGAATTGGTTTTGGCTGTAGGGTTTGGAGAGGAGGGAATGACAGACTTCTGTATTTGCAAAGCTGCTTTGCATTTGAGAAGTGTGCTGTAACCTGGATTGTGCAACAGGATGGAGTGTAGATAGTACTGTAAGCATTTTTTAATTGATTTTTATTCCTAGGGGACGGGGAGTTTATAGCATCTGAGCGTTCCATGTCTGTCTCAGGCACTACTTCCCTAATTTCTTCCAGGAGTTTTCCTTGAGGTTGAGTCTGGGCTTGGACATTCTGGGATACTTTTCCTGTATCTGCCTTTGGAAGGGATTTAACAGAGCAACACCCCAAATTTCTGTGTATTCATGAAGTCTAAAGGTTCAGAATGATTTTCACAGCTGAGATATTCCAAGAAGAGTTGATGTGAGCATAAAAAAAAAAAAACAAAACAAAACAAACCCAAACAAACCCCATGAGAGAAGCAGTCACCTAATGCAATATTAACATAATTCTGTGAAATATGGCTGGAGGCTGGAGGCTGGAGGCTGGAGGCTGGAGAGCCACTCACTTCATTTCCTCTAATTGGGTGGTTAATTTACACACGGGGCTAATTACCACAGTACAAGGGGGGTGCCACATACTCATTGTGGGCTCAGGTGGGGCTTTCACCACTCCAAGGTGGAGGGTGGACCTCAAAAGATCCTTCAAAGCCCCACTTGGAGTGTGGTGGAGGTGAAATAGCCAAGGACAGGACAACAGTGACCAGCCCTGCCCAAGGAGGAAGATGAGAAATCTGAGCCAAAGGTAGGGAAAAATCTGTCTACATCAAGTTGTGTCTGCTTGGATTTGTGCTGAGGAGATGCTCAGGGAGGGGAAGGGAGCAGCAGATGTTGGATGCAGGGGATGAGGGAAGCAGAAGGAACACAGCTGTTCAGTTATGGCCCTGTCAGGGGGAGGAAGCTCTCAGGGTGCTGCAGTGGGTGACAGCAGGAGATTTCAACACCAGAAGGGACAGTCAGGCTGAGCACAGTGAAACCCTGGGCCAGGAGGGTGGCTGGGGGTGAAACTGCAGTGAAGGGCTGCTGCAATCCTGTTTTCAGGGAATTCTGAGGGGCTGCTGTGAGTGTAACTCCACTGAAGGGATTCTCTTATCCCATTTTCAGGGAATTCTGAGGGGCTGCTGTAACCCCATTTTCAGGGAATTCTGAGAGGCTGCTATTACCCCATTTCCAGGGAATTCTGAGAGGCTGCTATGAGGGTAACTCCAGTGAAGGGCTGCTGTAACCCCATTTCCAGGGAATTCTGAGGGGCTGCTGTGAGTGTAACTCCAGAGGGGCTGGAACACGTTGTTTTGGCCATGCTGGTGGAATAAGTTAAATTGTTTTATTGGGCCTGATGTCTGAAGACAATCGGAGAGAGAAAGGAACCAAACCCATCCCCCTGGCTCGCTGCCGAACAACCTGAATGCTGCCAGAGTGGGGATAATAACACCAATTGGCTCATTGTCTTTTTTTTTTTTTTTTCAAAAGCCATTTCCATTCATCCTGTCCCCTAATTGTTCCCCCAGCCAGCTTCCCATGGCTGTGTTTGGGCTGCTCAGCTGAATTCTGTGCTGCTCCTGCTTTCAGCTGGTGGTTGGAATCTCAGCCTGGAGCACCTGGGAATCAGAGCAGCCCTGGAAAGGCAGGGGGATGGTTTTGTCATCGGGGCTTTGCTAATGAGGGAACAAATTATGAAAGGGGAGGGAGGACACAAAGCCAGGATTGGAGGTGTGAAAAACGAGGTTTCACCTTTTTATATTGATAAGTTTAATAAAAAGAAAATAAAATAGAATAAAAATAGACAATAAGGAGACAAAAGAAGATAGCTTCTCAGCTGAGCGTGCAAAGCAACACACAGCTCATTCTAAATTTCTTGGTATTTAAAAGTCTTGGTGTTACATATTTAAATAAGCTAATGCATGATTCAAATATTCATTTTGGTTTCAAGACCCCCCTTAAGTGTACAGTTTATCTGTTGGACACCACACAGTCTGGGGGACGTAAATCTGTCCTCTGAAGATTCAGACTTTAAAAAGGCTCAATTGTTCCTTATCAGAAATCTTTAGTTCAGGAATTCCAGACGTCCCTTCTGTCTTCTATCTAGTTGAGGAGTTAAAAAAAAAAAACAACAACCCCCCATCCCTACTTTGTTACAATCTGAAAATATACCTCCATTGCATTTTTAAATTCCACAAATAAAAGGAAACACAGCACAACCTTCTTACATTATATGTATAACTTTCATTTCAATATTTGCAAAAAACCAACTCCAAAATGTGCATTTATAACAGAGTGAGGTTTGAGACACAAACTTCAAAAAAATTAAGAATTTTAAAGAAGTTAAGATTTTAGTTAGAGATAAGCTTTGCTGAAATTAAGATAGATAGACAGGCCTAGATAAAGTTCAAAGTTAATAATTAGTGGATAAATGATTGTTTGTCAGCAGTATGTTTGTTTAGCTGTGCTTGTAATGAGAAAGAGAGAATCTGATCAATTGAATTGAAGAACACAAGACAATTAAAAACCTTCTGTACCCAGAAACCCATTGAACAGTCATGAAGGGAGGAAATCAGGAGTTCTAAGGGTTCATTTATCACATTTGCATTGAAAAGGCAGAAAGGTCAGAACGAGGAAGACTCAGTTTACTTCCTCATTTCAGGACCCCTCCTCACTGAACGACCACCGACCCATATCAAGGAAGAAACTAAAATGCCTAAATAGCTTTTTAGCTAATTACCATATGAAGAGGAGAATGGGAGTTACCAGGGGTGTGAATATGCATTTGTGTTTTGGGTATTCAACACTTGTGTAAATAAAGGGACTCTGTGATTTCCTGTAAGGTGTGGTGTGTGTCTGGGAGTTGCAATAAACACACACCTTCTGACTTTAAACTGTTAGAGAGCTTTTGTCCGGCACAGCTGGGTATCGGTACTAGATCAAAATCCATATTTTTTTTAATAAATCAGGTTCAAACAACATGGAGGTGAGGAGCTGGGCGAAACTCCTCTCTTCCCCTCCTAAAAGTTGCCTTGGAGCTGCTGCTGCTGTTTCAGAGGATGCTCAAACCCTCAGCTCAGCATCTTTTGCCTGAATCACAGCGAATAGGAACAGCAAAATGGGTGATGAGGGGGTTGTGATTAGACCCCTCTCACTTTTGAAGGTGGAGTATTAATTTTTACAGCCCTTCCAGCCTGAGATTCGATTTCACTTCTTGTGCTTTGCAAGAATCAATAGTTATTCTTTAGATGTCCAGATAGTTATTCTTTAGATGTTGAGTAGAAAATAATTGTCTGGGAGTTGCTTGAAATTGCTGGATGCATGAAATGATCAGGAATGACCTCTGGAGAGTTGGTCCAGGAAGGTTTGAATCACCCACTTTGAATCACCACCCTCTGTGCGACCTACAGAGATGAACAAGGCTTACCTTACATCTTCAATATTTACAGTGAAGACCAAACCATGGCTAATGTCTCAACCTAACAAGTTTTGACACAGTGAAATTAAAGCTGGCTGTGAAATCAGGGTTAAGTGGTTGCTTAAGCCCCACCAAACCCACTATTAAATGTTATTGGACCCAGAATGGATGTTTTGGTCAAATTTGGCTTCTGGATTGGTAGATACTACTAATACCTTATAGATAAATTAATCTGAATCTTCTGCTTTTCGCAGAATTTTGTGGTGCTTGATCTATTCCTCATTGCTCTGATGCCCATGCTCCCCTCCAGTCTGCAAATAGCCATTTATAAATTTGGGATATGGAATGACTCAGTTCATTATTAAAGGATACTGAACCTCAGAGACTGCAGATAATTACTTTTGCATACTATTAAAAGTGTTCGTAAAAATTGACATTATTTTAAGGCTCAATGAGAGGTGCCCGACTAAAATAGCATTAAAATTTTATTTTTTTCCCCTCTCTGCAAATCCAATGACATTTAAAATATGACATTTGGAAGGCAGAACCTCTAATATCCAGTAACGCCTGCTCGCGCGTGTGGCCGTATTTCTTTGCTGGCTGCAGACAAATGGTTGTCAATGTCACCTTCAGCACCTGCCATCACTTATTAGCAGCTCTGAAATCCTGCTTGGGAAAAGTTCTGGAGCATTTTATAGCCACCAGGAAAGTCAATTAATTAGGCTGGGCCGCCACACGAGCGCTGCAATTATTTTGCCATCCCCTTTGATTTTTCCCGTTGACCAGAAATTTCCAGGCAACTCTTGGAGGCCAATTAAGAAGTTGTGGGATTGCACACAAGTGCAGATCCCATTCCCGTGGACTTTAGGCTCGGGATTTGCCGTGTGCAGCTTTGATTTGTTCATCTGCTGTCTTTCTGCTCTCATTGCTGCCATCTGTGTTGCTCTTCAAGGAAATCCCTGCTTTTGAGAGCTCTTCCTTTCAAATTCGGCGCACAAAGTTGGGGATACAAAGAGTAATTTGGGAGTGGATTCAGAATCAAACCTGGTTGAGTTCTTAGTTTAAAATCACTTCTCCTAAATATCCAGCTGTAAAAAATTAGATGTTACTGTGTTTAGCCTTTTTTACCTCTTTTTTTCACATATCTGCAATCATGGAAGGAGTGGACGTGGCAGTTTCTGATGTGGCTTAGTGGGCAGGGTCCTATTTGGTCAAAGGTTGGACTTGATGATCTCAGAGGTCTTTTCCCACCTTAACAATTCCAAGATTCTCTAATCACACCCCAGACCAAACTCTAAAATTCTGGTTAGCATTTAGTCAGGGTCCCATTCAACAGAAATGCATCCCACGACAGAGATTATTCAAACAGCGTTCATTTTAACCTGTTCCAGGAATGGAACTCCTAAAGAACACCTAAATAATAATGAGTAATTTTTTTTAATACCCACAGCAAAGGCTGTGCAGGTATTGCTGTATGGCAGGAAAGTGTTCCAACCTCTTGGAGCTTTTGTTTTCACCAGTGTGTCCCACAGAGTTAAGTGTAAATGGTTCAGAGAGGGAATTCTTGAGAGACAAGCGAAAGATAAAAATTTCTGGGCTCGGATTTCCACTGAATAGCAGATGCATTTGGGGACTGGATAAGATGGGGCATGGAACTGGTCTCCATCTGTACTGTCTGACCCAAATTAGATCAGAAATCAGTGGGCTGTCAGGAGTGAATCACACTGGATGTACCTAATAATAAACTGAGTCCTGACAGGCAGAGGGGGAGAGGGTTTTGATGCCTTTTTCCAGGGCTACCTAAAACCAGAGGGCAGACAGAGTTAAGGGAATAAAAAGCAGTTCTATTTATGGAAGGGTCTCCAGGTGCATTCAGGGCAGACAAAGCCCCCCAGGGCCTGCACCCAAAATGGGCCCCGGGCCAGGGGTTTCACACTTGGGTCACTTTGGGCCATTTGCACATTGGGGGTTCAGCTCCCAATTACAGCTCCAGCTGATGAAGTCATTCACCCCAAGTTTGCTGCCCCCAACTCCCTTTTGTTCCCATCTCTGGGGGCCTGAGGCAGTGAGGTGTCCTTGATTCCCAGGCTTGGGGAGGAATTGTTGTCTCTGAGCAACGTGGGGAAGCAGCAGCCAACACTCTGTTTGGAATTTAGAGTTACACTAAAAAATTTACAGGACTACAAATGTATGGAATATAAAAAAGCTAAAATCTGAAGACCTCAGTTTCAGATCTGAAAGGACACGGGAGAGGAGAGAGATGGTCACATGGAGACCGTTCTGAGGTGCTGGGCTGAAATCAGCCTAAGGACAGGATTGGCACTCCTGGTGAAGGATTACCCAGATTTTAGACCTCGTGTGGGTGAATGCTGCTTGTTTTTGATTTGGTTTGCAGTTGTGTTCATTCTCCAATCCAGGTTCTAAGGACATTCCAGGCAGTGTCCAAGCTGAGCACTCCCCTGAGCAGGGGCCACAGGCAGCAGTGAGATCCATCCAGGTGCTCTAGGGACAAATCCCTTGGAAGAAACATCACTGCTCCTGTGAGATGACAGCCTTCACTCCATGGATTTACCACACTCCCCCTCCTCTGTGCCTGCTCCATCCCTCTGGATCCAGCGGAACCACACGCTCTGGTTTGCCAAGTGTTCAATTACTATTAAACCACCCCTCTGAAAGCTTGGATTATTTAAAAATTCCCTTCAGGTGGGGTACTATCCATCAAATCCCCTACCATTCCCAACCCCTCCATTCCCTGCCACACAAATCCAATGGGAACAGCCTGCTGCAAAGCTCCCAGGGAGGAATTCCTGCTCACCAGGAGCAAACAGGCTGGATTATTTTAGTGCTGTTGTCAATAGGTGGCAATAATCTCCTTCCCTGCAGCTCCCTAATGAATGTTTACACTTTTCCACCGCCCCGGTTGGAAATTTTCTCTCAGAGTCCCCAGTTATTTATATCTGCAAAGTTCTGCATTTCCCCCATTATAATTTTTCATGTCACCACAGGCCAGTGACGGGGGAGGCATGGCATGACATTACTTTATTAAAGCCGACACTTCACCTTGGATCAAATGAGTTTTCATCTGCTGCATTTGCAGCCAAAAGTCATTAGCATTCCACTTCTGTCCTGCCACCTACTAACGTGCTCCCAAACTATTTGCAGGAAATCAGATTTATAAAGTGGTCGGAGAGCTCCAAGGAAGGGGATGTGGCACTCCAGGTTCGTTGAGGTATTCAGAGCATGGAGGAGTGGCAGCAGCCCCGCCAGGGACACCCAGGATTTGCTTTCCTGTCACTGCTCCCCTCTCTGCTCCTGATTTATCCAGGATGAATCCTAAGCCTTTAGAACATGTGTTTTTTCTCCTGCTTTATCAGAAAGGGGGGATGACATTTAGGCTCCTTTCAAGTTTGTCACCGTGGAGGTTCATGGAGTAAAAACACATCTCTTGATTTGCTGAACGTGTTGAAACCCCTTCACACCAAATACGAGTCTGGGAGTCATTCAGGCAAATCTCAGAATGAACCAGGGTGGCCACTGCCAAGTGTTTTTTGCACTGGTTAATCTGCTTTTCCTCAGGCTGGGTTTTTTGGTTTTTTTTTTAATCTCTTAAAAGATGAGAACACGATTTTCCTGCCATTTTTGTCCTGTTTCATCTTGACAGCTGTGGCTGTGCAATATTAGCAGTTACTCATGAAACACTTCCCTACGCAGGGTTTGGGAGCATTTTAATGTCACATTCACATCTCACTCACAAAGGCTCAGCTGCTAAAGTTGGTACACAAGAGTCACAGATATTTTCCTGAAGTTTTTTTTGATGTGAAAAAACCAGAATGTTGCTCACACTCCACAGGAATATATTCCACATGTTAGAATTACATTAGAAATTATTAATATATATTAGTCATTATTAGAAAATATTTCATATTTTAGAATTATGGAAATCATTAAGTTTGGAAAAACCTTCTGACCTCATCGAGAGTTGAGACTATAAATATATTTGTATTTTTATATAACAATATATAAAAGATAAAATCTATAATATATAAAAATACTTGTATATACATATAATATATAAATATATATTTAAATATATACATAAAATATATAAATGAATATATAAATAAATATACAAACATATAAATATATAAATATATAAATATATTTATATATAAATATATAAATATATAGAGAATAAAGTTACCTTGAGGTCTGGGATCCTGAAATTTGGGAATAGGCACCAAGGCCAAGGTGCCATTACAAAATGCACATCACACTGGCTGTGGTTCTCATGTTTTGATTAATTGTACTCTGCCTCTGACCACCCTATTTATTAGGGATATATGGCCTTCAGGAGAACTGTGTTAAATGAATTCTCCTTGTGAAAAACAATGTTTCACCTTTTTATATTAATTGATAAGTTGAATGAAAAGAAAATAAAATAGAATAAAAATAGACAATAAGGAGACAGAAGAAGATAGCTTCTCAGCTGAGGGTGCAAAGCAACACACTGCCCATTCTAAATTCTTTGGTATTTAAAAGTCTTGGTGCTACATATTTAAATAAGCTAATGCATGATTCAAATATTCATTTTGGTTTCAAGACCCCCCTAAGCACACAGTTTATCTGTGAGACTCCACGAAGTCTAGATGTATGTTGTAAATCTGTCTTCCAAAGATTCAAACTCTCAAAGGCTTAATTGTTCCTTATCAGAAATCTTTAGTTCAGGAATTCCAGACGTCCCTTCTGTCTTCTGTCTAGTTGAAGAGTTAAAACAACCTCCCATCTCTACTTTGTTACAATCTCAAAATATACCTCCATTCCATTTTCAAATTCCACAAATAACAGAAAACACGGTACAACCTTCTTACATTATTTGTATAACATTCATTTCAATATTTGTGAAAAGCCAACTCTAAAATGTGCATTTATAACATCCTCAAAACTTGGAGCTGCTCGGTGTGAGGGGGCAATAACCGGGAGCTGGGCATTCTCCAAGAATTCCTGGGAGCTCAGGGAATGAGCAGTGAGAGAGGCCAGCCCTGGGATTTGAACAAGGAGAAGGAATTCACACTTTGTGAGGCACTGCCTTTCGAAGCTCTTCACTCCAAAGTGCCTGGAGATGGACTGAAATACTTTAACTATTTAAATGCTTCATTCAGGCAGCTTTTTTTTCTTTCCCCGCCCACTATTTACCTGTGTTTTAAATGTGTATTTTGATCAATGGTAGCTGCGGGCCTTACACCAACAGAGCAAATGGAGGAGCTTCCTGAGCATTAGTAGTGCATTGTTTCACGTAACTTAAATTTAAATATTGACTATGCAGCTATTGGAGCACCCAAACCCATAAAACCTGGATATAAGGTGAGTGCATCCACTGCTAGAGAGTAAGAATGAGGGGACTGGAAGGCAGAGCTTTTAAAAATCTGTAAACCCATCAATCATTACACTAATTTAATCCTCACATGTAGCAAAACAGTCTGCACCAGGGAGCCCCAGCCCTGTGCTGAAGCCTTCTGATAAACCAGTGTGATGCTACTGAGGGGGGTTTTGGTGTGTAACCGAGTTGATTTCCCATTTAAAAATGTCTTTCCCGAGATGTGCTGTGGGACTCGGTGGAGCTGAAATGATGCACACCACGAGTAGCTGCAGTCAGAGAACTGGGGGGGAAAACATCCCACCTTCCCTGGGGGTTTGGAATGCAATTTCTGACTCTTCTGTCTTGGGAAGAAAACCCTGCTTGTGTGAAATCAGGAAGGGTCATCTCTTTTCTTCCAGGCCAGCAGCTCCCAGTGCCTGAATAATCTCTTGGGCAGTACAAGTTCCCTTGGACTGCTGTTTATCCCTTTGGGATTTTACCTTCTGCACACTGAAGCAGGGTGCAACTCTGTTAATTTTCCTTAAATTGGCTTCTTAAATTGAGAGTGGATCCCAGGTCTGAAGCTGTCAGCACAGACAGGTCTTGGTGTCTCCATCCTTTAATTATATTTGCTTACCCCAGATGAATCCATAAAGATGATCCCAGCGTCTTTGCAAGCTCGGATTTTGGAGCCTGCCAAGGCCAGCTGCAATCTTTAGGTCTTTATTATTCCACAGACACATCTGGGTGGACAGAACAGACTCTCTGTACATGTTTCACTTCGTGTTTTACAAGGTGCAGCCAATTACTCACTGCAGGAACCACCGGGACTCGCTGGAGAGGAGAAAATGAAATATAGGCTTTGCAACCGGCCTGGCACTGCTGTTCCCTGTGCCTTGGACACGTTTTTATTGGGAACAGACAGCCCTAACCACACAGTTTGGGTATTTTAAACCAGGAGCTAATGAATTTTTTAAATGAAGAAAGAGGAATGCTTTTATGCAGGGACACATTCCGCAGTCCCACTCCAAGCCTTGTCCAACTTTTCTCTGAATGTTTTCAGGGATGGGGCAGCCACAGCTCCTCTGGGAAGCCTGTGCCTCTCCTTACTCCCAGGAGAGAATAATCTCTGGGCAGTGATGCCTTAGATTTCAGCTTTCATAGTTTCAGATTCTGTGCTGTCTAAGGATGCAGTTCTGAGCCTCACATTAAGTGTCAGTGAGCTCTCTTCACAGAACAAGCAGACAAAACAAATATTTTCCTGCTGAGGACCAAGGACAACTCTCAGTCCAAAAAGCACAAACAACAATGGACTGAAGGGAGGAACAAGAAAAATAAAACCTCACAAGCTGAAGCTGTAATTGGACAATTAAACCCCAATATGCAAATGGACCAAAACTGATAAAAATGTAAAATCTCGTGATCAGGTGTCCATTTTGTGTGGCCATTCCCAACCCACCCTGGGTGCAGCCTTGGTCAGGCTCCTGCAATGCCCAGGGTGGGTCCTGAAAGCTTTTTAATAAATCTCTTTATTCTCCAGCTGTGCCCAGCCTCTGTTTCAGGTCAGCCTTCCTAAGGCATCAGAAGAGAGGAGGCTGGGCAATTAAGAGAAGGAATAGCAGATCCTACCAAATAATTAATAGTGCAGGGAAGCTTTATCAGCTGCTCCTGCTGATGCCTTGGGATGGGAACATGGAATTTAATGGCAAGATAACATGGAATGAGCTGCAAGGGTTGTCTCACACAATGTGCAATTAACACCTGGGAGCTTTGCACTGCTGGAGAACTTTAAAACCAAGTGCTCAGAAGGATAAAAAAGGGGGATTGTATGATATTCACGGTGCTAATGAGAAGATCAGGATTTATCACTGAAAATCACAATGCAGAGGAAGAATCATCCTGTTTTTAGGATTTAAACTGCCAGGATCACCAAAGGTGAACTGACAGCAGCAGGTAGGGCAGGGTTTTCACCATTAATTGAAAAAAAAAGGGTTTTTACACCCTTTTTGAAAATTCTTGTTCCTACACATGCTGGCACTGCCCCAGGTAGGGTTTGAGTTTGAGCCACACCAGAATTTTTAAATCCCTGGCAGCTTTTAAGAGCAAAGAGCTGTCCTGGGCAGAGGTTTGGAAGTGTTTACAACACTGGCAAAGTTTTTTGAAGTCTTTTTAAATGTGCAGTAAAATTGAGGGGCAACCTTTTAAGGATGGAAAATAAATCTTTTGGGGAGGTTTGGATTTTTCTACAGAAGTTCTTGGGCTCACTCTTGGTATGAAAATGTGGGAATGTGTCTGAGCACTTTGGGTCCTAAACGCCAGATAACTGACACAGTTCTACACCACTTTGGAGTTTTTTTGTTGTGGATCATGATTATTCATCATGATAGCCTTCATAATTATATCTAAACATTTATATATATATTAAAATAGAGAATAAGTGAAATCACAGTGTAATCTTAGACAAAAAAATTAAAAGGTGGATTTTTTCCCTTGTGAATCACTACCAAAACTGGAAAAAAAGGGGAGAAATATCCCAGAAACCAAAGATTTTAAAGGGAACAAGTCCAGTTCTTTTTTGACAGTTCTAATTCTAGGATTCTGAGGTAGAGCAATAACAAAATGCCAGCTAAGATGCAGCGTTAATTAGTGAGCCAAAGCAGGGGGTATTTGCTTTTAGTCCTATTTTTTGCCAATTGACACACTCAGCCTTAAATAATGAACTAATAATCATCTCTTCAATGATTTAGCCCTGTTTATTTCCTTCAATATTACATTGTCTTGGGAGGCAATTGATGAAGCTGGGGAGAAACTGTGCAGCATGGTGTGAAATGATATTGGTACCCCAACCACAGCTGAGAGATTTCTGCTGGGCACATCATAAATTCCCTGCTTCCTGTAATCTGCTCCTTTCATTATGCCTTGCATGTTGCTTTGTGCAAGAAAAAGTAATTTCAAAATGTCTCAGGAATTTTGCTGCTAGAAGGGCAAGAGCAGGGTTTGAAGCAGTAAACACTGAATTATGGCTGTCATTCACTCCTTCAGCTTTCTCTGGCCTGATTTGGCTGGCAGCAGATTCCAACAGAGTTAAGAAGGACAACTGGTAAAAAAAAAAAAAATAAAATGATAAACTGTGAGAGGCTAAACTGAACACCAGTTTAGCTCAATAAAGCTCTTTATGGATAAATAACAGCAAAGAGCCACTGATTCTTGCTCTGGGCTATTATTGACTTGGAGAGAAGTCTCCCATATATCAATCAATAGGGAGGTTTGGCTGGGAGAGTTTTACTACAAAGGGAAATGGACTGAAAAAGTGACCTGAAAAAAGAGGAGCTGAAGTTAAGTGTCTCAACATGGAATGTTTTCATGAAGTTGTGTCTCAATGAGAGGCTGCAGCTGCAAAGAAAATGGAACTTTTCTCTTCAGACTCGAGCCAAAAATGGGCAAGCAAATATTTGGGTGTTGTTTGGATAGTGGAGCTCTGTGCAGGTTGTGCTGCTGCTCCTGGCCTAGGCAGAGCAAATGAACAGATAAATATCACATTCATAGCAAAAGGATTTCCCTGGCAGTGTCCAAGGCCAGGCTGGATGGGGCTTGGAGCAGCCTGGGACAGTGCAAGGTGTCCCTGCCATGGCAGGGGTGGCATTGGTGGCCTTTAAGATCCAACCCAAACCCTTCTGTGAGGGATAAAAACAGACTTACTGAATTTCCAGGATGAGAATGAGAACTTAAAGCAGGTAAATTGCAGGATAACTCCAGAGCTGGAGGTGGAAAGGGAAGCAGGGGTGATGTGCCCAGCAGAAATCTCTCAGCTGTGGTTGGGGTACCAATATCATTTCACACCATGCTGCACAGTTTCTTCATCAATTGCTTCCCAAGACAATGTAATATTGAAGGAAATAAACAGAGCTAAATCATTGAAGAGATGATTGTTTGTTCATTATTTAAGACTGAGTGTGTCAATTGGCAAAAAATAACGACTGAAAGCAAATATCCCCTGCTTTGGCTCACTAATTAAAGCTGCATCTTAGCTGGCATCTTGTTATTGCTCTACCTCAGAATCCTAGAATTAGAAATGTCAAAAAAGAACTGGACTTGGAGGGTCATGCTTCTATCAGTTCCTTCTAAAATCTTTGGTTTCTGGGATATTTCTCCCCTTTTTTTCCAGTCTTGGTAGTGATTCTCAAGGGAAAAAAATCCACCTTTTAATTTTTTGTCTAAGATTACACTGTGATTTCACTTATTCTCGATTTTAATATATACAATAATGATTAGATATAATTATGAGTATATATTTAGATATAATTGTGATTAGTTAAAATTATTAATTAATAATTAATACGATTAACATTTCCAGAGCCACTGGACTGCATCCCTTGTGCCTCTCACTGTAAAAGGGGGACAATGATGGCTTTGTGCTCCTCAGAGCTGCTCATGCCACAAGGAGCAAAAATCCTTTTCTTGCCTTTCCATCAGCAAGAAGCTGGCTCCAATCTACTAAGTTCTGGTTCTTCTTGAACAAAATGTTCATTCTGAGCACTTCAGTTTCTACCAGGAGTTCTGGGGTCTGTTTATTTTCACTTCAGCAGAGCAAACTCTGCTCTGCGAGAGAGCTCCAAAGGGCCTGGTCAGAAAACACTGCTGGGTGTTAAACACCTTTGGGTAAACAGAGCTGGAACAGTTAGAAATGTCAGTTTTAAAGTTTCCTACTTAATAGAGGGAGTCAATCAGTCCAGCAGAGGAGAATGTTCCAGAAGAACACTGAGATCCAGCTCCCACCTTCTAGAAAAGGTGTTAGAAACTGCTTTTGGAGTTCCTGGCATTCTTGGCAATTTCAGGTCATCCAGAAATGCTGTAAGGGAGTTTTTTAAAGCTAAACCAGCTGCATGTACCTATGTAAAAAATGAGCCTTGGGTGTATTTTAAAGGGTTGAAGTATAATTAACAAATGGCCTGATTCAGGGTGGTGTTAAATTCTGTTTATTTTCGTGTCATGCAGTAGTTCACATATTAAGATATGGTCTGGTTTATTGATAATAACATTCAATACAGAAAAAAAAATCTGATTTATTTTTATTTTTATTTTTTTCTTTCCAAGTGCTCCTTCTGCCAGGCCCTTGTCTCCTCTGTCATCTCTGCTGGTTTTGGGAACTCAGGTAGAAGAAGGCCCAGCCTGAGCCGTGAACAAATCAAACCTTTGCAGTGCCCAAAGAACACACCACCAGGGAGAAAACTGTGGTTGAGGGTTCGTGTCAGATCCCTGAGGGTGCTGATAGATGTGGAAATGCTGGAAATGTCTGCTCCTGTCCCTGCATGAGAAGGGCAAGGGCCAGCCAGGGAGGTTTTTCTCCTTGCATTGATCCCACAGCTGGGAGTCAGCAGGAAAATAATAAACATCTCCTCTCCCAGTCTCTCCTGAGCCCTGCTATAGGTCAGGCCATGCTTCAGTCCCAAACAGAGCAGCAGAATATTTATGGACACTCGTGGAAAGAATGGATAATTATTTCTCAGCCCTGCTGTAGTATTTATAAACCCTTCTCCAGGAAATGTAGTGAAAATGGAGAAAAATGTTCCTGCAAAGCAGCTGTGAAATCCCATTTGCAGGTGTAGCTGCTCAGAATTTTTGCTTGATGATTCTGTTGCAGGAGTGGCCTCTTCTGTATGTACCCTGACTGGTGACCTTTCTCTTCAGCATGAACTTTGCAGTGCTCATTTCCCTGCAAAGCTAACAAGGAATAGATACCAAAAACCCCACTTGTAAATTCCTCCCGTATTCCTGTATTATCCTCTGTCCTCAGAAATGACATTTCATCATCCACGTTAGGGGAAATATCTTAATTTTTGTCCTGGTTTGAAAAGACAGGTGTCCCATAAGGAAGACAGGAGCCTCCCTTGAAACTGAAAATACAAACCCCCTCCCTCCAAATTATTATAATTTTGAAATTAAGGGGCTCTCAGGCAAAGATATGGGAATAGGAGTAACAGTTCTTTACTAGGAATATTAAAATAAAAATGCAGTAGTACAAAAAAAAAAACCAACACTGACAGAGTCAGAACACAACCTGACACAGGTCAGGGTGTTGGGAGCAATCCAGGCAGGTTCTCCTGCAGTGCCAGATGTGGTTCTGTTGGAGCAATGATCCTGGAGGAGGGTGGAGTTTTCCTCTGAAGCTCCAGTGGTGCTGAGATGGGTCTGGGTTCCTCTGGGAATGCCATGAACACAGGCTGCCCTGGGGCTCTGAATCCCAGCTTGGATCCAGCTGGGAATGCTGGGCTCCTCCCCCTGGGTGGAGCCTCTCCCCATGGGCTGCTGGAATTGGATCAGCCCTGCAGTGAGCCTGGATGGCCCATGAGCAGCAGATAGCCCTGCAGGGAGGGTGGGTCCTGGCAGGGATAAAGAACACTGCCCCAGCTGGTAACAAAATACACAGTTTTGGTTACAGCTTGCTTTGCAACCTAAGAGAATTTTGTGAGACATTTGAGGCTGGAATTGTGCTTTTCCCCAGACGTGTTGTTACAGACATGTTCAAGACCAGAAAAAAAAAATTCTAGTGTTGATTTGTGTTTGTGCCTGGTCCACTAAGAAGAGTTTTTTCCATCTAATGGGCACTGAAGTGTCCTGTTGACCTCTGGAATTCGCTGCCAAGGCACTAATGAAGCATCTGAGAGGGTGGGAGTTCCCCACTCAGGTTTTGAATGCCTGAAGGGTTTCACAGGGAGAGTCTGAGTGTACCTCCATTTCCAGAGCCAGACATTTATTTTTATTTATTTCCTCCAAGCTCCAAATTCCACTGGAATACCAGACTCTTAGGAATCCTTTCCAAGCAGTTCCATCATTATTCCAGTAATCAGGGCACAAGTGGGAAGGCCTGAGCAAGGTGCCTCTGGTTGCCACGGGAGGTGGTTGTGGCAGCTCTGCTCCCAAAATTGAGATTATCAATCACAATTTAGTCATTACTGGCTTGCAGGAAGATGCTCAGGCTCTAAATATTTGCTGCTTTTCCTGCAAAACACTGAAGATCTCCAGTGCTTCAGAGTTTAGAATCATTGAATAGGGGTTTTTTTGTTGTCGTTTAGGATTGCAGGAATGTTTGGAGTATTTGCCTCTCCAGGGAATTTTTAATAGGAGCTTTTCCTTGCTGGAGTCATACAAAGACACAGGACAATGTCCTTTATTTTAGGAAGTCTTTTTGGAATCAGAGGATTCTGCAGCTGAGGCAGAAGGTGAATTTAAAGGGAGACAGGAAATGTTTTAGCAAACTGAGAGCTATTTTCGTTGCAGATTGCAGGCAGCTCCCACAGAAAACAGGGACATCATCTGGTCATGTAGTACCAGACCCCTGCTGATAGGAACAACCCGAGGTGCAGGGTGACAGCTCCATGCCCAGCCTGGAAAATCCCTGCTTTATTCCTGGGCTGAGTTGGGAATTGCACCTTGGAGCATTCAGAAAGACAAGAAAATCACCATCCACCTCAGATCAACCTCCAGCCCCAAATCCTTCTGTCTCCACCCCAGGCAGTGTCAGGAGAGCAGGAGGTGGAAGGAAGCAAAGTCTGGATGCTCAGGGTCCACTGGGATCCAGCAGCACTGGTTTTACTGGGATTTTCTAACAGGAATGGCTGAGGGTTGTCTTCACATCTGGCTTTCTGGAGCCCTCTGCTTCCACACATTTGGAACCCCCAGAGCTCAGCAAATCCCACTTTAAAATGTGAATTTCCACTCGGAAATTCCTGGGGTCACAGGCTGGTTACAGTAGGGGCTTTACTAATGGCTAATTAGTTGTACAAACACATTAACTGTTGATAGGCAGAGGGAGAGAGTGGCTGGCATGAATAACAATGAAAGGTAAATTATCAGCCCCGGCTCTGAGCAAACCCAAACTGAGAAACACTGATTTAATCTCTGCTGAGAGGCACCTGGGCACAAAACTGCTGGGCAAACTTCTGTGCTGCCAAATTAAGGAACAATTCCAAGTTGGGTTTCATCCCGGTTTTCCTATTTTTCTCTAATCCTTGTTTTAAAACTAAAGCAAACCCCCCACCACTATCAGTTATCTTGCCACAGGAAGAGGCTCTGTGATTATCACACATCCCTCATGTTTATTTAGCTCAATAAACAACACAAAGGCAGCTTGTAGGAAACGAATCCTCCCTGCATTATCTTGTTATCTGTATTTCCTCCGGAAGAGAGAGTGCTGGAATTATTCTGTTTGCATTTTGAATTATAATCTAAATCAGCTTGCAAGAGGAAAATAATTGGCTTCCCCACACAGCTGATTTGCACCTTTGTACGTTCTGTGTTTAGGCTGCAGTATTCAGGGCAAATACTGAATTTCCTTGGTGTGAAAAGCTGACTTCAGGGGCAGATGGGCTATTCAGTTAGCTGGGAATTTATCAGCTCTTTCAAGAATGAAATCAGATCTTGAAGAATAGAGTAGTAAAAGTGTCCATGTGAAGTTTCTCCTGCTGAAACAAGGCCCTGCTGTCACCTTTTTTTTTTTTTTTTTTTGCATTTGGCTCATTCCTAAAACACTAAAGTCCTCTCAGTAGCAAAGCCACCAAGCGAGGCAGTGGTGGAGAGGAATCTTCGCAGCAGGATGAGCACTTGGTCCTTTTTAAAAAGTGCTTCAGTTTTCTCAAAACTTGAAACTCTTTAGAGAAGAAAATGATAGGCAAATCTTGAAATGAACCCATCCCTGGCTGGGGGCTGTGCTGCTGGTCAGGAGTGGAGATGAGAGCTGGGGCTTGGATGTTTCCAGCAGAGGACAGCGTTGATTTGGGAGGGTTTGTTAGTTTCTCAGGGAGGTGGGCTAAGACAGACATGTTCTGGAGGAAAAAATGCTCTGGGAAGGCATTTAAGGTTTTATTTCTGAAGCAGAAGGACTTACACCGTGGCTTTCTGAGATTTTTCAATGGAACACCAACTCTCTTTTTATTATTGAACCTGAGGGTTTGATGAATTCTGGCTTCTGTCTTCATAAGCCTTTGCCTTGGTAGGGAAGCTGAAAGCATTTTTTTTTTCCAAAGTCCTTCTCCAGCTCTCTTGGAGCCCTTTCAGGCACTGGAAGGGGCTCTAAAATTTCCTTGGAATCTTCTCTTCTGCAGGTAAACATTCCCACCTCTCCCAGAGCAGAGGTAAGACAGAAACTGCACCAGTTCCTCCAGACTCAGCACTTATTAATTAGAAGGTGAGGCAAATAATTGCTGCACCGTGAAGGTTTGGATGCAGATAAAGGTGTAAAGGTGCCAAGAATAAACTAATTGAAACAGAATTACATCAAACATTTGCCTCATATCAAGTGGGCTCAGTGTTTGTTTTGTGAGCCCTGGCAGAGGAGATGTTGAATATCTGAGCAACTGCTTGAGGGAAACACTGGGACCAATAAAGAATCTGAGCCTCCAAGTGCCTTAGCACTTCAAAATGTCATTAAAAGTCACTCCACAAGATAAGCACTAAATATATTTTCTGGCTCTCCACCCCAGCTTGCTGTGGGATGCACATGGAGCTGTGCATTTATAATATCCTATGTTGTCTGGGTTTTCTCTTGTTCTCCTCTATCTCTTTAAGAAGTTTTTCTAAAGCTCTATTTTAGCCTTCTGTGTTTACCTTTTGCAATGGAGTCAGACACGATTTTCACATAAACAACCTATTTGTTATCATAACTGTTTCTTCATGTTTACATTCTTCTCATAAGGAGGAGAGAAGTGATGGGCTGTTGGGTTGCCCAGTGTGGTTGGAGAGGAAGATTTTCTTCCTCCAATCCATGGTCACTCTTGGAATTCTGTAAATGTCTGTAAATAAACTGCCCCTTTTTGCCTTGGACACCTCAGTGTGTGAGTGTCCCTTGTTTGTGTCGTGCTATGACAATCCTACACCTCAAACCAAGACAATCCTACATCTCAAACCAGTGGGGCAGTGCTGGTTTGCACCAGGAATTTAGGAATATCCCAGCCTGGAAGGGACCCACAAGGCTCATGGAGTCCAACCCCAGGCCCTGCACAGACACCCCAATAACCCCACCTGATGTTGTTCAAGATTAACAACGACACAGACTCCAAGGTCAGAAGGCTGAAATGACTCCAAATCTTTATTACCTGGGAATTTCTTCCCTTTATACTATTTTACAAAGAACCACCCAAAGGGGTGGAAGAAAGACAAACTTCTTTACATTGGTCAAGTCAGAGGGACATCAAGAAGTCCCTCCCAGGGAAAGGAATGTAAACACAGGTTACTGTTAGGAAAACGTGTCTCTTGTTGACAGAACAGTGTCTGGGAAAAAGTTTCAGAGAAACCAAAACATCACAGCACCAACCATGGCTACACCCACCCTGTCCCTGAGAGCTTTACCCAAACGTTTCTTGAGCTGTGGCATCCTTGCTGCCTGCTTCACTCCCAGCTTTTAGGGAAAACACGTGTTTCTTTTAACCATTTTTCCCAAGCTGTGCTTGGCTGTTTCCAAGTGCAGGGAGGTTTCACATCACTGGAACTGCTGCAAAATAACCCTGCAGGAGCTGGGCAGCACCTTGGGATTGCCCCTCCTGGCTGAGAAGCCTGAAGTTCAGCTTTGATCCTTATCTGGAACGTGGATTTAATCTTTTCAGCTTTGACTGGGAAGCGAGGCAGCAGAGGACTGGAACTCCAGAGGTTTGTGGCAACAGCTCTGACATTTGGTTATTTCTGTTTATGCAGAAATTTATCCTGCTGGATTTCGTGCTCGGCAGATCTGATTTATCTGAACACACAGGGGTGGGGTCTGTGGGTAAACTGGGCGGGGGTGAAGCACCCCTGGGTGAGCTCTGTCCTGGGGGCTCCTCTCCCAGGAGTGCCAGGGTGGGGTGGACTCGGTCAGAGGGAGAACCCAGCCCCTTCCCCAGCTCCCTTCCCTTCCCTGCACATGCTCCAGCCCCTCATGGGGAAGCCCAAAACCCAGTGCCCATCCTTTGGCCATTAACTGGTGAAACTCCTCTGGGCAGTGCCCAGGAGCAGGTGAAGAGGAGCCAGAGATGTCTCCAACCCTCGCAAGGAAACAGCAGCCACCAGCTGATAAAAACGGGACAGATTGCCATGGATGTGATGCAAGGGAGAAGCTTCCATCCTTTCCTTCCTCTTCCAGGGATGATCTCACTTCATTCATTTTTCAAGGTCTATTTCCTTGCTCAGAGGCCACTGTGGATCTTATTTTGAGGAGCAGGTAATGATTCTAAAATAGCTATTTCTATTCAGATACATGAAAACGTTTCAGTATTTAAGAATACAACTAGCTTCATTAAGGACACCAAGAAATCAAAGCATGGAGGAGCTTTGTTAAGGAAATGAGTTTTTTAAGTGGGGTGCAATGAGAGCAGCTCCCAACCCCAACATGGGGCGATCCCAACAATGACCAAAGCAGGGATCAGCTCCTGGAATTGTTCAAACTGAACATTCCCTGTGGAATCCAGACCTCCTCCAGGCCATTTTCAGAGGCTATCCTGAAGTTAACACACACTCAGTGCAATTCTCACCTCCCCAAGGTCACTCAGTGCGAGCACAGATAACTAATTAGCCACACTTCATTCCACCAGACCCACAGAAAGGATTCCCTTCTAAGAAAATATTCCCATTACCAGGAAAACCAAGCCCAGGCTGTGGGGATTGCACCAGGATCAGGAGCTGCTCAGAGGAAAGGAAAGGAAAGGAAAGGAAAGGAAAGGAAAGGAAAGGAAAGGAAAGGAAAGGAAAGGAAAGGAAAGGAAAGGAAAGGAAAGGAAAGGAAAGGAAAGGAAAGGAAAGGAAAGGAAAGGAAAGGAAAGGAAAGGAAAGGAAAGGAAAGGAAAGGAAAGGAAAGGAAAGGAAAGGAAAGGAAAGGAAAGGAAAGGAAAGGAAAGGAAAGGAAAGGAAAGGAAAGGAAAGGAAAGGAAAGGAAAGGAAAGGAAAGGAAAGGAAAGGAAAGGAAAGGAAAGGAAAGGAAAGGAAAGGAAAGGAAAGGAAAGGAAAGGAAAGGAAAGGAAAGGAAAGGAAAGGAAAGGAAAGGAAAGGAAAGGAAAGGAAAGGAAAGGAAAGGAAAGGAAAGGAAAGGAAAGGAAAGGAGAAAGAAAGAGAAAGAAAGAAAAATAAAAAGGAAGGAAGGAAGGAAGGAAGGAAGGAAGGAAGGAAGGAAGGAAGGAAGGAAGGAAGGAAGGAAGGAAGAAAGGAAAAGAAAAGAAAGAAAACTGCTGCTGGAATATGAAATTGCATTAAGCTGTGGTTAAAAATTAATCCGACTTCTAATTGGAGATACTCAGAAATTAATGGTGAAATCCTTTCAGGAATACATTAAAAGGTTACCACTGTCAGTTTTTAATGGATTGAGTTTCATTATCAGATAAAGCCATAAACCCAACAGGCTTTCAGGAGGTAGATTTCCACCTTCCAGGATTTCCCCCAGCTTGTTTATTCCTTCAGCTTTAACGTTGGTGGCTTCACCTATGTCTGTATTTGCACAAATCTTTGAAGCTGCATTTCCCCTCTGTCCTTTCTCCAATCCTTTTCCTTCCTTGCTTTCCTGGACTTTTTTCCCTCTTGCTCATTTTCCTCCCTCAATTTTCAGTACCTCGGATGCTGTTTTTAAGATGCTTGTTCTGATTTTTCCAGGCCTTTCTTTAAGCTGCTCATAGTCCCTCATACCCTTTACTGAAGCCAAATCTTTGGATTTTGTATTTTATTTTATCTGACCAAACACTAAACCTAAATAATGCTAACATTTCTTTGAATCTCTTCTTTCATCTTTGTCTGCTCTTTGATGTTTTGAAGATCTTCCAATTTGATAAAGAATCTACTTTTAATGCATTTTATTATTATTAAATGTTTCATATATATTAAAAATGCATTTTATGACTTTAGAATATATATGAAACATTTAATCCGAGGCAGATTTTTATAGCATTGTTCTCTTAATCCCTGTTATTGATATGTCCTCCCATATATCTTGAAAAATCTTCATTTTTACAACTGCTCCTCAATGTCCTTGTGACTCTTTAGGTTCATGCAGAAACCAAGTCATTCTTCTCTTCTCTTTTTAGTCCATTTAAATTTTTTTTTTTAGCATATTTATTAAACATTCAAGAAACATAAGGGGAGCCCTTGAAATAAATAGCTGAGCCTCTCCAAAAGGTTTTTTTATTATTAATGAGATACACAAAATGCAGAGATTTGCTGCGCCATGAATCTTGAGAAGTGCTTATAATCATAATATTTATCTCTAGATTTCTCCTGACTCAGTGTTTTCTGGTAATTAACAGTGAGTAATGGTGATTTGCTGAGTTATCTTTCAAATTTTGAATCACCTAAACCTACATTTTAGTTATTAATATTCTTTTCTCAGGAGCTGTTTCCTCGTGCAATCCCAGTGTTATCCCAAATTCCTGCTTTGGAAAGGACGTGGCCCCCTCAGATGGGAACAGTGCTGTCAGAAATGAAATTAAAATAGAATTTTTAGACTTTTAAGGTATTTAATTATTTGAATTGAGGGGCTTTCCCCTCTGGCAGTGTGGAATTTTATATATATATATATATATATATATATATAATTATTTTTTTTAAATTTTTTTGTGGTTTCATCGTGCAGCTCTTCCCTCACCATCACCCTCTGTCTTGGAGAAGTGAGGTCGGAATAGAAAATTCCTCAAGGATATTTTGTGCCTGCCAATGGCAGGGGGTGGAACTGGCTGGTCCTGAAGTCCCTTCCAACCCAAACCATTCTGTGAGTCTGTAATTCTATTTCATTCAAAATTCTGCTCAAAAATACCAGGTGGGAAAGTATCTTATCCTGAGGGGAAAAAAAAAAAAAATCTATTAAAAATCAAACCAACTGGGGAAAAAAAAAATTAAAAAATCAGCAAAACACCTTAAGGAGACACGAGGCCACATTTAGAATCATCCAGAAATGGCATTTTTGAACTCACACTCACCTGCCTCAAACCAACAGGAAAACCTCTCCAGCTCACAGCTCTGGTGTTTGCAGAGAATCCTTTTTTTTCAGTAAAATATTGACCTTTTCCAGTGCCAATCGTTGCCTTATCTCATGAAACTCATTAATTTTGGGAGGGAATATTGATAATAATTAACATAAACTGATAATAAATGTTCAGCAATTGATAAACCGTTGCCACTTAAGGGAGGAGCAAAAAAACCCCCACACTGTTCTAATGAATTTTTTTTTCTGTAAATACAAGAAAATACATTTTAAAATTATTTTTAATGACCTGTAAAGTACTTCCTTTGCCAGAATTATAAATTATAAGTTTGGACTTCAAACAGATACTAAATTATGCACCTGTATCTTTAACCAAGAATACATTCCCATGCTCAAGAAACATTATTTATATCACTTTCCATAGAAAAATGTGTTACAGGAGCCGAAGTTAAATCTCATTTAGGATCTTGTGCTTGGAAACAAAATAAATTTCGATTTTTCAGTGAAAATCTAAATTCACTCTGTATTTACCACAGGGTTTGCTCATTAATCTGCATCAATCAAGGAGGCTGAGCCTCTTGAGCAGAGGTGAAAAACAATTGTATTATAGCCCTGTACAATGGATCTTTTGGGTTTTGGGTTTGTGGGGTTTTTTTGTGAGTATCATCTGAGGTTGAATTTATTCCGAGCAGAATTTGAGCTGTTTATTGCTACCATTCACACCCCCCTGCTTTTCAGCAGCTTTGCAGAGGTCTTTGCTTTTCCTTTCTTTCTTCTCTATTCGAGGTGAAAAATGCTTCATTTTCTGCCTTGTTCTTTGGCGTGGTTTTGGGAGCAAACACTGATAATAATGAACATAAACTGATAACAAATGTTTGGCCATCGACAATCCAGCTCCACCCCTGCCATTGGGTGAAATTGGGAGAAAATCCTCGAGGAATTTTCTATTCCAACCTCACTTTTCCAAGGCAGAGGACGATGGTGAGGGAAGAGTTGCAGGATGAGACCAAAAAAACAAACAAACCAAAACCAAACCAAACCAAAACAAAAACAACAACAAAAAACCCAAAAAACAACAAACAAAAACACCAACCAAAAACAAAACCAAAACCAAAAAAAAAAACAAAACCAAAAACAAAACAATCAAAAAACCCCCCACCAAACAACAACAACAAGAACCAAAACCAAAACCAAAAAAAAATTAAAATTCCACACTGCCAAAGGGGAAAGCCCCTCAATTAAAATCATTAAACACCTTAAAAGTCCAAAATCCATAAGGGAGGAGCAAAAAACCCCAGCACTGTTCTAATGAATTTTCTTTTTTTTTTTTTCCCTGATAATACAAGAAAATACATTTTAAATTATTTCAATTCTTCGGCGTGATTGTGTCAGATAACAGGGACTGATCATCCCAACTGATGCCTTCAGTTTGAGCTTTGGTGTTTTTCAGGTTCTGTGCTGCCCAGGGGTGCAGCTCTCAGCCTCACATTCAGGGTCACTCAGCTCTGCACAGAGCAGGGACACAAAACAAATCCTGTTCCTGCTGCACACCAAGGACAACTTTCAGCCCAGCAGCACAAACAAGGGTGGCTGGAGGGAGGGACAAAAGGATGGGACCTCACAGCCTGGAGCTGGAATTGGGCAATTCAACCCCAAAATGCAAATGGATCAAAACTGATTAAAATGTGAGACCTGGTGACCGTTTGTCCATTTTGGGTCCATTTTATGACCATTTGGGGTCCATTTTGTGCCCATTTTTGGTCCATTTTGTGACCATTTTGGGTCCACCTTGGGTGTAGCCCTGGCCAGGCTCTTGTCCTGCCAAGGTGTACTCTAAAGGCCTTTCAATAAATATCTACTTTATTCTCCAGCTCTGCCCAGTCTCTGTTCCAGCTCAACCTTCCCAAGACATCCCAGTGAGCTCCCAGCCCTTCTCATCCCAAACCCCACACCCAGCCTGGCTGAGGGAAGGATTTCATTCTTTGCTCAGTCTTTGGCCTCCCTCAAGGTCTAATTCATTGCAAGTTAAACACTGCTCTTGGAAGTTGTCATTTTAATGAGTACTGTGAGTTTCATGTTGTTGCAGTTAGGATCTGTTTATAAAAAAACAAAACCCATGAAACATCTTAAATTTAGTCTTGCTTATTGAACCGTGGCTAAAATCATCATCACGCAGCATTCGGGGTCATGGTGAAGGTTCTTCTGAGCTCTGAGGGAAATTTCTGACCCAAAAACCAGAACACAACTGATTTTTGTTCCTTACATTTGCACTGTAATAAAATCTAGTGACAAATGAGGAGAGGACAGATCTGTAAATGAGTAAATGTGGGAGCCCAGAGAGCGCTGGGGCAGGATTTGTCTCATTTCAGATTTCCATTTTTCACTTTTGCAATTCCATGGCCCTTCTGTCAAGCCTGGCAGATCCTGAGAATCATCCAGGAGATCTGAACTTTGATTTTCACTCAAATCTACCAAGCTGTTATGTTTCTTTAACCCTCTCCCAAAATCTTGATCTGGCTGCTAGTGAAGCAATGACTGATGCTGCCCTTAAATAATTTTCAATCTCCCACCCTCAGACTGAAAAAATATCATTCTGTTGGATGAATTTTCTAATGAACATGTCTAGTTCTGTGTCAGTAAATATCTATTTTCACTGCTGTGCTGAATAATCACTGCTGCCAGCTTGTTTGGAGAGGAATCAAAGTGATGTCCCTCCAAATAACACAAATCACTGGTGCCTCAGACCCACAACGTGTTGAATTTCTACCAACAAGTTGCATCTTGTGTCTCCTGAAATATTTCCCATCCCATAAATCAAATAGTAGCACAACACAGAGTTGTGGCAACTCCTTGGGATGAAACAAAAAGCAGGGGTTTTTTTGCAGGAGCTTCAAAGTGTGTGGGACAAATCTCGTGGCTGAGATGGTTCAAAGGAGGCTGAGGGAGACAAGCACTGAGCAAATTCTAAATGTTAGAGTGCTTTAATGTTAATAATTCCTTCTTCTAAGGAGCTGATGAACCATGTGTAGGCACAAAAAAAAAAAAAAAACAAACGGATTTTCTGTAATTATTTCTGTAATTATTTCTGTATCCTGCAAATAGTTTGGGTATTCTGTGGTCACCTGATTTTTATCAAGGGACAGTTTGTACCCTCAGCAGTGCTTACCCTAAAAGATGCAGTGCACAAATCCCCACTCGATGCCATCCTTTACCACTCTGTGCTAACAAAAGGAACCCTGAATTCCTCAGTGCTGCTGCCAATGTTTTCCAGCAGAATGAAATTTATCCTCATTTTTTACCGCTGTCACAAAGAGTGCGTGCAGAGCCCATCACAGAACTCTGAGAATCGCTGGAGATGTGAAAACTTGATTTCTGTGGCCCAGCATTTGGGGTTTTGGCTCATTTAGCTGAGCCCTGGTGCCCTTTTGCTGGCAGAGCCTCGTGTTTGCTGCCCCAGCTGAGGAATATTCCATCAGTCAGTGCTCATCGCTCCAGCACACCCACATTTACATTCCCTTCCTCCCATTAACTTGGTTCCAATCATATTTATTTTTTTTTTCCAAAGCGATGTTATTTTGAAGCATTTGAGTTCATTCTCATTCACATCTCTAATGTCTCTACTTGCTGTGTTTGATTTCCTAATTTCATTTGGGTGAAATTCGCCAATTTTTTCCCTTTTTTTTTTCTTTTTTTGCCGTATCATTAGTGAAGATAAGAAATAATTTATCTCTCTGGGGGAATATATTACAGTAGTTGTGTCAGTGATATTATAGAACTGACTTTGTTTTTTTTCTCCCTTTTGGGGTCCAGGGAAGGTAAAACTCTCAGAACAAAAACCC
Source organism: Phylloscopus trochilus trochilus (assembly GCA_016584745.2). Taxonomy (NCBI): domain Eukaryota; kingdom Metazoa; phylum Chordata; class Aves; order Passeriformes; family Phylloscopidae; genus Phylloscopus; species Phylloscopus trochilus. The sequence continues at coordinate 17,208,461 of WQNJ02000041.1, read as the reverse complement.
TGGAGATTAATTTGTAATTTGTGGGCTGAAGAATGAGGATTTGAGTCACAGCTGACCACACGTCTTTAGAATCAGAGAATCATTAAGGCTGGAAAAGACTTTCAAGATCATTAAGTCCAACCTTTGTATTTGCAGTTAACAAGGTGAATTCTGACTAAAATATCCAAGGTGGTAGAGACCCATTAAAAAATCCATTTTTTGCCATTGTTGGATGTAATTACACTCCTTCTTAACTGTATATAATTGTCTTTTGGGTACATATTTTTATTAGCAATCACAGGAACACCAGCAGCAGCCTAAAATATGAAATACTTCATATAAAATATGAAAACCTCGTAGCCTTAGTGGAAGAAACTTAAATATAGCTTGGTATAACACAGAACTTTGGGATTACAATGATAAATGTCAATTTTTTTGTTCTAGAACTCTGTGTTTGGCATAGAAAAGATAAAAAAAGAGGAAAAGTGCTGCAAGAGAAATCTGAATTTTGCTTAGAAATGATAAAAAGAAACGGGGAAAAGGGTGCCTGTACTGGAGATTCAGATTGTACATGCAATGCATTTAAGGAGCTGCTGAAACCAGACTTAAATTCTTAATTTATTCCAGGTTATCTTTTAAAACTCATGAATAGCAAAGATATTTCTCTCTAGTTTACTACAGAGCAGGTACTTGAGGTCATGAATCTCCTCTGCTGTAGTTATAAGGTACAGGAATTCTTGATCATAACCTTCAAATCTGATTTTTTTTTCCACTTTCTCCTTCTGTCTTTCCTTTCTTCCCCCCCAACAGAATTGCTGTTCTCTCAGTATTCTCTCGTCCTCAAATGTCATTGTAAATCAGCCCTCCAGCTGTCTCCATTCCTCTTTCCTCTGGCTCCTTCCACAATGCACTTATTAAATATAACAATAAATTATCTCCACTCCTCTGTTTAAATCACAAACGTTTCTTTTGGTCAGGTTTTGCCAGCAAACCCTGCAGCTTCTTCTTGTCCTGCTCTCCAGAATTTCACTGCTGGCTCCCCTGTCTCATCTCCTTTTCCACCACTCCATCCCTGCTCCAGACTCTCTCTACCACTCCTTCTCCTTCTTCACAATATCCACCCCTGAGTATTTCAGTGTGCCATCTACAGGAAAAAATCCTCTTTAAATTCCAGCTTAAAATTGCTCTGCTCTTGAAAAATCTTCTGGTGACATCAAGGAAAAATATTTGTGCAGGCTGGAATATGGGAAAAAGTTCCTCTCTTGTTAGTTGTTGTTGTAAGTTCTGAGTAACTGTGATTAAATTTTAAGAACGATAAATTGGATCAGCTCAAGGATTTTTTTTTTTGTTGTTATTTCAACAAAGCCAGGACCTGCAGAAGTGACAGCCACCCAGGCTAACAAATAAAAACAATGGCTTTAATTAGAATAATTCATTAGAAGCAGAAATCCAACGTGCATTTCGTATGAAGAGAGGAACAAAGTCCAAAGTGCTGCTGTTTGCATTCCGAGATAAATGCAAAAACACCCAAGTAATGTATAAAATTTAAATCACAACACTCTTGGAGAGCTCCATAAACACAAGTTCCTGCAGGGCTCTGTGTGTGTTACAAAGGATGCCTCATTACATCTCCCAGTTTGAGGCAGGTATTTGTTAGGCTGGTTGTGATGCTGATGTTTGGGCTTTCATTTGAATCCAGGCTGCAGCTCTGGAAACACCACCCCGAGTCTCCCTTTGGCTTCTGCAGAAGGAGCTGTGGCTCCAGCACCAGTGAGCATTGGCTGAGAAAAATCTGCACTTTCACTTCTTTTACCAGGCCTATTTTTACTTCTTTTTTGGCTTCTGGGTTGAAATCCCTCCGCAAACTCTCAGCCCCCCAATTGTTTCCTTGTCTGCTTCTTGTCTTACTGGGCCCATCCATTCTTTCCAAACAGCATCTGGGAGGGGTAGGAGAGGCAGCCTGAGCTGACAGCCCAGGGCTGTGTCCTGTCCACACTCTGTTCTCATTCCATCAGAAGTTCCCACCACAAAAAAGGAGCCCCATGGATAAATCTGCTCCATCACATCCATGGGAATCTGTTTGTATCAGCTGCTGGCTGCCTGTGAGGGTTGGAGACATCTGTGGCTCTTCTTTACCTGCTCCTGGGCATTGCCCAGAGGAGTTTCACCAGTTAATGGCCAAAGGATGGGCACTGGTTTTTGGGCTTCCCCGTGAGGGGATGTGTAGCTTTTAATCTTCTTTTTCCTGCCAGAGTGGGGATTAAATGTGCCAGACCTCTATTTCTTGTTTGGGCTCAGATGTTTATTAATTCTTATCTATGTTACAGTTTCTCAAAAGTGGTGAGTTCTAGCTAACAAAGTGAAAAATGGCCTCTATCTCTCTCTCTTCAAGGCCTTTTAAGGATAAACTGGCCAATTATGAAATGACACCTAAAATATTTTCACTTTTAACCCAATAACCAACCATCCCTGGCCCTCAGTGTGCACTTTCCTACCCAATTACAAAACCCCACCCAGACCATGGAGAAGAAGGTGAAAAAGAAGGACTCAGCCTCTGCCCTAAGACCTCCAACTTGCTTTATATATCTCACTGTACTCTAAACCCTTAAACTCTGAGTTTTGCACCCTGTGCTGTCACACACTTCTGTTCAAACCCCACACCCACAATCCCAGTGCTGTCACTCAATTTTAGAAGCCTTTTCCAAGGCCTCAGGTGGAATGCAGGGTTTGCTTGGGGGTCAGTGCCTGTCAGTACAGAAAGCCTGAACTCCTCAGTGCCCAGGGCTCCAACAGGGATGGAGCAGGTCCAGGGAAGGGATCAGAGCTGGGGAAGGGTCTGGAGCCCCAGGAGAGGCTGAGGGAGCTGGGGAAGGGGCTCAGCCTGGAGCAAAGGAGGCTCAGGGGGGCCCTTGTGGCTCTGCACAACTCCCTGCCAGGAGGGGACAGCCGGGGGGGTCGGGCTCTGCTCCCAGGGCACAGGGACAGGAGGAGAGGAAACGGCCCCAGACTGGGCCAGGGGAGGCTCAGGGTGGATATTTGGGAAAATTTCTTCCCTTAAAAAGATGACCAGGCACTGGCACAGCTGCCAGGGCAGTGCTGGAGCTGCCATCCCTGGAAGTGCCCCAAAGGCTGATGTGGCACTGGGGCTCTGTGGCAGTGCTGCGGTAACGCTTGGACTTGATGACCTTGGAGATGTTTTCCAACCTTCTCAATTCCAGCTTGGGGGATGGAGCTGGATTGCTGCCGTGGACAGCAGCCAGCCTGGGACCTCCAGTAACCAGCTCTGTACATTCCCTTTAGCTTTCCCTATTTCAGGGCAGGGCAGATTCACCCATCGCACCTTGGCCTCTCATTAATGCACTCGTGCCTCTGCTTTATTGAGTTGGATCAGTTGATGAACAAGCCAAGGCACTGCTGGCTTATCAGGGAAGATGAAGCACTCCAAAAGCCAGGCATGGAGGATTTCCAGCGTGGTCTGCACGTTAAAATCTCCCTCAGAAAACCCCGTGCTCTCCTGAGCCATCCCACCAGTGAATACAGCCCAGACATGCTATTAGCTATTTACTTTGCATGTTTTACCAGGTTTTAAAGCTAAAAGCAGTGGATTTAAGAAGATAATGGCCTTTAGGAGTGCTAGGAATTAAGCATGGCTATTGAATTAGTTAAAAGCACAGGATCATCTTCCCCGTTGCTTTGCATTTTTAGAGCAACAGCATCTCAGAGCAAGCCGTGTATAAAATGCTTCAGAATGAAGGTACTGATGTTTAATTCCTCCTCGTGCTGATGTGAATTATCCTTCAGAGCTAAAGGTGATGAAGTGGCCACCTGTGAATTCTGAACAGAGGGGAATGCAAAGCTGTTTCCAGCCTGTGTATTTCTCCAGGCCAGCTTGCTGTTGTGTCTGACACTCTCCTCAGGTTTTTCTGTGTCTCTCGGGCAGGTTGTGTTTCTCCCACAACACAGATGGGACCTGAGGTACCATGAGGTTAAATGACTTCCCTGATGTGACACGAGCAGTCTGGAGCAAAACCAAGAGCTGAACTGAACCAATTTCCCCCTCAGTTTAGTGCCTCAGTCCCAAAATTATCCTGTAAAATAGGAGCCAGGAAAATGGGAAGAAGTATTAAATGCTTTGTTGTTGTTGTTGTTGTTGTTGAAATGATTCGATTTTGGGGAACTAGAAGGAAAAATTGGCCAGGGCAATGTGTGAATGTGTGTTAACATCCTTCCCAGGGCTCCCTGAGGTCCTGGGTGCATCAAATCCCACGCTCACATGCTCAGTCAGATAATTGAAAGTACAAGCAGGTAATTAAGTTCCAACTTATCCCATTAGTGAGTGCACATCCAGGATCAGATCTATATTCCTGCCTGCCCAAGGCTCCAAGGTTGCCCTTTTAGGAACATCTGACTGCATCACACACTAAATAAAGCTGCTGCCACAGCTTTTGCCAGCATTTAACGTCCCACTCTGGTTGAACCACAGCTCTACAGGGCAGCAAGAATATTGTACATTAATGCCATGAAAATCCATGCCAAAATTTTATCTCTATTATATATGTAAATACGTGCATTTAAGTGACCCTTTAGAGCAATAGCACTTAAAAGAAATCATGTTTAAAATGCTCCCAAATGGAGACATTAATATTTCTATCCTCCTTGTGCTGCTGGTTTCCCCTTCAGCGCTGATGCTAATGAGGAATTAACCCATGAGGAGTGAGTAGGATGGAAGCAGAAAACTTCTTTTCACTGCTTGTATTTTTTGCTATTTTGAAGTTAAAATTCTGGCTAAAAAAAGGGAAATCACAGATCTGTCATTTTTTTATGCTGAAGGAAGGAGCTGTAGCCAGGAGTAAAAATGCCTGAAGTTTATAGTTCATTGGAACAGGCTCAATCAATTATGTTATTTTAATGGATGAGCCAACAGGATAAATCAAGTGTCTTAAAGTCATTTTAAGAACTTCTGTGGTGTATTTTACAGCAGCTACTCATTCCCGAGCCATTCTTTCCCCTTGCTCCATCTTCCCATGAATCCAGCCAGCTGCTGCCCCCAGCCAGGCAGCCTTTCCTCCCACGGCTGATTTCAGATTCCCATTCCCACACGAGGATTCCCTCTCCCAGGAGTTCCAAGGTGCTTCCATGGGATGATCCATGACTGGTGATCCTTCCAGCCTCAGGGAGTTGGGCATGTTCAGCCTGGAGAAGAGGAGGTTGTGTGGAAACCTCAGAGCAGCATTCCAGGGAAGCTGAAGAGAGACTGTGGTGATAAAACAAGGAGAGATGGCTTCAAAATGACAGAAAACGGATTTAGATGGGATTTTTAGCAGGAATTGTTCCCTGGGAGGGTGGGGAGGCCCTGGCACAGAGTGCCCAGAGCAGCTGTGGCTGCCCCTGGATCCCTGGAAATGTCCAAGGCCAGGTTGGATGGGGCTTGGAGCAGCCCGGGATGGTGGAAGGTGTCCCCTCTGCTATTTAAGTTACGTGGTCTCATTTCAGTATTTTTTATTAAAACAAAGCTGTTGTCCTGTTCTTCTCTGTTTTTCTAAAGTTCTGTTTCAGCTTTCTGCCTTTACCTTTTGAGATGGAGTTTCTCATGCACTTTTCATATAAATAATGATTGTTTTGCATTCCTTCCTGGAGGAGGAGAGAATTGATGGACTGTTGGGTTGACCAGTGTGGTTGGAGAGGACAATTTTCTTCCTCCAATCCATGGTCACTGTTGGAATTCTATAAATGTCAAGGTCTGTAAATAAACTGCCCCTTTTTTGCCTTGGACATCTCAGTGTGTGAGTGTTGTTAATTTGTGTTGTAGTGTGACACGAAGATTTTTTTTTATTTTTTAGAAGGCAGGCTTGGCATAATGGCAAGAAAATTGTCTGTTCTCTTGGGGGCTTATGAAACTACTGTAAAGGCCATATGAAGTTTAAAAATGCTCATCCAAGAGATCATGCAGTTCAAATTTGAAAACACAGTTTTAATTGGACAAATGAAATGAGGAGAGGCAGAGAAGAAAAGCTTATTCCTGAGACACTGAAAAAGGGACTTGATCTTTCAGTGATCTCCTCTGACCTGGGCCAAGCTCAGATGATTTAGAGCCCAAATTTTCACCTCTTTTCTGAAAAGCTCCGACTTTGGTTTGGCAAAGTTGTGCCATGGTGCTTTCAAAGGCATTAATCACTTCTTTCAATCAGAAAGAACAGACTTGCATTTTGTAAAAAAAGAATAATAAATATTTATTTATTTGCCAAATAACAAAAATAACACGAAAGTGTTCCTTGCTCTTGCTCTAGGCTGGCATTTTAATTTATTTGTCTCTCCCTCTTTGGACTTTGTAAAATGGGGTTCTTACCCCAGTTAAACCTTTATTGCAGTAACACTGAGCAAGTCGTACCTGTTTGGAATTAAAAATACTTTTGAATGAGGCAGAATCTAACTTTGAATTGAGACTTACTCTGGAGCTTCCAACAACATGAAAATTAAGAGTAAAAAATAGCTTTGTGCTGGCTCAAAGTCATATTTGAATGTAGTTTTTGTCAGGTCACAGCATAAAACCTCGAGATGATAATGAGTAATCTTCATTAATAATGCAAATCTGTGTGTGGTTTTCCGAAATGTGATTAATTTCAGGGAGCAGTTTATGCAACTGTGAGCTAACGTGCCATGTTTCTTCCTGTGACATTTGGAAAAACCAGGAATTGAATCCCAATAACAGCTGTCTCCTGGAAAACAAACAGCTGCTTGGCATGAATTGATGCTCCAGACCCATATATTATGGGTAATAAATATCCCCATTTGTGCACAACTGGCTGATTCCTGCAATTAGCACTCAGGTGGATAATTGCATTGTCCTCTTTGGGATTGCAACAGGGCTACCAGATGAAAATCCAGCTGCTTGCAGTCTTTTTAAGGAGAGAAACACAAACCTTCAGCCTTACTCCCACTTCTGGCCAGGTTTCCAGGAGGGGTTTAACATCCAGAGTGGTAAAAAGTCTTTATTTACTCATTTAACCCAGGGCACTCAGGCATGCTGAGCAGTTCTGACACTGAACCCAAATCCACAATTCCTGGGAAATCCTTTAAAGCTTCCCAAGGTGTTGCCTGAGAATTTGGCTTTTCTCACTGAGGAGTTGAACCCAGTTCTAGGTTAAGCCTGGGCACTGAAAAGCTGTGAGAAAAATTTATCATTGTTTGTAAATTGGATATTAGGGAAAAATTCTTCTCTGGAAGGAGTGTAAAACATTGGAAGTGGCTTCCAGAGCAGGGATAGTGGATGGGGTGCTTGGGGTCATGGTTTGGTGGTGGACTTAGTGATCTTGGAAGGCTTTCCTACCTTTAATGGTTCCGTGGTTCTATGGGACAGGGCTGTTTTAGGCGTGGCTGCTGACCCCTTTTCCGTGTTATTTGGGTTCTAACAAGAAGCAGAAATTATTTGATCACAATATTGCATCGAGCTCACAGGAAAAAAGGCAAATATTCTGTATTTCCTTCCATCTGTCCAGCCCTGCTTTTTACAGAGTATTCCTGAAGTGTTCCCCAAGCAAAACTCAGTGTTCACTTGCACTGTATTTGAAGCTGGAAGGGAATGAGACCGAGGAAGGTGTCATGGAACCAGTCCTAGGCCCGCCTAGAGGCAAAACAATTTAGGATTTGGGCACCATGGTGTGAATGAGTCTTGGAAGCCCCTTATCCCGACCTGGGCACTGGGAGAAAGATCCCAGGGTGAGTGGTGAGGTCTGCAGCTGGCACAGCTGGAGCTGGGGAAGGGCTTTGGAGCAGCCTCCAGCAACTGAAAAGAATGTCAGGAGAAGAGAGCTCCCAGGGAAGAATTCCTTCCCAACAGCCCACCTATCCCTGCCCTCTGGCAGTGGGGAGCCATTCCCTGTGTCCTGCCCCTCCATTCCTTTCCCAAAGCCCCTCTCCAGCTCTCCTGGAGTCCCTTTAGAAACCAGAAAGGGTTCTGAGGTTTTTCTTCAGAATGAATAATCCAAATATTCTCAGCCTATTTTCAGCCCCCTGATCATCTTCAAAGCCTCTTCTGGCCTCGGGCCAGCAGCTTCTTGTCCTTCTGATTTTGGGGATTCCAGAGCTGAACATAGGTGGCCTCTCTCTCCTTGGTCAGTATCCGTGATGCCACTGATGGCTGTGTGAAGGGTTGTGGTGATATGAGCTGAATTAGCAGGAAGGGTTTAAAACCCTTGGCCAGCCCAGCTAGGGTGGTCTAAAACACCTTGGAGAGCCCTGGAACCATCAGGAGATGCTCAGCTGTTCAGCTGGGGAGGGTGGCAGCGACAGCAGCCCAGCGTTGCTGGGGCACAGAGCTCAGGGAAGAGGCAAAACAAGCACAAAAGGTCAGACAGATCGTTCCTCCTCCCCTTTAAAGCACAGCCCAGACTGAGTCCACTGTGCAGAGCTTTTCTCTCATGGTGCCTGTGGTGCTCAGGCAGGGCTTAGTGTCACTTCACCTGTCCAGGAGATCACCTGTCATTAACTGCTGCTCACAGGGATTAAAAAAACCCTTTCCAGAGCCACAGCAGGAGCCTGAAAAGACAGCAACACCACTTCAAAACTGCCTCTGGAACAGGCGAGATGGAAATCTGAGCAGCAGTCATTTCAGTAATGACCAAGGTCATTATGTTTGGAAAAAGTCACAGAGCTAATGCAAAGTGCTCCGGGCAGATTGCACATCCCAAGGGTTTGGCTTTATGGCATCTCTCAGTGCAACAACTGTTTGTGCCCACGGGATCTCTTCTGCTGGCACATTTTATGGATGATGCTATAAAATGGGCCCGTGACATTATTTACACAGGCTGGAGCCCATAGCAAACTCCAAATGGGAGTGGGAAAAACATCATGGATGGATTTGTTAATTTTTCGCTAGAAAGAAAATTGGGGAAAACGGGAATTTCTGTGGAAATTCATGAGATTTTGCTAGAGGAGCTCTAAAATAGATCTTGAAGGGATTTGGGGGAATATAAAACTTTTAGTTGCTCCAAGCCTTGTCCAACCTGGCCTTGGACACTTCCAGAGGCAGCCACAGTTTCTCTGGGCACCTTGTGCTACAGCCTCCCCATCTTCACAGGGAGGAATTTCTCCCCAAAATCCCATCTAAACCTCCTCTCTGTCACTGTGGGGCCATTCACCATGTCTTGGAGCTGCATCCCCTTGGTGAAGACCCCTCTGCAGCTCTCTGATAGAGGGACTTCCAGAGGAGAACAAGAGGACAACAGAAGAGGCCTCATCAACCTCAGCTCCTGATGGATTTAAAATGAAACAGTGTCAGGAGAGAAGGCTGGCAAAGGAGCAGGATGGGCTGGGGGAGGAAGGACAAAGGGAAGGGGCTGGTCCAGAGCCCAGAGCGGGTTGAGTGAGGGGTGGGAACTTTTGATGGGCTCGTTGAGAGCCATTCTCTCCTCAGGTGCTCCAGCAGGGAGCTGTGGAGCAGTGTTCCTGAGGAACAGGAGCATCTGTGCTGTTCCTGAGGGATAGGACGTGAAAACATCCCAAGGGAAGCCACGGTGGGAGCTGTGCTCAGGAACCCAGGTAGGCTGAGCTGGGGATCACCCGTGAGGGTCAGCCCCTCCTGTTTTGAGTATTGGGGAGGAATCTTGATGGTGTTCAGCGCCAGGATTAGTACAAGAAAATGATAAACGCTGAGGGTGGGAGAAATGGGAGCACCCGTGAGGGTCAGCCCCTCCTGTTCTGGGTTCGCTGAGGGATCTGATGGTGTTCAGCGCCAGGATTAGTACAAGAAAATGATAAACGCTGAGGGTGGGAGAAGTGGGAGCGCCCGTGAGGGTCAGCCCCTCCTGTTGTGGGCTTGCTGAGGGATCTGATGGTGTTCAGCGCCAGGATTAGTACAACAAAATGATAAATGCCGAAGGTGGGCGAAATGCGACCACCCCTGGGGGTCAGTCCCCTCCTGTTTGGGGTTTCTGAGGAACCTGAGCCCCAGCAGGATCAGTACAGCAGAACGATAAATAAATGCCGAGGGTGGGAGAAGTGAGCAGCGCCGCTCCCACTGCAGCCCCTGCCTCTCCGGGGGGGTCTCGCTTGCAGAGCGGAGAATAAAAAGCACATTTTTGCTCGTGTGAGAAGGACAAACGAAGGGAAGGCGTCTCCGAGGAGGCCCGAGTAGGAAGGTGTTGGAGGCATTCTCCGGCTGGCTGGGCTCCCTCCCACTCGTGTCGGGGAAGGGGCGCACAAAATCCACCAAAGCCCCCCTCAAACAGGAGGGGCTGGCACTGCCTCGCTGTTCGCAGCCACGGAACTTAACACCGTGCCCTACAACACCGGATAAATCACTGCGACGTGGAAATGAGCCCAGGCGTCATTACTCAGGCGGATTGTTCCTGAAGGATATGCTGATTTCAATGAGCTCCTGCTCGCTAAACGAGCTGGGAAGAACAAGCTCGTGTTAATGTCGAGCTGCCCAAGAGAGGTGATCAGCGGGAGGATAAAGTTATCATTAGTGCTCCGCTTAATAATTTAAACTACATCGTGCATGTGTGAAGAGGTAGATGCTCCTCAGCCGGCTGGACTTGGGCTGAGGCTTCTCCTTTCCCTAGAAACTTGATTTTTTTTTTTCCCCCTACCTTTTTTCCTGATGTTTGGTTTTTATTAATGTACCTGGTTGGTTTTGTGGAGGTTTTTTTGGGGCGGTTCTTTGCGTTCGCATGAAAATAATGGTTGGGAGGTGAATCCCTCAGGGAAAAAGCCTGAATTTCCTTGGATTTCCTGAGTTCTTGGAGAATTGTGCGTGGTGCTGTGTCCATCTGCTGAGGTGGCAGGTGTAGTTGCAGAGGACAGCTTCTACTTTGGTGTTTGGTTTGCATCTCCTCCCTCTCAGCCTCTGCGTGTTTTTCTGTCGTTTTCCCAAAGGCGTGGAAATTACGGAATATCTCAAGTTGCAAGGGACCCTTTCAGAATTTCTCCTGTCCTTTGAAAAACGCTTTGAACTCCTCGTTTTTCTCTTATTTGACTCTTTTAAAAAAGCAATTTACCAGACCTTTGGGTATCGCCCCCCCCAAACTGTTAGACTCTCGGAAAACGACCTGATCAGACTTTTAGTTTTTAAGCAATTTCCTGGGGATTTCCAGCTTTTCCAAGGTGTTGATATCCCTGCCTTTGGGAGCGGTTTAAGCCAGGCTTTAGCAGCTCATTGACTGGGACTCAGGTGCTAAATGCTCCTGACCCATCACCTCGGCTTTTGCACAGAACGGAGCAGAAAAGCAGCGAAGAAATCCCCTGCACTTGCAGCGGCTTTAGCAGCCTAATGCGGATGTGCAGGGTATTTCTGATGTCCCCCAAATCCTCTTAAGTTCCGCAGAGATGTCCTTTGCAATGCTGATTTGAACAACAGCAAAGCACGGGAAATAGGATGAAAGCACACCTTAGGAACAAAAGTGTGTATTTTAGAGGCTGGGAGGGTCTGGAGGTTACCTTTAATCTTAGCCACTGCTGTTAAAACGTTGTCACAGGGGCTGGATTTTGCTGTTTCTATTTTTTTTCTTTATTTGTCCCGTGTGGAGGCAGGCTAATGAATAAACTAACGACTTCTCCACTGACAACTGGCTGCTGGCTCCATAAATCTGCTGGGCTCCTACAGCTCCTTTCCTGGGCTTAGAATTTTTTTTTTTTCCTGTTCTCCTGCAAGGGACAACCTCTGAATTTGAGTACAACGTTGGAAGAGAAGCTGGAGGCAATCTCGCCTGATTTATGGCTGTCCGAGCATATGCGAAGTTGGTATTTCTCTCCTGAGCTGTCCAGATTGGTCCATTATGCTGCTTGAGGCACAAGTCTCCATTTATTCAGGAAACCTTTGCGAGCAGCTCGGTAGATCTGCATGACAAAGCAGCCCAGGTGGGTTTTAGAGGAGGTTTAGCCCATCTTGCAGGGTCTCCGCCTGCTGAAATCATTTGCAGCGTTGAACTGAGGGGGTTCCAGGAAGGTGGTGATGAAACTCATCGTGTTCCCATCTGCTGACCATTATTTACTCCATTTGAACGATGCTTTAATGATGGGAATTTTAAGGCAGAGGTGTCTTTAGGATGCTGAGTTTTTTCTTCTTGTAGTTCTATGCTTCTCTCCCGAGTGCTTCTGAAAGTGAAGAGGGAATTACAAAGCGCTCTTGAGTTGAAATATTCAGTGGTCAACAGTTGAAATAATGGGAATATTTTTTTTGTTTATTTTGAATGGAAGAACGGTTTGGCCTTTCCATATGTCAGCTGTGGAACTTGCTTCCTACTGAGGAATATAATTATGGGATGCTCTGAGCTCCCGTTGTCTCAAGGTTATGTTTAGGACATGCTAACCAGCCATCGGGGTCTCGTAACAAGTCATCAGATGTAGGAATTGCATCACTGTGGTCACTGAAATGCACCGGTCTGTGACTGTAAAATAATTCAAGTGCAAGTGTCATTTACTTCGGCAGGATTGTAAAAATCAGCTGGAAATTAAATCTCGAATTTTCCTCGGGTCAGCATGTCCCGGGGCAGCTGTGGACAGTGCAGAGCTGGGTTGGTACTGGAGGGCAGTGGAGGTTTGAGGATGGGTGTGATGGTGGGAGCTCTTCAGAGGGAGCAGAGGGGTCTTTGCTGTACCCCTGCTATGGAAAATCCCTCTGGGAAGAGCCAGTGTCCATAAAGGAGACAGAGAATCCTGCAGCTTTATTCCAACAAAGGAGAATAAAGAGAGCCCAGCGGGTTTTCTCTCCAAGTTTTGGAGGGTGCAGCCTCATTTATCCCAAACTCCAGCCACACATTGCCCTCCTCCTTTCCCCACTCTGAGGTACCAGGGAGGTGCCCCAGATCCCCCCTGAGCCCAGCATTTTACCCCAAAGTTCAGAGGTTCAGGCCTGTGCAGACCCTTGTCTGTGTCAGGAGCAGTGTCCGGGGCTCTGTCACAAACCCAAAGTCAGTAGAGACATTAAGACCCATTTTAAAGCCATTAGCACTCATCCCCTCACCCGAGGAATTGTTTGTGAAGACATCAGTGGAATTGTTTGTGAAGACAGCAGCACACATTTTCCCTCTCAGTTCTAAAACTTTGGATTTTGTTGTGCCCTGTTTGGCAGACTTGCCAAATCCAAGCATTCCAGGGGTGGGAACGCCAAGCCTCCCTGGACATTCTGTCCCAATGTTTAACAATCCTTTCCATGGAGAAATTCCTGCTGCTGTCCACCCTGAGCCTCCCCTGGCCCAGCCTGAGGCCGTTCCCTCTCCTCCTGTCCCTGTTCCCTGGGAGCAGAGCCCGACCCTCCCTGGCTGTCCCCTCCTGGCAGGGAGTTGTGCAGAGCCACAAAGTCCCCCCTGAGCCTCCTTTTCTCCAGGCTGAGCCCCTTCCCCAGCTCCCTCAGCCCCTCCTGGTGCTCCAGCCCCTTCCCAGCTCCCTCAGCCTCTCCTTGGGCTCCAGCCCCTTCCCCAGCTCCCTCAGCCTCTCCTGGGGCTCCAGTCCCTTCCCCAGCTCCCTCAGCCCCTCCTGGTGCTCCAGCCCCTTCCCAGCTCCCTCAGCCTCTCCTTGGGCTCCAGTCCCTTCCCCAGCTCCCTCAGCCTCTCCTGGGGCTCCAGCCCCTTCCCTGGAGATGCTCCAGCCCCTCAAAGTCCTCCTTGCAGTGATGTGCCCTGAGCTGGACGCAGCACTGGAGGTGCCTCACCAATGCCCAGTAACTCTCTCTCAAAAAATAAAGCCCTAAAATATTTTTTTTGGTTGTTTTCTGGTTCGTTTCTGATTCGAATCACAGCCAAGGCCTGTGTTCCTGCTGTCCCTGTCTCCCTTGCTCAGGCCAGCACCCCTCTGCTCAAACAACATCCCACTGATTCTCAGCATTGCAGCACCCAGAGAGCTCTTCCCTGCTGTCACAGGCCATGCCAGCAGCAATAAAAAGCTTGTGATGCAGAGTTAGGAAGGAATATTTCAGCTTGTGAGCAGCCATCAAGTGTCTAAGTAGCATTTGGCATATTTACACCAACAGGCAATTTCCTTCATGGCTCAAGCAGGAGTGTCTTTGTCCAAAAGCTGCAGCCTTTGGGGGAAGCACTTTTTCAGCCAGTCCATTATCCCATTCCTTCCTCTGGACAGCAGGATGATGTGGTTTGTATTTTTTCCGCCTGCTATTCAGAGCCTACTATGAAAAATGGTTTCAAATCAATATTGAGGAGAAAGAAATGCACTTTGTGCAAAGGCCTAATTTCTGGATGGTGATGATGAGAGGGTTTGAAAACAGGGAAGAGAGCAAGAAGATGAGAGGGCTGGAGTTCTTCCTCCAGACTTCTGTGCTGCCTGTCGTATTCTGGGGAAAATCACCCCCCCCAAATGCTTCTGAAAATTGGATTGCAGGTCTTCTTCTGATCATCCACAGCTCCACAGAATGGAGCAGAGGAACGGGAAAGCCTTGAGCACCTGCAGTGGGCTCAGCAGCGAGTGCTGACAGCAGAGTGTTCCTGATGCCTGGAAAGCTCTCCCGAGTTCAGCTGAGCTCCATCCTGGAGCACTGACTTGAAATAGAGTCAAGTTTGGGAAATAGGATGAAAGAGCACTTGAAAAATGCGGAGTATCTGTCTCAGCACACGTTTTTTCACTCCTTCAGAAATCACTTTTAAGCGCTGTTTGCTTTTTTTTCTCCCTCCTCGTTGCTCCAGTGACTAAGTTTTGAGTGGTTTTACTCCTTAGAATGAAACCCAGTGAGTGCTCGGGGGGGCAGCTGTGGTTCAGAGATGTTACAGACGAGTTTTTTTGTAGGTTCTGGTGCTGCTGTGGCAACACAAAACCCTCCAGAAGTGAGAGATAAAGGCTGAGAGGTAGACAGCTGTCTCGAGTGTTCTTTATTCCCTGGTAACATAACTCCTAAACTCCATATATTGAATTCTTGAGAGTTTTCCTACAGATAGTTTATGTCCATGCAGTTTGCCACATTATCCTCTGAGAAAAGAGTAAATGCTAATATCCTGTTGTGTGTATTAAAGTGTATTTGGACAGGCAGAAAATGTCCTTGAGGACTTTGTGTGTGTGTGTGGGCTTTGCTGGTTTTCCCTCACTGTAAATTGCTGTCTTTGCTGGAAGAGGAAGGTTTTAATCTGTTTTTGAGACACTAATTAGTAACAGAAGTGAAAGGAGGTGTTGGATTAACAGGACAACACAGTTTTAAGGGGTTAGCAGCCTTTATTCCAGTTGTTACAAATTTCTTCAGCCCAGAGGAGCTGCCACGATGCTGTGCCTTAAAGCAGAAGAATTCTGCAATTTTGAAATGTTTAAACTCACCTCAATATACAGAAATACTGGAAATTCCTATTTTTTAAATTTTTTTTTGGCTTCTTGCTGTCCAGCTGTGCTGTATTTGTGATCTTAAAGTTTTCAATCAGAGTTGCAAAGGAAGTACTTTTATTTCAAAGTGCTTTCTTGAAGTGTGGTGCCACAGCTGCATCCTGGGCTGCTGTTCCTGCAGCTGGGGGGAATTTGAGCCTGCAGTGTTCCCTGGGGGGCTGGAGGGCAGTGGCATCCTGGGATGCAGTGGGAAGAGCATCCCCAGTGGGTCAGGGAGGGATCCTGGCCCTCTGCCCAGCCCTGGGGGCACATCTGGAGTGATCCTGCCCCTCTGCCCAGCACATCTGGAGTGATCCTGCCCCTCTGCCCAGCACATCTGGGATGCTGTGTCAGGCTTTGGGCTCCTCAGGACAGGAGGGACAGGAGCTCCTGGAGCAGCTCCAAATCCGAGGAAGGGCCCTCAGCCCTGGGTGGCCCTGGGTATCCCTGTCTGTCCCCATCTGTCTCTGGGTGTCCTTGTCTGTCCCTGGGTGTCCGTGTCTGTCCCTGGGTGTGTCTGTCCTTGTGGGTCCCTGTGTGTCCCTGTGTGTCTGTGTCAGTCCCTGTGAGTTTGTGTCTGTGCCTGGGTGTCTGTGTCAGTCCCTGGGTGTCCCTGGGTGTCCCTGTGTGTCTGTGGCTGTCCCTGGGTGTCCCTGTGTGCAGGGAGGGCTCCAAGCAGGGCTCAAGCTGTGCTCCAGGGGCTCAGCAGTGACACCAGAGGCAGGGCAGGGACAGATGCTGGGAATTCCCCCTGCACAGGAGGCAGATGTTGCTGGGAGCCCTGGGCCAGATCCCAGAGAGGCTGTGGGGTCACATCCCTGGGAACACTGCAGACCCAAAGTCTGGCCCCAGTCCCAGAGAGGCTGTGGGGTCATTGTCCTTGGGGACATTGCAGACCCATCTGGCCCCAATCCTGTGCCCTGTGCTCTGGGATGACCCAGCTGGAGCAGATGCCCCACTGTGAGCCTTCCCAGCCTTATCCATTCCGTGATGCTCTGATTTTTGCCAAGTGCATAATTACAGGCAATTTTTTTTTTTTTTTTTCCAAGAGACCTGGCAAAGCTGAACTCTAGTTCAGGGATTCCAGGGAGTGTGGAATTCCAGGCAGACTTGATGCTGTCCCTCTTGGTGTGCTGGGAATAGCTCAGTGCACACAAACCCACCCTGGGAATTTGCAGCAGAGAGAACTTTGGTGAAAATACCTTTACAAAGCCTTGACTTTCTTCAGTATTTAACGAGCTGCTCTCTGATGGGGTTCATCCTCCCTGAATACCACAAGTCTCCCAGACATGATGTGACCTGGTGAAATGTTCAGGCTGAAGAAGCAACCAGAGTCACCAAAAACCCCTGCAGATTCACTTTTCCTCTCCATTGTGATCAAGTAGGAAAGGAAACAGAAATCTTTGTCTCAGCAGGGCCCAGATTTTTTGTGCCAGGCAGCTCCCACTCTGCCCCGGGACAGAGGGCAGGGGAAGAAGCAGAGATATCCAGGAGCACGTTCACCTTTTTCTGTTATTTATTTGTTTTGTTCAGAACGAGGGATAAAAACTCTGTAAGGGGGGAAATACGGCAAAGTTAGAACTCCCTCTAGAGTCTGCACGTGTTTTATCCAGCTCTGCAGAGAAGTTTCCCCTCAGTGCAAACTGCATTTCTTGAGTTCTGCAGCAGTGCAGGAGGTTCTCCCCAGCAGCTCTGATCTGTGAGAAGGCAGATCTTGCAATGAGGCAAACAGTTTCCAGTTTTTGTATTTAAAATTCCTTTCTGTTTTCCCTGGAAATAGTTCAGTATAGCAGATGAAATTGTTGGAAGCGTAACTCATCCTCTTGAAATGTTTGAACTTGTTTAGTATCCCGTGTAGAGAAGAGGGGAAAATATTTCTGTGCTTTTCCCATATAAATTATAACTTTTTTTTTTTTTTTTTTGACTTTACAGATGAAAATGTGTAAGACTGGAAGCAGCAGGGACACTTTTCCAAGTGGTGCCGTGATGTCATGACTGTTATTTCAAAAGTTTTGAATCAGCTTAAATCATAAATAGTCCTGTGAAGCCCTAAATATTCACTACCAATGCAATGATTTTTTAAAGATCTTTTTGCTTTTGGTATCTCCTTTTGCTCCTTCCTGATGCCTTCATTATAAGGCCAAGTTGCTTTGTGGCAGCCTCTACTGACTTGGGAGAAAAAAGGTCACAAAGTTAAACCAGAAAAACGGTGAATTATTGGTGCAAAGCCAGGAATAGATTTTTTCCAAGCCTGACCTTGCCCCTGTGAACTTGGTTTACACAAGAAAAGTTCATTGCTTGCTGGAAAAGTACGAGACAGACAAAAGCAAATCCTGATGCCTAAAATTTTCCAGCTTACTGAAGTGCAGCCCAGTCCTGCATGCAGCAGAAAGTCAAACTCTGGAAAAAATTTGTGACTTAAACTTTACAGCTCACTTTGCTCCATGGAACTTGGCTTTATTCACACAAGAACTGCAACTTTTTATGTTTGTGTGACTTTGTAAGAAGCTCCTTTGCTCGGATTTTTTTTTTTTTTTATGAAATAGGATTGGGCAGGTGCAGATAATCTTTCTTGCTGCCTTTGACATTTTTATGACCAAACAGTGAACGCAAAAAATGTCAAGTTCCATATATCAGGGTGCAGAATCCAAACCTCTGATGGCAAAAATCTTGGTTGGAACTGGATTCTAAAAGGTCTGGAATGACAGAATCCCAGAGTGGCTCAGGTTGGAAGGGACCCCAGTGGCTCATCTGCTCCAGCAGGGCCAGCCCAGAGCATCACAGTGAAAAAGGGCGAAGTGTGTGAAATTACTGAATATTTTTGAAAAAGAAACTTGGAATAAAAGTTAAAAGCTTTTCAGTTTTGAAGCGTTTGGAAAATCTGGATGGCTCAAATGCACGGCCTCTGCTTGCCCTGTCAGTTTTATTTTCACTCCAGGCTGTCTGAAAGTGGGGGCACTGACCACTGCAGCTGTTTGTCAGCATTTTAGTGCCTTTCCTACCTGGGATCTCTGAATTTCTCAGCAGCTGTTGCCCTGAGGCAGACACTGAAGTTGTGTGGGGTGGCAGGAGTGAGCAGGTACCTGGAAATGTTCCCATTCTGCATCTCTTGTGCTCTTTCCCCCTTTTTTCCTGCTGCTGCTGCTTTGGAAGTTTTTCACCTGTTCAGGTGAAGTGACAGAAGGGCTCATGGCTGTGCAGTTGTTTCTGTCTCCTCAATAACTCAGCTTTGTTTTCCAGCTCAGAATTACAGTGCAGTAGCCTGAAGGAATGGAGAACAGTGGGAGCAGGGATGACCTTGGCAATGAGAGGTGGTTTTGGGGCGCTGTGGGGTTTTGCATCCCCTAATAATCTCTGGGTAGCGTGTTCTGTAGGAAAAATGGACTTCAAACAAAGCAAGACAGTGAAATCTGTAACCTCTTAAGGCATATAAGTTCATCTTCATGAATTTATAAATAAGTAACTTCATCTGATCAAACCTGAACTGTCAGAGGTGTTATTTTGTATTTTAATTTCTGTATTTCTTTTATCAGAGAGCAGATCCTCTCAGTCCAGTGTGGGGAGCCCAGCCATTATTTCCTTTTGTTAATTCATAATACTCATAGATAAAATTCCTCCTTTAATTGGCTTCGTCTCAGGGGCTCACAAAGCTCTTCTCCTCTCAGTGGGGCACAGTTTGTGTAGTATTTACTACACTGAGTGCCCCAAATGTGCTGCACATAGAATGAAATGGCCAGTGGAAGTGGAAAGGAAGGCTTGGGGTTGTTAAATGCAAGAAAAGGTTTCAGGAGAGGTGGAGGGAGAGAGGCTGCAGCTGTATTAAATCAGCACGAGCTGAGGAGAGAAGGCTGTCAGCAGAGATTTGCAGTAGGCAAGCAGAGAGAGTCAAGAGAAAACTGAATTATGGGCTTTTTATCTTGGTGTTCTGCTACCAAAATTCATGCAAGCCCATAAAACACAACCTGAAGTAGGGAGTGGATGCTCAGTGTTTTAAATAAACCTCTCTGCCCTCAGTTTAGATGTGTGCAACTTCCCCTGAAATGGGAAAACTGATCAGTGAGAGAGGAGCAGAAAACCTGAATTACCTTCTGGGTTGGGAGAGGTGGTGTGTGAGCCGTGTTGTTACTGTTGGTTTTATGTTTGTGTTTGCTGCCTGATCTGTTTGTGTGGAGCAAACTCCTGCTGGCCTCGCCTTGGCACTCCAGGAGATGAGCTGCAGAATGTTGGTGACATGGGTGGCAGCAAAGGAGGGATCACCCTCAGCTCAGTCACCTTGTGAGGATTTGGAGATCTTGGATTGCTCCTTGCTGGTGCCTCCTTGGGAGAACAGGAAGGGGTTTTTTTTTTGGGGATCAAGTCTCTCCTTCTGACTCATTGTTTGTGTTCCTGGTTGTTTCCTCCCAGCCTCTTGATGCGCTCTGCTGTGCAATATTTTCGTGTCTCCCAGCTGAATCTTGGTTAAATTAAACTGGCTAGGGCTTTTGGGGAAGCTGCTATTTTTGGTTGGGGTTATTTTTGGCCTGGAATTCTTCTGCACTATTTGGAATCAGGGCTGAGCAGAGTTAGGAGCATAAATCTGATCAATATTTTGGCCTCAAGTCACACCAGGGTGGGGTTCAGGGTGGATATTAGGAAGAATTTCTTCACTGAAGGGATGATGAAACGCTGGGACGGGCTGGTGGAAGTGGAGATGTTCAAACTGTTCTGGAAGTGTTGAAACAATGTGTAAATTTGGCTTTTGGGGATATGATTTAGGGGCTTTGGGGGTATTCAGCTGAATGTTGGACTTGGTGATCTTGAAGGTCCACGGAGAACCCCGGAGGATTCCACGATTCCTGGTCTTGAAGAATCCTGGAGGATTCCCAGGTTTGCTGCCACAATCAGCCACAGTTGCATTATTAAATCACATTCTGTGTGCTCTTAACGTGGAGTATTCCTCTTTTTCCTGTATTTTTGCACTAAAAGTCGAGTCGCACACCCTGTCCCAGCAATCTTTTCCCTGGCTCTGTTTATAATTCCAGGCTTTTTTCAGGAGCAACTTCAGAAGCCTCATTCATTGTCTTTTGTCTTTGGAGCTTAATGAAAACTTTCTGTTCTGAGGGCAAGGAAAGGAGCTCAGCTCCTGAATTGCTGGGTGAGAAGTGCAGCTCCAGAGGTGCATCCCCCACTGCTGCTGTGTTGGTAAATAACCCTAATCAAGATTGATGCTCAGGAACCTCTTGTAAAGCTGCTGCTTTGTAAACATTTTGATCAAAGCACGCTCTGAAGAGCGCTTTGAAAGTTGTTTTTTGAAGCCCTGTGTGATCATGGTGTTTTATCACCGTGCTTTACAGATGACAAATCACCTCAGCTGCTCACAACCGACAGAAATCTGATGCCCTTTTTATTATTTTTTTTATTTTTTTTTTTTACAGAAAAGTTGTTGGAGTGTTGTGGTGAGATTTCTGTTTTTTATTTTAACCACTCATCTGGGAAAGCACTGTAAGAAAGCTTCATTTGTAGGCAAGCACAGATATTTTCTGCTGAGAGAATAAATGTGCATTGATAAAGATCTTTATAGACTGGGAGCATTCCTGGGGGGATCCAAATCCTTCTGGTCACAACTGACCTGAGCTGTTTGATCAACAAACTCGGCCAAAGCTGCCTGAAACTTGGTGTTTCTCACCTGGACATGGCAGAAATGATGCAGTTAATGCTTGTTTGATTGTCTTCCCCATCTGTTTCCAGATAATATCCAGGTAGGAGGAGGAGAGATTTGGAATAAATGATTTGCTCAGCTGCAGTGCTGAGAGTTGCCTGTTTGCAGATGCTGAATGGATTTCGAGTGGATTTCACAGGATCACTGGGGTTAGAAAAGACTTTCAAGATCATCAAGCCCAGCATTTGGTCAACACCAGTTCCACCAGACCAGAGTCCAGTCAGTCCTTGGACTACTCTAGGGATGGGAACTCCAAAACTCCCTTCCAACGCCTGACCACCCTTTCTGTGAAGAAATCAATCCAGATTATTTTACAGAGAAGTTGTTTGTTTGTAGTGAGATTTCTAAACACCAGAGCTTTACTGAAAAGGCTGAAAATCTTGGAGGAAATGAATTGCTATTGATTATTTCAGACAAGAATTTTAGTAAAATTAGTACTAAAGATATATTTTTTTTCCTAATGGTAGAATTTGGAAGATGCTGGAAGCCCTCCCAGGACTTGACTCTTGACTCTTACTTGACTCTGCCAAGGGAGAAAGTAGCATTAAGGAAAACCAAACAAATCAGGACTTGCCCC
Organism: Phylloscopus trochilus trochilus; assembly: GCA_016584745.2. Taxonomy (NCBI): domain Eukaryota; kingdom Metazoa; phylum Chordata; class Aves; order Passeriformes; family Phylloscopidae; genus Phylloscopus; species Phylloscopus trochilus. The sequence goes on along the minus strand of WQNJ02000041.1, from coordinate 17,186,913 downwards.
ATTTTTAATGAATAATTAAGTCTAAAACAATTATTTGTCTCATTACACACGTGATTATTAATCTTAATTTCAGGAGGTTGATCTGTCTGAAGAGAAACAGAGGTGCCTGCACCTCCTTTGGAAATACCCAGCAACATTCTCCCCGTTCCTCTGTACTCCCAAGTTACAAAATGGAACAAGGAAACTCTTTTAAATGTGAATAAATAATCAGGGGAAGATTAATGCACTAATTGGAATATAAAATGCAGACGATGTTTCCCTGCAAAGGTGGCTCAGTGGGGGATACAGCTGTAAAAAATCAAAAGCAGGGCATTTCATTTCTTGCTTGTTTTGATCTAATTTTGAAAAGCTCAATTAGTTGGGATTTTTTGGAATATTTTCTTTCCATTGAGACTCAGCCTAATTATTTTTTTTTCTCCTTTTTCAAACCCTCCAATGGGGTATTATTTTGGTGTTGTGGTTCCTGCATCTATGAATTAAGGTGAATTTACAGATTTTTATTATGATTTCTTCTTTGCTTCACAGACAACAAATCAACTTTCTGGTTTATGTTACCAGGCACTTGCATTCTGTTGTACAAAAATCCATCAGCTCCTTTCTCCTCACCACCCCAGTCCTCAAACCCTTCTAAACTTGGAGGAATTTTTCTCCTCAGCCTTGTCAGAATTTGTGGCATCTGAAGAGTCATTCCCAAATGTTTTGCAGAGAACTCGGTGTTCATAGAAATTTATCCCCACTCTCCTCCCCTTCTCACCAAAAGCATTTCAATGAATTTAGAATGACTTTGTAATTAACTGGAAATTAACTAAAAATTAAGTCCCCTCTCTTATTTTCCTTGTTCTGATTGAATTGGGCTAAGGTTGCTTTATCTTTCAAAATTAAATCATTTTTAATGTACTTTTTATGTAAATTTGGGGGGGGTTTGACCATATTTTGGAGTTTCTCCTTAGCTTCTATGATTGAGAGCTGGAGGAAGAGGACGAACTTCCTAGAATTCCAGTTCTAGGAATGCTGGAAATCCGAGTTCTGCAGCAGGATTGATAATACCAAAGGAGCTTTATTAACATGGTCACTAATTAAACCCTGTAGATCTTTATTTGCTTTTGGGGAGGTGGGATGTGAAAGCTGCAAGACAACTTGACTGAACCAGAAATTCCCAAAGTTCAGCCAAACAAGCCACTTTATTTTGGGGTGTTGGTCAGGAGAGGCTGAGTCAGTCCTTTAATTCAGTTTCATTATTGGTAGCCAAGCAGGAATTAAAGGCTGATTATTCCAATCATTTGAAGAGAAATGAACACGGTATTAATTTTTGAATTGTGTCGTTTTCATGAATATTGAATGTGAAAACCTGAGTTTATTGGCTGTGTTGAGACCAGAGGCTTTCGAGTGAATTAAGGCAGAAAGGAGAATGACTTCCTAGAAAATGTGAGCTTCATAAATCCAGTCTTCCTTTTATTTTATGTGCTTAAATCAGGTCAGGTTCACCCAGATTGGTTCAGGCAGATGTAATTGTTCTTTCTGTGCTTGCCTAATTACAAAAAAAAAAAAAAAAAGGAGCTCCTGTTAAGGGAGCTGAAGCTCTGAACTCCTCAGCTCTTGTTCTTGTTTCACATTTAATTCTCTTTGCTTAAAACACACCCTTCTGCTGTGCTGTCACCACAGCTGTTGAGAGCACTGTCAAATATTGAGACTTGGGGATTACTGCTTTCCATGTTCTCTTCTAGGATGCAATAAAATCCTGAGGAGTTTGGAAAGAGTTTTTTTTCCTGGGTGCTGTGTGTTTGTCAGTGCTGCGATCTTGGGTTTGTTTTTTAAGGCTGATGATGCTGCAGCTCCTTGGGGGAGAGCAAAACTGGTGAATAATGGCTCCTCCAGTGCCTGTCATGGAAATATCTTGGTATCTACCAGTAAAAATATTGTGACTTTTGATAGAACCACAGAGTCATTGTGGTACAGGTCATTAAATTGGATTTTTCTGCAGCGCTGCCTCATAAATGATGTTTTTGATGTGTGGGGCTGGAGGGGCTCTGTTTTAGAAGACCTACCAGTAAAATATCGTGGTAATACCAGTATCTACCAGTAAAAATATCTTGACTTGTGACAGAACCATAGAATCATGGAGGCACAGGTCATTAAAGAGAATTTTTCCAGTGATGCCTCATAAATGACTGTTCTGGATATGTGGGGCTGGAGGGGTTCTGTTTCAGTAGTTTACTCCCAAACTTCTGAAGTTTTAAATGTCTTTAGGCCTTTTTTGTTTCCCCAGGAGTTAGGAAAGTAACTTGGAGGCTGCAGAAATATCAAATCTCACTTTTCCAGGAAGAAAATAGATAAATTAAAAAAAAGATTAAAAAAAAAGCCAAACATAAACAAGCAGTGTCAGTACCATAGCATGTGAGGTGCAATTATTGTCAGCTGAAGAAATAATAAGTAAAACATAAGAATGGTAAGTATAACCGATTCCAAAATAATATTTAAATTACTTTTTTTTAGAGCAGTGTGAGGCTTAAAGGGTGTGCTGAATACACGGCAGAGAAGCGTTACTTTTGCAAACTCATTCTTTGTTAAGATAACAATTAACATGTCTGTAATGGGCCTGGAACAAGTTCATCACTCAGAAGAACAAAGCAAATTAGAAAAGTGTGTGAGCTTGTTTGATATTGCCTCAAGCAGCAGGGAGTGATCCACAATTCCTAGTGAACTGATATTAAATTAAATTTAAAAAAAAATTAAAAAATAGGCAATCTGTGTGAAGCAGGCAAGGCTGACTCCTGTTTCCAAGGAAAAGAATCAGGAAAAGGAGAGGATCAAATTTGGTTTTAAAATATTTGGTTGCTTTTGTTCAGTGTTCAAATGGGCTGTTTAAATCTATAGTCAAGTTTTAAATGTCTAAAAAAAATATAAAAATCTCCAGTATCACTGGGAAGATGGAATTTAATACTAATAATAAAAGTGGAATTTATTCCAGAAGCAGGAATGGACAGATCTGTGCTGGGAGTCTTAAGCTGTTCCTCTCCCATCCCTGTGTAAATGTAATTTGGCCTAAAGAAACAAGGGAATCACAATCAACGTTTGCTACTTGTGGTGTCACTGCCTGCAAATACAGCAAAGCTGCTGGAAGAATTCTTTTAAAACCACTATTAGATATCTTCAAGAGAAGCAGAGTGGGATTGGTAAAACGAACTGGGAATAAACTGTGCAGAAATTCGGTGAAATAATAAAAAAGTTCAGGTCATTTAACTGGAACATCAGTAGCAGTAGGGTGGTACTATGCCAAGTTGGGACTAAGGGATGATTAACTCATTAATGAGTTATCTGGTGAATTCTTTTACTATGGTAAAGGATTGGTCACTTGGATTTTTGTATCTTTGTCACTTGGATTTCTGTATCTTTGGAAATTGCAGGAATTGAGGCATTAGTATAGACAATAATAAGAGGATAAGATGGCAATGTAAAAAATAAGGTTAAAAAAAATCCTGTGATCTGGGGGAGGAAATATTCCAAGCAGGGTTTAATTTTCCGTATTTGCCTTCTGGTTGCTATTAACTTAAAATTTTTAACTTCTTAGAGCTTGAGGTGACACAAGCTGGGATGGGGGAACTTAATCCAAACTCTAGAAAGGCATTATTGATCCAAACTTGGAATAAAAGTGATTTCTCAGATTAGCCACGTTAGGTAATTATGAGGGAGAATTCTGGACATTGTGAAGCTTTCTGGGTTGAGAAACGTTTGGATTCCCATTTCTGGGCAGAATTACGAAGGGCTGGTTTTGTGTGTCAGTAAATTCCATGGAAGAAGCTCTGCAGGGACTGGTCCCAGTGCTCTTACTGGGAAGCCCTGGTCTGGCAGCTCCAAAACTGGAAGTTTCTGGTGGGAGATTCCTGCTTCAAATGGAATAAATGTTTTCTCTTTGTGCATTCAGGGTCAACACTCCGGCTGAAGCAGAGCAGACGAATCCTAATGCGCCCCTAATCTATTTAAACTGGTAGACCACGTCTGGCCTCCATAGAATTCCCTTTTTTTGTAAATACATTTGTGCTCCAGCCGAGCATTGCAATTTGCTGACAGCTTTGCTTTCTGCATATTGACTTCAATTATTTTTGTGCCAAATCGCGCTGAAACTCCTCGATAGACACATTCCTTCATCTCACCCTACATCTGTTTCTTATCTTTTATGTCAGGCTCCCAGGCTGCAGATATTGAGCTATAGATTGGGTGCTGTGTTACAGCACTGAACCTCCTTTTAAAATATCATCTCTTCGCAATGGAGGATGCTGTAAATGAACCGAAGAGTGTTGGAAATAAAAACAAACAAACAAAAACCCACCCACGCTCGCTGTATAAACTCAGATTTCTTGTCTGCAGTTTCTCTACATCTAACACAATATTTAATGGTAATCCCATACCCCCAGCCTCCTAAACACCATATGGGAAATCGAATTAAATACTCATTTTTAACAATGCTTCTCAGTCAAACACTCTCCTGAAGAAAGTTTATTGCAGTCAAACGAGCAAATCCTGATTTGTGCCGTTTGCCAGAGTTTTGCCTGCATTGCCAGCTCTTTGGTGTTGAAGTATTAATGCTAAACCCCCTTGATGTAATACAATATAGAATCCATCTTTGGAGCATATTGGAGCTGAACAAAGAAATTATTTGCTCTAATTCACTTTGTGGAGCCGTCTTAGCAGCGTCTTTGCGTTACACAAATTGCAGGAGCTGAGCAGTCTGAGCTCGGAGTTTAAATGCCCAAATTGATTTTTCAAGTCTTTAATAATTTCTCACTGTTCTGCATCTCAGTAATAAGCAGAAGTGACATGAAGAAGCCTGGTTTTTGTGCTGGGCCTGGCAGCAGGGATGTGCACACAGAGCAGGATGGTGGCAGACAAGCACTAGCTGGTTTTATATGGCAGAGTGAGGTTGAAATGTCATCTTAAAGTTGTTCTCCTAATGCAGACCAGCTGGGGAAATGCTGCCTGGATCTCCTGGAGCCCTCTCACAGAGTTTCAGCACCAGGGGGATTTGGAGAGGGCTGGGGAGTGGAATAGAGGCAAGATACTTAATAGGAGTTTTGAATATTTTTTTTTGTCTGTTAATACTTACTTGACTCTTCATGGCTGCCATGTCATCATTCGTTTCCTGGGTGTCAGGTCTAAATTCACCTTCAGTAAAGCATTAAATCCTGCAGGGAATGTGAGAGGAGGAGCTCCAGGTTTGGCCAAAGTTTGGCCTTCTCCAGGTCCCTCTCCTCTGCCAGATCTCCATTTGGAGCCATTACCTGAATGTGATCCTGTTGTCCCCAGGTTGGCAGAAGATGACCCTGACCTCTTTTTTGGAACTGTGCATCCAGAATGGGCTTTTTTTTTTCCTCTGGGATGGAGGCCTGGGAAGAGGGAACACTTCTGAGAAGCTTCAGTTAACAGAGTACTAAAATAACAATATTCACTGTACATTTTATAACACAGTTGGCAAAATAATTGCACACAGAACAACCTGGAGCTGTTATTGGTCAGTGCCTCGATTAATCCAGCATTTTATTCCCTAAACTCACTGATGTTTTTTTATGTTTATTTGAAGAATCCAGGTCTCATTTTCCACAGGAGCTAATGAAAACTCCATGGAACGGGAAAGACAATGTAATAGGAAGAAGAAAATCGCTGTGAAAAAATTTGTCTAAATTAAGGCTGTAATTGATCTCCTCAGATGTCGTGTCTTGAGGAGCTGGCCAAATTTTCTTGTGCCTTTATTGCTAAATGACTGATTACCAGATAGATGGAATGTAGCAAGCGCCATATGCTTGGTTTACCTAAAAGCTCATCAATTCCCTGTCTGTTGGGTCTCTCAAACATGATCTGTGAGCAGATTCCTTCCAGGAAAACAAAGCCCAACCACAAAGTCATCAGGTTTGAAGTATTATCCTTTCAGATGCTTTTTCAACCCAATTCGTTCCTTGGCTGTAAACACGAGGCAGATGCAGTCCTGAGTCCTGATTAATTGTTTGTCAGAATCCCTCTAGCTGAGCGTGGAGGGATCGTGGGCATCTTGGGATGAGAATGAGCTGCTCCCAACAGTCCAGACAAAGCCTGGGAGTGTAAAAACACTCGGGGAGGAGAGTGACTTGAGAAGCTGTTCTCTCACGGTCAGCAATGAACATCTCAGAGGGGTCAGGCCAAGCATTTCACAGAATAATGTCCATATGTGAAACTGAGTGCTCATTTGAAGCTGGCCTGTCAAGGTTTAGGTGAGGAGAGCGTGGTTATTGTACTGCTCATGCTGACAGCAGGCCCTGGAACACGGCAAGGACTGAATTCCCATTCCAAGGATGTCTCTGCAGCCTTCTGAGGCAAATAACTGGAGGCAGGTAACTTGGAGCACATAGAATGGCTCGAGGCTGTGTGTCAGGTCACTGACAGAGGGCCATGAATCACTCTCTGAGGCAGTCCCTGTGTTTGGACCTGCAACCTTCCCTCTTGGACATCCTTATTCCCCAGGGAATGTTGGCAATTCCTGGCTGGAGCAGTTACCTCTCCCCCCTCATTGTGCTTGATGAGTTCTGCTGCAAATAAAGTGGGATGTCAGATCTTAACCCCAAATCTGGGGAGCTGTGGCTTTATAGACTGCCCACCATGCCCTGCTCATTCCAGCAGCTCTGTGAGAGGTTTGCATCCCAGAGAAACAGGGAATGAGGCAAAGGAGCAAGTGATGTCTCCTGATTTTATAACCCTCCCAGTGCAAAGTGTTAGCACTGCTCAGAGGAGACCATGTGGGGAGTTTGCTGTGTGCCAGGTGGAAGTCAGATGAAATCAGAACTTCTGGAGTATTGCAGGATATGATGCTACAGCAGAAATAAATGTAAAGAGAAGTTCCCAACTCCAGCCTTACTTTCACGGTCCTGTTTTATTTTCATTAAATTCAAGAGGGAAGAGAATGTTGCCGTTTTTTTCCCTCATTTCAGTCAATAACTTGGGCAAAGCATCCCCCCAGCTCCTTTCTCAGTCTCTCTGTAAGCCAAGGATTAGGACACTGCCCCAGACTTACACTGAGGATCCAGTCTGCTCTTAAAAACTCCAGCAAGCATTTCCATGGACAGTGTGAGTGCCACAGCTGTACAGATCTGATGAAGTGGATGGACTTCATCCCCTCACAGATTTCTGTAGCCGTTCTTCTGACCAGAGGATATGGAAGAGCCAGTAAAATCCTAAATATTCCACTTGCTGCCCTGTTTGTTTAACAAGTGGCCCTCACTTGTGGCAAAGTGAGATTTCTGAAAGGTTTCAAATGTCCTGCAGGGGAGGCTGGCTCTGTCTGTGGTTTACTGAAACTTCAGCAGCTCTCCCTCCCAGTTGCTCTTCCCGCTGTTGCCGAGGTGAATGAGGTGAAATATCTATTCCTCTCCACCCTTTGAAGCTTTTTTTAGTGACAACCTTGGATTCCTTCTGAATGAATAACTCACTGCCAGGTCAAGCAGAGTGTGGGGTTTTGTGTGTGTGTGCGCACAGATAAATCCCAGCCTTGGATCCCTGCTTTCAAATCAGCTCTTCAGGAGTTTGGTTCAGTCCTTGCCAAGCTCAGTGGGAATTCTGCCTGGGGGAAAAACTGAGAACCTTTGCTTTGCCTTTGATTTTTGAAAAACACCCAGCTGATCCCCTCAGGACACTGCAAATGCCGCATCTGGGAATGCTGAGGGCTGTTCCTCCTGTGTGTGATCACCACAAAACAGCTGGGGAAGATCTGAACAGGAGAGAGTTTGAGCCCTTGATCCCCCTTGCTGGAATTAGTGCTGGTTTGTCAGAGCCTGTGCAGAACAACTGATCATTAAAGGCTGGCAGTGAGGAGTTCAGCCTTCCAAGTTTGTGTGTCAGTGAGGAGAGAGGAGGGAATGGCTTTATGGAATTCAGGGAGGGAATCACCAGCAGCAGATTCTCTATTTGATTGTAACAGGGTTAACTTGGCACTCCTAGAAGAGCATTTCCCCCCAGTGTGCAGCACTGAAGGAATAGGAAGGAGCTGAATGGGCTTGTCCAGGACTTTTTCTAAAATAAATGAACTTTGCATCGGCAGCATCATTTTCACTCATGCTGGCCCTTTGATATATTTGACTGTGGATATTGCCTGTGGGAGGTGGGTCTCTGCAGGCTCCAGACGGTGCTGGAGAGAGGGGGCTGAGAGGACAGCTCAGCTCAGGTGTTTTATTCAGATGTTCTAGAAAACCCTCTGAGAGAGCCCTTTTTTTTTTTTTTTTTTGGTAGTGATTGCATAAGAAGTGGGAGTGAGGTGATGAGTCCTCCTTGGGGTATTAGTCATAACGCAGACATTGCCTTGAAACATCTCCAGTTGGTACAGCTGTACTTTCAACTTGAAAAAGGAATCATTTGGCTGTGGTGGGACTTAGAGGTCTGGAGATCCTCACTGGCTTTTCTGAATTTTTCTTGTATTAAACATTTCACAGTTCCATGTTACGAATTTCTCCTAATTTCTCACCATTGGAAAACCTGGTCAGTGGGGATTTGTTTTTATCTCTCCCAAAATGACAAATACAAACTTAATTGAAAGGGAAATGATTTTCCAGATTTGTAGATTTCTAAGGCTGAGAGCCTGCATGAGTAACTTTAATTAAATTCATTTTCCTGCAGAGCTGCTCCTTGTTTCAGTCCCTCAAATCCCTACACATGTTGCTCCTCCCAGCTTCTCAGTTTGCTCATGAGACATTATTTAAATGCTTGTCAGCTGCCTGAGAGAACCTGGAGGAACAGGGAATAATTTCAAATGTTTCAAAAGAGAGGGGGGGAAAAATATTGTGGCCTTTCTTAATTTAGTTCTACTTCATATGGTCAAGTGTAAGTCAACACCCAAGTGCTGGGTGATAAATCTAAACCAAGAGCAGTTCTGATATTTTTCTTTGATTATTTGCTCTTTGGCCTTTGTGTGTGTAACCAGGAGACAAACATGGTAGTGATGAGACTTTGAATGCTGTTAATTAGGTAATGAAGAACCTTCAGAAGATTAATCAGATATATAAGGTTAATGGGGAGTGGCATGGCCAGAACCCATGGAGAGGAAATGCTGGGCTGCTGGGAGACTTCAGCTGGAAAGAGAAAGGTGAGTGCAGAATTGTTTTTTACAGAGCAATTTCATAAAGTGGAGGAAAAGCTTTGTGTGGCTAGAAAAAGCTGGGTCAGAAATTGTGTTGGTTGATGGTGTCCTGAGGAGAGGAGATGTGGTAGGAGTTGCCTTCCTGTGATGTGCAATGGGAAACACTCAGGCACAGAGAAGGAATTGTTTTATCAAAGGGAGCAGGCTGATGCTTTTGGAGATTAAAAAAGGACTTATGGTCTCTGAGCTGTGGATACTAAGAGGTGGATGCATGAAACCTGTGTGAAGAGAAAAGCAGTTTTGTTCTGGCACAAAAGGTATGCCTGGGACTTTAACTTCAGTCAGCAGCGCCTGCTTTTGGATCCAGGGAAAATGCAAGAGTGGGGGAAATTCTTGTTGAGTGTGTGTTCTTGTTGAGTTGTTCTTGGGAAACTTGGAATGATAAAATGGTGGATTGGTGTGTAAAGGAGGAGTCTGCCTCAAAGAGCTGGAGATCAGACCCACAGCCAGGAAAGGGAACCGATTTCCTGCAGCTGAGGCATGGCCAAGGGCAGCAGGTTTGATGGTGTTCCATCCCTGGCAATGGCCAGGGTAAGTGCTGGTGCTCCTGTGCTTAAATGGGATGGGGATTTTGAGCTTGAGCTTTTTCCTGCTGAGCCCTCAGTTTAAAACAGAAGACTTGCTCCAGGTTTGGTGGGAATGTGCTGTGTGGGAGGGAGTGCACACGTGGCTTGTCCCAAGTGCCAGTGGAAAAATTGCCAGAGGAAGGAGTGATCCCTGGAGTTTAAAAACTGGCTCTGAGTTCAAGTGTACAAGAGTTATAGTGAGAATTACTTCCCCTTTTTAAAATTGTTCTTTGAAAGGAGGGAAAGAATTTTTTTTTCTTCCTCTGGTTTAATACCTCTAAAATATTTCCTCCATCTGGTATGAAAATTTGAGGAGAGATTACCAATCAAACACTGTGTGGAGAAAACTTCAGCTGAGTTGCAGATTAAGTCCCAGGACAGCTATCAGGTGTGTGATACACAGACTATTTATTTAAGGAAGGACAAAGACACCAAGCTGTGCAGGTAAGCTCTGAATGATTATAAACTCAATTTCACATCAGAAACTGGTCCTTTAATTCAAAAGGAAATATTCATAAGCCATCTTAGTTCCTAATTTGAATAAAATGTGGTGAAACCTGTTAATAGAAGAGACTGGGGTGGGCTTTCTCTTTTTTGCTGTCACAACAGGTGGCTGTGGAACACAGACTTAACAAGGTGGCCCTTCAGAAATGAGAACTCATGAATTTAAAGAGGAAATTCAAATGCACATCAAGGATAGAGAAACAGGATCTTACCTTGCACGGGGAGAAAGAAAAGAGTTCATTCCCAAGTCCAAGGGAGTTTGTGAGGGAAATGATGTTGGTTTTGGTGCAAGTGTTAGTCTGGTATTGAGGAAAGTGGCAAAATCTGCGTGCTTTTAAATTATGGGTGGTTTCATTTTGGTCAGGCATGAATGTTTATGTGAGAATGTGATCTGAGCTTTGAGGTTTGTAGCTGGTAGGAAAATCCCATTTACTGGTGGGATGGCAGGAAATTCAATCCTATGGAATGTAATGAAGCTGTGTTTTCACTCCCAAGAATTTACCTAAGCTTTATTTTAGACCAAGTGAAAGAGTGAACAGCTTGGTGCATGATGAGCATAAACTTTGTTTGGATGAGCAACACATATATAATTCAATTGTGCATCAGTATTTAAAATAGAAACCTTGCAGGAGTCAGGATGTTCTGATGACATTTGATTTTAATTATGTTCTTGCAAAACTTGTGCCGGCTGAAAGCAATTCTGGGCCTTGCTCTCCAGTTCCTGGTGCATCTTTCTTTGTTTAATGAGGTGATTCATCCACCAGGTAATGCCCCCTTGTCCTTGTGGAGCTGCCCATTAAACACATGGCACAGCCCTTCCTTCCCCTGCTTTTGGAAATAATGATCCTTTTGGCTGTGCTGCATCAGATGGGCAAGGTTTATGGAATGGCTTTTTAAGTGAGGTGTCCAGGTTGGAGCAGTCCAGGGGAAGGAACACTTCTCAAAACAATTTTTTTTTTTAGCCAATCAATGCTTTTGACTGTTGGGGAAGAAATATTGGGTTTTGAAGAGGCTTAATGGCTTTGGAGGTGGTTTGGGAATGGTCAGTGTGTTGGCTGTGAGCACTGAGGAGGAGAGAGCAGCAGAGTTGTAGAGCCAAATAGAATTTGGGTAAACAAACCATGGGAGGGAGCATCTGCCTTCAGCTCTGTTGGGCTCTTGGTTGAGTCCCAGCCCCTGCAGAGCTTGTTCTATTTGGGCTTTACCCAAAACCCACCAGAGCCAGATGGGAAGCTCCCCAGGCTTCTTCTGGTCATGTCCAGGAGGGTCTTCCATGGCTTAGCTGCCACTTCTGACCAGCCAGCTGCGAGTTGTGCACCCCACAAAAACCCCACCAGCATATTCCAGCTTTGAGAGTTGCCAGTTATTTTTAAGTGACCTGAACAATCACTATGTGGGAGAATTTTCCAGTTCCTTTTCTTAATTTCAGCGCTGTGTCCATGTTTTTTTCCCCCATTGTTCAGTGGAATGGCTTTGCTGATGTTTTCCCATGCCTCAGTACTAAGCTACTTAAAGTATCTTGAAATAGTCTAATTTTTTTGGCATTCCAGAAGACGTGGAATTATATACATTATTCAGGATGTCCCCTGCTATTCCCTAAAGAATATAAAAATAGAAATTAATAAAGAGTGGTTTAAGTGGATCTGGGGTTATGAAGGGGATTAAGGCTGTGTGTACACACAGGTTTGTCTGTTCCTCCTTGTGACTTTGCTCTCTCTGACGTAAACAAGCGAGGTGACCTTCCCCTGGCAGAATAAAGATGGAGTGGGGTAGGAAGGGTGGATAATTTATAAGCTTTTCTCTGTAGATAAGAATGAATATCTTGTGTAAATCACAGCGCTGCAGAAGTCAGGAGGAATTTTCAGTGCTGTGAGGTGATGCAAGCCCCAGACTGTCAGGGTTGGGTCTTCTCAGGAGGTGTGTGTTGGGTGAGAAATAAATCTGTCACAACATGAAGATATTGCAACCTATTCTACTGGGTCTTGGGCCAGAGCAAAGTTTGTGGGGGGGAGTGAAGCAGCTCAACAGGAAGCACAGAAATCCAAACTTTTCTCTGGGATGGTTTCTAAAGCCTCTCTGTATCTCCTGTTGTGCAGTTTGATGTTTAAATGCTGCTCAGGTCACAAAGTCTGTAATGCTTTGTTTGTAATGCTCAGAGTTGGCATTGAGCCCCACAGATGTGCAGCTCAGGCTGGGTCTGTCCTGCTCCTAGAGGAGCTGTGGGAAGCTGGATGTAGGGAACGGGGAGTGAGGTATAATTTCAGGAAAACCCAGAATCATGGTGTCCTTCAGGTTGGGAGAGACCTTTAAGATCATCAAGTCCAGCCGTGATCACCACTGACCCATGTCTTCCAGTGCCACACCCACATGTTTTTCAAACAGATCCAGTGATTCCACCACTTCCCTGGCCAGCCTGATCCTGGCCTTGGCGACCCTTTCTGTGAAGAAAAATTTCCAGATTCCCCATCTAAACCTCCCCTTGGTGCAACTTGGAGCCATTTCCTTTTATCCTGTGCTACCTGGGAGAAGAGACTAGCACTCACTTTGCTAGAGCCTCCTCCCAGGGAGCTGTGAAATGTGGCAAGGTCTTCTTGGAGCCTCCTTTTCTCCAGACTAAACACCCCTCAAAACCCCCAAGCTGTGTGGATGCTGTTGGCTGCTGCCAAGGAGAGCAGGCAGGTGTGTGAACTGGGCAGCAAAAGCAGCACGGGAAAGGCTGCAACAAAACTCTTGGGATGTCTGGGTGAATCTGTTGAAGCCTCACCTCTGTTGTTCAGAGGCAGGGAAAGAAGTGTACATTTCAGACAAGCTTACCAACACGAGCTTTGGGAAACTGCTGCTGCAGTTTCCTGAGGTGCAAATTGTTTTCTTGCTATTAATAGGGAACCCCTGTGTCTCACTACAACACAGAAGAAATGACACTTATGCACTGAGATGTCCAAGGCAAAAAAGGGGCAGTTTATTTACAAACCTGGACATTTATAGAATTCCAACAGTGACCATGGATTGGAGGATGAAAATTGTTCCTCTCCAACCACACTGGTCAAACCAACAGCCCATCAATTCTCTCCTCCTGCAGAAAGGAATGCACAACAATCATTATTTACGTGAAAGATGTGTGAGAAACTCCACTACAAAAATGCAAACAGCAGAAGGCTGAAGGAACTTTAGAAAAACTTTGGAAGAACAGAGCGACACCCCTGGGCTGTAACTGCACAGCCATGGAATCCAGAAGGGCTTTCCAAGGTGCCCCAGCACTCCCTGCTTTGCTGGAACCCACCGGTGCTCTTTGCTTCCTTATTCCGACAGGAAATGCCTGGGGCTGTCTCTTGCTCTGTGGAAGGCAGCTACAGGAGGTAATTGAATTAAATCCTGAGTCTGGAAGGCAGACCGAAATCTGGAGCCTGAGCTGTGTTTGAGGTTGAAGAGAGAGCTGAGGAAGTCTTAGAGTGCAAATTCACTGCTTGGAGACCAGCGGGGCACAGGAAATGGAAACCTTCCGAAGTGGAGTGGTGAGGATTTCACCAAAATGTGACCAAAACACTTGAGAGTTGATCTGAGGCTTTTCAGGTGTTCTCACCACTGATAACTTAAAAAAAAACCCTTCTTGTTCCCAGTGGTGTGTGATGAAATGTGCTACAGCACAAATCCTACAAGCCACAATTCCCACATTCAGACTCTGCCATTTGATGGTTTCATTTGCAGGAATGTTGTGGTAACAAATGTTGTGTGAAGAGCTCTTTGTGGAGGAACTCAGCATCTCAAATGGAGTGTGAGAATCTGTTGCTCCTAATGAATTGGCTTAATTCTGAGCAAATTAACTAACTGGGCAAAACAGAGATGGACTTTGAGGTTGTTTTGTAAGCACTGAGTGTTTTGTGTGTTCTGCCACATGTTTTTAAACAGAAAGTATGTTTCTGTAAGAGGTATAAAAAAAAAAACAAACAAGCCTGGCAAGTCAAGTTGGTACAAACTTATAAGTGGTGACCATTGAAAACAGTGAAATGTGTTAATATAGAAGAAAAATCATGTCCTGGATAAATGGTGTTTGGCAAAGCAAATATTGGAGGGATCATGTCCTAGAAAAAAAGAAGTTGTGCTGATGGTAGTTCTTATTTTCAGTAGCTGAATACCTACCTTCCCCCTCCCCGCCCCAATAATATTTTATCCATGCTTTTTATATACTCTTTTATTTCTCTTGTACTTCCCTCTTATTCAGGGGAAAAAAGTGAGGTGAGAAAAAAAAAAAGAGGCTTGTCACTAAATTCCTCTTAAATTGCTAGAGAGAAACCTGTTGAATATGTGAGTGGGGACTCATGTTTATACCACCTTGGTAATGTGGCTTCAGTATTTCTTTACTTAAACATTCAAGATCAATTTTAATTCAACCAAAAATATAAGAACTGAATTAAAATCTGGCTTCCTGGCTGGGGAGGAGAAAAATCTGTGGTCTTTATCACAAGAGCTGTAAGGCTGAAGAGTTTGCTCATCTGTGTGCAAGTTTTTTGATATTTCAGGTTCCTTCCCCAATCTGACATTAAATATGGTTTGTTGCTTTTATGGCAGCTCTGACCTGAACTCAGATTTTTGTTGCTACATTGGAAACAAATCCTTTCCAAGGGTTCAGTTCTGTGCTGGATGTTACAAAAAAGCACAATGGATGTCAACTCTGCCTTAAAAGTTGTAGGTTCAGTTTGGGTAGGCACTAACTAGATAATTGCTACCTGCTGTGGAATAGAATGTGTTGTTATTTAATGTATGCAGATTTGGAGGATCAAAAAAAAAAAGCCTGATGAATAACCTCATTTTCAGGCACAAAATGCACTTTAATTTGAGACTGAGATTTAAAAAAAATGTGCATTACTCCTCCCCTGTGTATCAGTGGTGAGAAGCTCTGGCTTCTCACTCCTCTGGAGAAAACAGGAGCTTGGCTTGTGGCTACAGAAAATATTGGTGTTTCTTGTTTTGGTTATTTTTTCCCCCCTCTTGGTTATGCTTTTAATCAGTGGAGCAACAATTTGCTGAGGTTTTGCTCTCTTAACTTCAGGGCTTCAGGAGAATTCCTCATCTTCACATTGGCTGTTCCCTGCCCTTCCTTTCTCCCTGACTCCCAGGGGATGTCACACATCTTCTCTCTCTCTTTACATAAATTTGGCAGCAAAAGGGGATCTTTCTGATTCTGCTCATTCTTATCACTTTATCACTCTTTGGAAAGCATCTTTTCCTTGTGCTGTCTGCATTTTGAGCCTCAGCCAGCTGCAGGCAGGATGGGCCAGGGTGTGTTTTATTTACCCAGTGGAGGACTTGAGATGGTGGATAAGGATGCTGCCTCCCCCTTCTCCCTGTCCTCTCCACGAGTGCTTGAGATGTTGTCTGAAAGAAAAACGATGGTAACTTTTGATACTGGTATCATCTAGTGCCTCTCTGAGTGTGAAAGTTTCATATCCTTTTACCCTTGTTTCTCCATCTCTGCCAGCTTTGCCTAAGTGCAGAGAGCCTGACAAAAGTTTCCTTTATCTCGTGCTGATTTCTGTGTGTAGAGGAAGCACTGCAGATGTTTGAGATTGGGATCTGCTGCAGAGTTATTTTTCCTAGACACTGAGAATGGAGAATACAGAGGATAAAGGCATATTGGGTTGACCAGAACCAGAGGAGGTTTTAATCTTTAATACTGGGAAGTATCTCCCTCAGCAAAGAGTTGGTGGTACAACATGTTGAATAATTTTAAATACCATTCCCTTACCTTGTGATATGGTAGCTGTGGAATCTGGCAGCTGAAATGTTGTGGGGAAAGAATATTGTCACTGCTGGTTATTGTCTTCTGCAAGGCAGGAATCTTCCTTGCTTGTGGGCTGCTGCTGGCAAAATTAAATCCTCCCAGCCTCGAAAGGAGATGTGGAAAGGCAGGGCTTGAATGCAGGGGTTGAGGGAGGGTTTGTGCCAGGTGAGGAGCTGGGCTCAGCTTCATCCTGAACGAGACTGGTGCTGGTGCAAGCTCTTTAATTTCCAGCCTCAATTTCCAGCTGCCCTTGTCAAGCTGTGCTTTGGCTCCTTCCTCCTCTCGCTGGCAATGTGATGGGGAATCTGTGAAACCATTTCTAAGCATTCTAGAGTTTCCCTAGTCTGTGGCTGAGGGGAAAAAAGTTGGCTCCTGCAGTGAGGAAACCTTATTTACATGTCTGTCATCAGAGGACACAAAATGAGGAGCACACACAGAGTCTGTCATGGGGGAAAAAGAGAGTTGAGATTATGTTCTTTGACCTCAATTGATAGAATTTAGACAATGACCAGGGATTGGAGGATGAAGGTTGCCACCTCTCCAACCACACTGCACTCAAACTAGCAGTCCATCAACAGCCTCCTCCTTATGAGAGGAATGTAAACATGAAAGGACAGTTACAATGACAGTAGATGGTTTAGGTGAAAATCTGTGATAAAATCCCATTACAAAAAGTAAATCATCAGAAGGCTGAAGAGAGCAAGGGTGACAAATCTCGGAGCTGCCCTGTGTGCAGGGGTGGAGGAGCTGAGAGCTGCTCCAGCTGGGTTTGTGGCAGCACCCTGGCACCAAAATGCCAGCATTATTGAGGGATGGGATTCATGGAGCTGCCTGGGGAAGCTGGGATGTGCACAGGAGCACCCCAGAGCTGTTCTGGTACCACCAAACCAGGATTGCCGACGGTGCCATCAGCCCCAAAGCTCTGTGCTGGGTGTCAGCTCCTTGTGTGGCCTTCCTGTTGTGGCCTTCCCAGGTAAAACAGGAGTATTGCCTGGGAACAGCTGAAAATGGCAAGCTGCTGTTTGGGTTGATTAATTTATGAAGCTTGTAAGTCATTTTTTGTAATAATTACCCAGGTTGAAAATGATTAAAATTCAGCATCAGCTGCTTCTTATAGTCAGGCTTGTGCTGCTTTATGTGGTAGGTGGAATAATTTCCTGTAAGAGCCCATTTAAAAGCCTTCTTGAAGAGATCAGCAACTGTCATCTTTATTTCTACTATTCTCCTTTTCTAATATTTGTGTTTCTACTCCCACCTTGACGTATTTGGACTATGATACCTTGTTGGGAGTGGAAGGGGAGATAAAGACTGAGCACAACTGGCTTGTTCCAGGAACTCCAGACCTCCTTGAACCAGTTCCAGTAGCTGTAACTCATCAGTACAGTGTAAATTTGGATCTGCTGTGCATCATTCTGTGTGGCTTTAATCCTGGATTTTTTTTTTCTATGGAGGACTTCTGGCAAATTCAGAATTGTTTTGTCACAAAGCAAGAATTACATGGATGCTATCAGGCAGCAGCCTGAAAACAGTCACATAGGAGGTTTTGTTATTACAAATTGTGGGATGATGTAGAGGCTTTTTATGAGGGCTTGTGGACTGACCCTTTTCTGACAGTTCTTGTGGTCAAACTTGACTGCAGCAGATCAGCACTTGGCTTGGGAAAAAGGAAACTATCCCAAACTTTCTAATTTATTTGTTTCCATCTTCATGGGGGAAAAAAAAAGGGTGAGGGTAGTGCTTGCATTTTGTCCTTATTTTCTTGAACTGTAAATAGTCTGTTGAAATGGGTGTTTTGTACTTGTTCTGTGGTGTTTATTTCTGTACTGAACTTCCCTTTCTTGCCCCAATCTTTTGGGATGAATCAGCCTCCTGACCGAGGAACGTGGGGGAAGAGGGAGCCTGCCAGGATTCCAGCAGGGTGGGACAGCTTTTGCACAGCCAGGAGCTGGGGCTGTGTTTTCCTTTTGGCTCCTGATGACAGCACTGACACC
The DNA here is from genome assembly GCA_016584745.2 of Phylloscopus trochilus trochilus. NCBI lineage: Eukaryota > Metazoa > Chordata > Aves > Passeriformes > Phylloscopidae > Phylloscopus > Phylloscopus trochilus. The sequence continues at coordinate 17,168,922 of WQNJ02000041.1, read as the reverse complement.
TAAGGAACCAGAGATCAGCCTCGACCTGCTGCTGCTGCATTTTCTGTTCAGCACAGGTGCTCCCTTCTCATTTCCTGCTGGATGGGCAAGAGCCCCGTTCAAAATCCAGTCAGATTCTCCCAGTGAGCTGTCTGGGGATGTGGGAACTTCCACGCTGAGCTATTAAAATCATTTCCCAGTCTCTTTTCTGGGAAAGGCAGCTTCAGACTTCACTTGGAGCAAATTTCCCCAGTCAGCAGAGCACACAACATCTATTATTACCAGAGAAGCTTCACTCTGCCGAGCTTTAATTAGAAAGCCCCTGTTGTAGGTTGTCAGGAGAATGCCAGAATAGCCACAAATGAGAGCTGCTGCAATTCATCACCCCTCTCTCTCACTGCTCTGAGCAGGTGTGGAGCACCAAATTCTAAGGTGGCCAAGAAATGGTGAGGTGATGCTGCTGTGTCTGTGCCTGCAGATTCATTGAGTGAGAGATGCTCTGTGTGCAGCTGGAGTTAATGAACACCAGCAATCGTTCCAGGGGAGCTGGCAGCACACACACATGTCCTGATTGCCTGCCAGGGAGGGACAGGAGCTTTTGGGGTGCCCCAGTTTGGGGACCTGCTGCTGCTCGGGGGCTCTGTGTGCTCCTGGGTGAGGCAAATCACACGGATTCAAGGCATTTGGGCTTCTTATAATTAAAAGGAGTATTGCTTGAATAACCAGTGTCAGATGGCATTGATTGCTGTTCCGTCAAGTGATTTCCTGCTGAAATGGGTAACTGTGAGTAAAGTGATTTTCCTTGCCCCACTGATGAAACTCAAACACTGGCATTCACACTAACCTCCTTTAACAATGGCAGAGAAGTACACTTGACACACTGAGGCTTTGAGACTTGTGTTGTTTCCCATTTTTATTGTGGCCAGAAGTTTCATTAGAACAGCTGTTCTCGAGCCTGGCTGTTAATCCTTTTTTTATTATTATTTTATTTTTAATAAGGAAGAAAGGAGTGCAGCAGAAGTGTTAGGGATGCTTCAGCAGCACAGCACACAGCTGGCTTCAGGCATGGATGAATGGGCAGCAGGGATTCTGTTTTATCCAAACAGCTTTGGTTGTATTTCTAGGGGTATTTTCAGCTACTTAAAAAAAAATAAAAATAAATTAAGCTCCTCTGAGCTTAAAGTCGAGGAATATTGGCTGTGTATGTTTTCTTTAAATTGAAAAAAGCCTTGAATCTTTACAGATTTCTAGAATTATGAAGGTTGGAAAAGATCTGAGGTCACCAAGTCCAACCATCAGCCCAGCACCAAGCACAGTCACCATTCAGCCTTGTCCTCCACTCAGTTTTAGAGCACTTCCAGGGGTGGTGATTCCACCACTTCGCTGGGCAGCCTGGAAGACCTGAGGCTTCCCAGCTGGAAACTGCTCCTTCTCTGAACGTGCCTTTCTGTGGCCTTTGGAGTCAGAGGCAAAAGCCATTTTCTGGGATCTGTTGGGACCTTCTTATTCCATCTGCTCAACCCTTTTTGCCCTTGTTGCTGTTGAATAGATTTGGGGGAGTGATTTATTAATTTTCAATATGTCAGGGTTCCCCAGACTCCTGTAATTACTTCACAAAGCAATAAAGGAATAGAAAATTCAGGTGATAATAGCAGAAGTTTTGTTGATCAGTTGGCTCACGAGGAGCTGTGGGAATGCTGCTGCTGTGGAAGGAGTCATCTTTCATCAGGACCACCCTGAGTTACTCAGCTTTGCACCATGGAATAGCTTGGCTTTTTAGGGGGAATGGAAATCGTGATTTTTGGGCTGTTCTGTTCTTACAGCATCCATCCCTACCTGTGGTAACCATTTAAAATGTTTGATTTTTAAACAAAACCTCCCAAATCCATTTTTGAGTTGTGTTTATTGGCCTGCAGAGGTGTACACTGCCTTAACCTTTTCTGGATTCCATTTGGTGACAGACTGGAGTCTTTGTAGGACTCTGCTTTTTTTTTTTTTTTCAGAGCTGGGCTTTCCTTTCCCCATTTCCATGAACAGCTGACATTTCCCCTCAGAGGACTGTGGTGCATCCCTTAGCACTCCTGATAAAGGAGCTTCCTTCAAAGCCCCTTGCAAAACAAAAAGCCAATTTCACAATGCTGGAAAGAGGAGGAGAGTGAAAGAATTGACAAAAAAAAAAGCCCAGATCCCTTTCCCATCCGTTGGTTCCGTGGCACAGCTGAAGTTTACACTAATTAGAAATCATCTGGAGGCTCTGCAGCAGATTGAGTCTTCGGCTGGAAGTGCTTCCTGACAGGTGGTTCAGCACAAAGCAACATCACAATTACCTAACCCCCTGTTTGATTTGTGTAAACCCTCATTGCTACTCACATTATTTAATGAACTATGTGCTTTCCCCTGGCCTCCCTGCAGCACACAGCGCTCCCTTCCAAATCTGCAGCCTGTGCTCTGGGTTTAACCCTTCTGTTCCAAGGTGAGGGAGCATCAGCGTTAGTGGGGAGGTCAGAACTAGAATTTAAATGCTGCAAATGCTTGTGGCAAGAAGATCAGAGAGTCACCGACTTGTTTGGGTTGAATTGAATTGAATTCAATAATCTCCTTTAAGGAAAGGACCTTAAATTCATCCTGTTACACCCCCTGCCATGGGCAGGGACACCTTGCACAACCCCAGGTTGCTCCCAGCCCCATCCAACCTGGACACTTCCAGGGATGGGGGAAGATGTGTGATGCTTTGAAATGTTAATTGTGTAGTCAGGGGCTTCATTGGACCCTCTGCATTGGAGGGGTTTTCTTTAGCTCAGTTGTGTCTCATTGCAAAGCTCTTGTTGTGGATTGGAGGAATTAGCTCTTCAATGGACAAGGCACAACTGGAGATGGTTGCTCTGAGATTTTTTTTCCTAATATTTTTAACGAGTCCGACACAGATTTTGTGGTTACTGTAACCACTCACAATTGGAAAGAGAAAGATAAGGGTTCTGCTGGCCATGAAGGATTTCCTGAGCTTATCAGGACTCTCTGTATCTCTGCAGGTTTTGTATCAAATGCCCTCAGGGTTACGGACTCTCTGTGTCCTCGGAGTCCTCGTCAGAGTCTGGCTGTTTCAGCCCCACAGGAGGTGTTTCATAAACTGAATTTATGTGGAGTAACACAGCTGCAGAATGGTCTGTGACCCATAGAAGTATTCCCTCTCATGTAGTTCAGCCTCTGATGTGATTACACTCTCCAGCAAACACATATATTGAAATTCTCCTTCCAAGTGAACTTGGCTGTTTGCTGTTTATTACGAGAGAACCTCTCAGTGAAGGAAATGAAGTCAAAATTTGAATCCACAGGCATGGAGAGAGATCTACTTTGTGCTGTTTGCTTCCCTCCCAGACGTGTATTAATCAGCCATTATTTCTATTTGGTTCCTTTTGCAAATAACTTGAACTTTGTATCTTTCAGAAAAAAAATTAGAGTAGCTTCCACAATTCCAGAATTATGGCTCAAATGATGAACCAGATGAAATAATAACACAGAAAGGTGTTCCTTTAGAAGCAGTTATTGGCATTGGGTGGGTTATTTAAATGTTCCTGTCATGTTTTATTTGGGTGGTGTTACTGAACTCAAGAGGTAGAAAGTTTTTTATGAAACGTGTTTGCTGCATCAGCTCCTGTGAAAAAGTAGGTTTGAAGAGATAAAGTAAAAAGGATACACTCCCAAATAATATTAATAGTATAGTTTTATTTTCTATGTCATAGGTGGAATTAGCAGGTGTCCAGGGCATACTAGGAACTGCAGAATGGTTTGGGTTGGAAGGGACCTTAAAGTCCATCCAGTGCCACCCCTGCTGTGGGCAGGGACACCTCCCACTGTCCCAGGCTGCTCCAAGTCCCATCCAGCCTGGCCTTGGACAATTCCAGGGATCCAGGGGCAGCCACAGCTTTTCTGGGAAACTGTGCCAGAAGAATTCATTCCCAAAATGGAATCTAAGCCTTCCCTCCTTCACCTTAAGGCCATTTAGGGCCCAGGACATACACTGGTGTGAACCATCTTGGAAATGTTTATCATGAGGGAAGAGGGAAGTGGAATTGAGCAGGAGAGGCTGAGCATTAATTCCAAGGGTGGCAGAGAGGTCTGTGAAAATAAGAGGCAGCGCACCCAGGCACAGCTCTGCTCCTCCCAGTGCAAACCCATCCCTGATGTGGCCCCACCAGGAAGATGGAGGGAGAGCATTGGTTTTCTTTGGGGGATTTTTAGCAAATCCTGGTTACTTTAGTCAGGGTAAGGGTGTGATGGAGCAGCAGAAAGGGACATGATGGGCACACTTATTAGAAAACACGCTTGTAGTCCGCGAGAGAGATGATCTGAAGATCAGGATACTCTTTGGAACACGTGCTTTATTGGTCCTGGGAAGGCAGCCTAACTGGGGAAGGGTCCAGGGATCCAGTGCAAAGTCCAAGAGGGTCCAAGGGAAGGCACGCAAAGAGGCCGAGCTCCTTGTTACATTCCATTTTAACCTTTTCTATCGTGAATATGCTAATGAACGTTAACCAATCACCTCTAGATACAAAACCTACAGAATCTACATACAGCCTATGGGAGCTACAACATTACAATACTACTCTACATACCGAAACCTGTGAAACCCACCTTATCCCTGATACCTGAGAAGGTCCAACCTTTTATTCATCCTTTTGTCTTGGCAGGGGTGTCACTGACTCACCCAGCCAAGTCTTTTCAGCTGTCTAATCACCTTCTTCCTGTCCAGCAACTTACAGTTCAAACTTTGCTTTTAATTCTATTCCTCTTGTGGGTTTCATACTTTTAGAATCTTTTACTATTAAATTATCTCTGCAGGGCCTAGCTTCATCCTCCCCAACACACACTCTGGAGTGTCTGGTTCCAGGTGAGTCCCTCATGCCCCTCACCCAGCTGGATCCCCCAGGTGTGTGTTTTCCTCACGAATTCCAGCGATTCTGGCAGAGTTTCCCCTGCACTGTCTGCAGGCTGGACTGGAACCATTCAGGCTGTGAGATGTGAAACAGGCTCAGGGCGTCTCTGAGCTGTCAGAGGAACATGTGTATTTGGAGGCCCCAAATCTGTGCATCTGCTCAGCAATATTGTCTGAGCCACCCTTGTGAGGCAGGGAAATTACTCATCCTGCACACAGGGCCATTTATAGGCCTCTGCCAGATTGGAACCTGACAGTGTGGTGGGATGAGCAGCTCCTCAGATGCTGGCTGCAACACTGATTGTTAAAAAAAAAAAAAAAGACTTTGGCAGTTCAAATTATTTGCCAAATCTAAGTCAAGTTGCGTGCCTGAAGTGAAAAAGTGATTTATGGCATTAAATTAATGAAATTGCATTTTAAATGCAGAGTCCTCCCAACCAGAGATGCCAGTATCCATATTTCCCATGAAAATGTAGGCGTGTTAGGGCAACAAAGGTTCATAGGTGTGTGCATAGAGAGCTGAAATTCTCAATCACCTTTCCTGTGCCTGTTGCAATGAGGGCTGAATGAATGTATGGAGAGCTGAGCTCTCCCAGGGTTGTTTTTCTTTTTCTGATGAGTTGTATTGTGGAGGAAATTGCTCTTTGATTTTTGCCCTCTTCAGCAGCTGCTCTTCTCGCTGAAGGAGTGCCCGCTGAAGTGCCAACACCAGCTCAAGATCAGGTTCAAGTGCAGCACTGCTGTTAATCAGGCTCAGTTCATTTGGAGCCTAATCCACTGCCTATTGAAGTCCTTGCAAAAATTCTCTCTGACCTGGGCAGGCTTCATAACAGCTCAAGCCTGGGCTTCATGACTAAAACAGCTTAAAAAAAAAAAAAATCCCCAATGGACATGAAAACTCTGTGGAATTGCACAGCTGGCAGATCTGCTTGCATTTGCTTCCACCAAACAAATGGGTGATTTTCAGGAATAGTGAGGTTTAAGTGGTGCCAGTGTTTGCTGTCGCTCTGAAATTCACACTGTCAGCTGCTCACACTGGGCTTTTATTTTAGAAATCATGAAAAGGTGAGGCCTTCTTCTGCCAGCTGGAATAGGATCTAACTTGCCTGATCAGGGGGGAAAAAAAAATTATGCTGGCAAAATGAGTGGCATTTTTATCCTGTGCAAATGGTTCAGCAGAAGGTGGGGATTTTTTAAAAAAATTCTTTTTTCTTCCATGCCTTATTCCTGCTGATGTGAGCTTCGTGTTGGGAGGCAGGGAAGCAGCCTGAGGGTCTGGGAATGCAGTGCACAGGGGGAATTTCCTGAGCAGGGGATGCACAGGAGCTGAGCTGGGGCAGTGACCTGCAGGAAGATCAGCAGAGAGTCAGTGATCACACCCTGCCCTCTGTGGGGCTGAGAATTCCAAGGAATTCCTGTTGGAATAACAATGTGAGAAAATTAATGTTAATTAAGCTTAGCTTTGTAGCCCCAAATGCTGCAATTTCCAAGCTCATTCCTGCAGTTTTTTCCATATATATAACCCAAGGATTCTCCAATAAACCCTAGATTTTATTTTCGCTAAACACTAGTGGGTGAGCTCTTCCTCCTTGCAAGGTTCTGTTTAAATTGCTCAGTATTTTAAATAAAACCAAGTTTTTATTCAGTGCTCTTGGTGAACATCACAGTAGGATGTCTGAGATGTTGTAGCACCACCTGCTAAACTTACAGTTTTGGTTTTTTCCCAATTAACCTACACGGCTACATTTGCTTCTCCCAGGAGAGCATGATCCAGCTGCAAGGAGTGAATATCCCTCTATTTATGGACGTGATCTTTGACAGGAATTAATATCTATCAATGGAAGACAAATTTAGAGAGTTCAGTGTCTTTATCCCTGGTGCAGGATCAGGGTGAGGAGAGTTCTGCCTGCTTGACTGGCTCTGGAATCGTTGGAGATCTGTAAATTCAGCTCTAATCTTCCTGTAGGGAAATGTTACTGGTAATATCCAAAGCCTATTAAAAAGGGATTTCACATCTTTGGAAGTTATTATCGAATCTCAAAGATGTGAAACCCATTTTTAATAGGTTTCGAACTTTATAGGCTCTCTGTAAGGGAATAATATTGTGATGTGGTTTAAAGCTTGTGAAGTACATTTTTCTTCCCCTTTTATAACAGTTGTTTTAAAGTGGTGATTTATCAGTTGTTTGAGGAGGTTTTTTGTGTTCTCCCTCTCCCCCCCCCCTTTTTTTTTTTTCCCCTCAGTGAACAGATTTTTATGTAACAAAAATTTCATAAGCACTTGGGATCATGGAAATCACCTAATTCATTGGAGAGATCTGCTATTTCCATAAAAATCCCTTTTTTTTCCTCCCCCCTTCCCTGCCAATCCCATGAGTATTCGATGGCATTGGCGTTTTCCTTGCTGTGCCTTCATCATAAATTCTGTAATATCAGTAATGTACTTTGAGATACAGTAAATACACTTATTATAGCAACTGCAGCCATGCTTCATCCAGCTTCAGTAATTAGCCATGCTAATTACAGTTTGGGATGTGGGCTGGGAGATGGTGTGCTACATTAAAACCAGAGAAATTAAACCAGAGCCGGCTGATGGAACTGTTGTGTTCTTTTGGGGCCTGCAGATCTTAGTGAGGCATTAGCTAATTAAAAACGTCGGGATAGTTCCTGAGTAAACTATTAAAGCTAAAGGTTACTTTCACACTTGAGCGGTAGATGTCAAAACCAGGGTGTTTTCCCCTTATTTGTGGCCCTTGTGGAGTGCAGATCGAAAAACACCGAGCACAAAACAAATTTCTTTGGTTTTATAATGGCGGGAATACGTGACGGGGAAAGGATTTTGAGGAGGATTTTCCTGCGTGCTCAGTTTTCAGCTTTGGTTGCCTAAAGAGGCTGGAGAGGGACTTAATGGACAAGGCTTGGAGTGACAGGACACAGGGAACGGCTTCAAACTGGCACAGAGGGGGTTTAGATGGGATATTTGGAAGGAATTCCTCCCTGTGAGGCTGGGGAAGGGCTGAGATGGAATTCCCAGAGCAGCTGTGGCTGCCCCTGGATTCCCAGCAGTGCTCAAGGCTGGACAGGGCTGGGAGCAGCCTGGGACAGTGGGAGGTGTCCCTGCCCATGGCAGGGGTGGCACTGGGTGATTTTAAAAGTTCCTTCCAGCCCAAATCATTCTTTTAATTCTCTGAGACACTTCGAGGTGTTGTCGCTGTGATCCTGCTTCCCAGCCATGCCAAGGGCTGGATCCTGACCTGAGAAATGTCTCTTGAGGTGTTTCTGGGGTTGTGCTGCTCTACAGAGCTCTCTCCTTAGCCCTCCTGAATCCCAAATCACTTATCCTCTATTACTGAGTAAATCCTTTCCTCAGCAAAAGGAGCAAGTAAAGAAATCCAGGTCTTTGCAGAGGATTTTGAAAGCCGCAGTGACATTGACTCGTACGAGAGGGTGGGGATGTGGAAGCTGCAGTGTTTGACAACTCATTCCAGGCAAGAATTCTTGTAAGAACGTTCTTTACGAGCAAGTGCATCACTGCTGGGACTGTGTCTCTCATATCCACTTCAAAAGCATCAGATTTGGAAGACAAAGTGTGCAGAAAACAGAGGCTTTTTTCCTAATGCTGTCGTGAAGGTGTTTAAAAAAGAGAGAGGTCTGTGCTTCTTGGAAGTCCATTGCACTGCAAAGGAGTGTGGACTCCTCATCCCTGGAAGTGTCCAAGGACAGGGCTTGGAGCCACCTGGGATAGTGGGAGGTGTCCCTGCCCATGGCAGAGGGTGGAATGAGGTGAGGTTTTGCATCCCTCCCAGCCCACACCATTCTGTGGTTCCTGCTTGGTGGCCTGATGGTTGAGAGGCTTTTTTTTCCTGTGGAATGAGTAGGGAGCAGTCAAACCCCACCCCGAAAGCTTTGAGTTGTTGGAGCAAGCCAAGGGATCATCTGTCCAAGGTTTGGGGAATCTCAGGGTTGAGACTCGGGCGGGTTCTAGGTCTCTTCCAAATGAACATCACTCTCCTGCTGATTTATCTGCACAAGTTCCATGACTTTATTGTTCACATTGGAGAAAAATCTGCTCCTGCAATCTGGATACTCAAACATTGCTGCCTATTTCCAAAGCTAATGCTTCAGTTCTTGCTTGACATTTTCCTGGGGAATTGTGCCTGGTGCGTTCTCCTTTACATTTATTTTTGTAAACCCTTTTGAATGGTTTGTTCCTGTTGGAACCCTGGAGGCTGAAAATCTCAGGCTTTCTGAGCTGAGGGATGCTGACCCTCAGGCAAAAGCACCACGTTTGACCTGAGACCTTGGGAGAGGAGATTGAGTGATAGCACAGGGGTTGTGGATGTGTAGTTTGAATAGTGTTGTGTGACCTCCCAGGGTGAAACTTGGGTTTAAGATTTTAGTATGTAGTACTACATGGCTTTGAGGATTTTTTCAATTTGTTCATTGGACAACACGCTTTTCCTTCCCACATCCTCTGTACATATTATTTCTGAGCTCCAAGCTGGCTGCTTTATTTTCCTTTCCCTCTGTTGTTTGTTTGTTTGAGGAGATAAGAAAGCAAAGACTGAGGAGGAGAAGCACTTTGTTGTTTGAAAAAGAGACATATAGTGTAAGAATACAGATCTGAAATGCAGCTCTCCTCCCACTCTGTTTGAATTGGAGTTTTGCTGTGGGTTTCTACGAGGAGCTGTGGATTTTTTAGTAATTCCCTGTTATCCTCATTCTCATCTTCAGCAAGTGGATGTTAAGGAAAGCAAAAAGCTGAAATAAACAAGGAACTTCAGCTTAGGGTTTGAGCCACAAAGCTTCAATCAGCCTGTGACTCTGAGGCAAGCTCATCATCTTGTTTTAAGTTAGTTTTTGTAAAAAAACAAACAAACAAACTAAAATTAGCAAAAAAATTAAAATATATTGGTGGCTGATTCAGCATTATGAAGCAGAAACTTCTTTGGTGTCATCTGAGGAATTCTTTTAAGACAAATTCCTTTAGTAAAGTGAATTAATTCTGTTCCAGGCCTCTGCTGCTGCCCATCCTTCAGAAGGATGGGGTGCCTATTGGATGGCAAATGCAGAATTCTGGAATTGGTCACTTTATTTTAATTATGAGGTGCTAAAAGGATGAGACAGTGCTGCTCTTAAAAACCTTAAAACCAAAATTCCACCGAACAAAAGGAAACCCCAGCCCACAGCACAGAGGGTTTTGTTTGAGGTGGTGAGGAAATATTTTCTTTGCCATTCAGGAATCTAAGGATCTTTAGGATCAAAGTCAACTTGCAGCAAATGCAGGTGATAATTTAGAAGAAAATAACAACCAAACAGAGCCACTCAAAAATCCTTCCAGGGCTTCTCTCCCCTCCTTGCTTCTGTTTGTTTTTCTGCAGCTGAGAGGTTTGATGGCAGCTTTAATTCAAACCCATCACCCAGGTACAGAAGAGGAGCTGAAATCTGGCAGGGGTGGAGAAGAACTGGGAGGCCAGATGGCAGGAAACATAAAACTACAGACAACAAGCAGAGGGAGAGCTTAAAAGAGATTATGTCTTATGTCCATAAACAAATTGGCAGAGGAAAGAGTCAGACCTTTAGAAACAGAGTGGTGTCTCTTCAGAGAAGATGGACATGGCTCAAAACCCCTCACTTTGTGTTTTTTTAAAGGCAAGCTTCAAAAGGCATCACTAAATCTGTCTCCAAAGGTGAATGGACAGCAGCAGTTAAAACAGAAATTGGAGTATGATGGCAAAGGGGATCCAAAATTGAAACCAGCACAAAATTATGGAAATATTGGTGAGATTTGGTAATATTTTGGTGGAGGCAGTGGGTTTAAGAGGAAAGATGAGGGGTCTGCAGTCAGCAGGTGAGGGAGGAGCACGTTAAGGATTGTTCCAAGGACACAGAACTTCTCATCTTGAGGTCTGAGCTGGGAAGGCTCCAGCACCAAGAGGCTGAGGGAGAGGATTCTCTCCAAAGCTGTGAATCCCCAAACATCCAGCAATGTATTCACTGGGCATTCCTGGGGGAGCCAAACCTTTTCGAAATAACCTCCAGGAAGTGCCAGATGTGAGTTTTTTATCTGAATGTGACAAAATATCCCAGGATTGTGGAGTTACCACATGGCTGATAATTAAAGGAAAGAATGGAACTTCTTGATTAGATAAATAATTGGTTTAGGATAAAAGGTTTAAGGTTTTGGAGGGTTTTTTGAGTGGATCATGATGGAAGAAATTAAGTATTTCTAGAAGTAACTGTCTGACAGAAGTAGAGGAATTTGAGAAGGAAGTTCTTTGCTTCTAAAACAGTGTTGGACTGAGAAAAAAGGAGGAAGAAGTGGACAGGAGAATGGATTGCAAATGTCAGAGAGGTGGGAACAAGGGAAGGGAATGAACAGGCATTTCATTGCTTACTTTAACTGCTGTGAAATGTTCAAAAGACACCTGGAGCTCTGGGGACTTGGGTAAAAATAAGTCCTTTGGCATTTTGCTGAAGTGAGGAGCAAAGAGAGAGGAGGGAAAACCCAAATGCTTTTTCTTATTATTTACAGGCTGTAGATGCCATGGGTTTAGACCATCTGCAAAGCTCTTTTACTCTGGATATGCTCCATAATTTGCAGTGTTCAGTTTATCTCATCTTTGTTATGTCAAAATAATTTGGATCTCTGGGTGCTGAGGGTTTAGAAAAGGAAATCAGCCCTTTACAGACACTCTGGATTTTATTTCTTCTAAAAAGTTTCCTTGTGGATGTGGCCTTATCCTCCTGCAAAAAAAAGACTTTTATGATGCTGAGCCCCATTCTTATCTGCTGATAAAGGAAATGGATTTTGGGGAAAATGAGCCTGGAATGGGCCATTGGATGGAAGGTTTGGTTTTGTCTGTTGGTGGAAGAGGGTGAGTTGGGGAAGGCTGAGGAAGGAATTGGCACCAGGTTTTGAAGTCATTATCACAAAGGCTCCTTGCTCTTCTTCGTGTTCCTGATTTTTCTGGTGTATTCCTTGGAGCACAGGAGGAGGAGGAGGAGTCCATGGGGATGGTTGAGAAATGCTGGATCAGGAGCTGTGGAACCCCAGTGTAGCTTCACCCCTGAAAGCCCAGGGATTTGTTCAGACCTGGGGATTTGTCAGAAGAGAAGAGATGAGGAAATGGGAAGCTGAGAGCAAACCAGAGGGGGAAAAATAGAGCAGAGGAAAATGAAGCTGCTTTAAAATTCAAACCAAACAACCAGGTGGGATTTGTTCTTCAGGTTTTGCAGCCAGGTGGAGTATGATGGCTCTGGAAAAAAAAAAATCCCAATCCAAGCTGCTGATATGGAAAAATCCTAATAAATAAGTCCTAATAAAACATTCAGTTGACAGGTGGGGGGAAAAAATGTGCCAGCAGCTGCTTAAAATGGGAATGTTCCTGTAGAATTCAAGGCATGCTGGTGTTAAATACAACCGCTGGGCTGATCATTAAGTGCAGAATAGAACACTGACTGTGATGCACTCAGAATTGGGATCTGACACATTCAAATGGAGTGGTAGGAAGATTGTTCTGTTTTCTAAGGCAACATCTCCATTTCCCATAAAAAAAAAAAAAAAAAAAAAAAAAAAAAAAAAAAAAAAGCTTGAAACCGACCTGATTTGTCAGGTGTGATTTCCTGGTGTGAAATCTGTCAGGTGTAATTCATGGTGTAAAACATGGGAGTTCAGGAGTGCAGGATTTAATACTGCAAACATTAAGCAGGATTTAAAAATGATGGAAAGGTCATGTAACCTGGAAACAGCAAATGAAACTTCCTGGGGAGGGATCAGAAGGCAGGGGGTTAAATAAACCCTGATGGATTTTAGGAAGTGAAAAGTGGTCTGAGGAGTCAAACAGGCAAACCTGTCCAAGTGTTTAGTTTGGAGTTTGGATCAATGTATTACTGGAATAAGGAAAGTTGTGTCTGTACGTGAATTGGCTTGCTGAGGTCCCACAAAATATAATTTTTGGGAGGCAGCAGACCATAAAATTGGAAAATTGATGTTGCAGCTTCGTTCAGAGAGAACGTGAACTTGGGCGAGGAAATTCGGAGTTTCTGCTCTTCTGGTATTGGAAGAAAAATCAGAGCTTCTTGGGCCAAATCCAGGAAAAAGGATGTGCTTGTCTTTGCTGTGCTCACAGCAGTGCTGGGGGGATCATCTGGTTCAGCTCCCAAGCAAATCAAGAAAAAATTTAGGTTAGAAAAAGTTCAGGAGAAATTGAACTCCGTATCAACCTGAATGAAAGGCAGGGGTGCAAATATTGGCATTGCCCTAAATTCCCCACTGGGTCTTATGGCACTGGGTAGATTCTCTTAATTACTTTGTCTTAATAAGGTTTGACTTAATAAAGAACAATTGTTATATGGAGAATGTAATTGGGCTTTTTTATCCCCCAATACCCCAGTCTTCCCTGTGAGGGTGGGGAGGGGCTGGGATGGAATTCCCAGAGAAGCTGTGGCTGCCCCTGGATCCCTGGCAGTGCCCAGGGCCAGGTTGGATGGGGCTTGGAGCAGCCTAGAAAGTTAAAATTAAATGCTATCTCAGATCCCCTCATGATTCTATGGATTAATTTTAATAATTAAATTAAGATGTGACTGTTAGATATGTGGATGTTTGTCCCTCTGACATACTGCTTTTTTTGGAAATTTGCTGCATTTTGAATTCCTCGCTGTCCAACGCTCCCAAAGCTGAAGGGAGAGTGTGTGAGTGCAATTTCCCTCAATGAGGAAAATAATGTAGATTTTCCAGGGGAGGATTTGACTCCAGGTATTCCAGAGTGAGAGCTTTAACTCTTAGATTAATAGAGAAATACACCAGCATGGTTCAACCCAGGAAAAAAAAAAGGAAAAAAAACCTACCAAAAAAACCAAACAAACAAAAAAAACCACAAAAAAACCCCAAAAAACAAACACAAAACCCCACACAAAAAACCCCCAAAACACCAGAAAACCAGCCACAAAAAACCAAACAAAAAAAATCAAAACAAAACAAAAAACAAACACCAAAAAGAACCCCAAAATAAAACAAAAAAAAACACAACAAAAAACCCACCAAAAAACAAACAACAACAACAACAAAAAAAACCCCACAAAAAACCCAAACCAAAACAGCAACCCCAAAAAACCCCAACAAACCCCAAAACCCCTTTAAAAGAAATTTCCTGGAATTTCATCTGCTAGCACTGGATATAGAGGAATTACTGGGCTAATTATTCAAACTTGTGATATATACACAAGGAAAAAAGTAAGAGTGGAAAAAAAAATCCCCAAGTTGGATCATGTTTTGTTAACCTAATGTTTTACTAGAGACGCATTACAGGAAGTTCATTTGTTTAAAATGCAGTTATTAAGTTTGACTCCATGTCATGAAAAATAGATTATTAGCTCTGCCTTAAAGCAGCTTGAAATAAATGGATTAATCTTGTCACTTCCTCCTCCCCCTCCCATTGTGATGTTTTAATGTGTCTGTGAATAGCTTCTGTTTATTTTAAATAATTGGATGTGATGTAGCAGTCAGCTGCTCTTCCTGTACTTTCAAATTTCCTTTTAATTTCCAAGGTGCGTCCCTGGCTTTTCTCGCTCTCCAATTTAAATCTCGTGGTCACTGGGAGATGTCTGTGCTCGCTGGAACTCCTGGGGGGGTCACTTTGTCATAGAAAAATGTGCTTTAATTGCTGCCTTAGGATCTGAGCTTTTACATTTTCCATACATTTGCACTCCTGCAGTTCTTTAGTGTGTGACTCCAAACCCCACACACAGCCTCAGCTGCTGCTTCCCCACCTTGCTCAGACACAACAATTCCTCCCCAGGCCTGGGAATCAAGGACACCTCACTGCCTCAGGCCCCCAGAGATGGGAACAAAAGGGAGTTGGGGGCAGCAAACTTGGGGTGAATGACTTCATCAGCTGGAGCTGTAATTGGGAGCTGAACCCCCAATGTGCAAATGGCCCAAAGTGACCCAAGTGTGAAACCCCTGACCCGGGGCCCATTTTGGGTGCAGGCCCTGGGGGGCTTTGTCTGCCCTGGATGTACCTGGAGGCCTTTCCATAAACAGAACTGCTTTTTATTCCCTTAATTTTCCCTCTGTTTTTAGGTAGCCCCAAAATTCCCCCAAATGAACCATTGGCGGCTTCATCCAGGAGAGGAAGAGGGGCTGAAAACTTGATTTTTCCCTTCAGGTTGCTCTCCAAGGGGTGGATTCAGCCTTGTTTTGAGACCTAAAAAAAGGGGAAAATGGCAATATTTTAATGCAGGCTCTCCTGTTGTTACCAAGGTGGTGTCTGGGAACACCTTGTGAGCTTTAATGTGGCTCTGGGAGCTCCCAGCACTTCCTGACGTGATAAATGCAAAGAACCCATCAAAGCAGGCAGGTGGGAATGTTTTATTCCCACAAGTTTCCCCTCACTGGGCAGTCCCAACATCCCAAATGTCAGATGGGTGGAAGATCTCAGTCAATCACACGAGGCTGGGCCGTAGCAGATTTGTAAATCTCATTTGGACATTTCCATTTGCATTTTCCTCACATCATTGTCAGGCCGAACCCATCTGGAGCTAATTTGAAAACCAGAGGTTAATGGTCACAAAAAGATGACTTGGACCAATTAACTGGAATATTTATAAGTTCTGTCTCTGTGTGAGCTTCGATTATAAAATATTATTTTCACTTATCTGGCGCTGGCAATAATAGCAATGTTTTAGCTATTAAGTTATTAGCATAATTTGCATTACAGATACACACACACAATCAAAATTTGGGGGAGATTGCTGTTAGTCAAAGGATGCCTATTCTCCAAAGCAGATTCTTTTCAACTTACAAGGAAAAATACAGATTATTTGAGGCACATCAAAGCTGTTGTAATCTCTGTGCTTGGGGATTTACTCTCCTTTAAAGTTCCTGCACTGGAACTCCCTGACTTTGTTGGGATCTCTGACTATTTGGGTGTTTATAACAACAAAACCATGAATCATTCGCCTTCCATTTGCTCTTTTTTCAAGTTTCGTTTGCAAGATCTGAGGCAGCAAATTAATTGGATGGAGGGATTGGTTTAAAAGTCAATGTCAAAACTTTAAAAGGCAATTTTCAAAACTTTTCCCATGTGCCCTCTTGCTGAAAGTTGGGAAGTTTTTCCTCTGTCATGAGAAAGAAAGGAATTGAGAAGGATGGAAAAGGAAATCCTCTCTCCTGGCTTTCACACCTGCTCTGCTTGACCCAGCTTTGCTTTTCTGCTGCCATGGGTGGAACCACACATGTGGAATTTTTCATTTTTCCCTGTTCAGGCTGTGTAGGGAAGGAGGGGTTTGCTTCATCCCTGAGCCTCTTAGGATGTTGTTCTCCAGAAGACAGGAATTTGACTGGACTCTCTCACATTTTGTAGCTGCTGAAATGCAGAAAACAAAACATCTCAGCACTGGGCTGATTTCTGTGATGAATAAAAATTAGGATTTCAGGGTGTTTACTGAAGCAGTCAATTAAAGAAATCCAATGAATGGGTCATTCTGACACTTTGAGAGGAACGCTGAAGCTCAGGAAAAATCCTCCAAGGGGGTGTTGATATTTTCACTTCACCTGCTTGGTAAAACGGTGCAGAAATATTTTTTTATAGTCCTACTACAGACAGAACATTTAATTGTGTTCAAGGAGGGAAATATCCTATTGGTGTGGCTTTTCATTCCCTGAGAGTGGAAACAAGATGGATCCAACTGGAAGGAAGGGAATCTTCATTTTTAAACCAAATCTTTGGGATGTGAAAAGGCTGCTCAATGCTCTGGGAAATTCAGGAGGTGTACTTTATTCCAAATTATCCCAATTTAAGGCCCTTCTGCTGCCTGTTCTTTGCACTGGTGACTGCTAAGATGCATTAATGTAATTATCACAGAGTCAGGGGATCATTTAGGTTGGAAAAGACCCCTAAGGTGGAGTCCAAGCAAAACCTGACCTTGCCAAGTCCAGCACTAAACCACGTCCCTCGGTGCCACATCTGAGTGAGGCCATTAATAATTAAATATTCTCATAACTTCTGATAAAGAGTTGCAAAAGTCTTGCATTTCTAACCAAATTAGGAACATCTCGGGGTTGGTTGGTTGGTTTTTATTTTTTGGTAGTATCAGCCTTCAGAAGGGATTTTTGGGCCTCACCGTAATGTTACGATGCGTTATCAATATTGGCTTTAATGAGTTATTAAAATGCACATTGGTGAAATCCACAGAGCAGGCAGCAGAGAAGGTTTCAGCAGTAACAAGGACAAGCTGAAAATTTTGTGTGAGGCACAAACACCCTTACCAGGATGGATTTTTACACTCCTTGTCCTGTCCAGCACTGGAAAATTTCCATTCTCTGTGGAGGAGACATGATCAAGAATGAGGAATTCCAAACGTCTCAATTTAATTTCTAGATATTCTGAGATATTTTGAATGTCTGTATGGTGGTGGCTTTAAAATTACATTTTTCTGGCTTTTCCAAGCTCACAAATTAATCATAGTATGTGATAGGAATTACTTGCTCTGATTCTTTGGCTTGCTCTGCATCCTCTGAGGATGATGATTGTTGTTAACAGTCAGAGCTTTTGAAACACTTGTTTTTGCTGACAAAAACTTAGTACAGCATCATGTCTGTGTGCAGGTGGAGCTTAACAGGCTTGACTTGAGGGTGTTGTGACAATGCCAGTAGAGAATTCATCATTTACAAGGGGGGAATGGGAATGTTTTGGAAGTTCAAAGCACATCATTTGTCCCTGAGTGTCACCTCCTGTCTCCATCTGTGCCACGCTGGTGACAAAAACAAGGAAAGCTTCTCCATATTCTTTTGTTGCTGTAATTGTGCCTCCTGGCAGGTGACACCTTTTGGCTCTTTGTCTTTGGGTGGTGACTTCCACTTCTGGCAGGGAGGAAACAAAATCGGATCAGAATTCCTTGATTTTCCGTGTGCTGTCGTTCCTCCTCAGGGGAGAGAATCTTGGTGTAATTGCTTGAAATAGATTTGGCTTTAAAGGTGTGTGGTTTATTCAGGATCCTTTATTATAACTGTGTCACTTGTGTCCATGAATAACACTCAGTTCTGTAGGAAAATCAATGTAACACCCACCAGGAATTTTGCTTTTCCTCATATTTTACACACCTTTTTAACCTAAATGCAGTGGGACTGGTTTCAGATGCAAATGTTGGCCTTTGTTGGAGGTACTAAATTAATTTTTTTGATTTATTTTTTTCACTGAAAAGATTTGGAAGGACTCAACATCTGTATCATTGCTGCTGTTCCCCTCACAAACAAAGCAACTGTGCATCCTGCAAAGCTGGAAATTCTGATTTACACAGTGATTTCATGTTAAAATAATGCTTAAAAACTAGCTGGGCTTCTGCCCTTCACTTTGGCTGTGCAGATTATGAAGAAAGGATAAAGCAGATGAGATGAAGTCTCTTAATTTGAATTATAATCCACACTCTTGCGTTATATTGACAACAAAACCATCAGATGGTAAATTTTGAGCAGGTCAAAAAAATATTCCAGTCATTTTAGCCAAATGAGTCAAAGTTTTCTGTTAAATTTGAATTTATTGAGCTGGAAAAGCAGGTTTTCCTGCCAAATGGCCAAATCCCATTTCCTCAGATTTTGACTCCCAACTTCCTTAGTTGTTACTTCCAAAGCATTTTGAATTACCAAGTTGAAAGAAATCGCATTTAACAGACACCTTAAAGGTCTTTGGTGGTTTGGTCACAATAAAAAGGTTGACGCAGTGGTGGAAAGTCTTGCTGGTATCTTTTTGAGCAGATGGAGTGGAAAAAAGAGCGTGTCAACACTGAAAATACTGAGACTCCAAAACCCTGGACTGCTCCAGTTTGAATTGGCAAATCCCCTGTGATTTACCAAATCCTGTAGTTACAGAAAAAGGCCTAAAAATCAAAACCAACCAAACCTAGAACTCCAAAAATTCAGCTGAAGAAACTCTGAAACAAATGTTCCTGGTCACAAATCCCTTACTCTGTCAATTTACTGAAGAGGTGAGGGGGAGAAAAAAAACAAAAAAGCATTGATCAGGTAATCATAAATTATCTGAGTTGAAAAAGACCTTTCAGCTCAAGTCCAACAGCCACCAAGTCCCCAAGTGCCACTTCAACCCTTTTTAGTGCCCTGTTAGAGCAATTTGGCATCGTTTTTAACCATGGGTGTGGAATATTCCTTATTTTAGATATCCCAACACTTCTTTTCCTCTTAATCTGAGCTGAAGCTGCAGAGCCGGGGGGAGGCAGGAGCTGTGCCATGGCTTTTGCTCCCCACTCCTCCTCTTCCTCCCTCCTGCTGGAGCAGCAGCTGGGGAGAGCAGCAGGGAAGGGAGGGCGTGGGTGCTGCAGGGAGCAGAAGGAGCCCTGAGCTGGGTGAGCATCCAGCAGCTCGGGCTGGAGTAGCTGGGCTATTTTTAACCCAGAGAAATACATTTAATTCATCAAAAAAAGGAAAAAAAAAAAACCAAAACAAAAGCAACCCCAAAAAACCCCAAAAAAACAAACATAACCCCCTTCTTTCTTTTTTTCTTTCTTTTTTTCTTTCTTTTTTTCTTTCTTTTTTTCTTTCTTTTTTTCTTTCTTTTTTTCTTTCTTTTTTTCTCTCTCTGTTTCTCTCTCTGTTTCTCTCTCTGTTTCTCTCTCTGTTTCTCTCTCTGTTTCTCTCTCTGTTTCTCTCTCTGTTTCTCTCTCTGTTTCTCTCTCTCTCTGTTTCTCTCTCTCTCTGTTTCTTTCTCTCTCTGTTTCTTTCTCTCTCTGTTTCTTTCTCTCTCTGTTTCTTTCTCTCTCTGTTTCTTTCTCTCTCTGTTTCTTTCTCTCTCTGTTTCTTTCTCTCTCTTTTTTTCTTCCTATTTTTTTCTTCCAAGCTGCTTGTCCCAGGTAGGATTTCAGCCAAGCTCGGGGGTTTGGAGGTGTGTAGCCATTGGAAAATGCAACGCAGTGACCTCAAGGAACCTTCTCTTCTCTCTCTTCCCATAAAAAGCATTAGCAACAACCCCAAAAAAAGCCACCTCAGCAGCTTCCCCTCTCTTTATCTAAATGGTTCCATCAGCCCCAGTAGAAGTGATTTTTTTTTTTTTAATTCCATGCAGCTGCTGTGATATTACAGGGAAATATCCGTGGAACAAGCCATTAGCATTTGTGTGAGAGTGGCCATTGACTTCAGCAAGAGTTATAAAGCAGGCTGGTGGTGCTTTATGAGGTAATGGTGAGGCTGTTTGAGGACATAAACGTGCACCGAAATGCAGAGAATATTTGGGTTTATAGCTGTGGGAGCAGGTAAGCATTGAGGAATTATTTTCCTCAGAAGAGGAAAAAAAAAAAGAAAAATCAAAGAGGTCTCAGAGGATGACACCATTCTGGGTGTATTGAGACAATGGGGAGGGATTAAAATGGAAAATTGATCTGTCTTTAAAAAGGTTTTTGCCTGAGTGATCAGTTTGTGCAGGGAGTTGTCCCCCATGGATATCACTTGTCTTTCTGGTGGAACTTGCAGATCTGTTTTGGAAGAGTGATAAACGACGTTTCACCTTCTTATATTAATTTATAAGTTTAATAAAAATAAAATAGAATAAAATAGACAATAAGGAGACAGAAGAAGATAGCTTCTCAGCTGAGGGTGCAAAGCAACACACAGCCCATTCTAAATTCCTTGGTGTTTGAAAGTCCTGGTGTTTCATATTTAAATAAGCTAATGCATGATTCAAATATTCATTTTTGTTTCAAGACTTCCCTTAAGTACACAGTTTATTTATGGGACTCCACACAGTCTGGGGGACGTTTGTAAATCTGTCTTCGAAAGATTCAGACCCTCAAAGGCTTAATTGTTTCTTACCAGAAATCTTTAGTTCAGGAATTCCAGACAAACCTTCTGTCTTCCATCTACAGGTTACAAAAAAACCCACAACCTCTCATCTCTACTTCGTTACAATTTAGGAAATACACCCTCATTACCTTTTTTAAATTCCACAAATAAAAGGAAACACAGCACATGTCATAACATTCATATACATTCATAACATATAACATTCATGTCAATATTTGCCAAAAGCCAACTCCAAAATATGCATTTATAACAGAAGGCTGTTCCTGCTTGTGGAGGCTCTTTGATGCTCAGTGGGGTTTGTCACAGCCCGGCAGTGGCACTGCCAGCTGCCACCCTCACCTTGACAAGCTACCAGACGTTTCTACAGGGATCACTGCTTTGGCAAGAACATCTCATCTGGATTCTTGGAGGAAGACTGGACCCTTCTCACCATCCCTGGACCCTTCTCATCATCCCTGGACCCTTCTCATCATCACTGGACCCTTCTCTCTCAGGATCATCTCTGCTCCAGCGGAACCACATCTGCCGCTCCAGGAGGATTCCCAGACTGCTTCAAACACCCTGACCAACAGGGTGTTAGGTTGTATCATTCCATTTATTTCACTTTTTTTTTTTCCTCTCTCTTCTTCTATTAAATTGTATCTCTGACTGGGAGTCTCACTGGTTTTGCTTTCAAACCAGCACATCTTTTGGCGCCCAATGTGGTGCTGGGCAGCTCCTGCTGGGAGCAAACCCCAGCCTGGGAGGCAGGGGGATGGATGGATGGATGGATTCGTTCTTCCTCTCGGAGAAACTCCTCCAGCCAGATGGGAAGGATGAATGGGATGAGTCACTCAGAACAAAGAGCGCTGATGAGTCGAGTGTTTGTGTGTTTGCACAGGCGTGGATGGATGGAACGCCACCAGTTGTAGAATTCCGAGTGTTGTCAAGCTCAGGAAGAACAAGCTGAGGCTGTAATTTTGCTGGAGAGATCAGTGAAAAGAAGCATTGATTGAAATCATACTGCGGGGATCCTGGTGTTCCTGCTGCAGGCCAGAGAGAGACGGGGAGCTCTGAGTCAGGAGCAGAGAATCCCACACTGGTTTGGGTGGGAAGAGAGATTAAAAATCACCCATTCCATGGGCAGGGACACCTCCCACTGTCCCAGGCTGCTCCAAGCCCTGTCCAGCCTGGCCTTGGGCACTGCCAGGGATCCAGGGGCAGCCACAGCTTCCCTGGGAATTCTATTCCAGGGCCTCCTCACCCTCACAGGGAACAATTCCTTCCCAGTATCCCATCCAAGCCTGTCCATCTGAAGCCGTTCCCTGTTGTCTTGTCCCTGCATGTCCTTGTCATGATGCTCCATCATGCCTTAACAAGGATGTCAAACAGCACCAGGCTGCACCAGAGAGAGATTTCCCCTTCCTTAAATGACAGCCAGCCTTGCTGTGTGACATATGGACACGTGGCAGCCCAACCCCAGTGTCCCCAGCACCCTCCCTTTGTGCACTGGGACTCTTCCCCGCTCTAACAACTCCTCTGTGGTGTTTCAAGAGCATTGCAGAGCTGTTTTAAGCAGAAGATTTGTTTGCCTGCTGTTGATTTTTGTTGCTGCTTTTAAGCTTGGGGGACTGGTTTGATATGGATGGTTTGGGTTTTGTTGAGGGTTTTCTTGTTTTTTGTTTTTTTCTTTTTTTGGAATGTCTGTGAAGTTGGAGGGGGCTTTCCCAAGCCTAGTGAAATTTAGTTAAAAATAGGGAAAAAAAATGTGTTTAGAATAGGACTTAGGCCTCCAGTTCTGTCTCAAAGCTGTAAAAACAGTTGTGCCTTTCCCTTTTGCAGTTTTTTGTAACAATGGATAAGAAGTGATTCTCATCCAGGGGCAGCAGCAGAGGTTCCCCAGAGCAGCTGTGGCTGCCCCTGGGTCCCTGGCAGTGTCCAAGGCCAGGCTGGACATTGGGATATAGTGGAAAGTGTTCCTGCCTGTGGCAGGTGGTTAAAAAATGATCTTGAGTGTCCCTTCCAACCCAAACCATTGTGATTCTGTGCATCTTTCAGATAGAAATTGGGACAGATATTCTCAGTGGGAAGTCTGGGCTAAATTCCTGGTAAAGATATTATTTCAGAATCATCATGTTCTGATTTTTTTTCTTTTCTTTTTCCTTCCCAGAAGGAAAACTTCCTCATGTCACCAAGCCCTTACCCACCTTGTCCCAGGGTAACCTGCACCCTCTCTGTGCCATCAGGCTGTTTGGCCTCTAATTAGGCAGCTCCAGTAATGAAGTTAGCACGACAGAGAGTTTGGTGCACAACTTGTGAAGTGCCAATCAATGCACAGACTGACATATTATGGCATTTCTTTCAAGGCTGGAGACAGATG
Source organism: Phylloscopus trochilus trochilus (assembly GCA_016584745.2). Lineage (NCBI taxonomy): Eukaryota > Metazoa > Chordata > Aves > Passeriformes > Phylloscopidae > Phylloscopus > Phylloscopus trochilus. Next base: position 17,145,841 of record WQNJ02000041.1, on the reverse strand, counting down.
ATCTGAGGAGTTGGTTGCAGAATGATTTTTTTTTTCCCTCCTCCTACCTTGTAAAATTAAAACCATGAAATTTCTAAATTAGGCTCTGGCTGTTTGATGTGAAGTGTCAGGGAGTTTTCTGCCAGGTTATTCCATATTCTTTAATAAAGCCATTCTTTCCATGGAATCACAGAATCTCCTGAGCTGGAAGGGACCCACAGGGATCATCCAATGCAGCTCCTGCCCTGCACAGACCCCCCAACAATCCCACCCTGTGAGACACAGACTTCAAAAAAGAAAGGATTTTAGAAAAGTTAACATTTTAGTTAGAGATAGGCTCTGCTGGAATTAATTAAAAGCTTTGTAGTTAGTTAAGAGAAACCAGTCTTGAATTATCTTTCCTTTAAGTAACTGGTTGCTTGTCAACTTTATGTTTGCTTAGCTGTGCTTGCAATAAGAAACAGAGAACCTGATAAATAGATTTAGGAACACAGGACAATTATAGAAACTCCCATCCTCCACACCTAAGGAAATGGGAGTCCTACCAAGGCTCATTTGCCACATTTGCATTGAAAAGTTCAGAGCGATGAAGAGTCATTTTGCTTCCTCATTTTGAGCCCACCCCTCTTGAATAAGACCACCGACCCATTTCAGAGGACAAACTATGCATGCTTAATTGTCTTTTTGCTAATTACCATAAGAAGCAGGGAATGGTACTTACCAGGGCTATGTGAATATGCATTTGTATTTTGGGTATTCAACAGTTTTATAAATAAAAGGACTCTGATTTTCTGTAAATAGCGGTGTGTTTTGGGGAGCTATCCAGCATGCTGCCCGGTGCTGTAATAAACATTCACTTTGTAACTTTAAACTGTTAGACAGTCTTTGTGCATCTCAGTTGGATATCAGTATTAGGTCGATATTCATATTTTTTAATAAATCACCTGGGCATCCCTGGGAGTGGTGTCCAAACTCTCCATTCCCTGGGGAGCTTTTCCCTCCCTGGGAATCAGTTTTAGAAGACAGCATCTGTAACACTCAGCTCAAATGGCTTCTGCGTGTTCCTCATGACTTGCCTTGGTTTTCCCAGCCCTGAGGTGAGGGCCCTGTGCATTAATATCAAGTTGTAACCCCTCCATGTGTCACTCCAGCTTTGTTAAACCGGTGTATTAGTACTTCTCACCCATCCCCATCCATCATTATTGATGTAGGTATGCTGCAGATGGTAATAGAATAAGGGGTGGATAATGTCTTGGGTTATGGAACCAAAACATCTCCCCAAAAACATCATCCCCCCAAAAAAAACATCTCCCCAAATGCGTTCAGCAGATGAAATAGAATACACAGAAGTGATGTATGTGTCCCACAAGGAATGGGCTGGTGTGTCATGGTGCTGCTCTGATTAGATCATGAATTCCACCAGGCTGGCACTGATCTTGGCCAGGATGCTCCGAAAAACAAAGCCAGAAGAGCCTTACAAGCAGGTAAGAAATATGACTTCTCCCTGTCTCCAGCCCAGGAGCTGCTGTAATTTAAAGCTCCACGGGCCACAGGGCTGTAGCTGTGGCAGCGTGATCCACACAAGGCAGAAATCACCCAAATCCTGGGGAAAAGTCCCATGTCCAGCCCTGGAGTCTCAAGTGAGGACAGAGCTCCAGGGGGAGTTTGCTCCCTTTCTCTTCAGTGCTGTTCCTGTGGCCCTGCAAAGGCATTTAGGATTAATCTGCTGGTAATGCTTCAGAAACAAGGGGATTATTGCACCAACTGAAAGAATTAGAATGAAAGGCTCTTTTCTATTGCAGGCCCGAGTTAAACAAAAGGGAAGGGAAATCCTGGAATATTAGTGATGTGTTCTGTTGAATTGTGCTTTAAATAAAGAGCTGCACTCTTCAGTCACTTCAGAACATCTTTATAAATAGTATCAGTTCTGAAATCCTGGAATATTAGTGATATGTTCTGTTTAATTGTGTTTTAAATAAGCTGCACTCTTCAGTCACTTCAGAACATCTTTATAAATAGTAACAGTTTCGAAATCCTGGAATATTAGTGATATATTCTGTTTAATTGTGTTTTAAATAAGCTGCACTCCTCAGTCACTTCAGGACCCGTTCAGAATGTCTTTATATACATAGAGTACCAGTGTTGAAATAAGCCAGCATTTCCTCTATAATGTTAAATGTAAATGTGCTGCTTGGCTCAGTTGGAAGATTTACTTAGTTCATACGGTCTCAAAATGTGATTTGGAATATTGATGCCAATAACCTTTCTGATGTATAAAGTTTTTTTTCATTTGTTTTTGTTAAGAGGCTTAACTACTGGCAAGTTTAAGGTATGAACTCTCCTGGCATCAAAGAACATAAAAATCCTCTCTTGCTAAAGGATGGTTTTAAAGGCCAAAAGGGATTTAAAAAGTTGGTTTTCTGCAGAATTATTGTCGCCCATTGTCTGGAATAATTTCCCATGTGCTTGCTTAGAAAGGAAAAGAAACTTCATCTTCATTGCAGCAAATGATAAATGCACAGTCCTCTCTGACATCTCCATGGAAATGTAGGTGAGGAGAAGGTGGGGTGCTGAAATTTGGGGTTGGTGGGCAGCAGGTCCTGAAGCTCTTCCACATCTCGTTATTTGCTGTTCTCAAGATCTCCCAGCCACCAGCAGGGGTTTTCAGAGGCAGCAGGAAATGATACCAGGCTCTGTATCTGAGCAAGGCTCCCTGAACCTCTGGCTGAGCTGAAGATCCCTCAGATTTCCCTTGCTCCTCGTGCAGTCCTGCCCTGGCCTGAACAGACCCTGCACAAAATCCTCTGTCCTCATTCCAGGAGGGATGGGAGGGGATTGTGGAGAGCTTGAGGAAGGGAAGGAGTTTTTGCACCACCTGATCTTTGGCACTTGGCTCTGTCTGGCTCCAGGCAGCTGCTGGATTCCACCAGCTGGAGCTGGGGCTGGCAGCACAAACTCATTTGTTGGGTGATTTTTGCCTCCTGATTGACTCATTTATGATTCTGAGCACACTGGGAGCTCTCCTGCCTCCAGCCTTTGAGCACAGGTGAAGTTCAGGGTGGGGATTCAGCTGCAGAGGAAAGATTTCACTTTTTCAAGTCCACTCAGCTGTACCCACTCACCTGGATTATTGCACACATCACAAGTGCTGAGGCTTCTGTTCTTCCCACTGCAGGATAAAGGGGTTTTCCATGAACACTTTATCCTCCATGGTGCTCCCTGAGAGGCTCTCAGCTGAGAGGAATTGATGCTCAAGCTTGTACTTCTCCTAAAAGTCATGGAGGCCTTTTGCTCCAGGCCAGAGATCAGAGAAAACCAACAGTGAATCAAAGCTGACAGGTGAGAAGAAATAATTTTCCATTCCCCACATCCATAAGAGCTCTCTGTAGAAGTGAATTCACTGAACGCCCTCAGTCAGACTTTGTTTCTTCCAAAGCCTTGTTCAGAGCCTGCACAAAATCTTCTTCCTGCTTGCCCATCAGCTATGGTAATTTATTGTTATTTACCATAATGTAATTCTAACTCCAATTAACTTATAATTAATAAGCACTTGACATTTTCAGACTACTTCAGAATTAATCCTCTCAACGCGCCTCTAAGTACTTGTTAGTGGTAAAGATGAGAGAACCAATTTTCAGATTATTCCCGTTTATTGAAATGAAATCTATCACAAGGGGGAGGAAAAAAAGAAAATGCAGTGAGTGAAATGCCATCTCAGAAGCTGGACCAGTGGGAGTTAAAGTGCTTTTGGGGGTGTTGATGAGCCTTGGAGCAGGGAGAGGTGGTGCAGGGTGAATTTGGGGTGGGAGGTGGCAGTGAGAATTCCAAGGGGCTGCCTGTGGTGTGCAGGACTCGTGGTTTGGGGTCTCCAAACCCTGGGTTGCCCCTCTGGCTGGGAGAGGGCACCACTGGCACTTTGTCTTGGGCTTGGTTGGAGAAACTTCAGTGGGACCTTCGTCCTCGTGGGAGCCCAAGCTCAGAGGGGCCCTGGTTTTGCTGGAGGACAGCGCTGAAAGCTCCTGTCTGCATCCCTGGGCACTCCATACAACCACAGAACGTCCCACAGGGATCGTCTGGGCTTCTGGAATGCCAGGGATGGTGGCACAAAGGCTCCCTGGCTGGGATCATCCCTGCCCCGTGCTGAGACTGGACATGATCTGGGCTCACCCAGATTTCCAGTGTTAGGGTCCCAGTTGTGTCACTCTGTGTTGCTTTGGGCTGAATGCTTGATAGGTTTTGCAGCCAATATTCTGAGATTTATTTTTTAAATGATCTCAGAATTTTTTTTTTATTATTTATGGTTTTATTGTTATTGTTTTGGGGGAAGTCTGTACTGTTTGCTGTTGGCTTTGCTCTTGGGTGACCAGACTCCCACAGGAAATCTCTGCCCAGGTTTTTCCTCCTTGCCTGGGGACATCAGTGCTGCCACCACTCACTGTTCTAAGAAACACATCCTCCACCATCCCAAACAGGGGATAAATTATGTGCATCCTCACTCAATTTCCTTCCCTAGACTCCTCAGTGATGTTTTTTTCTCTTCCAGCTGCTCGCTTTGGTGTTTTGCTTTGCCCTGCACTCTCTGGAGGTCAGAGCCTGAGGCAGCAGAACACTCTGGAGTGGAATTCCCTCCCTGTCCCAGGCCAAGGACAGATTTCCCTGGTGCCTGCAGCATTCCCAGCTCCTGCAGGACAGGCTGCAGCTCAGTTTCTTTCTCACTTTGCTAAAATTCTCCTTACTGCTCTGCTCCTGTCCTTTGTTACTGTTCCCTGGAATTCCTGGGATTAGGCACAGGCAGGATTTTAGGGAGGTATGAGAGTTGGAGGAAAGTATTGGCAAGAGCTGGGTTTTACTTCTTTTTTTTTAATGTCTATTTGAGAGACATCCATCACTTTGCTGTCTCCTCTTTCTAATTCCTGGTGGTTTTTGGGTCCCTCCAAGGCAGAAAGCTCTCCTGTCAGGGTGAGTGTCACACCCAAAGTCCTCTCTCTGCTCCTCCTTCAATCCCTGTATTCTCTTCTTGCCCACCATGAAACATCCTGGCAAAACATTTTTTTTTTTTCCTCATGTCTGTGAAGGAAAGACCAAACCACACAAATCATTGCGTATTTTAACCGAAGTGGGTAATTTTCCAATTTTTTTTTTTTTTTGGTCAGCCTGCAATTGACAAATCAGTTTTTCACAGAGCCTTAACTTGAGAGACCAATTCATCACTTAGACATAATAGGAGGAAAAAAAAAAATCCCTCTAATAAATCAATTTTAACGGGTCAAAACTGTAATCCTTTCACTTTTTCCTTCCCTGGAGATACCCAGTGCAGCTGCTATTTAAAAAACAAACAAGCAGCTCGCTATTGACTTCAGTCAGGACTAGATAAGACACAATCTATGCATGAGCAAGAAAATTCTTGCAGGAGATGGAGAATATAAGACAAGTAGATTATCAGCCATGCAGAGTTATTTCTCCCTTTAAATAAAAACAGATTAGCAGGCCAGCTTCCAAATCAATACCTCGAGTTTAACTTTCTCCCAAAGTTCACTCAGAAAACCTTTCAAAGATTTTTATTTTTTTTTTTGCTGTTGTGCCAAGATAAAATGTGAAAGCCACCAGCATTTGATTTCTAGAAAACCAGTGCTTTTCTCTTTATTTTGTAGGACTTCAGTTATTTGTATCCTTCAGAATAACAGATGGTTAATTTATGAATTTTACCTGAAATCCCTGGATTTCGTAGGGGTTTGGATGTAATTCTTTCACTTGAAGAACCCCAAATATCTGTGACATGTTAAATCAACTTCAAAAATCACCCTCTTTCTCAATTAATACTCAGTTAAATTGTTCTAAACTTTACTAACAAATCCATGAAATTAGGAATGCACATATTTAAAGCAGCACCTAAAGGTGAGTTTAATGCCTGGTCAGATATTGCTTCAGGCACTTTGGATGTGGAGAACTTCAATTAAAAAAATAAACTAAAAGAAGAAAAAATCCCAAACTGTGTTAACAAAAGAAAGTTTAAAAAAATTCTTACTGGAGCCCTAAAATAGGAGTTCTTTTATTGTGACTGAGTCTCTCATTGCTGATTTATCTTATTACCTTAAGTGACTTAAAAACAACAGCAAGAACAACATCAGCAAAAAAACAACAACAAAAAAAACCATCTCACAAAAAGACCCAAACAAAAAACCAGAAAGAAAGTTAAAGATCTATTTGCAAAGTTTCACTTTCTCCAGTAGGGCTAAATCTGCACTTTTTAAAACTCCAGATGAGTAACGAGCTGAAGGTCTTAAGTGGAAGCTGCTAGAAAAGTAAATAAATTAAACCAACCTGAATTCTTTAATTGTTGAATCTCCTCTTTTTTTTTTCTTTCCTTGGTTCACTAAATCACTTCTTTTTTATGGCTGGCAAAGATGCAGAAATTTCCATCCTCTCCCAAAAATAAGCAGGAGTAAAAACAGGAATGAAATTTCCTTTGGTCCTTTCCCACTTTTCCTCCTCGTTATAGTCAGTTGATCTGATGAAATCATTTGAAATACTGATTTGTAAGAACCCTCAGCCTGTCCTAGGTAAAAACAGGTTAATAGTGGGATGGCAAGAAGTAAAAGAATGGGATGGCATTGATTTCTCGAGTCATACAACCCTTGCATTGCTCTATTTTGCTCACAAGGAACCCTTCCAAAAGAGGAGACTCTGCAAAAACCCCACTCTCAGCGCCCTTGGAGTGGGACACACAATTCCATGGAAGGGCCCCAATCCTGTGGATCCCTGGGGTGTGGAGGAGGAATTAGCTCAGATTTATCAGAGCTGCTCCTGAATTTCCTGAGAAGGTCACATTGGGAACTTGGATAAAGATTTCGAGCCGCTGTGTAACTTTGTCCATGTTTAATTCATCTTGGGTCTCTTGCATTTCTTTTCTTTATGCCGGGTCCTAAACCTTTCAACTGATATTATAAAAATCTGGGCTGAAATGAGTGCTCTGAGGTGGGAGCCAATGGGAGCTGGTGGCTGAGATTTGGAAAGATCAGCGTTTAATAGTTGTGCCCATTAGCAGCTTCGATGTGGGCACCAGAAAAATAAAGCTGTCTTTCCCAGTGGACATTAAGTTCAGCTCAATGCAATGCAGCAGGAGTCTTAAAGTGGCAATGTTTGGCACAAGAGGTCAGGGGAAAACTTAAAAAAAAAAAAAAAAAAAAAGAATTCTGAGCTCATTCACACAACCCTGTAAAACGCTGGAGGATTCCAGAGTATTTACAGCTGCCAATTTCTGCTCACCTGAAGCCAGAGGGATGTCTCCAGTGCTCTGGGATGAACCTGTATTTTCCAGATATTAGATGTATAAAATAAGCCAATGACTCAGAGAAATAGTGATGCTGCTTACCCAGCTGTGCTCGCTTGCTTTCCTGCTTCCCATATGATGTGTTCCCAAAAGTTCTGTTCGAGCAGGCTGGAGAGGCTGTAAAATACACAGCTCTCTGTGGTTTTTCTTGCAGATTTGGACGTGCCTGTAGGTGCTTAGTCACGAGCAAGTCCAAGGCTAATTGTCTTTTCTAAAAATAAGGGACTCTACACCAGAAGGGGAGGCTCAAAGGGCTTGTTAAAACACATGCAAGCTGAAGCAAAAGTTTCCCTAAAAGGAGCCCTATTCAGCACTTATTTGATGGGTGCCTGGGTAAACAGAACATTTGTGCTACCCAGGCATTCTGAATCTCGGTCGTTTCTGCCTTTGCTCATTTCAGACAGATCTGCAGAGCTGCACTTCACCATTTCCAGGCTGTGCATGCTGTGTAGTCCTTGCCAGGGACGTGCTCAGTGACAGCTCTGGTGACAGGGTGACACCAGCAAAGGGTGACAGCGAAGCTGAGCAGCAGTTTTATTGTCTGTAGGCTCAGGTGCTGCTCAAACACAGATTCTCCAATGGTGTCAGCCCCACATCGAGCTCTTTGCTGATAATTAAAGTCATGGAACTTCCCAAAACAACACAGAAGGGGAACTTCCATTTGGTAATGAGCTTGGAGTGCCTATGCAAGCATCAAACAAAATTAGGGACAGCAGGCTCTGAGCAAGGGGAGAAATGTGCTCGGCTTAAATTGGGGAAAAGCAGCAGAAGTGCTTAGCAAAGTGTAGTAAAAGGTTTTGTGAGTGGTGAGAGAGGTGTAGAAACCTCAGTCTTGTCCTTGCAGACATGAGAGGAAAAGCAACATCACTTGATTTACTGGGACTGTTTGGTATCACCAAAAGCAAGAGATCTCCATCCCAAAGGTGCTCCCTGAGCCAGAGAGAAGGGAGTTCTCTCTGCTTTGTTCTGGAGAAAGAGTTGCTGTTGAGTGGCGTGATTTAAACTGGAATAGTGTAGGGTCAGGCTGGATGTTGGGAAGGAATTCCTGGCCCAGGGTGCCCAGAGAAGCTGTGGCTGCCCCTGGGTCCCTGGAACATGTCCAAGGCCAGGTTGGACAGGGCTTGGAGCAGCCTGGGATGGTGGAAGGGGGTTGGAATTAGAACTTCCATGTCCCAACCCAAACCATTCCATGATTTAGGGCAGTGGGCAGTGATGCACCACAGGTGCCTTGCAGGGAGAGCATCAAGCAGAAAGGCCAAGGTCAGGTTGGTCACCAAAGTGAATTTCTCACTGGCTGGTGTGGTGAGCCCACCACTGCTGGTGCCACCTGGGTCACTGCAGTGTCCCTGGGGCTCTGGCAGCTCTGAGTGTCACTGGTTTTAGTGGCACCTGTGTAGGTGGATACCCCCACCTGCATGGATATGAATCCCCTTGGAAATAAATCTTCCAGTGGAATATTTCAGGTCTGGGAAGGTTTTTCGGGTGCCCCTGAGCAAGCATTTGGACTCCAGGTGGAGGTGGTTGTTCTGACACAGCTGAGCTCCCTGGAGAGACACAAAGCTGCTTTCTCAGGGCAGCTGTGTCCGTGGAAAAACTGGCTAAAGCAGGAAGATCTGTCTTCATTTTCCCACTCCAGAGATTTTTCTGTTGCCTGTTCTCAGGTCAGCACTTCCCGTGCAGTTTGTCAGCTTCTGTGGCTGCAGTAGCTGCGGGTGACTGGGGGGTGTGTTTGGTTTCAAAAGAGCTTTCTCCTGGCACTGTGGGCCCTGTTCTGGTGCTCCTCCACAGAGAGGGGAAATCCTCCACAAGGAGTGTGTGCTGTGGATTATAAGGAAAAGATCTGGGAGGTTGTTCAGGAAATTCTTGGTTGATAAAATCATGGTTTGGTTTGGTTTGGAGAGGACATCCAGGACCATCTCTTTCCACTCTCCGCCTTCCTCTAGACCAGGTTGCTCCAGGTCCCATCCAGCCTGGCCTCAAACACTTACAGGGAGGTTTTTCTCAAACAATTTCTTATCCTTTTCAATTTGGCCTTGTGGATTTTGCCTTGACTGTGTTGGAATTGCACCTTCAGTGGGTTAAAGACCCCACATCAGCAGCAGGTTTGTGACTGCCAGGTGTGATTTCCAGTTGATTTTCATGACCAGATGGAAAAAAAAAAAAAATGAATGCATTTTTGTGTCTCTTCTCCAAGTTCCTGCTGCCCCACTTGGTGGAACATGGGAATGTTCAGGTTGCTCTGGAGCTGGGCTGGAATTTGCAGCTGCACAGGAGGTGGTGAACCATCCTTGGAGCTGAATATTCTGAGCATGTTCACTTGCAAAGTTTGAGGGAATCTCAAAAGAATTCCCTTGCCTCTGGAAGAACCTGTTGGTTCCTTATATCATGGAGAAAGAGCTGGCAATTAAAACTAAAATATATCCACGGAGGAAATAATTAAAAATATTGTTTGCTTATGCTAATCCATTGAACAGGAGGATGGGTGTAAGTTCTACTCAGCTCATAATTATTATGTATTGTGCAAAAACGAGCACAATTAATTGGTAGAAATACAAGCTCAGATGACTTGCTGGGGAATGTTTTGTGGTATTTCAGTGTTGCAGAGTGGGGGTTGAGGATTCATTTGATTGATGCACGGGGAGGTGATAGAGACATATGGATTCATGACAGCTGACAGCAGATAATGCAAAGTAAAGCTTGAAATGTAAAATGATTTCTTTTTTTTGTTGTTGTTGTAATGCAATTAAGCAGCCTTTAGTGCCAGGCTTAGCTCCTCCAAACTCCTCCTCTTTAATCCTCACAGAAGCTGTGAAAGAGTTTTGCTAAAACCAGAGCCTTGCTCTGCACATTTCTCGTCCGAGTTTGCAGGGAAGGCAGTAAATGCTGCTGTGAGCTAAAGGAGACAAAGAGGCTTTGCTTGGTGCAATTAAAGATCAGCTTTGTCATAATCATAAACCAGGATTTCCAGAGGTCCTGGCCATAGGCTGCTCTGTCTTCATTAATAAATTATGGTCCTGACTGCAACGTTTAATTATTTGCAAGGGTCTTTTATTTTCCCCCTTTTCAGAGCGATGCTCCCCACTCTGATGCTGGTGGGGAGAAGGAAAACAATCCCAATTTCAGCTTGTCCAGAGGTTTAAATATATCAAACCATGTCCTAATGAGTTTTGTGTTTAAAATTTTATATTATCCAAGTGTAACATTTCAGGACTGTGCCCTTTGGCTTCTGTTCTTAATGAAAGTGCTGGGCTGGAGGTCGGGAGCACAGGCAGGGTCAACTTCTCTGCTCACATTTTGTCTGACTGGCACAGAAAAGTCATTAAAGGAGAGCTTCCAGAACTCTTGAGTTAAAAGTTCATCCCCAAAGTTGTTCATCAGGAGCAAGAAATGGCTCCTGAACTCTCTCAGTGAGAGTTATGGGGCAGGGAATCATAAAGGTGTCACAGAGGGGAGTTTTAGTGCCCAGTGTGGCTGAGAGAGGCCCCTGGTTAACAGGAATTTTAAAGGATCCAGTCTGGAAAAAACTTTCTCAAACCACCAGATCTTTTCCTCCAATATTTGGGAATATAAATTGTTAATTGGAGCAAAGTGCTCCAATTAGTTTGATACTGTTCTGGTGCAAATAGAAACCCAGATATCTGGGAATGGGATGAACAGATGAGAAGTCAGTCTGAGATTCCTTCCTGAATTATTTAGGATATTGACAGGAGGAAGGAGCTGCTCAGTAGTTTCCTCCACGTTCATAATGCAAGGTGAGCAGTAAATACAACTTCTGAACTCAGGCCCCTGATTTATGGCTTCATTAGTGAAATGGATGGAATTTCTTTCTTTCATTACTTATTCAAATAGTTTGGAGAAAATATATGTTTTAAATCAAATGCAGTGGAATTTCTAATGAAGCCTCCAGAGACACATGGAGTGAATATTCAAAGAAATGTCTATATATACTGATTCTAGAATAGTTAATATATTGGTAAGGGGGGGAAAAATCATCTCAGCTCAGTCATACTGTGCAAGATTTCTAATTCCCTGATGTGATGGATAGAACTAGTGCTCAATTGCTGAAATAAAATATAATTTAAAAATAAAATGTGAAGTGTTAGATATATGGAGTTGTTTTGTGTGGGTGGTACAGTCCAGCAAAGAACTCCCAGGATCACAGGAAATGTCTGGATTAATAAATCCTGAAGAGGAGAGATCCGGGGAGCACATACGGGATTTGGGGTTTGATTTCATTTGGGTGCTTTAATTATAATTTTTTATTTATCTATTTAAATTTGGCACAGGAGGAGCAAGCAGAACCTCTATGACCCATCCATTGACCTTGGGTGCTTTTTCTCTAAAAGGTCTCCTGCAACTGGAGTAGAGCTGGAGCAGAAAATCACATTCCATAACTACAAAATGAGGAATTTAGAGTTTGAGGTTGTGGTTGTGCCCTCAGGGAAGGAGCTGTGGGGGGGAAAAAACGGGACCCCAGGGGTCTCTGGATTGGGTTGGAGCAGCCTGGTCCAGTGGAAGGGTGGGAACAGAGAACCTTGAAGGTCCCTCCTGACACAAACCAGTCTGTGATTCCAGGAGAACTCAACCATCCAGCATTTCTCCAGTGTTATCTGTGGTGGGAATAAGGGAGGGAGCCCAAAGCAGGTGGAGAATTCTCCTTCTCCACAGGGGGAAGGTTTCTGTGCCTCCTGGGTGGGGAGGGTTGTACCTGGAATCCTGGTCTGTCCTTCTGCAGCATCCAGTGGGAAGAAGAAGGAGACAGGAAGGTGAAGTTGAACTTTTCTGGGGATAAATCCAATTCTGGGCAGCTCCTGAAGCAGCTTAACCTGCTTTAACCATGTTTCCAGTGTTCCAATGACAAACACTTCCAATGCTGTTCTCTGCTTACGTGGGAATATTTGAAGGGAATGTTGACATTGGTGGCATTTTCCTTGGGCTTCCTCTTCCCAGCAGAGCTGAGCTCAGTCTGTCCACAGGAGCACAATCCCTGGTTTCTGCACATGGAAACCTTGCTAGGCTGATCTTGGGAGGGAACTTTCCTCTGGTGTGAAATGAGCTGGGATTCTGCTCTCATTCCTCACTCAGTGTTCTCCCTAAATTGTCCTCGGAGTTGTGTTGTGTGTGTAGCCACCTGTTTCCACTAATTACCAAAAAGTTAGGAATGAAATTCCCAAGGGAAATTAGTGTCAGAACCAGTTCACAGAAATAATTTCACCTTCTGCTTGATCCCATTTCTGTACTATTAAAACCCCCATTCCTGTACTATTAAAAATCTGTACAGTTAAATTTAAAAAAATTCTGGCATTGGTTGTTTTCCTGCTGGCTGGAGCTCTGTTCTGACACACTGACAATGAAAATATTTTTCAGTGGAGCAGCTAAACTTGACTTTTCACCTGGAGAGGGAACTTCAAACAGGCCGAAATTCTATGTTTTAATTACATTTTAACTACTGAAGGTGCACTTTCTTGGGTCAGACATTAAAGGAGCAGCTTTATGGCATTGTCAGCTGTGCTTGAATATAAAATGGAGCCCACTGCATTTTCCTGGTGAGGAAGGAATTCATGGTTGTTTTGCACTGCAGCTCTTGATAATGGAGTGGAGCTTAATAAAAGAATGGAATCAAGGAATTTTGAACTCTCTGTTAACCCCATTTTTGAGTTTAAGGGAGAATGCTTTGCTGTTTGGAGTTCCAGCTGGAGCTCCATATATTTATGGAAGTTCTCTTCATGCATCATCACCCCTTTGGGTGTAAATCTCAGTGGAGCTCAGCCAAGGCATGAAAAAATGCAGTGTCTCCAAGGGGATGAAATTCCAGGCACATGGAGAAGAATTTGGGAGTTTGTTGGGGGTGCAGTCAGGGTGAGAGAGGCAGTGGGGTGGCTGGGAAGGTTGGAATTGCAATCCTGGATCCCTTCTGGCAGTGCAATGTTTGTGTCTCCAGCAGTGCAGGTACAATAATTGAACCCATCCCCATCAGGAGAAGGCTGTGCTGGGCTGGGAGAAGGGACCTTCATGGATATGAGATATTACAAGGAAATTACTTTTTATTAGGCCCCAGTAAAAACCTAAATTAATATCCAGATCATAGATTAATTAAGTTTGGAAATGATTGATTGATCCAGCCATTGATTGATCCAACCATTCCCCCAGAGCTGCCAAGCCCAGCACTAAGCCAGCATCCTCCAGTGCCACATCCACAGGATTTTTGTTGGGATCCACGTTTTTTCCATGGAGTTGAAGGTCCCACTCATGGTTTGTAACTTGGAGTCTGTCCCCAGAGCTGGGGTTCAGGAGCTCTGGGTGCTGGGAGGACCAGGGATGGAAGTCCCCATGTCCATGAGGGCAGTGTGGGGAGGCAGAAGCGTTTCCCCATTGCCTGGAATGAAGCCCAGGTTTTTAATTTCCTGCAAATCACACTAATTCCTTCATTCCATAGGAATCCAGAGTCAGATTCCTTTTGAATTCCTGAGTCTTTAATAGATGAACCAATGAGAAATACACTGAGGAAACAAGAGCTTCCAGAAAGAAACAATGTGACCCATTTTAAAAATCTTTGTTGATTTTTGAAGCGTTTTAATTAGTGAGACACAATACAAGTAGGATAGTTGTAATGGGTTTTTTGGTAACTGCTAAATTGTCCTCTTTAAATGATTTCCTTTTAAATGGCAAAGCTCTTTAAGGATGATTACTTTATTCATCTTCAGTCTGGGAGGGCCAGGCACTGAGTAAGAAATTAAAATTGAAGGGGGTTTTGTAGATAGGCTGGTCCCAGTCCTCCTGCACATGCCAGCAGCAGCCAAATCAATTTCCAAACTTTGATTTGTTTGTAAAAATTATTTTGACAGATGGCATGTGCAGGGGCAATTTAAAACCTGACTTTTATGGTGTGTTTATGATTCTTTGTAAATAATTGCATAGTTTCTTCTGAAGAAATAACATCTTAAAAGATGATTACATCTGAGGCTGTTCTGCTTAGCTCAGTCTAGCACAAATCACAGAGGCTCTCTATTACAGCAAGTCCTGCTCATTGTGTTTTATTGTGCAGCAGCACTGCTTGGGATGATTGTTTCCTTTTGTGCTGTGGCAAAGTGGGGGCTGGAATCCGTGTTCTTAGCACCTGCCAGACTTCAGGCACCAGCATTTTCCTTTGTCCCTCTGTCCCTCTCTTCCTCTTTCCCTTTCTCTTTTCTCCTTTTCATTTCCCCTTCTTTTCCCTTCCCCCTTTCCCTTCCCCCTTTCCTTTCCCCCTTTCCCCTTTCCTTTCCCATCACCCCTTCCCTTCCCTCTTTTCTTTTTTCTCCTTTCCTTCCTTTTCCTTTTCCTTTTCCTTTTCCTTTTCCTTTTCCTTTTCCTTTTCCTTTTCCTTTTCCTTTTCCTTTTCCTTTTCCTTTTCCTTTTCCTTTTCCTTCCCCCTTTTCCTTCCCCCTTTTCCTTTCCCCTTTTCCTTTCCCCTTTCCCTTCCACACTCCCCCTGAGAGGATTGCCCAGTTTGCTTTCCCATCAGCTCCACGGCTGGAATGGGAGGGAGTGAAGCTGGAGGAGGTCAGGAGAGCATCAGATACCTGGAGGGCTGGATGTGTGTGAAGGAGAAACTCATGAATACCCTCCCAAAGGCACTGGGCATTGCTTGGTGCCAGCTGCACCCCACTGGCAGCAGTTTGTCCTGTGAATGGTTTTTTGGTTTTTGGCTCCACACAGAATTCTATTAAATATTAGTTTCATCTGTTGCTTATTACTTCAGCCAAGATAAATCTGTTGGGTTGGAGCTCCTGTCTCCAGGTCTTTGCTCCCTGTTCCTTCTCTTTTCATCAGGCAGAGCTGTTCTGAGTGGTGGCAGGAATTTTCTGGGATCACGTGTTGAGGTGATCCTGCAGGGTCTGAGCCCTCACAGGTACCCTCTGAAGCCAGGGCTGGGAAAGCTTAAAATTGTGAAAATATTTGTGCCTTGATTCCAATGCCTAACCACTCCTTCCATGAGGAGATGTTCCCTGATATCCAAACCTCCCCTGGCACAACCTGGGGCCGTTTCCTCTCCCTCCTGGCACCTGGGAGATCAAACAATGCCTTAAATGATGGCATAAACATTTCATAAACTCCTGAGAACTGAACCTCATCAGCACAGGGGTCAGAACTGCTCCCAGTGGCTTTGTGAGGAGATGGAAGGAAGCAGCAGTGAAGTGGAGGGTGGGCACAAATTAAGGAATAAAGCAGTTTTTAATCATAGGGCTGTACACTCCAACAATTCCTTGCGTTCCTGTTTTATGATCTGCATCTTGTTAAATCCTCTCTCATCGAAGAAGCACTCAAAGCATCACTTCAGGTGATGAGCTGACAATTCCCAAAGGAGACTGTTATTTATTATGAGGTGATTAATTTGCATCCACTGATGGATGGCTTTTGGAATTTGTCCCTGCACTGATGAAAACAAACTCTCCTTAATTTGTTTCTCCTAGCACAACTTTTCTCCTTAAAATCTGATGCCAGCCTTGATCACTGATCTGTGAAATCCCTGCTAATCCCTTTATGACAGCGTTGTCTCTTGAACTGACCATTTAAAGGCCTAAGGAACTGCAGAATGCTTCTAATTAACTTGTCTGAGACACTGTTTATTCCATTTGCCTTTTTTTTCCCCCCTTTCTTATTTTTCTGTGTCACCATGGCATCTGTTTGTTCTCAGCCTTTCTTCTCCCCCTGCTAATTGCAGACAGGGGAAGTAAAAACCTAACCTTGCTGGGAGTTCGTTAATATTAAAATATTCCCCAGATGAGCCTGTAAATCCCCGTGCTGCAGTTTGTTGGTGCTTTACTCAGGAATTCACCTTTGGAGTGAATGCAGATCTGCAGGACAAATTAGGAACTGTTTCTTGCATATTTAAATTTCATTTTCCACTCTCAAACCTGAACAAAATTCCTGCTTTCATGGTGAAAATTGGCAGGGATGAGCTGCTCCCAACTTAAGGTGAAACGAACAAAGGACTTTTAAGAAATTCTGCTGTGACTGTGTCCTTTTAAGAAAAGCTCAAAGTTATTTTTTTACTGTTATTATAGGCATTATTAAATATGCATCTAACACTGTACAAACACGGAGGTCTGGGTTCTAAAAACCAGGAATTAGACAGAAATATCCTCACTTGGGGGACTTCTCGAGATGATTTCCATGGGACTTCTTGAGCAATACGAGATGAAAATTTTGACCCTTTGCTACAGGTCTGTCAGCTTTTCTTCTGATTAAAAAATACAAGTTTAATCAGAAAAGATACAAACAAAATAACCCAACTGAAATTACATTCTGAATTATTTAGGAGGGCACAGGAGATGAAAGCTGCTGAGGAGTTTCCAGGTTGCAGATAATGCATCATGATCGATAAATGAACGCTGTCCTTCCTAACCCCAAATATATTTGGCATCCATTATTAAAGAGGCATAAAATTGTCTGATTCCATTATTAATGCAGGGCTCTGCTGGAGCTGGGGAGGTCACACAGGAAGAACTTCGACTTGGATTCAGAGGTTTTATTTTTAATTATTTTAAAGGATTCTAGAAGAGCAGGTTTCAGTCTTCACCTCCCCTTCAATCTTGCTGTCTCAGTTGAGTCTTTTTTGGTCTTTCGAGGGAACTGTGAGTTGAAGGGCTACAGCTCTTAAATTTGGGAGTGCTTGGGATCTGTGCCTTCAAAAGATGATCCCTAAAAACACAAAGTTGAAGGACAAAGATGAAACAGCAGTGTTGACAGTGCATTTCCACTGTCTGTGCCTTGTACATTACAATTCCTGAATTTCCAAGCTCTTCCATAGCAGCTCTGCCTTAATTTCTGTAGGATTTTTCTCTCTGAACCACTCTGATCTTTCCCTTCCATCTCTGCCCTCATCTCCTTTTCCCAGAGACTGCAAATGTCAGCAAGTCCTGCTGATAATTTGCATTTTGAGGCTTCCTGACTCTGGAACAAAACCCCGTTAATGCTTGTCGTGGCATGGTTGTGTTCTCCCAGTGCCTTTCTCCCTGTCATCACCTAATTCCATTTCATTTTACATGACATCAAATATCTGTAGATACTTATAAAGTTTGGGATGTGGTTTCAGCTGTTTTGTACTGGGAATCCCTTCATGCCAGGGATTCTGAACACCTGCAAGATTTTAGGTACCAGCATTTTTCCTTTCCTCCCCCTTTTCC
The DNA here is from genome assembly GCA_016584745.2 of Phylloscopus trochilus trochilus. Lineage (NCBI taxonomy): Eukaryota > Metazoa > Chordata > Aves > Passeriformes > Phylloscopidae > Phylloscopus > Phylloscopus trochilus. Next base: position 17,128,363 of record WQNJ02000041.1, on the reverse strand, counting down.
TTTCCCTTTTCCTCCCCCTTTTCTTTCCCCCTTACTTCTCCTTTCTTCCTCCTTTCCTTTTTGTCTTGTGAGTATAACTAAGTTGTGGTGTGCTGGATTTAGGCAGAGAATTGTGGTTTATTTCCAAAAAAAAAAAATTTCACAGGTCCTGTGAGTGATGATGCTACAGCTGGAACTCTGACTTGGGCTCTAGGCATCATTTCAGGGTTTCCATCTTCACAGTTTGCTGTTATTCTACAGTAAATCTTGAGTTCTCCTTTAAATTTTACTTTCTCTTTCAAACTGTTGTGAAGCCATGAGTTTGTGGCCCTGAAACATGGGAAATATCTGCTCAAACTGAGGATCCCTCTGGAGTGAGAGTGGAGGATTCCTGGATACCTTTTAAAATGAAGAGAGAAAAAAGATACAGCTATTTTTATACTTCCCACTTCAATAATAGTAGGTAGGTTACTTAATTTTTAAAATCAACTTTGTCAAAGTTGTTTAAATTTTTGACATCAAGTTTTGAAGTTGCATTTTAATCTTCAGTGGTGTGTTGCCACCTGCCAGCTGGATTTCAGAGCTGTCCCATGGAGTTCAAATCCATCACCTTCTAATGGAGATAACAGAATTTACCCTCTCCTCACACTCCAGAGAAGTGAACTCAATTGCTTCTTTTTCTTGTGGAAATCTTTGTCCTTCCAGAGACTCTCTTTAGACTCCATTACTTTATAATCAAGCAGGCAATAGTGAGAACTGTTTTCCTCACATGATTTTTTTATAAACTTTTAACTTTCATGTCAGCTCTGGTATGTTCTGAAGCTGTGCCTTTCGGCCAATTTGACCCCCACATTCTTTTTTTTTGGGATTTTTAGCTCTGCAGAGCAAAAATCCTCCAAACTTCTCGTAAAGGTTCAATTTCCAGGTCGCTCTTAGTGACATTTTACAGACCTGTAAATCTTATTCCAGCATCATTCACAGATAAACTACAGATAAACTTCATTCTTTACTAGGAAATAAAAAGGTCCCACGTTGAGTATCTTCTCTTTTACAGCTTCTTGGATCTTTCTTGTTTCCCAGACAGGGGAGGGAATTGCTTCTTCACACTGGTGAAAGTCAAATTTATTGAAAATCACTCCAAATGCTGCAATTTATTCAAGCATAATAGCAAGATAACAGCTTGTTATTTTTGATTTTATTTCACTATGCAGATTTAAACCCAATTATTTACCATAGCACGGTGTTGATTGTGCTAAATGCTTTAGGTGGCATTTGCGTGCTTTAACAGGGATAAAATTATTAATAGAAGTACAAACACTCCCAGAAACAAAGAAAAAAAAAAAAAAAGGCTGCATTTTTCTTTTCACCTCTCTCCTTGAAAGTTCTTTCAGCTGTTCCATCTTCTCAGGAGTCACTGCATAAATAAAAAGCAGAAATACAACAGGAAAAAATAAGCAGCACTCATTTTCTTTTTCTCACCTAACTGCTAAGTCGTGGTTTTCTTCTGGAGTTGTGCATCCTGCTTTTTATTTCAGGTGCATTATTGGAAAGGTGAGGACATCTCTAAGCAGGCAGATGAGACCAGATTTCCAAAGTGATGGATAAAACTGATAAAGTGTTTTTACCAGGCAGAAATCAGCTCCAAGGTTTGTGGCTGTTCCAAGGCCACAGCCCTTGCTGGAAATAGAAAGCAGCAATAAATTGTCAGAAAGCAATGATTCAACCTTAAAATCCCAGAAAACATGAGCAGCAATCCACTCCCAGCTCACAGCAGTATTTTGTGCACATAAATTTCCTTTTTTTACATTAAAGTTTAAGAAGATTTGGAGCAGCTCTTGTATAAAATACACGCTGTCCAGGATGCAGACAGTGTAATCCTTAGCCCTGTCCAAATTCCAGTCATATCACGTATTAATCTGTGTAAACCAGAGAATAAAATTTCCATGGGCTGGATTATTCCATTCCTGCTTGCTCTGGGCCAGGCAGGAAGAGTTTATGAGGGAGAGGGAGCCTGGCACAACTTTTAAACTCTTCACAGCAGGAGGAATTTGCAGCAGAGGAGTTTCCTGTCCATTGTGATCTGATTTTTATAAATAAATCAATAAATATATTTTGTATTTTATAAATAAAATCCAATCAGCTGGGGATTCAGTCCCTGAAAGCTGTCCCTGGTAATCCATCTCTCCCTATGCCAATCTCTCTGTAGAATCCCATATATTTTTGGTGTGGAATGCTGTTGGGGAAGTTTTCTAGGAGCTCAGATGAAAGGTGGAGGAGATCTCCATGCAGCTCCTGTTTTCTAGAGGCTCAGATGAAAGGTGGAAGAGATCTCCATGCAGCTCCTGTTTTCTGGAGGCTCAGATGAAAGGTGGAGGAGATCTCCATGCAGGATTAAGCCCAACCTTTGTTGTCAGCATCAGATCAGCTTTTTAATTTCTGGGAAATTCTCTTTTCTGCCCCTCTCCTTCACCTCTGGAGATGCACAAGTTTCATTGCTTGCTTTTAAACATTCCCACTGGCATCCAAACCTCAGAAAGGCTGGCAAAAAACCCCCCATTTGGGCTCCATTGTCCCAAGATTGAGAGACCAAATCTGGCAAACCTGTGCACGGCTCTGAAATCTGGGGGAATTAATAGCTCTGACCTGCACCTGCTTCGTTCCTGCGGTGCCTTGATGTGAGAATCATTTTCCAGATGAGCTTCCAGTAGCATCTCTGCCAGTGCCAGGCTGCCTGTGTGATTTATTCCTCGTTCCCTGTGTGCCCAGAGAGTGCCTCATCCTCCTGGACAGATGGTTGGATGATTTGCAGTCCCCACAAGATCTCCCCGATGATTTCTGCCCTCGGCAGCCTTTGCCATGTTTATTTTTGGGCTGGGATTATTGCCTTGCTTTTTTTTTTTGCCAGCGCTGGGCCTTCTGTATCCACCCAGAAACCAAATCTGCTCAGTCACTGAGTCGCTGCTGGCTCTGTGGTATTTAAATCTTCTTGTTTAGTTGTTAAAAGTATTGTTTTCATTTTAGAAAGTGAGCACTCCATGCCTTGTTTTTATCCCAGATAATTCCAATGTGCTGACCCAGTAGCTTTCCTTTAGATGCTCGTTTTCTCTCTGCCATCCTGCTGTTTGCCAGCACCTCTGGCCTTGCCTAAATCCAAGAATATTTTAATGTATCCATGGGAGGTCATATTTTTCTGCTTTCTACAGCTTTCTTTAAAGTACAAACAGGGCTCAGCTGATGGCCCAACACCTTTTTTTTTCATTTTGAATAATAAACTGGTTCCCTGGACTAGAGAAAAAAAATATTCCCTTTTTATTCCCTCAGTGTTCACACAAACATCTTCTCTTTGAATACTGACTTCCCTCTTAATATTTGGGGTTCTTCTGTAGTAGAAAATCCAGTTAGAGCACAGCCCTCACTTGAAGCAGATAATGGGATTTATTTCATTCGTGTCGATTGGGGCCGTGTTACAACACTGCCCCTGAGTCAAGTTGCATTTTAGACATAAAAATAGGCCTGATTAGGCACCGTGCTTAAAATGTGATTTAGTTACACCTCAGCTGCTGAGCATTTTCAGCCTGGGCACAATCCCATCTTTGTGGAGCTCAGGTAGGGAGGGTTTATTGTGCAGCACTGCTGACCCCCGGGGCTGAGGCTGCCAGAGCTGCTGGGGTTTATCAGATAAACACCTATAAACTGCTTGTTTGCTCCTGCAAATCCTCTGGAAATTTTCTATTAGCAGCCTTTACAAGTCCTGCTAGCCTCAGAAATAAATCTGCTGAATGCTGCTGCTGCCTTGTGCCATCTCCTGCGTGGAGTGGGAGTGACTTTGGCTTGGAGCACAGGAATCCAGCACTGCCCTCCTCTTGTAGAAGAGGCCTCTGTAAATCCAATGGAAAAGCCATGGGGTTTGCAGATAGCCTAGAAATTGCTGCTAATTAAGAAGGATGTAGGATTAAAATCCAAACTGGAAAAGATCAAAGGAACGAAGCAGAGCTGCTGTTTGATTTCCCTACTTTCTGTGCTTCATTTTGATGCCAAGAACCTCCATTTCCTCATTCTGTCAGCCTGCAAAGTCTTTATCGAATATTTGCAAGGACTTGAAGGAATTGCTGCTCAGAGAACTCCTCCAAATTATTGTTGTTCTTCATCAGACACATAGAACACCTCAGTTAAATACCAATCCATGGGATCATGAGATGCTTGCTGTCACCTTGGAATATTTCATAAATGCACCCTTCCAGTTGATAACTTGGGTAAGTAATTGAAGAATTGAAAGCACTCTCATCACTCTTAACTGCAGGAGATGGGATGTTCATCCTGAGTCTTTTTGGGAGTGTTAGCAGTGACCAGCAGCAATGGGAGTGCTGGGAAATGGGAAGGAAAGACCCAAAGGCACTGTAGGGATTGGACAAGGGAAGAGTAGCATGAAATTGTAGGATTTATTATAGTGATGCCTTGGGAAGGCTGACCTGCATCAGAGAGTGGGCAGAGCTGGAGAATAAAGTAGATATTTATTGAAAGGCCTTTAAGGGTGCACCTTGGGCAGGACAAGAGCCTGGCCAGGGCTGCACCCAAGGTGAACCCAAAATGGTCACAAAATGGACACAAAATGGTGACAAAATGGGCCCCAAATGGTCACAAAATGGACAAATGGTCACCAGGTCTCACACTTGGATCAGTTTTGGTCCATTTGCATTTTGGGGTTGAATTGTCCAATTCCAGCTCCAGGCTGTGAGGTCCCATCCTTCTTGTCCCTCCCTCCAGCCCCCCTTGTTTGTGCTGCTGGGCTGAAAGTTGTCCTTGGTGTGCAGCAGGAACAGGATTTGTTTTGTGTCCCTGCTCTGTGCAGAGCTGAGTGACCCTGAATGTGAGGCTGAGAGCTGCACCCCTGGGCAGCACAGAACCTGAAAAACATCAAAGCTCAAACTTCAGGCATCAATAGGAGTTCCTGTCCTGCTCTGAGCACGTTTGGGACATTCCCTGGCAGTAGGGGATGGAACAGTGGAGCAGAACCATGAAATGTGCATGAAATGACACCAGCCCTCTGTGTTTGAGCTTTTTCCCTGCCTGGGATATTCCTGCAGTCCCCTGGGTTGTGCCTCATCCTTCTGGATGATTTGGCACCTCACAGAGAAAAGTGTCACTGATGTCTTCGTGGTGTGGCTTGAGCTGTGTCTCACCTGGTGTTTTCCCTTGGTTTCCTTTGAAGGGAGGATGTTCTGTGAAGTGTTCCTGGCCTGCTCCAGGTTTTTATTTTTGATGGAAACATCCCAATTAACTCGTGTTAGTCACTGGATGTGCCTGGGTTTTGGTGGTTTTGGCTTTTCATCCGAGCCCCAAGATTAGATTGTTTTTTGAATGAAATCCGAGTCTGCTGTGCTGCACTTGACAGTTCCCAATAAACCTCCACCTCTGATTCACGGACACCACGGCCATACAGTTTGGCTCAGGATAATTTTCTGTAGCAGTGAATGACATGAAAATGCAAAAATCAAAAGAAGACTCCTGCAGGCAAAGGTTTTGCCCTTCCCTTTGTGCTCTTTTATTTCTCCTCTTTTCCTGTTTTAAAGGTGTTTGCAGGACTCATCTCCCCATTTCCCTCCACAACGTCCCAGTTTCACTGAGGTGCAGGAAACACCTTTTCACCCATTGAACCATGAAGCCATTGCTGTTCCAAATGGATTTTTCTGCCAACATCCTCCCACCTGGCCAGGGGTGGAGCACAGCAGAACAGTCTCCGTGGAAAGAGCTGCTGGGATTTGCTTTTGTTTCTCTTGTGCCACCAGAGGCTCTCCTGCCTCTGAAGTGCCTCCGTAAGAGGTCTCTAAATCCTGAAATCTTGGGTATCTTTAACCCCTTTGCAGCTTGTGATTTATCCAGCTGATCACCACTTCTGGCTCCCAGTGTTTCACTGGAGCTTCCACAATCTGCCCAGGTGTATCCAGCATCCCCATCACTCCCTCTGATGGAAGTCTCAGCCTTTGCCATGAGCATGCTGGATTTCTCCTTGGAAAATCTCAGTATTTCCTTTCACAACTCCTCTTCTGAGCCACAAGCCCATTTTTTTGATTTATGAACCTTTTTCCTCCTTTGCTTCTTTCTCTCTTCTTTATAACCAGGGTGACCAATTTACCTTCTCAGAGATAAACTGCAACCCAAGAGAGATCCAATCTAAACAGTGGAGGTGCCTTTTCTTCCAGTGGCAGAATGTGCTGTAACACCCAGACAGAGCTGCTTTGCTTTGAGATTAAGCACTAATCCCAGTGATTTCAACTTCCCTTCACAACTAACAGGCAGAGTGATCAGGATGGAGAGTTTTCAGTTTATATTTTACTTCCTGACTTCATGGTGTTAAATAATGTCACGGTGCTAAATGGAGACAGGGAACATGGAAACAGAAAGCCCCAGAGAGCTAAGAAACCATTAAAATGAAAAGGCAGAGAAATAGAGATGGATGGGATGGATAAATAGTCAGCAGCAAGTCTCTTTTGCAAGGAAAAATTCGTGTCTGGAAAAGCCTGAAAAGTTTTTGTTGTTGAAATTTCCCTTTGTGTAGGGAAGCTCTGCAGGAGGAGGGAATGTGGGGGTGAGCATGGTTGGACTCCATCATCTTCGAGGTTTTTTCCAACCTAGATGATTTTGTGCCATTTGGAGAGTGTTTGGGTTAATTTTTCCAGGATGAGGGATGTGATTTTAGGGATGGTAAAGGCACATAATCCCTGGGTAAAGGGACCTCTGGAATGGGAGCTGTGCAAGAGTGGGCCTTGCTTATCTCCTGCAGCTCTGATAAAGGTGCTGAACTGACCTGGGAGTGCAGAAACACATCAGAAAGGAGAATGACGTGGGATTATGAGACAGATTCATTGAAGACTGTTGGAAATTTAAAAAAGCAACATCTGCCTTTCCAAATGAAGGTAGCACAGCCTTCATTTTCTACTGAGACATTTTTGGTGTGTGAACTTGCTCTCAACCGGTGAACAGCTCCTCCTGCTTATTCTGCACAATGCAAACTAAACAAACAGCAACAAAAACAACAACAAACCCCAGAATAAAACTTGGAGCATGTGCTTCCCTGGAAGTTCTTGCCAGCTGCTCCCACGTTATTGAGCAATCTATCATCGGGCTGGTGCTGCGTTTGTGGTGATGCATTGCACTGATGCATCGTTAGGGGAACTGTATCCTTTGATAGATTAGTCAATAACAGTCCTGAGGAGGGAAATATTTGGAGAAATCAAACCCCAGGATCGGATTTCTGAAATGGTCTGTAAGTGCAGTGTAAATGGAAGGTATTGACAGCTCATGTTCTTGTGTTATCTCTCTGTGTGTGTGTGAATTTCTGTACTCGGGGGACTCGTGGAACCAGCAGCATCTGATTTCTCCTTAGCACAGGCTCTGGGGTGAATGGGAATAGAAGGAGATAGGAGGAGGAATAGAAGGAGATAGGAGAAGGAATAGAAGGAAATAGGAGAAGGAAAAGGATGAGATAGGAGAAGAAGGAGACAGGAGAAGGAAAAGAAGGAAGTAGGAGAAGGAGAAGAAGGAGATGGGAGAAGGAAAAGAAGGAGATAGAAGAATAAAATTTTGTGGTTAAAGTGAACCACAGAAAGAGAGGAATAAATTTCTGTGGTTAAATTGAACCTTAGAGGCTGACAGCAATGTTTATTTGTAGTTTGGCCACAGGAAATTTCATGATCTTAAGCCAGTTTTGGGTGTGTTCAGCTGATGTTTTTAAAACCTTTTCTAGTCCATGGGAATAAAGAAAACCAGGACTGACCTCCTGAAAACAGGAGCAAGAAGAATATTAAGCTGCATCATCTGATAAATTCTAACATAATGGAAACACTTTCACTTTGTTTTTCCCAGAAGATCTGTTTAGTCTGGAATTCCAAATACTCCTTTACATTAGGTCTCTGTGTTTTGAGAACACAAGACAAACTTCTCAGCAAATCCCCCTTTCTCATTCAGTGATTTTCCCAAAATTCCCTTGAGTTATCATCTCCTGAACACGGAAATCCAAGAGAAACCTCCAGCAGTTCCTCACATCAGAAGGCAAGACTGAAATCACCAAAAAAAACTGAGAGAGAAAAACAAAACAAATGTCCTCTGTTATAAATGCACATTTTAATGTTGGCTTTTCACAAATAGTGAAATGAATGTTATACATATAATGTAAGAAGGTTGTACCGTGTTTTCTTTTATTTGTGGAATTTAAAAATGTAATGAGGGTGTATTTCCTAATTGTAACAAAGTAGAGATGGGGGTTGTGTTTTTTTTTTTAACTCCTCAACTAGATAGAAGACAGAAGGGACGTCTGGAATTCCTGAACTAAAAAATTTCTGATAAGGAATAATTAAGCCTTTGAGGGTCTGAATCTTTGGAAGGCAGATTTACAACGTCCCCCAGACTGCGTGGAGTCCCATAAATAAACTGTATACTTAAGGGGGGGGTCTTGAAACCAAAATGAATATTTGAGTCATGCATTAGCTTATTGAAATATGTAACACCAAGACTTTCAAATACCAAGGAATTTAGAATGGGCTGTGTGTTGCTTTGCACCCTCAGCTGAGAAGCTATCTTCTTCTGTCTCCTTATTGTCTATTTTTATTCTATTTTATTTTCTTTTTATTAAACTTGTAAATGAATATAAAAAGGTGAAACCTCGTTTTTCACATCCTCCAGTCATCTGGGTGTCTTGCTTCAGTTGTCCAGGAACTTTTGCCACTTGTGGTTGCTGTAATTACTTAATTCCTGCACTGGGATGTTGTTTCAGGGGATGAGGCTGAGGCATTTTCAGAGCTGTCATTCCTGCAGGAGGTTTTGGCCTGGCCCCGTCAGCGTTTTCTGTGATTTGGAGAGACACAAAACTCCTGACGCCGGAGTTCTAAATTTTTTTTTTTTTTTTCCCCCTGAGCATCAAGGCCAGAGGAGGAAACTTCTGATTCAGGGAGGTGTGCTGGAGATGTTCTGCAGCTATCCCTGAGGATAAAGGAGTTCTGCCCTAGCTCAGGCCTTTTCAGAAAGCAGCTTTAGCACAGTGGGTCACGTTGTTCTCCCACCTGAACCACTCCGCCTTTACCCAAGAATAATGAAATCAATCTTGCTAAAACTTCATTTGCCCTCTGTTAATTATCCACCCGGGAGCTTAAATCGTTTTTGAACCGAATTAAATTCTTTTCATCTCCTTTTCCCCTGGTTTATTTCCCGTTCAGCAGACGAGGTGCAGAACACCATTTCATCAGGTTGGGAGAGAAAGCTGCATCCCTGCTCAGTGTTTATCTTGCTGTTTAATTTTGAGATTATCTTTAGTGTCTTGGCTCTCCAAAGCAGATGGGCTGTAGGCTTGCTGTAAATCACCCTCAAAGGAGCTGTCTCTTAATGCCTGGGGCTGGAAAATGTAGGTGCTGCTGGAGCCCACACTGCACCTTGCCCATTTTTTTGCTGGTGTTTATTTTTCCACCGTGCTGCAATTCCAGTGTGACTGCATTTGCTTTTCCTAGGAACTAGAACAGCGTTTTTACCTTGTATGCCTAAATATTTCCTATCCCTGCACGTCCCTTCACTGTTGCAATGTATAGAACTAAAAATTTTTTTGGAGGGGGGGAAGGTCAAAGATTTGGTGTAGCTCTAAAGGAGAAAGTTAGCCAGATCTCCAGCAAATTAATAGGAATTAATCCTTAAGAGAGAATGTGGGAACTTGGGGGGAAAGGAGAGGAAAATGTGCTCAGCCACTGTAAAAATGGGGTTTAGTTGCTGTAGTTGAGTTATTTTTTCATTGTAATTATTCAGCCATATATAAGAGAAGCCTCTGGATTTTTTTAACTTTTTAAAATCCTTCTTTCAGGAAAAAAAAAATCCTATTTCTTCTTAATAAAAGGCCTGAGAGTGACATTCCTCTCCTTTTCCAGAGGTTTACCTGTTACTGCTCGCTCATGCAATAAGCCAAGCTGCAGGGAGAATTAATACAGGAGCTATAATGAGCCAGCTCGTTTTTCTTCTGCAGCTCTGTTCTTACCTCTCATTTTGCCTTTACCTGAAGCTCTTCTGGTTCTGCTTCACTCTCACCCAAGCAGTTGCTCCCAATCCCATTCCACAGGTAGGTAACAGCTGCTATCCCAAATAGACCAGGAAATTCTCTGCTGTTTCACGTGGGGATTAAGGAGACATGGACATGATTTATTGCTCTTCTACAGTCTCATGAAGGTGAGAACATCTTCACAGCCTAAGTCAGAGGTCAGTGGTCACAAGATCTCTAGTTACAATGCCTTTTAAAGGTTTATTAGCCAGGAAATTACTGCCACAAGGATTGTTTTTAATTACTAATTATTTAGTTTTACATGTTTTTGCCGCAGTGCAGACCTTCTTAACCAACAAAATGATGACGCACAAACTTACAGAACAACAACTTAAAACTTTTTATTATTTCTGTAACTACTTCTGGATATAAACTTTAAAACTTCTTACTACTTAGCTTGACAGGTTTCTGCTTAAGCTACAAATCCACCTTCCTGGTTCTGCTCTCTAAACCTGGAAGCCTTTTCCAGGGTCTCAGATCAAACTCTGTGTTCATTTCTGTGTTTGGGCCTGCGTGCACAAGGTTTTGAGAATTTTTCTGTGCCTGGATTTCCCACAATTTCACATCTCAGGGTGCAGCTACAACTGCTCCTTCAGTTATTTAGAATGTTGCTGCTTGAAATGTTGTTACTATTTGTGGTTTCTAAGGCCCCTTTTCTTTGTCACCCCGTACTCAGCACTTTCTCCGCAGCAGAAAATCCCTTCCGTGACTTTCAGGCTGAAAAAAACCCTTCAGGCTGGGAAAGGAAGATGTGAGCTGCAGATGGATGACATGAATAACTTGGGACAGAACAGTCTGTGAGTCGTACAGAGTTATCCATCTCCTCCTTTTGCCAGGAGCTCATCATTCCATGATCCGTTCCAGGGAAAGAAAACTTTTCCTCGTGTATAAAAACTTCCCTCAAACAGCTGAGGATTCTGTTCCCAGCAGACAGAGCTCGATCCTGAGATTGAGTTTGACTTCCCCACTTTTACTTTTGGTTCTGGTGTGCCTTGGGGTCAGCTTTGAACTGGATGGTGGAGATTTTAATTGGCTGTTTTGGGCTTTCTGGCAATGTTTCTCCTTGGTGTCAACAAAGTCACCGGCTCTGCAAGTAGGGCTCTGGTGGGTATTTTTAGGAAGGGCTCCATATGTGCCAGAGAGCTGCAAGAACATCTCAGGAATTCAGGAGGAAGCTGAAGTTCACAACTGAAATTACCAGCTTGGAATTAAAGGGATAATAAAAGTTCCCTTCACCTCTCGTTCCCTCTGCTCACCCTGGGTGTGCTTCACCAGGGACACCCTCAATGGCTGAATTTTTACCCAAACTGGGGAAAAAAAAAAAAGCAACAGATAAGGTTTGGGTTTGTAATTAGATAGCTTAGAAGCAGGAATAAAATGAAATAATTTGGGGGGGAAAGTCACAGCTTTTAAGGAGGAAGTTAGCCAGATATCCAGCAAATTAATAGGAATCAGTGCTTAGCAGAAAATGTGGGAACTGGGGGGGAAAAGAGAGGAAAATGTGCTCAGCCACTGTAAAAATGGGGTTTAGCTGCTGTAGTTGAGTTATTTTTTCATTGTAATTATTCAGCCATATTTAAGAGAAGTCGTTGAATTTTTTTTAACTTTTAAAAATCTTTCTTTGAGGAAAAAGTAGTTCTGTTTCTTCCTAATAAAGGGCCCAAGAGTGACATTCCTCTCCTTTTCCAGAGGTTTACCTGTTTTTACTCGCTCATGCATTGAGCCAGTCTGCAGGGAGAATTAATACATTAGATATACCCAGCCAGCTCATTTTTCTTCTGTCACTTTTGCCATGATTAATGATAGGGAAAGTGTGTTTAACTCTGCTCCAAATGACACTTCTGCTATTGCTCAGTGCTTGGATACTTTTTGAGTCTGTTATCATTAACTAAAAATAAATTCCAGTTAAACTGCAAAGGCAGATAAACCCATTTCTTTTCCTATTTCCTTCCCTTTCTTGTTTATTCTTGCTTTGTCCTGTTGAAATTACTGGGTTTATGCATTGAAATGTTGTGAACATTCCCAGCAGCTGTAAAGATTATGCAATTCAGTGGCATTTAAGCTTCCTGTATTGTATAAATATAAAGTGATATATTGATATCTGCTTTAAATGGACAGTTTCAAACTCATAATTGTCCAGCTCCTAAAAGCTCTGGTCGCTGAGGTGGCAGGGAGATAAAAATCTCTCTCCCATCTGATAAACCAGCTTTAAAGGGAATCAATACCTGACTCTATCACCTGCTTTTATAACAATATCCTCCTGCACTAGAGCACAGCACAGAAAATAGCCAGGAAACCATTAAGGGCAGGAAATTCTTCCAAACTGGTTTCTCATAAACCAGAAAAAAAGGGTCAGAGGGGATGAAGGATAGAAAGGAATTTTTGCTGGAATTGCAAAGAAATATTTTAAAGCTAGGAGGGGTTTTTAGGAATTTTAAGGCCTTCCTTGCAGAAGAGCCCCTGAATGTCCCCAGAGCTTTCCCAACCTCAGTGATTCTGTAATTATTTTGATTTTTCCTTCCTTTTCCCTTCTGTTAAAAGGTGAAATGCTTTTAAATTTTATTCCTACCGCCAGGTGGGAGTAGAAATTCCCAGTGCTGGTCACGAGGAGAGGAAGAATTTCCAGGATTTATTTAGACTCTGCTGCAGAGGCTTGGAGGAAGTGGTTGGTGGGTGAATCCTTCCCAGTGCTCCTCATAGGAAGAGCAGAGGGGATGATGGATGGATTCTGTTTTTAGTGAATATTTGCAACACATTGTTAAATCTCTCTGGGTTTTGAGTCACTGCAAAGCAAACCTACCTATTACCAAAGCTTGATTATTGTATCAGCAACCTGCCCATCAGACACTTAGAAAGAGGGGGAAAAAAAATGGCATTATTAATGCAGATGGGTGTTGCTGTGTGAAAACTGCTCGTCCACCACCAGGCCAAAAGAAAAATTGAATTATTAATGTGTGTTATTAATTCTACCCAAAATCCCTTCAAGGGATATGGAAGGTTTCAGCCTTTCTTTTGAGGGGATTTTCGAGTGGTGTGCAGAGCAGCTGTCTCCAGCATAGTAAAAGAACATAAATAATGAATGAGTTTTGGAGAATCATCCCCCCAAGAAAAGCAAAATATGCATTGTTAATGCATATTATTTGTATTAAATGAAGTCCCTGGGAAGAGAATTCCAGGAGCTGCAGAGTGTCTCTCGCAGACTTGGTGCGTTACCAGTGGACAGAAGGAAATCAGGGATCAGGAATGTGCTCTCCCTGTCCTGCCAGCCTGGCTTGGGGAATTCCAGCATCCTGTTGGAAAATGGGACATTCCTGTTGGACTCAATGGAAGTTCCTGTTTGTGCCACAGTGAGGAAGGGCCAAGAAGGGACCAAGGGGAATCCCTGGGATCAGGGATGGATTTGCTGGAAGAGGAAGGAAGGGGGACACAAACTCTGCATTCATATTTAGGTGGCTGCTCAGATCAACACATTTTTTGCTTCTCTTTATGACAGGATGCAGGAAGATAGGTGTGGAAGGTGATGTAAAAGATGAAGGGCAGAGTGATGTCCCAGCAGGACTTCATCATTCATCAGTTTTTCCTTTTGCTCTTCCCTTTCCCCTGAGGTTTAGGGAGAGCCTTTGGCTCTCCAAAGACACAAACACTCCCAAATGTCCTATTTGCTTCATCTTTGGAGGTGTAGAGAACCCAGGAGCCTCCAGTAAAGCCATTAAAAGTCTGATCTGTGTCAAATCTGCTGGATCAGGAGCCCAAATGAGATGCATTTCGTGGGACACAATCTCCTGGTTCCAGGTCACCGAGCCAATTTGGTAAAACACAATCTGTGTTTAAGGCCCTGTTAAAGGATTTGAAGATGTTATCAGATGTGCTCTGTAGGTCAAGCCAACTTATTTTGATGTTCTAACAAGTTGTAGGATTTTGATTGAATATCCAAATATAATATAAATTTAATATATCAGTCAATTTATTTTATTGACTGATATAATAAATGCTACTTATTTTATGGAATCTTCAGTCAGGGAGCTCTTCCAGCCCAGATTTTGTGGGATGTTTGGAAGCCTAAAAGTGGCAGTAGGTGTGGAAAAGCAATTTTTTAGAGTGGTTGTTTTGTTAACAGAGAAATCCCTGGCTCCATGGCCTGAATCCAACGGTGAGCAGGTCTGTGAAGATGACACCTGAAGTTTGAGCTTTGATGTATTTCAGGTTCTGTGCTGCCCAGGGGTGCAGCTCTCAGCCTCACATTCAGGGTCACTCAGCTCTGCACAGAGCAGGGACACAAAACAAATCCTGTTCCTGCTGCACACCAAGGACAACTTTCAGCCCAGCAGCACAAACAAGGGTGGCTGGAGGGAGGGACAAGAAGGATGGGACCTCACAGCCTGGAGCTGGAATTGGACAATTCAACCCCAAAATGCAAATGGACCAAAACTGATCCAAGTGTGAGACCTGGTGACCCTTTGTCCATTTTGTGACCATTTTGGGTCCACCTTGGGTGTAGCCCTGTCCAGGCTCTTGTCCTGCCCAAGGTGTACCCTAAAGGCCTTTCAATAAATATCTACTTTATTCTCCAGCTCTGCCCATCCTCTGTTGCAGGTCAGCCTCCCCAAGGCACCAGAGAGCCCTGCATGGAGTGATCCCCGTGGTTCTTCCCATTCAGGTGAAACATTTCCCACACCTGGAGCAGGAGCATCTGCTGAGCTCCAGCTCTGCCCTGGCCCTGCCCCAGCTGCTGGGGTGTGACCCTCCCTGAGCCTGCAAAGTGCTTCTGGTGATCTGCTGAAAGGATTATTTGGAGGGTGAAGTGGTGTTAGCCGACCTTGTGACCTTTCTCCTCATCTGTCTGGTCCCAGAGGAGATTATCTGTCACAATTCCACACGAAAGAAATGATCTTCACACACAGAGATGTCCAAGGCAAAAAAGGGGCAGTTTATTTACAGACCTGGACATTTATAGAATTCCATCAGTGAGCATGGATTGGAGGAAGAAAATTGTCCTCTCCAACCACACTGCTCAACCCAACAGTCCATCAGTTCTCTCCTCCTCCAGAAAGGAATGCAAACCAATCATTATTTACATGAAAGGTGCATGAGAAACTCCATCACAAAAAGTGAACATCAGAAGGCTTTAGCAGAACTTCAGAAAAACTTTAGAAGAGCAGGGTGACAATTATCCACCCCTGTGGATCCTCCCAGCTGGCCATGCCTTTAACCTGCTTTGCCTGGGGGCACCGAGGCAGGAGTAACTGGCCTTTGGGAGATTGTTGAGGAAGTTTTTTATTGGGGAGAGGCAAAACCAAAGTCACAAGGTGTAAAATAAGTGCTGCAGTGACTGTTCTTGGCTTCCTGTCCCTTGAGGAATTCCTGTGGATGAGGGACAGCAGGTGAGTGAGGGTTCATGGGTTAGGGGAGGATCTGTCACCTGCTCAGGAGCTGGAGAACATCAGGCTTGTTTTGAAGACATGTTCAGCCATCAAATCTTTTCATCTCAAATTTGTTTTCGCAGATTTATTTTGGTTGCACCGTTAAGAAGAAATCATTGTTAATATTGTTACTGTTATTTATTTATTATGAAACTTCATTACCCAGCAGATTGTCAAAAGCTTTAAACAACACAGTGTTTCAGTTTTTACACCCTTCTCCCCGCAGACCTGAACAACTGCAGAACAGATGGTTCAGCTGGTAGCAGAGGTAAAAGGCTCTGCAGATTAAAAAATTGTTGGCTATTTTTATGCCTTTTCTGCTTTGGCATTTTGCCTCGCTTTTGCATCTTTGCCTAGCACATAAAATGAGCTATTGCTGAATGTTTTCAAGTTTTTCAAACTTCTAACGATGCACACTTTATTGTGTGTAGGAGCTCAAAAGTGAGAGCTGACCCAAAGAGAGTTAAAAGTAATGGAATGTCTTTGGAATTTCTGATGAAATGAATATTTTGGCTTAGGATATTTTTTTTCTTTCTTTCATTAAAGTCACTTGCCCTAAACAGGCTGGGATAAGAATTTACACTTCTAAAATAGTTCTGTCTCAACACACTTTAACCAGTGTTATATGGAGCCTATGGTGGCTTTCTAAAAGGCAAAATTTGGTAACAAAACTGACTTTTGTCACCAAATTAGGATTTGGGGAGCTAAAAAAAACAACCTCAGAGATGATCTCTGTGCTGCACTGATGTCCCTCAGAAAAATGTCTTGCTCCTTTCAGGTGGTCTGGCACAAGGTACCTGTAAATAGACAAAAAATCTGGATATTTACCTGTGGATCTCCCCAGATCAGTGCAGAGTTTATGCATTAAAGTGAAGCACCCACAGATGTTTGGCTGGATCTTGCTCTAAAAGCAGTGGGCACTATCTCCATCCTGGCATTCCTGAGGGCAGGCAGGGTGGTTTTGTTTTTTTTTTCCACATGATGTAAAAACCACATCCAGCAAGGATGGGCCTCTCCAGGCATTGGCTGCTCTGCAGGTCACCCCCAGCTCTGACATTTATCAAAAGTTGTTTTTCTGTGTTGTCCTGAGTGTTGGATTTGCTTGGTGTGGTATCAACCCCACAGCCAGGGATGGAATTGGGAGCAATCTCTGGTTACACCAAGGTGCTCTGAGGTTCTGTAGGAGTGAAGTTGAGCTCCCAACTCCCTTTTTCCAGAGAGGAATCCTCCCTGCCAGGCTCCACCTGAGTGCAGAGCAGACAGGAAGGGTCTCCAGAGTGCCTTGGAGAGTCTCCAGCTGCTGGCTGGAGTTCAGAGGGGTCTGGGACAATATTGGCTGGAGATTCCCTCCCAAAAAATCCTGCTTTTCTTCTTGTGCCTGCAAAGAAATCCTGGCCTGACCCCAGTGCCCCACCACAAATTTTTCATTCACATCTTCTCCCCCAGCCCCTGCACTGAGTTGTTTCTCTCTTTTCCACGGGTACAGTTCTTTAATGATCAGTGTGATCTCCACAGGGACAATATTTAAGGAACCGTAATACTTAACAGCCTCCTTACCTTAATTGAGTGTTTATCTCAGCTATTAAATATTCTTCAGAGTTCTTTTAGAGGGGAAAAAAAACCTTGAGATGCTCATTAAAATGAATGTGTGTGGTTGGTTTGTTTAGCTGCCAGGGGAAGAAAACAGGCACACACAAGTGTTTCGAGCCTGGGAATGTGCAAAGGTGAGAAGACATCACGTGAGGGGTGTGAAGGAATTGGGAACAGCAGAGACTTCTTCCTGATTTCCTCTTTTGCTGATGTTTCCAACCTGCACGTGCTCTGATGGTGCAGCACAGGGTGATTTTGGCTAAAGGTATTTTTATTAGAGACAGGCTGCAAAATTAAAGGGGGAAAAAAAAAGGATAATGAAGGTAAATCCTCAATATTGATGCTGTAAATTCAGTAATACTTTGGATTCACACTAAGCAGGCACAGGCAGCTGCTCAGCTGGTGCTGGAGCCCCAGGTCACAGAAGATTTGGAGCAGCATTAAATTACCCTGCTGCCATGGTAGGCACTGGAAAGGCCAAGAAAAAAAATAGATTCTGTGGGTAGGGATGAAATATTTTAGACAGGCTGATTACCTCATGCGAGAAAATGAGTTAATACTTGCAGCAGCCCTATAAATTGTTTCTTCTTTTGGGAGCTGTTTTCAGCTATTGTGATATTTGGAGTTAAGGGGCTTTTCTTTGTGGGCTCTGGGCAGTGCCAGTGTCAGAAATCCCATCTGAGGAGCTGAGGGCACAGAGCCCACGCTTCCATTTTGATAGTGGACAAGGTGGCAGTGAAGGACTTTTACCTTAAATACAAGATTTTGCTTAAGAACCACAAAAATGTGAGTTTGAGCACTCTGAGGATGGCAATGCCGTGTTTCTCTCCCTGTGTGTGTGTGTGAAGTGGGCTCGAGCTGCACCAGGAAAGGCAGATATTAGGAAAAGTTTCCTCGTGGAAGGGTTGTCAGGCATTGGAACAGGCTGGAAGGGTGGAATTTCCATCCTTGAAATGTTCAAAAAAACGTGTGGATGTGGCACTTTGAGGACATGGGCACTTGTACCTGATGAACTCAAAGGTCTTTCCCAACATGAATGATTCCATGGTTGAGATTGCAGTATTCACTGAGGAAAAGCTCAGAATCAGTCAAATTCTGAAGTGAAAAAAAAAAATAAATTCCCACAGCACAAGGGCTGGACCATGAAAATCATTAATAATAAGGAACATAAAATCCATCTGTTATTAGTGTGGGCCAGTTTTAGGCAAAATTGTCTCACTTTTTTGTGCTAAGCTTCTGTCATGATACTTTTATAGCCAGGTGATTTCAATTTGTTCAAGCCCAAAACAGAGGTGATCAATGGAGAAACTGGACAGAAAAATAAAAAAAAGGATATTAAAACTGATCTTACAGGGGTTTTTAATGTACAGGTTTATCTGGGTTCAGGGATGTTTTTGGAAGGAGTAATGGAATTATTTCTGGCACTGACAGTGCTGACAACAAGGCTGATTCTGAAATGATAATGGAAGATAAAGGGAATTGGCCCTTCATTTGAATAATTGGTTGACAAATGCAAAAAAAAAAAAAAAAGGCAAGCAACAATTTAAAAAAAATGCAGATTACAAGTAGTGAGTTTGGGGCTTTACAGCAGTCAAGACAAAAGAAAGAGAAAAAGGCTTACAACATCATTAAAAAAAAAAAAAAAAGTAAAAGCCTAAATGAAAAATGGGGTGAATGATAAACTTATTTAAGTATTAACATAGCAAAATGATCTCACAGGGAGTAGTTTGAGCTCCCTTTTAAACAGGGAATATTATGTATTTCTTTTGGATTCCAATCAGAAAATCAGCTTGGCTGTTTCAGGGTGACTCTGTTGAGTTGTCTGCAAGAATATGAGAATTCAAATAGCACGGGAAAGGTTTATCCAGAAATAAATTAAATGGAGAAATCTCGCAGGTTGCAATGTCTAGACCTCAAAGCAGCAGTGAGATTTCAGGGCTCAAAGCCACTGACTGGGTGGCTCATAAATTTGTGAGATTTTAATGAATTTTCCATCAGACCCCCAAGGAAAGGTGCCAGGAGGGAATGGCAGATGTTCAGAAGACTTTGCAGCTACAGTTTCCAGGAAATTCAGTGTCACAGGTTTAAACCACCAACTTCCAAAGAAGACCAGATGAATTCCTTCCTCTGGCTTGAGCTCTTGACTTTTGGAGCTCAGGAGTCATTGTTGACCCTCTCACTTTTTTTTTTTTTTCTCTTTTTTTTTTTGTTCTCCTTTAAGTGTAGCTGGGATCCAGCTGTAAAGGAGAGTGGAGCACTGATAAAAACAATGATAAAAACGCTTCCTCTGCTGGATGTCTGAAGTGGTGTTGGAGGTGGCTGCAGATCCGTGCGTGGAATTGGAGAGGAGCAGAGGGGCCGTGCTAAAGGTGAGCTGAATTACAAATAACGATGTTCAGCTTGCTGGAGTTCTTCTGGCAGCACAACTGAGCCATCAGGAGTTGTTCACTGGCTCTTAATAAACAGCACCTAGAAGAACAGGGGTGAGGAGGGAGAATTGTCATTAGAAATTGAGCTTTTTTTTTTGTCTTTTATGCTCTGTCCCACCTTCTGTGCTGCAGTAAATATTGATTTGTGGGCAGGAGCAAGGAGGGCTTTGCCTGTGCCCATTCTGATCTCATCAGAGGTGAGTAGGAAAGGGCAATACTTAATGACATTTTCCCCAGACCAGAAACCACTCTGGTATTTAAAAAAAACAAAAACACCCAGCATTATGCTGAAAAACTAAAATAGCTGTCATTGGGAGTCGGTGTTAGAGTCGTGCTGCAAAAAATTCTGAGAAGGGGAACTCTCAAAGAAGCTCTGCAGGTATCACATCAGCTGTTCAGTGCTACTGAGAACAATTCTACTTTGTTTTTAAAAAATAACAGAGGTGCATATCAGAGTGGGAGAGGAATTTAGCTGGCAGTGTAAAATGGCTGGATTTCTAGCAGGATTCTCTTGTCCTGTCTGTGGAGAGCTCCAAGGCAGCGTTCTAAAAAATCATGTCAGTGGCCTGACCCCGCTCCCAGTGAGGGCAGGAACGACATGAATTTAATGTTTGTTGTAGGGCTCTCGCGTTGTTTTACACACCCCAGGCCTCCTGGGGGTCTCATCCTGTTAGAAGTTCATGGCAGACAGAGCATTCCAGGCCCTTGTGCTGAGCAGGGAATTGCTCATCTGTCAGCAGCTGGAGAAGGATCCACGTCAGGCCGTGACACTTGGCAATTGTGACAGCACAAGCTGGGTAAAATAGAAAAGTCTTGCTTAGAGCAGGGGATGTTTCATCAGTGTAAATGTCACAGTTGGGACTGAGGGCTTGGGGAAGGTCAGGTTCTCACCTGCTCCCTGTGTGAGCTCACTCAGTGCCAGGGAGAAGGTTGGTCTCACACCTCGGGTGCTCAGCACGGCTCAAAGAGCCAAGCACAGGAGCAGCGCTCTCAGAACCCTCCTGCTGGAGGATGTCATCTGCTCTGGGATACCTTTCCAAACCCACTTAAATCCAAAGTGAAGTGGGGGAGGCCCTGGCACAGGTGCTCAGGGAAGCTGTGGCTGCCCCTGGATCCCTGGAAGTGTCCAAGGCCAGGTTGGATAGGGCTTGGAGCAGCCTGGGACAGTAGAAGGTGTCCCTGCTAAAACTGGATCATCTTTATGGTCTCTCCCAACCCAGACTTTCCTACCATTCTGTGCTCCATAGACATCTCAGCTTTAGATCTTAATCAGGTTCCTTATCTTTATCAGGAATGACAAAATGACCAGCTTTCAGTTGGCTGCGCACCTCGCTTTGGTGTCAGCACAGAATGTGCAAAATGCAGCCACAAAGATGGATTTGCTTTAATAAAAAGGCTTCAGAGCCACATTCACAATTGGGCCAATATTTTGTACTGGTACTCAGTTTTTAAGAAAAAAGGGGAGAGATTTGATGTAAAAAGATACTTCAGTGTATTTCTAACCCTAGGTAGGCTGATGTTAAATTTGGGCAGATGTCCAGCTCCTGTGCTCGTCAGTCCCCAGGTGCCACCAGAGTTGTTGCACTTCACTGGGTTTAATTTTCCAGGGAAGCACATCCCTGTCTACAAGCAGATCTTTCCTTCAGCTGGGCTGAAATTTGGGCTGGTGCCCATCTTTGTGTGTGAACCATCTCGAACATTTAATAATCATCCAAAAAAATAAATCAGGGACCAGCTGGGAGGGTTTCATTGCTGCCTGGATCAGGAGATCCAGCCCTCAAAACCAGCAGTGAGAGTATTGATGACATCTCACGCAGGATCTGCATCCCAACAACCTTGAGAAATTAGTGAAGAAGGAAAGATAAAGGCACAGTTAAGGAAAAAAAAAATTCATTAGGTAACACTTTTGTTTCTGATGCATCGTTGGATGCAATTAAATTTTTGGCAGGAGCGATGGTATGAAATGTTTTGTCCAGAAGGTTATTGTAGCTGGAACTGAAGCTGGACAGCCAAACAACCATTGTCATCAAAACAAGGGGGAGAGAAAAGTTGGCTGCTTATAAAACTGCAAGGCAATGTGCTGATCCCAGTGGGAATCCAGGCTGGATTCCTGTTGGAGATGGAGTTCCTGATCCTGCCAGGTGTGAGGGTGGGAGAACCTGGAGGTACAAAGTGCAGATGTGGTTTTATTCCATGAGGAATAGACATTATTCCTCTATCATGTGAAACATTTAATTCAACCCCAAACAACAACAACAACAACAAAACAAAAACAAACAAACAAACAAACAAAACCACCAAAAAAAATGCCCACAAGCCAGACCACCCCAAAACCCCCAAAACAAACCAGCCACAATAATACAGGAAAACAACTCGTTATTTCTGCAGGCAGTTAGATCACAGCCTTTTTATAAAACATAAATTCTGCATTTCTTACCTGACTGCAGCAACAGACACGTTAGACAACAAATTATGCAGATTTGCTTTTGGAGACTATTTCCCCCCCCCCTTATTTTTTCTACCACAGTTGTCTCTTTTAGAGCAAGCTGGTTAAAATGACAATACTTTGAAGGGAGAATGTGGTTCTGGCTGTTTCCCACCCTCTTTGAGCAGCCTGGGGAGTTGTTTGTGGCCACCCAAAGCTCTGCAGGGAAGGTTCAGAGCTGCTCCTCCTTGTGCAGCCGGGTGTGAAGGAAGTGAGTTATGGAGCACAGCTGCTTGTTCTCTGTTAAACATTTCAAAAGGAGGCTTGGCTGAGTAGGGTGGGCTTTTCTTGCCCTTGGAAGGAGAAAGTGTCTCTTTGTCTTAGATGCATGTCGAGTAATTAGTTTTCTCCAGACCAAAGAATAACTAATCCACTGTAGTTTATCTCAGTAAAGGGTCAAACAAAGACTTTGCTGTTTTGTGAGAAGGAGTTACAAAGCAAGACAAATAAATACATCCTCCAGCTGAAACACAGCTTTGTTCAGAAGCTTCAGGACCTCTCATGGATTTGATTTAATGGTCCATCCAAGCCCTCTGCAGAGCTTTGGTGAAGAGCTGAGTTTAATAAAGGAAATCATCAGGGCCCTGCACAGTGGTGGGAGGCTCTGAGGCTGATAAACAAACTTTGCTTGTCCTTCAGATGTGGTTTGTGAACAGCATCTTGCTTTCCTTTCAGTGCAACAAAGGGAAGGTATCAAAGTGTTCTGGGCATTTCCCCTAGCTGCCAGGCTAATTAACCAGAGTGGAACTCTTTGTGTCATGGCTTGAGACTTGACTGATTATATTTATCAAGGCAGATCAGCAGAGGATTTGGGGTTGTTTTATTTTCTGGCTTTTTACTGAGTGCAGTCAGATGGCAGAGAGGCATGTCCTGGTTTGGGTGGTCTGTCCCCTTCCATGTGCATCAGGGATGGATGTTCTCTCACCTCTCTGGTGCTCCCCTGCCAATCCACTCTTGATTTTCACCAATCTTCCTAAATACGATTCCAAACAGCTTCAAACCAAATAGTTACATGGATGTGACTTCAGAAACACGAGTCTGCTGTAAGAGCACAGAAGGACTAAGGGAGACAGAACTGCAGAATACCAGAAACCACTCTGGTATTTAAAACAAAACAACAACCCAGCATTATGCTGAAAAACTAAAATAGCTGTCATTGGGAGTTGGTGTTAGAGTCGTGCTGCAAAAAATTCTGAAAAGGGGAATTCTCAAAGAAGCTCTGCAGGTATCACATCAGCTGTTCAGTGCTAGGAAATAGTGCCCAGGAAAGGGGCTGAAGACTGAGCAGCCAGGATTGTTTCACTCAGAGCTGACACCATGCCTTGTGTCACAAACTTACTTTTCCAAAATTTCTGTGGAGGAGAATGAATTTGCAATCTTACCCCAACAAAACACAAGGTTTAAAAAATGTTCCTTGCAGTTCAGTCTCTCCTAAAGGACATGTCATCCATACCATCTTATCAGCCCAAAAAATTATATATATATATTTATGTAAGCATACCTGTTTCTTGGAAAGGTCATCTCTGCTGAAATGTTAATTAGATGTTGGTGCTGTTAAATATTGATAGACTAAAGTTCAGCTACAAGAAGTCTTTATCTCGGTTTCATTGTAAATACATTTTTAATGCTGTGTCTCAGAGATTCTTGGGGATAAAGAAAATTTCCTTTTTTTGTTTCCTTCCTCTCAAGTTGCTGCTCCCGGGAAAAGCAGGCCCATAAGTTAGTGCCCGCTGTAGCAATAAATTTAAATTCTTGTAAGCAGGAATTCAAACCCAGCAGTGCTGCTGCAGAAACTCTTAATAAATTAAACACATTCATTGCACTTTCCTGGGTTATTAAAACACTTAAATATTATTAGCTGGGTTGCCTGAGAGCAGTGGGCTTCTCTGCATGGCAATGTGTACAGGGAAAAGTTTCCAGAAAGTCCCAGTAGGTGGAGGACGCTCAGTGATTCAACTTATTCCTCCCTCCTTTCTGAATTCTCTGTGTAGCAGCCTGGATTTTTTTTCCTGAAATTAATTGTTTTAATTATGGCAAATGGCTTGAATGGCTTCTGTGTGAGGGGAAAAATTAAAACTCTGGGACGGTTTAGTGCGGGGAGGGGACATAAAGAGGGCACATGATGGAGATATCCCAATAATGAATTGCAGACACAGAAAGTAAATCTGGCAACTTCCACTTAGCCTCTCTTATAATACAAGAACCAGGGGACTTGTAATGAGAGCGAAAGGCAGCAGAATGAAAGCCATTAAAGAAAATAAATATTTACACAAATGCATAATTAACCTGTGGAGTGAATTCCCGCAGGAGATGAGTGAAGCCAAGAGCTTAGTGGGGTTCAGGAGAGGATTAGACGTTTCTGTGGATAATGGGAACATCTGGAGTGGTGTTGGATGGCGTGGGAAGCCTGAAGGGGGGACAGGGACAGTGTGCAAACCCTCAGGAAAATGACCCTGGCAACACAAACCTGGTTAAGGGAAGGAGGAGCTCCCATTGTTGGGGTACAAATCCCTCCTGGGCCCCATCCACACAAGCCCAGGAGTGTCCAGAAATGTGAGGACTGAATTAGAACCTTCAGAGAAGCTAAGATACATAAATCCACACGGACATGAGGTAGAAATGCAAGTTTAGTTTTAAATAAATAGAGGATTTTTAAGTGCCTTAGTAAATAAGAGACTTCATCAGTTAGCAAGAAAAAGACCTGAAGTCTAAAGTTCAAGTACCATTGCCTTTTGCAAAGTTAGTTAAATTCTAGTCATAGCAAAAATAATGTAATGCTCAACATTCCTAGATAGAACAGACAGAGCTATATGCATAGAATTTGTGTGAGAAATGATGAATATTGCTGCACATCAATCTTAGCTTAGGATAGGCCCAGCAAGGATGTGAAAAATCTGTGTTTTAACCTGACTGGCCCAGAAAAGAATAAAATGCACTACTTTGAGATTCCATAACTGATCATGTCACTCAGGTAAATGCCACTGTGCCACTTATTTTGGGAGGGGATTGTGCTGGGATAATGACAGTTCCGTGCTTGTTTTACCCCAACCGAGCCAAGAAAAGAGGTTTGAGCATCAGGGGAAAACATATCCAGAGCAAACCAACTGTTTCTGTCCTGTGCAGCTGATATCCCAGCATTCCTAAAGAAAGTAATAAATAAATAAACAGAATTCATCTTTGGGAAGCAGGTGAGTTTTCCAGCTGATCTGGGGTGTGGTGGCAGTGCTGCCCAATCCCCGGCCCTGCTGGTTTGCCCATCCAGTGCTTCAGTGCATCTGCTCTTCCTGAGGCATTGATGTTTGAAATCCTGCAATAACACAATTTCTGCATAGGCTGTCCACAGTTCATGGACTTCCTAAAGTAAAGCACGTTCACTTTTCCTTGTCAGGGTCTCTGCCAGTGTTCTGGAGACCAAGGATGCTGATGACCCACATGACACGATTTTTAAGTCTGTTTTCCCCTTTGCTAATAATAATATTATCCAAACCAGCTCCCCAAAAGCTCATGCAGGGAATTGTTCCCTCCAAACACAGATCTTGTGGGAACGTAGCAGACGCCTGTCAAGCTGGATTTCCATTTCCATTTCATCCATGAACCTTTCCAGGATCTGTGCCAGAAGGTGCCCAAGGTATTTTGACCTCTATATTGATGGTTTTCATTAACCCACTTGTCTGAGAAGGATTTTTTAAGATCCAAGCAGGCTTTGTCTGCCCTGAATGTACCTGGAGGCCCTTCCATAAATAGAACTGCTTTTTATTCCCTTAACTCTATCTGGCCTCTGGTTTTAGGTAGCCCCAGGAGGCATCACCATGTCTGGAATAGGTGCCTTCAGACTCCAGGGAGTTCTGTTTCAGAGCTGCCACAAGCAGCCCAGCACCTCCTCATTATGAGTTCTGTTTATTCTGGCCTGACGTTGTCTGAGGGAGCGTGCACGGCTCAGAGCTCCTTTGGAGCTTTGTCTTCTTCAAACCCATCTTTAATGTGCTCTTTGTTTGAGAGCTCCCTTTGTAATTTAGTTGAAGCTGAATTATGAAAGGATCCTGCTCTAAATGAGTCACTGTCCCGCTAGAAAGAATGTGACAAATATTAAATATTCTTGTGTCGCTCGCAGATCTGAAAGCAAATCCATTCTTTCCCTTTAATGCTGTTCCTGCCTTTATATTCTGATGATTCATCCCACATTATGGTGCCAATTTTTTTTTTTTCTTTCCTTCTTCCCGAAGCCTAACAGGTGTTCCTTGGTTTTGCCTCATCTGTTAGGATTCACTGTTGAGCCCAGCTGGAGATTTTCCACTCAGGAGCCCTTGCACTGGGCATTGTGCACCTGGGCCCAGCATTCCCAGTGTGGAGCTGGGCCTGGCTGGGCAGGGCTCGACAGCTGCTGCAGCAGATCCACATCATTGTCTGGGCTGGATTTACTGCCCAGAGCCCAGGGCTCTTGTACCACATGATGGAAATGCAACTGCTCCTGCCCTGCGATGGCGTTTGCTGGAGGAGTGTGATGAAAAGCAGGTATTGGTCCAAAATTCTCTAAAAAGATCAGCACTCCACAGCAGTAACACCAACAGCTGTCCTTAGGCAGGAGTTGGGGTTTTTTTTTTTTTTTTTTGCAGCTCGGTGAAAGCTTATTTTAATAAGGTTACATTGTCCAAACTCTCATCTTTTCAAATGAAAATGTTCTGCCAGATTGAGATGGATGAGTAAATGATTGAACAGCCAGCACATGTACAAGTTCTCCTCACTCCTGCCTTTGGCAGGCAGTGGTTCCACACATCTGAAAGCATCACAGGCAGCAGAGCTGTCCCCGTTTGGTGGGAAGTGCCAAATGGTGTTTGACAAATATTAATTCGATTTGATCGGATTGTGGTGCAATATTTTATTTGCAAGATGTTCAGACCTAATTAAAAAAATATTTTTGACTTATTAAAATGCCTTGGAAAACATCAGCCTTCTTTAATTGGAATTTGATAAACCAAGAACCCAGAGCAGTCATCCCTGTTTTAATCTGATTCCGTAGAAGTAGAAATTGTTGTAATGCTGAGTGAAGAAAGATTAGAAAAAAATATATTTGAGTGCATTTTCTCTTTGGTTTAATGCTAGTTTGAATATATTTAATTTGCTTCTGAAAAATGTAGGGGAAAATTTAAGAGGGAATGGTATTATCAAGTTATCCTCATTTTGTGACACTGATCTTGTGACAAAAATACCATTTTTGCTATTGCCTGTCATTGTAGCATTTCACCTGATTTATTAAAGCTGTTAGCACCTCGACTTACATAACAGCTTAAAGAATGCACAGGCAAAGTCTTGCCCAAATTACTCTTTTCTCTTGGAAGAAGAGATATGTAGAAGAGTTGGGGGAAGTTTTAAGAGTCAAGGCTCAATGCACAGCAGTGGCTGGGGTGGCACCACTGCTTTGCAAGCTCCTTTCCAAAATAAAACCCCTGACAAGGTTAATTAGAACCAGGAATGTTTCACTGTGGCTTCAGCACTGCTGAAATGTGCTGATTCAGATGAGAACACTGTCAGGCTTCCTACTATGGCTGATTATCTAGACCTTAATTATTATATAAATCAATTCAGGATAAATAAGACCTTCTTGGTGTAATGGCTCGCTGCCATTTGTGATTAATATTTCATTAGGCACGAAGCCATCAAAGCACTTAAGCAGGTGCTCAATTTTAGCCACTTTAGTCAATTATACTTGGAATTAGGCATATGTTCCCAGGCTTTGCTTGACTGGACTGTTCCCCAAAGCTGAGCTGACCTTTACCTCTGTCATTAACATCAGTGAACGCTTTCTGTCTGTGTGTACCACCAAGGATTAAACATAAGAAATTCGCTTTTTCCGCTCACAAACGAAAACGTTGTCACCATTTCCAGGAGAGGGCCGACTCCTTGTCATCCTTCCATATGCTTGAGAGGGATGCTTTTCCCCAAAGCCTTGTTTTCCTTTGTATCCTTTGACTCTCCAGGTGGCAATCACGTTAATACACTGAATTATCAGCCTTCAGAGACACGAGCCAACGAAATGTGCATGCTGCATCTTTTTTTTTTCCCCCCGTAGCAAACAGATTAAAGTAATGTTGTAGCTTTTCTGTAGTCCAGCAGAAAAATCTCATCATTTTCTGCTTCGTGCGCTGGTTTTTGCATCACCAACGGGTTTTTACACCTCTTTTAATGACTTTGTTGTGGTTTGCCAGATACTTTGAAAGATAAATAATCAAAAATCGTGGGCTAATAATGCCAGCCTGAAGTTGGAGACCAGTTTTCCGTGTTTTTTTCCAGACCTTTGGCGGCGGGATCTGAACAGGAGAACAGGGAATGAAGAAGGATGGATGTGTCAGAGACACATCCAGTGGTGAGACAAGTTTGTGAGCTCAGAAAAGTCTTATTTATGCTGACATTCGGTTAAGTTTCTTTGTTACCTTTCTCACTGCAGATGAATAATTTCCAAAGCCTCTGTTCTCATTTCGGATCTAATTTTGAACTTTGTTATGCTTTGGAAAATTCCAGTGTTGCCACATCTCAGTTTTCCTTGATGTTCTCCCTCCTTTTCAGGACCTTGTAGGAGAGAAGTTTGTCCTCCCTTTGTGCTTCCACCCCCCGTGCTCCTGCTCTGCATCTGCTGCTCCCAAAGATGTAAAAGTGCCTTGAGGAGACACTCATTAAGGATGTGGACACTGATACCCATTTTCAGAGGGACTGAGGTCCAGAAAAGGAGCAAAATTGATTTGTAATTGTGCTGCAGGGCTGTAAAGTGGAACACAGGACACAGCTCGGGTTGCAGATGGACGATTTGTCCATTAAATGATTTCCCTGAGGTCAAGGACTGATGGCACTTGATGGGCTGGGATGTATTTGCTGCAGCATTAGGGGTTGGTATCTTTCTGGGAGGAGGATGATTGCTATGGAAAACTTAGTCCAGTTTTATTTTTGGGCAGCAAAATCCTCAGAGAAGTTCAGGCAAATCTGAAGGAGTTGCTGGTTTTCATCCACTGGAGAAAGAAAAAGGGAAAGAAAATCTGGAATCCCCATGATTTGTAGGGTATCTGGACCTTGAGTTCCCTGTTGAGTGCTGAAGACTTTGCAGTCTGAAGTGAAAGATCAAAATACTTGGTGGTCAGCAAGGAAAACCTCTGGCTTTCATGGAAGATGTAAATACTGGAGAAATATCAATCACAGTTTTCAGAAATGTCAGTCTAATGGAAGTTGTACCTGTGGTGGACAGGACTGTGGGATTTCATTAAGTCATTGTTGAAATGTGTTTGATAACCAGCATGAATTAGAAGGTGGAGGCTCAAGAGAAGAAAGAGAAAGTAGGAAATGGTTTTAAGATGAGTAAAGAATAGCCAAAGAGGCAGGTGGTGTGACCTGGATTAGGTGGTTTGTTTTGATTTTTTTTTCTGCTGTCATTAAACTGTGAGAGAAGGCTTTGATAACTTACCAAAAGTCCCTGAGTTTTATTTGGATTCCATGAGAGGTCATATATTCATATAGTTTAGGTTTCCACTTGTGAGACATCACAAAACTTAAATGTCTGAATGGGAGGTAGGTGACAGAAACAGCAAAAAAATAACCTCATGTGATCTCAGGTATGAGACTTCAGAATTTCTTTTAAGGACACTAATTATTTTTTTCTCAAAAGACATGAAGTATTTGATTTGTGTAGTCCATCTGGCAAATGTCTGCCATCATGTTACTCCATTATTGTGCTGATGTATCATTTTTATGATTATGGGAGGGGGGGTTTAAGAAGTAATTTTAGAGCTTCAGTTGAAGATGTGAGCTGGTGTTTCCTCATTGACAGCTGCTCATGTAACCTCACAGCAAAGGCAGCCGGACTGGTTCCATCCACCTGGAGAGCAGGAAAACTCTGCTGGATTCCAGCTCACCTTCATAAATATTTTCCTGATAAAATCAGCCCAGAATTCATGAAAATCAGTGGGAAAATGGAAAGTGATCAGCAAAAAATAAGCCCAGATTTCCTCTTGTAGTCAATCCAAGGCAGAGTTTTGAGCTGGCTCTGGTGCCCACAGGGTCTGTTCCTGCTGGGGACATTGATCCTTTGATATTCCCATCTCTTGGTCTTCCTTTTTCATCTCAGAACAAAATATTGTGTTCTTCAACTTCGACCAAAGAGATTGGCAATGGGACAGGAGGAATAATCTTACCTGTCCAAGGCCCATTAATACTCACAAAAATATGCTCTAAATGAGACATTTATACAAATCAATATACATTAAAATGTATGGGGAGCCAAGGCAAGCCAAGCAGAACTTGTTCTTTAATCTTCATTAAAAATAAAAGATTAAAAATTTATCTCTTCCTTCCTAATGCAGAGAGGTGCAATGAAGGGAATGTGACCCGAAGTTTTAATGGAGCAGCACTTAAATTTTATTATCTATACAAAAAGGATTTTCAAAGTAAAAAAAAAAAAAAAAAAAAGGATAATACACTTTTAAAAAGCAGCAAACAAGCAAACAAAAGTGCTTGTGGTTTGGTTTATGTTATAATGGAGCAGTATTTTTAGAGGGAGACAGGTTGTGCTTGGGAAGAATTGGGATTTTTTAACTGTGGGCAGGCTGAGCTGTGTCCCCACAGCAGCATTTCCCTTTTTATCTCTGCATCTGGAGTGTGCTGCCTTCCACACCATGGGCTCGTTTGGCTACAAATGTCAGGGAGAATTCTGTGCATAAATAGGGAAACTATATGGATGGGGAGAGGAAAATAAAAGGGGTTTGAGGGGAGGATTGGGGATGGAGTGAGGTGCAAGGCCAGGTTGGATGGGGCTTGGAGCAGCCTGGGATAGTGGAAGGTGTTCCCACGGCAGAGGTTTGGAATCACAGAGTCTTTCAGGTCCCTTCCAAGCCAGGCCATTCTGTAATTCTCTGAATAAAAGCAGGATTTTGGTTTCCATCCCACCCTCTGCACCATTTGGGTTACCTTTTTTTTGCCCTTTTGTTTTTTTTGCTGTCCCCTTGACAGGGCTGTGAATTCTTTCTGCCTTCAGTGTGTCACTGCAGTCCCCCTCATTGCCAGCACCCCTAGAGCACCAGAAGCACAGATCAGTCCTTCTGTGGGCCCTGCAACCTTTTCTTTATTCACACTGAGTTTGTAAGTGTATTTGGTGTTGTATGTGTGATCAGCTGAAGTGCTTTACAGTTGTTACTGATCTCACCTTCTTATCCCAGCACTGGCCATGGGCATAAACAGAGTGGAGCTGGGCTTTCAGCTCAAGGTTCAAGGACCTTTTGTACCTAAAAGCTGCTCCTCTTACCCATTAGCCCAGCAGGCTGTTTGTTCTTGCAGATAAATTTCTTTCTTCTTTCCCGTTTCTTAGGACTTGCAACAGTTTGCAGGAGTTTCAGGGTGAGCGTGAAGAACTCTGTGTCAGAAGGGCAGGAAATGCTTTGTAGTGCTGAGCTAGAGCTGCCTTCCAAGGGGTTTTATTTTCTGCAGAGATTCAGATTAAAGAGAGGGCAGAGAAGCTGTGCTGGCAATTGGGATAAATCCTCAGGAGCTCTGAGGATTAGAACTGATTACAATCCTCAGGAACTCAGGTTGTAACTTCCTCAGAAGTTATAATCCCACTGACAGAGCAGGAGGGCACCAGGAGGAGGAGGAGCAGCAAAGTTCCCCTGGAATTTTCAGGCAGGAAAACAACCCCACTTCCCACCAGGAAGTTGAGTGAATTTACAGCTCATCTGGGTCCTTGGGTTTTGTCTGCTTGGAGCTTGATCCTTGGGGTTTGGGAGCTGAAACAGAGACACCCAAGTGTGGTCACTCCTTCCTAGTCCTTCCTGCTTTGGATTTCCTCTGCCTATCTGTTTCAATTCCAGGTTTCTTAATTTTAAATTCATTATTTGATACAGGTTTTAGGAGCATTAAACCTAAGGATGCTACCAAAGGAAAAAGATGTTCTGGCCATATTTTGCATACAAATGGGCAAAGCCATCAGCACATCCCTTCTTTTATGTGCTGGATTATTTTTCAAGGTTTTTTCCTTGTCAGCAACTCAGGCATCTGGGTTTTTGGGTTTTTTTGGTTTTGGTTTTTTTTTTCCCCAGTAAAAGGCAGGCTTGAACTGTCCCTGTGCTTCTTATCCTCTGAAAATGCTAACTAAAAGCTGAGCTAGTCTGGCTCTTAACAGGAAGCAGAACTGAGCTCAGCTTGTAAGGAAAAAAAGATGGAAAAGATCTGCTCTGAAGTTTTGCAGTGCCCAAGATGTCCCTGCTTTAAACCTGCAGCTGATACTGAGAGCACTGAGCAATCTCAGCTCCTCAGCACTGAAGACTGAGGAAGGTCAGCTCTTCCCTTCTCAAATGTTTTGGACAAATGGATTCGATTTGACCCAAATACTTAATTTCCTCCAGTTTATTTAGCTGTCCCTCGAATGTTTGGAGAGGTCCCACAGGAGCAGTGAATGTTATCCTACTTCCAGTGGTTCTCATTGCACATGAAATGGGATAATTGAGGATTTAACCCTCACCTGGGTCACTGCACTTTCCTCAATCCATTTTAGGGGTGAAGGTACTGCGTGTGTGCGATTTTCACGTCCCAAACCCCAAACTCAGCAGTTCTTTCTCCTCCCTCTGGTTGTTTCAGTGCTGACAGAAACCAGCCCTGTGTCTTGGGTTGGGTTGTGGAACCAAAAATGTGTATTCTATTTCATTTGCTGAAAGCAGCTGGGGAGATGTTTTCCTTTATCACTTGTAACTCTGGGAGGAGGGGGGTGGCGGATGCCTTTTGATAATGGGCCAGCTGTTAAACCAGGTGGGGCAGTGTTTCTTATCTCTTTTCACAATGGGCCATTAAGACTCCCCAAAGCAGTACACCCACAATACCCTCCCCAAACTCTACCCTCCCCAAAGCAGTACATCCACATTCCATTGTGAGATGCTCCACCCAGTGGGGGGAGCCAACCATTCCTACCTGGATAAAACTGAGACACAGGAACACAGAAAGGATCCAGCTTCACCTGATTCCTGGAGGAAGATTGGACCCCTTCCCACCATCACTGGACCCTTGTTCTACAGGATCATCTCTGCTCCACCAGAACCACCTCTGCCACTCCAGGAGGACTCACCATGGACTGCTTCCAACCCCCTGACCAACAGGGTGTCAGGTTGTAGCTCTGACTCTCTCAGGGTTTTCCAAAATTGTTGTTTGTTTGTTTGCTGGTTTGGTTGGGTGGTTTTGTCTCCTACTACATTTATATTGTTAATATTCCTAGTAAAGAACTGTTATTCCTGTTCCCAAATCTTTGCCTGAAAGCCCTTAATTGCAAAATTATAATTTGAGGGGGGTGAGGGTTTTACATTCCCCATTCTAAAGGAAACCCCAGTTTTTCCTGGCAGATACCTGTCTTTCCAAACCCTGTTAAACACTGCTGCATCACATTCCTCTTATTCTGACTGTGCTGTCTGTCACTGATGGAATTAAGGGATGAACTGTGGTATGAACACAAACCTTGGTGTGCTCCATGCACTGAGCTCCTTCCTCTGCCTCATCCTGCTCCAGGTCCTCAGGGCCGTCCAGCCCCTTTTCCCTCCTGTCAATATTGAAGGATAGGAGGGCAAAAAGACAAAATATTCCTGAAAGCTTCGAATTTTTCCATAACTCTACTGGGCCCTTCATTTCTCAAACCCAGCCAAGTGTTGTTTTTTGGTTTTTTTTCCTCCTTTTGATTTTCCCAGGAGTGGGGAAAGGTCAGGGAATGTAAACATTACTAAAGGCCATGGAAATTACTCTTGAGTTCTCTGAAATCCAAAGAGATTCAGACTATCAGCATCTTTTAAGGGTTGCAGGAGCTGAAATTTGAGGAATTAAGCTGTGAATAATCTGTTTTTCTTCAGAGTCAAGAAACGTAGGTGAGGGTTTGTTGGGAGCTAGAGCAGAAGGCAGCATGCAAAACCATGGAATTTCTCATGGAATTTAGTCCTGAGAAAGGCAGGGTGGGCAAGATGAGCTCTGGGGGTATAAATAAAATTCAGGTGATTTCCATGAGACATCACAGTTTGCCTTAGGGACACTAATTGATTTTTTTTCTTTACAAAAAAGACATGAAATATTTGATTTCTGGTGTCCATCTGCTAATCTCTGCTTAACACTCAAGGTTCAGGCTGGCAGGGAGATGATGCTTTGAAATGTATCTTGGAATTTTTTCTTTTGGTAGGGAATCAGGTCCTGCTCAATGCATCACTTGCATAAACTTGCATTTATAGATAAGATTTATGTATAGAAATGTATAAAAATGAAAAAATATATTTTAAATATAAAAACATAAATATATATTACATATATTTTATAAATATATAATATATAATCTAAGAATGTTTATATACTTTTTATATTATCTATTTATATATTTTCTATTTATATATAATTATATATAATATAATATTTATATTATATTCAATATATTATATTATATATAATTATATAATATATTATATATTTTGTATTACATATAATTGTATATATAATTATATATATAATTATAAATATAAAATATATAAATAGGAAATATAAAAAGTATATCAATACTAGATATAAGTATATAATAATATTTATATATTATACATAAGGTTCTAATGTATAAAATATATTTTCTATAATATATAATATATATTTTAATAAAAATATATAGAATATATATTTTAATATATAAATATATAAAATATGTTTTAATACTTAATTTATTTAATATATATTTTAAATATAGCTATAGAATATATATGATATAATTTATATATAATATAAAATACATCTAAAATATGTAAAATGTATAAAATACATATAAAATATTCCATATACATATATATGTAGGATTTTTCCTTAAAAAAATCTCTCCCCAAGGTGACAAAAAGAAAAATTAGAGAGCCACCATTCCTTTCACAGCATTGTGCTAAGTGTAAGCAATATCTGTGAATATGAAGGGATTTTATTTACCCCACTCTGTAACATTTGGCCACTGCTGGATGTTGATACCCTCAGTTCAATGGCTGCAGATGCTGGGGGAAGGAGCAGTTTCCACACAAGATGAATTTTCAGCGTGGTGAGCGATGGTTTGATGTCTGGAATTTCTGCTGGAGGATGCTCCCTGTTTATTGTTTTCCATAAAGGAGGCTTTGCTTCAGGCACTGCATTAAAAAAATAGCGGCGTGGGAATGGAAAAAATTAATGTTCTTTTTTATATATATATATATATTAGCAAGCTGTGATCATCTGCACGTGGCGGCAAAAGAAATTTCAACATTGTGCTGCTCAGCTAAATAACCACGATTTTAAGCATCAACATGAAACAATTCCTCTAAAATCTCACAGGAGCTTTTGGAAGAGGGCAGCAGGAAAACCCTGAGATCGAGATGTTTTAGCTCAGTTCCTTCAGAGAGGCTGGAGGGCAGGAGGGAACTTCTGCATCATTCCACATGGAGGAAGGAGGGGTTGGAAAACATGGCACTTCTGGACACATCATTGTATTTCCTTGAAGGAAAATGTTCCACAGCATCCTAAGCCCTGTGGTAGAAGTGCCCAACATATTTTGCTGAAAGCAGAAGTAGAAGTGAAATTAAACTGATGAAGAGACTCTGGTAAATATCACTGAGGAAGCTCAGAGCTCTCATTGCATATTTAAAAAAAAAAATAAATAGTGCTCTCTATTACCCACTAAAATACAGGGAAAGTTGCTAGTGATGAGAAAGCCTGGATGGTTATGGGATAATAACAATAAATCAGGAGTGTTAAGGCCCAAATTTCACTGTAGATTTGTCAGTTGTTTGCTGTAACTGCTGAGTTATAACTGCATTATCAGTGCAGTGTGAGGGTCCACTTGGAGAGTGTTGCACACCAGTTCTTACATTTACTCTCCATTTTAGTGCCCAGCCTGGCTGATTTAAAACACACCTTAAGTTAATTAACTAGTTCAGCATTAAGATTATCTCCGAGAGCCAAAAAATTCCATTTTGGTGTTAATCACGGTGTAGCTACAGCTTTTTTAATTTGATTTTTTTTTTGTTAGTGGAGATTCAAGAGCAGTGGAGTGCCCAGTACTTCAGAGCATTCCCAAATTCTTCATTTAATCCAAACTCATAATTACCTACAATTCATACTGAAGGCTAAATACATAACAATTGGGCTGGATGGGGCTGAAATTGAACTTGAAAACCAATCCCAAGACAAACATTATTATTTACACTTTAACATAAAAAAAAGCCTGTGCTCAATAGCATTATTCTGCTGTTTTCCTGCCCTGTAATTTCTCCTGAAAGATTTTTGTGAGCTTAGATTTTCCTCCAGATTAACAACACTGAGTTTGGTGTGATTTTTTTTTTTGTTTGTTTTGGTTTGGTTTGGTTTTTGTTAAATGGAAAGTTCCCTCTGAATCCTGTGGTTGGAGGAATAAATTTGAGAGCTGGATTTCTTTTCCCAGTTGTCAAATCTGTCAAGTTGCTAATAGTGGGTAATAATATTTGAATGTGACACACAATCAGCCAGGAGATGACCTTGGTGGTGCTGCACTGATCCCACTGCCCTGGGCTGAGCAGATCTGCTGGAATTCCACAGGGATCAATCTCCCAGTTTAAAACCAGGAGTGTTAGGACCAATTTTTTGGAAGCAGGGTGTTGGATTTTGGAGCAGATGTTCGGGAATCAATGGGTTTGTGGCCAAAGGGAAGCTGCTGCTGCTGTTCCAGCAGGGATCTCGGGGGAGTTTCTTTCTGTGGACAGGAATTTCTTTCTGTGGGGTTCTTTCTGGAATCAATGCTTTGATTGCCTCCTGTGAGTTCACACAGTTTGAAGCCCAGCTCGTTGTAATCTTGGCTTAACAGCCTCTTGCACACTGGTCAGGTTTCCAGCTAAGCAGCTCTTAGAAACCTCACTTAAAGCTTTTTTGTCTCAGGGCAATGCAAAAGATTCTGCCAGCCCTGACTGTGAGATAAATGGCTCAGATATCACTTTTTATGAGAGGTTTCTCAGGTTTGTTTCAATCTTATCCCCATATTCCCTGCATTTCAAAGGCGCTGCATTAGTTCATGTGTTTTATTTTTGCTCTGTGTTGTCTAACTCAACACAATCTCCTTATTTCTTCTTTTGTTTAATTGTGATTTCACATCTCTTGTGCCTCCCAGTTCCCTGCTGGGATTTTTTTTTTTTTTTAATCTAATCACAGAAAGATCTGATGGTTTGCAGGAGCACTGCTGCTCTTAAGGAACAGCCAGGAAGGGAACTTGCTTCTCTTTGAATGTGTATTTACCACTTCTGGGGGGTATAATTTTACTGAATAATGATCCACTCTCACCAAGACTTCAGAGCACGGTAAATTACAAACTGCCTGCAGTTTGTGGGCTCCTGTTTAATTGTTTGCAATTTGTTGAGGTATAAAATGCCTAAGTGCATGAAATCTTTAGGACTTGTTTTTCTTCTGCATTTACTCTCTGAAGGCACAGTGGGGTGAAACTCGGCCTTTAATCCTCTAGCCTAAAAATAAGAGTTTATTATAGAGTGGAAAACTTGGTTTTTCCAAAGCATACAGGCATTTCCCACTGTGTGGTATCAAGGATTTACACATTCCCAGCGTCATGGAAGCTTCACTTTTTGCCTCAGACTTGTAAGCAGCCTTCAAGAAAATTCCTTTTTTTTTTTTTTTTAGCTTATCCTCCAACTTTCAACACAGGGCTGGATGAAGTTGTAGAGATACCCCAGGAATCAACTCTGTCAATATTTTCAGCCTTCAGAAGTTCAGTTTCAGCTTCTGGGCTTCTTTTTCTCCCCAGTTTGCCCATCCCTGGGACTGAGCAGAATGTCCAAGTGCAGGAAACACGGCGTGAGGCTCTGTGATAAAGCTGAGCAGGATCAAAAGTTCCCTTCCCTGGATAGCCAATCCTGCAAGCCCAGGATGTGAATCCTGGTTTTTGTGAACTGGAAAACTCTTTTTAAAGTTCTCTAATTATTTATAAACAACTTTCCTGGTGACAGTTCAGACAGAGAGGTTCTGAACCTCCTGTTCTTGCAGCAGCTCCTTCAGGAAACCTCAGCATCCTTCACCCCACGGCTCTGGGTGTGGAAACTCCTTTTCTTCCACTTGTAACTGTCAAGAATATTTTCAAACTACTTGCCCTTCATGCTAACCTAGGAAGATTCACGTCAGGAAGGAGATACCTGTGGCTTTTTGTCTAAATAAGATATAAAATATTCAGGCAGCAGCCTGAATCATTGAGTGCATAAAGAGAAACACGTTGAAACCAACACAAGGCCACATTCAGAGAGTGACTCCCCTTTTGGAAGCTCCATTTCAGTTTGATGTCCTTTTCCATTTTCCCTGAGCTTGCTGGCACTTTGTGAGTGATAGACCACACTGATTGAAATTCTCCAGCACTGAAATGGGGTGGGCAGTGTAAAGAAGGCAGTGATTGTTTTGGGAGTTTATTTTGCTTTATCCCATTCCTCTGAGCTGATAAAAGCAGCAGAGTTAGGCCTGGGATGGTGAATAATGGGAGAGCACTGAGCAGATGTAGCTGGATCCTGATTCTTAAAAATGAGAGAACTTAGTGAGTAGAACAAAACATGGTCGGTGTGATTTAAGGAAGGTGAACTGGATTTGTCATAGATTCCACTAAAATTAAATGGGCTAATTTGATACCAGTGTCTAAATGTGCTTTAAGAGTGAGGGATGAAGCTGGTCCAGCAGCACTGACGAGTCTGGGTGCTTCTCCCATGTCTGCCAGCTCCAAACTGCAGCCTGGCTGTGTTAATGTCAATTCTCAGGACACTTGGGGCAATAACAGCCACAAGTCTGGGTGTAAAAGGAGATTTTTTGCTTTTCATCTCTCCCTGTTTCAGCCATGCAAAGAGCACGTGGGTTGAGGAAAGCAGTACTTCCTGCTCTCTACCAATAATTTTGTGTGGCTCGTGCAAACAATCTGTGCTTTAGAGTAAGGAGTGTTTTTAGAAGGAAGTTTTGACTCTGCAAATGAAGAGGAACAATTCCTGGTGAGGGATTCTCTGTTCCTGTGCCCTCCTGAGTGTTCACATTCAGCACCATCTACGTGGTCAGGAAATAATCCTCCCTTTGGACAAACAGCATGGCAGTGACAGAGGGGTGTTGTCTAGGACAAATCCAGCATTTGTTCAAGAACTCTCTCTCAATTATCATTTCAGTTCTGTTTGCACGAGTTCTGCCTGCCTGCAAATAGGATTTGCAACCCTGAGCCAGATTTTAATTCAGTAGAAATCACAGTGGAGGTAGCCATGGTAGAATCACAGCTTTTTATTTGAGTGGAAAGTGTTGCAAGAGTTTCACAGCCAAGCCAAGCCATTTGTTTGCTGTTTTGCAGTCAACATTTTATAGCCTCTTTTTAGTACAGGCTGTTCATTTTAAAAGAAGGGAAAAACTGGTCATGGAGTGAATGGTTATCTGCTTGCCTTGAATAGCAAAGTAGCTTTATCTCCACTAAAAAAAAAGTTGGTGTAGAAGCCTTCAGGTAATCTGACCAAATCAGTGAATAACTGAAATTAAAGGTGAAGGAGGAGAGCAATCTGTGCTGTTAGACTGGGAGGTTGGTGTGGACGTTGCTCTTCCTCCAGTTGTATCTTCCCAAAATAATAAGGGAATAAAATGTTCCCTGAAATGAAAATCCTGAGCTGGAAATTCTGAGCTGCAGTGAGTTGGAATGCTGTGGGGATTCACCAGAAATGGGCTCACTGGTTTATAAATTCACTTCCCACTCCTGTTGACTCTGAGGAACAAAATCCATGAATGTGGGATCCCAGGTGGGCTGTGCTCAGTCCATCACCTCTGGGGCGAAGACAGCGCAGTGATAAATGAAATAGGAGCAGGTGGGATCACATCTTTTATCTCTTTATGGATTTGCTCAAACCATTCATGAGGATTGGTGCCTCATCACCCCCACAGGAGCCAGCTGGGCAGGGAGAGGTCGGGGTGAGGCAGGGCAGGCACAAAGCAAATGTTTGACCCTTGTGCGCTGTTGAGAGGAGAGAAGGCTCTGGGGGCTCCTTGGCAGCAGCCAGAGATTTTGGATAAATTGTGTAAATGCCTGGGCTGAGCTGGATGTTGGAGATTCTTGGGGATTAATGGAGCTGAGGAACGGGGCCAGCCAGAGGCGAGGAGCAGCTCTGCTCAGCAGAACGAGTTCTGCAGCCAGATCCCAAATGGAGCTTGGCTGGGCTATTGCTGCCTTTTTTTTCCCTTTTTGGAGAG
Source organism: Phylloscopus trochilus trochilus (assembly GCA_016584745.2). NCBI lineage: Eukaryota > Metazoa > Chordata > Aves > Passeriformes > Phylloscopidae > Phylloscopus > Phylloscopus trochilus. Next base: position 17,088,166 of record WQNJ02000041.1, on the reverse strand, counting down.
AGGAGGATTTTAATCCCTAAAATCGCTGTGTGGCAGTTGGAATTAGATGATATTTTAGGTCCCCTTCCAAATCTGTGATTCTATGAAATTCAGTGGCTCATTTTTATCTTGTCAGACTCTCCTCTCCTCTCCTCTCCTCTCCTCTCCTCTCCTCTCCTCTCCTCTCCTCTCCTCTCCTCTCCTCTCCTCTCCTCTCCTCTCCTCTCCTCTCCTCTCCTCTCCTCTCCTCTCCTCTCCTCTCCTCCCCTCCCCTCCCCTCCCCTCCCCTCCCCATTTTGTTTTGTTTTATTTTGTTTTATTTCATTTTATTTTATTTTACTTTATTTTAGTAGTGCATCCATCACTCCTCGCTCTTGGGACTTTGACACGTTTTGCTCTGGGACAAAGTTGTGATTGAGTGGGATTGGGAAGAGAGGTTAAGGCAGGGTTTACTCAGTCCTGGCTGCAAAATGAAGCATAATTATTTTTTTTAAATCTTCTGCCTTCCATATTCCTGTGACAATGCCTTCAGTGCTTAAAAATCTCTTCCACCTTGTCAGATGTCACATTTCTGGTGGGCCTCTGTTTGCTGTTAATTTAACTCTGATTTATCCTGAGAATCTTCAGCATTTTCTTTTATAGCATTGCAGGAAGAAAGTCACCAAAAGTCTTGGAAATTCTGATTTAAAGCTCTGAGCTGCAGTGTGGGCAGAGACTCTCAGATAATCAGAACAAACATTTTGATGCTTTGTTATTCCATCTGAATATGTCTGTGATCTTAATATAACCAACTTCCCTGCTTGTACACATTATTATTATTTTTGTTAGTTAATTAAGTGTTTGGCATAGCAGAAGTTTTTCAGATCCATGGAAGTACCCAAAGAAAATTGAATTTTAGCACTTTTTACTAAGCAGTGAGTCAAGGTGGAGTACTAAAGCGACATGATTTTGGGTGTTGACTTTGAATTTTCATTTAGCAACTTGCTTTCCTGCTAAAAATTCTCCTTTTGGGGCTAATTCCAGTTTATTTTCTTTTCTTTTTTTTTTTTTTTTTAAAAACAAAATTACATCTGGAATGACTTCCACCTGCTTCTTCAGATCTATCTTGAGGGCAGCGTGGGTGGAAATGAAAAAGAGCAGCAGGGGGAGGGAGGGATTGATGACCATGGAGTAAGGAAAAGGAAAGCAAATCCTCTGGCTCTGCTCCCTCACATTTTAATCACCCTGAAAATTGGGGGCATGGTTTATCTGTAGCAACCTTTGGTCTTCACTGACTAAATAATACAGGGTTGATGAACAGAAAAGTGGCTTTGGGGGAGGAAATCAAAAATTACCACGTGGTTGGAGAAGAATGTGTGTGGAGTTGGAGTTTCACCTGCTGTTATTCACTGCCTTTCACCTCAGCCCCAAAGTTTTGGGAAGTTCTGTCTGCAGCCATAATATGCCTCAAAAAGGATAATAAAAAAGTATCAGGTGTTGGCAGTCTGTTGAGCAAGCAGGTGGCTGCTCCTAAATCTAATTCCTGGGGTTTTTATGGCGTGGCAGTAAAAGAGGGAAGCAACCAGAGTTGTTACCCACAGAGTCGGAATTAAATTCAGATTTGTTTCAGCAGGGCATTAATGGGGTTCCTCAGAGAGAGAATCTCTGGCTTTCAGCTTGGTGCTGGGTGGAAAATCATCTGGACAGGGGTTTCTGAGCTGTGACAATATGTTACAACTCGAGTTTTGACTAATTCAATTTATTATGCCCAATAGCTCGTGTCCATATCAGATGTCCCATTAATTATCTTTTTTTTTTTTTTTTTTAAGCCTTTTGAAAGAACTTGAGGGGGATTTGCTTTGTCCTCACTTCTCATGTCTTTATGGTTCACATCTAATTATTAAATTAATAAATGCAGGTAGCTCTGCTGATTTTACCTTCTGGAAAATCCATTCTGAAATGATCAGTTCCACTTCCTCCCTTCCCTGCAAAGATTTTTAACGTGTTCACAGCAGAATTTTGAATCAAAAATACCAATTCACCATTAAAAGAAAAAGCCCAGCACGAAGATGTGTCACAACATTCTGAGCTTGTTGCTTCTTTAAAGTGCATTTTAAATTCTTTAGTTATGGGTTTGCACAGACAAAAGGGGTGTTCATGGTGTCTTCGAAGAGTGTAAAAGATTTAAGTGGAATAATCAAAGCAGGAATATTCCCTGCTGCTCCTGCCCAGCCCCAAAAGCTCAGGTTCAAATTCTGTTTCTGGGTTCCCTGAGTGACCCAATGGTATTTTCTCACCTTCTGCATATTCTTCTTTTATTAAATGTTGTTATTTCAATATATTCTGTAGTTTATCAGACAGATCCTTTAGCACTTCAGTCAACGAGCAAATAATAAAGGTTTGGTCTTGGAGCTCCATGAAATTCTTTGTGGATTTCTGATCTTGTGGCTATTTTCTAATTTTTTTTTGTGGAGGATTGAAGCCAGCAGTGCCCTTCAGAGCTGTGCATTTGTATTTTTAGCTTTGGCCTTCTTTAAGGTAGAATTATTTGAATTGCTGTGCCAATGTCCAGTTAATGGCATGAGCATCTCCAATCATTCCTGCATTTTTGTCCTCGCACTTCCCAGTTTTTAAACCTCTGAAAATAGCTCAGGAAAAAGCCTCAGGAGTCAGGAGGGAATAGGAAAGTGGGGACTGTGCTGTAAAATAGTTCAGTCCCACAGTAACAGGGGTGAGGTGAGTGTAACCCTGCTAAATATTAACATAGGCACAAATTGGTCATTTTTAGCTGGCATTTTTAGCATTTTTCCCATTTCAGTCAAGCATTTTAATTTGGTACCTCGAATCCAAAGGATGGCAAAAGAAAAGAATGAAAGCTTAATCACAGTATCGTTTTAGGAAACAGAATGAGCCTGGATGCAGAGATGTGTGTCCCCCACAAGGGCAACTGACCGTGGTAAAATCATTTCTACATTTAAAATACAGACCAAACGAACACAAACCTGTTACTTTATGCAGACACTTAATCAAAAAAGCTGACTTTTCCTTCTTCATTCTACTGCTCAGTGCCTAATTTGGGCCTAAATGTGTTTAAAATGAACATTCATTTTTCTGTTTCTCGTGTAATGGGAATCCTAATCCTAAACCAGGCAAGAAAAGGGAGTGGATTTATCCTCAAAGGCAATTCTTGACTTTCTGAAAAGATTAATGAATCTTGTGTCTCAATATCTGTTAGCAAGGCAGATCCAGAAGATAAAATAGGCTCTTATTTGCTTTTTTTCCCCTTTACTACAGAAATACTTGTAAAGTTTGTAAAGTAGTTGATTTTAGCAGCAATGCATTATTTATCATTTAAAAAAATATTTTAAAATAATTTTTTACCTGAGTAATAGAGTTGTGATCTCCTACCATTTCAATTCTGACAAGAATTTTGCCATTCTTAGAAATCAGACATTTAGAAATGCCCGTGTTTCGGATGGTTTGGCAGAAATGCTTGGCCTGGTGGGGTTTCTTCTGCCCTGAGCATCTGGCCAGATGTTCATTCTGATCTCTTCTTTAATTCCAGTGTGAATTTCCACCACTTGGACAGGAGGCAACTTCCATCTGGATTTTCATGCCAGTCATGTCAATGCCTGGCCTGGGGTTGTGGGATGCTTTGTGAGAGGTGTAAAAAACCAGGGTTAATATGAATTTTAAAAAGGATTGACTAGGAAAAACAGGATTAATGGGAATTTGAGTGTTTTTTTAGGGATTGTTTTGCCATTGGAGGGGATGACACGACATCACTGTCACTGTTGTGCTTCTCTAATTCCAGTGTGAATTTCCACCACTTGGACAGGAGGCAACTTCATCTGGATTTTCATGCCAGTCATGTCAATGCCTGGCCTGGGGTTGTGGGATGCTTTGTGAGAGGTGAAAAAAACCCAGGGTTAATATGAATTTTAAAAAGGATTGACTAGGAAAAACAGGATTAATGGGAATTTGAATGTTTTTTTAGGGATTGTTTTGCCATTGGAGGGGATGACACATCACTGTGGTCTGTCCCCATCGTTTGTGAAGCCACCCTGGGCATGTCACCACTGCCTGGGGTGGCTGAGACCTCCCAGTGCCCCTGCAGGGTCTGGGTTTGGGGACAAAGATTCCATCCTGGTGGAGCCAGGTGGGAATTCCTTGCACACACGGCCCCCCTGTGTCCATGCAGCAGCAGCAAGAGGAGTTCCTGGGTGGGGATTTGATAAATGGCTGAGCAGATGGCAGCTCCAACGTGAGATGAACTGATCTGCAGTGATTAAGACAAGTGTAAAATTGGATTTTGAGCATCTTAAGGAGCGCACGGCTCACTTGCTTGGAATTTCATGCAAAAGAAGTGTAAGTTCTGTGACAATTTGTAAATTTGGCTGAGGGGAGAGCCATTAATAATCCTGGTGGCTGTCTCACTTCTTGAGGGATGCAAATGGTGCAGCCTCCTGTGGTGGCAAAGGCGAGGATTTACCGAAGAGAACTTTTACCCAGCTGGCAGAGGGAGCTAAAAATGAACTTCCATAACATTTATTGTGTAGAACTTTACTTTCTGTGTCGTGTGAGAAACTGAATTGTTTAAAATGCCGGTGTTACATGAGAAATCCACAGAGTGGAGGGTTGGTCCCTCTGTAATTTAGAGCTCAGTAGTTAATTAGTGTATTAGTGTATATAGTTAATTAATTAGTATATAGGAATCTGACCTGTGTAGGGTTACACAGGAAGGGCTGGGTGGATTTGCAGCAGTTAATCCAGTTTGCCTTTTGGGCTCAACATTTCTTTCCATCTGTGGAATTCATTTTCAGTTCTTCATTGAGAGCTTCAGCTCTTTGCGCCCTTCAGAACCTACCTCAAGGGTTGCTGCTCAGTTAGGGTTGAATTCCATGGCACAAACCCCCAAATATCAGCATTTTTGGTCCTTCCAGCCATTGCCATTGAGTACTTGGTAAATTCCTGGCTGGAGCTGCAGCTCCTGCAGGGAGAACACACCTGGAGCAGCACTTAAAAATTCTGCCTCACGAGTGGCAGCGATTGCAGATTCACCCCAGAGCTGCTGCTGGGTATTCCTGCTGGATATTCATGGGGATATTCCTGCTGGGTATTCCTGCTGGTTATTCCTTCTGGATATTCCTGCTGGATATTTGTGCTGGATATTCCTTCTGGGTATTCTTGCTGGATATTCCTGTTGGATATTTGTGTTGGATATTACTTGTGGATATTCATACTGGATATCCATGCAGGATATTCATTCAGGATGTTCCTGCTGGATATCCATCCTGGATATTTCTGCTGGATATTTATGCTGGATATTCCTGCAGGATATTCCTGCAGGATATTCCTACTGGTTATTCCTTCTGGATATTCCTGCTGGATATTTGCGCTGGATATTCATTCTGGGTATTCTTGTTGGATATTCCTGCTGGATATTCATGCTGGATGTTCCTTCTGGATATTCCTGCTGGATATTCATGGTGGATACTCAGACTGGATATTCATACTGGATATCCATGCAGGATATTCATTCAGGATGTTCCTGCTGGATATCCATCCTGGATATTCCTGCTGGGTATTCATCTTGGCTATTTCTGCTGGATATTCATCCTGGATATTCATGCAGGATATTCCTGTTGGATATTTGTGCTAGATGTTCTTGCTGGATATTCCTACTGGATGTTCCTGCTGGATATTCTGCATATTCCTGCTGGATATTCGTGCTGGATATCCATGCAGGATGTTCTTTCTGGATATTCCTGCTGGATATTCATGCTGGCTCCTCTCTGAACAAACAGTTCCTGCAGGTATTATCAAGGGGGATGCTGAAATAATTTTGCAGTCAACACACATCTTAACTTGACTTTTTTTTTTTTCTTTTTCTTTTTTTTTCTTTCCCCAAGCCCTGAAATATAAATGTAGCCAGGCTGCAGTTTGGAAAGTAAATTAGGCAAAGCATTAAAAACGTGGGTTGGTGCAAAATTTTTTTTTTTAATAATAATTTTTTAGTCTGAATAATTTCCTGTAATCCAGGTCCCACACTGCCATGTGCAGAGAGCAGTTTCCCACTTTGGGAATGGGGTTGGGAATGGGACAGCCTGTGCCTGAGGCACTGAGAAAATCAGCAGTGAACCAAGAGCTGCTGGGGGATGTGAGCTTGGAAATAAAGTGCTGGTGATGAAATTTAACTTCAAAATCTCTCAGAATTCAGTCAGGAAGGACTGAATCTTCATTTGAATTGTTCAGCTAAACCCCACCATTCTTGCCTTTACAGTAGAAAAGTCTGGAAATTCAGGGTTTGTTTTTAGTTTTTAGTAGTAATCTTATTCCAGTTGTTTAAATTAAAACAGATTATGGGAATGCTGATTATGGAAATTCTGAGTCCATGACCTCATCCTGCTCCCTGAACACTTCTTGGATCATCCCAAGCTCAGGTCCCCATCTGGCTGAATCTTGGAAAGCTCCAGGAATGAGGATGAGTTACCAAGCAGCATTTCTACACTAACCAGCAAAAAAACCCACAAAAAACGAAAACAAACACAAACCACAAAACCACAACCCCAACCCCCCCAAAAAGTGCCACACTTTCAAAACATCTCAGTTAAATCACATTTTCACTTTCTGTTTTAGTTCCTAGCTGTGGCCCTTGGGAGGAAGGGAGTGGAAAGGAAGCTGGCAGGCTTGGCAGAAATAAATTCATTAATCTGGATCTAAAATTCTGGAGAAACAAAGAGATGAGGAAAGCGGTGCAGCCTGCCGTGCCAGGGAATTGAATAATGGCAAAATGCACGTATTTGAGAAAAACACCTGATTTTATTGTGCTGCCATCCTAGACAAGGCAGAATGGAACCTTGCAGTGATCACCTGGAACCTGCTACTCTGCATTTTGCTCCTGCAGAAGCTGCTGACTGCGTGCTGCACAACAATTCACCCTGTTCACAAACCAGGGTTTGAACAGAGTGGCTTTGTTTGGAAATGGTATTTGCATATGCACTCATACTTTGTTTTTTGGTTTGGTTTTTTTCTTTTTTTCTTGTGGGAAATAAATTATTCTCTTTAATACACAAGGAGAAATGAGTTGACTTCCCACCAGCATCTGTAGAAGTGGAGTTCAAAAAGTCCTTGTGGTGTAGGAGGAGATTTGCATCTCCACAGAAAAAACAGGAGGCTGTGATTCCTCCCTTTGTTTCAAGCAGTTCTCTTTTGGCTTTGATTTTCTCACCTGTGATTTTTATTTATTGCATCTTCAACTAATTTGGTTTCAAAGCAAGTGTGGCAAATGGTTGGAAAAAAATACTGACAGCTTTTGCCACCACCAAGCATCTCTTGCATCCAGGAAATATTTATGTTTTTGAAAGAAGATAACGTTGAAAATTTCTCTTTGGAGAGCCAGGAAATGATTCTTAAAAATGAAAAAAAAAAACCCAAAAAACCCCCCAACAAAATCCTTTGTAATGAGATGAATCCATGCACGTTGCATGGGATATTAGACAATAATTTATCCAGCCAGAAGTGTGTTCACCTATTTTCAGTTTATGAGCACAGATAGAGCGGGAACAAAGCTCTGCCTTCTGAGAAGATAAGTGCTTTTTAGAGATCTCTGGGCTCTCTGGGGTTTTAATTAGGGATTTTTATAGCTTTTGTATACGAGCTTCTAAGACCTTTTTACTTCAAAATAAAATTCAGATTTTTTTTGTGTCCTCCCTTGATCAATTTTAAGGCCAGCAGTGAAGGTGGAAAGGATCTGTTTCTAAATACTAATGAGTGCCTTTGTAAAAGGAGAAGGAACCTTTGGCAGTGTGCGTGGGTGGGTGTTGAGATAGCTATAAAAGGCTATTTTGGAGGTACGAAAATAATTGTAGAGTGTTTGTAATTAACGGAATTATTTAATTACGCTCCCAGATTTAGGCTTTGGCTGGATGATTGCTGCATTGTGGGATTGGTGCTCCGTGCAGTCCTCAGGATGGGAGTGATGTTTGTGCTTAAAAACAACAAAAAAAAAGAAGCTGTGGTGGCTGTTTCTGAGCTGAAATCAACCCAGAGCCCCGTGGAGGTGGCCCAGGGAGCCTCATCCATGCAGGAATTGTATTGGAAAGCACGCAGGTTGTGTCCAGTGAGAGAGATGATCTGAAGATGAGGATACTCTTTGGAACACGTGCTTTATTGGTCGTGGGGAGGCAGCCTGACTGGGGAAGAGTCCAGGGATCCAGTGCAAAGAGTCCAAGAGGGCAAGAGGCAAGAGGGTCCAAAAGAAGGCGTGCAAAGAGAGGGTGCAAAGAGAGGCCGAGCTCCTTGTTACATTCCATTTTAACCCTTTCTATTGTGAATATTCTAATGAGCATCAACCAATCACCTTAAGATACAAAACCTACAGAATCTACACACAGCCTATGGGAACTACAACATTACAATACTACTCTACGCACCAAAACCTGTGAAACCCACCTTATCCCTGATACCTGAGAAGGTCCAACCTTTTGTTCATCCTTTTGTCTTGGCAGGGGTGTCACTGATTCACTCAGCCAAATCTTTTCAGCTGCCTAACCACCTTCTTCCTGTCCATGCTTACAGTTCAAATCTTGCTTTTAATTCTATTCCTCTTGTGGGTTTCATACTTTTAGAGTCTTTTACTAATAAATCATCTCTGCAGGGCCTAGCTACTTCATCCTCTCCAGCAGAATTGGAGCTTTGAGGTTTTTGGGAGGGGAAGGGATGCTCAGGCCTGTCGCAACCGACACAAAGAACTCACACCTTGCGATGTCCGAGGTGGAAAGAAGAAGGACTTTTATTTACAGAACCAGCATTTATCGAATTCCAGCAGTGATCATGGATTGGAGGAAGAAAATCTTCTTCTCCAACCACACTGGACCATGCAGCAGTCCATCAACAGTCTCCTCCTTTATGAAAAGAGTGTAAACATCTCTAGAGTTTACCATAACAAATGGCTTGTTTATATGAAAGTGTATCTGACTCCAGAGGCACAGAAGGCTAAAAACAAGACTTTTACAAACTCCTTAAAGGAGACAGAGGAGAATGGCAAAAACCCAGACAACCCTGCTGGCACCTCCTGGGACGTGGGGACAGCTCTGCCCTGCTCCCAGCCCAGCTCCAGAGCGGGGCTCACACCCAGCTTCTCCATCAGATGCTCCACCAGAGATTCAAAGGATGAAAAGTTCATTTTTCTCCAAACCATCCCTGCTCTCCAGTTGCCGTGGCTGTGGTGAAACCTTCTCCTCAGCTGGGAGAGCTCTGTCAGGAGCTGTCTGAGTCAGCAAAATGTGAATAAAAATCGATGGCACCTGGCATAACGCATGTTTTATAAATGTGGTTTAGCCCTGGGAAAGAGCACAAGTCAAAGGCATTGCTGGCAGTCTCGATTGAAATGGTTTGATTTTTATTTTTATCCTGTTTTTGGTGCCTCATCTGCCAAAAGGTAGCCCTGGAAGTTTGAGTCAGGGTGTGACGCAGGAGGAAACAGATGGCAAATCCCACCCAAATTCAGGGTAAAAAACCCGGGGGAAAACACAGATTTTTAAATATTAGGGACCTCGTTCTTTCAGCTGAGGGAAAAAGCTGTTTTCCTTACAGATTCCGTGCATTATTTGATGTAAGTATTTCAAAACAGGAAGTGCGTTCTTCTCCTCAGCTTCTGTGTTTTGAATAAAAAAATAAAAAATTTAGCTCAAGAATTTTAATTTCAAAAATTAATCCCAGATACCTAGCATTTCTAAAGTTCTTATGTTCATAGAGTTTTGTAGCAGTTTTTACAGCTTATGGTGAATATTTGTGTCTTCTCTGCTGAAGCCCTGGAAATAGGTTTGTTTATATATAATATATTTGTTTATATACAAATGTATATGAATATAGGCAAGTGTGCCTTAAAGGTTGAGCTTCATGATTCTATAATTTTAGAAGAAGAAAAAAAATCAGCTCAAGAATTTTAATTTCAAAAAGTAATCCCAGATACCTAGCATTTCTAAAGTTCTTATCCTTATTTTCATAGGATTTTATAGCAGTTTTTACAGCTTATGGTGAATATTTGTGTCTTCTCTGCTGAAGCCCTGGAAATATATTTGTTTATATACAAATGTATATGAATATATGCAAGTGTGCCTTAAAGGTTGGGCTTCATGATTCTATAATTTTAGGATTCCAGAGTTTTAGGATTTCATAATTTTAGGATTCTGTGTTCTTATGATTCCAAATGCTCTGATGTGGGAAGAAATAGAGAATTACTGGAATAAACTTATTATGATAAAAAGGAAAAAAAAATAAAATAAAGCTTAAATGAATGTTTTTCCTCCAAAAAGAGTTTTACACAAAAATATTTTCAGCTGAATTATTTGAACGGTTGTGAAATCAAGACAAGAGCTACAGGTGGTGCTTTCAGCCACAAATACCTGCCAGAAGGACATGAAAAAAAACCCTATTGTTATCATATAATCCAGCAACTCTGGCTTTAGTTTTATGCTTAAAATTAATTTACTCATTTAGAAAACACTGTCTGGATTAAAATACTTTCAGCTTTAAATAATCACTGAAACGTTGTGATCAGTTCTAGTCACTGTTTAAAAAAAAAAAATCCTCAGTTTTAAGCATATTTGTCTTAAAATATGTGTCCCAAAATTGGATCTTACCCCTTTCAGCTGGCCTGAATAATGCATTTTCAGTCTTGTTCAACCTGTAGTTTCTGGGAGGCTTTTAAGTTTGTTTTGATTTGCATGGCGAGGAACTCTGCGGCTCAGCTACGGAATTTCTGAAGAATCAATCTCAGAACTGCTCTTATTTGATGTTTTCTCTGGCCCTCTGGAGAAAAAAAAAATGAGAGGATGCTGATGGAGCTGCTTGGAAAAAGGGGATCTGTGGGGAGAAGGGAAGGGTGGCAACAGCACAGAGCAGCTCTGGAGTGACATTTGATGAATAAAAAGCACAGAAGTGTTTAACAGCTGAGAGGATGAAGTGCAGCGAATGCATTGAAGGATGAACAGTTTAAAAACAAACAAATGGAAAGATTTTATCAGGTGAGGATGCTGGATAAACATGGGGGTGCATCCCTTAAACTGGGACAGGGTTGGAGATAAAGTGGGGGGGATCTTCAAGAAGGGGAGATGGGGGATGGATCAGTTTGTTGGGGTTTAATAAATTGCCTTTCACCAGGTTAGGAGTGTGCCTGGGGGTTTCCTTGTTGCTGTGCTTGGTTGCACAGTGTTGGTTCAAAGTGCCTTGTGTGAGGTGAGGACCCACAAAACCCCTCCCAGACACAAACCTGGGCAATCCCATCCCAACAGACTGTCCAGAGTTTTTAGTTTTGAGGCATAGGTGAGCTCATCCCATTTTTCACTGTGTTTATCCCAAAGTTTTTAAAATAAACCACCCAGGACCCAAACTAAATGTTTCTTATGTTTTCACCTTTCCTTAATCAACCCCTAATCTTACAAAGAGAAACCTCATTAGCTGGGCAATGGTCTGATCTTTAGAAACATGAGTGTGATTGGCATTAATTACACTTTTTTTTTAGTTCTGTGCTTAATGAGCTCTGCCTGGGTCCTTCCTTTCCTTGGCCTGGGATCATTGTCAGGCTGATAATTATGTAATTACTTTGTCATGCTGTTTATCTCTTTCCTGTGTTGACAAAACATTCCTTTTCTTTACTAATCCAGAAAATTCCTGGCTCTTGAAGAGGCATAAATGGTCAATGATCATAAAAAACTTGCTGGAAGCCTCAGAGGGAGCCTATTCTGACCTTCCTCATTTATGATGCCTCCATTTAAGTAGCTGTGCTTGGCATCTTCGATCCCTTTTTGAAAAGAAAGTTGACTTATCCTCTCATGAACAATCTAAACCACTTGTTTTTTTGGCAGAATAGCAGGTAAGTGATTACACAGTGAATTTATTTGGGTTCATATTTCCCCCTGTTAGGATCCATCCTGTGACATAAAATACAAAGCTGAGACAACAGAGAAACAGTTCAAATACTGCAAAGTTTGGGTAAAGAAAAATTCTGGCTGCTCTATTCCATGTTTTTAAGATTCCAGAATTAACTGCTATGCATTATTGAGCTTTCTGAACTTCAGGAAAGATGTTATAGTTCTACCTCAAAGGTTTTTTTTTAACGCAGGTGATGAAAATCTTAATTCTCTCACCCTCCCCTATTGGTTTTCCACCATTTCCAGCTTCTGCTTCAGCTGACATTGGTTACCAGTTTCTTCTCAGAGCCACGGATGCTGTCCAGCAGGTTTTGCTTCCCCAGATTCTTTCCCTGTCATTTTTGTAGGTTTAGTTGTATTTTTTCTGCCGTGGTCAATTCTCTTTGTTGCTGGGGACATTTGTAACTTCAGAAAGGGGATCACAGGTAGAGCTTAGGTTAAGGTTTCATCCATGAAACAGAGGCAGAACCCTGAGTATTTCCCTGGGCTGCCTTGCTCAGTCCAGGTCCATAGGAAAGGAAGGAAGGGAAGGGATCAGGATCCCTCCAGAGTCACCCCAGTGCAGCAGAGCTGCCAAGGAAAAAGAGCCTCTCTCTTCCAGGAGCTTCTCAGACTCCTTTGTTCATCAGTCACGGCTGTGACAAGCTGCTAACTCACTCTCTCCGAGATCCCTGCATCTCCAGGCAGGAAAGGAATGACAAATCAATGACAAATCACTCCAAGTTCAGGCAACAAGTTGATCAAAGCCTCAGCAGTGGGAAGGCTGCGATTCCTGGGGGCGGTGGGAACAATCCCAGCCTCCTCCCCAAAACCTCTTGGCAGCTGGGCTTTAGTCAGGCTTTGAACCCCCCTCCCCAAAACCCAGGCAGTCCAAGGGACTGGCAGGGAAAAGAGAAGCCTCCAACATGAGTTTGTTTGACATCAAAGGCTGAGCTCCCACGTGTGCCAGGGCACTTTGTGGTTGCCTCCCCCTTGTGCCGCTGCCGCTCTCTGTGTCCCTGTCCCTCTCTGCAGCGATGCTCTGACTCACTGCTGCTGACTTTGAAACTTCAAAAAAACCCCCAAACTCTACAGCTTTTCCAAGTGGTTGTAGCTTGGTTTTTTAGTGCTTGTGTAGAGCCAGATTTGGGCTACGTAAATTCTGGAGTCCTGGAGTCACTTGAGTGATGATCCACATTGAGGAGAAAATGGCTTTTTTGGCGTCCCTTTGGCAATCTTATTTTATGGGGATACTTTGGGGTTTTCTTTCCCCCTCCTGCTGGTGCCCCACAGTGGAGGAGACAGCAGTAAAACCCTGGAAAATGGAGAGAGCTGTTCGGTGATGCTATGGAACAGGAAACATTTCCTTGGAAAACCCACGTACTAAGGGACACCCAGTGTTTTATTGCTGTAGAGCATGAACTGAAAAAAAAAACAACCCAACCCCACACCATGTGCCCCAGTGATCACTGTTGTGTAAACACAGCATCCCAGAGGTGCAGAATGTTGTAAGCAAATATTTGTGGGAATTTTTTTTTTTATTGCAGTGGAAGAAGACTTTAAAAAAACGAGTTTCTGTTAGGTAATGAAGCATTTTTCTCCTTGGCTTTTATGCATTCCAGTGGCAAGAGATGAGATGTGCATTTACCAGTGTCCCTGTCACCACCAGTTTGGGTTCTTACACCCAGCAATTAATTTTTTTTGTGCAAAATAGCCCTCAAACCATCAGAGTGGAATTTCAGTAGCTCTGATCGTTCTCTCAGTTATTTTTAGCCTGGAGAAGTCAAAACGCGTATTTGTGATTCCAAGGCAAAGATATTCCTGGGGAAAAAAAAAACAAAACAAACAAACCTCTGGGTGCTGATGTGTTGAGGGCCTTTGAGGTGATGCAGTGTCCCATTTTAATGTCACTTTTATGGGTGTGCAGCACATGGACTCACACTGGGGACTCTCCCTCTCTTTGTCAGTGTTTGCTGTTGCCTTGACTCGGAATCCTCGCGCTCCAGGAGCTCGGCTGACCAAGCCAACCAGAATAATTCCCTTATTTGAGTGAGTCTTCCCTCTCCGGGGTAATCCTGCTTCAATCCTACCTGGATTGAAGGTACTACTGAATCCTACTCCACAGGAAATGAAGGAATAGCCAGGGTCATAAAAACCTGAACAAAACCAACATCCAAAGCCCACAGAACTCAAACTCTGGACTCCCGACTCTCTTTCTTTCCTTGACCTTTCAGCAGCAGTAAAAGTGCTGTGTCATGAACTTACCTATTAAAGCAATTTTAAACCACATTAGAACTTAATGACATCTGCTCGGGCCACTTATTTTTTCATGTATTTGCTGTGTATCTAATGCCATCTTAATTAATTTTACCCTGAGACTGAGTGGGTAATGCAGTGAGGGGACCGTGAGGTGTGACTTTGTGCCACAGCCCAATTCGTTTTTGTCTCACTGCTGTTAAAGTTTGATGTGTGCAGGCTTAAATATAGTCCAGGAACTCTCAAGCTTTGAGGATGAATAGTAAATTCTATTTTTAATGGTGAAACAGATGATCACAACGCATCATAGGCGTACTGAGGAATTTGTTATTTTTATGACTTTACAGAGTGCCCAAAATTCAGGTTTAGTGGCAGATACAGGAATTGAGTTTGCAGTGCTCAGTTCTTTGAATAAATACTTATTTATCCAGGGAAGCACAGCCACAACATCCCATCATTTATTAGACTTTGGCCAGCAGTAGCTTGGAATTGAACTCTTTTTAAAAAGGCATCCTGTGTGTCCGTGTACTTAAAGATGAAAATTCATTAACTGTGTTGTTAAACCAAGCTTTGATATTTTGAAAATCCGGTCGGGGGATATTTTTTTTTTCTGTGCCACAGATTCATTATTTCAGTGGGTTTTTTTTTTCAGAACAAAGCAATGCAATAGTAAATCAGCATTTCCACAGACAGTTCTTGATGCTGCTGGCTGCATTTGCTGTTTTATCACAGGAATCAAAGGTGTGGCAGCGAAACTCCAAGTGACAACTCAGACTCATTCAGCTAAAAACCAATCTACTGAAGAAAGAGGAGAAATCAAAGAGAAAATGGGGATGGATTGCACTGAAGTAGCAGGACTCCATAATGATCAACCTGGTTTCATATTTATTGAGCAAACAGACATCCAGCTTAGCAGCTCTAAATGCAGGAGCAGGAGAAGCAGAGCACACCAGACACCCTTCATGGAGATGGTAATGAAATACTTCTGGGGTTTATCCACAGAGGGCCACTCCTCAGGGATGGAGTGAACATTTTGTGAAGCACAATTTACTGTATTTCCAGTCAGTAGAAAAACCTGATACCTAAAGCAGAGCTAAGGGGGAACTGAGGTGCTCAAGTCAAAAACTGCTGGCCCCAAAATGCACCAGTCCTGGTTTGTACTCCAAATACCTCGTGGTTTGGGGCCTGTGGATGGGATTCAGTTTTTTGTGGGTTTTTGGAGACTTTGGGGTTTTGGGGCATTATCTTTCAAACTTCCTGTGGTTGTGGAAATCTTGGAACTGAGTCCTCTGTTTCCTCAGTCCTGCTCCAACCACTGGTTTGCAGTATAAAATAGAAGATGAGAAGTGGGAGAAGTTGCAACTCTGGGAATCACAGAATGGTTTGGGTTGGAGGAGGCCTGAAAGATCTTTTTTTTTTTTTTTTTTACAACCTCCTGCCATGGGCAGGGACACCTTCCACCATCCCAGGCTGCTCCAAGCCTCATCCAGCCTGGCCTTGGACACTTCCAGGGACCCAGGGGCAGCCACAGCTCCTCTGGGCAATCTTCTACCTCTGTTTCTCTGCTTTCCATCAAAACATTGTCACAGTGTTGGACTTACTGAGCTTGTAGGACCTGTGCCAGTGCCCATTTCAGGAGAACTCTCCAGGTCCCACATTTCCCTTCTGAATACCAGGTTCCTTCAGCTGAGAGCGGGGCAGCAGTTCAGCCTCTGTCACCTTACCTGGCTGATCACCCCCTGCAGCCACTCTGTGTTTCCACCTCTCATTCCTTCTGGTAAAAACCTCACAGATTTCAAAGTTCCACCTCAATTTTTGACTCCTCTGTGTGCAGAGCCAGGGTGGGAATTGACTGAACAGCTCTTGAGAGTTGTCATGTTGTGGCTGCTGACCCTCTTTGCAAAGGTTGGATCTGCAACCAGCCAGACACTGCTGAGCATTCTCCACAGCATTTTTATTTAAAATATTCCTTTCAGTCTAATTATCCTCTCTCTCCGGTCTGCAAGGCCCAAATCTGTCTTTAATTTCCCTGTTTTTTAGGGATTTCTCTTTTCCCTTCTCACCGTATCCACGATGTGTTTTCTTCTTTTGGAAAGCTTCTGCGTCACCCTTTCCTGCTGGGATTTTGGAATGTTTTCCCCTTTTTTCATTTCTCTCTTTCAGCTCAGCCTCCCCTTGTTTGAACAGCAGCTTCCCTCTCTGCAGGCAGGTAAAACAATTTATCATTCTAATAGACTGAGAGAATACTTTTATTTTCTCGTGGCGTATTTAAATGTTATCGGTTCTAAAAAATCTCTCAAGCACTGTGTGAATGTACAGGTTGCTAATGGATAATGTTTATGAATTATCCTTGATTTCCTGTGTACTAAGCCAAGTCCAATTTACTTAATTATTGGTTAAATCTTACTCTGACTGTGCTAGATTTAAAGAAATGAAGTCTTTGATTAAACTTTTGTAATAACTAATTGCCAGCCAAAGAGAAGGAAAACCCGGCGTTGGAAAAGTAACAAATTGGATTTTGCTGGGATAGTTTTCTTGTGTGGTGCGTGGTTAATCCTGTGAAATCACTATGAAATTGCCATTATTATTCTTCAGTACAGGGCCCAGAAATTCTTTAATACAATCTTTGCAGGTAATTTACTCCAGAGAAAAAGGTGGTGTTAGAACACGATAAAGTGCAATTCCTCTAAAATCCAGTTTCCTCTCTCAGGCCACTCCTGTGTTCCCAGGGTTTGGCAGGACAGCCAAGGTTTGGGATTTCTTTAAATAAAAGTGCAGTTGACCACAGTATCAGGGAAAAATAGACAGGAGCAAGAGTGCAGGTGAAATTATCTTCATTTTGCTGGAGGTACAGCAGATTTTACCTCGCCCCGAAGCTGCTTTTCGAGGCAGGTAATTTCCATTTAAATAAAGACAAACTGTTCCTTGTAAAACACTAAATGTGAAATGACAGTGGGAAAGAAAAGTATCAAAAAAAACCCAAAAAAACCCCAGACAATTACAATTCTGATGCTGTGAGGAAAGAATGAAACTGCTGGAAAAGAGGAGTTGGTTTTATTTGGGATGACCCAGCTGGGGCTGCCTCATCCCTGGGGGTGTCCAAGGCCAGGTTGGACAGGGCTTGGAGCAGTGGAATGGTGGAAGGTGTCCCATGGTGGTGATTGATGATCTCTGATGGGTTCCTTCAACCCAAACCACTCCAGAATTTCGTGTTTCTGTAAAAATCAGCTTTTTAAACGTTTCTTCAGCACATCCCAGCTCTCTGGAACTCCTCAAACTGCACCTCCATTGCATTCACCTGGAATGTTTGATTGGTGCAACCTGCAGGCCTGCACTAGGAGCATAACTATTAATTGATTCCTGGTTGAAAGTGTAGTTTATATATAAATATATAAATTATACAATGTAAAAAGTCTGTATTCCTCAAAAAAGGAATGATGTCTTTATTTCAAGGTAAATAAAACAAGAGTTTATCCTGATTTTGGCACTGGGTTGCAAGAATCCTGCTAAAATCAAAGGAATCGCTCTGGGCAAAAACAAAATGGGGAGACAAGCCCACAAAGAGGTGAAAATTGCTTAAATAAATTGGAAAAACAAAAAATTGTGGCATAAAATCAAAGGAATTGCACGGGGCAGAAACAAAATGGGGAGACAAGCCCACAAAGCGGTGAAAATTCCTTAAATAAACTGGAAAAACAAAACTTTTTTGGCATAACAGAGCCCAGTGAGATAAATACAAGTTATAGAGCTGAAGATGAAATAAAATGAGATCTCCGTTGTTCCCTCAGACCTTCCTTCCAGGGTGTTTTTTTTGCAGGTGTGTGGGGTTCGGCCTGGTGGAAGGGAATGGTGTTGCCAGGGAAGGCATCTCAGATTTCCTGAGGAGAGAAGGGAAAGCTCAGGTGAGTAAATTTCATTTTTAATGCCAGGAGGTGACACTGAGCTGAGCTCATCTGTTCCAGTTTCCAGTGGGAGTGAGGCAGGATCTCAGATCCCTGGGTGTGCTGGGGAATTTTCCCACATCCAGCTTTTCCCCCTCACCCTTTCCCAGGGATGCCTGGCACGGTCAGCCACCCCTTTCCCAAGCTTCCAGCAGGTTTTTGGGGCCGGTGGCACATTCCCAGGAGTCTGGAGCATCCTCTTCATCCTGTGTGCAGGTTAATCACCTCCTGCTGAGGATTTTTAAAGGATATTTTATGCTGGGAGTGGGGCAGGAGCACATTTGATGAGGTCAGGTTGCTGGAGGTGCACGCAGAGGGAAATCTCCCCACATTTGGTGCTCGTGGCAGCACTTGAGGGGTACAGGTTGTATTTTGGAAGCCTGGACATGAATTCCTAATGCTGGAAATTCCAAATGCTGGAAGGGGAAGCAGGGACAGCTTTTCTGCCTGTGCACAGCAGCCACACCCAGCACTGACACCTTCCTCACCCAAAAAAATCATCTTGGGGTTTGAGGTGGGAGCTGCTGCTGGAGCAGCCCCTGTGTTTGCTGGAGCTGCTGAAGCCCAGGGAGCAGAGTGAAACGTGCTTGCCCAGCAGCTCCAGCTCTTGCTGCTCTGTGAAGTGCCAGCTTGCAGACATGCCATGCAAATGGAATTTTTTGCCACATGGATACAGGCAAACCAGGGTGGTTTTTGTCATAAATAAGATTGGGCAGGTAGTGCTGCCTTTTGCCAGAAATACAGTGAGGAGATGATGTTTTCTGCTGTAAATACCTCCTTTGTCAGTGGGTTTGCTTCTGTGAGCCCCCAGCTGTGTGTGTGTGCACTGTCCCATGCATGACCCCACTGCCTTCTCCCAGGAATAATTTGGGATCAGCTCAGGTGGGAAGGGCTCAGCTGGGCTTTGGGGCAACGTCTGTCACTGCCACCACCATCCATCCATCCATCCCCTGTACCTGTGGCTGTGCTCATGAATTATTTACCTGCCTCTAATCCCTGAAATTCCTCGGTCTCTGTGATATTTGTGGCTCAGGATGTCACAGGTGTCACCCTGTGTGTGCAGAGACACGGATCAATCCAGCCTTCCTGGCACTTCAGATCCCTTTGACTTCTCTTCCCCTTGTTCTCTCCGTTCCCTCCTCTCCCACCCACAGTGAGATTTGTCTGACATGTTCAAGCATAAGGGGGTAAGGGTGGAGGGCAGAAGGATTCCTCAGAGTTTGAGGTGTGGTGCCAAGAAAGGAGGGAAGAATGCATTGCTGCTTCTGCCTTCCTGGGCTCCATCTTGAAAAATTCACTGCCACAACGACCTCTGGTTGTGTTGGAACACCTTTCCTTCTGGAGTGACTGAAAAGGGAGGAGGGGAGAGCAGCAATCTTGATGTGGAAATGAAATAATGGGATTTCTGCAGCTTCAGCAATATTGATATTTCCCTCTCCGGCCCAGGGAGCTTAGAAAGCAGCAGAATTTAAATTTACCCAGGGCTGCTTTCTGGGCAGAAATACTCAGAGTTCCTGTTTCTCCTTTGGTTTGTGGTAACTGAGCGGTGCTTTTACAACGTGAGGATCACATTGCAGCACTCAGGAAGGTGACACACACATGTCTGTCCATGTATCTGCTCACTTTAATGCACTTTCACCTCTGAGGTGATTTTCATCTGTTAATTGCAGCACTCCCAGGTGCAACAACGAAACCACAGGATTTAGATGTGAGGCTGATTTAAATGAAGCCCGGAGTTACCAAGTGTCTGCTGCCTTGGAGCAGCCCTCCAGAGTGATCTGTGCGTTCCACATTTGCTCAGAAAAGCTGCGAGGAAGGTGGTAGAAGATTTTATTTCAGTCTTCCTAATGATTCATAATTAACTTTGAGGGAAAACGATATTTTTAACTGCGGATTTGCATCGCACGTCAAAACCGATCGCTGAACTCACGTTGGAGCTCTCTTATCAAAATTCCACCAAGGCAGTGGCTGTTTTCAGCCTTGGGTTTTCCATCCCTGGCTCCAGAGATGGGAAGAGGGGATGGGAGCAGTGCCTGTCCTGCAGCAGGGACACTGAGCTGTGGAGGGGGACAAAGGAGGAGAGTTCAGCACTGAATTCTGCTTTTCTTGGGAGCTACGTGAACATGAAATATTTTAATCCTCTGTTTGTCCTCAAACAACAAAACTGACAGGAAGATCATTAAAAAAACAACCCCAGCTGTAGTCTTAACTCCATTACAGCCATCCAACTGGGGATGTTTAGGGTGGATATCAGAAAAGGTTCTTCCCCAGAGAGTGCTGGGCACTGCCCAGGGAATGGGCACGGCCCTGAGGCTGCCAGAGCTCCAGGAGGGTTTGGGATTTGTTGGGGTATCTGTGCAGGGCCAGGAGTTGGGCTGGATGACTCTTCCAACTCAGGATATTCCAGGATTCTTTGATTCTGGCAGGTTTTTTTGCTGCAGGTCTGAGGCTCAGAACCACCATGAGTTCGAGGAGTGGAAGTTGGATCTGTGGTGTTTGATTGCCTTGCCCCTTGTACCCACACCAAAGGTACCACTGCTATGAAATAACCACAAAACCCAGCAGAACCTGTCAGATTTTGGCACAGACACGACCAGTTCCCTCTTTAAAGATGCACTTTTAGGTCAGGAGGGTTTCAAATGCCGTGCTTAGAGCATGGGAGAGACACAAAGTTAATTTGTCGCTTACTAGATTTATTCTGTCCCACTGAAATGAGGAGATTGAGTCCAGAGGAAGAGTGGAACAACACAGTGTTTAATCAAACCATCTCTCATTTCTGCTTGAGCTCACTTCTGATTCTCTCTTTTAATGCTGACTGCAGATAGTCTGCCAAAGTAATAAAGGGATGTGTTGTTTAGTGCAGAACTGTTCAAAAAAATTAAATCCTGTTTGGATCATTGTGCACATTATTATTATTATTATGAATATTACACGAGTGTCTCTCTCACTGCAAACAAATTAAATTGCTTTCATGTATAGAAAACATAATTACACTCCACAAGGGATAGTGCAGTAAACACCATGTTTCAACACTCCATATGCATTTAAACTATTGATTAAAGATGCAGATAATCTGTTTTCCATCATTTTGTCAGGGTCACAGGAATCTGGGGGCTGCTGCATGTGCTCTGAGCTGGTGGCACACCAAGGGATTCCGTAGATTAAACTCACAGAAGGCAGCTGGGGACTTACTGAAGTGGATTCTCTGAAATCCCTCACAAAGCATCTCCAAAACTAAAGCAGGAGTTTTTCTGAAGTTGAAATATTTTGTTAAAAATACTTTTTCAAAATATCGTTTTTATTTTAAAAATAACTTCTGTGGAGTTAAAATATTTTGTTAAAATCTGGACAACTAGAGGGAAAATGATGTTTTCTATATTTTTAAAACCCTGTGGTGGAGCTCTGGAGTTCTGAGCCAATGGCTCTTACCTCAGTATTTAGCAAATTAACTGAAAAATAACTATGGAGTAATAATGAGCATGATATTCTAAGGATAGATTGCAGCAGTCCCAGAAGAAAAATTTTCTTTCCTCTGGGGTGTCAGCAAAATAACAGATAACCAAGAAGTGATACATATAATTTATTTGGGGTTTTAAAAAGCTCAAGTGCCTGTTAAGAAAACTTGGAGTAATCGCAGGCAGGTCAGAATGAACTTTCATGGCCTGGAAGCTGCTTAGGGAAGGAAACAAAGAATGGAATAAATGGGATTAGCAAGTTGGAAATTGGGCTGAAGACTTAATTCTGGTTTAATGTCTGATGGAAGTTTATGGCTTGGGTGATGTATTGTTATTTTTGCACTCAGGATTCAGATAACTGGGCAGTGAAAGGTCTTTGCTATCAATCAAAAGCAACTCCTCATTTTGTTTTTTAGCAGCTTTACTCAATTACCAATAACTGTCATTCCCAGAAAATCTAAATTGCTGTAGAAGGGGAAAGTTTTTATTACCTGATTGATGGAGAATATTTTCAAGTCTGCAGTTTACAGTGCTCCTGAGTAAAAAAATCCACCTTTATTTATTTGATTTTAGTATTAGGATGACAGCTGGTGTAATAACGAATTTACATTTGGATACAAGCCTGTAATTAAAAAAAATCACAGATTTTATGGGGAGAAAAGGAAAAATATTTATGGCAGATCACAGAGTTGATGTTCTTGTCCAAACAGAAAATTCTCTGCATTTTGTGGAGCTCGTGAACAGCATCGAGCATTTAATGGGCTTTGTTCTCCCAAACGTGGGAGATGTTGGGAGCTTGGTCACATTGGAGCTCTTCAAACGATCTGGAAGGGCAATAATGAAATCTTTTCCTCGTTCTGAACACAAGGAGCTGCCTCACATCCCAAGATCTGCTCCCTTTTCCATCTGCAGGCTGTGAATCCGAGCGTGTGCGCGCGCGGAGAGAGGAGCGCGCGGGGGGCAGCGGGCAGAAGGTGTTTCCTGCCTTGGATGCACATTCCCAGGGCTGCCACGTCTTGGGGAGGTTGCAGGGCAGCTGCCAGATGGATGAAAACAGGCAACGATGCATGAGGGCCAGGAGTTCTCCGGAAAAAGCATTTTTGGTGGATATTGAGGAGGAGAAAGGCGTCCAAAGTGGGGCATGAGCACCGGGGAACGGTTTTACTGACAGTGGGCGAAGAAGCTGCTTGACTGGAGATTGTCAGAGCCAGGCAAACATCCCCCAGGCAGGAGCAACAGCAGAGCTGGTCTCATCCAGAGCAGTGTCTCGGAATTTAAGCTCAATTATGTTAATTGGGGAGACAGCTCCGGATAGGGAGCGGTTGGAACGTCGGCGTTGAGGGTTATCGGAGGAGGCAGGTGTGCTCTGTGGGGCAGTGGTTCCTCTCTGAATTTCTGCTGCCAGAGCTCTCCAGATGGATGAATTTCAGTCCCTTAATGAGCTGCTCCAACTCCTTTTTAAGCCCCAGAGTCTCCTAAACCCCTCCTTTGTTTCTGGACCTGCACTGTCACAGCTCTGCTCCTCCATCTGGGTCTTGGATCATTGTAAAGGAACGGTTTAGGCTGGACCTGGGTGACTTTGCAAAGCTGCAAGTGCTGGTGTTGTCATTAGTATGGGAAGGATTCCTTCCCCGTGTTAAACTCCACAAATCATTGATTTCTGTCGTAGCTTTGAAGGTGCTTCTCAGGCTCGTGGATCTGTTCAGGTTTCATGTTGGGCAGGCTGAACTCCTGTTTGATATTGTGTGGAGCTGTGTTTGTGTCTGCCAGGGTTGAACGGGAGGTGAAGATGTTCTATCAGCGCCTCTCAGGATGCTTCTGTTTAATGATGCAAGCTCCTTTTTATTTGATTAGGGACTCAGTGCTATCAAAACAGCCATGCAGCTTTTATTACAGGTGTGCAGAGAGGCTGTTCTGTTCTGTTCCTGGGATGGATGAGTAGTTTCTACACAAATCTCTCTGAACACCTTTATTCCTCATTATTTTGTGGGGAGGCCACCCAGCGAGCTGTCCCAGTGGAACATAAAAAAGGTGTTTACACGTACCTGGGGAGGGTGGGTTGATGTCACAACAGTAATTAAATCTGCTGATGTGGTCTTAGGATCGTTTTCACGGGTGGGAACCGAGACTTCTGCTCCTGATGAGATCCTGCTGATGAATAATCAGCTCCATATCTCAGCGAGGTAAACACAATCTGAGGCTGAATGGATACCAGGGGAAATCCTTCATGTATTTTCATGAGTCTTTGTGCACGGGTGTTATTCTTAGATCCTTTTCCAGCAGGGTTCTTTCCCTTGCAGCCCACTCCTTTCCAGCAGCCCTTTCCTGAGCTCAGCTCTGGGCTCTCCACGGGCAGGGAAGGGCCCTGAGAGAGGGGCTGGGCATGCAGCATCCTCATGGATGGACACTGGGCAGTCTTGGGATATTTGGGATTGGGAGGGTCCTCTGGACATCACCCAGTCCAACCCTACAGCCAAGGCAGGGTCACCTGTGATGCTTTAGGATTTGAGCTTTTACATTTTCCATGCATTTGCACTCCTGCAGTTCTTTAGTGTGTGACTCCAAACCCCACACACAGCCTCAGCTGCTGCTTCCCCACCTTGCTCAGACACAACAATTCCTCCCCAGGCCTGGGAATCAAGGACACCTCACTGCCTCAGGCCCCCAGAGATGGGAACAAAAGGGAGTTGGGGGCAGCAAACTTGGGGTGAATGACTTCATTAGCTGGAGCTGTAATTGGGAGCTGAACCCCCAATGTGCAAATGGCCCAAAGTGACCCAAGTGTGAAACCCCTGACCCGGGGCCCATTTTGGGTGCAGGCCCTGGCGGGCTTTGTCTGCCCTGAATGTACCTGGAGGCCCTTCCATGAACAGAACTGCTTTTTATTCCTTTAACTCTGCCTGGCCTCTGGTTTTAGGCAGCCCCAAAAGGCATCACCTGGAGCAAGTGACACAGATCTTCAGAGAGGGAGACTCAAGGCCCTCCCTGGGCAGCCGTTCAGTGCTCTGCCACATTCCATGGGAGGTTTTTCCTCATGGTGAGGTGGAACTTGTGTTTTAATTTATGGTTGTTGCTCCATGTCCTGTTGCTGGACACCAGTGACAAGAGCCTGGCCCCATCTTCTTGACATTCCTTAGAGGCATTTACCTGGATTGGTGGGATTCCTTCTCAGCGTTCCCTTCTCCAGGATAATCAAGCCCAGCTCCTGCAGTCTCTCCTCAGCAGAGATGCTCCAGACCCCAAATCCTCTCTGTGGCCTCCTCTCCAGCAGCTCCTTGTCTTTCCTGAGCTCTGGAGCCTGGAATGAAAAGTGATATTCCAGGTGTGCCTCAGCAGGGCAGAGCAAAGTGGGAGCAGAAAATGCTCAGAGCGGGAAGGGGAAGGAGAAGAATCTGAGAAAAAGTGAGAACTAACCACAAAATTCCACAGCAGGGAGAGATCCAGCAAAAAAAATCAGCCCAGCAGGGGTCATGGGGAAGGATCTCTGGCCAGGCTGGCAAGGAACTGATGCAAAAATAATGTTTGCAATTGTATTTTTAATATCAGGAAAGCAACGTTTTAGAACTGGGCTCTCAGCTGCCACTGTCCATGGAGAAGATGAAGGAGATTGAAGGGGAAGAGAAGGATTTGAGGGCTCCTCTCAAGATAAATGTAAGTATGCAAAATGGAATCATTTGTTTTATCCACACGAGATGATTTCTGAGAGAACAGCTCGAGAGCATTTGTTTGGCTGATGGGAGGGATGAAACTTGACTAAAATGCATTTCTTCCAGAGATGAATGTTTGCAGTGGTGCAGGTACAGGTTTAAGCACCACACCATCCCCGTTTTCAGGCCTGTTTCTGGAGAGGTGATAGATGCTTGCTGACACAGCTTTCCATGGGAGATTTGCCATACTAATTGTTGCACTAAACATTCAATAAGTGAAGCAGTTTGTCTCTTTATCCCAACCCCTGATGTGGGCCTGAGTTCCATCCCTGATGTGTAATCAATGCAATTCTGTCATTGTAGCCTAATGCAATTCTGTCTAAATATGTATTTTCAGGACATGATAAAAATCAGCTGGACTGGTAGAAACCATTTATAAAGATCAGCTAATCAGGGAAACTTCACAAAACTTCATTTTTTCTCTCTAATTTTCTTGTCCTGCCTTGTTTTTTACCAAGTAAAGCCCTGCCTTCAGTAACTGAAAGGAGATTTATTGGCTGGAATTCTGAGGGATTTACTAACAAAGGGTGGAAAAGATGCCATGAAAATGAGAAAAAAGCCAGACCTAAGAGTGTCTTAGTAATGAGTCTGCCCCTCACTGCAATTATAGCACTGGATTAAGTTCCAGTGATGTCCCAGTTAGGTAAAACATCGAGTGTCACAAAGGCTTCCTTGGTGTTTGAGAATCTTCTAAAAAGAAATTGTTCGTTTAAGCCGTGGGTTTTTGGAAATTGTAATGTTGGGATTACTGGATGGAGTTACACTGGCTTTGCAAAAATGCTGCAAAGTAGGGCAGTGTTTTAGTCACTAAGTGTTGGAAAGCTGCCAAAAAATTTATGTTACTTGAAGTTTCTGTTTCATCCTACACCTGATAGTCCTAAGGTGTTCAAGATTTTTTTCAGGCCTACTATTACACAAAAAATTTTACTCTCTTTTAGCTCAAATTAATCAAATTTTCCCCTGTGGAAGGCCTGTGGAATAATATAAAATAGACAAATCTAATTGTTGAGTTTTTAGTGATTTGGATTC
Organism: Phylloscopus trochilus trochilus; assembly: GCA_016584745.2. Classification (NCBI taxonomy): domain Eukaryota; kingdom Metazoa; phylum Chordata; class Aves; order Passeriformes; family Phylloscopidae; genus Phylloscopus; species Phylloscopus trochilus. Next base: position 17,061,905 of record WQNJ02000041.1, on the reverse strand, counting down.
AAACCAAGATGTTCAGTTTCAAATCAGCTTCTCCTGGGTGAACAGGATGTTTTCTTTTTTAATTACATACTTAGGCCATAAAAACTTTGCCTCTTGACTTACTGTGGCAATTTTTGCAGCTCATAATGCCAGGGCTGGAGAAATCTCTGCTGTGCTTTTTATCTGGTTGTTATCAGGGTGTTTAGGATGTAAGTAATGAAAATGTTAATGTTTATGGATTTATTTGTTTACTTTTACTTATCTGCTTGCAGCAATATTAGAATATTTGGCCCTATTGTTCTGCTGCTGTTGCATAATTTTGCCTAGAAATGGAAAAAAAAAAATTGCTTTTATGGGTGTTGTAGGATTATTTCTTGAATTATGTATTAATAACTTTACCTGAAGGTGAGGTGTTCTACCACTTGAATTGCAAAAAGGACAACAGTGGAAGCAAGGAGTAGAATTAAGAAGGGGGCAGTGGTGTTTAATTAATTAGTGGTGTTTGGGGGCATCTGGAATATACCAGACAGTAAAAAGCAAGTTTATTTTCTGTCACATTCAGTCAATATGGGGTTTTTTTGCCTAGAGGCCAAAATTTTCAGACCTGAAATTACCCTGAGCTGATGAGACCGGCCTCGAAAGGAAGGGAGATACCAAACAATTCTTCCTTTTGACTTTGAGTTTCCATTTCTTCAGGCAAAACCAAACAGAATCGAACAACAAAAAAACCATGAATGAGGGCTTCTGGAAAATGCAGAAAAAGCAGAGTTTCCCATTGAGGGAAGGCAGAACCTTCACTAATTCCTGCAGCTCAGCTTTCCCCTCTGTAGAGCCTCCTCCAGAAGGCGAACTGCAACCAGGGAAGGGTTTTTTTGTGCTGGCTGCTCATTCCCAGCCTGGGAACAGATGGCACTGGGCTACCTATGACTAATTCTGTCCTCCTGATATTGTGAGAGCAACAGATTGAAAAATTCCTGGGGAAAGGAGCTGGAGAATTCCTGGGGAAAGGAGCTGCTGGAGAGTTCCTGGGGAAAGGAGCTGGAGAATTCCTGGGGAAAAGGAGCTGGAGAATTCCTGGGGAAAAGGAGCAGAAGAGTTCCTGGGGAAGGAGCTGGAGAATTCCTGGGGAAGGAGCTGGAGAATTCCTGGGGAAGGAGCTGGAGAATTCCTGGGGAAAAGAGCTAGACCTGGGGAAGGAATTCCTGAGGAAGGAGCAGGAGGATTCCTGGGGAAAGAGCTAGAGAATTCCTGGGGAAAGGAGCAGGAGAATTCCTGGGGAAGGAGCTGGAGAATTCCTGGAAAGGAGCTGGAGAATTCCTGGGAAAAGGAGCTGGAGAATTCCTGGGGAAAGGAGCAGGATAATTCCTGGGGAAAGGAGCTGGAGAATCCCTGGGAAAAGGAGCAGGAGGATTCCTGGGGAAAGGAGCTGGAGAATTCCTGGGGAAAGGAGCAAGAGGATTCCTGGGGAAGGAGCTGCATTGAACAGGGCAGATCTGCAGGCCCCAGAGTAAGTGGTGTGTAGTGAGTTCTCTTAGGGGAGGTTGTCCTGGTCAGAAACACTCAAAACTCCTCCCAGACTCCTGGAAATATGGAAATATGGAAATATGGAGCATTTAACTCTTTGCCTCCCAGGATGGCAGCGATGCTCTGCTGATGGGAGATGTTTGGTGGGGCTGAGATCCCCCTGAAAGGGCTGAACTCAGCTCCACTGAAAAATCACCTCCTTCATTAAAATCCCTTTCCTAAATTAGCCCTTAATCTCCGATTAAAAAACCTCCCAGGAAAATCTCTGGCTGCTCTCAGCTCCGGAATGATCCAACCCTGAGTTTTAATTCATTAAATAGTTCTGTGGGAAGGGGAGAGAGCCATCTGTAAGAAGCTAAAATCGCTGACACAGTGCTCGTAATGGGTTCTTTCCCAGAGGTTTTTATTGCAGTTATGTAAGAAATCATAGACTTGGGGAGTTCAAAGAAAACTTCCAAAATAGGTCTTTTTTTTTTTTTCTTTTTTTCTTTTTTTGGGTTGTATTTTCAAGCAATGTAGCAGGAGACTGTGAAGATATTGCTCATAATAATTAGAGCTGTGAAACCTTAGGAAAACATGCCTAGGGAAAAGAGGAAGTGCTTTATTTACAGGGAGTTTGGAGAATGTTTTTAAAGGGGAGGAATGTTTAAAATCCAAGGTAAGGTGGCCACGGATTGGGAATCCTGGGAGTTGGATTTGGGGATTTTTCCCAGTGCTGTCACACCAGTTGCACAGATATTCTCCACAATTCAGAGCAGTAAAACCAGGACAGCCATGAGGATCTTGGAAGAACCCAAACCTGGCTGATTCCATCTCATTTAGGGCATTGGACAGTGGAATAATCGTAATTCCTCCTCCAAATAATTCCTGAGGTGGATAAGAAACAAGAAAGCATCAGTTCTGCAAAGGGAATGTGAGGTTTGGGAGGCCTGGAGGGTGTTGCACAGGGGGATGGGGTGTGAGGTGTCCTCTGGAGCAGGATTCCAAAGGATTTCACCATCCCTCCTAACACAGATGATCTGGAGTGATGCCTCCTTGAAAAATCAACCCAAAACCCCCTGCAGCACACGTTCATGTGTTCTTCTAGCTGCCTGCTTTTCATAGGAGATATTTTAGGAGTGCCAAAACTATTAAAATCTACTTCAGGTGCTTGTGCTAAATATGTTCAATGAGCTCTGCTTGTTAAAATTCATTTATGACAGAGATGGGGAGGAAGAGAGGAAAAGGATCTGTTAATTCTGTAACACTGTTAAAAAATGAGCTGTTTTTAATAGAGGTTTTCTTAATTGCTGAGAAAAAATGTCAATATCAGTGTTTTAAAAAAAGGTTTGGCACAATGCATGAGAATTATTGAAAAGTGAAGAAGATTTTCTGTATAAATTGAGATGGTTTGGGTGGAAGGACTGGTGAGTGCCCCATCTTTTACTGGGTGACAAATACTAACAGAGGAACTTGCTAAAGCCAGAATATTTTGGTTTTTTTCACAGCATATTCTTCTGTTGAAGCGTGGCTGCTCCTGTGAACTGAACAACCCCCAAATTGTGGAGATCCTCGTGGGCAGCAGGGGCTGGATCCAGGTGAGGACAGCTGGGTGGAGAAATTGCTGTGTGAACTCTGCCAGCATCAGCCACCCTGAAATCTCTCCCTGTAATAGAGGTCAGGACACCCTGACAAAATTGCTTTATCATAATTTTTCTTGCCCACTTTCCAGTCTTGACAGAGAAGAGAATTAGGTGGCTGCATCTGAGTGGTTATAAAATAGAGATGTCACTGTGTGAGGGCCACCTCATATGGTCTCTGCAGTGACAGTATTAATGCAAATTACAGTCCAGGCCTTGTGTTAAATTTCATTTAAATACCACCCATTTATGCTAAAAAAATGTGAAATCCAATAGGAATGTGTGCAGAGATGAAGAGAGCAGCAGTTATCCCTGAGCTCTGGGTTCTGAGAGTGGGGGGCAGTGGCACCAAATGTCACTGAGGCCTCTCCTATCCAGAAGGAACTTTGTGCATCATCCTCCAGGTGGGCTGGGGCTCCTGGGATCCTGCCCAGGATTCCCTTTTGCACCCTGAGGACAGGAGTTGAGGTGAGGCCTGAAGCAGCACAGTGGAATTGCAGCATCAGGCCTAAGAATGGCTCTGGAAAAATGAAAATAACATCACAGCACTCAGCATTCTGTTTTTCCACTCCACCTGCATCAGCTGTGTGGATTAAAGGAGTTACTTCAGCAAACCCAGCCCTGCTAACTCCGGCTCAGATCTTCAGCTCTCACTTGGATCTGAAAGTCAGGGAGTTCCCATTCTGGTGCTCTGTCACCAGTAATAAATGTCCTGCAGCTCCTGGCTCACACCTTGCCTGGCCTCATTGCCTTGAGTGGGGTGATCAGATGTAATTAATGCACTCTGGACTTGCTTAATGATGCAGAAGCAGGAGGAGATTCAAGCTCAGTCTCGTAGCTGCTTTGCCTCTGAAATCTTAACAGGATTAAAGCACCATTAAAAAAATCCAGGGAGTTCTGTGATTCAGCGCAGCTGCTGAAGCCAGGATTCCTCTGGATTTGTGTCTTGTGCTTGATTGACTATTTAACTGATTTATGAGGAGATTATGTTATCTCTTCATATACCTATAATCCCTTCCCTGCTGCATATTTTGGCAGTTCCGTGCTGCTTGCTGCAGAAATTCCCCGGTAGGATCAATAGTTATTAGGATAAAATTGTTCAAAAACCTGCTTTCTCTTTTACCTCACCCCCTGGCTTTAGAAAATTGAAAGAGTTTAGGTTTCTCTTTGCATCTTTTACTGCTGCCTTTCGATGGGGGAAGAAGCAGGAGGATGTGGTTATGAGCTTGATAAGCCACGATACCGTAAAATAAAGAAGATCAAAACCCAGTGAAATAAAGAAGAGGCTCTTCAGCATAATTCACAGGCCTGTGAGAATAAAAAGAAACAATCACAGAGCAATCTTGCAAACTGCTGGAAGGGATAGCAGTACGAGGAGGAAAATGTTTATGGCCAAGATAAAATTGGTGGGAGTCAGATGAAGGATTTGGGCGAGAGAGCCACACTTTTATTTTTACACAGGCTGTTATTTGATAAACCTCAGGGAAATAATCGTGCTGAAGTGGCAGAGTAGGATTGGAGGTCACCTGGCTCGTGAAGAGGGGGTGAGTTTAGGTGCCCTCTCTTTTCTCTGAGCTCCCCAACATTCCCAGGGAAAGAGTTCCTGGATTTTATGGAGCTCTTCCAACCCAAACCATTCCGTGACTTTGTGCCTCCAGGTCACTGCCTCAGTGTTGGAGATGCTTTATTTTGAGTAATTACATCCATTTCTCCAACAGAAGGATTTTAATAAGCTCCAATTTTGATTGATTTCTCCTGTGTGCATCACCAGTCAGCTAATTGTGTTTGAAGTGTGCAGAATTCTGTGCATGTCACAAAAGAATTGCACCAAAATTTGTGGGTCCCAGAAAAGGCCCTGATAATCTGGCTAAACTCTAACCCAGGAGGGCAAAAACTTCAGTCTTTGTGCAAGTAATGCATGTGTCACTCAGGAATACAATAAATCAGAGCTTAAATGTCATGTCCACTCATTAAGCTTTAGAAAACTCAAACTACTCCAATAGTTTAAAAAAAAAAATTATGAAAACTAAAAAATGAGGAGTTCAGGGATAGTCCAGTTCCTGGGAAGGAAATTAATATCATTTCACACAGAAAGGAAAAGCAATAGCATTTGAGTGTGTTTGCTCTTAAGTTCTTTACAGTCTTTCATAGAATTCTGTATTATGAATTCTGTATTAAGAATGCTATATTAAGAATTCTATATATATTACAAATTCTATATTAAGAATTCCATATTAAGAATTCTATATTACAAATTCTACATTAAGAATTCTATATTAAGAATTCTATATTATGATGTTTTCCTGTGTTAATAAGTTATGGGGGTTCTGAGTTTCTTCAGTTCTTGAATGAATCTTAAGCACCACTTTTCAAATCTGAGAATCCCAGGCCCTGCCTATTTCATAACTCACTAAAAGCACTCTCCAGGTGTAACCATAACTGCAAGGTTCATAATTTTCAATAATACTCTAATTTGCTTTATTGTACACGGCGTGGATTTTGCTGCAGCAG